>CAWUFW010001266.1:0-1200000 GCA_963921515.1 Calotriton arnoldi | reverse complement strand
TCCTCTGAGGGTGGTGTTGGGATCAGTGTGGATCTGGAAGTGCATGTGTTCGGCGGTGCTGAGGGTGTCGTCGGTGCTGGTTGAGACTCTGAGGGTGTTCCTGTGGACGATGGCGATGCCTCCTCCGACTCCGTTGGTGCGGTCCCTGCGGGTGATCTTGTATCCGTCCGGGATGGCAATGGCGATGTCGGGGGCTGAAGCGGGATTCAGCCAGGTCTCCGTCAGGAATGCGACGTCTGGGGAGGTTGAGTCGAGAAGGACCCAGAGTTCGATGGCGTGTTTGCGGGCGGAGCGGGTGTTGAGGAGGATGCATCTGAGGTAGTTGGGTTCTTTCCTGGGCGGTGGTTTGGCGGGGCGGGTGCTGGCGAAGCTGCAGTTCCGGCAGGTGAAGGGCCCTTGGGTGCGCTTCGGGGTGGCCTGGTAGCAGGCGTGATCTTTTCCGGGGGTTGAGTGCGTGGAGGGTGCTGGCGTCGTATCGGCGTCTGTTGATGTGGCGGGCGCGGGGATGCCCGGACCAGGGGTCTGGCGCTGGGCGCGGTCACCGGCGCGGACGGGCGCAGGCGGGCTTGCCTTAGGCGCGCCCTCGGCCCGCCAGCGGCGCGCCCACGCAGCGGCCGCCATAAATGGGGAGGTGGGAGGGAGGAGCAGGGAATGGGGCAGCGAATGGGCAGTGAGGGCGGGGCCGCAGGCGCAGCAGCGGAAACAGGCACAGAAGGGAAAACGAGCACAATCAGGGCATCAAGGGGGCACAGAAAGGAAAAACGAGCACAATCAGGGGCAGCAAGGGGGCACAGAAAGGAAAAGCGAGCACAATCAGGGGCAGCAAGGGGGCACAGAAAGGAAAAAACGAGCACAATCAGGGGCAGCAAGGGGGGCACAGAAAGGAAAAGCGAGGCACAATCAGGGGCAGCAAGGGGGGCACAGAAAGGAAAAGCGAGGCACAATCAGGGGCAGCAAGGGGGCACAGAAAGGAAAGCGAGGCACAATCAGGGGCAGCAAGGGGGCACAGAAAGGAACAGCGAGCACAATCAGGGGCAGCAAGGGGGCACAGAAAGGAAAAGCGAGCACAATCAGGGGCAGCAGCAGGGCACACAGACGGAGCTGTGTGGTGGGGGAGCGACCTACCAGTCAAGGTCAGGGGTCGCTCTCTTCACCACGCAGCGGCCGCCATAAATGGGGAGGTGGGAGGGAGGAGCAGGGAATGAGGCAGCGAATGGGCAGTGAGGGCGGGGCCGCAGGGCGCAGCGGCGGGAAACAGGCACAGAAGGGAAAGCGAGGCACAATCAGGGCATCAAGGGGGCACAGAAAGGAAAAAGCGAGGCACAATCAGGGGCAGCAAGGGGGCACAGAAAGGAAAAACAGAGCACAATCAGGGGCAGCAAGGGGGGCACAGAAAGGAAAAACGAGCACAATCAGGGGCAGCAAGGGGGCACAGAAAGGAAAAGCAGAGCACAATCAGGGGCAGCAAGGGGGCACAGAAAGGAAAAGCGAGCACAATCAGGGGCAGCAAGGGGGCACAGAAAGGAAAAACGAGCACAATCAGGGGCAGCAAGGGGGCACAGAAAGGAAAAACGAGCACAATCAGGGGCAGCAAGGGGGCACAGAAAGGAAAACGAGCACAATCAGGGGCAGCAGCAGGGCACACAGACGGAGCTGTGTGGTGGGGAGCGACCTACCAGTCAAGGTCAGGGGTCGCTCTCTTCACCACGCAGCGGCCGCCATAAATGGGGAGGTGGGAGGGAGGAGCAGGGAATGGGGCAGCGAATGGGCAGTGAGGGGCGGGGCCGCAGGGAGCCCAGCGGCGGAAACAGGCACAGAAGGAAAGCGAGGCACAATCAGGGCATCAAGGGGGCACAGAAAGGAAAAAACAGAGTACAATCAGGGGCAGCAAGGGGGCACAGAAAGGAAAAACGAGCACAATCAGGGGCAGCAAGGGGGCACAGAAAGGAAAAACAGAGCACAATCAGGGGCAGCAAGGGGGGCACAGAAAGGAAAAGCAGAGCACAATCAGGGGCAGCAGGGGGGCACAGAAAGGAAAAGCGAGCACAATCAGGGGCAGCAAGGGGGCACAGAAAGGAAAAATGAGCACAATCAGGGGCAGCAAGGGGGCACAGAAAGGAAAAACGAGCACAATCAGGGGCAGCAAGGGGGCACAGAAAGGAAAAGCGAGGCACAATCAGGGGCAGCAGCAGGGCACACAGACGGAGCTGTGTGGTGGGGGAGCGACCTACCAGTCAAGGTCAGGGTCGCTCCCCACCAGATGCAGATTTTTGGGGCCCTTGTGAAGACTTCTGGTCTTTTGACTTATCCCCACTTTTCTCAGAGCCCTTAGAATCCTCCTTCTTTGTGTCACCCCCTTGGTTCTGGGTTTTCTGCCTCACCCTGGTTCTGACCCACTTGTCTGCCTTCTTTCCCAATTCTTGGGGAGAGGTCAGATCTGAGTGCACCAGGTATTGATGCAACAACTGGTTCTGGCAATTATTAAGGATCTGTTCTCTCATCATTAGATTATACAATCCCTTGAAATCAGTAACCCTACTGCCAACCAGCCAACCCTCCAGAGCCTTGGTTGCACAATCTACAAAGTCAGTCCAGTCCTGAGTCTGTGCCTTCTGGGTGTCTCTGAACTTCAACCTGTACTGCTCAGTGGTTAAGCCAAACCCATCTATCAGTGCACTCTTCAGGACTTCATAGTCATCAGCATCCTCTTCTCTAACAGTGAGGAGCTTGTCTCTACCTTTATCTGAAACGGAGAGCCACAAGATTGCTGCCCACTGCTTTTGGGGGACCTGTTGTACTCTACAGGCCCTTTCCATAGCAGATTACCCACTTATGGATATCATCCCCACTCTGGTAGGGAGGAACAACCTTGCTCAGGTTCCTATGGTCTGGAATATATTCTCTGCCTCTAGGGACACTGTTGCTGCCACCAGGGAGTTCTAACCCCTCTTTTCTAGAAGCTCTCTGGGCTCCAGGGCTTCCTTATCTAATGCCAACTGCTTGGTTTTGAGGGCAAATCTTGCTTCCTCATACTGCAGCAGTTTGTACATTCTGTCAGAGGAGGTCTCTCTTCTTGAGAAGTAGGAGTTCCTCTGGTAGACAGATTCTCTGCCAGAGTGATAGGAGTGTTCAGATTCCCTAGAAAGGGACCTAGGCCTCTCCTCCACTATGTCAGTTCTCTTAGGGAGAATTCCTCTGTCCTGTTCAGACCCCTTGGGGCCTGGCCCTACAACCACAGAGTCTTGGTCATCCTGATGTCCATCATCTGACCCAGACACTGTAATTGACCCACTCACTGATTCAGACCCATTAGCTCCTAGAGCTAATCTAAGATCATCTGCTGTCAGCAGATCTATCAGGTGTAGTGTGGAGGGACTCTGTCCTAGCTTCAGGTGCCTTGCAGCACACATGGCTTTCAAGTCAAAGAAAGTCATGTCCTTATACTGAGGCTGAGTGGATCTCACTGGGTCCACCCCTTAAGGACATTCTAGTGTTGTGCAGTGTTGTACTACCTACACTAGTTTGTGGCCTACTGATACTAGCTTGAGCTGTAGAAAGGGTGTGCTATCCCTTGGCACACAGCTCTAAGTTCAGTAGAACTTATTGATACTAAGCTTGACTGTATATGTACCTTGAGTACCTATAGTGGTTTTCAGTTAGTAATTCAAATAGAGATTTTCTGGTAAAACAATAGCAAGCTGGAATCCCACACGCTGCCACCAATGTGAGAAGTTGGCCTGGTATATGCTGTTCACTAGTTAAAGTGGACACCTTGCACCAGTACAATTCGACTCTTATGGTAGGTAGGTTTAAGACAACCTTTATAGAAAGCTATCCTAGTGGTAGCTGTGGAGAGCAGCCTTCAGGCTAAGTCTTGGAGGAATGTAAAGCAGCTTGTTTTACCACACAATCTCTTGAATCACCAAATGAAAAGACACCACACAGGTATATATATCAAATATATATGTATTTATTACTAAACAACTCTCTACTAATCTCTTGTGAGATTAGAAGTCAGGAACATATGCATAAATCAACGTTTCACAATAAATTAAGCACAAATATGGCTGGGGCCCTAGGGCGTACCAGACCATATACTAAAAAAGAGACTTAAGAACAACGACTTGCAAAGGGACAAGGCCTAGGGCCTTCAGAAGTGCTGGGGCCTCACGAAACCGCCCAAGGCAGGTAAGTAAAGGACCCACGGGGGACGCGTGCAGTGAGTGAACACAGGCGCAGGTCGCCGTTGACTTCAATGGGGCAAGTCGCGGTTGGAAATTAAGAGTTTCAGGGCACTTCGGGAGTAGCTACAAGCAAGTCACTTACAGGGTAAGTAGTTCTAGGGCCAACACCCACAGGAGCACTGTAGTGCTGGAGTTACCTCACCCAGGGAAGCCGGGTGCATAGGTGTCCTTTGGTGTCGGGTCGCGGCGTCGTTTTCAATGGGAGCCACTGAAGACTTGCTGCTTGCGACGACAGGAGAAGTGTCCGGTGGAATCCAAGCCTGGATTCGGAAGAAGGAAGACCTGAAAGCAGAGGGGACAGTGTTCAAAGTCACTGGGCAGTGACCCGGGGCAAGGAAGATGAATGCCCACCGTCGTCGACAGATTCAGGTCGTTCACGGGTATCTTCACTCTTCGGCCACGAGGTCCAGGAGGTGTTGAGGATGACTAGGAGCTGGATTCAGTGTATCCCACGAAGTCTGCAGCTGACTGCGGTATCGGCGACCCGTTTGGATCCAACAAGCCTTGGCAGCAGCAAGTCTCGTGGAAAGAGCAAAAAGTCAATGGTGCAGACCAGCAGGGTCTGGGGAACTCACCCAGCGAGGGTAAGTCAGGGCAGGCCTGGAGCAACCAGGGGAGCCCTTTGGTTCTGTAGAAAAGTCTTCAGGGGACCCACAAGCCAGCTGGCAAAGGATCGCAAAGACGCCTCTGGAGGATTCCTTCAACAGGGGCCCACGGTCACTCGGGATGGGGTAGGCCTCTGATCTTCGGAGGGATTCCTGCTAGAGGCTGGTACCACACGTGGTCCAAAGCACAGGTTCGTAGAATGTCGTGAAGGGGTTGCACTTGACAACAGTGCACGGTACCCAGGGACTGCGGTTCCTCGTAACTCGTGGGGTCCACTTGCCTCAGCTTCGCTGGGGACTCACGATGGCCTTGGAGAAGTCAGGAAATCCTCTTCCTGGGCTGCAGGGACTTCGGGCTCCAGCGGGAGCGGCGTAGTTTGCAACTGTCGTTGTAGTTTTTGGTGCCTGCCAAGCAGGGAGTCACTCCTTGACTCCAAGGAGATTCTTCAGTCTTCCAGAGGTAGTGGAACGTCGAAGGTCCAGGATTCTTCTTAAGAGCGTCGTCCAGGGAGATCTAGTTTGCAATGCACAGGTTCCCCCTCTTATACTAAAAGGAAGGGAGGGACTAGCTCTATGACCCTACCTATGGGTGGGTCAGGGGAGTGGGTGGCTACACCCACTTCCCTTTGTCCAGTTTTGCACCAGAGCAGGGGCAGGTAGCCCCTGAGCCGGTTTGAACTGGCATATGCACAGAGGAGCCTTCTGCTCCCCCAGTGCAGGACTTCAAAGCACTCTAGGAGTGCACCCACCCAGCCCCAATACACTAAACCCTGTCTGGAAGGTGGTCACACCCTCCTGCGACAGGATACCTATTGTTGGGCCTCCTCCACTGCGAGTTTCGGTCATCAGCAGGAGGGCAGCCCAGTGTCTGTGACTGGTGGCATCCATTTTGTGATGCCAGGGCTCTTCAGGATTCTACCGCGTTTCCACAGTAGGTACATGTCTATCCCTCTAGAAGGGTGGAATGCTACCCCCGCCGCCAGAACTGGTGGGGGGTAGTATTCCAAGATGTTTGACACCAAACACGACATGTTTCCGTGCAGCCATCCCAAAGTTAGCATTTAACGCAAGGTTATAATGCGCTTAAGAGTATATGGTCAGGCTGCACTACAAACAGCCTCAGAGAAGGGTCTCCGAATGCTGCAGAGGGCTCTGCTCATGCAGGGCACCCTCTACATAGGAACCAAGCACTCTGCCTTCAGGATTGATAAGGTCCTGCCATAGGAGTGACTTATAGGTTTATATGTGTGTATCTATGTAGTGATATAGGTCGCCTATATCACAGTAAGGGGTGCATGCACCACCTTACCCAGGCTGCAGTAGCAGACCTGTGGTGTCAGATTTAGTCTGCTTCCCAGGGGTGGCATAATACATGCTTCAGCCCCTGGTAGGCCTGTGAAGTACCTATGCCCTTGGTACCTAAGGTACCATATACTAGGGACTCATAAGGTACCACAGTATCCAATCACTAGTGCACCTAGAGTGCACTCCAAGTCGTTTAGAGAGACAGAGAGGCTGGGGCCCTGATTGGCAGGGTCCCAGCCAGACTATAGCCAGAAACCAGTGTAAACATCAGAAAAAAAGTGGGGGCAACATAAGAGGCAGATCCTACTCTCCTACACGGGTTGTCTCACAGCTAGGACAGCCGAGGACAGGGTGAGGGACCAGTTCCTGTGCCTATAGATCAGAATGGACCTTATGTCACTGCTGATTTACAGGGTACTACTGAAAGATTTTTAGTCGATACAGGGGCTATGAATAGCTCTGTTTCCCGTTCACTGGTCCCGGGGGCAGCTCTGTCTGGCCAAAATAATGTTTCGGTGGGTTTCTCAGGCGTGCCGGTCATTAGCCCCATTTCCAAGCCTCTTGCTTTGACTATTTGCCCCTTTACAGTCGATTCACCATTTTTACTGACGTCAAATTGTGGAGAAAATTTGTTAGGACTTGATTTGTTAAAAAGGTTGCATGCGACAATTTCTTGTTCTCCAGATGGTGTTTACATGACTATTGGACCGCAGGTAGCCCCTGCCAAACAGTGTTTTGCGAAGGATGCCCCCCTTCCAGCTGAGTTTCGAGATGTGCCATGTACGTTATGGGCTACAGGAGACACGGATATGGGGTTACTCCAGATCCCGCCAGTTTCTATACAAGTCAGGGACAATGCTAAATTGCCACGTATTCCCCAGTACAAGATATCCGAGGCAGGTGAAAAGGCCCTATTGCAAATAAGACAGGATTTGATTGAGTCTGGTGTGGTTGAGGAGACTATGGAGAATGTGTGTAATAGCCCTATTCTTCCTATCCTTAAAAAGGCCCCCTTGGATTCTCCTGATGCCCACCCTGATGTTTACCGCTTTGTGATTGACCTCAGAGAGGTTAATAAGATTGTAGTTCCCCAATACCCTGTGGTTCCGGACATTACAGCGATCTTAACAATGATTCCCCCATCAGCGAAATTTTTCTCTGTAATTGACTTGAAAAACGCTTTCTTCAGCATACCAATTCATACAGATAGCCGATATCTGTTTGGGTTTGCAATAGCCGGATGGAGCTTTAGATTCTGTTGTGCTCCACAAGGCTATACTGAAAGCCCCAGTATTTATAGCCAAGCCTTGAAAGCTCAATTGGATTCTTTGGAGCTTCCCCCTGGTAATGTGCTGCTGCAGTATGTTGACGACGTCCTTATTGCTTCGGACAATGAGGATGGTTGCAAAAATGCCACAGTTAAATTATTATTGCATCTGGCGCACCATGGACACAAGGTGTCACTTTCCAAATTTCAATATTGTCGACAGGAGGTCACCTATTTAGGTCACCTGCTGTCGAAGGAGGGTCGCAGACTAACACCTGAGCGCATAGCTGCCATTACTAACATGTCTGTCCCTAGAACCCAACGCGAGGTACACGCGTTTATAGGGATAACATCGTATTGTCGGCTTTGGATCCCTAATTACTCCCTACTAACTGACCACCTGACCACAAAAGATGTGCATGAACCCCTGCCTTGGACACCTGCATGCCAGCAAGCTTTTGAGCAATTAAAGACTGCGCTTTGCTCTGCTCCTGTGCTTGGTACTCCTGATTACCAGAAGCCTTTTGTGCTCTACGTGCATGAGGTGGACGGTTGCGCGCTTTCTGTTCTAACACAGGGTTTCGGTGGTAAGCAGAGACCCTGCGCCTACTTCTCGGCCATGCTTTATAATGTCGCCAGAGCGCTCCCGAGCTGTCTGAGAGCTGCTGCAGCAGTGGCGGTTTCTATCAGACAATCGGCAGGGCTCGTTCTTGACACGGACCTCACAGTCATGGTACCTCATGCTGTGGATACATTATTGAATAAGACAAAGACGCAGCACCTTACTAGTGCACGTCTGACTGGTTATGAACTGACCCTGTTTGCTCCGCACATTACCATCAAAAGATGTGCTACTCTGAACCCAGCCACGTTACTATCCCTCCCTTCGGAAGAAAAGGGCAATAATGTCCATGATTGTTTATTTCGGACTGAGGAAGAAATGAAGGGACGGGTAGACCTGACTGATGTTCCCTTATGTGAACCCCAAGGGGAACTATATGTCGATGGCTCTTGTTTTAAGTTACCAGATGGCACCACCACTGCAGCCTATGCAATCACAACGTTACACACTGTAGTTGAGACATCCCGTATCCCGCACCAATTGGCCCAAACTGCAGAGTTGGTTGCCCTCCTCAGGGCTTGTGAGTTGAGTGAGGGACTGGCTGTTAATATCTACACCGACAGCCAATAAGCCTTTGGGGTGGCCCATACTTTTGGGCGCCTCTGGGCGGAGAGAGGGTTCTTGACTTCGCATGGACTGCGGATTCAGAACGGGCCATTGATACATAGATTGCTGTCTGCATTGACACTTCCCAGTAAGTTAGCAATAGTGAAATGTAGCGCTCATAAGGCTATTACAGATGATGTGGGGAGGGGAAACGCTTTCGCAGACCAGACAGCTAAGGAGACAGCTCGATCAAAGATGACACAGATGTTGGTGGCAGGTCCCGCTAGGTGGGTACCAGACAATGGAATGTTCGAGGACACATTGGAGAATGTCAGGGAAACTCAGGGTGAGGCGACTTTGGATGAATTAGCAATGTGGGAGGAGAGAACAGGTCGCTTGGGTGAGGATGGGTGTTGGACTGACTTGTCAGGGAAACAGCGGTGGTTGCTGCCTAATTCATATGTGCTCCCTGTTGTTACCATGGCCCATGGCCCGGCGCACATTAGTGCTGAAGGAATATGCAAGTTGCTGGATCCAGTATGGCAGAATGATAATATCGCTAAGACAGCCACGCACCTAGTGAAGCATTATATCATTTGTCTGAAACATAACCCTGGGAAAGGTACTCCTACACCCGCTGATAATTTTGCACCGCCTTCCTTCCCTTTCGAGGTTCTCCAGATGGATTTCATCCAAATGGAACAAGTTAATAACCTGAAGTATGTGCTAGTAGTGATCTGCGCATTCAGTAAATGGATTGAGGCTTACCCCACTAAAGAGAATACAGCTATGGTGACGGCAAAGTCACTTCTAAAGAGTACTTCCCGCGCTATGGGTTGCCACGCGTGATTTGGAGTGACAACTGAAGACACTTCAATGCAAAAGTCATTGAATTGGTATACACAGGTTTGCATATTAAGCAGAAGTTCCATGCAGCGAATCACCCCCAGTCAGCAGGCCTGGTTGAGAAGTACAATGGTACTCTCAAACTGAAGTTAGCGAAGATCCAAGAAAGCACAGGATTAAAATGGCCAGATGCATTACCCTTGGCTTTATTATCTGCCAGAGAGACAGCGCATTCTAGGACAGGGTTGTCCCCCTATGAGGTGGTCTTTGGACGCCCTGCTAATGTTTGGGGCATCCCCAGACCCAAGCGCTTTTCCAAGATAGAGTACCTCCTACTTGTAGACTACCTGTATGAATTGTCTAAAGATTTTCGTTCTCTTCATCAACAGATACACGCCACATTGCGGCCAGTACCAGAGGGACACGGGCATTGCATACAGCCCGGTGATCATGTGCTGATAAAGAACTTCCAACGGAAAAGCAGCCTGGAGCCAAGGTGGAAAGGGCCAGTAATCGTGCTACTCGCCACCAGAACGGCTGTCAAGGTGGACGGCAGAAAGCACTGGATTCATGCATCTCATGTGAAACGGGTGCCTCTCCCGCTTCCGTATGACCGCTGGATCAAAGAAGGCATCGGTGATCAGGAGTGTGAGAAGGTGCTACGCTTCATTCCCTTCTCTGATGCCCGAGTGAGGTGGGCGCAGACAGAGGAAGAAAGTGATGCAGTTCTGTCTGAGGCGATCCCACCGGAGATAAGGGCCGCCTCGGATAACACCATCTCTAACACACTGGAATCTGGATCTCAATGCCCATCTGATCCTGAGTTTCTGCCCCTTTTTGTTGATGGAACAGTGCCTGGAGTTAATAAATATAATTTGAGGCCCCGGAAAAAGGACGGTGCACCAGCCGAACAGTCTAGGAGTTAGGGAAGGACTTGAGCTTAGGGCGCAGGTGCTGTGCCTAAGGTGCCTGTATTAGACTAGAGTGAACAACACTGGTGCACTGCCCTGGACACTGGACAGGATAGCTGAGGGCATTGGCCCAGGAGGGAGGGTGCCCTATCCTGAAATAAGAAGGATTTGTTTTTCTGCAAGGGTTGCGATCGCGCAGCTCCTCCGTGGGAGTGCTTCATAGCACCATCGTTGATGAACAATAGGAGCCTGCCAGCGAGGCTCTAGGCAGACACTGGGTGATCTGTGCCCTCTGGTACTGTGGTTGCAATAAGTGGCTCTAGCCCGTGCATTTTTCTTTCCCTTTTTGACACCTATAAATTGCCCTTGAAGTTGTCCAAATGTATCCCTTTGGCCGTCCTATCCCTGATGAGGAGCAGCCCTTTGCGGCTCCGCGTCCTACTCCAAATGATCCTGTTTGGTCCTCTTGGTCCACTAAGAGTAAAGTAGTGTTTGTTGTCATAATTTTGCTTTCCTTGCTAGTTGTATTTGGGGTGATCTGGTACCTAGAGGAACAACATCCTGTGCACACATTGATAGGGACTACCCCGGTTCCAGCAGAGCACTCGTTTGTCACATTGGCCCCACATAAGGAGAGA
The DNA here is from genome assembly GCA_963921515.1 of Calotriton arnoldi. Lineage (NCBI taxonomy): Eukaryota > Metazoa > Chordata > Amphibia > Caudata > Salamandridae > Calotriton > Calotriton arnoldi. The sequence continues at coordinate 1,189,016 of CAWUFW010001266.1, read as the reverse complement.
CATAGACAGACCTATGCACAAAATGCTTTCATTCAGATGCTTCATCAGGTACACAGTACTACTAATGCCATGAATTGCTGGGTGTGTGGGCTACTTCCCTCAGTTATGCATAAAAATGATTTGCTAGTGTCATTGGCCCTGTCATATTTGGGTAGCTGTGAAGCCTGGTTCCTGTTGCTTTCTATGGTATACATGCATTATCATGCTGACGCTATGAAAATGGTACAGGCTGACTACGTAGCAGTGTTGGAGTATATAGTGGTACACCCGGGATATACACCTGGACCAGGCGGCAAGGAGGGGACGCTGCACCCCGATGCTTGTATGAATGTATTTGAAGCCCATGAAAATATCACTTGGTTATGAAATGATATGCTAGATTTCCAAGGATTCAATGTCACCGAATACTTTAAATGTTTCCAGGAACGCAATATCACTGAGGACAAAGCTATGCCTGTCCCTGTGATCAACGCAACAGCTAGTTTCTGTGTTGAAGGAACAGGGAACATGTCAGTAGGACAGAGTCATTGTAACTATCCCTACCGATTGAACACTACTAGCAGCCCACCTTTGCTTACACCTCCGAATGTATACTTCATCTGTGGGGAACAGGCTTATACATGGCTTCCGAGAGGGTGGTCTGGCCGGTGTTATGTTTCTTTTCTCTTGCCTCCCATTTATATTGCACCGCCCAATTACCACAAGGATCATAGACTGCAGCGTAGGGATCTCCAGGTACACCGAGTTAAGAGGGTTGTCAATGCAGACGATATTGATCAGACAGATACCTTGCTGCAGCAATTTACTGACATAATGAAGGGCATTCTGCCGTTCTGGGGTCCCATGTTCAATAGTCGTAATATTCGTCACCTTGCTAGAGTAGTTGAGGGAGTCATTAATACTACTGCTGGTATACTGACTAATATTACAGTCGAGCTTCAGGCTACGAGGCTCGTTTCTCTTCAAAATCGGATGGTTTTAGACGTCATTCTGGCTGATAGGGGTGGAGCCTGTCACGTCATCGGCAGCAGCTGCTGTGTGTACATCCCTGATAGTGCCCCTCATGTGTACTCCGCAATACAGAAATTACACAGACTTGCCTCAGATATCCATCAGGACAATGGTCACTGGTCTCTCACTGGGTGGCTCTGGGGTCTCCTGACGTCATGGGGTTGGAAAATATTACTTGTCCTAATAGCAATTGCAGGAGTCATCTTTACCTGTTGCTTATGCATTAACTGCCTTCCAGCCTGTTGTACCTATTGCATGAGTAAACTTGCCCCTACCCCTACATTGCCAAGAAGCGATAACAAAATTTCTGTTATGATGATGCAGGAAATTCAGGATATCATGCCTATTGATGAGGGCATCTTCGAGTATTAGATGCCTTCACTGTTCAAGCCTTGCTTGTTTTCCCCTGTAACATGAGTGACTTTGCTTATTCTTCCTCTCCCTTAGAATTGTAAAGACCCTACCGGATAGCAATAAAACATTTAGCCACCCATGCTAAAAGGAGGGTCTGTTAGGTTTTAAAATCCCGTCCCTGCAATGTACTCCTTTCACGTTATATTAGAATGTGTGGCTAAATAGATGCCAGTTGTATTTACGTTATGCAACCCACTGAGTTATCTGCGTAATGTGCAGGCTTCTGTTGGCGAATGCGACTCCATTTTGTTTTTGTAATGCTTATTAGGCTGCTTAGACTGTGCCCGAGTTAGGCCTCATGGCCCGTAATGCTTGCCTCAGCAGAACACTGTATTTCGCTACTGTTTTTTCTTTCTGTCCAAGGCTATTTCCCGACCTGCTAATGAGGAGACAATTCAGCTGTCACATACCAATCTAAGTGTGTAGTTCTGCTCCCACGTTAGGAGACGCTGAGACCCGGCGCAGTAGCCTTGGGTTTCTGATAACATGTACCCATCTGGCAGGTGGTAGCTCATCTCCCAGTGCCTCCTTTGTTCATGTTCGGCCCCGGCTGGTAGTTTTCCTTGGTGGGCGGGGTTGGAGGCTTTTGGGGAAGAATGATTACTCACTGTGGACCGTGGGGAAGTTAGTCCCTCGGCAGACATCTTAGGGTGCAGGTCATGATGGACTCCTCTGCAGAGCATTTCTAATAAAGCATGTAAGTTTGTATTCTCTACTGTCTGACAGACTCTTCATTCTTGGGAAGGCATAGCAGGTGGTTGTGAGAAAACCCCAGTGGCCCTAGAGGGCCACTTCCTTCAAGGTCTTAACTGACAGAGGTGCAAACTTCATGTCCAGTTACATCACTGCAATGTGGAAGGAGTGTGGAGTAAATTACAAATTTACCACACCCTATCACCCACAATGCTATGGGTTAGTGGAAAGGTTCAACAAAACCCTGAAGGGCACGATCATGGGCCTCCCAGAAAAGCTTAGGCGAAAATGGGATGTCCTGTTGCTCTGCCTTCTCTTTGCCTACAGAGAGGTCCCACAGAAGGGGGTTGGCTACAGCCCTTTTGAACTTATGTTTGGGCATCCAGTTAGGGGTCCCTTGTGTTTAGTGAAGGAGGGATGGGAGTTACCTCTCAAACCACCTAAGCAAGACATAGTGGACTATGTACTTGGTCCCCGCTCCAGGATGGCTGAGTATATGAAGAAGGCAAGTAAAAACCTAGCCAAGATTTACAGAAAGCTTGGCATGACCAAAAGGCTGTACTTTCTGTGTATCAGCCAGGACAGAAGGTATGGGTGTTGGAGCCTGTGTCCCCAGCAACTCTCCAGGACAAGTGGAGTGGACCCCATACAATTCTTGAGCAGAAGGAAGAGGTCACCTACCTGGTGGACCTTGGAACTCCCAGGAGCCCCCACAGGGTGCTCCATGTGAATAGGCTCAAGCCATATGTGGACAGGGCAGACATGGGCTTGCTCATGGCTACTGATGAGGGACAGGAGGAAGAGAGTGATCCACTCCCTGACCTGCTCTCACAGAACCCTGATGATGGTTCAGTTGATGGTGTAGCCTTGGCAGGCAGCCTCACTGACCAGCAGCAAACTGATTGTAGGCAAGTCCTGAATCAGTTCAGACATATGTTTTCACTGACTCCAAGTCAGACCACCTGGTGCACTCATGAAGTGGACACAGGTGACAGTCTGCCTGTTAAAAATAAGATTTACAGGCAACCTGACCATGTCAGGGACTGCATCAGGACTGAGGTCCAAAAGATGCTGGAATTGGGAGTGATTGAACCCTCAGATAGCCGTTGGGCTAGTCCAGTGGTCCTGGTACCCAAACCTCATACCCAGGGTGGTAAGAGAGAAATGAGGTTTTGTGTGGACTACAGGGGGCTCAATGCAGTCACTAGGACTGATGCTCACCCTATTCCAAGGGCACATGAGCTCATTGATACTTTGGCCTCAGCCAAGTTCTTGAGCACATTTGACCTCACTGCTGGATATTGGCAAATCAGACTAGCTGAGGATGCCAAACCCCAAACAGCTTTTTCAACCCCTAGTGGGCATTATCCATTTATTGTGATGCCCTTTGGCTTGAAAAATGCACCTGCCACATTTCAAAGGTTGGTGAATAAAGTTCTCAAAGGTCTGGAAACCTACATTGCAGCTTATTTTAATGATATTGCTGTCTTTAGTTTCACCTGGGAGGATCACCTGGTCCACCTAAGAAATGTTCTGGAGGCCCTGCAGAAAGCAGGCCTCACTATCAAGGTCACTAAGTGCCAGATAGGGCAGAGTCAGGTTGTGTACCTGGGCCACCTTGTGGGTGGAGGCCAGGTTCAACCATTGCAGAGCAAAATCCAGACCATCATGGACTGGGTTGCTCCAACCACCCAGACTCAGGTCAGAGCTTTCTTGGGCCTGACTGGGTATTACAGGAGGTTTGTTAAGGGATATGGATCTGTAGTGACCCCCTTAAATGATCTGACCTGTAAGAAAATGCCTAAGAAGGTACAGTGGACAGTTAGCTGTCAGAAGGCATTTGATGACCTGAAGCAGGCCATGTGCACTGCTCCCATTCTGCAAAGTCCTGACTATTCCAAACAATTCATTGTTCAAACTGATGCATCTGAGTTGGGGGTAGGGGCTGTGTTATACCAACTGAATGAAGAGGGTCAGGATCAGCCAGTAGCTTTTATAAGCAGAAGGCTGACCCCCAGAGAGAAACGTTGGTCAGCTATTGAGAGGGAAGCCTTTGCTGTGGTTTGGGCTCTGAAGAAGCTGAGGCCATACTTGTTTGGCACTCACTTCATTGTTCAGACAGACCATAAGCCCCTCTTATGACTAAAACAGATGAAGGGTGAAAACCCCAAACAGTTGAGGTGGTCCATTTCCCTACAGGGGATGGACTATGCAGTGGAACATAGACCTGGGAGTAACCATGCCAATGCAGATGGACTCTCCAGATATTTCCACTTAGAAAATGAAGACTCAACTGGTCAAGGTTAGTCTTATCTCCTTATCTCCTTTCGTTGGGGGGGGGGTTGTGTAGGAAAGTAGGATCTGCTTCTTATGGTTACCCCCACGTTTTGCTTGATGTTGCACTGTTTTGACCAGTCTGACTGGGATCCTGCTAATCAGGACCCCAGTCTATCTGCTTTCTCCTTTAAATTGTTATGCATGTGCTTTGGTACACTCCAGATTGGATACTGGGATGCCCTTATCAGTCCCTGGTATATGGTACCCATGTACCCAGGGCATAGGTACCCCAGAGGCTTCCCATGGGCTGAAGCATGTATTATGCCAACCATGAGAGGCCATGCAAAATGGAACTACAGGTCTGCTACTGCAACCTGTGTAAGCTGGTGCTTGCACCCCTTACTTTAGATATAGGAGGCCTTAACAATCCTGAAGGCAGGGTGCTGGGTTTTACGTGAGGGGGTACCCCTACATGAGCAGAGCCCCTCTGCAGCCTTCGGAGACCATTCTCCCGGGTTGTCTGTGACTCAGCCGGACATATAGGTAGAGGTGCATTATAACCTCGGGGTAAATGCTATCTGGAAAACGGCTGCATAGAAACATATCGTGTTAGGTATCAAACACCTTGGAATTATACCTCCACACCGGTAACCGGTGTGCGAGGTATGATTCCACCCTTCTGAAGCAAGCTTCGTGGGGTCACTGGTCTATCTGGTGCCAGCCTTCTCGACTAGGTCAGCACAAAATGGATGCTGCCGACCAGAGACACATTTCTGCCCTCCTGCTGCTGAGCCAAGCTCGAGCAGAGGAAGGCAGCACAATAGGCATCCTGTCTCAGGGAGGTGTGACCACCTCCCAGACGGTAAGTAGACATAATATCGATGTTTTAATATCGATATACATAAATATCGAGTTTAGTATATCGATAGTATTAAATATCGATGTTAAGTATATCGATGTTAAAAATATCGTTTTTAAGTGTTGTTAAAAATATCAAAGTTTGTAATGTCGACTGTAAAAATATCGGTATGTTAAAATATCGTTATTGTACTATATTTTAATCTATTTAAAGTTTGTTTTGAGTATAATAATAGGTAGTTAATGTGATAAAAAATACAATTTGGGTAATATTTTTTAGGAGCGTGATGTTGGGTTTATAGGGGATAAGGGTAGGGAGTGTTTTAAAATAATTGAATTACATTTTTAATAAATTCGAAATTTAAAAATACAAGTTAGAAAATATATTTTCAAAATTAGAAAATATTGTTTTAGGAGTGGGATGTCAGGTTTATAGGGGATAAGGGTGGGGAGTGTTTTAAAATAATTGGATTACATTTTTAATAAATTCAAAATTTAAAATTAAAATTAAGAAAATATATTTTCTAAATTAGAATATATTGTTTTAGGAGCGGGATGTTGGGTTTATAAGGGATAAGGGTGGGGAGTGTTTTAAAATATTTTAATTAAGTATTTAATAAATTCGCAAATTTAAAAATTCAATTTAGAAATTTTTGGGGTGAACTTAGGAATTATTGTTTTAGGATTTGGAAGTTGTGTTTATAGGGTATAAGTTTGGGGAGTGTTTTACAAAATTTGTTTAAATATTTTAAAATTTAATTTTTTTAATAAAAAATCTAATAATATTTACAAAATAATATGTTTGTAGTGTAAATTTAAAAATAAATAATATTTAAATTTAATTGTTTATTATTAATAATTAAATATTAAAACGTAAAATCATGTAATATTACTAATGTACAAAATATAATTATTACATTATTTTATGAAAAAATGATATAAATATATATAAATATGTATTATTTTGTAATATTTAATACAAAATATAAATGTTTTAAATAATCAAAAATCAAATATTTTAATATTAAGTATTAGGTATAGTATATAGATAAAATATTATTTATATATACTTTAAAAAAAATATTTCAAAAATATAATATATTGGGGCCGATTCCGATCTCGGCCGGTAGGGCACCGAATCGGATTTGGCGCCCTCGTTTCCGAGCGATTCGGACGTGCGTCCGGGCGAGCGAGTACGATGCGAGCGCTCGCGAAATCGCCGACCGACTCGTTCGCGGGACCCAACCGCTCCGACCGACTCGCTCAGACACGACTCGCACCGCGCAATGGAGACGTTACCCGGCCGGGTAAGTACGATGCGCGCCCCGAGCAGTCCGACCGACTCGCGCAGTCCGGCTCCAAAGAGCAGTCAGAGCCGCGCTTTGGGGGTCCGTGTCGAACCCCCCTGTACGTGTAGCCGCGCGAGTCGCACACAGGGGGGACCCATGGGTCCCCCCTACCTGTGCGTGTACGGCGCGAGTCGCTTCGACACATACCCGCTGTAGGGGGCGCCCTTGTTCGCCTCGCACCCATTGAGTCAATGGGAGCCCGCGTACGCGTTGTACGACCGGCTCCCATTGACTTCAATGGGAGTCCGTTCGAATCGAGTCCGATAGCATACGAACGCATCGTACTCGTTCGGTCGGGCTGCTAGGGTCCGATTCGGTCGGAAATCTCTCCTGGTCCGGCTCGGTCGGAGAGATTTCCGTCCCAGATCGGAATCGGCCCCATAGTGTAATAAATTATTATAGGAATAGTTAAATAATTAAAATTTGTATTGGGAAAAGAAAATTAGATATGTTTAGTGTTTGGCAACTTATTTGACTTTATAGTAATTAGAGTGGGTATAGTAAATTAATTACGTTTAGTGTCCAGCACCTACCCTGATTTAATACTAACTGGAGTGGGAATAGTAAATTATTTAAGTTTAGTGTCCAGCACCTACCCTGAATTAATACTAACTAGTGTGGGAATAGTAAATTAATTAAGTTTAGTGTCCAGCACCTACCCTGACTTAATGGTAACTTGAGTGGGAATAGTAAATTAATTAAGTTTAGTGTCCAGCACCTACCCAGATTAAATGGTAACTGGAGTGGGAATAGTAAATTAATTAAGTTTAGTGTCCAGCACATCCCCTCACTTAATAGTAACTGGAGTGGGAATAGTAAATTAATTAAGTTTAGTGTCCAGCACCTACCCTGAGTTAATGCTAACTGGAGTGGGAATGGTACATTTATTGGGGCAGATTTACAAGCCCCTTGCGCCACTTTTGCGTCACTTTTAACATGGGAAAAGTGACGCAAAGGTGGCGCAAGGGGCTTGTAAATCTGCCCCATTAAGTTTAGTGTCCAGCACCTACCCTGATTAAATGCTAACTGGAGTGGGAATAGTAAATTAATTAAGTTTAGTGTCCAGCACCTACCCTGAGTTAATGCTAACTGGAGTGGGAATAGTAAATTAATTAAGTTTAGTGTCCAGCACCTACCCTGATTAAATGCTAACTGGAGTGGGAATAGTAAATTAATTAAGTTTAGTGTCCAGCATATCCCCTCACTTAATAGTAACTGGAGTGGGACTAGTAAATTAATTAAGTTTTGTGTCCAGCACCTACCCTGATTAAATGCTAACTGGAGTGGGAATAGTAAATTAATTAAGTTTAGTGTCCAGCATATCCCCTCACTTAATAGTAACTGGAGTGGGACTAGTAAATTAATTAAGTTTTGTGTCCAGCACCTACCCTGATTAAATGCTAACTGGAGTGGGAATAGTAAATTAATCAAGTTTAGTGTCCAGCACCTACCAAGAATTAATGGTAACTGGAGTGGGAATAGTAAATTAATTAAGTTTAGTGTCCAGCACCTACCCTGAGTTAATGCTAACTGGAGTGGGAATAGTAAATTAATTAAGTTTAGTGTCCAGCACCTACCCTGATTAAATGCTAACTGGAGTGGGAATAGTAAATTAATTAAGTTTAGTGTCCTGCACCTACCCAGATTAAATGCTAACTGGAGTGGGAATAGTAAATTAATTAAGTTTAGTGTCCAGCATATCCCCTCACTTAATAGTAACTGGAGTGGGACTAGTAAATTAATTAAGTTTTGTGTCCAGCACCTACCCTGATTAAATGCTAACTGGAGTGGGAATAGTAAATTAATTAAGTTTAGTGTCCAGCATATCCCCTCACTTAATAGTAACTGGAGTGGGACTAGTAAATTAATTAAGTTTTGTGTCCAGCACCTACCCTGATTAAATGCTAACTGGAGTGGGAATAGTAAATTAATCAAGTTTAGTGTCCAGCACCTACCAAGAATTAATGGTAACTGGAGTGGGAATAGTAAATTAATTAAGTTTAGTGTCCAGCACCTACCCTGAGTTAATGCTAACTGGAGTGGGAATAGTAAATTAATTAAGTTTAGTGTCCAGCACCTACCCTGATTAAATGCTAACTGGAGTGGGAATAGTAAATTAATCAAGTTTAGTGTCCAGCACTTACCCTGAATTAATGTTAACTGGAGTGGGAATAGTAAATGAATTAAGTTTAGTGTCCAGCACCTACCCTCGATTAATGCTAACTGGAGTGGGAATAGTAAATTAATTAAGTTTAGTGTCCAGCACCTACCAAGAATTAATAGTAACTGGAGTGGGAACAGTAAATTAATTAAGTTAAGTGCCCAGCACCAACCCTTAATTAATATTAACTGTAGTAGGAATAGTAATTTAGATATGTATGTATTAATTTGTAACCTTAAAAAATTAATATAGTTTGTAGTAGTAATGTATTTTAATTATGACATAGTTATAACTGAAAAAAAATAACTTTATATATATAGGTAATTAAAAATATTAGTTAATACAGGAGATTTAATTAATACATAACTTTTAACATTAAATACAACATTAATAAAATGATACACAAAAAAATAGACATTTTATTTTTTTATTGATGTTTATTTATTGTAAATGATTTTATAATCAACAAAAAATATTTATTTTATTAAGTTTATATAATATAAATCAAGACATATAGATAAAAATCATATTTATTTTACAGACAGAAAATATTTTGCACATATGTATATTTTTACATTTCATAATTATGTAAACAATTTTTTTTACATTTTTACATTTTTTAAAACAATTATGTAAACTTTGTAATATCAAATAATGTAGTTTTACATTTGTTTAGAAGCATTTGAGAACATAATATAATTATTAATAATAGTTGTTCACTTCAGTTTTGTATTCTGAACTTTTGTTATTTAGTTACATATACTGTTAACTTTTTAAAAATATAAGTTTTTACATTTTTTTATACATTTTAAATTTTATACTTTGTAACATTTTTTAAACAAATAATACATTTTAATTAATATTATTAATATTTAAAATATTAATATTATTAATTATTACATGGTTTAATTTTTATACATTTTGTTTATAAGGTTGACATTTTTAAATAATAAATACAAATATTACATGTTTTTAATAAACGTTGTATATAACTTGTAAATATATGGAATTATAATAATAAATATTATATGTTTAATAACATTTATTATTATAATTTTACAATGTTGGAAAAATGTTAAATAAATTTAAACATATAAGTTATAAATTGTAGTATTTTAATTAAACATTTAAGTAATTCATATATAATGTGATAACATTTTTTTAAACAAAATACATTTATTTTATATGTTTAAAGCTGCCATATTTGTTTGGTGCTTGTATTTTGTAACCGCTCGCGTTTGTTTTGGGTTATTTCGAAGGGGACAAGCTCGCGGTTGGGAGCTGCGTCGCGTCGAGGAAGGTAAGATTACTTTTCTTTATCAAACTTGTATTTATTAGCATTTCCGTTAGACATACACTGAATACATTACAGCAAAAGAGATTTCAGAGTCAAAAGCACAAAGCAGTGCAACATGAAAAGTAATAGGGTTGAACTTGCTTATTCAATCACATCCAATCCTTCCTTTATGGAAATTCTATGATATCTAGTACAGTGTCCGTTAGTGTACAGGCCTAGGATATCCCCTTTGCAAAAAAAGCGAAACCGCAACCCGTCTTTCTTTTGCGACAGGATTTTTGCCCCACCCTTCCAACCGGGAAGGTCTCTCTATAAAAACACATTTATAAGAAAAGGAAAGAAAAGATTCCCCAAGACGGAAAGGAAAAAAAAAACACCCCTCCCCCCTCCCAACAACAAGTAGTGGCGGCAGCTCTAGCTATGGGAAATATTGTACCGTCTGTCCATGTGCTAAATACTTAAAATTGGAAGAGATGCATATCCCTGAGTGAAGGCGGACACACTGCCAGTGGTAAGCCCCTTGTAAGAAAGGTAACCAGTGGTCCTCATTTGTGTTCAAAGCTCTTATAGTCATCGCGGAAGATATCCGCCATTCTCTCAAGACAAAGTAGTTTCCAGAGTCGCGTATGCCATTGTGATATAGTGGGAGCTGATTTTTTCTTCCAAGCGGCTGCGATTGTCACTTTCGCAGCTCCTATGCACGTCCACATGATGGCCTTATCTGCTTTGGTTTGGTGTTTGAGAGAAGGATCACGGATGCCTAGGAGAACCCCCTCTATAGTAGTCGGTATGGGATAGCCTAGCATGGTCTTAATATGTGCTAGGATTTCCTCCCATAATGGTCTTATGGTGGGACAGTCCCACCAGATGTGTTGGAAATCTCCGAGCATCCCACAACCCCTCCAACACCTATCAGATGTGTTCGGGAAGATGTGTTTAAGTTTGGCGGGATATAGGTACCAGTCCATCAATGTTTTTACATGTGCTTCTCTTAATTCCAGAGAGTGGTTAAATTTCGTGATGTCGGACCATAGCGCAGTCCATTCCTTATCTAATATTTCTCTTAGTGTTACCCCCTCCCACATAGACATATATCTCAGACGCGCTGAGGGTGTGGAGGAGAGCAGGTAGTTGTATAGAAAAGAAATCACCCCTTTCATGGAACCCACCGCCCTCACAAATTTTTCAAATCCCGTTTTTTACTCTTGTAGCTGCTTCTTGAACGTGAGGGGTGAGAGCCCAGTGTCGGAGTTGGAGGTAGTGGAAGTGTTCGTCCTGGTTTAGGTGGAAGTCTCTTTTACAACTGTCAAAGGTGAGAATATCATAGTTATGGAATAAATGCTCTAGCGTGAGGCAGCCCCCCTCTCTCCAGGCATCAAAGGGGCCTTCCCGTATGGCCGGTGTAAAGGCCGGATTGAAGTGTATTGGTGTGTAGGGGGAGGGGAAAGTGGTCCACTGGTCAGTTCCCGTCACCGAGTCCCATACTTTCAATGTTGTGCGAGTAGGGGTGCTGATATATGCATTCACTGGTCTCTCCTTCTTGGGCTTCCATATTAGGTCCCAGATTGTCCTCCCCGCAATAGCTCTATCCATATGAAGCCAATGCTTCTCCGACTCCCTCTTGAACCACTCCATCACCACCCGTAATTGAGCGGCTTTGTAATGCAGGCCGAGATCGGGTAGTCCCACTCCACCCTCTGCTCTGGGGCATCGCAATAGTGAGAATGATAGTCTTTCCCTCCCTCCTTGCCATATAAACCGGGTAAGCAGGGATTTAATTTTAGGTAGGAGTGTCGCATCTAACTCAATAGGTAGAGCCTGAAAAAAATATAACAGTTTGGGAAGAACCGTCATTTTCATCGCGTGTATTCGGCAGAGCCATGAAATAAACAGGGGCTTCCAACGTTTAAGATCGTTTTGAAGTTGTAAGAGAGCAGGCGGGAAGTTCGCCTTGTAAAGCCCCTCCACCCATGGTGTCTATTGGATCCCCAGGTATTGAAGCGAGCGGCCAGTCCATTGTAGCGGGGATTGAGACTGCAGATCGCTGGCCTCTTCAGTGGAGACCGTGAGATTGAGTATAAATGATTTATCAAGGTTAATCTTAAAGCCTGCTACCGCCTCAAACTTGGCCAGCTCAACTTGCAGAGCAGGAAGCGATATTGAGGGTTCTGTGAGGAAAAGGAACACATCGTCTGCAAAAAGAGAGATTTTATGGTCGTCACCCCCGAAGGGTATCCCTTTAATCGCCTGCATCTCTCGAATAGTCATTGCCAGTGGTTCAATACTGAGGGCGAATAGTAAGGGCGACAATGGGCACCCTTGTCTTGTGCCTCTCGTGAGGGAAAAGGGGGCCGAAAGTACTCCATTTACCTGCACCCTAGAGCGGGGTTGAGTGTAGTTGGCTTTAATCATTTGGATAAATCTATCTGCGAAGCCAAAGCGTTTTAGCGTGTGGAAAAGAAAGGTCCAATCCACCCGGTCAAAGGCCTTCTCGGCGTCTAAACCAACCAGCAACGCTGGGATCTTGCGTTTGGTTACTTTTTCAATGAGATGTATTGTGCGTCTGATATTGTCGTGTGTCTGGCATCCTTTGATGAAGCCGGATTGGTCAGGGTGGATTAGGTCCGGCATCAGATCATTTATCCGAGCCGCCAGAATAGCAGAGTAAAGTTTTGCGTTTAAATTTAAAAGTGCAATAGCGCGATAGGAGGCACACTGCTGCGCATTTTTCCCGGGTTTAGGGATGACTGTCACTACCGCCTCGGCCATTGAGGGTGTCACCTCTCCGGCCTCCGCCATGTGATTAAAAAGACCCATAAGGTCAGGTGCAAAGGTTTTATAGAAATGGGCCGTCAGTCCGTCAGGTCCGGGGACCTTGTGTACTTTAAGGGCAGTGATGGCTGCAGTCACTTCCTCCGATGTTATAGGAGCTGTGAGTCTGTCATTCGTACATTGTAATACCTCGGGGAATTGCAAGGCCTGGAGATAGTTATCCTGCAATTCAACATCTCTGGGTTCTCCGGTGTAAAGGGATCTGTGAGAAGTTGGCCTGGTATACGCTGTTCAGTAGTTAAAGTGGACACCTTGCACCAGTACAATTCGACTCTTATGGTAGGTAGGTTTAAGACAACCTTTATAGAAAGCTATCCTAGTGGTAGCTGTGGAGAGCAGCCTTCAGGCTAAGTCTTGGAGGAATGTAAAGCAGCTTGTTTTACCACACAATCTCTTGAATCACCAAATGAAAAGACACCACACAGGTATATATATCAAATATATATGTATTTATTACTAAACAACTCTCTACTAATCTCTTGTGAGATTAGAAGTCAGGAACATATGCACAAATCAACATTTCACAATAAATTAAGCACAAATATGGCTGGGGCCCTAGGGGCGTACCAGACCATATACTAAAAAAGAGACTTAAGAACAACGACTTGCAAAGGGACAAGGCCTAGGGCCTTCAGAAGTGCTGGGGCCTCACAAAACCACCCAAGGCAGGTAAGTAAAGGACCCACGGGGGACGCGTGCAGTGAATGAACACAGGCGCGGATCGCCGTAGACTTCAATGGGGCAAGTCGCGGTTGGAAATTAAGAGTTTAAGGGCACTTCGGGAGTAGCTACAAGCAAGTCACTTACAGGGTAAGTAGTTCTAGGGCCAACACCCACAGGAGCACCGTAGTGCTGGAGTTACCTCACCCAGGGAAGCCGGGTGCATAGGTGTCCTTTGGTGTCGGGTCGCGGCGTCGTTTTCAATGGGAGCCAATGAAGACTTGCTGCTTGTGAAGCCAGAAGAAGTGTCCGGTGGAATCCAAGCCTGGATTCGGAAGAAGGAAGACCTGAAAGCAGAGGGGACAGTGTTGAATGTCACTGGGCAGTGACCCGGGGCAAGGAAGATGAATGCCCACCGTCGTCGACAGATTCAGGTCGTTCACGGGTGTCTTGACTCTTCAGCCACGAGGTCCAGGAGGCATCAAGGACGACCAGGAGCTGGATTCAGCGTGTCCCATAAAGTCTGCAGCTGACTGCGGTGTTGGTGACCCGTTTGAGCCAACAAGCCTTGGTAGCAGCAAGTCTTGTGGAAAGAGTACAAAGTCAATGGTGCAGATCAGCAAGGTCTGGGGAACTCACCCAGTGAGGGTAAGTCAGGGCAGGCCTGGAGCAACCAGGGGAGCCCTTTGGTTCTGTAGAAAAGTCTTCAGGGGACCCACAAGCCGGCTGGCAAGGGATCGCAAAGACGCCTCAGGAGGATTCCTTCAACAGGGGTCCACGGTCACTCGGGATGGGGTAGGCCTCTGATCTTCGGAGGGATTCCTGCTAGAGGTTGGGACCACACGTGGTCCAAAGCACAGGTTCGTAGAACGTCGTGAAGGGGTTGCACTTGACAATAGTGCACGGTACCCAGGGACTGCGGTTCCTCGTCACTCGTAGGGTCCACTTGCCTCAGCTTCGCTGGGGACTCACGATGGCCTTTGAGAAGTCAGGAAATCCTCGTCTTGGGCTGCAGGGACCTCGGGCTCTGGCGGGAGTGGTGTAGTTTGCGACCGTCGTTTCAGTTTTTGGTGCCTGCCAAGCAGGGGAGTCACTCCTTGACTCCAAGGGAGATTCTTCAGTCTTCCAGAGGTAGTGGAACGTCGAAGGTCCAGGATTCTTCAGTAGAGCGTCGTCCAGGGAGATCTAGTTTGCAAGTTCAAGGGTTCCCTATCTTATACCAAAAGGAAGGGAGGGACTAGCTCTATGACCCCATCTATGGGAGGGTCAGGGGAGTAGGTGGCTACACCCACTTCCCTTTGTCCAGTTTTGCGCCAGAGCAGGGGCAGGTAGCCCCTGAGCCAGTGTGAACTGGTGTATGCACAGAGGAGCCTTCTGCTCCCCCAGTGCAGGACTTCAAAGCACTCTAGGAGTGCACCCACCCAGCCCCAATACACTAAACCCTGTCTGGGAGGTGGTCACACCTCCCTGGGACAGGATACCTATTGTTGGGCTTCCGCCACTGCGAGTTTCGGTCATCAGCAGGAGGGCAGCCCAGTGTCTGTGACTGGTGGCATCCATTTTGTGATGCCAGGGCTCTTCAGGATTCTACCGCGTTTCCACAGTAGGTACATGTCTATCCCTCTAGAAGGGTGGGATCATACTCCCACACCAGTTACTGGTGTGGGGGTATGATTCCAAGGTGTTTGACACCAAACACGACATGTTTTGATGCAGCCATTCCAAAGTTAGCATTAACCGCGAGGTTATAATGCACTTAAGAGTATATGGTTTGACCGCATTCACAAACAGCCCCAGAGAATGGACTCTGAGAGCTGCAGAGGGGCCCTGCTCAGGCAGAGGCACCCTCTCACATAGAAACTAAGCACCCTGCCCTCAGGATTGATAGGGCCTGCCTTAGGGGTGACTGATAGGTTTAAATGTGTGTGCAGGGGAGATATAGGGAACCTATATCTCAGTGAGGGGTGCTAGCACCTCCTCACCCAGGCTGCAGTAGCAGGCCTGTGGTGTCAGATTTAGTCTGCTTCCCAGGGGTGGCATAATACATGCTTCAGCCCCTGGTAGGCCTGTGAAGTACCTATGCCCTTGGCACCTAAGGTACCATATACTAGGGACTCATAAGGTACCACAGTATCCAATCACTAGTGCACCTAGAGTGCACTCCAAGTCGTTTAGAGAGAACAGAGAGGCTGGGGCCCTGATTGGCAGGGTCCCAGCCTGACTATAGCCAGAAACCAGTGTAAACATCAGAAAAAAAGTGGGGGCAACATAAGAGGCAGATCCTACTCTCCTACACAACCCCCCCAAACGCAGGGACACTAAACTAACCTTGACCAGTTGAGTCTTCGTGCTCTAAGTGGAAATACCTTGAGAGTCCATCTGCATTGGCATGTTGGGTCCCAGGCCTGTGTTCCACTGTATAGTCCATCCCCTGTAGGGAAATGGACAACCTTAAAAGTTTTGGGTTTTCACCTTTCATCTGTTTAAGCCATAGGAGGGGCTTGTGGTCAGTCTGAACTATGAAGTGAGTGCCAAACAAGTATGGCCTCAGCTTCTTCAGGGCCCACACCACAGCAAAGGCCTCCCTCTCTATAGCTGACCAACGTTTCTCTCTAGGGGTCAGCCTCCTGCTAATAAAAGCTACTGGCTGGTCTTGACCTTCATCATTCAGTTGAGACAGTACAGCTCCCACACCCAGCTCAGAAGCATCTGTTTGGACAATGAACTTTTTGGTGTAGTCTGGACTCTGTAAGATGGGGGCAGTGCACATGGCCTGCTTTAGGTCTTCAAATGCCTTCTGACAGCTAGCTCTCCACTGAACCTTTTTTGGCATTTTCTTTGAGGTCAGATCATTCAAGGGGGTCACTATAGATCCATATCCCTTGACAAACCTCCTATAGTACCCAGTCAGGCCTAAGAAGGCTCTCACCTGTGTCTGGGTGGTTGGAGCAACCCATTCCATTATGGTTTGGATTCTGCTCTGTAAAGGCTGAACCTGGCCTCCACCTACAAGGTGGCCCAGGTATACAACCTGACTCTGCCCTATCTGGCACTTAGTGGCCTTGATAGTGAGGCCTGCTTTCTGCAGGGCCTCCATAACATTCCTGAGGTGGACCAGGTGATCCTGCCAGGAGGAACTAAAGACAGCAATATCATCTAGATAAGCTGAGCAATAAGTTTCCATCCCTGTCAGAACTTTATTCACCAACCTCTGAAAAGTGGCAGGTGCATTTTTCAATCCAAAGGGCATCACCACAAAGTGGTAGTGCCCACCAGGGGTCGAAAATGCTGTTTTGGCTTTTGCATCATCAGCTAACCTGATCTGCCAGTAGCCAGCTGTCAGGTCAAACGTGCTTAGATACTTGGCTGAGGCCAAAGTATCAATCAGCTCATCTGCCCTTGGTATGGGATAGGCATCAGTCCTAGTGACTGCATTGAGGCCTCTGTAGTCTACACAAACCCTCATTTCTTTCTTACCACCCTGGGTATGAGGCTTGGGTACCAGGACTACTGGGCTAGCCCAAGGGCTATCTGAAGGCTCAATTACACCTAGCTCCAACATTTTCTGGACTTCAGTCCTGATACAGTCCCTGACATGGTCAGGTTGCCTGTAGATTTTATTCTTGACACGCAGACTGTCTCCAGTGTCCACCTCATGGGTGCACCAGGAAGTCTGACTAGGGGTCAGGCTAAACATATGTCTATACTGTTGCAGAACTTGTCTGCACTCAGTTTGCTGATGGTCAGTGAGGCTGCTTGCCAAAGCAACTCCATCTACTGACCCATCATCAGGGTTCTGAGAGAGCAGGTCAGGCAGAGGGTCACTCTCCTCCTCCTGTTCCTCATCAGTTGCCATGAGCAAGCCCATGTCAGCCCTGTCAACATATGGCTTTAATCTGTTGACATGGAGCACCCTCAGGGGGCTCCTGGGAGTTCCAAGATTCACCAGGTAGGTGACTTCTCCCTTCTGTTCAACTATTGTATGGGGGCCACTCCACTTGTCCTGGAGGGCTGCTGGGGCCACAGGCTCCAATACCCACACCTTCTGTCCTGGCTGGTATACAGTCAGTACAGCATTTTGGTCATGCCAAGCTTTTTGTAATTCTTGGCTGGCCTCCAGGTTTTTGGTTGCCTTTTTCATGTACTCAGCCATCCGGGAGCGGAGACCAAGTACATAGTCCATCACATCTTGTTTGGGGGGCTTGAGAGGTAACTCCCAGCCCTCTTTTACCAAACACAGTGGACCTCTCACAGGATGCCCAAACAGAAGCTCAAATGGGCTGTAACCAACCCCCTTCTGTGGAACCTCTCTGTATGCAAACAACAGGCAAGGAAGAAGAAGGTCCCATTTCCGCCTAAGCTTCTCTGGGAGTCCTTTAATTATTCCTTTCAAGGTTTTGTTGAAGCGTTCAACTAAACCATTGCATTGTGGGTGATAGGGGGTGGTGAACTTATAAGTTACACCACACTCCTTCCACATTGCTTTCAGATATCCTGACATGAAGTTGGTACCTCTGTCAGAAATGACCTCCTTTGGGAAACCCACTCTGGAGAAGACTCCAATGAGGGCTCTTGCCACCACAGGGGCTGTGGTGGTCCTCAGGGGAATTGCTTCTGGGTACCTGGTGGCATGATCCACTACCACCAGGATAAACCTGTGCCCAGATGCAGTTTGAGGGTCAAGGGGACCAACAATGTCAATCCCTACCCTTTCAAAGGGTACCCCCACCACAGGTAGTGGTATCAGGGGGGCCTTTGTTGTGCCACCTGCCTTACCACTGGCTTGGCATGTGACACAGGAGCGACAAAACTCCTTTGTGTCCTCTGACATATGTGGCCAATGAAAATGTGGAACAAGCCTGTCCCAGGTCTTGTTTTGGCCCAAGTGACCTGCCAAAGGGATATCGTGTGCTAGGGTCAAGAGGAACCCCTAAACGTCTGAGGTATTACCATCCTCCTGGTGGCTCCAGGGGCTGGATCTCTACCCTCTGAATATAGGAGTCCCTCATCCCAATAAACTTTATGGGACCCACTAGCACTCCCAGCAGCCTCAGCAGCAGCCTGCTGTCTGAGGGGTTCAAGAGAGGTGCAGCACTGTTGCTCCTTACTCAGATCTTCCCTAGAAGGGCCCCCTGCCCCCAAGAACTCAACCTGATCAGGCTCAAGTCCCTCTGGGGCAGTTCCTTCTTCAGGATCTGCTTCACCTCCCTCTGGGGGTGAATCTGTGATCTGAGACAGAGGGGAAGGCACTGCCTTGACCCTACTGCTCCTCCTCTTGGGAAGCATCTGGTCCATTGTTCCAGGATCCAGAGCTGGTTCAGTGTTATGCATTCTTGCTTGTGACCTGGTCACAGCAAATACCTCTGCAGGGATGCCCAACATCTCAGCATGAGTCCATAACTCTACTTCAGACCAGGCTGAAGTCTCTAGATCATTGCCCAATAGACATTCGACAGGGAGGTCTGCACTGACTACAACCTTCTTGAGGCCAGTTACCCCTCCCCAGGAGAAATTCACAACTGCCAGACTATGGTTGGTCCTGACATTGCTTGCATTGGTCACCTGGTACATTTCGCCCAGGATGATCTGTCCAGGGTCCACAAGATCCTCTGCCACCATGGTGACACTAGCACCTGTGTCCCTAAATGCCAAAGCCTGTTTGCCATTTATTACAGGCTGCTGTTTGTATTTGCCCAGATTACTGGGACTTACTAGGAAGGACATATTAAGGTCTCCCTCACAAATCAGCATTGCCTGAGTGGGCACTCTGACTAGGTCAGAGTCCACTTCAGAACCCAGGGTCAACCCTACTACACCCTTATTCTGTGTACCACCTCCACCAGTAGCTGAGCTAGGGTGAACAGTTGCCTTAGGGGCAGGAGTGGTGGTGGTTTGGTCTTTGGACTTGTTACAATCAGAAGTCCAGTGCCCTTTCTGTTTACAGAATTTGCACCAGGGCTTCTTTTGGCCTTTCCCCCTTGTTGGATTGTGACTCCCCACCAGATGCAGATTTTTGGGGCCCTTGTGAAGACTTCTGGTCTTTTGACTTGTCCCCACCTTTCTCAGAGCCCTTAGGATCTTGCTTCTTGGTGTCGCCCCCTTGGTTCTGTGGTATCTGCCTTACCCTGGTTCTGACCCATTTGTCTGCCTTCTTTCCCAATTCTTGGGGAGAGGTCAGATCTGAGTCCACCAGGTATTGATGCAACAACTGGTTCTGGCAATTATTAAGGATCTGTTCTCTCATCATCAGATTATACAATCCCTTGAAATCAGTAACCCTACTGCCAACCAGCCAACCCTCCAGAGCCTTGGTTGCACAATCTACAAAGTCAGTCCAGTCCTGAGTCTGTGCCTTCTGGGTGTCTCTGAACTTTAACCTGTACTGTTCAGTGGTTAAGCCAAACCCATCTATCAGTGCACTCTTCAGGACTTCATAATTATCAGCATCCTCTTCTCTAACAGTGAGGAGCTTGTCTCTACCTTTGTCTGAAAAGGAGAGCCACAAGATTGCTGCCCACTGCTTTTGGGGGACCTGCTGTACTCTACAGGCCCTCTCCATAGCAGTTACCCACTTGTGGATATCATCCCCACTCTGGTAGGGAGGAACAACCTTGCTCAGGGTCCTATGGTCTGGAATAGATTCTCTGCCTCTAGGGACACTGTTGCTGCCACCAAGGGGTTCTAACCCCTCTCTTCTAGAAGCTCTCTGGATCTCCAGGGCTTTTCTATCCAGTGCCAACTGCTTGGTTCTGAGGGCAACTCTTGCTTCCTCATACTGCAGCAGTTTGCACATTCTTTCAGAGGAGGTCTCTCTTATGGGAAAGTATGAGTTCCTCTGGTGGACAAATTCTCTGCCAGAGTGATAAGAGTGGTCAGATTCCCTGGAAGGGGACCTATGCCTCTCCTCCACTCTGTCAGTTCTCTTAGGGAGAATTCTTCTGTCCTTTTCAGGCCCCTTGAGGCCTGGCCCTTCAATCACAGAGTCTTGGTCATTCTGATTTTCATCATCTGACCCAGATACTGTAATTGACCCACTCCCTGATTCAGACCCATTAGCTCCTAGAGCCAATCTAAGATCATCTGAGGTCAGCAGATCTATCAGGTGTAGTGTGGAGGGACTCTGTCCTAGCTTCAGGTGTCTTTCAACACACATGGCTCTCAAGTCAGAGAAAGCCATGTCCTTATACTGAGGCTGAGTGGATCCACTGGTTCCACCCTTTAAGGACATTCTAGTGTTGTGCAGTGTTGTACTACCTACACTAGTTTGTGGCCTACTGATACTAGCTTGAGCTGTAGAAAGGGTGTGCTATCCCTTGGCACACAGCTCTAAGTTCAGTAGAACTTATTGATACTAACCTTGACTTTATATGTACCTTAAGTACCTATAGTGGTTTTCAGTTAGTAATTCAAATAGAGATTTTCTGGTAAAACAATAGCAAGCTGGAATCCCACACGCTGCCCACCAATGTGAGAAGTTGGCCTGGTATATGCTGTTCACTAATTAAAGTGGACACCTTGCACCAGAACAATTCGACTCTTATGGTAGATAGGTTTAAGACAACCTTTATAGAAAGCTATCCTAGTGGTAGCTGTGGAGAGCAGCCTTCAGGCTAAGTCTTGAAGGAATGTAAAGCAGCTTGTTTTACCACACAATCTCTTGAATCACCAAATGAAAAGACACCACACAGGTATATATATCAAATATATATGTATTTATTAATAAACACTCTCTACTAATCTCTTTATGAGATTAGAAGTCAGGAACATATGTACAAGTCAAATGTTATCAAAATAAGTTTAGCACAATCGAATATCACAATCTTAGTTTGGCTAGACCTAGGTCTAGGGCATCTAGAATCGAGGGACCCCCAAGAACCACCCCAGGTAGTTGTAGGAGACCCACAGGGGACGGACGCGGTGTCCTGGCACCGGTGCGAGTCCTGTACGAGTCTATGCGCAGAGACGCGATTGAGATTTCAATGTTAGAGGTCCCTTGCGTGTTCGAGGCGAACACACCGATCGGTCCTTGTACGAGTCGAAGGACGCGGTTACAGATAGAGTTGCAAGGGAGTTGGACGCGGTGTGTCTAACACAGACGCGAACCTTGTGCGAGTCAGCGCAATGGAGGTCTCTATGTTACAGGCCCCTTGTGTGTTCGAGGCGAACAAAGATCGGACTCAGTACGAGTCGAAGGACACAGTTCTAGATAGTGTTACAAAGGAGATGGACGCGATGTGTCTAACACAGACGCGAACCCTGTACGAGTCAGCGCAATTGTCGCACTTAGAAAATAAGAGTTTTAGGGCACTTCTAGGGAAGCTACAAGCAAGTCACTTACAGGGTAAGTAGTTCTAGGGCCCACACCCATAGGAGCACCGTAGTGCTGAAGTTACCTCACCCAGGGGAGCCGGGTGCATAGGTGTTCTTTGGTGTCGGGTCGCGGCGTCGTTTTCAATGGGAGCCAGTGAAGACTTGCTGCTTGCGGCGACAGGAGAAGTGTCCGGAGGAATCCAAGCCTGGATTCAGAAGATGGAAGACCTGAAAGCAGAGGGGACAGTGTTCAAAGTCACTTGGCAGTGACTCGGGGCAAGGAAGATGGATGCCCACCGTCGTCGCAAGATTCAGGTCGTTCGCAGGTGCCTTGACTCTTCAGCCAAGAGGTCCAGGAGGCGTCGACAATGACCAGGAGCTGGATTCGACATGTCCCAAGATGTCTGCATCTTACTGCGGTGTCGGCGACTCAATTGGAGCCAACCAGCCTTGGTAACAGCAAGTCTCGGGGAAAGTGTGAAGAGGCGATGGCGCAGACCGGCAAGGTCTGTGGGACTCACCCAGCAAGGGTAAATCAGGGCAGGCCTGGAGCAACCAGGGGAGCTCTTTGGTGTCTTTAGAAAGTCTTCTGGGGACCCACAAGCCGGCTGGCAAGGGATCGCGAAGATGCCTCGGGAGGATTCGCTCAACAGGGGCCCACGGTCACTCGGGACGTGGTAGGCCTCTGATCTTCGGAGGGATTCCTGCTGGAGGCTAGGACCACACGTGGTCCAAAGCACAAGTTCGTGGAACGTTGTGAAGGGGTTGCACTCGACAATAGTGCACGGTACCCAGGGGTCGCGGTTCCTCGTCACTCTTGGGGTCCACTGGCCTCAGCTTCGCTGGGGACTCACAATGGCCTTTGAGAAGTCAGGAAATCCACTTCTTGAGCTGCAGGGACTTCGGACTCCGGCGGGAGCGGCGTAGTTTGCGACCATCGTTTGTAGTTTTTGGTGCCTGCCAAGCAGGGGAGTCACTCCTTGACTCCAAGGGAGATTCTTCAGTCTTCCAAAGGTAGTGGAACGTCGAAGGTCCGGGATTCTTCTTCAGAGCGTCGTCCAGGGAAATCTAGTTTGCAATGCACAGGTTCCCCTTCTTATACTACAAGAAAGGGAGGGACTAGCTCTATGACCGTACCCATGGGAGGGTCAGGGGAGTGGGTGGTACACCCACTTCCCTTTGTCCAGTTTCGTGCCAGAGCAGGGACAGGTAGCCCCTGAGCCGGTTTGTACTGGGGTATGCACAGAGGAGCCTTCTGCTCCCCCAGTGCAGGACTTCAAAGCACTCTAAGAGTGCACCCACCCAGCCCCAACACACTAAACCCTGTCTGGAAGGTGGTCACACCCCCTTGGGACAGGATATCTATTGTTGGGCTTCCTCCTCTGCTAGTGTTGGTCATCAGCAGGAGGGCAGCCCAGTGTCTGTGACTGGTGGCATCCATTTTGTGATGCCAGGGCTCTGCAGGATTCTACCGCGTTTCCACGGTAGGTACATGTCTATCCCTCTAGAAGGATGGAATGCTACCCCCGCCGCCAGGACTGGCGGGGGGGGGTAGTATTCCAAGATGTTTGACACCAAACACGACATGTTTCGATGCAGCCATTCCAAAGTTAGCATTCTACCGCGAGGATATAATGCACTTAAAAGTATATGGTTTAACCGCATCCACAAACAGCCCCAGAGAATGGACTCTGAGAGCTGCAGAGGGGCCCTGCTCAGGCAGAGGCACCCCCTCACATGGAAACTAAGCACCCTGCCCTCAGGATCGATAGAGCCTGCTTTAGGGGTGACTGATAAGTCTCAATGTGTGTGTGGGAGAGATATAGGAGACCTATATCTCAGTGAGGGGTGCTAGCACTTCCTCACCCAGGCTGCAGTAGCAGGCCTGTGGTGTCAGATTTAGTCTGCTTCCCAGGGGTGGCATAATACATGCTTCAGCCCCTGGTAGGCCTGTGAAGTACCTATGCCCTTGGTACCTAAGGTACCATATACTAGGGACTCATAAGGTACCACAGTATCCAATCACTAGTGCACCTAGAGTGCACTCCAAATCGTTTAGAGAGAACAGAGAGGCTGGGGCCCTGATTAGCAGGGACCCAGCCAGACTATAGCCAGAAACCAGTGTAAACATCAGAAAAAAAGTGGGGGCAACATAAGAGGCAGATCCTACTCTCCTACACCCACTTGTCTGCCTTCTTTCCCAATTCTTGGGGAGAGGTCAGATCTGAGTCCACCAGGTATTGATGCAACAACTGGTTCTTGCAATTATTAAGGATCTGTTCTCTCATCATTAGATTATACAATCCCTTGAAATCAGTAACCCTACTGCCAACCAGCCAACCCTCCAGAGCCTTGGTTGCACAATCTACAAAGTCAGTCCAGTCCTGAGTCTGTGCCTTCTGGGTGTCTCTGAACTTCAACCTGTACTGCTCAGTGGTTAAGCGAAACCCATCTATCAGTGCACGCTTCAGGACTTCATAGTCATCAGCATTCTCTTCTCTAACAGTGAGGAGCTTGTCTCTACCTTTATCTGAAAAGGAGAGCCACAAGATTGCTGCCCACTGCATTTGGGGGACCTGTTGTACTCTACAGGCCCTTTCCATAGCAGTTACCCACTTATGGATATCATCCCCACTCTGGTAGGGAGGAACAACCTTGCTCAGGTTCCTATGGTCTGGAATATATTCTCTGCCTCTAGGGACACTGTTGCTGCCACCAGGGGGTTCTAACCCCTCTTTTCTAGAAGCTCTCTGGAGCTCCAGGGCTTCCTTATCTAATGCCAACTGCTTGGTTTTGAGGGCAAATCTTGCTTCCTCATACTGCAGCAGTTTGTACATTCTGTCAGAGGAGGTCTCTCTTCTTGAGAAGTAGGAGTTCCTCTGGTAGACAGATTCTCTGCCAGAGTGATAGGAGTGTTCAGATTCCCTAGAAAGGGACCTAGGCCTCTCCTCCACTATGTCAGTTCTCTTAGGGAGAATTCCTCTGTCCTGTTCAGACCCCTTGGGGTCTGGCCCTACAACCACAGAGTCTTGGTCATCCTGATGTCCATCATCTGACCCAGACACTGTAATTGACCCACTCACTGATTCAGACCCATTAGCTCCTAGAGCTAATCTAAGATCATCTGCTGTCAGCAGATCTATCAGGTGTAGTGTGGAGGGACTCTGTCCTAGCTTCAGGTGCCTTTCAGCACACATGGCTTTCAAGTCAAAGAAAGTCATGTCCTTATACTGAGGCTGAGTGGATCCACTGGGTCCACCCCTTAAGGACATTCTAGTGTTGTGCAGTGTTGTACTACCTACACTAGTTTGTGGCCTACTGATACTAACTTGAGCTGTAGAAAGGGTGTGCTATCCCTTGGCACACAGCTCTAGGTTCAGTAGAACTTATTGATACTAAGCTTGACTTTATATGTACCTTGAGTACCTATAGTGGTTTTCAGTTAGTAATTCAAATAGAGATTTTCTGGTAAAACAATAGCAAGCTGGAATCCCACCGCTGCCACCAATGTGAGAAGTTGGCCTGGTATATGCTGTTCACTAGTTAAAGTGGACACCTTGCACCAGTACAATTCGACTCTTATGGTAGGTAGGTTTAAGACAACCTTTATAGAAAGCTATCCTAGTGGTAGCTGTGGAGAGCAGCCTTCAGGCTAAGTCTTGGAGGAATGTAAAGCAGCTTGTTTTACCACACAATCTCTTGAATCACCAAATGAAAAGACACCACACAGGTATATATATCAAATATATATGTATTTATTACTAAACAACTCTCTACTAATCTCTTGTGAGATTAGAAGTCATGAACATATGCACAAATCAACGTTTCACAATAAATTAAGCACAAATATGGCTGGGGCCCTAGGGGCGTACCAGACCATATACTAAAAAAGAGACTTAAGAACAACGACTTGCAAAGGGACAAGGCATAGGGCCTTCAGAAGTGCTGGGGCCTCACGAAACCACCCAAGGCAGGTAAGTAAAGGACCCACGGGGGACGCGTGCAGTGAGTGAACACAGGCGCGGATCGCCGTAGACTTCAATGGGGCAAGTCACGGTTGGAAATTAAAGAGTTTCAGGGCACTTCGGGAGTAGCTACAAGCAAGTCACTTACAGGGTAAGTAGTTCTAGGGCCAACACCCACAGGAGCACTGTAGTGCTGGAGTTACCTCACCCAGGGAAGCCGGGTGCATAGGTGTCCTTTGGTGTCGGGTCGCGGCGTCGTTTTCAATGGGAGCCAATGAAGACTTGCTGCTTGTGAAGCCAGAAGAAGTGTCCGGTGGAATCCAAGCCTGGATTCGGAAGAAGGAAGCCCTGAAAGCAGAGGGGACAGTGTTCAAAGTCACTGGGCAGTGACCCGGGGCAAGGAAGATGAATGCCCACCGTCGTCGACAGATTCAGGTCGTTCGTGGGTGTCTTGACTCTTCGGCCACGAGGTCCAGGAGGCATCGAGGATAACCAGGAGCTGGATTCAGCGTGTCCCACAAAATCTGCAGCTGACTGCGGTGTTGGCGACCCGTTTGAAGCCAACAAGCCTTGGTAGCAGCAAGTCTCGTGGAAAAAGCAAAAAGTCAATGGTGCAGACCAGCAAGGTCTGGGGAACTCACCCAGCGAATGTAAGTCAGGGCAGGCCTGGAGCAACCAGGGGAGCCCTTTGAGTCTGTAGAAAAGTCTTCAGGGGACCCACAAGCCGGCTGGCAAGGGATCGCAAAGATGCCTCAGGAGGATTCCTTCAATAGGGGCCCACGGTCACTCGGGATGGGGTAGGCCTCTGATCTTCGGAGGGATTCCTGCTAGAGGCTGGAACCATATGTGGTCCAAAGCACAGATTCGTAGATTGTCGTGAAGGGGTTGCACTCGACAATAGTGCACGGTACCCACGGACTGCGGTTCCTCGTCACTCGTGGGGTCCACTTGCCTTCGCTTCGCTGGGGACTCACGATGGCCTTGGAGAAGTCAGGAAATCCTCGTCTTGGGCTGCAGGGACCTCGGGCTCCGGCGGGAGCGGCGTAGTTTGCAACCATCGTTTCAGTTTTTGGTGCCTGCCAAGCAGGGGAGTCACTCCTTGACTCCAAGGGAGATTCTTCAGTCTTCCAGAGGTAGTGGAACGTCGAAGGTCCAGGATTCTTCAGTAGAGCGTCATCCAGGGAGATCTAGTTTGAAAGTTCAAGGGTTCCCTATCTTATACTAAAAGGAAGGGAGGGACTAGCTCTATGACCCCACCTATGGGAGGGTCTGGGGAGTAGGTGGCTACACCCACTTCCCTTTGTCCAGTTTCACGCCAGAGCAGGGGCAGGTAGCCCCTGAGCCGGTTTGAACTGGTGTATGCACAGAGGAGCCTTCTGCTCCCCCAGTGCAGGACTTCAAAGCACTCTAGGAGTGCACCCACCCAGCCCCAATACACTAAACCCTGTCTGGGAGGTGGTCACACCTCCCTGGGACAGGATACCTATTGTTGGGCTTCCTCCACTGCGAGTTTCGGTCATCAGCAGGAGGGCAGCCCAGTGTCTGTGACTGGTGGCATCCATTTTGTGATGCCAGGGCTCTTCAGGATTCTACCGCGTTTCCACAGTAGGTACATGTCTATCCCTCTAGAAGGGTGGGATCATACGCCCACACCAGTTACTGGTGTGGGGGTATGATTCCAAGGTGTTTGACACCAAACACGACATGTTTTGATGCAGCCATTCCAAAGTTAGTATTAACCGCAAGGTTATAATGCTCTTAAGAGTATATGGTTTGACCGCATTCACAAACAGCCCCAGAGAATGGACTCTGAGAGCTGCAGAGGGGCCCTGCTCAGGCAGAGGCACCCTCTCACATAGAAACTAAGCACCCTGCCCTCAGGATTGATAGGGCCTGCCTTAGGGGTGACTGATAGGTTTAAATGTGTGTGCAGGGGAGATATAGGGAACCTATATCTCAGTGAGGGGTGCTAGCACCTCCTCACCCAGGCTGCAGTAGCAGGCCTGTGGTGTCAGATTTAGTCTGCTTCCCAGGGGTGGCATAATACATGCTTCAGCCCCTGGTAGGCCTGTGAAGTACCTATGCCCTTGGCACCTAAGGTACCATATACTAGGGACTCATAAGGTACCACAGTATCCAATCACTAGTTCACCTAGAGTGCACTCCAAGTCGTTTAGAGAGTACAGAGAGGCTGGGGCCCTGATTGGCAGGGTCCCAGCCTGACTATAGCCAGAAACCAGTGTAAACATCAGAAAAAAAAGTGGGGGCAACATAAGAGGCAGATCCTACTCTCCTACAGGATCTATAAAAGGAACCAAAGATATCTGCTTTGTCTTTATCGGTCTGTATTAGCTCATTGTTCCTGTCCCGTATACCTCCAATGTATTCCCTTTCGCGTTTCTCTTTCAGTTGTCTAGCTAAATGTTTGCCTATTTTATTCCCCTGGGTGTAAGAGATGTGACGCAGCTTCAAGAGCGTGAGTTCTGCCCTATTGGTATAGATAGCCTTTAGTTTACCCCGCAATGCAGTAAGGGTGCGTAGGGAAGTCCTAGTAGGGTTTGATTTGTGTGTGTTCTCTGTCAATTCTTATTCTATCTCCAGATCCTCCCTCTCCTTAGCACGTTGTCGATTTAATGTGGAGTTCAGCTCTATGCATTTTCCCCTTATGACCGCTTTAAAAGCGTCCCATGTATTGCCCACGGAGGTGTCCTCAGCTCTATTTAATGTAAAAAATTCCGTGATCGCTTCTCGTAGTTCGGTGCGTAACACCCTGTCTCGTGTAAGGGAAGTCGGGAAATACCATTTAGGAGTGGTCGCCGAGCTCGCCCCCCACTGCAAGCAAATAGAGACGGGACAGTGATCGGAAAGGTAGAGGGGGAAAATCTTAGCCTCCTTGAGGGTGCCCATTAGGTTTTGACTGAGGAAAATATAATCCAATCTGGAATAGGTGTGGTGTACGTGGGAGTAAAACGTATAGTCCCTAGACTAAGGGTACATAGTACGCCAGGCGTCGCGGAGACCAGCGTCATTTATTCTCCTTTTAATTTCTGCGTTGAAGGAGCTAGATTCGGCGCGGTGTGAGTGTGTGCTGTCCAAGCCCGCCTGCCAGGTGAGGTTAAAGTCTCCCATGAGGATCGTTGGCCCTTCCGCAAAGTCATCTATCTTGTCTAATAGGGTATCTAAAAAGGCCGTTTGGCCAGTGTTGGGTGCATAAGCCACGATAAAAGTACTAAGTTTACCCTTCAGTGTGCCCTTAACCATAACTATCCTGCCCTCTTTATCTGAGTATATATCTAGTGGTTGAAACTTTGTCGATGTATGGAATAGGAGCGCAACTCCCCAGTGCTTAGTGAGTGCTGAGGATTTGTAAATAAGGGGGTATTGTTTGTGTTTGAGCCTCGATTCTTCAGTCTTCCGGAGATGCGTCTCCTGGAGCGCCACTATGTCAAAGTGGTGATCAGTGAGATATTTCCAGATTTTTTGTCTCTTTTGTGGTGAATTTAATCCTTTGACGTTCCAAGAACTTATAGAAATTACCATTGTCCCGTAGCTACCTCCCCCTCCCTTCTCATATCCCTCTCGTGTAGTACACTGTTATCATGGTCAGAAGTAAACTCGTGTAGATCCCCCAGGTAAGCCTGTCTTGATGGTTGTTCCCTAATCAAAAGGCCGGTGTGTTGTCTATCTGCGCGCCGCTGCCACCACTCCCTTAACCTCCCCCCTCCCCAAAAACTAAGAAATAAAAGAAAAAACCCAACCCCCAACTTTACCAACATTAACAAGTGTCGGATCGATGGTGAGTCTCCGATCATAGATGTAATCATCTATCCAGACGTGTTGGTGGATGGCGTGACCGATGTCCCCATCCATGCCCGTCTCGGGATATCAAAAGTATCTGAGTTCGCCTTGTAGGATGGTCCTCCGAAGTTGAGTAGCTCCATTTTACCCGCAACCCTGAGTTGGTCGTCGTGCTTTGAAAGTGTCATTGCCTTCAACTGCGCACTATTGTCCGATGAGGGGAGGAGACTTACTCCGCAGCCCCTGTGGAGTTACATCCTATAGTCTCTGGTCTCCATCATCATTTGTGATTCCCCCTTGAGCTCGTGGACCACTGTAACGGCGATAGGCCAGACCACTTCGCCCCTTGTACTTTACTTTGGGAAGGTTCAAGATCGGTTGCAGAGAGTCCCAGTAGGTCCAAACCTTCCTTCAGATCTGTAACCTGGCGTTGCTTGTTGTTGTACTCAAAACTAAGTCCAAACGGGTATGTCCCGCGGTATCTGATTTTGTCGTCGCGTAGTTTGGAGATAATGGGTCGAAATTGCTGCTTCCGTGCTAAGGTTGCGGGTGCCAGGTCTTGATAGATGCTGCATGTGTGGCCCTGGAAAGAGATCGCGTTATGCTTCCTGGCCGCCAACAAGACTGCTTCTTTCACCTTATAGGAGTGGAATTTCGCCAGTACGTCTCGTGTGCGCCTCTGTCCTCCTGTCGATGGTCCTCCGACTCGATGAGCCCGCTCTAACTTGATCTTAAGTGTTTGTGGGCTCAGGATCTCTGCAAATAGGCCCTCGAGGAAAGCTTCAAGATCGTTGCCTTCTGCCCTCTCCTCCAGGTCACGGACCCTTATGTTGTCTCTTCGAGCCCTGTTCTCCAAATCCTCTGCTTTCAATTGGGTTAGGAGTAGTTGATCTTGAAGGGCGTGCATCTTGTCCTGGATGTCAGAGGTTCGTTTGTCGACTTCCTGAGTCTGCGTCTCTAAATCTACCACTCTGACTCCCACTGAGTCCACGTCCTGTTGGAGGGCGGCCAATCTTTCATTGAGATCGGTCTTCAGCTGATCAATGGAGGCTTTAATGTCCTGACCAAGCTCTTTCCGGAGTTCCGTTTTGAAATCTCGCAGGGAGGCCATGAGATCATCCTTCGTGAGGGTCATGGTGTCTGTATTGTCGTTGCGTTCTAAAGGCAACTGCTTATCCACTGGAGAGAAGAAATTGGAAACTTTAGTCGTGGCTTTGGTCAGTGTCTTCTTTGGCGACATAGAGGCGAGCCCGTGATCTCTCCGCTGCAACCTTACGGAATGGCCTCTACCGCCCTCTTCTATCTCTGCAGGCGGCTGACGTCGCGGATTGATGAAGACCACCTGTGGGGTTCTGTTCCCTCTCTTCCCGCAGGCCGCTGAACTCTCACCGTGTAAGCACCAATCCCCTAGGATACAGGTCGAGGCATAGGTGTCAGCCTGTCAAATTCTCCCCTCACCTGCTCATCGTCAGGGGTCCCGCCTTGCTGTGCTGCAGCTTGTCTGTTCCTCCCGCCAGGCCAGTCCTCACTATGTGCTCTTACTGCGATGGGGAGGATCTTCACATTTCAGGGCCCAGCTGCGTTGCCATCTCCCTCTAATCTGCCGGTTCACGCAGTGAAGATAGTGTGGCAGCCAGGCTCCTCCTGTACTCCAGCCACCTCTCCTCCTTTCAATTCGTAGTGCCTCTCGGTGGTGCGCTATAGTCATTAAATGGTGTGACCTCCCCAGAGTGCCCGAGCCCTGTATCGTACCGTGACACCGTCGTTGTGTGGCTCTACCCCCGCGAGAAGGCAGAGGTTGTTTGCGGGCTCCACGCGGCTTTTTTAACAGTGGGCGCTCGTGTCTAATCCGCCATTTTAGGGTCAGGCACGGGTGCCATGGCTCCCGGGAGTCAGCCGACCCCCCACCTCGTCTAGCCCAGGTTAGGTATCGCAGGCCTGAATCTCTCCGCTTGTGGAGCGCCGTCTGATCTTCTAGTACAGTAGGCCCCCCACGCACCTGATGATAGCAGCGCTGTAGTGCGAACGCCTGCACCAAACGTCACTGAAATCTTCCCCCGCACTCTCTCGCTTTGGCAGGGGTGGCAATGGTGTTCACCGATGTGTCACAGGCCTTGAGGGGAGCGGAGAGCCAGAGCCGCTCTAACACCGCGATCTCCCCCGTGTCCGGCAGGCTCCTTTTCAATTCAGAGAGCGGCAGGCGCCATTTTGTGAGGGTCCGCCGCCGTACTTCTGAGGCTCCGTTTTGCACTTCTACGCATCACCCGCTGCAACTTCTTGGCACCGCTACATGCACCAGCCTTAGAGCTTTTACTCGGTGCTCGTGGCGTTAGTGGCGAGCTCGTATTTCCGCAGATATGATCCCGAGATTCAAGCGCGGACCAGGAGCCGAGACGGATTACGTCCGATTGGCCATCTTGTCCGGCCACGCCCCCTTAACTATATTTTTAATTAAATTTGAAGGTAGTTAGGTTGTAGTTATTGTGTGTAAGTTAGGTTTTAGCGATTTATGTATCGTTATTTTTTGAGGCTGTGTTTAGAAAACGTAAAATATATTAGAATATGTTTGAATAAGGTGTGTATAATGTTTGTAATAGTGTTATATTGTGTATTATGTGTATATTTGTGTGGGTGGGCATGTTTGTGTGTTTTTTACAGGTTTTGGTCGATAGAAGTGGCGGTTACGAGAAGATTGCGTTTTTTTATTAAGGAAGTGTATATTAGTTTAAGTAACTAATAATTATTTTACACTTCCTTAATTTTTCGGGTTTTCATCATGGAGCGTTTCTTTTTTTAAAAAACTTTTTCAGGTTTTTTATGGTTTATCGTTTGTGGATTTACGAACGGAGGATTACTTTTGGAACAGTTGGATTTTTACATTTTTTTGGGGTACTTTTTCGTCCTATTTGGATTATGAGATACCTGGATTGTTCTACAAGATTTGGGATTTTCGGTCTACAGCTACGGAAACGGTAAGTTAATTTAATTATTTATTGTGGGAGAGTTAGTGTTATTGTTGTTTATATTTTCATACATTCAATTAATATGTCTGTATATATCTTTATTTTTTAATAAAAATATATTAGACAAATTAATTAATTTTGTGAAAATATAAAAATTATTTGTAATTATTTTAATTATTTTTAGAGAAAAGTATTATATATTTTAAACTTTATTGAAACTTTAGAGTAGGCTTTTGGCAATTATTTCTAAGTATTCTAGGCCTTTTGTTGTTGGGTATAGTCTAACTTGATGTTGTAGGTATTCAAACATTTGTTTAGTTTGTTTGGATAGTTTAGGCCTGATTTGTGTTACAGATTGCTCCATTCTTAGCTGTTGGTAGCTCTGTTCTTTTTGGAGGGAGAGTAGGAGTTTGTGTAGAGTAGGTGGACCTCGTCCTGTTGTTGCTTG
This sequence comes from Calotriton arnoldi, assembly GCA_963921515.1. Taxonomy (NCBI): domain Eukaryota; kingdom Metazoa; phylum Chordata; class Amphibia; order Caudata; family Salamandridae; genus Calotriton; species Calotriton arnoldi. The sequence continues at coordinate 1,155,980 of CAWUFW010001266.1, read as the reverse complement.
GAAGGCATAAACCTTCAACAACATTGTTTGTTTTTGCCTCTTGGTTTAGAGTGCTAAGGTATACATTCCACCATGGAATTTGGTATTTTGGTTGTCTCCTATGTCCTGATCTATGGAGTCTTCCCACCCAGGTATCTTCAAAATAGTCTAGGAGGGGACTTAATTTTTGTTCGTGTTGCTGGTAGTAAGGACTTTCTATTAATAGGTTGTAATGTTCGGCCACGTCAGTTACTGGCACGTAGGCTAGTGCAATCAGTTTTTTTTATTTGGTATGCGAATGAATTGTTTGTCGCATACTCTACACTTAGGGGCTCATTACGATGGCGGACGGAAAAGCATTCCGACCGCCTTGCTAGCGGGAAATTGCCACCCGCATGTACCGCGGCAAAACCGCCGGCCAGATTAGGATGCACCTCCAGAAACTCCCTACCGCGGCGGTCGGATTCCAGGATTCAGCGGCGGAAAAGCTGAAAATCCGTCCGCTGCGGTCGGATTTGCTGCGGAAAGGCCAAAGACCGCCGTTTCCCCAGCAGCCAGGAACACATGGAGCTATCCGCAGTATTGCCACCACCATCCTTGATTGGCCGGATTCTCCGCAGCGGTGTGGTGGGCTGTTTGTGGCTTCGTAATACAACCGGCGGTCGTAACCGCATTCCGCACGGCGGTCCCTCCCTTTTGGCTCCGTCCGCCACCGCTGCGGAGGGGGATTTCTGGCGGTTCCCGAAACACCGTAGCGGACGGGAAATGGGCTATCTTTGCCCATCGTAACACGGCGGACGCAAGGACCGCCGATGGAGTGCGGAAAAGGGCATTTTCCGCCACCGCCAGCACCGCGGATGTGCTACTGCCCGCCATCGTAATCAGCCCCTTAGTGTTGATTTCTGAAGGTGTCTCCATATACACTGATTGAAATGATAGTAGCAACCCTGAATTGATGTGTGTGGGTAGGCTTTTAGAATTGCATTTATCATTGCCTGTTCAAAATCAATAATTATTTTCTGTGGAAAATAATTATTTGTTTCTTGTTTAATTTTACTTAGTATTTCCATATATGTGGAATTTTGTTTATTAGGTAGTAAGGCGTAGATAAAAGGGATGTTAGTGTTTTGATATAGGGCATGGATAGTATATAATTGATAGAATGGTTTGGGACAAATTTTAAAAGTCCCATCCATCAACCATGTTTCTGACTGTTGTAGTTTGATTAAATTATTTGCGTCTGCAAACATAATTATTCTTTTCTCTTTAGATTTGTTGTCATAAAGAACAAAGGGTGTGGTGGTGGTTGTGGCTTTTTTTGTTCGAGCTATAGTTCTTTTTAATGAAGAAATAGAGGGCATTTGGCCAGTAGCATGGTGGGGTACTTTGGGCAGCAATTCTTTAAGTAATTGAGTGGTAGGTTTCTGTGAGCTAGTGCTAGCTTCTTTAATGTTGTCTAGGGCATTCCTAACCTCTATTTCAGTAACATTTTGGGGGTGGTTATGCTCCCTTGTATACAAAACAGTTGTTTCTCTAGTTGTTGCTCGCGCATAACACTTATTCGAATAGTACTTGCTACATTTCCAATTTACTTTAAGTCCACTTTGCTTTTCATGGGTATAGACATACCCCATGTAACATAGCAAAAACTTTCCTTTCTGGGAACTAATAAATTGGGCGCCTTCTGTCATTGTGATGTTTGAAATGCTAAGAAAAGTGTATATAAAAATTAATAAAATGAATAATGTACAGTTTTTTTTTATTAATACATACACATTGTTATTATTATACTTACGATGTCGATTTTGAGCTCGTTTTCAATGTAGATGTCATTTCCGTCTGTATTTATCCATATTTATTTTTTTCTAATTTTACCTGTATTTATATTTTAGGTTTTGTGAAAAAATGAATCTGAAATGTGTATATTTCTGCATTTATTTAACCAATTAATGTTCACTCGTGCCTGAACGCCTGACAGGTTTCAATGATATATACACACTCAGATGGTAAAATATGCACTTGTAAGAAAATATATAAAGTTTAGTATCAAGGTTGTGCAAATCAACTGCTGTTTAGGGCTCTTTACTAAAATCCCTATAGTTTTTTAATCCCCTTGCCTGTCAATCCGCACAGCCATTGGCCTGGCAGTCATGATTGACAGCATTTAGCATCACTCAAAAACAACCCAATTTCCATATTTATCCACTTTTAAAAATAAATACAGACAGAAAAATAAATGGTTTTCTGTCTATATTTATCTGTAAAAATCAGTAAAAACGGAAAACAGGGAGCCTTATTTATAATATGTTTTACTATTTTTTAAATTGAATGTATTTTATTTATTTTGCATGCAGTGTATGTTTATTTATTTGAATTTATTTATGGTGTTGAGTTTTGTTTGTTTTATCTGATTTTAAGTTGTCGATATTTTAAAAAAAACGATATTGCTGTCTATATTATTGTGATCGATATTTTTGACATGTGGTATATTTTTAAATAATGTTCGATATTTTAAATAACAAAATTTATGTGTTTGATAATACTGTTATCGATGTTAATGTTTAACGATATTTTGGTGTCGATAATAGTGTATTTTTTTAATTAAGTATAGGGTATCGATATTAGTGTAGTCGATATTTTTGTGTCGATAAAAATGTAGGTCGATATTGTGTCTGACGATATTATGTCGGTGATTCCTCCCAGACAGGATTTAGTGTATTGGGGCTGGGTGGGTGCACTCTGAGAGTGCCTGAAAGTCTGCACCTGGGGCACATTTGGTGTCCCTGTGCATAGTCCAGCTCAAACCAGTTCTGGTAGCCGTTGGCTCCTGCTCTGGCGCGAAACTGGACAAAGGACATGGGTGTAATCACCCCTCTGTCCTGACCCTCCCCTAGGAGGGTCCCCCGAATCTGTCCAACCCTCTCCAGTGGGTACAAAAGGGCTTACCTGACTGTAGCTCTTTAGATTTTACATGGACAAGATTCTACAAGAAGAAACCACTGACCTTCGACCGTCTGGACACTCTGGACTTCGCTGGACTTCGACTGGGCCCGACTTCGTCTCCCTCTCCGTCCAAAGCTTTGTCTGTGCCCTTGCTCCACATAGGCTCTGTGCAGGGCCTGTGGTGCACTAAGGACAACTGAAGAATCTCCATTGGGGTGAAGGAGTCACTCCCCTGCATTCGCAGGCACCTCAGCGCAACTGACCGGTCTGCTGCTCCTGAGTTCCTGCGGACTCTGAAGATTCCAGCCACACAGGAGGTGGTTTTGAAGGTCCCTGAGGTTGATCTGCCCTCTCAGCAAGTTTGAGGCCAGTATCCCTCGTGGGGACTGCATAACCCAAACCCCTGTGCACCGCGTCTATTTGCAGGTGCATATGCTTGTTGGCGATTCCTGAGCTTGTGCATTGGACTGACCCTGAGCAGTATTTCCACCAAAGAACTCCAGCCTCCTCGCACCAAGTGCTCCAGGGGCTGGTACTTTGTGATCTTGCTCGAGGTCCCTATGCGACTCCTGGTCATTCAGCCTGTGGGTCCTCCTGAGGGTCATCTTGATTTCTATTGGGCTTTCCTGTTTGCTCCAGACGTGCCCTGACTCTCCATTGCTTGGAGAGTCCCCAGGACCTTGCTGGTCCTCACCGTAACCTGCTTGACCTTCCTGCGTGGGTTGCTTTTTCCAAGGCTTGTTGGTGCTCCAGCCGGACACCGACCCCTCAGCACATGACATCCTTCGTGGGACAGCTCGCATCTGGCTCCTGGTCATCGTCGACGTCCCCTGGTCCTCGTGGCTGCAGAGTCAAGCATCCCTTCTTCGCACCTGAAGCACCCGACATCGGTGGGCATTCGTCTACCGAGCCCCTGGTCACCCTGAAGTGACCCAGACTCTGTCCCCTCTGCTTTCAGGTTCCTTCCTTCCAGAATCCAGGCTTGGATTCCACCTGACCCTTTTTACCTTCACGGCAGCAGTACTCCATTGAAAATGACGGCGGTTTCCGACACCACTCCAGACCTATGCACCCGGCTCTTCTGGGATAGGTAACTTGGGTACTACGGTATCCACGGGTGGGGTGGCTCTCCAACCTCTTAAGTTCCAAAGGGTTTCCTCGAAGTCCTCCTAGAAGGGTCCTTAAACTGTAAAATTGCAACCGCGACTTCCCCATAGAATTGTACGGAGCCCGCGGTCATGTTAGCACACTGCACCCGTCCTCCGTGGGGTCCCTATCTACTCACCTTGGGTGGTTCCTTGGGGTCCCAGCAATTCTACGTGCTCCAGACCTTGTCTTGACCCGAGTTGTGGTTGTTATACCACTATTTTAGTATATGGTTTGGTCTCCCCCTGGAGCCCACTGTGTATTGTGCTACTTACAACTGTTTTATTGATCTCGTATTGTGTACTTTGTGTTCTATCCTCGGGTAGAGGATACTAGAGAGTGTTATATTAATAAATACATATTTTTATGTAACTACTGTGTGGTTCTCCTTTCATTTAGTTAATACAGGTGGTGATATTCTCGTAAAACAAGCTGCTTTACATTCCTTCAAGACTTAGCCTGAAGGCTGCTCTCCACAGCTACCACTAGGATAGCTTTCAATAAAGGTTGTCTTTGCCCTCATACATCATAAGGGTCGTTTGGACTGGTGCAAGGTGCCCACTTAAATTAGTGTATTTTGTATTTTGTATTTATTGTTATCTGTACAATTAATTAAAATCATTACAGTAAAAGCAGTCATCATGTTGCAGCTAAAACAGTAAGTAAAAAAAACATTTAAAAATTATTATTAATTTTTTATAATAAAAGAAGTTTGCCGCCCCTCCCCAGTTCCACCACAATCAGCCTTCCCCAGGGTTTGTGGCACTTAAATTAGTGGACAGCATATACCAGGCCAACTTCTCACAGCCAATGCTTATTTTAATGAATGATGTGAGCGGAAAAGGGAACACTCACAAAATACATGAGCAGAGCTTACATTTGGATTGATGCTTGAAACAAGCATTTTTTTAAATGGAGGAGTCGACTTTGTAAAATTTTATGACGGCTGACAAGACTACTGTAAAATTTTAAAACAGATGACAAGATGACTGTGTAAAATTTTAAGACACGTGGCCAATTCTGGCATTTTAACCAACAGAACTTTGTATGCTGGGGTTTGGAAGCCATAGTGAAACCTTTCTTTAAAAGCAAAGCTGGAAGGAGGCAAGAAGCTCGGAGATGCTTGTTGCGTTCAGGTAAACAGCAGGCCTCACTGCTGTCAGCGTGTGTATGTGAAAATACGGCCCAGACACTCTCTCTAGTGTAGTGAACCACGAGGCATGTCCCCCGGCATGAACCATTCTGTTTGTGGTTGGGGGGTCCACATCGAGGACACCCCCTCCTGTCTGGGCCTATTGTGGATTGGCCCACCAACATAACATTCCTCCTTTATTTTAAACAAAATACAACAGCACTAAATGTTAACTGGTGACAATCAATGTAACACCTTCAGTAAGAAAAATCTTGGAAAGAGAAAAGAACAAGCATTTATATTGCAACAGGTCTCGCAATCACGAACCTTCGAGCAATTGGCACTGTAAATGGCAATGCCTTTTATAAAAAATTAAAAGGCATTGTCATTTACAATACCAACAGTCCAAAGTCCCGCAAAAGCAATACCCATTGCATTGTAGAGCGGGTTGTCCTGCAAGCGGGCGCCACACTAACTATTAAAGTTAAAAAAAAAATATGAAACAGACCGCGTTGTCCCTGAAGCGGGCGCAGCGCTCAACATCAAAGTTTACATGTTTTTTTTTAACTGAGCGCAGTGTCCCTAAAGCGGGCGCCGCGCTCAGCATGCAAATACAAAAAAAGGCAGCCGCCATTGTCCCCATCAGTGTCAATAAACAAAATAGTGCTCACCCACTTATAATGCAGACCGTGTAACGAGCCAAGAAAAAGGTCCAGTCCTTATCGACGGTAACAAATGCAGACAAGGTGGTACCAAGGAGGGACTAACAAGCCTATTTACGAATCAGAAGCCAGCATTTAAGAAGGACAATGACACAAGCCAATGACAAATATGGGCGGAGAGTGGGCGGGGCTTCTACTGCACACTCTATTACAGCACGCTTCGCAGAGCGAGCAGTGCATGCGCGCTGCCGCTAGGCTCGACCTAAAAAAGGAGACATAAACAGGGGGCGGGGGGAGAAAGAGAGAGAGAGAGAAAGAGAGAGAGAAAAAGAGAGAGAGAGAGAGCGTGAGAGAGAGAGATAGATAGAGAGAGAGAGAGAGAGAGATAAAAAAAGAGAGAGACAGAGAGAGAAAATATGAATCATGTTCTACCACACTTCAAATCTTCAGATGAGAAGACCATGGTTGGAGGGTCCACATCGAGGACAACCCTCCTGTCTGGGCCTATCGTGGATTTGCCCACCAACATAACAATGCTGAGCACAGGAGACAAGCATGGGCCATATCAGACCGGGTTGGTGGGGGCACAGCCAGCAGTAGCCGACAAACATTTGAATTTTGCGGGCTGAGCTGCAACCTCAGCCATTGGCTGGCCCAGAGTCATGAGTTGGTCGACGGGGGCAGCTGAGCCTGGTTACAAAGTCAGGGTGTGGTGGCAACAACACCTGGTTACCTGGCTGCCCTCCCGATGACCACTGATGTGCCTGGTTCCTCGTCCTACTGCCTTTTAGGGACCAGTGCTGTTTTTGTCCAACCACCCGTCCCTGTGCCTGGGATTTAGGGAGGGAGGAGGGGAGGGGAACGAGTCAAGTTCGGCAATCTTGGCATTAGAAGGATAAGGGCAGGCAAATTCAGGATGAATTACTTTTGGAGTTTAGTCTCAACCAGGGCAGGAGCACTTTGTGAGCTAGTGACGGGGCTAGGGACGCCCGCTACAGCGACTGTCCATGGCCTTTTTTTGGTACTCCATTACACGGCCTGGGGGCTATGGGGGATGGGGGCAGAGGGACTAGGAACGCACACTACAGCGACTGTCTATAGCCGTCCTTGGTACTCCATTACACGGCCTGGGGGCGGTGGGGGGATGGGTGCAGAGGGGCTAGGGACGCACACTACAGTGACTGTCCATGGCCTTCCTTGGTTTGGATGGCTCTGGCACAGTAGCTGGGAGCCATATCTGTCACTGGACCACGCTCCCTCTCTCTTGGTGGAGCAGGTGAGTTTGCCTTGTAAGCTGCAAGTTAAGAGGTGGGCACCCCCGGACCCCCGAGCCGGTCAAAGTGCTGAGGACCTGAGGGGTGGTCAACCAGGATTTAACCCAGATCTCTTGACTGGGGATGAGTGTTTGATTTATTCAGCATTCCGTCCATCATTTGTTTGCATAGAACTTTTCACCCTAAGTGGGATGGGTATGCCCAGATGTGGGTCCCTTGCTCACTGTACCACTGGATTCAAGCTAGCCTGGCTGATGAAGGGTAATACCCAGAAACCGGTCATAGGATGCTTGTTTCTGGTCCAGGGAGGACCTGTCTTGGCAGTTCGGTCTGGACTGTTCCCATGAGGCACAGGGTCAAGACTGATTTGCATATGGCTGGGTCTAAACTGGGGTGGCATGGTGAGCAAAAGAACGATGGATTTAACCCAGATCTCTTGACTGGGGGTGAATGTATGATTTATGCAGCATTCCGTCCATCATTTGTTTGCGTAGCACTTTTCACCCTAAGTGGGATGGGTATGCCCAGACATGGGTCCCTTGCTCACTGTGCCACTGGATTCAAGCTAGCCTGGCTGATGAAGGGTAATACCCAGAAACCGGTCATAGGATGCTTGTTTCCGGTCCAAGGAGGACCTGGCTTGGAAGTTCGGTCGGGACTGTTCCCATGAGGCACAGGGTCAAGACTGATTTGCATATGGCTGGGTCTAAACTGGGGTGGCATGGTGAGCAAAAGAACAATGGATTTAACCCAGATCTCTGGACTGGGGGTGAATGTATGACTTATTCAGCCTTCTGTCCATCATTTGTTGCTGCAGCCCTTTTGGAATGTGGGCATTTCCCTGTGCTTATGACTCTTTGTTCTTTGCAGCCTGACTCTGGGCTGGGTGATAGCTATGCTTGGTGCATACTTTCAATGCAGCCACAACACAGGAAGGGCTGGGTGTGACATGGGATATATCTGCATTCACCTGCATACTGATAGTCTTCTTGGATTTGGAGAGGGAGAGGTGGTTCACACTTTACATTTGTATAGATTGTGTCCTGCCCTCACACAAAGGGCTGATTTATGCCCCACTGATCGTCTAGAGCCAGGGCTGGGTTGAAAGGGATTGTTGCACACTTCCAAAGGTTCCTTTGAAGTCCCCCCTTCATCAAAGATATGACCGAGTACTGGGGCTCTGACCTCATGTTTTTAGACACTGTGTGGGACTTGTAACCAGACGCTGCTGGCTCTACAAACTGCACATTGCCAGAGGACTGCTGTGCTGCCAGAAAGAACCGCCATTTGGATTACTTGCTTTGCTGACCTGCTGCCTGCTGGGCTGCTGGAGGGACTGACATTCTACAACTGTACTTTTGTGCTGGCCTGCCTGCTACTTTGTGCCCCAAGTGTTCTCCAAGGGCTTGTTGGCTTGTCCCCTATTCTCCGCAATCTCAGGGCCTTAAAAGATTGCCTCCGAGCACCTCTGCCATGGGACTCTCTTCCTGTGATTCCGACAGCATGAGGTGAGCGCTGCTCACGATCTACAGAAAGCACGCTACGAGCACTTCTGTGTCCTGGAAGGAGCCCTGTGCACCCAACTGGTGGGCAGATCATTACGAGTTCTCAGAGAGGGCTCCGTGTGTGGGCACTTCTCAGGAAGACATTATTCACTAAGTGTGTGTTGAGCGCTTTCTCTGGTGTACGAGGCCCAGGAGCAGCGCGGACCTCCAGTGCACCCTTCATTTCCACAGCACTGCCCTCTCCAGCGGGAGAGATGCCACAGCAGCAAGGGAAACTCCAGGCAGGCGCGTGGGCAGTACGGGGAAACTCTGTCGACATTGTGTGGTGAGTGGGACCTGACCACCGGAAGAAGGCACGCAGACATTGTTCCACTGGAGTCAGGGTGGAGGAGACACCTCCGGCCATCCCTTGGAGCCGACGCGTCACTGCCTGCTCCGTGGCATGGCTCCAGGAGTGTGGCGGCCGCTGTGGCAGATGCCGGATCCCCAGGTATTGTGGGCATCCCTGTTTTTTCAGCAGCTGCACCACGTGCTCGCGGGCAGCGGCACTTGGCAATTCTGCATGCTGGGGACCAAGAGAGGTCTCCCCACTAGAATATACAGTGTGTGCCCACCCCCTTTTGGGCCGTACCTTGGGCACTTGGTCAGTTGTAGTATTCCGGGGTGAAACCTCGACGGAGGCCCCCGATTGCCACATTAAGGAACTTGACTGGATTATTGTAATATAGGTAGTAGGTGCGCAGGTACTCCTGTGACCTATGTATAATACCTAAGTACCGTATAAACCTTAGTAGGAGCGCAGGAGCACTGCCCCCTATGTGTTTTATGGTGATATTGTGATTCATGTGATTTTGTTCCTAATCTAACTTGCATCACTTGCAAAGTATTTACCCATGTATGTCCTTATTAGGTCGAGCCGAGAGTAGCGCGCAAGCGCTGCTTCTGGCGAAGACTTTATGTAGTGGGCATTTGAAAGCTGACCAGACGCTCGTGCGTCATGGCCTTTTCCCTGCAGTTACCCGCACGGGCGCCATCTGTTTGCAATTATCGTGCCCAGACGCGGGCGAGATAATTGAAAACAGATCGCTCGCTGTGGCGCGGGCGCGCTCACCACTCGCGTCCTTGAATTCCTTGTGTTTTTTTCCCCGTTTCTGCTCGGGCCTCCTGTGGGTGCAGCTCTGCCCCCACCCCTGCATGTCTCATGCTTTCAGCCAGCACTGCCGTGCGTGGCTTCCTTGTTATTTTTATCCCACCTCCCTTTATCTCATATCACCGTGTGCCCCTTTCTCTTATTAAAGGAATAATCAGGACTGTTCTTTAAATCCCAAAGCCTCGTCCTTCAAATCCAAGCATGAAAATTAAGTCTACAGTTTCCACAGAAGTGTATATTACAAATACTTTAGGTGCTAAACTCATGGTTTCACAGAGCTATAACAGAAGTGCACTTCTTTTCAACGGTTCTGTTTTTTTCATGTAAAATCCTTTAAATTGTCTTTTGGTTAATTGCGGCTTGAAGCCGCAGGGCATCAGAGAGCCAGTAGGGTAAGCACCTGTCACCAGGGCTTTCACTTGGTTGTAAATATGAGTAGTTAAGAGAGATTCCTCGTCTAGGGTTGCTGTGGAACTCAAGAGAATGAATAAGGTGTCTATGACATCATCTCCGTACAGACAGATCTCGCGAGAAGGTAGAGAGGAGCTGTGGGGATGGACGCATTTACCACAAAAACTATTGTCTTGGCTCCAGAAAACCAAATCGCATAACATGTACATTTTAAATCTTTTAAAAAGATGTATTCGTGGTTTTGTGCCTACAAAATACCCCATGCACATGTACGAAATCGGCTCATTTTTCCATGTTTGTACGTGGGCTCCTGAAAGTGGCATAGAAACAGGCCAGTATTTTGTTCCCTCGGCTTGCAAATAACATGCTGAAATGTTGGATTTAAGGCCACAGTTGGCAGAGCAGCATAAACGATATAGGCGTTGAGCTCAGGTGGCGAGCATTGGCTTTGAAAGGGATAATTCTGTAGTAAGTCATTAATACGTTGAACCGCCAGTGCTGCTGTGTCTTCAAACAAAGATGGCGGCTGACAGATGACGTCATTTCAGCCGACCCGTAGACTTCGAGCTTTGGGAGTAAGAGGGCACTGGGTATATGCCCTAGGACATGATGGTATTTATTTATTATTTATTTATGCGTTTTTATATCACGCGGACTTTACCCGAAGGTGTCAGAGCGCTTCACAATAGGAACAGTAACATTACATGAGGAGAAGGATACCAGTGAGCATAATACAAAAGCAAGCGTTACATTACATGAGGAAAAAAGTGACAATTGTGCAAATAACAAAAACAAAACAAAAAATACAAAAAGAGGTATACGTTACAAGAGGAAAAAGTGACAGGTGTGCATGATACATAAGATACAAAATACAAATAGAGGTATAATACTGCAATAAGTGGCAGTCACTCAGAACACACTGGGAAGGCACTTCTATAGGCATGGAGTACAGAATTTCCTATAGTGGAAGAACTTCCTTGAGGGAGTAGAGAGGGCGTGAATTAAACAGGAGACTTAAAATGAAGGGAACACACACATAAAATCCAGCACAGCACGCAAGGGTGAGGAATGTACAGGAAAAAGTACAAATTTACAATGAAGAGCGAACTTCCTAGAGGGCCTGAGAACGAAAGTATTAGTTCTGGAAGTGTCTTTGGAAGAGAAGAGACTTGAGGTCAGCTTTGAAGATCCGGGTAGAGGCGGTGGCACGGAGCAGTGGGGGAAGCGAGTTCCAGATTCTCACCGCATTGCCTGAGAAGGATTGAGCCATCGATCTTTCCCTTTTGAAGACGGGGGGGGGGGGGGGGCTCAAGCAGAAGCTTTTCCGCATTGCGAGACGGGCGATGGTACCTGGTCTTTTGAAACTGGGAGAATGACGGGTTAATGCTGCAGAGACCTCTCTGTAGCCAGAAGGTCATAGGTTAACATATCAGGCGTAACCTAATATTAGCGGGTTGAAATAGCCTTACTTCGGTCTTAGAGCGATTTAATTGGTGCTTAGCTTATTGTGGCTGTTGCCTACATACTCCAGACAGAGTATTTTGTGTTATGCAAATGCAGATATAATTTTGAAATATCATTTTAATTGTATTATATGTTTATTGTTCCTGCTATTATTATTATTATAGAATTGGCAGATGCTTTCTTTGAGCCCAGTGTTTTCACACGGTAGATTTAAGAGGGTTTCCATTTAGATTGTATGTACATCCATAGCGTGAAAATCGGGGATCTGGATAGCCCTGTTGCATCCGTCTGTGTCCTGCTGCCTCTCACGTTCCCGGGCATCTGCTGGGCCTCCTCATGGCACTCCTCATGGCACTGCCCATAATGAGTAGTGTTTGTCACAAAGTTTAAGTGGTTTATGTCAAAAGCTTTGAAATGATGCTGTGCAATGAAGTGCCCTGAGCCAGTTGCCAGCCAGTGGTGATTTGGAGTTTCATGTCTAGAGATGAGCAGCTGTATTAAAACTTAGACCAGCGTTAACCCTTGGGTTGTGGGAGGAAAGTGTAGGGCAATCATTAGGATTGCTAGAGGCAACTGTAGCCTTAGTGGTTGGAACCTTGGCCATCAATGCTTAAGTGTGCAGTAGAATGCAGTGTTTGGGTAAAGGACAGGAAGGCATGGCCCAGAGCCGCACATGTGCAAGCGCCCTTTCATGGAGGAGGCCTCTCGAAAGAAAAGAAATCATGCCTCCCACCAGCTTGGAGTACACGTATGTTTCTTTGGCATTTGGAACTCTTACCCCATCTTACTGCACCACCTTTGCCCTTTTACACTCTGACCAATAGGTTACGTATGGGAAGACCTCTAGGGCAGGGTCACTTAGCTTCCCACCGCACCCCTGCTCTAGCTGCTATTCGTAGCTTCTATTTAATCCCAAGATGATGTTGCGACTGCTATTGGAAGTCCTGTTCCTGTTCGCAAAGGTGGCCTAGTATCTGCTAACATGCCTAGGTGCTGCTTACAGGTGTATTGTGGAGACGCAGACAACAGGCAGGAAGGAGTTGCCAGCATGACCAAGAAAAAAAAACGAGAAGACATTTTTTTTGTTATTTCTTAATAGGGTTGTTCAGTTGTACATATTTTCTTCTTGGTTATATATTTATAATGTATCAAATGTTTATAACACTTTTTTATTATAACTTTTCAACATGTTACACAGCAGCCACAATAGTCTACAACATAGCTTAAATGACATTGGCAAAGGCAATTACTCTTGCTAAACACTTATAAGGTCCCAAAGGCGAGACCTATTGGCTATGCCAATGCTTGTTATTCTTGCCTTGGAAAGGATAGCGAGTACTATCTGAGTAATTGCATAGTATGCACAGTATTGATGATACATGTTATTTTGGTCTAGTTTGATGTACAACATACTATATATTTTTATATAATCGTGTGTGGAGTCTCTTTTGTGGCGTTTTGTGTTACTATGTGTGTGTGTTGCACAAATGCCTTACACGTTGCCTCTTTGATAAGCCTGCCTGCTCTGCTCCAAGCTACCAGAGGGTGAGTACAAGTTATCTTTTGTGTGTAACTGACTAGAGTGGTGGAGTCTGCATGGCTTCGGTGCATACCCTCGCCAGCCAGAAACCCCATTTTCTAACAATGCCCAAGAAACTATCACCAAAGAACAGTATTACCCAGGGATTCCAAGGCATGGAGTGACGCTGTGCCCTCCTGTAACTACCACACTGGTAAATAAATGATTGCAAAAGATCCGTTGGGCAGCGCCGGGCAAAGGGTAAAATTCCCAACATGCCCCGTGAAAAGGAGCAGTCATCATGTCTCGAGATCAGACTTTAGACTAGAGTCGGGTGGGAAAGAGAAGTTGAGAAGAAAGAGTTTTAGATCTTGTTTGAGTGCTGGTGGGGGAGATGCTATAAATGCCAGAGAGGGAGTGAGTAATAGACCTTGGGCTGCGCATCCAGAGAACGATTGGTTGGACCAGCATTTTTGTTGAAAGCTGATCCTTCCAGCAGTATTCATGCTATACGTTCTCTTTAGGACTGTGTGAATTTCGTGTAATTTGCTTTCGCTTAATTATGTGAAATTACTGCAAACTTTAGTGAAATTATGGGGCATATTCTCAAGCCCCCATCGCCACCACAACGTCACTTTCAGTGATGTTGTTGTGGCGATAGGGGCTTAGCCCTATTCACAAGGCAGCGTTAAGCCACGTTAAGCGGCTTAACGCTGCCTTGTGAATAGGGCCCCCTTCACACTGTTTTTAGCGTGAAAGGGGCGTACAGTGGGTGTTGCGGTGGGCGTTCCACCGCAACACCCATTGAGTTTGACGCTACCTCCTATTCACAAGGGCAGCGTAAATAGGAGGTTGCGCCACATTTAAGACCAGGAAAAATCTGGTCTTAAGGTGGCGAAACGAGGAGAAATGCTTTATTTCTCCTCGTTTTTGCTTTTCCAAATGCCATGGTGTGTTTATGTACAGGAAGGTGTCCCTTCCTGTACATAAACAAACCTTTTTTTAAAATGCCGTTTTGTAACTTACATTTGTGCTGCATGAAGCTGCACACATGTAAGTTACAAACTGGCCTTTGAGGTTTGTTTATGTGCTGGAAGGGACACCTTCCTGTTCATAAACAAACCTCCCTGCTTGCAGACACCCTTGCACTCTGGTGCAAGGGTGCCTGCGTTGACGCTAAGGGGTCGATTCCGATCTCGGCCGGTAGGGCTCCGAATCGGATTTGGCTTTACCGGATCCGATTCGGAGCCCTGTTTCCCGACCGAACCGTACGCGGGTCCGGCCGAGCGAGTACGATGCGAGCTCGCCGACCGACTCGTCCGGGCGTCCCGACCGCTCCGACCGACTCGCTCCCGGCTCGAACCGCTCCGACCGACTCGCTCGGACTCGACTCGCACCGCGCAATGGAGACGTTCCCCGGCCGGGTAAGTACGATGCGCGCCGCGAGCAGTCCGACCGAGCCGCGCACTCCGGCTCGAAAGAGCTGTCGGAGCCGTACTTTGGGGGTCCGTGTCGGACCCCCTGTACGCGTAGCCGCGCGAGTCGCACACAGGGTGGACCCATGGGTCCCCCCTACCTGTGCGTGTACGGCGCGAACCGCTTCGCCGCGTACCCGCTGTAGGGGGCGCACTTGTCCGACTCCGCACCTATTGAGTCAATGGGAGCCCGCGTACGCGTTGTACGACCGGCTCCCATTGACTTCAATGGGAGTCCGACCGACTCGAGTCCGATAACATACGGACGCATCGTACTCGTTCGGTCGGACTGCACGGGTCCGATTCGGTCGGAAATCTCTCCGGGTCCGGCTCGGTCGGAGAAATTTCCAGCCCGAATCGGAATCGACCCCTAAGTTGTGAAACTTAGCGGCATCGCAGGGGGAAACGCGAGGCTGCACCATGTCCTTGAGAATAGGGTGCAGCCTCGCGTTTCCGAAGTGGTGGAGAGAGGCGTTAAGCCAAGTAGGCTATCGCCTCTCTCCGCCACTTCCTTGAGAATATGGCCCAATGTGTTGTTACACAAAATGCAAATCCTTCATTTCCTGCTAGCTATTTTAGCACAAACTGCATCCTCGCATCTATTTTTGTTGCGAGGATGCATTTAAACAAAAGCATGTTGAACAAAAGTCACTTTAGTTCTGTTGTTCCTGTGCGTTCGCAGTAAATCTTTACCTTTAATTGCACGTTTGCAGTAAGTACATTTTTACTGCAAATGCCATGTAATTACATGTAGTGGCACAATGGCATAATATAGGGAATTTCTCGTAGCAAACGTAACACAAAAAAAGTTTGCGAATTACACTGGTGACAGCGAACTGTGCTGCAGTGAGGAAGAACTGAGGGGCTTATATACAAGCCCCTTGCGCCGCCCGTACGTCACTTTTCCCATGTTAAAAATGACGCAAAAGTGGCGCAAGGCGCTTGTAAATAAGCCCCTGAGTTCGTAAAGACAGTTCATGGCCTGCAGGAGACCTTTGGTTGTTTGACTGTCCGGTCACATTGTGACTGACATCAGCGGGTGCCGCAGAGGAGAAGACCACAAAGGCAGGTCTGTGCATCTTCCTGAAGCTTTTCTTTCCTTCTCGTGTTTATTTTACTTTGTACTTTGTCGGCCCCGCCTACTGCTTATTGTGTCTGAATTTCAAAGATTTTGCTGAGATTTATTCTTGTAGCTCCTGGTTTTCTCCAGAATTCCATGAGTAAGCAATAAAAATAAGTCAGGGCTAAATGTTTCTGAATTCCAGCAGTAAGCCAGCTTACTGTGTCTTTGTGTTCTGTGGAGCAGTTATCCCGCATGCACCTTTCTCATGTGTTTTCCGTCTTGTGAGGGCAAAGCAAACATGGCTAGATATGATACCATGTTGCACTGCAGCATGCGGAGGGCATCAGACGGAATCCCAATGAGTTGGGCGATACTCCCAAATGGCAGGGTGGGAAGGTTGGCCTGGGAAGCCCGAGGTAAATGGCTATGGACTCAAAGACATATTTGGTGTGGCATTGTGGGACAATGCATCACACAAAACGTGCCCTTCTGGTTTCCACTGAAAAGCAAATATTTGCTTTGGCAGTGCTTTATCAGTTTGAATCAGTTTTAACTGAAAACCAGAAACCCTAAATCTAGTGTATTAGAAGATAGGGGTACGAGGTGGAATCAAAATTTAATTGGTATTCTGCAACCTCCACATGCAGCAGTCCTAGCATGATTGAAGTCCCCATTCTCTGTAGTGCGACAGCAGATAGCATATGGCCTTATATCAGTGCTAGTAACTGGAAAGTTAACTTTTTGGAACTCACATTGGCAGAGGGCAAGGGTTGAAGTTATTTTTAGACTGAATGGTAAACACCGCTCTGCTCACTGAGTTTTCGGAATTCGAGCACTCCACGCTCTCCGGAGGAATGTGAACTTCCTGAATTCTGCCTTTCGGACACAAAGCGGAGATTTTTTCCATTCGCACTGAGTTTTGTTTTGGCACTCGACCGCAAGTGCCAAGAGTCTCGGTCCGCTTGCGAGCGCGTGCAAGACTTCTCACACTGCTGGCGTGTTCATACGAGACTTCGTGCTCACTCAAAACAGGTTCCGCCCCGACGGTGCCAATTAAGTGCTGATCGCGAACGCAAACGGAGTGGTTGAGCTGCTTTTTTGCTGGAGATGCAGCTGAGAGGCTTTTGGAGTGGATTTTCTTCTCAAACTGGCATTTGGAGTTGTGTTTTTTGTGCAAGAAGCCTTTTATTTTTACTTTTTTTTTCAAACAGGAAGGAAGTGCCCCGAAGCCTCCAAACTTCCTGTTCCTGTCTAGCAGGCTCCTCCCAGTGCTTTGTCCCTCTCCGGGCCACTTTTCATTGGGATTTGGAGCTGGAAGGATCACTCTCCTTGTCTGCTGCATATACACCATTGGATTTAAGGACTTTTGTGAGAGGCTGGCTTAATATATGGTGCTCACTTATTTAAGTGTAGCACCCCGCACTAATCCAGACAACCCTTATGGTGATTTTAGTGGTTTTAGACAACCTTGGAAAGCTCTCTCTAAGGGGTAGCTGTGGAGAGCAGCCTTCAGGCTTAGTCCAGAAGGAGTGTAAAGCATCTTGTTTTACCAGTACTTAATCTTATGGTATAGGTTAAGTAAAAAAGAATCACACAGTGTAGTTATAAAAATAGGTATTTTATTACAAACACTCACTAACACAGTTGTACTATCTGTAGGAAGGTGAAATCTGACTGCATGGTTACCCCCACTTTTTTTCCTGGTGTTTTGCTGGTTTTCGACTTAGTCTGACTGGGATCCTGCTATTCAGGACCCCAGCCTATCTGCTTTCCCCTCTAAATTGATTGCATGTACTTTAGGTACACTCCAGATTGGATTCTGCGGTACCCTTATAAGTCTCTAGTATATGGTATACTATGTACCCTGGGCATAGGTACCCCAGAGGCCTTCCAGGGGCTGCAGCATGTATTATGCCACCCCTGAGAGACCATTTAAAATGACACCACAGGTCTGCCTCTGCAGCCTGTGTAAGGTGGTGCATGCACCCCTTACTTAGATATAGGTTCACTATATCTATCCTAATCACTGCACATATAAACCTATCAGTCACCCCTATGGCAGGCCTTATCAATCCTGAAGGCAGGGTGCTGGGTTTTATGTGAGAGGGTGCCCATGCATGAGCAGAGCCCCTCTGCAGCCTTCGGAACCTATTCTCCGGGGTTGTTTGTGATGCAGCCAACCATATATACTTAAGTGCATTATAACCTCGCGGTAAATGCTAACTTTAATATGGCTGCATGGAAACATGTTGTGTTTGGTGTCAAACACCTTGGAATCATACCTCCACACCAGTAACTGGTGTGGGAGGTATGATTCCACCCTCCTAGAGGGCGAAATATGACAACACCGGTACACCCGGTACCAGCTTCACAGAACCCTGGCATCACAAAATGGATGCTGCCAGCCACAGACACGAGTCTGCCCTCCTGCTGCTGGACGAAACTCCGGCAGGGGAAGGCTTGACAATAGGTTTCCTGTCACAGGGAGGTGTGACCACCTCCCAGACCGGCTTTAGTGTATTGGGGCTGGGTGGGTGCACTCTCAGAGTGCTTTGATGTCTGCACTGGGGGCACATTTGGTGTCCCTGTGCATAGTCCAGCTCAAACCGGTTGCAGGAGCCATTTGCTCCTGCTCTGGCGTGAAACTGGACAAAGGACATGGGTGTAGCCACCCCTCTGTCCTGACCCTCCCATAGGTGGGTCCCAGAGTTTGTCCCACCCCTTCCTTGGGTATAAAGTAGGAACCCCTGACTACAGGACTTTAGATATTACCTGGACTAAACTCTGCTACAGAAACCAAGTAACCTTCGATGATCTACGCTTTGCTGGACGACTGAAGAATCTCTCTTGGAGTAAAGGAGTTACTCCCCTGCTGAGCAGGCACCTAAACGCATCTGACCGGTTTGCATCTACGAAGCTCCCAAAGGACTCCCTGAAGCTGTGCTTTGGGCTACTTGTAGTCCTGACCCCGAGCAGCAATTCCACTGAAGAATACTGGCCTACACTCCACGAATGTTCCGTGGGCTGGTATTTGGTGATTCAGCTTGAGGTCCCTTCGCGATCCCTGGTCTGTTGGCCTGTGGGTCCCTGAGAAGGCAACTTTAACTTTCAGTGGGCTTCCCTGGTTTTTCCAGACGTGCCCTGACTCTCTGTCGCTTGGGGAGTCCCCAGGACCTTGCTGGTCCTCGCAGAAGCATCTTTCCTCTGACCGCGTGGGTTGCAGTTGCCAAGGCTTGTTGGTGTTCAATCCGGACACTGACCCCCCCAGCACTTGACATCCTTCGTGGGACAGGTTGAATCCGGACTGTGGTTGTCGCAGACGTCTCCTGGTCCCCGTGGCTGCAGAGTCAAGCTTCACCTCATCGCACCTGAAGCACCCGACATCGGTGGGCATTCGATTGCTCCGCTCCTGGTCACGTGAAGTGACCCAGACTTTGTCCCCTCTGCTTTCAGGTTCTTCACATCTCCGATCCAGGCTTGGATCACACCGGACACTTTTCTTCTCCACGGCAGCAGTACTTTCTCGCATCACGCCATTGAAAACGACGAGGGTTTCCGACACCACTTGACCCCTATGCACACGGCTCCTCTGGGATAGGTAACACGGGTACCTCGGTACTCTCAAGGGTGCTGGCCTTAGAACCTTCTATGTTTAGCTGGGTGTGCTTAAAGTCCTCTCCTAAGTGTCCTTAATCTTTAAAATTCCAACCGCGACTTTCCCATAGAGTTTTACAGAGCTCGCGTCTGTGTTCCCACAATGCACCCGTCCTCCGTGGGTCCCCTGTGTCACTACCTTGAGTGGTTCCTTGGGGTCCCAGCGATTCTACGTGCTCTAGGCACTGTGTCTAGTCAAGTCGTGGTTCTTATACCACTTTCTTAGTATATGGTTCGGTCTCCCCCTGGAACCCGCTGTGTATTGTGCTATTTACTGTCGTTCTAGTGATTTAATATTGTGTGTCTTGTTCTCTAATCTCATAAAGAGGTTAGTAGAGAGTGTTTAGTAATAAATACATATATTTTATATACACCTGGTGTGGTTCTCCTTTCATTTGGTCATTCAGGAGGTTATATACTGGTAAAACAAGCTGCTTTACATTCCTTCAAGACTTAGCCTGAAGGCTGCTCTCCACAGCTACCACTAGGATAGCTTTCTATAAAGGTTGTGTTTAACCTAATCATCAATAAGGGTCGTTTGGACTGGTGCAAGGTGCCACCTTTAATTAGTGGACAGCATATACCAGGCCAACTTCTCACATTGGTGTGCAGCGGTTGGGATTCAAGCTTGCTATTGTTTTACCAGATAATCTCATTGAGTGATAACTGAAAACCACTAAAGGTACTTAGGTACATATAAATCAAGACTAGAATAAAGTAAGTTCTACTGAACTTAGAGTTGGGTAAGTCAAGGGCCTAGCATACCCTTTCTCCAACTCAAGAGATTTTCAGTTCCCACTAGGGTAGGTAGGTGCATACACCACACCACATTAGCATGTCTTCTAGGCCTGAAGCCGGTGGCTCCTTGCCAACTAAGTATGACCATCTCTCATTCCAAGAATTGAGAGCCATGTGTACATCTAGGAAACTGAAGACAGGGAAAAACCCAAACACCCAACGTCTCATAGAGACTTTGCTTTTAGATGACCTCAGAAAGACCCCAGGGTCTGATGAGGCAGGCAAAGGGGGTGGGAAAGCAGAAGAGGAAAGGACAGGAAGTGAGAACTTCAATGACCTGGACTCTGATGCTGGCCAGGAGGATCAAAATGATTCTACCCTGGACAAGCCAATTCTTCCTGAAGGTGAGGAAGGAGGCCTCAATGGCCCTCTCTTTACTCCACCTGGAAGGGTTAACAGTTTACCAAGAAGTTCAAGATCGCCTTCTCAGGAATCTAATCATTCTGGTACATCTGTAGGGAGCTCTGTTTCTCATAGGACCTCTGCTTCTCATAAAAGGGAGTCTTCTTATGAGAAGAAGTGCCAACTGCTTGAGTTTGAGAGAGCTAAGCTCAGAATCAAGAGAGAGCAATTGGCCCTAGATAGGGAATCCCTGGAGCTTCAGAGAGCTTCTCAGAAGCTGGGACTAGAGTCCCATGGTGGCAGCCACAGTGTCCCTAGAAGTAGAGAACATACTCATGACCATAGGAACCTGAACAAGATTGTCCCTCCCTACCAGAGTGGGGATGACATCCACAAATGGATAACTGCACTGGAGAGGGCCTGTAAGGTACAGAGGGTCCCCCAGGAGCAGTGGGCAGCAATCTTGTGGCTCTCCTTTGCAGACAAAGGTAGAGACAAGCTCCTCACTGTAAAAGAAGAGGATGCTGATAATTACAAAGTCCTGAAGAGTGCTCTGATTGATGGGTTTGGCCTAACCACTGAACAATACAGGATGAAGTTCAGAGACACCCGAAAGGCACAGACTCAGGACTGGGTTGACTTTGTAGATTGTGCTACTAAGGCTCTGGAAGGTTGGATACATGGCAGCAAGGTGCATGACTTTTTAGGATTGTACAATTTGATTATGAGGGAGCAGATCCTTAATAATTGTCAAAACCAGCTTTTACACCAGTACCTGGTGGACTCTGATCTGACCTCTCCCCAAGAATTGAGAAAGAAGGCAGACAAATGGGTCAGAACCAGAGTTAAGACAAAGAATCAGGGTGGTGACCAGAAGAAAGATTCTTCCAAAAACCAAGAGAAAGGTGGGGATAAATCAAAAGATAAATCCCCTACAGGGCCCCAAAAGTCCTCTTCTGGGGGTGGGTCCCAAACTCCTTCCTACCCTGAAAAGAAACCTTATTGCCATATATGTAAGAAGCCTGGCCACTGGTAAAATGACCCCAGTTGCCCTAAGGCCAGCAATAAGGAAAATGTTCCTCCCAGCAATACTACCACTCCTCCTGGTACTACAAGTAGTAATCCCCCAGGTGGTAGTAATGCACCCAAAAAGTTAGGTGCGTTGGTATGGGGAACTGAGGTGGACCCCAGCTTATCAAGGTCCTCCTCCCAGGCCTCCTTAGTCTGTGATGGTGGCATGGGATTTGCCACTTTTACTGTCAGTCCTAATTCTTTGGGCAAGTACAGACAGGAGCCACTGATAAATGGTCAGAAAGCTGTGGCATTCAGAGACACAGGGGCTAGTGTCACCATGGTGACAGGGAAACTAGTCCCCCCTCAACAGCTTTTACCTGAGTTCAAGTACCAGGTGACCAACATTGATGGAGTCAGCCTGGGACGACTCCTGGTGGCCAACATCACTGGGAACAGCCCCGCCACCCACCGACCACGTACGCAACCTAGGGGTCATCCTCGACCCCACCCTCTCCATGACTAAGCAGGTCAACGCCGTTTCCTCATCCTGCTTCAACATCCTCCGAATGCTCCGCAGGATCTTCAAGTGGATCCCCACCGAAACAAGAAAAACAGTCACCCAGGCCCTCGTCACCAGCAGGCTGGACTACGGAAACGCCCTCTACGCAGGAACGACGGCTAAGCTCCTGAGACGGCTGCAACGCATCCAGAACGCCTCTGCACATCTTATCCTCGACATCCCCCGACGCAGCCACATCACACCCCACCTGAGAGACCTGCACTGGCTCCCTGTCAACAAGAGGATAACCTTCAAGCTCCTCACCCACGCACACAAAGCACTCCACAACTCCGGACCAGCCTACCTCAACAGACGACTCAGCTTCTACACCCCCACCCGCCAGCTCTGCTCGACCAGCCTCGCCCTCGCCACAGTCCCCCGCATCCGGAAAACAACCGCCGGCGGCAGATCCTTCTCCCACCTCGCCGCCAAGACCTGGAACACCCTCCCCACCAACCTCCGACAGACCCAAGACCTACTGGCCTTCAGAAGACTCCTCAAGACCTGGCTCTTCGATCAGTAGCAGCACCACCCCCCTTCCCCCAGCGCCTTGAGACCCTCGCGGGTATGTAGTGCGCTTTATAAGTGACATGATTGATTGATTGATTGATGGTATCAGAACAGATCATCCCATGGCCATAGTCAATCTCAGCTGGGGAGGGGTCACTGGCCCAAAGAGAGTGGCAGTGTCCCCAAACTTCAGCCTGGGCTGAAGTTGAATACCAGGCCCAATTAAGGATGTTAGGCCTCCCTGAGAAAGTTGGTAGGGCTCTTAGGGCCTCAGCCCCCATCCCAGGGAAATTTTGGAGAGGTGGAGCCTGAAAGAATGGCCCACTCTACTCCCCAAGAGAGCAGAAGGGTTGAAGAAAAGTCTTCTACCCCCAGACTATAGGTAAGGGTCAGCTTCCTCAGGGAACTGATCCTACCCCTAGTGAAGGAACTGCCCCAGAGGTGGTCAGGCCTGGCCTGGCAACACCCCTGATGGCAAGGGACCCTTCCAAGGTGGTACCCAGTCTGGAGCAGGTATCCTGCCCCTCTCTACCCTACCTCACTCAGCCTAGAGCTGCAGAGGTCAGGGAGGTCAGTGGACCCCTTAGGGCCCATTGTCCAGAGGAACCCCCTCATCCACAGATTAGGGGCACCCAGTCTAGTAGCCCTAGCCAGGTGAAAATTCCTCAACCCACTGAGGGATCCCTCTTACCATTGGATAGGGACCTTCCCCAGATGGATTCTGTTGGGCAAAGGCAAACCTGGGACCAAGTGGTTCCAAACCTACCATGTCCCTCCAGTGTTCCAACCAGAGGGACCCAACCCCCAGCTGTAGGCAGCCAGAGGTTGACCCTTAGGGCCAGATACAACTCAGTCATGGAAAGAAAGGCCTCCATGGTGACCAGTGATCTGAGGAAGCTG
Organism: Calotriton arnoldi; assembly: GCA_963921515.1. Lineage (NCBI taxonomy): Eukaryota > Metazoa > Chordata > Amphibia > Caudata > Salamandridae > Calotriton > Calotriton arnoldi. The sequence goes on along the minus strand of CAWUFW010001266.1, from coordinate 1,132,480 downwards.
AGGCCAACTTTATTAGGGCCTCACTTCTCTACTCAGCCACCCCACCAGCCGTTTACTTTGCCAAAACACCCTACAGGTCGAAGTCCCAACTTTTGGAGACCATCCCATACCCTTAGGGGTAGGGACTGCTTAGTGGACCATAAGACAGGGGGTATCCATGCTAGTGCAGGATCTTCCTTATATGGCCACTTAGTCAATAAAGGCTCAACTGGACAAGGTTAGCCTTATCTCCTTTCATTTGGGGGGGTTATGTAGGAAGGTGGAATCTGACTGCATGGTGACCCCCACTTTTTTCCTGGTGTTTTGCTGGTTTTCGACTTAGTCTGACTGGGATCCTGCTATTCAGGACCCCAGTCTATCTGCTTTCTCCTCTAAATTGATTGCATGTACTTTAGGTACACTCCAGATTGGATTCTGGGGTACCCTTATAAGTCCCTAGTATATGGTATACTATGTACCCAGGGCATAGGTACCCCAGAGGCCTCCCAGGGGCTGCAGCATGTATTATGCCACCCCTGAGAGACCATTTAAAATGACACCACAGGTCTGCTACTGCAGCCTGTGTAAGGTGGTGCATGCACCCCTTACTTAGATATAGGTTCACTATATCTATCCTAATCACTGCACATATAAACCTATCAGTCACCCCTATGGCAGGCCTTATCAATCCTGAAGGCAGGGTGCTGGGTTTTATGTGAGAGGGTGCCCATGCATGAGCAGAGCCCCTCTGCAGCCTTCGGAACCTATTCTCCGGGGTTGTTTGTGATGCAGCCAACCATATATACTTAAGTGCATTATAACCTCGCGGTAAATGCTAACTTTAATATGGCTGCTTGGAAACATGTCGTGTTTGGTGTCAAACACCTTGGAATCATACCTCCACACCAGTAACTGGTGTGGGAGGTATGATTCCACCCTCCTAGAGGGAGAAATATGACAATACCGGTACACCCGGTACCAGCTTCACAGAACCCTGGCATCACAAAATGGATGCTGCCAGCCACAGACACGAGTCTGCCCTCCTGCTGCTGGACGAAACTCCGGCAGGGGAAGGCTTGACAATAGGTTTCCTGTCACAGGGAGGTGTGACCACCTCCCAGACAGGCTTTAGTGTTGGGGCTGGGCGGGTGCACTCTCAGAGTGCTTTGATGTCTGCACTGGGGGCACATTTGGTGTCCCTGTGCATAGTCCAGCTCAAACCGGTTGCAGGAGGCATTTGCTCCTGCTCTGCCGCGAAACTGGACAAAGGACATGGGTGTAGCCACCCCTCTGTCCTGACCCTCCCATAGGTGGGTCCCCAGAGTTTGTCCCACCCCTTCCTTGGGTATAAAGTAGGAACCCCTGACTACAGGACTTTAGATATTACCTGGACTAAACTCTGTTACAGAAACCAAGTAACCTTCGACGATCTACGCTTTGCTGGACGACTGAAGAATCTCCCTTGGAGTAAAGGAGTTACTCCCCTGCTGAGCAGGCACCTAAACGCATCTGACCGGTTTGCATCTACGAAGCTCCTGAAGGACTCCGAAGATTTCTGCAATACAGGAGGTGGGTTCCTGAGGTTTCCAAGGTTAATCTGCGCTCTCAGCAATTCTGAGGCCCGTATCCCTTGTGGGGACCGTGAAACCTGTACCCCTGGGCACTGTGTACATTTGCAGCAGCATATGCTTTTTGGCAATCCCTGAAGCTGTGCTTTGGGCTACTTGTAGTCCTGATCCCGAGCAGCAATTCCACCGAAGATTACTGGCCTACACTCCACGAGTGTTCCGTGGGCTGGTATTTGGTGATTCAGCTCGAGGTCCCTTCGCAATCCCTGGTCCGTTGGCCTGTGGGTCCCTGAGAAGGCAACTTTAACTTTCAGTGGGCTTCCCTGGTTGCTCCAGACATGCCCTGACTCTCCATCGCTTGGGGAGTCCCCAGGACCTTGCTGGTCCTCGCAGAAGCATCTTTCCTCTGACCGCATGGGTTGCAGTTGCCAAGGCTTGTTGGTGTTCAATCCGGACACTGACCCCCCAGCACTCGACATCCTTCGTGGGACAGCTCGAATCCGGACTGTGGTTGTCGCAGACGTTTCCTGGTCCACGTGGCTGCAGAGTCAAGCTTCACCTCATCGCACCTGAAGCACCCGACATCGGTGGGCATTCGATTTCTCCTCTCCTGGTCACGTGAAGTGACCCAGACTTTGTCCCCTCTGCTTTCAGGTTCTTCACATCTCTGATCCAGGCTTGGATCACACCGGACACTTTTCTTCTCCACGGCAGCAGTACTTTCTCGCATCACGCCATTGAAAACGACGAGGGTTTCCGACACCACTTGACCCCTATGCACACGGCTCCTCTGGGATAGGTAACACGGGTACCTCGGTACTCTCAAGGGTGCTGGCCTTAGAACCTTCTATGTTTAGCTGGGTTTGCCTGAAGTCCTCTCCTAAGTGTCCTTAATCTTTAAAATTCCAACCGCGACTTTCCCATGGAGTTGTACGGAGCTCGCGTCTGTGTTCCCACACTGCACCCGTCCTCCGTGGGTCCCCTGTGTCACTACCTTGGTGGTTCCTTGGGGTCCCAGCGATTCTACGTGCTCTAGGCACTGTGTCTAGTCAAGTCGTGGTTCTTATACCACTTTCTTAGTATATGGTTCGGTCTCCCCCTGGAGCCCGCTGTGTATTGTGCTATTTACTGTCGTTCTAGTGATTTAATATTGTGTGTCTTGTTCTCTAATTTCATAAAGAGGTTAGTAGAGAGTGTTTAGTAATAAATACATATATTTTATATACATCTGGTGTGGTTCTCCTTTCATTTGGTCATTCAGGAGGTTATATACTGGTAAAACAAGCTGCTTTACATTCCTTCGAGACTTAGCCTGAAGACTGCTCTCCACAGCTACCACTAGGATAGCTTTCTATAAAGGTTGTCTTTAACCTAATCATCAATAAGGGTCATTTGGACTGGTGCAAGGTGCCCACTTTAATTAGTGGACAGCATATACCAGGCCAACTTCTCACACTATCTCCTACCTGGAGATAGAAACACAATAAACACAATACTTAAGAAATAGAGCACGTACGTAGCACAAATACACAGTGGTCCCCAGGGGGAGGCCAAACCATATACTAAAATAGTGGAATGCGAACCACGACTCAAGTCAAGATTGGACCCAGAGGACGTAGAAGTGTTGGGGACCCAAGGAACCACCCAAGGTAAGTACCCAGGAACCCCACGGAGGCCGTGTGCAGAGCATGAACACGACCGTGTGATCAACACAAGTCAATGGGTAAGTCGCGGTTGCAGTTTTAAAGAAAAAGTACCCTCCCCAGTGGACCCTGAGGAAACCCCATGAAAGATGGAAGGTTGGAGAGTCACCCCACCTGTGGATTCCCCAGGAACTAGGATACCTACACCAAGGAAGCCGGGTGCATAGGTGTCAAGTGACGTCGGAAACCGCTGTAGACCACAATGGAGGACATCAGGAAAGGGCAGCTGGAGAGGAAGACGAAGGATTCCGTTGGAACCCAAAGGTGGATTCAAGATGAGAGGTACCTGCAAGCAGAGGGGACAGAGTTTATGCCACTCAGGAGTGACCAGGAGGCACCACAGAAGCGAATGCCTACCCATGTCAGAGATGCCGGTGAGGTTGACGGTGCCCTTGAAGTTGCAGCTGTGCGGACCAGATGTTGCTGTAGAAGACCAGGAGGCATTCATGAGCTGTCCCACGTCGGATGTCGAGGGCCCAGGGGTCAGAGTTCAGCAGGGGCACCAAAAAGCCTTGGCAGCAGCAAACAACGTGGTTGACTTAAAAGATGCAGTGTCAGGACCAGCAAGGTCCAAGTGACTCACACCGACCAGGTAAGTCAGAGCAGGCTCAGAGCAAGCAGGGGAGCCCACTGAAGCCAAGGAACACCCTCAAGAGGTCCCACGGGCCGAAGCCACATGAGTCGCAAGAAGACCTCGAGCAGCTCACCACTGAAGAAGGCCCACGGTGCAGAGGAAATGGTGAGGGCGAAGATTTTGGCTGTAGGAGTTGCTTGAAGTTGGAGCTTCTTGGAGCCCGAAGATCTCTGGAGGAGAGAACTAAAAAGCCTTGGCAACGGCAGTCGACGCGGTGCACAGGGGTGCAGTTCCAGCAGTTCCCACGAGGAGATCAGGGAGAGGGTCACTCTCTTTCTTCTGTCCCTCATCATTTGCCATGAGCAAGCTCATGTCAGCCCTGTCCACAAAAGGTTTTAGGCTGTTCACATGAAGTACCCTGTGGGGAATTCTGGAAATGCCTACATCCACCAAGTAGGTGACCTCACCTTTCTGTTCAAGGATTGTGTGGGGGCCACTCTACTTGTCTTGGAGAGCTGCTGGGGACACAGGTTCCAACACCCACACCCTCTGGCCTGTCTGGTAAACAGTCAGTACAGCCTTTTGGTCATGCCAAGCTTTCTGAAACTCTTGGCTGGTCTCCAGGTTTTTACTGGCCTTTTTCATGTACTCAGCCATACGAGAACGCAGGTCAAGGACATAGTCCACAATATCCAGTTTAGGAGGTTTGAGTGGTTGCTCCCATCCCTCCTTAACTAGACACAAGGGACCCCTAACTGGATGTCCAAACAGAAGTTCAAAGGGGCTGTAGCCAACCCCCTTCTGAGGAACCTCTCTGTAGACAAAGAGAAGGCAGGGTAGTAAGACATCCCATTTTCGCCTAAGCTTTTCTGGGAGTTCCATGATCATACCCTTAAGGGTCTTGTTGAACCTTTCAACAAGCCCATTACATTGTGGATGGTAGGGTGTGGTAAACTTACAGTTTACTCCACACTATTTCCACATTGCAGTTATGTAAATAGACATGCATTTGGTACCACTGTCTGCTAAGACCTCCTTAGGGAAACCCACTCTGGAGAGCTGTAGTGGTTTTAAGGGGAATTGCTTCTGGATACGTAGTGGCATGGTCCACCACCACTAGGATGAAACTGTGTCCAGATGCAGTTGGAGGGTTCAGGGGACCAACAATGTCAATCCCTACCCTCTCAAAGGGAACCCCAACCACTGGAAGTGGAATTAAGGGGGCCTTTGAAGTGCCACCTGACTTACCACTGGCTTGGCAAGTGACACAGGAGCGACACAACTCCTTGGTGTCTTCTGACATATGGGGCCAGTGAAAATGACGGACAAACCTGTCCCAAGTCTTACTTTGCCCAAGTTGTCCTGCAAGGGGAATGTCATGTGCCAGGGAGAGAAGAAAACCCCTGAACTTCTGAGGTATTACAAACCTCCTGGTGGCACTAGGCTTGGGGTCTCTACCTTCAGTATACAGAAGCCCATCTTCCCAATAGATCCTATGGGACCCTCTGACATTCCCTGATTCCCCAGCAGTAGCCTGCTGTCTGAGGGGTTCAAGAGAGGGGCAGGATTGCTGCTCCAAACTCAGGTCTTCCCTGGAAGGGCCTCCTGCCCCCAAGAACTCTGCCTGGTCAGGCCCAAGTTCCTCTGGGACAGTTCCTTCACAGGGACTGGGATCATCTCCCTCAGGAGACTGATCCTCACTGGGAGTTCGGGAGGAGGATAATTCCTTATCCTTCCTGCTCCTTCTCTTAGGAGCAACCTGGTCCATTCTTCCAGGATCCGGTGCTCCTTCAGTGCTGAGCTGTTTGGCCTGAGCCCTGGTTACAGCAAAGACACTGGTAGAAATGCCCATCATCTCTGCATGAGTCCTGAACTCTAATTCAGACCAGGCTGAAGTTTCTAAATCATTGCCCAACATACAATCTACAGGTTGGTCTGGAGATACCACAACTCTCTTAGATCTAGTTACCCCTCCCCAGCTGAGATTCACAACTGCCAAGGAATGATCAGTCCTGACATTGCTATAGTTGGTGACTTGGTACATTTGTCCAAGTATGATTTGCTCAGGGGACACATATTTCTCTGTCACCATGGTGACACTGGCCCCTGTTTCCCTGAACAAAGGCTGTTGTCTGTACTTGCCCAAGTTAGTGGGACTTACTAGTAAGGTGGCAAGATCAATGCCACCATCACAGACTAGAACAGCCTGAGCTGGAGTTCTGACTAGGCCAGAATCCACCTCAGAACCCAAGGGTAACCCTGCTAATCCCTTGGTTGCTGTACTACCACTTGTACTGGAGCTAGGGGGCGCAGTTGCCTTAGGGGCAGTCGTAGCAGGTTCCTTGGCCTTTGGACAATCAGCATCCCTTGTTCAATGGGTCTTTAGCTTACATAAATAACACCAAGGTTTCTTTTTGCCTTGGTATTTTGGGATTCACCCCCAGATGCAGGTTTTTGGGGCCCTTGTGAAGACTCTTTCTTATATTTACCCTTGTCCCCATCCTTAACCTGGGATATAGAAGAATATTGCTTCTTCTGGTCACGTCCATTTCCATGGTTTTTCTGCTTGACCTTGGTGCGGACCCGTTTGTCTGCCTTCTTTCCCAGTTCTTGGGGACAGGTCAGATCAGAGTCCACCAGGTACTGATGCAAAAGTTGGTTCTGACAGCTATTAAGGATGTGCTCCCTCATTATAAAATTGTACAATCCTTCATAGTCTGGTACCTTGCTTCCATGAAAGCAGCTTCCCAGAGTGTTAATTTACTATTCCAACTCCAGTGTGCGCAACAGTAGGGAAGGTGTTGGAATAGTAAATGATAAATTATACTATTCCTTAGTTTAGAGCGCCCCCTACAACAAGTCGTAGAAACGACTTGCGTTGTAATGGTTAGCGTTGTAACAACGCGGTCGTTGTAACGACAGCTTTGTAATCGCATGCGTTATACCGCATGCGATGTAAACGCTGCTTCCCCTTGATCCCCTGACCTGCCAGGGTTCTGGAGATCATCTATGAGAAGCAGCTCTAAGAGATTCGTTGTGGTTGGATTGCTACCTGTCTTTAACTTCCAAGAAGTACACAGGGTCCTTAGTTCCTGGAACTTAAGACCACTGTATCTAGAAGACTGGGCCCCATTGGGTTCCATTACTAAAGACATGGGGGTCGATTCCGATTCGGGCCGGAAATTTCTCCGACCGAGCCGGACTTGGAGAGATTTCCGACCGAATCGGACCCGCGCAGTCCGACCGAACGAGTACGATGCGTCCGTATGTTATCGGACTCGAGTCGGTCGGACTCCCATTGAAGTCAATGGGAGCCGGTCGTACAACGCGTACGCGGGCTCCCATTGACTCAATGGGTGCGAGTCGGACAAGGGCGCCCCCTACAGCGGGTACGCGGCGAAGCGATTCGCGCCGTACACGCACAGGTAGGGGGGACCCATGGGTCCCCCCTGTGTGCGACTCGCGCGGCTACGCGTACAGGGGGTCCGACACGGACCCCCAAAGTACGGCTCCGACAGCTCTTACGAGCCGGAGTGCGCGGCTCGGTCGGACTGCTCGCGGCGCGCATCGTACTTACCCGGCCGGGAAACGTCTCCATTGCGCGGTGCGAGTCGAGTCCGAGCGGGTCGGTCGGAGCGGTTCGAGCCGGGAGCGAGTCGGTCGGAGCGGTCGGGACGCCCGGACGAGTCGGTCGGCGATTTCGCATCAAACTCGCTCGGCCGGACCCGCGTACGGTTCGGTCGGGAAACAGGGCTCCGAATCGGATCCGGTAAAGCCGAATCCGATTCGGAGCCCTACCGGCCGAGATCGGAATCGGCCCCATGGTGTCTAGGTGTAGTGTGGTATTGCACCTACATAACCTAGTATAAACTAAACTTCCTAAGATTGGAGAAAGGGTTGTGCTAGACCCTTAACTACCCAACCCTAAATTCAGTAGAATGTACTTATTCTAAGCTGTTTTATATGTGCCTAATGCTAGTGATGGTTTTTCCAATTAATCCACACCTAGATTAGCTGGTAAAACAATGCAGGCTTGAATCCCAACCGCTGCACACCAACGTAAGAGGCTGGCTTAGTATATGGTGCTCACTTATGTAAGTGTAGCACCCTGCACTAATCCAGACAACCCTAATGGTGATTTTAGTGCTCTTAGACAACCTTAGAAAGCTCTTCAAGTGGAAGCTGTGGAGAGCAGCCTTCAGGCTTAGACCAGAAGGAGGGTGAAGCAGCTTGTTTTACCAGTACTGAACCTTATAATGTAGGTTAAGTGAAAAAGAACCACTCAGTGTAGTTATAAAAATATGTATTTATTGTTAACACTCACTAATACAATGTATTATCTCCTACCCGGAGATATAAACACAATACCCACAAATACTTTGGAAATAGAACATGTAAGTAGCACAGAATAATCAGTGGTCTCCAGGGGGAGACCAAACCATATACTAAAATAGGGGAATGCGAACCATGACTCAAGTCAAGAGTGGACCCAGAAGACGTAGAAGAGTCGGGGACCCAAGGAACCACCCAAGATGAGTATCTAGGAACCCCACGGAGGTCGTGTGCAGAGTGGGAACACGACAGAGTACTCAATTCAAATCAATGGGTAAGTCGCGGTTGCAATTTTAAAGAAGAAGGATGCTTCCCAGTGGACCCTGAAGAAACCCAGTGGAGGACAGAAGGTTGGAGAGCCACCCCACCCGTGGATACCCCAAGAGCCAGGATACCTACACCAGGGAAGCCGAACCCAATGGAGGACTTCAGGAAGATGCCACTGATGAAGAAGGTGAAAGAGTCCGGTGGAATCCAAAGGTGGATTCAAAATGAGAGGTACCTGAAAGCAGAGGGCGGAGAGTCTATGCCACTCAGGAGTGAATAGGAGGCACGGGAGACGAAAGTCCACCGATGTCGGAGATGCAGGAGAGTTTGACGGTGCCCTTGAAGTTGTAGTTGTGCGGACCAGGCGATGCTGTGGAAGACCAGCAGCCATTCACAAGCTGTCCCATGTCGTATGTCGAGAGCCAAGGAGTCAGTATCTGGCAGGGGCACCAACAACCCTTGGCAGCGGCAAACAACGTAGTCGGCGAAAAAGGTGCAGTGTCAGGACCAGCAAGGTCCAAGTGACTCACCACGAGCAGGTAAGTCAGAGCAGGCCCAGAGCAAATAGGGGAGCCCACTGGAGCCAAAGAAGACCCTCAAGCGGACCCACAGGCCGAAGGCACAGGAGTCACAAGTGGACCTCGAGCAGCTCACTAAAGTATGAAGGCCCACAGTGCACAGGATGCGGTGCAGGCAAAGTTCTTGGCTGGAGGAGATGCTTGAGGCTGGAGTTTCTTGAAGCCCAAAGATCTCTGGAGGAGCGAGTCAATAAGCCTTTGCAACAGCAGGTTGACGCAGTGCACAGGGGTTCTGTTCCAGTGGTTCTGATGAGGGATAGTGGCCTCAAAGACAGTGCAGGCCTCGAGGGAGTTGCAGAACGACCACCTGTGTTGGTGAGCCTTTCGGAGTCTGTAGGAACCCAGGAGCAGCAGACCGCTCAGCGTCATTGCGGTGCCTGCAGATGCAGGGGAGTGACTCCTTCACTCCAATGGACATTTCTTCAGGTGTCTCGGATGTCCACAGGTCCTGTGAAGAACCTGTACGGAGCACAGGCACAGATGTTGCAGCAGACTTGCAGGACAACGAGACCAGGAGTAGCAGGAGTCTTCCCAGTTGCAGTCTCGGTTCCCAATGCGAAGTCCTGCGAAGTCCAGAGTGCCCAGACAGTTGAAGAAGAAGTGGTATTGGATCTGAATCTTGTCCCACGATGAATCAAGGGACCCACCCACAGGTAAGCCCTTAAGTACCATATGGAAAGGGTTGGGACGATTCAGTGGTCCATCCCACAGGATGGGCTGGACAGTGTGTCGGCGGCCCTGACACTGCAATTACAATGCGACAGCACATGGTACGGTCTCTTCCTCCCATTTCTCTATGGCAGCTTGCGCTACGGCCGGAAACTGGCCGTAGCACATGCTCCCATAGAGAAATGGGAGATTCTGTTAATCCCTGCACCGCGTGCCTGCCACGCGGTGCAGGGATTAACCTCGGCCCCCAACCGGAGGCCGCAGGGAGAAGGGGGCCCTGCTAGGGGCCCCCAAAGTCACTTTCCGACAGGTTTCCCATGTCGGAAAGTCCAGCATGGAAAGCCTGTGGGAAACTGACATCGTCATACTGACGGCGGAAACACCGTCCTATAGGGATAACATGCCGGTTATGACTGGCGGACGGGCTCCTTGAGCCTGTCGGAATCCAGCCGTAATGACCGGCCTGTTTCACTTTCGACTGCCTACATTGAAATTAGGCGGTCGGAAGGGAAACCGCAAATGTCAGTTGGAAAGCCTCCAACCTCAGGTCGGAGGCTTTCCGACCGACATTGAAATAGGCCCCTATGTGAGGTCAGCAAAGACCTCGGCAGCGGCGCTGGTGGTTGGCGCCGGCTGACCAGCTTTCCCGAACCTTCAGAAACGTCCCTCTTCTTGCCCTTGGGTGCTGATGAAAGAAATTAAGAAGATAAAAAAATAGATTAGTGATTCAGTTACTAATCTCCACAAAATGTTTTATGACAAGCAAACACAGTCACATTGTACTTTTCTAAAACATATCGCCTACAGTACTACCAGTTTCGACTCAAGTCTATCGACTGCTGTTGAGTTGCCCATAACTCCGTATTCCAAATTTCCTTAACAAAAACCACATTTGGAACTAATGCATTCCAGTGCATGGTCTTTGTTTCTATTCCCATTTCTCAACCTCCTTGATGGGCCAACTCAGTATCCCTCTTTTGCAATGCATCGCTGTGAAATAAATAACTTGAAACTGTACGGGCTATATAAACAGAGTCACAGATAGAACGCGCAACTCACTGATTCACTTTAGTGACAGGAGAACAGCCTGCAATTGAGGGGTAGATACGTTTTAAAGGAGGAGGATTACAGAGATTTAAGAGAGAGTAAGATTTAGCACCATAATAGAGAGCAGAAAAACAAGATTGTCCCATTACCCTCACTTCTTTTGCCATGACCTGAAAAAAAGAAGTTAAAAGAGAGAAAGACATCAAAAATAGACTTCTGTTTTCTTTCCAGCATATAACCCCAGAAAAGGAAGCAGTGGAGGAATTTGGAAGACATGCACCTGAGAACCAGGAAGGACCGTTGCTGTACCGGGACCGTGCCTCTGCGAGGAACTAAGAGCCAGTGACCGCACTGAGAAGAGTGCTCAAGTCAGTGAGACAAGACATCAGCAGCAGCTCAAAAGAAGGGAGAGTCGTCTCTCAGCTGATGTGCATCCTGCTTACTTCAATGACTGGAGGAACGCCTGGCTCCTGCCACGCTCCGGGATGGCTTTGGTGAGGTCGGGTGTTGACCCGGAGGCCAGCCAAGTTTCCGTAAGGAAGAGGAGGTCCAAGGCGTCGCTTTCCAAGATGTCCCCAGATTTCTGTGGCAAGCTTGCTCAGTGAGCAGATGCTGAGAAACATGTATGTTAGTGTGTTTTGGCATGAGGGTTTGTAGGTGGAAGCAGCTGGGCTGCTGTGTGTGAAGCAGCAGTGGGTTCAGTACTTTCTGTGTTGCGCACAGTGGGGACGGACGTCCTGGGTTCAGAGAATGGAGGTACGCTGCAGAGTAGCGAGAGGTGCTGAAGGACCAGGGTTTGTGGAAATGGGTGTGGTCAAGGAGCGCCGATGGGCTTGCCTCTGTCGTGCCAGCAGTGCCTCCACTGTGCATCCATGCTGTGGCTGCCATTAAGTGTCCTAGCAACAAATATCCCTCTAGGTTTCATTTACCAACATAGAAACTGAAAATATTTGATTGTCAATTAATTCAATCATTGACAAAAACAAGTTGACAATAATATTCAGAGACCTGTATCCAGTGCACAAATCCTTTATATACAGAGATTATAAGAATATTAAAAATCAGACACTGTAAATAAGGATCTACAATAAACAACAATGGTGCTCTGTGAAATAAAGCAATCACACGGTGCAAGAGGGTGCAGTGATAGAAGAAACGTAAAAGGGGATCAGGGAGGGGCAGTAGATAATAAAATAGTCTGTTGCAGAGCTAATACATCAAACTGTTGAATGTAACAATGGAAAAAATACATCAATCTTTGGCTAGTTTTTGGTAGACCAGCTTCTTAATAAATTCTTTCCAATCCCTAATTTTGACGACGCTTCGACCCAAAATGCATTTGTAGATTCATCATCAGGACAGTGATCCGTTTGTGGAGCATAAGTAGATCCCAAATTGATTGCTGAAAATGTAGTAATTAAGAACGGCACATATTCCAATTGGCAATTTCTGGTGGGATTAAAGTATTCAGGGGTGTTTAACTGGAAGTAAGTGAAAGTAAAGTAAGTCCGTTTTTATATAGCGCAGCTACTCACCCTTACGGGTCTCAAGGCGCTGGGGGCCGTCGTGGAAATTAAGTGAGCTATCGCCCAGAGTCACATGGTGCTGAGCTGAGCTGCCGCCGGAGCCGGGGATCGAACCGTGAACCCTGTGCTCCGAAGTCAGCTGCCCTGGCCGCTGCACCACACCTCTCCACTGTACCTGGTCAGCCGCGCAGGTGAATTTGGGAAAACGTTTCCCAAAGTGAACAATCACAGGCGTGAGGAACTGCAATGAGCCGACACTACGTCTTCGTAGTTGTGAGTGCAAGGGAGTCAATCTCTGTGTCGAAGCATTTCTTAAGCGTGAGAGCAGCAGTCTATCCTGGATGCATCTAAAATGTTTCAGTGTTAATCTTGATTCTTTTGTGTCAGTGTGCTAGTGACACTGTCCATTTGCTAGTTTCCCTTTGTAATCGTCCCACGCCGTTCACTGACAAAATATCGACCTACAGAATTTCGAGACATAAATATCGACTAAAATATTATTGATAACCTATACTTAAAAAGGTAAGTACAAAAATATCGAAAACAATATATCTTTTTCAATAATATTGTTGTATTAAATATCGGTATATAAATATATATATGAATTAAAATATTAAAAATAAAATATATTAAATACTAACATTAATTTAATAAAAATTAAATATATTTAGGGGCCGATTAAGATGTTGGTCGGAACGTAAACCGGCCGGTCATTCCGACTCCGTTCCGACCGGCTCTCAGAGACTTCCTGCCAGTCAGAACCACACCGCAATCCCCTATGGACAACATTTCCGCCGCCGGGATTACAATGTCAGTTTCTCACAGCCTTTCTGTGCCGGCCTTTCCGACACGGAAAGGCTGTCGTAAAGTGACTTTGGGGGCCCTGCCTCTGTGGTCTATGATCGGTGGTTGAGGGGGTACCTAGGGTAGCCCCCTGTAAAACCCTGCACTGTGTGGGAGGCACCATGGGGTGCCTGCCACAGGGTGCAGGGTTTTACACCCCCCATTTCTCTATAGGAGCCTGGTATTACAGCAGGTTTACGGCCATAACACAAGCTCCCATAGAGAACAGTGGGAATCCAACCGAACAGTGTTCGGTTGCATCGTAATCAGGTGGTCAGAACCACCGACCTCAGGTCGTTCGGTCCAGATCCCGAGATGATGTTGGTCAGAGGCTACTCCGACCAACATCGTAATAAGCCCCTTAATGTATATTGTAACAAATATTACAAATAAACTTACTTTCAAAAGTTAAACACACACACACACATATATATATATATTTTTAACATATATCTAGTTAAAAAAGTATTATAAAACTAATAATTTCTAAGGCTTTCCGACCAACATCCTTGGTTTGAATTCCAACCGCCGCATTAGGATTATGGAATTCAAACCGGCTGGTCATTCCGGCTGTCTTTCGGCGGGCTCATGGAGCCTGTCGGCCAGTCGGAAACCAAACATAATCCCTTGCCGACAGCGTTTCCACCGTCGGGATTACGATCTTAGTTTCGGACAGGCTTTCCATGTCGGCCTTTCCGACATGGAAAGCCTGTCAGAAAGTGACTTTGGGGACGACCAACCTCCTGTCGGTGGTCACGACCGACCAATTAGGATGCGACCGAACACTGTTTGGTCGCACTCCTATTCTCTACAATGGGAGCATGCATTCCGACTGGAATTCATGCTTTCATTGTACAACGGCGAGGTGCAGTTCATCCCTGCACCCCGTGGCAGGCACTTTGAGGTGACTGCCACGGGGTGCAGGGATCAAGAGGGGGCACCATAGGTGGCCCAGCCTCCAATCGGAGGCTTTGCACCTATGGGGCCCCAAAGTCAACTTCCGACAGTCTTTCTGTGTCGGAAAGGCCGGGACAGAAAGGCTGTCGGAATCCAACATCGTAATCCCTCGGGCGGAAAGAGACACCCTCGGGATTACTGAACTCATTCGGACTGGCGGACAGGCTCTCCGAGCCCATCGGAAGCTAGTCGGAATGAACGGAAGGATTCCTTTCTGACGGACACCATCCTAATGGGTCGGTCGGAAAGGAATCCGACTGGCTGATTACGATGCCGTAGGAATGGCTCCGACCGACAGTCGGAGCCGTTTCCTAACGCAACGTAATCAGCCCCCAAATACGGTGTTCGGAACCACAGTTCTATGGTCGGTCAGTTCCCACAACAAGATGGTGTCGGTCGGAGGCAACTCCGACCGACAACATAATTGGGACCAAAATATTTAAAAAGCAAACCACTTTAATTAAAATTAAAAAGTAAACAACATAATTTTTTACAATTTAATAAAAATAGTTTACAAATAAAAAACATTAACAATTATAAATATTATTATTTTAAATAAACAAAAACATAATGATATAAATTAAAACAATATAAAATAAATTATTAAGGGGCTGATTCAGATGCGGGCAGGAAGGGCTCAGACCATCGGTCAGAGCCCTACTACCCGCATCGGAATGTGCCATTCGGATTCCTTTCTGACCGAGCCCATCAGAATGGGAATCCGACTCGGTTTTCCGGATGGCTTCCGACTGGCTCAGAGAGCCCGCCCGCCATTCGGAAACCCTTCAGTACTCCCCCGGCCGGCTCTTTCCAGCCAAGGGAGTACAATGGCAGTTTCCCACTATCTTTTTGTGCCGGCCTTTCCGACACAGAAAGGCAGTGGGAAACTGTCTTTGGGGGCCCCCAGCAGGGCCCCATGGGTGCGAGGCCGCCGAATGGCGGCCTAGGGGGTAGCTATGGTGCCCCCCTGTTGATCCCTGCACCCGGTGGCAGGCACCTTGGGGTGCCTGCCACGGGGTGCAGGCATGAACTGCACCTCTGCAGTTAACAATGCGAGCATGCATTCCGTTCGGAATGCATGCTCCCATTGTTAAGTATAGGATTGCGACCGAATAGGGTTCTGTCGCATCCTATTTGTAGATCTGAAACCGACGACAATAGGGCATTCGGTTCCAGTTCCTGTCCGATGTCGGACGGACTCCGGTCCGTCTGACATCGGAATCGGCCCCTAAATATTAAAATTAATACACATAAAATTCCCACTACAATTTATAAAAAAATAGACAAATGTTTATACTAATATATAGGGGCTTATTACGATGGCGGTCAGAAAGCCTCCGACTTTTGTCGGAGGCTTTCCGACCGCCATCGTCGGTTTAGATTCCGAACGGCTGATTATGAATCAGCCGGTTGGAATTAAAACCGGCTGGTCATTCCGGCTGACTTCCGACAACCTCATTGGCCAGTCGGAGGCTGGCCCGTAATCCCAAAGGGCGGTCTTTCCGCCCTTGGGACTACGTTGCACGGTTTCCGGCAGGGTTGCCATGTCAGCCTTTCTGACATGGAAACCCTGTTGGAAAGCGTGTTTGGGGGCCTCTGGCAGGGCCCCCTTGTTTACGTGGGTTCCAGTTGGGGGCTGAGGGGGCACCTATGGTGCCCCCTGTTAATCCCTGCACCCCTTGGCAGGCACCTTGAGGTTCCTGCCAAAGGGTGCAGGGATTAACACCACTTCCCATTTCCCTACGGGAGCATGTACTACGGCCGGCTTCTGGCCGTAACACATGCACCCATAGAGAAATGTCGAAATGCGACCGAACAGTGTTCTGTCGCATCCAAATCAGGTGGTCGCGGCCGCCGACCAGAGGTCGGTTGGTCCCGTTTACGAGTCGGTGCCGGGCAGAAGCAATTCTACCCGACATCGTAATCGGCCCCATAAAATTTACTACTTTCACCTCACACAACACAATAGTAATAACATTTTTACATCACACAAAGGTAAAATTTACTATAATAAATGCAAGATTAGATAAAATATTGTATTGCGGAGTACTAAAATTGACTATTTCCACTCCAATAAGTGCAACAGTAGGGAAAGTGTTGGATTGCGAAGGGGTAGACTTTACTATTACCACTCCACTGAGTGTAACAGTAGGGAAAGTGTTGGATTGCGTAGGGATAAAATTGACTATTCCCACTCCAATGAGTGCAAAAGTAGGGAAATTGTTGGATTGCAGAGGGGTAAAATTGAATGTTCCCACTTCAGTCAGTGCAACAGTAGGGAAAGCGTTGGATTGTGGAGGGGTAAAATTTACTATAATAAATGCAAGATTAGATAAAATATTGTATTGCGGAGTACTAAAATTGACTATTTCCACTCCAATAAGTGCAACAGTAGGGAAAGTGTTGGATTGCGAAGGGGTAGACTTTACTATTACCACTCCACTGAGTGTAACAGTAGGGAAAGTGTTGGATTGCGTAGGGATAAAATTGACTATTCCCACTCCAATGAGTGCAAAAGTAGGAAATTGTTGGATTGCAGAGGGGTAAAATTGAATGTTCCCACGCCACTGAGTGTAACAGTAGAGAAAGTGTTGGATTGCGGTGGGATAACATTTACTATTCTCACTACAATAAGTGCAACAGTAAGGAAAGTGTTGGATTGCGGAGGGGTAAAATTTAATATTCCCTCTCCAGTCAGAGCAACAGTAGAGAAAGTGTTGGATTGCGAAGGGGCAAAGTTTACTATTCCTACTCCAGTCAGTGATACAGTTGGATTGTGGAAGGAAAAGATTTCATATTCCCACTGCAGTCAGTACTACATTAGAAACAAATACTCTGCAAACAATAAAATATTTCCAAAAACAAAATAAAAAATAAAATATAAATATTTAAAAAAACACAAATATATTTCATAAAAAATTATTTAAACTAAATGCTTATTATAATGTCAAATACATATACATATAAATATATACAAACATTTTTAAAATATAAATTCAAAAATAATTTTTATATTTTTATTTAACAATTATTTATTAACAAAAAAATAATTTATCAAATATTTTCTTTTTTTTACTGTCCACCATATATCCCTACAAAACTTATAAACAACGCCTACATTTTAACTTTAAAAAGCTCATTATTTAAACTGTTAACATAAATATTTAACAACAAACCTATCAATAAATAAAAATAAATTATTATTTAATTAAATGTCATTTACTTTCCGAAATATACCCTACAAAATATACAACATACCCCTAAAATTTAATAAAAAATGTAATTAAACAATTAACATAATACATGTCAATTGCAATAGCTATTATCAATTATAAAATTTATTCTAACCTAATTAAAATGTAATTACTTCCTACCATAAACCCCAACAAAACACAAACCACACCTAAAATTTTAGTTAAAAAATGTAATTTCACAATAAACATAATTAATTATAAATTAAATGATCATTATTACTTAAAAAAATTATATTAATTACTTAGAATTAATTTACTTCCCACCCTGTACCCCAATAAAGCTCACAACCCGCACCTAAAATAAAAAAATATATTTTCACACTTAACATGATTAATTATCAATTAAATAAATAATATTAATTAACAATTAAGTATTAATTAAAATTAAATTACTTCCCACCCTGTACCCCTATAAACCCCACAACCCGCACATAAAATTTATATTTAAAACTATTTAACACTATTAACATAATTAAATATCAAATAAATAATTAATATTAATTACCAATTAATTATTGAATAATTAAAATTAAATCACTTCCCACTCTGTAAGCATATAAACCACACAACCAGCACATAAAACTAAATTAAAAAAAAAAGGAATTACACTATTGACATAATTAATTATTAATTAAAGAAATAATGAAAAATTAATCAATACATTATTATAATTAAATTACTTCCGACCCTGTTCCCCTAAGCACCCACAACCCGCTACAGTACTAAAAATATTAAAAATTACGTACATTAAATTTAATAACTACTAAAAAAATTACAAATACATTAAAAAACATAAACAATAATTATACAAAAAAATGCATCATATACATTTACATTATATACCAAAATACATAAAAATAATTTTAAAATGATAATATAAACAACTATATTTTTGTAATCGATAAAATATTTTGCAAATCGATATTACTTACCTTAAAATCTTAAAAATTCTTGAAAACAATATTCTTGCTGACTATATTTCCATGTCACGATATTTCTGACTCTATATTTTTGCAAGTCAATATTACCAACTCAATATTTTGTCTCAACACCATCCCGCCCTAGTATCATAATGTCAGTGCTGGTGCTCCTCTGTCAGTGACAGCATTGATGCCTTTGCGTTACTGCTGGCGCCCTGGGTCACTACTGGTGCCCCGCGTCAATGCAGGTGCACCTGCATCACTGCTTGTGCCCCTGTCTCACTGCTGGTGCCACTGCGTCACTGCTGGTGCCCCTGCATCACTGCTGGTGCCCCTGTGTCACTGATTGTTGCCCCTGCATCACTGCTGGTGCCCCTGTGTCCCTGCTGGTGCCACTTTCTCACTGCTGGTGCCCCTGTGTCACTGCTGGTTCCACTGTCTCACTGCTGGTGCTACTGTCTCACAGCTGGTGCTACTGTCTCACTGCTGGTGCCCCTGTGTCACTGCTGGTGCCACTGTGTCACTGCTGGTGCCACTGTGTCACTGCTGGTGCCCCTGCATCACTGCTGGTGACCCTGTGTCACTGCTTGTGCCACTGTCTCACTGCTGGAGCCACTGTGTCACTGCTGGTGCCCCTGCATCACTTCTGGTGCCCCTGTGTCACTGCTGGTGCCACTGTGTCACTGCTGGTGCCCCTGTGTCAGTGCTGGTGCTCCTCTGTCACTGACAGCATTGAGGCCTTTGCGTTACTGCTGGCGCCCTGTGTCACTACTGGTGCCCCGCGTCAATGCTGGTGCACCTGCATCACTGCTCGTGCCCCTGTGTCACTGCTGGAGCCACTGTGTCACTGATTGGTGCCCCTGTGTCACTGCTGGTGCCCCTGTGTCACTGCTGGTGCCCCTGTGTCATTGCTGGTGCCACTGTGTCACTGCTGGAGCCACTGTCTCACTGCTGGAGCCACTGTGTCACTGATTGGTGCCCCTGCTTCTCTGCTGGTGCCCCTGCATCACTGCTGATGCCCCTGCATCACTGCTGGTGCCCCTGCGTCACTGCTGGTGCCACTGTCTCACTGCTGGTGCCCCTGTGTCACTGCTGGTGCCACTGTCTCACTGCTGGTGCCACTGTGTCACTGCTGGTGCCCCAGTGTCACTGCTGGTGCCCCTGTGTCACTGCTGGAGCCACTGTGTCACTGATTGGTGCCCCTGTGTCACTGCTGGTGCCCCTGTGTCACTGCTGGTGCCCCTGAGTCACTGCTGGTGCCACTGTGTCACTGCTGTAGTGCTGGTGCTCCTCTGTCAGTGACAGCATTGTTGCCTTTGCGTTACTGCTGGCGCCCTGCATCACTACTGGTGCCCCGCGTCAATGCTGGTGCACCTGCATCACTGCTCGTGCCCCTGTGTCACTGCTGGAGCCACTGTGTCACTGATTGGTGCCCCTGTGTCACTGTTGGTGCCCCTGTGTCACTGCTGGTGCCCCTGTGTCATTGCTGGTGCCACTGTGTCACTGCTAAAGCCACTGTGTCACTGCTGTAGTGCTGGTGCTCCTGTGGCAGTGGCAGTGACAGCATTGATGCCCCTGCATCACTGCTGGTGCCTTTGCGTCACTATTAGTGCGTCTGTGTTACTGCTGGTGCCCATGTGTCATTACTGGTGCCCCTGCGTCACTACTGGTGCCTCGCGTCAATCCTGGTGCCCCTGCATCGCTGCTCATGCCTCTGTGTCACTGCTGGTGCCACTGTGTCACTGCTAGTGCCACTGTGTCACTGCTGGTGCCCCTGCATCACTGATGGTGCCCCTGTATCACTGCTGGTGCTGTCGTGTAGTTCCCATAAAACCTATACAGGATCTGCGTGTTTTAGATAACATACACTGTAGTATTGGTGTCAGACTGATTCTAGACACCCCCACCGGGTCTGTTGGCCTGTGTACCAGCTAGCTCACAGTGCCACTAGAAACTCCTCTTACCAGGGAGAGAATACTGGTGCCTCGCGTCAATGCTGGTGCACCTGCATCAGTGCTCGTGCCCCTGTGTCACTGCTGGAGCCACTGTGTCACTGATTGGTGCCCCTGTGTCACTGCTGGTGCCACTGTGTCACCGCTGGTGCCACTGTCTCACTGCTGGTGCCACTGTGTCACTGCTGGTGCCCCTGCATCTCTGCTGGTGCCCCTGTGTCACTGATTGGTGCCCCTGCATCACTGCTGGTGCCCCTGTGTCACTGCCGGTGCCACTGTCTCACTGCTGGTGCCCCTGTGTCACTGCTGGAGCCACTGTCTCACTGCTGGTGCCACTGTCTCACTGCTGGTGCCACTGTGTCACTGCTGGTGCCCCTGCATCACTGCTGGTGCCCCTGTGTCACTGATTGGTGCCCCTGCATCACTGCTGGTGCCCCTGTGTCACTGCTGGTGCCACTGTCTCACTGCTGGTGCCACTGTGTCACTGCTGGTGCCCCTGTGTCAGTGCTGGTGCTCCTCTGTCAGTGACAGCATTGATGCCTTTGCGTTACTGCTGGCGCCCTGGGTCACTACTGGTGCCCTGCGTCAATGCAGGTGCACCTGCATCACTGCTTGTGCCCCTGTCTCACTGCTGGTGCCACTGCGTCACTGCTGGTGCCCCTGCATCACTGCTGGTGCCCCTGTGTCACTGATTGTTGCCCCTGCATCACTGCTGGTTCCCCTGTGTCCCTGCTGGTGCCACTATCTCACTGCTGGTGCCCCTGTGTCACTGCTGGTTCCACTGTCTCACTGCTGGTGCTACTGTCTCACTGCTGGTGCCCCTGTGTCACTGCTGGTGCCACTGTTTCACTGCTGGTGCCCCTGCATCACTGCTGGTGACCCTGTGTCACTGCTGGTGCCACTGTCTCACTGCTGGAGCCACTGTGTCACTGCTGGTGCCCCTGCATCACTTCTGGTGCCCCTGTGTCACTGCTGGTGCCACTGTGTCACTGCTGGTGCCCCTGTGTCAGTGCTGGTGCTCCTCTATCACTGACAGCATTGAGGCCTTTGCGTTACTGCTGGTGCCACTGTGTCACTGCTGATGCCCCTGCATCACTGTTGGTGCCCCTGTGTCATTGCTGGTGCCACTGTGTCACTGCTGGTGCCACTGTGTCACTGCTGGTGCCCCTGTGTCACTGCTGGTGTCCCTGCTCACAGCTGGTGCCCCTGCTTCACCGCTAGTGCCCTTGCGTCACTGTTGGTGCCCCTATGCCACTGCTGGTGCCCCTATGCCACTGCTGGTGCCCCTGCATCACTGCTCGTGCCCCAGCATCACTGCTTGTGCCCCTGCATCACTGCTAGTGTCCCTGTGTCACTGCTGGTGCCCCTGTGTCACTACTGGTGCCCCGTGTCAATGCTGGTGCACCTGCATCACTGCTGGTGCCCCTGTGTCACTGCTGGTGCCACTGTGTCACTGCTGGTGTCCCTGCTCACAGTTGGTGCCCCTGCGTCTCTGCTAGTGCCCTTGCGTCACTGTTGGTGCTCCTGTGTCACAGCTGGTGCCCCTGTGTCACTGTTGGTGCCCCTGCATCACTGCTGGTGCCCCTGTGTCACTGCTGGTGCCACTGTGTCACTGCTGGTGTCCCTGCTCACAGCTGGTGCCCCTGCGTCACTGCTAGTGCCCTTGCGTCACTGTTGGTGCCCCAATGCCACTGCTGGTGCCCCTGCGCCACTGCTGGTGCCCCAGTGTCACTGCTTGTGCCCCTGCATCACTGCTGGTGCCCCTGTGTCACTGCTGGTGCCCCAGCGTCACTCCTAGTGCCCTTGTGTCACTGTTGGCGCCTCTATGCCACTGCTGATGCCCCTCCGTCACTGCTCGTGCCCCAGTGTCACTGCTTGTGCCCCTGCATCACTGCTAGTGCCCCAATGTCACTGCTGGTGCCCCTACGTCACTACTGGTGCCCTGCATCACTGCTGGCACCCCTGCATCACTGCTAGTGCCCCAGCATCACTGCTTGTGCCCCTGCATCACTGCTGGTGCCCCTGTGACACTGCTGGTGCCACTGTGTCACTGCTGGTGCACCTGCATCACTGCAGGTGCCCCTGCATCACTGCTGGTGCCCCTGTGTCACTGATTGGTGCCCCTGCATCACTGCTGGTGCCCCTGTGTCACTGCTGGTGCCACTGTCTCACTGCTGGTGCCCCTGTGTCACTGCTGGTGCCACTGTCTCACTGCTGGTGCCACTGTGTCACTGCTGGTGCCCCTGTGTCACTGCTGGTGCCCCTGTGTCAGTGCTGGTGCTCCTCTGTCAGTGACAGCATTGATGCCTTTGCGTTACTGCTGGCGCCCTGGGTCACTACTGGTGCCCCGCGTCAATGCAGGTGCACCTGCATCACTGCTTGTGCCCCTGTCTCACTGCTGGTGCCACTGTGTCACTGCTGGTGCCCCTGCATCACTGCTGGTGCCCCTGTGTCACTGCTGGTGCCACTGTCTCACTGCTGGTGCCCCTGTGTCACTGCTGGTTCCACTGTGTCACTGCTGGTGCTACTGTCTCACTGCTGGTGGCCCTGTGTCACTGCTGGTGCCACTGTGTCACTGCTGGTGCCACTGTGTCACTGCTGGTGCCCCTGCATCACTGTTGGTGACCCTGTGTCACTGCTGGTGCCACTGTCTCACTGCTGGAGTCACTGTGTCACTGCTGGTGCCCCTGCATTACTTCTGGCGCCCCTGTGTCACTGCTGGTGCCACTGTCTCACTGCTGGTGCCACTGTGTCACTGCTGGTGCCCCTGTGTCAGTGCTGGTGCTCCTCTGTCAGTGACAGCATTGATGCCTTTGCATTACTGCTGGCGCCCTGGGTCACTACTGGTGCCCTGCGTCAATGCAGGTGCACCTGCATCACTGCTTGTGCCCCTGTCTCACTGCTGGTGCCACTGCGTCACTGCTGGTGCCTCTGCATCACTGCTGGTGCCCCTGTGTCACTGATTGTTGCCCCTGCATCACTGCTGGTTCCCCTGTGTCCCTGCTGGTGCCACTATCTCACTGCTGGTGCCCCTGTGTCACTGCTGGTTCCACTGTCTCACTGCTGGTGCTACTGTCTCACTGCTGGTGCCCCTGTGTCACTGCTGGTGCCACTGTTTCACTGCTGGTGCCCCTGCATCACTGCTGGTGACCCTGTGTCACTGCTGGTGCCACTGTCTCACTGCTGGAGCCACTGTGTCACTGCTGGTGCCCCTGCATCACTTCTGGTGCCCCTGTGTCACTGCTGGTGCCACTGTGTCACTGCTGGTGCCCCTGTGTCAGTGCTGGTGCTCCTCTATCACTGACAGCATTGAGGCCTTTGCGTTACTGCTGGTGCCACTGTGTCACTGCTGATGCCCCTGCATCACTGTTGGTGCCCCTGTGTCATTGCTGGTGCCACTGTGTCACTGCTGGTGCCACTGTGTCACTGCTGGTGCCCCTGTGTCACTGCTGGTGTCCCTGCTCACAGCTGGTGCCCCTGCTTCACCGCTAGTGCCCTTGCGTCACTGTTGGTGCCCCTATGCCACTGCTGGTGCCCCTATGCCACTGCTGGTGCCCCTGCGCCACTGCTGGTGCCCCTGTGTCACTGCTGGTGCCCCAACATCACTGCTTGTGCCCCTGCGTCACTGCTGGTGCCCCTGTGTCACTGCTGGTGCCCCTGCATCACTACTGGTGCCCCTGTGTTACTGCTGGTGCCCCAGAGTCACTGCTAGTGCCCTTGCGTCACTGTTGGTGCCCTTATGCCACTGCTGGTGCCCCTGCATCACTGCTCGTGCCCCAGCATCACTGCTTGTGCCCCTGCATCACTGCTAGTGTCCCTGTGTCACTGCTGGTGCCCCTGTGTCACTACTGGTGCCCCGTGTCAATGCTGGTGCACCTGCATCACTGCTGGTGCCCCTGTGTCACTGCTGGTGCCACTGTGTCACTGCTGGTGTCCCTGCTCACAGTTGGTGCCCCTGCGTCTCTGCTAGTGCCCTTGCGTCACTGTTGGTGCTCCTGTGTCACAGCTGGTGCCCCTGTGTCACTGTTGGTGCCCCTGCATCACTGCTGGTGCCCCTGTGTCACTGCTGGTGCCACTGTGTCACTGCTGGTGTCCCTGCTCACAGCTGGTGCCCCTGCGTCACTGCTAGTGCCCTTGCGTCACTGTTGGTGCCCCAATGCCACTGCTGGTGCCCCTGCGCCACTGCTGGTGCCCCAGTGTCACTGCTTGTGCCCCTGCGTCACTGCTGGTGCCCCTGTGTCACTGCTGGTGCCCCAGCGTCACTCCTAGTGCCCTTGTGTCACTGTTGGCGCCTCTATGCCACTGCTGATGCCCCTCCGTCACTGCTCGTGCCCCAGTGTCACTGCTTGTGCCCCTGCATCACTGCTAGTGCCCCAATGTCACTGCTGGTGCCCCTACGTCACTACTGGTGCCCTGCATCACTGCTGGCACCCCTGCATCACTGCTAGTGCCCCAGCATCACTGCTTGTGCCCCTGCATCACTGCTGGTGCCCCTGTGACACTGCTGGTGCCACTGTGTCACTGCTGGTGCACCTGCATCACTGCAGGTGCCCCTGCATCACTGCTGGTGCCCCTGTGTCACTGATTGGTGCCCCTGCATCACTGCTGGTGCCCCTGTGTCACTGCTGGTGCCACTGTCTCACTGCTGGTGCCCCTGTGTCACTGCTGGTGCCACTGTCTCACTGCTGGTGCCACTGTGTCACTGCTGGTGCCCCTGTGTCACTGCTGGTGCCCCTGTGTCAGTGCTGGTGCTCCTCTGTCAGTGACAGCATTGATGCCTTTGCGTTACTGCTGGCGCCCTGGGTCACTACTGGTGCCCCGCGTCAATGCAGGTGCACCTGCATCACTGCTTGTGCCCCTGTCTCACTGCTGGTGCCACTGTGTCACTGCTGGTGCCCCTGCATCACTGCTGGTGCCCCTGTGTCACTGCTGGTGCCACTGTCTCACTGCTGGTGCCCCTGTGTCACTGCTGGTTCCACTGTGTCACTGCTGGTGCTACTGTCTCACTGCTGGTGGCCCTGTGTCACTGCTGGTGCCACTGTGTCACTGCTGGTGCCACTGTGTCACTGCTGGTGCCCCTGCATCACTGTTGGTGACCCTGTGTCACTGCTGGTGCCACTGTCTCACTGCTGGAGTCACTGTGTCACTGCTGGTGCCCCTGCATTACTTCTGGCGCCCCTGTGTCACTGCTGGTGCCACTGTGTCACTGCTGGTGCCCCTGTGTCAGTGCTGGTGCTCCTCTGTCAGTGACAGCATTGATGCCTTTGCGTTACTGCTGGCGCCCTGTGTCACTACTGGTGCCCAGCGTCAATGCTGGTGCACCTGCATCACTGCTCGTGCCCCTGTGTCACTGCTGGAGCCACTGTGTCACTGATTGGTGCCCCTGTGTCACTGCTGGTGCCCCTGTGTCACTGATGGTGCCCCTGTGTCATTGCTGGTGCCACTGTGTCACTGCTGGAGCCACTGTGTCACTGCTGGTGCCCCTGTGCCACTGCTGGTGCCACTGTCTCACTGCTGGTGCCACTGTGTCACTGCTGGTGCCCCTGCATCACTGCTGGTGCCCCTGCATCACTGCTGGTGCCACTCTCTCACTGCTGGAGCCACTGTGTCACTGATTGGTGCCCCTGCATCACTGCTGGTGCCACTGTCTCACTGCTGGAGCCACTGTGTCACTGCTGGTGCCCCTGCATCACTTCTGGTGCCCCTGTGTCACTGCTGGTGCCACTGTGTCACTGCTGGTGCCCCTGTCTCACTGTTGGATCCACTGTGTCACTGATTGGTGCCCCTGCTTCTCTGCTGGTGCCCCTGCATCACTGCTGGTGCCACTGTCTCACTGCTGGTGCCACTGTCTCACTGCTGGTGCCACTGCATCACTGCTGGTGCACCTGCATCACTGCTGGCGCCACTGTCTCACTGCTGGTGCCCCTGTGTCACTGCTGGTGCCATTGTCTCACTGCTGGTGCCACTTTGTCACTGCTGGTGCCACTGCATCACTGTTGGTGCCCCTGGGTCATTGGTGGTGCCACTGTGTCACTGCTGGTGCCCCTGCATCACTGCTGGTGCCACTGTGTCACTGCTGATGCCCCTGCATCACTGTTGGTGCCCCTGTGTCATTGCTGGTGCCACTGTGTCACTGCTGGTGCCCCTGTGTCACTGCTGGTGTCCCTGCTCACAGCTGGTGCCCCTGCTTCACCGCTAGTGCCCTTGCGTCACTGTTGGTGCCCCTATGCCACTGCAGGTGCCCCTATGCCACTGCTGGTGCCCCTGCGCCACTGCTGGTGCCCCTGTGTCACTACTGGTGCCCCGTGTCAATGCTGGTGCACCTGCATCACTGCTGGTGCCCCTGTGTCACTGCTGGTGCCACTGTGTCACTGCTGGTGTCCCTGCTCACAGTTGGTGCCCCTGCGTCTCTGCTAGTGCCCTTGCGTCACTGTTGGTGCCCCTGTGTCACTGCTGGTGCCCCTGTGTCACTGCTGGTGCCACTGTCTCACTGCTGGTGCCACTGTGTCACTGCTGGTGCCACTGCATCACTGTTGGTGCCCCTGGGTCATTGGTGGTGCCACTGTGTCACTGCTGGTGCCCCTGCATCACTGCTGGTGCCACTGTGTCACTGCTGATGCCCCTGCATCACTGTTGGTGCCCCTGTGTCATTGCTGGTGCCACTGTGTCACTGTTGGTGCCCCTGTGTCACTGCTGGTGTCCCTGCTCACAGCTGGTGCCCTGCTTCACCGCTAGTGCCCTTGCATCACTGTTGGTGCCCCTATGCCACTGCTGGTGCCCCTATGCCACTGCTGGTGCCCCTGCGCCACTGCTGGTGCCCCTGTGTCACTACTGGTGCCCCGTGTCAATGCTGGTGCCACTGTGTCACTGCTGGTGTCCCTGCTCACAGTTGGTGCCCCTGCGTCTCTGCTAGTGCCCTTGCATCACTGTTGGTGCCCCTGTGTCACTGCTGGTGCCCCTGTGTCACTGTTGGTGCCCCTGCATCACTGCTGGTGCCCCTGTGTCACTGCTGGTGCCACTGTGTCACTGCTGGTGTCCCTGCTCACAGCTGGTGCCCCTGCGTCACTGCTAGTGCCCTTGCGTCACTGTTGGTGCCCCAATGCCACTGCTGGTGCCCCTGCGCCACTGCTGGTGCCCCATTGTCACTGCTTGTGCCCCTGCGTCACTGCTGGTGCCCCTGTGTCACTGCTGGTGCCCCAGCGTCACTGCTAGTGCCCTTGTGTCACTGTTGGCGCCTCTATGCCACTGCTGATGCCCCTCCGTCACTGCTCGTGCCCCAGTGTCACTGCTTGTGCCCCTGCATCACTGCTAGTGCCCCAATGTCACTGCTGGTGCCCCTACGTCACTACTGGTGCCCTGCATCACTGCTGGCACCCCTGCATCACTGCTAGTGCCCCAGCATCACTGCTTGTGCCCCTGCATCACTGCTGGTGCCCCTGTGACACTGCTGGTGCCACTGTGTCACTGCTGGTGCACCTGCATCACTGCAGGTGCCCCTGCATCACTGCTGGTGCCCCTGTGTCACTGATTGGTGCCCCTGCATCACTGCTGGTACCCCTGTGTCACTGCTGGTGCCACTGTCTCACTGCTGGTGCCCCTGTGTCACTGCTGGTGCCACTGTCTCACTGCTGGTGCCACTGTGTCACTGCTGGTGCCCCTGTGTCACTGCTGGTGCCCCTGTGTCAGTGCTGGTACTCCTCTGTCAGTGACAGCATTGATGCCTTTGCGTTACTGCTGGCGCCCTGGGTCACTACTGGTGCCCGCGTCAATGCAGGTGCACCTGCATCACTGCTTGTGCCCCTGTCTCACTGCTGGTGCCACTGTGTCACTGCTGGTGCCCCTGCATCACTGCTGGTGCCCCTGTGTCACTGCTGGTGCCACTGTCTCACTGCTGGTGCCCCTGTGTCACTGCTGGTTCCACTGTCTCACTGCTGGTGCTACTGTCTCACTGCTGGTGGCCCTGTGTCACTGCTGGTGCCACTGTGTCACTGCTGGTGCCACTGTGTCACTGCTGGTGCCCCTGCATCACTGTTGGTGACCCTGTGTCACTGCTGGTGCCACTGTCTCACTGCTGGAGTCACTGTGACACTGATGGTGCCCCTGCATTACTTCTGGTGCCCCTGTGTCACTGCTGGTGCCACTGTGTCACTGCTGGTGCCCCTGTGTCAGTGCTGGTGCTCCTCTGTCAGTGACAGCATTGATGCCTTTGCGTTACTGCTGGCGCCCTGTGTCACTACTGGTGCCCCGCGTCAATGCTGGTGCACCTGCATCACTGCTCGTGCCCCTGTGTCACTGCTGGAGCCACTGTGTCACTGATTGGTGCCCCTGTGTCACTGCTGGTGCCCCTGTGTCACTGATGGTGCCCCTGTGTCATTGCTGGTGCCACTGTGTCACTGCTGGAGCCACTGTGTCACTGCTGGTGCCCCTGTGCCACTGCTGGTGCCACTGTCTCACTGCTGGTGCCACTGTGTCACTGCTGGTGCCCCTGCATCACTGCTGGTGCCCCTGCATCACTGCTGGTGCCACTCTCTCACTGCTGGAGCCACTGTGTCACTGATTGGTGCCCCTGCATCACTGCTGGTGCCACTGTCTCAGTGCTGGAGCCACTGTGTCACTGCTGGTGCCCCTGCATCACTTCTGGTGCCCCTGTGTCACTGCTGGTGCCACTGTGTCACTGCTGGTGCCCCTGTCTCACTGTTGGATCCACTGTGTCACTGATTGGTGCCCCTGCTTCTCTGCTGGTGCCCCTGCATCACTGCTGGTGCCACTGTCTCACTGCTGGTGCCACTGTCTCACTGCTGGTGCCACTGCATCACTGCTGGTGCACCTGCATCACTGCTGGCGCCACTGTCTCACTGCTGGTGCCCCTGTGTCACTGCTGGTGCCATTGTCTCACTGCTGGTGCCACTTTGTCACTGCTGGTGCCACTGCATCACTGTTGGTGCCCCTGGGTCATTGGTGGTGCCACTGTGTCACTGCTGGTGCCCCTGCATCACTGCTGGT
The DNA here is from genome assembly GCA_963921515.1 of Calotriton arnoldi. NCBI lineage: Eukaryota > Metazoa > Chordata > Amphibia > Caudata > Salamandridae > Calotriton > Calotriton arnoldi. Next base: position 1,103,308 of record CAWUFW010001266.1, on the reverse strand, counting down.
GCCACTGTGTCACTGCTGATGCCCCTGCATCACTGTTGGTGCCCCTGTGTCATTGCTGATGCCACTGTGTCACTGCTGGTGCCCCTGTGTCACTGCTGGTGTCCCTGCTCACAGCTGGTGCCCCTGCTTCACCGCTAGTGCCCTTGCGTCACTGTTGGTGCCCCTATGCCACTGCAGGTGCCCCTATGCCACTGCTGGTGCCCCTGCGCCACTGCTGGTGCCCCTGTGTCACTACTGGTGCCCCGTGTCAATGCTGGTGCACCTGCATCACTGCTGGTGCCCCTGTGTCACTGCTGGTGCCACTGTGTCACTGCTGGTGTCCCTGCTCACAGTTGGTGCCCCTGCGTCTCTGCTAGTGCCCTTGCATCACTGTTGGTGCCCCTGTGTCACTGCTGGTGCCCCTGTGTCACTGCTGGTGCCACTGTCTCACTGCTGGTGCCACTGTGTCACTGCTGGTGCCACTGCATCACTGTTGGTGCCCCTGGGTCATTGGTGGTGCCACTGTGTCACTGCTGGTGCCCCTGCATCACTGCTGGTGCCACTGTGTCACTGCTGATGCCCCTGCATCACTGTTGGTGCCCCTGTGTCATTGCTGGTGCCACTGTGTCACTGTTGGTGCCCCTGTGTCACTGCTGGTGTCCCTGCTCACAGCTGGTGCCCCTGCTTCACCGCTAGTGCCCTTGCATCACTGTTGGTGCCCCTATGCCACTGCTGGTGCCCCTATGCCACTGCTGGTGCCCCTGTGCCACTGCTGGTGCCCCTGTGTCACTACTGGTGCCCCGTGTCAATGCTGGTGCCACTGTGTCACTGCTGGTGTCCCTGCTCACAGTTGGTGCCCCTGCGTGTCTGCTAGTGCCCTTGCATCACTGTTGGTGCCCCTGTGTCACTGCATCACTGCTGGTGCCCCTGTGTCACTGCTGGTGCCACTGTGTCACTGCTGGTGTCCCTGCTCACAGCTGGTGCCCCTGCGTCACTGCTAGTGCCCTTGCGTCACTGTTGGTGCCCCAATGCCACTGCTGGTGCCCCTGCGCCACTGCTGGTGCCCCAGTGTCACTGCTTGTGCCCCTGCGTCACTGCTGGTGCCCCTGTGTCACTGCTGGTGCCCCAGCGTCACTGCTAGTGCCCTTGTGTCACTGTTGGCGCCTCTATGCCACTGCTGATGCCCCTCCGTCACTGCTCGTGCCCCAGTGTCACTGCTTGTGCCCCTGCATCACTGCTAGTGCCCCAATGTCACTGCTGGTGCCCCTACGTCACTACTGGTGCCCTGCATCACTGCTGGCACCCCTGCATCACTGCTAGTGCCCCAGCATCACTGCTTGTGCCCCTGCATCACTGCTGGTGCCCCTGTGACACTGCTGGTGCCACTGTGTCACTGCTGGTGCACCTGCATCACTGCAGGTGCCCCTGCATCACTGCTGGTGCCCCTGTGTCACTGATTGGTGCCCCTGCATCACTGCTGGTACCCCTGTGTCACTGCTGGTGCCACTGTCTCACTGCTGGTGCCCCTGTGTCACTGCTGGTGCCACTGTCTCACTGCTGGTGCCCCTGTGTCAGTGCTGGTGCTCCTCTGTCAGTGACAGCATTGATGCCTTTGCGTTACTGCTGGCGCCCTGGGTCACTACTGGTGCCCCACGTCAATGCAGGTGCACCTGCATCACTGCTTGTGCCCCTGTCTCACTGCTGGTGCCACTGTGTCACTGCTGGTGCCCCTGCATCACTGCTGGTGCCCCTGCGTCACTACTGGTGCCACTGTCTCACTGCTGGTGCCCCTGTGTCACTGCTGGTTCCACTGTCTCACTGCTGGTGCTACTGTCTCACTGCTGGTGCCCCTGTGTCACTGCTGGTGCCACTGTGTCACTGCTGGTGCCCCTGCATCACTGCTGGTGACCCTGTGTCACTGCTGGTGCCACTGTCTCACTGCTGGAGTCACTGTGTCACTGCTGGTGCCCCTGCATTACTTCTGGTGCCCCTGTGCCACTGCTGGTGCCACTGTGCCACTGATGGTGCCCCTGTGTCAGTGCTGGTGCTCCTCTGTCAGTGACAGCATTGATGCCTTTGCGTTACTGCTGGCGCCCTGTGTCACTACTGGTGCCCCGCGTCAATGCTGGTGCACCTGCATCACTGCTCGTGCCCCTGTGTCACTGCTGGAGCCACTGTGTCACTGATTGGTGCCCCTGTGTCACTGCTGGTGCCCCTGTGTCACTGATGGTGCCCCTGTGTCATTGCTGGTGCCACTGTGTCACTGCTGGAGCCACTGTGTCACTGCTGGTGCCCCTGTGCCACTGCTGGTGCCACTGTCTCACTGCTGGTGCCACTGTGTCACTGCAGGTGCCCCTGCATCACTGCTGGTGCCCCTGCATCACTGCTGGTGCCACTCTCTCACTGCTGGAGCCACTGTGTCACTGATTGGTGCCCCTGCATCACTGCTGGTGCCACTGTCTCACTGCTGGAGCCACTGTGTCACTGCTGGTGCCCCTGTGCCACTGCTGGTGCCACTGTCTCACTGCTGGTGCCACTGTGTCACTGCAGGTGCCCCTGCATCACTGCTGGTGCACCTGCATCACTGCTCGTGCCCCTGTGTCACTGCTGGAGCCACTGTGTCACTGATTGGTGCCTCTGTGTCACTGCTGGTGCCCCTGTGTCACTGATGGTGCCCCTGTGTCACTGCTGGTGCCCCTGCATCACTTCTGGTGCCCCTGTGTCACTGCTGGTGCCACTGTGTCACTGCTGGTGCCCCTGTCTCACTGTTGGATCCACTGTGTCACTGATTGGTGCCCCTGCTTCTCTGCTGGTGCCCCTGCATCACTGCTGGTGCCACTGTCTCACTGCTGGTGCCACTGTCTCACTGCTGGTGCCACTGCATCACTGCTGGTGCACCTGCATCACTGCTGGCGCCACTGTCTCACTGCTGGTGCCCCTGTGTCACTGCTGGTGCCATTGTCTCACTGCTGGTGCCACTGTGTCACTGCTGGTGCCACTGCATCACTGTTGGTGCCCCTGGGTCATTGGTGGTGCCACTGTGTCACTGCTGGTGCCCCTGCATCACTGCTGGTGCCACTGTGTCACTGCTGATGCCCCTGAATCACTGTTGGTGCCCCTGTGTCATTGCTGGTGCCACTGTGTCACTGCTGGTGCCCCTGTGTCACTGCTGGTGTCCCTGCTCACAGCTGGTGCCCCTGCTTCACCGCTAGTGCCCTTGCGTCACTGTTGGTGCCCCTATGCCACTGCTGGTGCCCCTATGCCACTGCTGGTGCCCCTGCGCCACTGCTGGTGCCCCTGTGTCACTACTGGTGCCCTGTGTCAATGCTGGTGCACCTGCATCACTGCTGGTGCCCCTGTGTCACTGCTGGTGCCACTGTGTCACTGCTGGTGTCCCTGCTCACAGTTGGTGCCCCTGCGTCTCTGCTAGTGCCCTTGCGTCACTGTTGGTGCCCCTGTGTCACTGCTGGTGCCCCTGTGTCACTGCTGGTGCCACTGTCTCACTGCTGGTGCCACTGTGTCACTGCTGGTGACACTGCATCACTGTTGGTGCCCCTGGGTCATTGGTGGTGCCACTGTGTCACTGCTGGTGCCCCTGCATCACTGCTGGTGCCACTGTGTCACTGCTGATGCCCCTGCATCACTGTTGGTGCCCCTGTGTCATTGCTGGTGCCACTGTGTCACTGCTGGTGCCCCTGTGTCACTGCTGGTGTCCCTGCTCACAGCTGGTGCCCCTGCTTCACCGCTAGTGCCCTTGCATCACTGTTGGTGCCCCTATGCCACTGCTGGTGCCCCTATGCCACTGCTGGTGCCCCTGCGCCACTGCTGGTGCCCCTGTGTCACTACTGGTGCCCCGTGTCAATGCTGGTGCCACTGTGTCACTGCTGGTGTCCCTGCACACAGTTGGTGCCCCTGCGTCTCTGCTAGTGCCCTTGCATCACTGTTGGTGCCCCTGTGTCACTGCTGGTGCCCCTGTGTCACTGTTGGTGCCCCTGCATCACTGCTGGTGCCCCTGTGTCACTGCTGGTGCCACTGTGTCACTGCTGGTGTCCCTGCTCACAGCTGGTGCCCCTGCGTCACTGCTAGTGCCCTTGCGTCACTGTTGGTGCCCCTATGCCACTGCTGGTGCCCCTGCGCCACTGCTGGCGCCCCAGCGTCACTGCTTGTGCCCCTGCATCACTGCTGGTGCCCCTGTGTCACTGCTGGTGCCCCAGCATCACTGCTAGTGCCCTTGTGTCACTGTTGGTGCCTCTATGCCACTGCTGATGCCCCTCCGTCACTGCTCGTGCCCCAGTGTCACTGCTGGTGCCCCTACGTCACTACTGGTGCCCTGCATCACTGCTGGCACCCCTGCATCACTGCTAGTGCCCCTGCATCACTGCTAGTGCCCCTATGTCACTGCTGGTGCCCCTACATCACTACTGGTGCCCTGCATCACTGCTGGCACCCCTGCATCACTGCTAGTGCCCCAGCATCACTGCTTGTGCCCCTGCATCACTGCTGGTGCCCCTGTGACACTGCTGGTGCCACTGTGTCACTGCTGGCACCCCTGCATCACTGCTGGCACCCCAGCGTTACTGCTGGTGCCTCAGCATCACTGCTGGTGCCCCTGTGTCACTGCTTGCGCCCCTGTGTCACTGCTGGTGCCCCTGTGTCACTGCTGGTGCCCCTGCATCATTGCTGGTGCCCCACATCACTGCTGGTTCCCCTGTGTCAGTTCAGTGTCAGTACTGGTGCTCCTGTGGCAGTGGCAGTGACAGCATTGATGCCCCTGCATCACTGCTGGTGCCTTTGCATCACTGCTGATACCCTGCGTCACTACTAGTGCCTCTGTGTTACTGCTGGTGCCCTTGTGTCATTACTGGTGCCCCTGCGTCACTACTGGTGCCACTGTGTCACTGCTGATGCCCCTGCATCACTGTTGGTGCCCCTGTGTCATTGCTGGTGCCACAGTGTCACTGCTGGTGCCCCTGTGTCACTGCTTGTGCCACTGTGTCACTGCTAGTGCCACTGTGTCACTGCTGGTGCCCCTGCATCACTGCTGGTGCCCCTGTGTCACTGCTGGTGCTGTCGTGTAGTTCCCATAAAACCTATACAGGATCTGCGCGTTTTAGACAACATACACTGTAGTATTGGTGTCAGACTGATTCTAGACACCCCCACCGGGTCTGTTGGCCTATGTACCAGCTAGCTCACAGTGCCACTAGAAACTCCTCTTACCAGGGAGAGAATACTGGTGCCTCGCGTCAATGCTGGTGCACCTGCGTCACTGCTCGTGCCCCTGTGTCACTGCTGGAGCCACTGTGTCACTGATTGGTGCCCCTGTGTCACTGCTGGTGCCCCTGTGTCACTGCTGGTGCACCTGCATCACTGCTGGTGCCCCTGTGTCACTGCTGGTGCCCCTGTGTCACTACTGGCACCCCTGCATCACTGCTGGCACCCCAGCGTTACTGCTGGTGCCTCAGCATCACTGCTGGTGCCCCTGTGTCACTGCTTGCGCCCCTGTGTCACTGCTGGTGCCCCTGTGTCACTGCTGGTGCCCCTGCATCATTGCTGGTGCCCCACATCACTGCTGGTTCCCCTGTGTCAGTTCAGTGTCAGTACTGGTGCTCCTGTGGCAGTGGCAGTGACAGCATTGATGCCCCTGCATCACTGCTGGTGCCTTTGCATCACTGCTGATACCCTGCGTCACTACTAGTGCCTCTGTGTTACTGCTGGTGCCCTTGTGTCATTACTGGTGCCCCTGCGTCACTACTGGTGCCTCGCGTCAATCCTGGTGCCCCTGCATCGCTGCTCATGCCCCTGTGTCACTGCTGGTGCCACTGTGTCACTGCTAGTGCCACTGTGTCACTGCTGGTGCCCCTGCATCACTGCTGGTGCCCCTGTGTCACTGCTGGTGCTGTCGTGTAGTTCCCATAAAACCTATACAGGATCTGCGCGTTTTAGACAACATACACTGTAGTATTGGTGTCAGACTGATTCTAGACACCCCCACCGGGTATGTTGGTCTGTGTACCAGCTAGCCCACAGTGCCACTAGAAACTCCTCTTATCAAGGAGAGAATAGTTCTTGGCAACTATCGAACATGACAACCCTGATCCCTCAGGACCATGGAAACAGTGTACTACTTTTCGCTCAGTCACTCGTGCTCACTTAGTCTCAGAGAGTTACACAGAATAAACAGTAGGGGCGTTTTTCAATAAGGTATTTATCGAACGGTCGTTATTCGAGTGTAAAATAGATTTGCTGAAACAACCATCAGACAGTAACAGATATAAATGATGAGAAGCGCTAAGAAAGTAAAAGGACGGTAGATTTCTACCGTTTTGCTAAAATCATAAATACAGGCGAGTATATAAAATGCATAACAATAAAATGCCTACTCCTACGATTCTACCCTAACTAGATGTACCTAAGTGTACCTAGCCTGTGTGTAGGTGTTAAGCCAAGAATCCCTCTAGGATAAGGTCAACCCCATTACCTGAAGTGAGAGACTGTGGGACCCCGTCTTGGTCTCGAGCTGGACACCCCGCAAGGGATGTTAGACCACTGCGAGCTGGAGTATCTGCATGCAGGAACCTCAGCGTCTCGCGTCAGTGTGTGTCGGCAGGGAAATCTTGATCTCCTCTCCCTGTCTCAGCAAGATGTGATGTTTTTATACCCAAAGGTCTCCCCGGGGGTTCTACCTTGCTGTGCCACTTGTCGGACTTAGGATGGAGTCGGGAATGAACTTTATACATAGATATTATACAGGAGATGGTAGTCCTGCTGACTTTCCAAGAATCCTCATGCATAATGTATGAGGCCTTTTCCAGGGAAAATCCTGCAGTGTCGTATCTAGGTAAAAGGTCAGTCCCTAACAACCGTTATGTATGTAATGTAGGGAAGAATATAGGTGAAAGGTTAGGATGTTACCTGATCCTCTATTGGGGTACCTATATGGAATATAACACCCATGACTAAGCAGGTCAACGCCGTTTCCTCATCCTGCTTCAACATCCTCCGAATGCTCCGCAGGATCTTCAAGTGGATCCCCACCGAAACAAGAAAAACAGTCACCCAGGCCCTCGTCACCAGCAGGCTGGACTACGGAAACGCCCTCTACGCAGGAACGACGGCTAAGCTCCTGAGACGGCTGCAACGCATCCAGAACGCCTCTGCACGTCTTATCCTCGACATCCCCCGACGCAGCCACATCACACCCCACCTGAGAGACCTGCACTGGCTCCCTGTCAACAAGAGGATAACCTTCAAGCTCCTCACCCACGCACACAAAGCACTCCACAACTCCGGACCAGCCTACCTCAACAGACGACTCAGCTTCTACACCCCCACCCGCCAGCTCCGCTCGACCAGCCTCGCCCTCGCCACAGTCCCCCGCATCCGGAAAACGACTGCCGGCGGCAGATCCTTCTCCCACCTCGCCGCCAAGACCTGGAACACCCTCCCCACCAACCTCCGACAGACCCAAGACCTACTGGCCTTCAGAAGACTCCTCAAGACCTGGCTCTTCGATCAGTAGCAGCACCACCCCCTCTTCCCCCAGCGCCTTGATACCCTCGCGGGTATGTAGTGCGCTTTATAAGTGACATGATTGATTGATTGATTGATTGATTGATTGACCCACTCCTCATCCGACTGGACGACATAATTAAATCCTAACGTACTACTAGGCTGTCAAGGCACTGGTACGCAAGTAACTACAATAAAAAAAAATATTGCTTGTTAAAAACATTTTAAAAATTCTAAAAATCACGGAAAAAGGGAAAAATTGTCACTCAAGCAATAGCTCTAATGTGTCCGTATATATAGTTCGAACCACTACAAGCATCGGAAAGCCATGCAGGTCATAAAAAATGTCTATTGTTTTGGAGTTCCAATTTTGACTTTGTTTAAAAAGGCTCAATTTTTACCAGCACACGACGAGCCAAATGTTTATGTGTCCTGGCTGGTAGACGCAACATCGCTGTTGCCTGCTTTCGCAGATGACGACCCTTGTAATACCTCGCAGATCACGTCAATTGAGCATAGATGATCTTCCGTACTGCCTGCAGCAGATGCTGGGGCAGCCTGTGTGCCTTTCAAGGCCTGGGTGTCAGTGGAGGAGCCGGTATCCATTTCAACAGGAGTAGAGACTTCCTGTGGAGGCTCTAAGAATGCCGCCATCAACATAGGAATACGTTGGGGACACTGCAAAACATGGGCCGTTATCGGGTCCAGTAAAGCATCAACGTCCTGTTGCACAACTGATGGAAGTGTCAGACAGAGATCCAACATGCATTCTTCTCCGCAGAACAGGCATCAGAGAACAGGTAAGATGCAGTCCATCCAGACTGGTCTAAATGACAAGAACCAAGAGGCACTCAGTTCTCGTTGGCGAGGTGTGCCCAGATGTTGTACCATGCGATCACGGTATTTACGTTCCAGGAGTACTGTTTCCATCTCCTTGGTGACTGGGACGTCCATTGCGTAGCAGAAAAATCACAATCAGGATACCTGCTATTAGAAACAGGATCAGCGGAAGTCCCCCAAAAATGCTTCCGAATACGGAGTGTATAAAGTTTGGTATAACTCCGAGGACCGTCGTAAATAGATGGACTATACCCGTCGTATCAGACATGTTAAAGATACAATTTATCATTTCTGTGAAATGGAAGGGGCAGTTCGTACGTACGAGTGCCTGTATCTCAGCCGAGGACCTTGCGATCTGGAGATCAAAAGTCTCCCGGGCGGATGTTAAGGGCACAGTTTTCTGTAGAAGCATGGCTTTCATTCTGCTCAGAGTATCAAACCGTATAAAGGAAACATTCAACAAAGGCCATATCAGCGCCTCCCTGCCTGTGTGTGTCGGTGGAAACAATACTTACATACAGCAAGTAACCCTGGAGCTCACGGTGCCGAGATATGTGATGCCCGGAAGCATCCCACAACAACCTTGATCGTTCAGCATCAAGTAACTCCCATTCGAAAGTAGCTTGAATACCGGGGTAATCACGGCTGCTGGGGTACCCTTCAAGTGACAGGATAGGTTCACTACTGAACCATTGCAGGCCCTGTGCAGCTTAATATCCTGGCATATGAGAGAACCACTCAAAGCATTCTCGCAGTTTGTACCGCTTAGAAATACTTCTAGATCCCCACTCCTGCATCGAAATCTGTATGGTAATTCCCAAGATTCCTTGATGAATTCCCTACCCATTTCTTCATATCTGCCTGCCTGTTGTTGTTCTAGGCAATACTGAAACTGGAAAGTTGTGACCGGTAACGTTATGTGGCCATGGATCAACCATTCTGTGAATGTTGACTCAGCCACAGTAAAAGGTAGTCTGTCCAGTTTTTCAATGCGCAGCATTGTATATTTTGCTCCCCTCTGTGCCATCTTCATCTGTTTTTCTGTTAGATTATATGCAGAAAACAGCAACGTAACGTTGATAAAACGCCAAGGCACATAACCTGCGCGCAATGATTGCAGCGTCCAGCTCAATAACATAATAGAACGTAATTGTGATTGCCCGTGCTGTAGTATGGACAAATCTTGTTCTAGTATATCAATAGCAGAAGATACAATGTTGCCCAGTGAATAGATCCTGGATGTTAACGTAGTCATACCATTGTCAACTACGGCTAGCGCCTTTTCTAAATTGATCCTATCTATTTCTAGTAGTCTCTCTGCTGCTTCTTGTTGGGAGATTTTCCAAATTTCATTATAGACAGCATAATAGAAACGTTTTTGACGTGGCTTTCTGGGACCCAATAAAAGATCTCATAGGTCCACATCCTCTGTAAGTAAGGATAAGTGTTGTTTCACCTGTGGTAGTGATGAGGTTTTTAACCAATCGAGGCATAACTTCCCAACACTGTATGATGTCACCACCCCTGGATGATCCCTTTGTACATATCGTGGGTCTGGCCTCTGGATACTGAACCCTTTGGTGGTACCCCTGAATCTCTCCTGACATCTATTAGTGTCTGTGGGCCAAACAACCCATCCCTTTCAATTGGGGTTTGATCTATTGTATTGTAAAATGTCATCTAAAGTAATCCCTTCTCGTGATGTAAAGTTACTCTCGGTATGTGATGGTGTTGGAATCTGAGGTGTGTTCAAATCCTTGTTCTTGGCTATTCCAAGGCAGGAGGTCTGTTGCACAGTATCATTCAGAAATATCATCTGCTGAGGAATGAGGCATGCTCTAAATATCGCTTCTGTTCCCTGAACTTGCCAGTCTCTAGAACCCCAGACTGATTTCAAGTCTATAGTGTCTTTCCATAAGTCGAAACCCTGTTCAGAAAGTTGGGTAATAAAGGAAGCAGAATAAATCTATTTGGTGTTAGTCAGCATATTTTTCTGTGCGGATGTCGGTGCAACCCTATAGTAATATGAGGTCGGGTCAGAAATGTTAAACCCGGAAAAATATGCAAACTTTTGTGCAAACGTTTCGAACTACTTTTCGGTGGTGTAGGGCAATGTTCCCATTGGTGATATGTGAAAACATTCCTAGTGTTACTGGATTTGTGTAAAAAGTGATGACCATAATGTTGATAATAAAACATGATGTTAAAATCTGATGTGTCTTCTAACATTTCATTGCTAGAAAATGCGGCAGATTTTACTAAATCAGACAACATATTATTCAGAGTTTCAAAATCCAAATCATCGGAAAATGTACTGGAGGTAATGATATCATTTAAGGAAATTTTAAATAAATGAGGTATTTTTAAAAGTTTGGTCGGGCCAAATATATCATAATCAACCTTATCCCATACTATACCATCAGGTATAGGAACTGCTGTAATGTTCACTGATGACAAGTCTCTTTGTTCGCGATGTGACGAAACATGAGGTTTTAAAATCAAATTCACTTTGGATGCTGCAGAGCTTTGGCGAAGGTAAGTTCCATTAATAAGTAAGCAGAAAACAGTTACTAAGCCGATCCAGAAAAGAAAGAACAGTATACCGGTGATAATCCAAAGTTCTAGCCAAGGTGACACCAGGTATGTCTCTTTAAGAAAAATGAGGAAGTCTTTTATTTGTTGTTTATGAGTTTCTGGGGCTGGCGTTGTTTCAGGTTCACTTGGATCCAAGGAAAAGGTATTGAAGTCGATGAAATAGCCAGATGCAGTTCGATCTATTTTAGGCAGCTCAGCAGGTTGTGTTGAACTTGTAGATGGCTCTTGTTGAGGCATGTTTATGTAGACTTCACTGTTAGGTCGAATTGAAATTTGTTGTTCATTTTCATTTTGAATATCAGTTTCAAGAGTAACGAGTTCCATGGCATTGTTACCTAGTCTATTATTCCATATAGGAGACTCTTCAAACGTGATGAGCCTTTCTGTCTGAACCTCCTGTATGGTAGCGAGAGGAGGGCGTCGGCTACCCAGGAGCCCACGAGGCCTACTATTCAGTATCAACCACATAGTGTGGTTTTATCAGATCAATGGAGATGAATCTTTTCTCCTTTTTTCTGGCAAGAGGCGGCAGAAGTACAGTTCTTGTTCCTTCAACTGCCAGGACAGGTACAGGCTTTCTGTATGATGGTCCAAATTATTTTTTGTCTGTTATCTTTTCTCTGACCAGATCCCCGACTTTAGGAATCCAGACAGATCTTGCCGTGACTGACGTGACTTCCCCAGTGGCGAACCGTTTTACTTGAATATTGCTCTGTAGTGCTCTGGATTCATTCAGATCCTGTAAAACAGCCAAACGTTTATTGACGTAAAAAGGTTTTTCATCCGCCACTGTGCCTTCACAATCGAGATCAGGTACCCACATTCTCGGCCCAAAAAGGACCTCATAAGGAGTGACACCCCCTATAGAACTTCTTGGCATGTTGTTCAATGCCCGTGTACCCCATATAAATGATTGACCCAACTGCCACCCGCGCCTAATACTCTAGCTGATAATGATTGCTTTAAGTCTCGGTTTTTCCTCTCCACAACCGAATTTCCCTCGTGATGGTACGGAGAGGAGTACCGCAGTGCAAAACCCTAACTTCCCATGGCTTCCTTGTAAGCCCTAGAGCTAAACGCGGGGCCACAGTCAGAATGTAATGTGCCAACTGCGTATGTCCCTATAAAGATTCGCAAATCTTTGATAACAGTTCGAGCGTCAGCCGAGCGCTGAGGCCATACCCATAGGAATCTCGAGCAGGAATCCACTGCAACTATAATGTATTTGTAAGCCCCATCGGATTGTAAGGGGCCGCAGTGGTCTAAATAGACACACGCGAGTGGTCTGTCTGATATTAACAACGGTGTCTGCGCTGGACGTGTTACGGTGGAGCCCTTCATCTGTTGACAGATGTCACATTTTAAGACCTAGGGGCCGATTCCGATTTCGGCAGGAAGCGCACCTAACACTATTCGTCCGGAAACAAAACAAGCCAAAAGCGTGTTTCCAGACCGATTCGAACATTCGCACTAACGAGCAAGTACGATGCGCATAACTGCCCAGATCCCGACCCAGCCGCTCTTACCCATTCCAGCTCCTGTTCCCCGCCCGAGCCGGATCCGTAAACGCAGAATCGAGTCGCACGGAAGCAAAAATACAGCACCTTCCGGCCGGACCAGTACGATGCGCCTTCTGTACGCGCCGAACCCGTCGCTACGTCCGGCACGTCAGAGCATCCGGGAGAGCCGCACATAAGCTCCGATTCGTGCCACAAGCCGATCCACGGCTACGAGACGAACAAGCCTGCCACGAGTACGAGCCGAAGCAACGAGAAAGCCGAACGAGACGAACCAACCATGAATCCCATCGCGCAGGTCCTACCAATACTCTACATCTATTACCGGAACAGGTACGGACGCGTACGGCGCAGACGGTAAGTTAAACACCCACTACACAAACAAACGACATGTACCCGACATATAACACACAGACATAGGGATGCAGAAATGACTTACACTAGCAACAGCAGAACCATAGGGGCGGGATGGCTATCACCAATGCCATATACACCCATAGGGGCCTGGATGCCAACCACTAAAACCACCCCTACTCAGGGGGCTGGATGCCTGTCACTACTACCATCCCCAATCATGGGGGATGGATGCCTACCACCAACACCACCCCTACTCATGGCGGGCTGGATGCCTACCACTACCACCACCCTACTCATGGGGGGCTGCATGCCTACCACTACCACCACCCCTACTCAGGGGGGGCTGGATGCCTACCACTACCACCACCCCTACTCATGGGGGGCTGGATGCCTACCACCACCACCACCCCTACTCATGGGTGCTGGATGCCTACCACTACTACCATCCCCACTCATAGGGGGATGGATGCCTACCACTACCACCACCCCTACTCAGGGGGGCCTAGATGCCTCTCACTACCACCACCCCTACTCATGGGGGGCTGGATGCCTACCACTACCACCACCCTACTCATGGGGGCTGGATGCCTACCACTATCACCACCCCTACTCAGGGGGGGCTGGATGCCTGTCACTACTACCATCCCCAATCATAGGGGGATGGATGCCTACCACCAACACCACCCCTACTCATGGGTGCTGGATGCCTACCACTACCACCACCCCTACTCAGGGGGGCCTGGATGCCTGTCACTACTACCATCCCCACTCATAGGGGGATGGATGCCTACCACTACCACCACCCCTACTCAGGGGGTGCTGGATGCCTGTCACTACCACCATCCCCACTCATGGGGGCCTGGATGCCTACCACAACCACCACCCCTACTCAGGGGGTCTGGATGCCTGTCACTACTACCATCCCCACTCATAGGGGGATGGATGCCTACCACTACCACCACCCTACTCATGGGGGGCTGGATGCCTTACCACTACCACCACCATACTCATGGGGGGCTGGATGCCTACCACTACCACCACCCCTACTCAGGGGGGGCTGGATGCCTACCACTACCACCACCACTACTCATGGGTGTTGGATGCCTACCACTACCACCACCCCTACTCAGGGGGCCTGGATGCCTGTCACTACTACCATCCCCACTCATAGGGGGATGGATACCTACCACTACCACCACCCCTACTCAGGGGGGGCTGGATGCCTACCACTACCACCACCCCTACTCATAGGACGGGTAATGCATGACACAACCAGCATACTCCAACATAAGGAATGTCAGAAAAAGACATCCCCCCAACACCATGACAAGCGTGTGTAGTCTGTGTCAAATGCCTACAACACTGAACATGACATTGAACATACAATGTGACCCCCTATCACATGTGTCACACATAAATGTGTGTGGCTTCCACAATGCAAGCAGACCATGACCACTGTGGCAATGTGGTCTAACACCCCATCATCACAGTGACCAAAAGGTAAGTGTGGGGTCCATAGCTGAAGCACATTTTGAACATTGTGGCAATGGGGTCTAAACCCCCATCATCACAGTGACCAAAAGGTAAGTGTGGGGTCCATAGCTGAAGCACATTTTGAACATTGTGGCAATGGGGTCTAAACCCCCATCATCACAGTGACCAAAATGTAAGTGTGGGGTCCATAGCTGAAGCACATTTTGAACATTGTGGCAATGGGGTCTAAACCCCCATCATCACAGTGACCAAAATGTAAGTGTGGGGTCCATAGCCAGAGGATGCAGAGACAGCAGCAGTGTTGGTGGCAGATGTCGTCCTGGAGCATGTAGTGCAGGCAAGTGAGCTCTCAGGGGAACAGCCAGCATTATATGTGTGCTGCAGAGGCAGATACTGTCCCATGTGTCCAAAGTGATAGGTCCAAGTCGTTTGCATCTTCTGAATCTGGCCAATCCATGGAATTGCACCACTTATACACGCCCACAGCATCCTTCAAAAGTTCAACTTCATGACACCCATGAATTTGCAACATTGTTGTGGGTGGCCAACTGAATTCACTGCATCAGACTCGTTAAAGGTTCGAAACGCGTCCGTTGCCATGCCAGGCCATAGCCAATGCGTGCGCACCGATCGGTCCATTGCTGTACAACGCGTATTTTGAAAAACAACGCGTACCCGTTCACATCATATGCAATGGCCAATGCGTGCACACCGATCGGTCCATTGCTGTACAACGCGTATTTCTTTCCACATCATATGCAATGGCCAATGCGTGCACACCGATCGGTCCATTGCTGTACAACGCGTATTTCGAAAAACAACGCGTACCCGTTCACATCATATGCAATGGCCAATGCGTGCGCACCGATCGGTCCATTGCTGTACAACGCATACCCGTTCACGTCATATGCAATGGCCAATGCGTGCGCACCGATCGGTCCATTGCTGTACAACGCGTATTTCGAAAAACAACGCGTACCCGTTCACATCATATGCAATGGCCAATGCGTGCGCACCGATCGGTCCATTGCTGTACAACGCTTACCCGTTCACATCATATGCAATGGCCAATGCGTGCACACCAATCGGTCCATTGCTGTACAACGCGTATTTCTGTCCACATCATATGCAATGGCCAATGCGTGCACACCGATCGGTCCATTGCTGTACAACGCGTATTTCGAAAAACAACGCGTACCCGTTCACATCCTATGCAATGGCCAATGCGTGCGCACCGATCGGTCCATTGCTGTACAACGCGTACCCGTTCACATCATATGCAATGGCCAATGCGTGCGCACCGATCGGTCCATTGCTGTACAACGCGTATTTCTGTCCACATCATATGCAATGGCCAATGCGTGCACACCGATCGGTCCATTGCTGTACAACGCGTATTTCTTTCCACATCATATGCAATGGCCAATGCGTGCGCACCGATCGGTCCATTGCTGTACAACGCGTATTTCTGTCCACATCATATGCAATGGCCAATGCGTGCGCACCGATCGGTCCATTGCTGTACAACGCGTATTTCTGTCCACATCATATGCAATGGCCAATGCGTGCACACCGATCGGTCCATTGCTGTACAACGCGTCCCTGTACAAATAACTCGCATATGTCACCATGGTTGTCACTGGTGAATGTATGCCAGCCACAATTACTTGCCAGGGACTCAGGGGCACACCTACAACACCACAGCCTGTCCACACTGTATCCTAAGGCATGTAAGGCTGCATTACCTGTGTGTGTATGGGGGTCAACCTGTGTTATTTTTGGTGGCACTTGGGGGCAGCCACTCCCAGGCTGTGCACGTGTTCATGGGGACAGAATCCTTTGTGTGTTGTGCACATGACCACTGTGATGTGCAACTGTTCAGTTCAGGGCATGTGGCATGGTCACATTTCCAGGTTGTGTATGTGTATGTCATGTCACATACACCCTGAGTCCCATGTGGGAAGGTATGTACGTCACAGGGTGACCCATTGCCACAATAGTGGTGGCCCTCCACAGTCTGTGTGCATGTTGTGTTTCAGATGTCTCTGATTCAATGTGCACAATGGGAGACAGTCTCCACATCCACGTTGTTTGTGCATCTACTTTGATGTTGTGCGTGTGTGTGTCACAGACGTCCATGTCTGTCCTGCAGAGGCAACAGGGGCCTCTACCTGTGGGAGTCATGGTTGTTTTGCTGACGTGTACATGATACGCCATGTCAGGCCACTGTCCATGTGGCAATACAGGGTCCCTGGGAATCTACCTGTCAATGAGCTGTGATGCCTGTGGCACATCTGTCCTCACTTGTCACTGTGGTGTGTGTTTGGAACGTGACAGCAGTACATGGGTACTGTGACACAGCCTAATGATTTCCCATAGCACGACCTGGAACTTGTTGTCAACACATGTTGAACTGTGATGTTAGATGTTGGCCATGTAGGTGCCATATATGTCCATACAGAACGGCACACACATCAAGTACTTGTGTCTTGTAATGATGTATCATGTGATATTGAGTATGGTCAATGCCACATATGTGGGGTGACTGACAATCTTTCTTTGTTCACCTATGCACTGCAGGGCACCAGCTGTCCATAGACCATTCCCTGACCTTGCAACCATGGTGGAACGTGACTGCATCCGACGGTACCGCTTCAACAGGCCGCTGATTGAGGAATTGACGGTGCGGTTGGCCCCACATTTGCAACCTGGCCGGACATACCCTACAGCGCTGACCCCCAAGGTGAAGGTGATGGCAGCCCTACACTTCTTTGCCACCGGTACCTTTCAACACACTGTGGCGTCTGCTGGTGGGATGTCACAGACCATGTTCAGCCGTGTGCTACGCGATGTTTTGGAGGCAATGTTGAGATACCTGAACCAGTACATCTATTTACCTAAACGTCAACAACTCACTGACGTCAAGAGTGACTTCTATGCCCTGGGGAGGATGCCACATGTCATTGGCTCCATTGATGGGACACATGTGGCTTTGGTACCACCACAGGCACATGAGCAGGCATACAGGAACAGGAAACATTACCATTCTATCAATGCTCTGGTGGTATGTCTTGCAGATATGACCATCTCACATGTGTGTGCACGTTTCCCCGGTTCTGCACACGATGCCTACGTGATGAGGAGTAGTCGCATCCCGAGGATGATGTCATAGATGCAGAACCAGCGTGCCTGGCTTGTCGGTGTGTACTGACTTTTTACCATTGTGTGTGTTCTGCAATGTTGTATTCCACCCTCTTTACCCAACTCAGCTAATGTGCAATTGTCTGTATGTAGGTGACTCCGGATACCCCACCATGCCGTGGTTGCTGACACCCCTCAGGAACCCTGTGACACCAGCCCAGATGCGCTACAATGAGGCACATGGTCGGACCAGGAGAGTGATCGAGCGGACATTTGGTCTCCTGAAGAGCCGCATTTGCTGCCTGGACAAGACAGGAGGGGCCCTCCCATATGCCCCAGCAAAGGTGTGCAAGATTGTCATCGTCTGCTGCATGCTACACAACCTGGCAGTGCGGAAGGAGTTGCCTCTCATCCTGGATGACGATGACCAACATCCGCCACCTGTGGAGGATCCTGGCCTGGGCCACGATGCCAGTGATGATGATGATGATGATGAGGGTGATGTCCGCACACAGCTCATCACCAACTTCTTCAGCTGAATGTGAGTATCCAGAGTTGTCATGTCAATGATTTGAGTTTGCATGATATGTGTTGGTGGTGCTCTGTTGCTGTTTGAGTGTGGCCATGTGCTTCTTGACTGTATGCGTGCAGCGATGTGTCCTTACAGGTAGTCTGTACTCCCCAACAGTGTTGACATGCTAACTTGGTTTTGTGTAGGTATCTTGTGACATGTATTGGGCATGAGTATTGCAGTTCTGTCCTGTTCTTCAGTGCTTTTGACTGTGTGTCATGTCTGTCCTTCACAGGGTGCTTTCAGAGTTGTTTGGTCCACTCGGATCCCCCGACACCATGATTCAACTTTCAGGGTGGAAGCAGTTGTTTCCCTACAGGTGATGTGCCCCACACCCCTGGACTTTATTTCTTCTACACTTGTTGACTGTGTGGCCACTGCCACGTGGGATTACCTTGCATCTGTAGTGGAAACAACATGTTGCAAATGTGTAATAAACCTGTGCTTCACTTTGGGATGTGCGTTGTCTGTGGTCACACATCTGACTGACATTAGCTTACTGCACCTGTGGGCTAGTTAACACACACTGTGACTAGGTGTGGTGTCTGTGCATTCCACTGTATTTCCTGGCAACATCAGTGTAGGCGATGAGTCAGATGGCCCTGGTGTGTATGTGTTGTGTAGCCCTAGTGGTGTGTCTCCCTCATATGTGTCACGTTGCCATGACTCACATGACGGTGTTGAACTTGCTGTAGCAGTTAGCATGCACAGTGTCATTTAGCAGATCATCATCTCCATTACAGAAACAACGTTGGAATCACAACAGAGGCAAGTATGGTGTATTAGTGAGTTTATTTACATACACGTGTGAGGGTAGTGCACAGGATGGTGGGTGCTGTACATTGGGATTGGAATCCAAAGTTCCCAGATGAGTTGGAAGTGTTGGTAGCAGAAATGTCCTGAGTAAAGTCCACAGTCATCTGATACATTGGTCCAACTTAAAGTCCCCATGTCATGTGCGAGAGTTGGGTTGCATTCGACAGGGTGAACAGTTTGCACACAAAGGTGGATTTCCAGAACAGGTGTTGGGTTCCTGGGGGATGTACATGGCCATCGGCCTCTCAGTTCTCCTTCCTCGGACGACCCCTCTTCTTTGGGGGGGACCCTCACGTGCAGGCTGCTGCGGTGCAGAGGACTCTCCGCCAGAGTCATCCTCCCTCCCTGTGGCAGTTGCAGTTGTTGCGGCACCAGATGTTGTGGGCACACAGGGAGGTGTGGCCATGTTGGTGCTAATCTGGCGGAGGCATGTCAATATGTCCCTATGCACCGCTGTCAGTTCTTGCAATGTGTCCCACTTGGACTCCATGCGAGACATGTGTGTCTCCACACGGGACATGTGTGTCTCCACACGGGACATGTGGGAGTCCAAGCGGGCATGATGGGCAGCCTGCTGCTGTTGCATGTCCTTGAGGATCCCCACTACCTGGCTGACCTCTCCGGTGCTATTCTGGTACGCTTCAGCAATGCGTACCAGTTGTGGGTCATCATGAGGTCCAGACCCCTCTGCAAACAGCGACCTCTGCCTACCACCCCTCCCACCACCCCTGGCCACACGTGCGGGACCTGCGGTGGCACGCACAGGTGACCCTAGGCCCCCTTGGGGGTTGGTACTGGGGTTGTTGTCCGTTGCTTCACGGTGGGCCGGGGTCCCTGTGCTGTTGTCATTGGTGGTCCTTGGTCTGTCCGTGTCGGCGGGGGTGGTCTGTGTGTTGGCAGTTGTTGGAGGAGTGGGTGCAGGGGTGCAGATGGTGGTCCTGCTGGTGCTGCATGTTGACTCACACCGGAGGGGCCAGTGTAGGTCTTCGCCATCCGAGGAGGGCAGAGGCTGTTCCACACCAGAGTGCTCAGGGTCCCCTGGAGCCTGGGACAGGGACTCCTCATCGTCTGCTGCTGTGTCCCCATCATCACCTGTTTTTGGAAGAGACACACAATGTATGTTATGTTTCTACAGGCATCAATGGTTCAAACACCTGACAGTTGTGACTGTACCTCTGGATGCGGGCCTGTACATTGCATTGTCCTAAGTTGTCACAGTCAGAGGTTGATATTGGTGTGGCACATTGTCCTGACAACATGAAGCATTTCAATGTGAATGTTGAGGTGGGTGCATGGCCAGCATTGGTGGCATTTGGTTGACATCCGGACATCCTTTTCCCTCCAGCCCAGTTATCCCACCATGAAGCATGCCACCCTTGCAGTGGGTGCAGGTTGACTCTCAGGATGGCTGACAGTGGGGTCCTGTTGTTTGTTGGTGCCCAGTTCCCAGCAGGGCATTGTGCTCCCCACAACAGAGCACCAGTGTCAGACATTTTTGAAGTGGCTTTTCACTCCTTGTGAGGTGTGCATGCTTCAGTGTGAGCTTGCCGGGCCATGTGGGTGGGGGATGTTGAGCTGTGACTACCACTCCCATCATGCTATTGCCTACACCCCCCTTCCCAGCATGCCCATACTTCCTTCCTTTTGAGTGGACTTCACTGTGTGTGAGTGTGACAGCACTGGCAAGATGGCTGACAGTGGTGTCCTGTTGTTTGTTGGTGTCCAGTTCCCAGCAGGGCCTTGTGCTCCCCACAACAGAGCACCAGTGTCAGACATCTTTGAAGTGGCTTTTCACTCCCCGTGAGGTGTGCATGCTTCAGTGTGAGCTTGCCGGGCCATGTGGGTGGGGGATGTTGAGCTGTGACTACCACTCCCATCTTGCTATTGCCTACACCCCCCTTCCCAGCATGCCCATACTTCCTTCCTTTTGACTCTGCTTCCCTGTGGGGTAGTGTGCCTGTGCTGACAGGATGGCTGACAGTGTTGTCCTGGCGTTAGTTTGGCTACAAGTCCCAGAAGTGTCCCTGTGCTTCACACAACATAACCCAGGGTGGTGGTTCTTTGTGGGATATTTAATTAGAGTGTGAGGCAATGCATTCTCCCAGGTGAGTTGTGTGTAGTTTGTGTTAAGGGTGTGTGTGAGAACAGCTGCTGGTAACTATGGTCAGTGCTGTCAGTCCTCCTTCCCACCCAGCCAGATATCCCACCATGGAACGTGCTTCCATTGCAGGGAGTGCAAGTTTGCTTTCAGGATGTCAGACAGTGGTGTCCTGCTGTTGGTTGGTGCACAGTTCCCAGCAGGGCCTTGTGCTCCCCACAGCAGTACCCAGTGTCAGCCATCTTGTCAGTTCTTTTCCACTCCCTGTGATGTGAGCATGGTTCAGAGTGGTGTTGATGGGCCAATTGTGAGGGTGAGCAATATCTGTGACTACAACTCCCATCATGCTATTGGCTACACTGACTTCACCAGCATACACAGAATTCCTTCCTTTCAGTGAGCTTCCCTGTGAAGTGGTGTTGTAGTGGTGGCAAAATGTCTGACAGTGTTTGTTGGTTAGATTTGTGCCACTGCCTTGCTCTATTTGTTGTTAGGTTTGTACATGTCATGACACAGTTACATATCACTATGGGATGGCAGGTATTGTGTTTGTCTAACTAACATACACATCTTGGGATGATTATGTTTTGGTTACTGTGGCTTTGCTAACGGTGCATGGTTTGACTATCCCCTTGACAGTGATGTGTGTGTATTGTCACACGATATTGGGTATATTGGTTGTGTACTCACCAGGCTCTGGGATGTTTGATAGTCCATGTACGCTCTCTGGTGGTAGGATGGCCCGCACCTTCTCCTCCCAGGGCCTGAGGTATACTGGTTTGGCAGGAGGGCCACTGCCGGTGCAATGGCTCAAGGTGTAATCCTTCTTGAGTAGGGCCTTGACCCTCCTGTGCACATCATACCACCTGTTCTGGATGTCTTCCTTTGTGCACAAACATGGTGATTGTGCGTTCACCCTGTCGACGATCCTCTCCCACATCTTGGTTTTCTGCGACATGGGAGTCTGTTGGACCAGTGTACCAAACAAGTGTGGCTCTACCCTGAGGATTTCATCGACCAGCACTTCCAATTCACTGTCTAGGAACTTTGGATTCTTCTTTGGGGGCATGGTGATGGGTGGTGGTGGGGATTGATGTGTGTGTGAGTGTGCAAGTGAGGGTGGGTGAGTGTCAGTTTTGCTGGGTGTATGTGAGGGTGCTATGTGGGAGGTGCTAATGGTGTGTGGCTTGTGTGATGGATGAGTTGTGGGTGTGTCTGTGGTTGCTGTCTGATGGTGTTCTGTGCTGGCAGGTCATTTGAATTTGCAAAGGATCATGGTAGGGATTTGTGGCCTTTATATGGGTGGAGTTGTGGGTGTGTCTTTGTTCTATGTTTTTCCCCCCCAGTATTTATTGACTTTGTCATTGCTTGTTTGGCCCTTTTTTTTGTATTTTTTCCTTTGTAGTTTTTAGGCATGTAGGAGACGTTCTTCTGACCGAGTAGGATGCTGCCGTTGTCTCGTGCGAGTTTCTCCGAGTCTTTCAAGCTGTGTTTCTGCTGTGTTTTATGTGCGGCGTACTCGTCGGTCGCGGGGTATTGGTTTGCTTCGGCTCGGTTTTGTATGCGTGTCGGTCGTACGGCTTGAGCTCCGTGCGACTCGGTCTGGATTTCCACGCATTGCATCGTACTGCGCAGGTCGCAGTTCGCGGGTACGTTTCTGTCGGGTTCATTCCTAGTGCATGTCGGTCGGTTCGATTCGTGTGGTTTCCCGGCCGGATAGCTGTTTTCCGTGCGGTTCGGTCGTTCGGCTTGTGTTCCGTACGAGTCGGTCGTGATTCACATGCATTGCATCATACTACGCGGATCGGGCAGTGCCGGTACGTGTCGGTCGGAATAAATTCCCGTACCGAGTCGGTCGGTACGTTTTCCGGCCCGAATCGGAATCGGCCCCATAGTCTTTGGTCTGCTTTTTTAACCCTGGCCACCAATAGCGTTGTTTCAGTAAAGAAACAGTAGCCGTAACTCCTGCTTGTGTGGACCCCAAACCCTTGTGTGCAGCTAATATTAAGCCTAATCTGCGATCCATGTTTGGCATCACTCTATCCCCCACTCCGGAATCCGAGCAAATGGAACTTTGTTTGCATCTAACTTGTAGGAGTACTTGAGTGGACATTTTTTCGGTACAGCCGAGTTATTGCTAGTAGCAATGACAGCGACCATAATGTCTCAGTCTATTCTCGTTTTTGAACGAGTGATTGCAGCTACGGAAGCCGTACGTACAGCCCCTTTTGCGGCTTAATCAGCCAATGAATTCCCTTCAGCTTGAACGCCATCATGTTGATGACTCAATGTGTGTATCACGTGAGCTCTTGGTAGTTCGTTTTTCAACTCTGCTACCTGTTACCATAGCATTTTGTGCTTAATTGTGCCACCTTTTTAGTCCTTAAACCCATCCTGTCCCCAGTAGTGAAGATATTCATTATATGACTGGACACAGTAAAAAGAATTGCACACGATTAGTGTGGGGAATTCTCGATATGTATTTATCAGTGCCAGTAGTAGAGCTTTTAATTCTGCCAGTTGAGCCGTGCAGTCTCCTAGAGACTGAGTTTTTGTACAGCATACGACCTTTTACAATCGCACATGAGGCGCTGTATTGTTGTTTACTTCCTATGGCCGGCTGAGCAGATCCGTCAGTGTAAAAAATATATTTATACTGATCTAGAGGCATTATTTAATTCGGGAGAGGATATTCTTGTTCATATTGCAGAAATGCTTATGTTTTTAGATTTGGGCCGTATCTGTATTCCACGTCTGATGCAGTGAGAGAATTAGCCCATTGTATCCATCTCGGATGTAATGCTTTAGCATTTGGAATGCTTGCCTTTTTAGCAGCCTCTAATGCCGGTACTGGAGTCATGACAATTATTTGTTTTCCCTGAGCCAGTGCTCTTTCTCTCACTACAGCAGTCTGTACTCCAGTTAGAATTTTTTCTGTGAATGCAAAACGCATCTCAGCATTTGTGTACAAATGTGATTTGTATGCTATGGGTACCGTTTTGCCTTCATTGTATGTTAGGTAGGTGTACCCAGATTGACCCTCAACTATACGGATCACTAGATTGCGAACATTTACGCGTGTCTGTAAGTGTTTTGAAGCTATCATGTCAGCTTGTAAGGAACGAATGGTGTCTGTGTGCCCCTGTGTCCATTGCCTAACTGAAAAATCAGGTCTTATGAGGCCGTAGAAAAGTTTAACCCTTTCTGCGTAACCCAAAATGTATGTTCTGCCAAAGTTCAGGAATCCAAGTATGGATTGTAAATTTTTCAATGATTTTGGAGGTTGGAGCAGCGCACACTTTTCTAAAAAGTTGGCTGCCAAGCTTTTTCCTTCACTTGAGAGCTCATATCCCAAAAATAGGACATTGAGGTGGGCTATTTTGGATTTTTTAAAGTTGAATTTGTAGCCCTCAGAAGCGAATCCCAAAATTATGGTGCTCACCCTGGTCAAGTGTTCCTCCAGGTCATCATCCGTCAGATAAATATCATCTACATAGGACAATGCCTCTTCATCCAGATTCTGGAGTAACTCAGTTACTCTGGCTGAGAACAACCCGGGCTGTTCTTATACCCCTGGGAGAGTCGACAAAATTGATGCTGTGACCCTAACGCTGAGAATGCTGTCAAATATCTGCTCTTATGCGCTATATTCTGGCAGAAGAATCCATTTGAGATATCTAATTTTGTTTTGTATTTTTTCCACACAATGTTGTTCATTAATGCGGCACTATGTGCGTTTTGTATTGCAAATTTTTTTGTGCATGAGTTTAGATGTCTGTAATCTAAAACTAGACGATATGAATTGTCAGGTTTCATTACGGGAAATAAAGGATTGTTCATTGAAGAGGTGCAAGTTTCAATTACACCCTGATATTCAAGTTGATCTAAGATCTCACTGACCTGTTTTTTCGCTTCCTGTTTTATTGGATACTGTCTCTGTGGAGTTGGAGTAGATTTTAGTGGTATCACGTGGTGTTAGATTTGAAAGTCCCATTCCTACTATGCACTCGTATCATGCTATACTAGGTTAGCGATGTGTGGCTAAATATACGCCATTTGTATTTACGTTATGCAACCCACTGAGTTATCCCTGCAACGTGCAAGCTTTCTGTAGTTAGCCAGTGCGACTCCATTTTGTATTTCGTAATCCCTATTGGGCCGCTTGGGCCATGTCTGAACTAGGCCTCATCATTCGTATTGCTTGCCTCAGCAGAACACTGTATTTCGTTATTATTTTCTCTTTGTTCAAGGTTGTTTTCTGACTCACTTATGAATAGGCCATTCTGCCCTCGCATACCTATCTGAATGTGTAGTTCTGCTCCCACGTTGGGAGACGCTGAGACTCAGCGCGGTGACCTTGAAGCACTGATAGCATGTACCCATCTGGCAGGTGGTAGCCCATCCTCCTGTGCCTCCTTTGTTCATGTTCGGCCCAAGCCGGTAACTTTCCACTGTGGGCGTGGTTGGAGGCTCCTTGGGAAGAATGATTACTCACTCCATACCGTTGGGGGGTCAGTCCCTCGGCAGCCATCTTAGGGTGCAGGTCAGATTGGACTCCTCTGCAGAGTATTGCTAATAAATGTATGTTTGTATTCTCTACTGTCTGACCGACTCTTCATTACTTGGGAAGGCAAAACAGGAGGTTGTAAGTAACCCGGGTGGCCCCTAAGGGCCACTTCCTTCAGTTGGTGCCCGAACAGGGACCCTGCAAGGTGATCCGACTCACCCGTAATCGGGTTGTAGGGTCGGGGTGCGCTTGGTCGGTTGGGCGGATCGGGGTACCCCACACAATCGAGCTTGGTTCTCGCAGCTGCCGCGCCCGGCTGATCGGGCGTCTCCTCGTCTAGTGGTCACCGGCTGGGGTCCTGAGAATGTGAAACCTTGGAGTTGACCGTTTGGTCCGAAGAGTCGGCAGTGGAGAATAACTTGACTTGACCTGTGTGCACCAGATGAGTGATTTGATTCTTGGAAAAATGGCGCCATTCTTGAACGGCACGAGCCTATGGGCTGTGTCTTGGTACAGTCTCCGGACTGTCTTGGTGCAGTTTTCGGACTGCCTTGCTTGAACGGCACGAGTCGACGGGCTGTGTCTTGGTACAGTCTTCGGGCTGTCTTGTCTTGAACTTGGTGGGTTTGCGGACCCTTGAAAAGGCACAGAGTGTTTGTGAGCAGTCTACCAGACCAACTGGAAATTTGGCCCGCGCTTGAAAAGGTCTGGGATTGTTCACGAACACTCTGCCAGGCCAACTGGTAATTAGGTCAATGCTTGAAAAGGTCTGGGGCCAGAGCCTGTCTTCTTGAACTTGGTTCAGTCTTCGGACTGGAGGGAGTGGTCTCCGGACCATTTGCTTTGGCTCTTGAATAATTATTTTCCCTTTTTTGTTTTTATCATCTCTCTTTTCTTATATTACCGTTGCTAGTGTTACACTTGTCCGTTAGGGACAGTGCATGCATCTTATATTAAGATGCCTTCTTTAAGCAAAATGGGGTGTTATGGATGTCGGTGTTGTTCTACTGAGGCTCGATTGGAAGAGAGCCAGCCTGCGCCTCCGGAGGGTACTCCAAATTTTGACGTATACGTCAAGCACGGTATTGTTTAGCACATTGTGGAATAAATATACAAGGGACAAAGCTGAGTTACAATGGCCACTTACTGGCTCGTTTTGATGAGCAAAAATTGAATTTCTTGCAGGACAAGTTGTTCGCCAAAAAGAGCAGACAGTCGATGTTTGATTCCCTAAGAGTATGGCAGAATGAAGCAAAGCAGCGGCGTATGAGAGCAGAGAAAGAGGCCCGGAAGAGACAGATGCAGACTATAACACAGAAAGCAGTGGCCTATGAAAGGGAAAAGATAGAGAAAGGCATAGAATGTGCAGATAGAAAATTTCGATTGCAGACAGATAAATGTTATGTTACTAGGGAGGAAGGTGACGTTTTTGTTGAAGAGCTATTGGATTCTCGCCCTCCTCCACCTTACGCTCCCGAGCGGATTTACCCAAGGGTTCCAGCATCTCAGTCTCCGGCCTCTGGTGCCGCTCTTTCTAGTATTTCTGCCTCTAGTTCAACTGCTTCGGCCCCAGCCCCGCCTGCTGCCTCTCTGCTCACGCCAGTAACAGGGGCGGGAGCCGTTAGCTCTCCTGTTCCGTCTACTGACTCTGTATCTACTGCTACACCCCCTTTTACTCCTACAGCACTGTCTCCTTACATGATGATACCTGTCTCCTCATCTGCTCTTTCTCCCTCGAGTATGGCGCCCCAAACACTGCTGAATGGCGAAACCCCTTTACGGGGGATTCAGGAAGGGAATTGGGCGGCAGCACGGGACCGTATGGACAAAGTGTTAGTGCGTTCTGCTGTGGGTGATGAGGAGAAGCAAATGGTGGCGAATCAGGCGGCTCAGTGGGCTCGGAGCCCGATCTATAGTGTGGAAGATGTGTGGAGTGTGATGAAAGATTATGAGCCCTTCATACAGCAGCATGCCCTTAAGCACATGTCGGCCACGTTAATAGGACTGTGGGAACAGTGTTTTCAGGGTGTTGCACCGCAGATCATCTATGACATACGAGACAGGGTATATGCTGCAGGTATGGCTCCTAATGAGGTTTTTAGCAATGTAACGACATTGGTGGGTTATCGAGGCAGGTTGCTCCAAAAGGTTCCGACGATGGTGACCCAGTGCCCCATGAGGGAGGTCCATCGCATTTATCATCCTGAAATACCAGAGCTACCTGACTCCACGAATACTGTAATTAGGCCACGAGTTGATGCTCGGTTTCAGGAACAGTGGATCTACACTCCTTGGAAGAGGAGTGAGGTAATATCCCTTAAAAGTCAGTTGCCGGACCCTCGGAAAACCCGACTGTGTACTACAAAGAGTTGACAGAGGCGGCCTCCTCCACGGTGATGACTTTAGCAGATATTGAGTTGTTCTTTGGTTTGTTGGTACCGGTGGATATATGGAGGCAAGTGCATACACAGGACCATGTGGTGGAATTGGGAGGAACATGGGATCAGATCAGGGCGTGGGATAAGGATCGCAAGCCCGGTGACAAGCCGAAGGCGGAGATATTGACTTTACCGGGTCGCATTATCACTTATATGCATAAGTTGACTGCATGTCATCAGAAGAAGGACGAGAGTGTGTCTGATTTCTTTACTAGGTTTGAACGGGTGTTTCTCGACTTTAGCGGCCAGGACCTGTCATTGGAGGGTGGTGTACGGTTGTTTGTCAGCAGGTTTGTTAACAACTTGCTTCTTGAGATTGCGACTAGGTTGCAGGCTTCAGAGAGCACTTGGAGCACCTCTTCCCCGTCAGTGATTTTGAGTATGGCACAGTACTACGAGCATAGAGAGAATGAGGACAAGGAAAGGGTGGAGAAAAAGTCGAAGGATTTGAAGACGAGGGTGTTGATGCAGCAAGTTGCGAGGGGAAGAGGAAGAGGCTCGGGTTCGGCCCAGCAGCTGCCCCGGACTAACAGGGGTGGTACTTCCAATGCACCCCTTGGGCTCAATCAATGTGCATATTGCAAGCGGGAGGGGCATTGGCGGAATGAGTGCCCGGAGTTGTCGCAAAGAGGTGAGGCCCCGAGAGGTGGGGGGTTCGGAGGACGTGGAAGGGGATGAGGAGGCCGTGCGGACATGCGATCAGAAAACACATCATCTAACAGACAGAGCGGGAACTACTTTGACGATCCCCGAGGGAGACAGTACTATCATGACGACTATGACATGGACGAAGTGACAGGGATGTCTCACTGCTAGGACAGCCAGGGACAGGGTGAGGAACCAGTTCCGGTGCCTGTAGATCAGTGTGGACCCTATGTCACTGCAGATTTACATGGTACGACCAAGAAATTCTTAGTCGATACAGGGGCTATGAATAGCTCTGTTTCCCGTTCACTGGTCCCGGGGGCAGCTCTGTCTGGCCAAAACAATGTTTCGGTGGGTTTCTCAGGCGTGCCGGTTGTTAGCCCCATTTCCAAACCTCTTGCTTTGACGATTGACTCACCATTCCTATTGATGTCAAATTGTGGGGAGAATTTGTTAGGATTGGATTTGTTGAAAAGGTTGCATGCGACCATTTTTTGTTCTCCAGACTGTGTTTACATGACTATTGGACCGCGAGTAGCCCATGCCAAGCAATGCCTTGCAAAGGATGCCCCCCTTCCCGTCGAGTTTAACCCCTTGACCGCGATCGGTATTCCGCTCGTGTGCTGGACATTCCGATCGCGGGTGGGGTCGTGACGAGCTCAGCTCGTCATGCGCACAGCGCTACCGCGCAGCATGATGAGCTGAGCTCGTCATGAGCACGGAAGGGGTTAAAGATGTGCCATGTTTATTATGGGCTACAGGAGACACGGATGTGGGGTTGCTCCAGATCCCACCAGTCTCTATACAGATCAAAGACAATGCTAAATTGCCACGTATTCCCCAGAACAAGATATCTCAGGCAGGAGAAAAGGCCTTATTGCAAATAATACAGGATTTGATTAAGTCTGGTGTGGTTGAAGAGACAGTAGCGAACGTGTGTAATAGCCCTATCCTTCCTATACTCAAAAAGGCACCTTTGGATTCTTCTGATGCCCACCCTGATGTTTACCGCTTTGTCATTGACCTTAGAGAGATTAACAAAATAGTGGTTCCCCAGTATCCTGTAGTCCCAGATATTACCACGATCTTGACAATGATTCCCCCGTTAGCCAAATTCTTTTCAGTAATAGATTTGAAGAATGCTTTCTTCAGCATCCCAATCCATACAGATAGCAGATATCTGTTTGGATTTGCAATAGCCGGAAGGAGCTTTAGATTCTACCGTGCTCCACAAGGCTATACTGAAAGTCCTAGTATTTATAGCCAAGCCTTGAAAGCTCAATTGGATTCTTTGGAGCTTCCCCCTGGTAATGTGCTGTTGCAGTACGTTGACGATCTCCTTGTGGCTTCGGACCCTGAGGATGGTTGTAAAGAGGCCACAGTTAAATTACTGTTACATTTGGCACACCACGGACACAAGGTGTCACTCTCAAAATTTCAATATTGTCGACAGGAGGTCACCTATTTAGGTCACCTACTGTCGAAGGAGGATCGCATACTAACACCTGAACGCATAGCTGCTATTACTAATATGCCTGTTCCTAAGACCCAACGCGAGGTACGCGCGTTCATAGGTATAACTTCGTATTGTCGGCATTGGATCCCTAACTATTCCCTACTAACAAAACCCCTTCTTTACCTGACCACCAAGGATGTGCATGAACCCTTGCCTTGGACACCTACATGCCAGCAAGCTTTTGAGCAATTGAAGGTTGCGCTTTGCTCTGCTCCTGTGCTTGGTACTCCTGATTACTAGAAGCCTTTTGTGCTCTATGTGCATGAGGTGGACGGTTGCGCGCTTTCTGTTCTAACACAGGGTTTCGGTGGTAAGCAGAGACCCTGCGCCTACTTCTCTGCCATGCTTGATAATGTCGCCAGAGCGCTCCCGAGCTGTCTGAGAGCTGCCGCGGCAGTGACAGTTTCTATCAGACAATCGGCAGGGCTCGTCCTTGATACTGACCTCACAGTAATGGTACCTCACGCTGTGGACACGCTATTGAATAAGACAAAGACGCAGCACCTTACTAGTGCGCGTCTCACTGGATATGAGTTAACCTTGTTTGCTACGCACATTACCATCAAACAATGTGCTACTCTGAACCCAGCCACATTACTACCCCTCCCTTCTGAAGAAAAGGACAATGATGTCCATGATTGTTTATTTCGGACTGAGGAAGAAACGAAAGGACGGGTAGACCTGACTGATGTTCCCTTATCTGACCCCCAAGGGGAACTATATGTTGATGGCTCTTGTTTCAAACTACCAGATGGCACCACCACTGCAGCCTATGCAATCACAACGTTACACACTGTAGTTGAGACATCCCGTATCCCATACCAATCGGCTCAGGCTGCAGAGTTGGTTGCCCTCCTTAGGGCTTGCGAGTTAAGTGAGGGACTGACTGTCAATGTCTACACCGACAGCCAGTACGCCTTTGGGGTGGCCCATAATTTTGGGCGCCTTTGGGCAGAGAGAGGGTTCTTGACTTCGCATGGACTGCGCATACAACATGGTCCATTGATGCATAGACTGTTGTCAGCATTGACACTTCCTGATAAGTTGGCAATAATAAAATGTAGCGTTCACAAAGCAGTAACAGACGATGTTGGAAGGGGAAATGCTTTTGCAGATCAGACAGCTAAAGAGACAGCTAGATCAAAGATGAAAAAGATGTTCGTGGCAGGTCCCGCTACGTGGGTTCCAGACAATGGAATGTTCGAGGACACATTGGAAAATGTCAGGAAAATACAGGGCGAGGTGACAGTAGATGAGTTGGCAGTATGGGAGTAGAGGACAGGGCACTTGGATGAGGTTGGGTGTTGGACTGACTTGTCTGGGAAGCAGAGATGGTTACTGCCGAATGCCTATGTGCTCCCTGTTGTCACTATGGCCCACGGCCCAGCACACATTAGTGCCAAAGGAATATGTAAGCTACTAGACCCAGTATGGCGATATGATAACATCCCTAAGGTAGCCGCACACCTAGTGAAACACTGCATCATTTGTCTGAAACATAATCCTGGGAAAGGTACTCCTACACCCGCAGGTAACTTTGCACCGCCTTCCTTCCCTTTCGAGGTTCTCCAGATGGATTTCATCGAAATGGAACAAGTTAATAACTTGAAGTATGTGCTAATAGTAATTTGTGCATTCGGAAAATGGATTGAGGCTTACCCCACTAAGGAGAATACGGCCATGGCGACAGCGAAGGCGCTCTTAAAAGAGTTCTTCCCGCACTATGGATTGCCACGTGTGATCTGGAGTGACAATGGAAGTCACTTCAACACAAAAGTCATTGAATTGGTGTGCAAGGGCTTTCATATTAAGCAGAAGTTTCATGCAGTGAACCACCCTCAGTCAGCAGGCCTGGTTGAGAAGTACAATGGTACTCTCAAACTGAAGTTAGCGAAGATCCAAGAAAGCACAGGATTGCGGTGGCCAGATGCATTACCTTTGGCTTTGTTATCTACCAGGGCGACTGCGCACTCTAGAACAGGGTTGCGCCCGTACGAGGTGGTCTTTGGGCGCCCCGCCAACGTCTGGGGCGTCCCAAGACCCAAGCGCTTCTCTGAGATAGAGTACCCCCTGTTGATAGATTATCTGTATGAATTGTCTAAAGATCTCCGTTCTGTCCACCAACAGATTCACGCCACGCTGCAACCAGTACCAGAGGGGCCCGGACATCAGCTACAACCCGGGAATTTTGTTATGGTCAAGAACTACCAACGGAAGAACTGCCTGGAGCCGAGGTGGAAGGGGCCCCTCCTTGTGTTGCTTGCTACCCGTACTGCTGTGAAGCTTGAAGGCCGGAAGCACTGGGTGCATGCATCGCATGTAAAAAGGGTACCTCTATCACTTCCGTATGATCAGTGGGCCCTCGAAGGAATAGCTGACCAGGAAGGGGAGCACGTGCCCCGTTTTGTTCCTTTCTCTGACGCCCGATTGAGGTGGGCGCAGACAGACGAAGAAAGTGACGAGGTCTTACAGCAGAATGGTCCAGGGTGGTCTAGTTGGTCCACTGGGAGTAGGGTAGTAGTGGTAGTGTTCCTTCTCATAGTAACGATAACACTATTCGGGGTGGTGTGGTATTTGGAGGAAACAGCATCCTGTACACACTTTGATAGGGACTACTCCGGCTCCACCCGAGCACTCGTTTGTTACACTGGCCCCGCATAAGGAAAGACATAGACAGACTTATGCCTAGAACGCATTCCTGCAGATGCTTCATCAGGTACACAGCACCACCAATGCCACGAACTGTTGGGTGTGTGGGTTACTTCCCTCAGTTATGCACAAGAATGATCTGCTGGTGTCATTACCCCTGTCATATTTAGGTAGTTGTGAGGCCAGGTTCCAGTTGCTTTCTATGGTATATATGCACTATCATGCCAACACTATGAATATGGTACAGGCTGATTACGAGGCAGTATTGGAGTATATAGTGGTACCCCAAGGATATACACCTGGGGCAGATGGAAAGGAGGGTACCCTACATCCAGAAGCTTGTATGAACGTTTTCGAAAATAATAAGAATGTCACTTGGTTACAAAATGAAATGTTGGATTTCCAAGGATTTAATGTTACTGAATATTTTAAATGTTTCCAGGAACGAAATATAACTGAAGACAAAGCCATGCCCGTCCCTGTGATCATTACAACAGCTAGTTTTTGTGTTGAAGGTTCAGGGATCGTTTCAGTAGGACAAAGCAGTTGCAACTACACATACCGATTGAACACTACTAGTAGCCCACAGTTGCTCACGCCTCCCAATGTATACTTCGTTTGTGGGGAGCAGGCCTGTTAGACCTGTCAGCCCTAGGGTGGTCTTTCCCTGTTTTTTTTTCCTTTTGCGCCTCATTTTTGCCACCATATTTTTACTGGACCTAGGTCTCTGGGCACCTTGCCACTGCTAGCCAGTGCTGAGGTGCAGGTGCTCTCTCTCACTCAAGATGGCTGCCACAGGCCCCTGCTACTGCAGAGGGGCCTTAAACGCATACACACTAGTAGCCAGGGTCAGGCTGGGGTATAGGGATACAGTATCCATTCCATCCCCGCCTCTGGGCCACATAGCCAGGCATGTAGAAGGTTCCAGAACCTTCCGGGCTGTGGGAGGAGTTATGTTTTGCCGCCTTTGGGAGAGTCACCTGACCTAGGGGTATAAAAGGCTTGGAGGGAAAACTTTCTAGTCAGTTGATGAGGCACCACTGAACCTGGGAGAACCTCCGCCGGAGTATAGGCTTTAGGGCCTAGGGCGGAGACCTACACTACTGCTGCTGACAGGGCTGAGGCCCTGCTGTAGTAAGATAGCTGAGGAACGCCCACCACCCACTGACCTTGCCCAGTGTGAGGGGACCCAGGGAACCACCTTCAGCGTGCGGGGAGGAACATCAAGCACTCCCAGACCACCAACTCATCCCCCCCCCCTCATAAGAAGAAGCTTCTGACAGGAAACTTTGACAAGGAACTTATAACAAGGAACTTCTGACAAGAAACTTACAACTAGAAGCGCCTAAGAAGCAACCAAGCTGAAGCAGTCGCAAGACCCTTAACTTGAGGAGGCCTGACCGTCCAGCAAGGCCTAAAGCCTAAAACTGCCCAACTGGGGATCACCAGGTAAAGCGCCGTACCCTGAAGCGCTAAACCTTCACCCCTATTCATTTTTGCCTGTTGCTGGGCTGCCCCCAAGTACTTTGCCAGTCAGCCCTGCCCACGGGCTGCTGGTGCACCCAGCGTTCTGTTGCCCCTCAGGTCACTGACCTTATGAAGGAGATCACCGCCGCGGCCGCCGCTGCCTGAGAAGAGGCACCATGTGGTGAGGTGCGCCGTCGCGCCCTCACCGGGGGAAGCGCTGAGGTGAAGGAAGCCCCTCAGGTGTGTGTGGTGAGGAGCGCCGTCCGCGCCCTCACCGAAGCCTCCAGAGACTGGGCCCTGGGCCCTCATCGCCGCCGTCGCGGCCAAAGAATTGCCCCCGCCGCCAAAGCGGCCGAAGAATCATCGCCGCCGCCGAAGCGGCCAAAGAATTGCCCCCGCCGCCGAAGCGGCCAAAGAATTGTCGCCGCCGCGGCCCAAGAAATCGCCGGCGCGATCTACGGCGAGGCCTCCAGGCCCCGCAGACGCCGTTGCCGAGCAACCAGGGGTCGCCCGGCGTGACCCAGGAAAGCCGCGCACCGATTGGGCGCCGGCCCCCAGTCACGCCCCCAGCGCCGAAGGAAGCCCGGGAAGAGCCCCGGCAGTGCAGAGGGAGACGGGGAGCCGGCCGGAGAGGACTGCCGGCTCCCGCTCCCTTCCCCGGCAACCCTGAGCCCCCAACTTCACTGACCTTGATCCCAGGGGCCGGAGGAGGGTGATCCCGGCCCCAGCAACGCGCCGTGAGTCAGTCCCGGAAGCCCGCAACGTGCCGCACAGTCACTCCCTGATCCCGGGGGCCGGAGGAAGGTGATACCGGCCCCCGCAATGACCCGCAATACCGGCCAGAAGGCCGAGGCACCCCCGACCGGGCCCCGCCCTACAGAACACGGGCCGGCCCGGAAGATCGCCAGTCGCCCTGAAGCGCGACCAACGACCAACACCGCAGGTGAGCCCTGGAGGCCCCTAGGGCCCATAAGATGCCACTGGGGGCCGGGGGCCACTATTAACCCTTGAGATTTTAGTCCTACGAGGCGAGGCCCCAGAGAGGAGTGGGCCTGGCCTGAGTTAACCCCTGAGGGACCTAGAAGCCCCAGAATACAGGACATGTTGAGGGATTCCCCACATAGTTCATTCAGGTAATGATGATGCCCACAGTATTTAATAATTTATGCCGATGCCTATTATAATTACTGCCTAGGCCATGGTTTTAACTGTTAAGTCTTTACCACAAGGGGAAAGTGTTTAATTGAGTTGAGCTGAAGTGTACACCGCCAAGAGTTGAAGTATTTTATGTTACAGGTGTACTGGAGTTGCGACGCCCACTGTACTGAATGTGGGTGCGCCTAGATTAATGCAGGCCTATTTAAATGTAACGTGAAAAGCCTTCTTTTAAATAAGTGAATATGCTAAAGTGAACTGTATGTTTAGGCCTATGTTTTATTAACGTACCTTGAGATCATTATTAAGTGCTACGTGTAGGAGATAATTCCTGCGGCCTCTTAGTGGCCTACAATGTTGATGAGCTATGCAGCTTTATTTAAAATGTACACCAGTTGAGTAATATAATGAATTTGAATGTAAATCTGAATTAACCTGCCTTATCTGATGCCAACTTAATTTATTTATAAAAGATCTTGATTGTAAATACAAAAGCCTGGTGTGGTGTCATGTTATTGCGTTCGCATTTGTGAGTCAAAGTAAGAGTGTGCTGCACAACTGCCTTACACATTGCCTTCGCGTGCTTTCCCGCTTCGCGCCATGCTACCGTGGCGGACTCGGTAAACCCGGTTCCAACATTTGGTGTTCAGCGGTTGGATAAGGACTGGTGCTTGTGCAGCACCCTACAGTGACTCAGTGTGCGCCGCGATTACACACCTATTGTAATGAGAGTGCTAGGAATTCTATGGTAATTGCCGACTGTGTACATTCCTGCGTTACACCTGTTACCTACAGTTTAGAACCCCTTCCTTAAATTGTCTGGGACCCCACCTAGGAGGATGGAGTTTGAGTTAGCCAACCTAGAAAGGTATACGGTGACACAGCTAAGGAGTTCTGCCTAGAGAGGGGGTGGCCGTCAAGCGAGGCGCCAGGAAGGAGGTGCTTCAGAAAGCTTTGAGGGCATGGGTAATGGCCCACCCGGAGGGAAGAGGGGATGAGGAGCAGGGGAGACAGACAACCCAGGAGAACTGGACCTACTGCGCATTGATGTTAGCGAGAATGTGTTGCCAGGAAGACGTTCCAGGGCAGGCAGTAGTGCGTCAGGGGGAAGTTTGTCACCATAGGAATTTGAGGACAGAAGGGAGCAGAGGCAATTAACATTAGAACTTGCTAGAATGGAAAGAGACGGAGAACAGGCAAGGCTAGCCATGGAGGAAAGGAAGCTTGTACATGAGCTTAGCCTGAAGGAGCTAGAGCTCCGGACCTTGCAGATGGAGATGCAGGGCAAAATGAATGGTGGCAGCGTACCTGCTGGGGTTCCACAGGAGCCCAAATTCTATTTACCCAGAGAGGTGATGGCCAGTTTTAGTGTAGGGGATGACATCGACAAGTGGTTGGCGGCCTACGAGGTGGCTCTGGTGGCCCATAGAGTTCCTGAGAGCTACTGGGGGAGGTCTTTATAGGTACATACCTCCACTAGTAAGGGACACACTTTTAACTTTGGATAAGGGGGAGCAGACTAACTACCCTATCATGAAGGAGGCCCTGCTCAAGAAGTTTGGCCTCACCCCCAGAGAAGTACCGCCAAAAGTTCCGCAACAGCCACAAGCTTCACACACAAAACTGGGTGGATTTTTTGACTATGCCCGGAAGGCATTGGAGGGTTGGGTGCGTGGCAGCAACGTTGACAATTACAAAGGGCTGTACGACCTATTCTTGAGAGAGCACCTCCTAGAGAAATGTTTTCCGGAGCTGCGCCAGTAGCTTGGTGGACCGCAAGCTGACCAATCCTAGGGAGCTTGCGGAGGAGGCAGACACGTGGGTCAGCACTCGGGTGTCCCACAAGGGAGCCGGGGCGGACCCCCGAAAGGTGGACAGGGGCTCCCCCAGAAGAAAGAGGGGGAGATAAAAAGAGGGAGTTCTTTAAAGGTCCCCAAAATAAACCGCCTGGGAGAGGGGTAGGTTCCCCATCCCAATCTGGATTCCAGAAACCCACTTATCCTGACAGGAGTCAGCAGCCCAGAACTGTCCGGTGCTACGAGTGCGGGAGGTTGGACATTATAAGGGGGATCCCAAGTGTCGCAAGAGAACCCCAGCCCCCACAGGAGGTAAGAGCCCCGGGGTGGCCAGTGTAGCGCTGGGGGAGGAGTTGTCCCTAGGTAGGGGAGGTGAGTGGACAGGCTTGACCTTAGTTTCCCTGGGGGATAGAGAGCTCATCCCACGGGTTCAGGTACCCGCGAACACTGCCAAGTATCGGCAGAGGGTCCTGGTGAACGGGGAGGAGGTGGAGGCTCTGAGGGACACAGGTGCCAGCATGACGATGGTGAGACGTCAGCTGGTGTCCCCAGAGCAGGTAATTCCTGAGGAATTCCACCCGGTTGTTATGGCTGATAATAGCCTGGGTCATTACCCCGTGGCCCAAGTTCCCTTTGAGTGGGGAGGAGTATCAGGTCTGTTGAAGGTTGCGGTGAGCCCTGCCATGCCAGTTGACTGTCTGCTGGGCAACGACTTAGAACATACTGCCTGGAGGGAGGTAGAGTTCAATGCCCATGCTGAGATGTTGGGATTACCAGGATGGACTTGCGCCGTCACGCGGTCCATGGCTGCCCGACAAGGAACTCAGCTGGGGTTGGAGCCTGAAATAATGGCCCAGCCCACTGCTGGACGAGGAGGCGTCCAGGAGGAGACACCCGGTGAGATGGATGGGGAGCCCGCGGAGGTGACCCCGGAGTCCGCTGAGGTGGTTGGTGTTCCCGTGGGGGACCTGCCGACCCCTGCAGAGTGGCAGGTGGAAGGAGGGCCTACCCGGGAGGAATTTTGCCGGGCGCAGAAGGAGTGCCCTACGCTTGAAGGCATGCGGCAACAGGCCGAAGCCCAAGCAGCTGGAACAGAGACTGGTAATTACCATGTCTACTGGGAGGATGGTCTCCTCTACAGTGAGCCTAAGGCTCCGGTGCATGGGTCCGCCCGAGCCGTGGTGGTCCCCCAATGCTACCGAGCCTTTCTGCTAGAGTTGGCACACGAGATACCACTAGCAGGACACCTGGGCCAAGACAAGACGTTTGCGCGTCTGGTCCCACATTTTTACTGGCCCAGGATGCGCGTCACTTCTGACACTTTTTGCAAGACTTGCACCACTTGCCAAGCGAGCGGCAAGACAGGGACGAAAGTGAAGGTCCCTCTAGAACCTCTCCCAGTTGTTGATACCCCTTTTGAGCGGGTAGGGGATTGACATTGTCGGGCCATTGGACCCGCCCGACTTCTGCAGGACATAGGTTCATTTTGGTGCTGGTAGACCACGCCACCCGGTACCCAGAGGCAATCCCTCTGAGGACCATCACTGCACCGGTGGTGGCGCGGGCCCTGATGGGGATTTTTACCCGAGTGGGATTCCCCAAGGTCGTGGTGTCAGATAGGGGCACGAATTTCATGTCGGCCTACATGCAGGCCATGTGGAAGGAGTGTGGAGTGACCTACCGGTTCTCCACTCCTTACCACCCCCAGACGAACGGACTTGTGGAGCGCTTTAACAAAACCTTGAAGGGGATGATTAGGAGCCTACCCGAGGACTTGAGAAGAAAGTGGGACGTCCTCTTACCCTGTCTGCTCTTCTCCTACCGAGAGGTGCCGCAGAAGGGGTCGGTTTCAGCCCCTTTGAGCTGCTCTATGGCCACCCCGTTCGGGGGCCCCTCAGTCTTGTCAAGGAGGGGTGGGAGAAGTCTTCCTCGAAGCTTCCCCGTGATGTGGTCAGCTATATGCTGGCATTCCGCAGCCAAGTGGCCAAGGTGTGGAAGGAGGCCTCGGACAATCTAGAGGCAAGTCAAGCCGTCATGAAGAAATGGTATGACCGGAACGCGCGGACGGTAGAGTTAGACGCTGGACAGAAGGTGTGGGTCATGGAGCCAGGAGAGCTTAGCGCCCTCCAGGACCGGTGGACTGGGCCGTTTGAGATCTTGGAAAGGAGAGGCCAGACCACATATGTCGTCGATGTGAAGACCCCACGTCAACCCCACAGGGTGTTCCACGTCAACTGCCTGAAGCCCCACCAGGAGCGTTCAGAACCCACTCTCCTAATGATAACAGATGGAAGTGAGGAGGAGGAGAGTGAGCCTCTTCCAGACCTTCTGGCGGCACATGAGAAGGATGGTTCGGTAGAGGTAGTGGTCCTCGCCCCATCCTTGACCCCAGAGCAACAGAGGGACTGCCGCCAGGTCTTGGGGCAGTACGCCTCGTTATTCTCCCTCACGCCTGGAATCACGCACATGTGTACCCATGATGTGGACACAGGGTACCCATGATGTGGACACAGGGGACAGTCCGCCAGTAAAAACCAAATCTTACCGGCTGTCCGATAAAGTCAAGGCTAGTATCCAGGGTGAGGTTACCAAGATGCTAGAACTGGGAGTGATTGAGCCTTCCAGTAGCCCTTGGGCTAGTCCGGTGGTGTTGGTGCCGAAAGCGGCCCCACCGGGCACCACACCAGAACTTCGGTTCTGTGTGGATTACCGTGGACTCAACTCAGTCACTAAGACCGACGCTCACCCGATCCCTCGGGCGGATGAGCTCATTGACCGGCTGGGAGCAGCCCGGTATTTGAGTACCATTGATTTGACGTCAGGCTATTGGCAGATCGCCATGGCGGAAGGAGCAAGGGAGAAGACTGCGTTCTCCACCCCCGAGGGCCACTTTCAATTTCGGGTGATGCCCTTCGGGTTGAGAAATGCTCCAGCCACTTTCCAGCGGTTGGTGAACCAGGTGCTGTCTGGCCTAGAGGCCTTCTCTGCTGCCTACCTGGATGACATAGCTGTCTTCAGTAGCAGCTGGGAGGACCATCTGGAGCATCTCCAGGAGGTGCTACAGGCTCTGCAACGGGCTGGTTTAACCATCAAGGCCAGCAAGTGCCAGATTGGACAGGGATCTGTCGTGTACCTGGGACATCTGGTGGGCGGAGGTAAGGTGCAACCCCTCCAAGCCAAGATTGAGACCATCTTGGCCTGGGAGCCCCCAAGACCCAAACAGAGGTCCGAGCTTTTCTCGGCCTCACGGGGTATTACCGCCGGTTCGTCAAGGGATATGGAACCATCGTGGGCCCATTGACGGAATTGACTTCAAAGAAGCAGCCACGCAGAGTCATCTGGACGGCTGCCTGCCAGGAAGCCTTTGAGACCCTCAAACGTGCAATGTGCACCGCACTGGTGCTCAGGACTCCAGACTTTGGACGGGAATTTATAGTACAGACAGACGCTTCTGAGCATGGCATAGGAGCTGTGCTCGCGCAGCTGAATGACGATGGCCAAGACCAGCCAGTGGCCTTCATTTCCCGAAGACTACTCCCCCGGGAACAGTGGTGGAGTACCATCGAACGAGAAGCCTTTGCTGTGGTTTGGGCTGTCAAAAAGTTGAGGCCATACCTTTTTGGTTGTCACTTCCTGATCCAGACCGACCACAGACCCCTTCGCTGGCTCATGCAGATGAGAGGCGAAAACCCCAAATTGTTGAGGTGGTCCATTTCCCTCCAGGGGATGGACTTTCGGGTGGAACATCGACCCGGTGTAGACCACGCCAACGCTGACGGTCTCTCCCGGTTTTTCCGCCTTAGCGAAGAGAACTCCCTAGAGGTTGGGAAGCTCTCCCCTCTTTCGGCTGGGGGGACGCGTGTTAGACCTGTCAGCCCTAGGGTGGTCTTTCCCTGTTTTTTTTCCTTTTGCGCCTCATTTTTGCCACCATATTTTTACTGGACCTAGGTCTCTGGGCACCTTGCCACTGCTAGCCAGTGCTGAGGTGCAGGTGCTCTCTCTCACTCAAGATGGCTGCCACAGGCCCCTGCTACTGCAGAGGGGCCTTACACACATACACACTAGTAGCCAGGGTCAGGCTGGGACATAGGGATACAGTATCCATTCCATCCCCGCCTCTGGGCCACATAGCCAGGCATGTAGAAGGTTCCAGAACCTTCCGGGCTGTGGGAGGAGTTATGTTTTGCCGCCTTTGGGAGAGTCACCTGACCTAGGGGTATAAAAGGCTTGGAGGGAAAACTTTCTAGTCAGTTGATGAGGTACCACTGAACCTGGGAGAACCTCCGCCGGAGTATAGGCTTTAGGGCCTAGGGGGAGACCTACACTACTGCTGCTGACAGGGCTGAGGCCCTGCTGTAGTAAGATAGCTGAGGAACGCCCACCACCCACTGACCTTGCCCAGTGTGAAGGGACCCAGGGAACCACCTTCAGCGTGCGGGAGGAACATCAAGCACTCCCAGACCACCAACTCAACCCCCCCCCCTCATAAGAAGAAGCTTCTGACAGGAAACTTTGACAAGGAACTTATAACAAGGAACTTCTGACAAGAAACTTACAACTAGAAGCGCCTAAGAAGCAACCAAGCTGAAGCAGTCGCAAGACCCCTTAACTTGAGGAGGCCTGACCGCCAAGCAAGGCCTAAAGCCTAAAACTGCCCAACTGGGGATCACCAGGTAAAGCGCCGTACCCTGAAGCGCTAAACCTTCACCCCTATTCATTTTTGCCTGTTGCTGGGCTGCCCCCAAGTACTTTGCCAGTCAGCCCTGCCCACGGGCTGCTGGTGCACCCTGCGTTCTGTTGC
The DNA here is from genome assembly GCA_963921515.1 of Calotriton arnoldi. Lineage (NCBI taxonomy): Eukaryota > Metazoa > Chordata > Amphibia > Caudata > Salamandridae > Calotriton > Calotriton arnoldi. The sequence goes on along the minus strand of CAWUFW010001266.1, from coordinate 1,061,414 downwards.
CCCTCAGGTCACTGACCTTATGAAGGAGATCACCGCCGCGGCCGCCGCCGCCTGAGAAGAGGCACCGTGTGGTGAGGTGCGCCGTCGCGCCCTCACCGGGGGAAGCGCTGAGGTGAAGGAAGCCCCTCAGGTGTGTGTGGTGAGGAGCGCCGTCCGCGCCCTCACCGAAGCCTCCAGAGACTGGGCCCTCATCGCCGCCGTCGCGGCCGAAGAATTGCCCCCGCCGCCGAAGCGGCCGAAGAATCATCGCCGCCGCCGAAGCGGCCAAAGAATTGCCCCCGCCGCCGAAGCGGCCAAAGAATTGTCGCCGCCGCCGTCGCGGCCAAAGAATTGTCACCGCCGCCGTCGCGGCCCAAGAAATCGCCGGCGCGATCTACGGCGAGGCCTCCAGGTCCCGCAAACGCCGTTGCCGAGCAACCAGGGGTCGCCCGGCGTGACCCAGGAAGGCCGCGCACCGATTGGGCGCCGGCCCCCAGTCACGCCCCCAGCGCCGAAGGAAGCCCGGGAAGAGCCACGGCAGTGCAGAGGGAGACGGGGAGCCGGCCGGAGAGGACTGCCGGCTCCCGCTCCCTTCCCCGGCAACCCTGAGCCCCCAACTTCACTGACCTTGATCCCGGGGGCCGGAGGAGGGTGATCCCGGCCCCCGCAACGCGCCGTGAGTCAGTCCCGGAAGCCCGCAACGTGCCGCACAGTCACTCCCTGATCCCGGGGGCCGGAGGAAGGTGATACCGGCCCCCGCAACGACCTGCAATACCGGCCAGAAGGCCGAGGCACCCCCGACCGGGCCCCGCCCTACAAAACACGGGCCGGCCCGGAAGATCGCCAGTCGCCCTGAAGCGCGACCAACGACCAACACCGCAGGTGAGCCCTGGAGGCCCCTAGGGCCCATAAGATGCCACTGGGGGCCGGGGGCCACTATTAACCCTTGAGATTTTAGTCCTACGAGGCGAGGCCCCAGAGAGGAGTGGGCCTGGCCTGAGTTAACCCCTGAGGGACCTAGAAGCCCCAGAATACAGGACATGTTGAGGGATTCCCCACATAGTTCATTCAGGTAATGATGATGCCCACAGTATTTAATAATTTATGCCGATGCCTATTATAATTACTGCCTAGGCCATGGTTTTAACTGTTAAGTCTTTACCACAAGGGGAAAGTGTTTAATTGAGTTGAGCTGAAGTGTACACCGCCAAGAGTTGAAGTATTTTATGTTACAGGTGTACTGGAGTTGCGACGCCCACTGTACTGAATGTGGGTGCACCTAGATTAATGCAGGCCTATTTAAATGTAACGTGAAAAGCCTTCTTTTAAATAAGTGAATATGCTAAAGTGAACTGTATGTTTAGGCCTATGTTTTATTAACGTACCTTGAGATCATTATTAAGTGCTACATGTAGGAGATAATTCCTGCGGCCTCTTAGTGGCCTACAATGTTGATGAGCTATGCAGCTTTATTTAAAATGTGCACCAGTTGAGTAATATAATGAATTTGAATGTAAATCTGAATTAACCTGCCTTATCTGATGCCAACTTAATTTATTTATAAAAGATCTTGATTGTAAATACAAAAGCCTGGTGTGGTGTCATGTTATTGCGTTCGCATTTGTGAGTCAAAGTAAGAGTGTGCTGCACAACTGCCTTACACATTGCCTTCGCGTGCTTTCCCGCTTCGCGCCATGCTACCGTGGCGGACTCGGTAAACCCGGTTCCAACAAGGCCTATACATGGCTTCCCAGGGGATGGTCTGGCCGGTGTTATGTCTCTTTCCTTTTACCTCCCGTTTACATTGCACCATCTAATTATCACAAGGATCATAAGCTACAGCGTAGGGATCTACGTTTGCATCGGGCCAAGAGAGTTGTCAATCCAGAAGATATAGACCAAACAGATACTTCCCTACAGCAGTTTACTGACATCATGAAGGGCATTCTGCCGTTCTGGGGCCCCATGTTCAATAGTCGTAATATTCGTCGCCTTGCCAGAGTAGTTGAGGGGGTTATTAATACTACTGCGGGTATACTGACTAATATTACAGTTGAGCTTCAGGCTACGAGACTCGTTGCTCTTCAAAACCTGATGGTTTTAGATGTCATCCTTGCTGATAGGGGTGGAGCCTGCCGCGTCATCGGCAGCAGTTGTTGTGTTTACATTCCTGATAACGCCCCTACTGTGTACTCCGCCATACAGAAATTACACAGGCTTGCTTCAGATATCCATCAGGATAATGGATCATGGTCCCTCACGGGGTGGTTCTGGGGTCTGCTGATGTCATGGGGTTGGAAGATACTACTCGCCCTCGTAGCTATTGCAGGTGTCATCTTCACATGTTGCCTATGTATTAACTGTCTTCCAGCCTGTTGCACCTATTGTGTGAGCAAGCTCACCCCTACCCCTAAATTGTCAGGACGTGATACTAAGGTCTCTACTATGATGATGCAGGACATCCAGGACATCATGCTCATAGATGAGGGCATCTTTGAATATTAAGTGATTTTGATGCTCCTGTGTTGCTTTGTTCTCCTTCGTAACTTGAGTGACTATGCAATTCCTTTCTCCCCACTTAGAATTGTAAAGACCCTACCGGATAGTGTCAATAAAGCATTTAGCCACCCACGCTAAAAGGAGGGTCTGTTAAATTTGAAAGTCCCATTACTACTGTGCACTCGTATCATGCTATATTAAGTTAGCGATGTGTGGCTAAATATACGCCATTTGTATTTACGTTATGCAACCCACTGAGTTAACCCCTGCAACGTGCAAGCTTTCTGTAGTTAGCCAGTGCGACTCCATTTTGTATTTCGTAATCCCTATTGGGCCGTTAGGCCATGTCTGAACTAGGCCTCATCATTCGTATTGCTTGCCTCAGCAGAACACTGTATTTCATTATTATTTTCTCTTTGTTCAAGGTTGTTTTCTGACTCACTAATGAATAGGCCATTCTGCCCTCGCATACCTATCTGAATGTGTAGTTCTGCTCTCACGTTGGGAGACGCTGAGACTCAGCGCGGTGACCTCGAAGCACTGATAGCATGTACCCATCTGGCAGGTGGTAGCCCATCCTCCTGTGCCTCCTTTGTTCATGTTCGGCCCAAGCCGGTAACTTTCCACTGTGGGCGTGGTTGGAGGCTCCTTGGGAAGAATGATTACTCACTCCATACCGTTGGGGGGTCAGTCCCTCGGCAGCCATCTTAGGGTGCAGGTCAGATTGGACTCCTCTGCAGAGTATTGCTAATAAATGTATGTTTGTATTCTCTACTGTCTGACCGACTCTTCATTACTTGGGAAGGCATAACAGGAGGTTGTAAGTAACCCGGGTGACCCCTAAGGGCCACTTCCTTCAGTGGTAAGCTGACTCTTCATCCCATCCAACATGGTTGCGATATAATGCTGGAGCAAGGGCTACCGCCCACTCCCGCGTGTATGTCTGTATTAAAAATTGGGGAACGAGGTCGGAAAAAGCTGGCATAATTACCGTTTCTCCCTTTGGGCAATCTATAACAATAGTGGGCGGCCAATCTCTTTCAGCTAAAAGGATGTCGGAGCCAAAAGTCAGGTTCTCCCAAAAGAGACCTTTAATTTTTCTGGGTTTGTCCCCCTCCATTTGGAGTGTTATTTCATGTAACCTATAAGGGACACTTACCCTAGTATCAGGTGTTTTCACCGTGATATTTTCACTCAACTCCGCTGTCACCAGAAATTCCATCAGGTTATGGCAAGCTATTGTTATTTCTGCCGCGCTGTCTAGCATCATCAGAGCTCATTCCCCGTTCAGTAGTTGAGTCCTCAGAATTCTGGGCATGTCTAACTTTGAGACCTGCTACTTTCTTCTTTTTGAATTGAGGTTTTGATTTAGGCTTTTCTTCTTTTTTGGAAGCGTAGTCTGAAGTGCGTCGAGAGTCTCTGGACTTTGTACGCTCTTCTTGTCTGTGTTCTGACCGTCCTTCCCTCTCCGGGTTTTTCAATGAACCCTGAAAGGAACGAGAGGAACGTGTATCAGTGTCCTGATACCTGTCAGGTTTCCTAATGTTGTCCCTATTCCTAAGGTTGTACCTCCTTTCGGAGGGCTCCCGTTGAGGAGATCTACCTCTGGATTGAGATCTATTGTCTTTATTCTTTTGTTGTTTGTTATTATCTCATTTCGTCTTTGAAGAAGCAGGTGCTTGTTTAAAGGTATCCTTCTCGGGACTACCCATTAGTTCTGAGGCCTGGCCTGCTCCTGTTACTGGGGGAGTGCCTGTCTGTTGCAGGAGTATGGGGTGGGAGCCATGCCCAGTTCTGAGGCCTCGCCTGCTCCTGTTACCGGGAGGGGGGTACCTGTCTCTTGCAGGAGTATGGGGTGGGAGCCATGCCCAGTTCTGAGGCCCGGCCTTCTTCTGTTACCGAGAGGCGGGGTACCTCTCTCTTGCAGGAGTATGGGGTGAGAGCCATGCCCAGTTCTGAGGCCTGGCCTGCTCCTGTTACTGGAGGGAGTTCCTGTCTCTTGCAGGAGTATGGGGTGGGAGCCATGCCCAGTTCTGAGGCCTGGCCTGCTCTTGTTACCGGGAGGCGGGGTATCTCTTGCAGGAGTATGGGGCGGGAGCCATGCCCAGTTCTGAGGCCTGGCCTGCTCTTGTTACCGGGAGGCGGGGTATCTCTTGCAGGAGTATGGGGCGGGAGCCATGCCCAGTTCTGAGGCCTGGCCTGCTCCTGTTACTGGGGGGGTACCTATCTCTTGCAGGAGTATGGGGTGGGAGCCATGCCCAGTTCTGAGGCCTGGCCTGCTCCTGTTACTGGGGGGGGTACCAGTCTGTTGCAGGAGTATGGGGCGGGAGCCATGCCCAGTTCTGAGGCCTGGCCTGCTCTTGTTACCAGGAGGGGGGTATCTCTTGCAGGAGTATGGGGTGGGAGCCATGCCCAGTTCTGAGGCCTGGCCTGCTCCTGTTACTGGAGGGAGTTCCTGTCTCTTGCAGGAGTATGGGGTGGGAGCCATGCCCAGTTCTGAGGCCTGGCCTGCTCTTGTTACCGGGAGGCGGGGTATCTCTTGCAGGAGTATGGGGCGGGAGCCATGCCCAGTTCTGAGGCCTGGCCTGCTCCTGTTACTGGAGGGAGTTCCTGTCTCTTGCAGGAGTATGGGGCGGGAGCCATGCCCAGTTCTGTGGTCTGGCCTGCTCCTGTTACTGGAGGGAGTTCCTGTCTCTTGCAGGAGTATGGGGCGGGAGCCATGCCCAGTTCTGTGGTCTGGCCTGCTCCTGTTACCGGGAGGGGGTACCTGTCTCTTGCAGGAGTATGGGGTGGGAGCCATGCCCAGTTCTGAGGCCTGGCCTGCTCTTGTTACCGGGAGGCGGGGTATCTCTTGCAGGAGTATGGGGCGGGAGCCATGCCCAGTTCTGAGGCCTGGCCTGCTCCTGTTACTGGGGGGGGTACCTGTCTGTTGCAGGAGTATGGGGCGGGAGCCATGCCCAGTTCTGAGGCCTGGCCTGCTCCTGTTACTGGGGGGGTACCTATCTCTTGCAGGAGTATGGGGCGGGAGCCATGCCCAGTTCTGAGGCCTGGCCTGCTCCTGTTACTGGAGGGAGTTCCTGTCTCTTGCAGGAGTATGGGGCGGGAGCCATGCCCAGTTCTGTGGTCTGGCCTGCTCCTGTTACTGGAGGGAGTTCCTGTCTCTTGCAGGAGTATGGGGCGGGAGCCATGCCCAGTTCTGTGGTCTGGCCTGCTCCTGTTACCGGGAGGGGGTACCTGTCTCTTGCAGGAGTATGGGGTGGGAGCCATGCCCAGTTCTGAGGCCTGGCCTGCTCTTGTTACCGGGAGGCGGGGTATCTCTTGCAGGAGTATGGGGCGGGAGCCATGCCCACTTCTGAGGCCTGGCCTGCTCCTGTTACTGGGGGGGTACCTGTCTGTTGCAGGAGTATGGGGCGGGAGCCATGCCCAGTTCTGAGGCCTGGCCTGCTCCTGTTACTGGGGGGTACCTATCTCTTGCAGGAGTATGGGGCGGGAGCCATGCCCAGTTCTGAGGCCTGGCCTGCTCCTGTTACTGGGGGGGTACCTGTCTGTTGCAGGAGTATGGGGCGGGAGCCATGCCCAGTTGTGAGGCCTGGCCTGCTCCTGTTGCTGGAGGGAGTACCTGTCTCTTGCAGGAGTATGGGGCGGGAGCCATGCCCAGTTCTGTGGTCTGGCCTGCTCCTGTTACCGGGAGGGGGTACCTGTCTTTTGCAGGAGTATGGGGCGGGAGCCATGCCCAATTCTGAGGCCTGGTCTGCTTCTGTTACCAGGGGGTGGGTACCTCTCTTTGCGGGAGTATGGGGTGGGAGCCATGCCCAGTTCTGAGGCCTGGCCTGCTGCTGTTACTGGGGGGTACCTGTCTGGTGCAGGAGTATGGGGCAGGAGCCATGCCCAGTTCTGAGGCCTGGCCTGCTCCTGTTACCGGGAAGGGGGTGGTACCTATCTCTTGCAGGAGTATGGGGCGCGAGCCATGCCCAGTTCTGGGGCCTGACTTGCTTCTGTAACCGGGAAGGGGGGGTACCTATCTCTTGCAGGAGTATGGGGTGGGAGCCAGGCCCAGTTCTGAGGCCTGGCCTGCTCCTGTTACTGGCGGGGGGTACCTGTCTCTTGCAGGAGTATGGGACAGGAGGCATGCCCAGTTCTGAGGCCTGGCCTGCTCCTGTTACTGGCGGGGGTACCTGTCTCTTGCAGGACTATGGGGCGGGAGCCATGACCAGTTCTGAGGCCTGGCCTGCTACTGTTACTGGAGGGAGTTCCTGTCTCTTGCAGGAGTATGGGGCGGGAGCCATGCCCAGTTCTGTGGTCTGGCCTGCTCCTGTTACCGGGAGGGGGTACCTGTCTCTTGCAGGAGTATGGGGTGGGAGCCATGCCCAGTTCTGAGGCCTGGCCTGCTCTTGTTACCGGGAGGCGGGGTATCTCTTGCAGGAGTATGGGGCGGGAGCCATGCCCACTTCTGAGGCCTGGCCTGCTCCTGTTACTGGGGGGGTACCTGTCTGTTGCAGGAGTATGGGGCGGGAGCCATGCCCAGTTCTGAGGCCTGGCCTGCTCCTGTTACTGGGGGGTACCTATCTCTTGCAGGAGTATGGGGCGGGAGCCATGCCCAGTTCTGAGGCCTGGCCTGCTCCTGTTACTGGGGGGGTACCTGTCTGTTGCAGGAGTATGGGGCGGGAGCCATGCCCAGTTGTGAGGCCTGGCCTGCTCCTGTTGCTGGAGGGAGTACCTGTCTCTTGCAGGAGTATGGGGCGGGAGCCATGCCCAGTTCTGTGGTCTGGCCTGCTCCTGTTACCGGGAGGGGGGTACCTGTCTTTTGCAGGAGTATGGGGCGGGAGCCATGCCCAATTCTGAGGCCTGGTCTGCTTCTGTTACCAGGGGGGTGGGTACCTCTCTTTTGCGGGAGTATGGGGTGGGAGCCATGCCCAGTTCTGAGGCCTGGCCTGCTGCTGTTACTGGGGGGTACCTGTCTGGTGCAGGAGTATGGGGCAGGAGCCATGCCCAGTTCTGAGGCCTGGCCTGCTCCTGTTACCGGGAAGGGGGGTGGTACCTATCTCTTGCAGGAGTATGGGGCGCGAGCCATGCCCAGTTCTGGGGCCTGACTTGCTTCTGTAACCGGGAAGGGGGGGTACCTATCTCTTGCAGGAGTATGGGGTGGGAGCCAGGCCCAGTTCTGAGGCCTGGCCTGCTCCTGTTACTGGCGGGGGGTACCTGTCTCTTGCAGGAGTATGGGACAGGAGGCATGCCCAGTTCTGAGGCCTGGCCTGCTCCTGTTACTGGCGGGGGTACCTGTCTCTTGCAGGACTATGGGGCGGGAGCCATGACCAGTTCTGAGGCCTGGCCTGCTACTGTTACTGGGGGAGTACCTGTCTGTTGCAGGAGATTGGGGCGGGAGCCTTGCCCAGTTCTGACGCCTTGCCTGCTCCTGTTGCTGGAGGGAGTTCCTGTCTCTTGCAGGAATATGGGGCGGGAGCCATGTCCAGTTCTGAGGCCCGGCTTGCTCCGGTTACCGGGAAGGGGGGTACCTGTCTCTTGCAGGAGTATGGGGTGGGAGCCATGCCCAGTTCTGAGGCCTGGCCTGCTCCTGTTACTGGGGGGGGTACCAGTCTGTTGCAGGAGTATGGGGCGGGAGCCATGCCCAGTTCTGAGGCCTGGCCTGCTCTTGTTACCAGGAGGGGGGTATCTCTTGCAGGAGTATGGGGTGGGAGCCATGCCCAGTTCTGAGGCCTGGCCTGCTCCTGTTACTGGGGGGAGTACATATCTCTTGCAGGAGTATGGGCCGGGAGCCATGCCCAGTTGTGAGGCCTGGCCTGCTCCTGTTGCTGGAGGGAGTACCTGTCTCTTGCAGGAGTATGGGGCGGGAGCCATGCCCAGTTCTGTGGTCTGGCCTGCTCCTGTTACCGGGAGGGAGAGTACCTGTCTTTTGCAGGAGTATGGGGCGGGAGCCATGCCCAGTTCTGAGGCCTGGCCTGCTTCTGTTACCAGGGGGGTGGGTACCTCTCTTTTGCAGGAGTATGGGGTGGGAGCCATGCCCAGTTCTGAGGCCTCGCCTGCTCCTGTTACTGGAGGGAGTTCCTGTCTCTTGCAGGAATATGGGGCGGGAGCCATGCCCAGTTCTGAGGCCTGGCTTGCTCCTGTTACTGGGAAGGGGGTACCTGTCTCTTGCAGGAGTATGGGGTGGGAGCCATGCCCAGTTCTGAGGCCTGGCCTGCTCCTGTTACTCGGGGGGGGGGTACCTGTCTGTTGCAGGAGTATGGGGCGGGAGCCATGCCCAGTGCTGAGGCCTGGCCTGCTCCTGTTACTGGGGGGGGAGTACATATCTCTTGCAGGAGTATGGGCCGGGAGCCATGCCCAGTTGTGAGGCCTGGCCTGCTCCTGTTGCTGGAGGGAGTACCTGTCTCTTGCAGGAGTATGGGGCGGGAGCCATGCCCAGTTCTGTGGTCTGGCCTGCTCCTGTTACCGGGAGGGAGAGTACCTGTCTTTGCAGGAGTATGGGGCGGGAGCCATGCCCAGTTCTGAGGCCTGGCCTGCTTCTGTTACCAGGGGGTGGGTACCTCTCTTTTGCAGGAGTATGGGGTGGGAGCCATGCCCAGTTCTGAGGCCTCGCCTGCTCCTGTTACTGGAGGGAGTTCCTGTCTCTTGCAGGAATATGGGGCGGGAGCCATGCCCAGTTCTGAGGCCTGGCTTGCTCCTGTTACTGGGAAGGGGGTACCTGTCTCTTGCAGGAGTATGGGGTGGGAGCCATGCCCAGTTCTGAGGCCTGGCCTGCTCCTGTTACTCGGGGGGGGGGTACCTGTCTGTTGCAGGAGTATGGGGCGGGAGCCATGCCCAGTTCTGAGGCCTGGCCTGCTCTTGTTACCGGGAGGGGGGATCTCTTGCAGGAGTATGGGGCGGGAGCCATGCCCAGTTCTGAGGCCTGGCCTGCTCCTGTTACTGGGGGGGTACCTATCTCTTGCAGGAGTATGGGGCGGGAGCCATGCCCAGTTGTGAGGCCTGGCCTGCTCCTGTTGCTGGAGGGAGTACCTGTCTCTTGCAGGAGTATGGGGCGGGAGCCATGCCCAGTTCTGTGGTCTGGCCTGCTCCTGTTACCGGAAGGGGAGGTACCTGTCTTTTGCAGGAGTATGGGGCGGGAGCCTTGCCCAGTTCTGAGGCCTGGCCTGCTTCTGTTACCAGGGGAGTGGGTACCTCTCTTTTGCAGGAGTATGGGGTGGGAGCCATGCCCAGTTCTGAGGCCTGTCCTGCTGCTGTTACTGGAGGGGTACCTGTCTGGTGCAGGAGTATGGGGCGGGAGCCATGCCCGGTTCTGAGGCCTGGCCTGCTCCTATTACCGGGAAGGGGGGTGGTACCTGTCTCTTGCAGGAGTATGGGGCGCGAGCCATGCCCAGTTCTGAGGCCTGACTTGCTTCTGTAACCGGGAAGGGGGGGGTACCTATCTCTTGCAGGAGTATGGGGTGGGAGCCATGCCCAGTTCTGAGGCCTGACTTGCTTCTGTAACCGGGAAGGGGGGGTACCTGTCTCTTGCAGGAGTATGGGGTGGGAGCCATGCCCAGTTCTGAGGCTTGGCCTGCTCCTGTTACTGGGGGGGTACCTGTCTGTTGCAGGAGTATGGGGCGGGAGCCATGCCCAGTTCTGAGGCCTGGCCTGCTCCTGTTACCGGGGGTGGGGTGGGGGCGGGGGGGTCTCTTGCAAGAGTATGGGGCAGGAACCATGCCCAGTTCTGAGGCCTGGCCTGCTCCTGTTACTGGGGGAGGGTTACCTATCTCTTGCAGGAGTATGGGGCGGGATCCATGCCCAGTTGTGAGGCCTGGCCTGCTCCTGTTACTGGAGGGAGTTCCTGTCTCTTTCAGGAGTATGGGGTGGGAGCCATGCCCAGTTCTGAGGCCTGGCCTGCTTCTGTTACCGAGAGGCGGGGGGTACCTCTCTCTTGCAGGAGTATGGGGTGGGAGCCATGCCCAGTTCTGAGGCCTGGCGTGCTCCTGTTACCGGTAGGGGGGGTACCTGTCTGTTGCAGGAGTATGGGGCAGGAGCCATGCCCAGTTCTGAGGCCTGGCCTGCTTCTGTTACCGAGAGGTGGGGGGTACCTGTCTCTTGCAGGAGTATGGGATGAGAGCCATGCCCAGTTCTGAGGCCTGGCCTGCTTCTGTTACCGAGAGGCGGGGGGTACCTGTCTCTTGCAGGAGTATGGGGTGAGAGCCATGCCCAGTTCTGAGGCCCGGCCTGCTTCTGTTACCGAGAGGCGGGGGGTACCTGTCTCTTGCAGGAGTATTGGGCGGGAGCCATGCCCAGTTCTGAGGCCTGGCCTGCTTCTGTTACCGGGGGGTACCTCTCTCTTGCAGGAGTATGGGGTGAGAGCCATGCCCAGTTCTGAGGCCCGGCCTACTTATGTTACCGAGAGGCGGGGGGTACCTGTCTCTTGCAGGAGTATGGGGCGGGAGCCATGCCCAGTTCTGAGGCCTGGCCTGCTTCTGTTACCGGGGGGTACCTCTCTCTTGCAGGAGTATGGGGCGGGAACCATGCCCAGTTCTGAGGCCTGGCCTGCTCCTGTTACCGGGGGGGTGTGTCTCTTGCAGGAGTATGGGGTGGGAGCCATGCCCAGTTCTGAGGCCTGGCCTGCTTCTGTTACCGAGAGGCGGGGGGTGTGTCTCTTGCAGGACTATGGGGTGGGAGCCATGCCCAGTTGTGAGGCCTGGCCTGCTTCTGTTACTGAGAGGCGGGGGGTACCTGTCTCTTGCAGGAGTATGGGGTGAGAGCCATGCCCAGTTGTGAGGCCTGGCCTGCTTCTGTTACCGAGAGGCGGGGGTACCTGTCTCTTGCAGGAGTATGGGGTGAGAGCCATGCCCAGTTGTGAGGCCTGGCCTGCTTCTGTTACCGGGGGGTACCTCTCTCTTGCAGGAGTATGGGGTGGGAGCCATGCCCAGTTCTGAGGCCTGGCCTGCTTCTGTTACCGAGAGGCGGGAGGTACCTGTCTGTTGCAGGAGTATGGGGTGGGAGCCATGCCCAGTTCTAAGGCCTGGCCTGCTTCTGTTACCGAGAGGCGGGGGATACCTGTCTCTTGCAGGAGTATGGGGCAGGAGCCATGCCCAGTTCTGAGGCCTGGCCTGCTTCTGTTACAGAGAGGCGGGGGTACCTGTCTCTTGCAGGAGTATGGGGTGAGAGCCATGCCCAGTTCTGAGGCCCGGCCTGCTTCTGTTACCGAGAGGCGGGGGGTACCTGTCTCTTGCAGGAGTATGGGGTGAGAGCCATGCCCAGTTCTGAGGCCCGGCCTGCTTCTGTTACCGAGAGGCGGGGGGTACCTCTCTCTTGCAGGAGTATGGGGTGAGAGCCATGCCCAGTTCTGAGGCCTGGCCTGCTCCTGTTACTGGAGGGAGTACCTGTCTCTTGCAGGAGTATGGGGCGGGAGCCATGCCCAGTTCTGAGGCCTGGCTTGCTCCTGTTACTGGGGGGGGTACCTGTCTCTTGCAGGAGTATGGGGTGAGAGCCATGCCCAGTTCTGAGGCCCGGCCTGCTTCTGTTACCGTGAGGCGGGGGGTACCTGTCTCTTGCAGGAGTATGGGGTGAGAGCCATGCCCAGTTCTGAGGCCCGGCCTGCTTCTGTTACCGAGAGGCGGGGGGTACCTCTCTCTTGCAGGAGTATGGGGTGAGAGCCATGCCCAGATCTGAGGCCTGGCCTGCTCCTGTTACTGGAGGGAGTACCTGTCTCTTGCAGGAGTATGGGGCGGGAGCCATGCCCAGTTCTGAGGCCTGGCTTGCTCCTGTTACTGGGGGGGGTACTTGTCTCTTGCAGGAGTATGGGGTGAGAGCCATGCCCAGTTCTGAGGCCCGGCCTGCTTCTGTTACCGAGAGGCGGGGGTACCTGTCTCTTGCAGGAGTATGGGGTGAGAGCCATGCCCAGTTCTGAGGCCCGGCCTGCTTCTGTTACCGAGAGGCGGGGGTACCTCTCTCTTGCAGGAGTATGGGGTGAGAGCCATGCCCAGTTCTGAGGCCCGGCCTGCTTCTGTTACCAAGAGGCGGGGGGTACCTGTCTCTTGCAGGAGTATGGGGTGAGAGCCATGCCCAGTTCTGAGGCCCGGCCTTCTTCTGTTACCGAGAGGCGGGGTACCTCTCTCTTGCAGGAGTATGGGGTGAGAGCCATGCCCAGTTCTGAGGCCTGGCCTGCTCCTGTTACTGGAGGGAGTACCTGTCTCTTGCAGGAGTATGGGGCGGGAGCCATGCCCAGTTCTGAGGCCTGGCTTGCTCCTGTTACTGGGGGGTACCTGTCTCTTGCAGGAGTATGGGGTGAGAGCCATGCCCAGTTCTGAGGCCCGGCCTGCTTCTGTTACCGAGAGGCGGGGGGTACCTGTCTCTTGCAGGAGTATGGGGTGAGAGCCATGCCCAGTTCTGAGGCCCGGCCTGCTTCTGTTACCGAGAGGCGGGGGTACCTCTCTCTTGCAGGAGTAGGGGGAGAGCCATGCCCAGTTCTGAGGCCCGGCCTGCTTCTGTTACCGAGAGGCGGGGGGTACCTGTCTCTTGTAGGAGTATGGGGTGAGAGCCATGCCCAGTTCTGAGGCCCGGCCTGCTTCTGTTACCGAGAGGTGGGGGGTACCTCTCTCTTGCAGGAGTATGGGGTGAGAGCCATGCCCAGTTCTGAGGCCCGGCCTGCTTCTGTTACCGAGAGGCGGGGGGTACCTCTCTCTTGCAGGAGTAGGGGGGAGAGCCATGCCCAGTTCTGAGGCCCGGCCTGCTTCTGTTACCGAGAGGCGGGGGGTACCTGTCTCTTGCAGGAGTATGGGGTGAGAGCCATGCCCAGTTCTGAGGCCCGGCCTGCTTCTGTTACCGAGAGGCGGGGGGTACCTCTCTCTTGCAGGAGTATGGGGTGAGAGCCATGCCCAGTTCTGAGGCCCGGCCTGCTTCTGTTACCGAGAGGCGGGGGTACCTGTCTCTTGCAGGAGTATGGGGTGAGAGCCATGCCCAGTTCTGAGGCTCGGCCTGCTTCTGTTACCGAGAGGCGGGGGGTACCTCTCTCTTGCAGGAGTATGGGGTGAGAGCCATGCCGAGTTCTGAGGCCTGGCCTGCTCCTGTTACTGGAGGGAGTACCTGTCTCTTGCAGGAGTATGGGGCGGGAGCCATGCCCAGTTCTGAGGCCTGGCTTGCTCCTGTTACTGGGGGGGGGTACCTGTCTCTTGCAGGAGTATGGGGTGAGAGCCATGCCCAGTTCTGAGGCCCGGCCTGCTTCTGTTACCGAGAGGCGGGGGTACCTGTCTCTTGCAGGAGTATGAGGTGAGAGCCATGCCCAGTTCTGAGGCCCGGCCTGCTTCTGTTACCGAGAGGCGGGGGTACCTCTCTCTTGCAGGAGTATGGGGTGAGAGCCATGCCCAGTTCTGAGGCCTGGCCTGCTTCTGTTACCGGGGGGTACCTGTCTCTTGCAGGAGTATGGGGTGAGAGCCATGCCCAGTTCTGAGGCCTGGCCTGCTCCTGTTACTGGAGGGAGTACCTGTCTATTGCAGGAGTATGGGGCGGGAGCCATGCCCAGTTCTGAGGCCTGGCTTGCTCCTGTTACTGGGGGGGGGTACCTGTCTCTTGCAGGAGTATGGGGTGAGAGCCATGCCCAGTTCTGAGGCCCGGCCTGCTTCTGTTACCGAGAGGCGGGGGTACCTGTCTCTTGCAGGAGTATGGGGTGAGAGCCATGCCTAGTTCTGAGGCCCGGCCTGCTTCTGTTACCGAGAGGCGGGGGTACCTCTCTCTTGCAGGAGTATGGGGTGAGAGCCATGCCCAGTTCTGAGGCCTGGCCTGCTTCTGTTACCGGGGGGTACCTGTCTCTTGCAGGAGTATGGGGCGGGAGCCATGCCCAGTTCTGTGGTCTGGCCTGCTCCTGTTACCGGGAGGGGGTACCTGTCTCTTGCAGGAGTATGGGGTGGGAGCCATGCCCAGTTCTGAGGCCTGGCCTGCTCTTGTTACCGGGAGGCGGGGTATCTCTTGCAGGAGTATGGGGCGGGAGCCATGCCCACTTCTGAGGCCTGGCCTGCTCCTGTTACTGGGGGGGGGGGGTACCTGTCTGTTGCAGGAGTATGGGGCGGGAGCCATGCCCAGTTCTGAGGCCTGGCCTGTTCCTGTTACTGGGGGGGTACCTATCTCTTGCAGGAGTATGGGGCGGGAGCCATGCCCAGTTCTGAGGCCTGGCCTGCTCCTGTTACTGGGGAGGGGTACCTGTCTGTTGCAGGAGTATGGGGCGGGAGCCATGCCCAGTTGTGAGGCCTGGCCTGCTCCTGTTGCTGGAGGGAGTACCTGTCTCTTGCAGGAGTATGGGGCGGGAGCCATGCCCAGTTCTGTGGTCTGGCCTGCTCCTGTTACCGGGAGGGGGGTACCTGTCTTTTGCAGGAGTATGGGGCGGGAGCCATGCCCAATTCTGAGGCCTGGTCTGCTTCTGTTACCAGGGGGGTGGGTACCTCTCTTTTGCGGGAGTATGGGGTGGGAGCCATGCCCAGTTCTGAGGCCTGACTTGCTTCTGTAACCGGGAAGGGGGGTGGTACCTGTCTCTTGCAGGAGTATGGGGCGCGAGCCATGCCCAGTTCTGGGGCCTGACTTGCTTCTGTAACCGGGAAGGGGGGGTACCTATCTCTTGCAGGAGTATGGGGTGGGAGCCACGCCCAGTTCTGAGGCCTGGCCTGCTCCTGTTACTGGCGGGGGGTACCTGTCTCTTGCAGGAGTATGGGACAGGAGGCATGCCCAGTTCTGAGGCCTGGCCTGCTCCTGTTACTGGCGGGGGTACCTGTCTCTTGCAGGACTATGGGGCGGGAGCCATGACCAGTTCTGAGGCCTGGCCTGCTACTGTTACTGTGGGAGTACCTGTCTGTTGCAGGAGATTGGGGCGGGAGCCTTGCCCAGTTCTGACGCCTTGCCTGCTCCTGTTGCTGGAGGGAGTTCATGTCTCTTGCAGGAATATGGGGCGGGAGCCATGCCCAGTTCTGAGGCCCGGCTTGCTCCTGTTACCGGGAAGGGGGGGTACCTGTCTCTTGCAGGAGTATGGGGTGGGAGCCATGCCCAGTTCTGAGGCCTGGCCTGCTCCTGTTACTGGGGGGGGTACCAGTCTGTTGCAGGAGTATGGGGCGGGAGCCATGCCCAGTTCTGAGGCCTGGCCTGCTCTTGTTACCAGGAGGGGGGGGTATCTCTTGCAGGAGTATGGGGCGGGAGCCATGCCCAGTTCTGAGGCCTGGCCTGCTCCGGTTACTGGGGGGTACCTGTCTGTTGCAGGAGTATGGGGCGGGAGCCATGCCCAGTGCTGAGGCCTGGCCTGCTCCTGTTACTGGGGGAGTACATATCTCTTGCAGGAGTATGGGCCGGGAGCCATGCCCAGTTGTGAGGCCTGGCCTGCTCCTGTTGCTGGAGGGAGTACCTGTCTCTTGCAGGAGTATGGGGTGGGAGCCATGCCCAGTTCTGTGGTCTGGCCTGCTCCTGTTACCGGGAGGGAGAGTACCTGTCTTTTGCAGGAGTATGGGACGGGAGCCATGCCCAGTTCTGAGGCCTGGCCTGCTTCTGTTACCAGGGGGGTGGGTACCTCTCTTTTGCAGGAGTATGGGGTGGGAGCCATGCCCAGTTCTGAGGCCTCGCCTGCTCCTGTTACTGGAGGGAGTTCCTGTCTCTTGCAGGAATATGGGGCGGGAGCCATGCCCAGTTCTGAGGCCTGGCTTGCTCCTGTTACTGGGAAGGGGGTACCTGTCTCTTGCAGGAGTATGGGGTGGGAGCCATGCCCAGTTCGGAGGCCTGGCCTGCTCCTGTTACTCGGGGGGGGGTACCTGTCTCTTGCAGGAGTATGGGGCGGGAGCCATGCCCAGTTCTGTGGTCTGGCCTGCTCCTGTTACAGGAAGGGGAGGTACCTGTCTTTTGCAGGAGTATGGGGCGGGAGCCTTGCCCAGTTCTGAGGCCTGGCCTGCTTCTGTTACCAGGGGGGTGGGTACCTCTCTTTTGCAGGAGTATGGGGTGGGAGCCATGCCCAGTTCTGAGGCCTGGCCTGCTGCTGTTACTGGAGGGGTACCTGTCTGGTGCAGGAGTATGGGGCGGGAGCCATGCCCAGTTCTGAGGCCTGGCCTGCTCCTGTTACCGGGAAGGGGGGTGGTACCTGTCTCTTGCAGGAGTATGGGGCGCGAGCCATGCCCAGTTCTGAGGCCTGACTTGCTTCTGTAACCGGGAAGGGGGGGTACCTATCTCTTGCAGGTGTATGGGGTGGGAGCCATACCCAGTTCTGAGGCCTGACTTGCTTCTGTAACCGGGAAGGGGGGGGTACCTGTCTCTTGCAGGAGTATGGGGTGGGAGCCATGCCCAGTTCTGAGGCTTGGCCTGCTCCTGTTACTGGGGGGGTACCTGTCTGTTGCATGAGTATGGGGCGGGAGCCATGCCCAGTTCTGAGGCCTGGCCTGCTCCTGTTACCGGGGGGGGGGGGGGGGCGGGGGGGTCTCTTGCAGGAGTATGGGGCAGGAACCATGCCCAGTTCTGAGGCCTGGCCTGCTCCTGTTACTGGGGGAGGGTTACCTATCTCTTGCAGGAGTATGGGGCGGGATCCATGCCCAGTTGTGAGGCCTGGCCTGCTCCTGTTACTGGAGGGAGTTCCTGTCTCTTTCAGGAGTTTGGGGTGGGAGCCATGCCCAGTTCTGAGGCCTGGCCTGCTTCTGTTACCGGGGGGTACCTCTCTCTTGCAGGAGTATGGGGTGGGAGCCATGCCCAGTTCTGAGGCCTGGCCTGCTTCTGTTACCGAGCGGCGGGGGGTACCTCTCTCTTGCAGGAGTATGGGGTGGGAGCCATGCCCAGTTCTGAGGCCTGGCCTGCTCCTGTTACCGGTAGGGGGGGTACCTGTCTGTTGCAGGAGTATGGGGTGAGAGCCATGCCCAGTTCTGAGGCCTGGCCTGCTTCTGTTACCGAGAGGCGGGGGGTACCTGTCTCTTGCAGGAGTATGGGGTGAGAGCCATGCCCAGTTCTGAGGCCCGGCCTGCTTCTGTTACCGAGAGGCGGGGGGTACCTGTCTCTTGCAGGAGTATGGGGCGGGAGCCATGCCCAGTTCTGAGGCCTGGCCTGCTTCTGTTACCGGGGGTACCTCTCTCTTGCAGGAGTATGGGGCGGGAACCATGCCCAGTTCTGAGGCCTGGCCTGCTCCTATTACCGGGGGTGTGTCTCTTGCAGGAGTATGGGGTGGGAGCCATGCCCAGTTCTGAGGCCTGGCCTGCTTCTGTTACCGAGAGGCGGGGGGTGTGTCTCTTGCAGGAGTAGGGGGTGGGAGCCATGCCCAGTTGTGAGGCCTGGCCTGCTTCTGTTACCGAGAGGCGGGGGGTACCTGTCTCTTGCAGGAGTATGGGGTGAGAGCCATGCCCAGTTGTGAGGCCTGGCCTGCTTCTGTTACCGAGAGGCAGGGGGTATCTGTCTCTTGCAGGAGTATGGGGTGAGAGCCATGCCCAGTTGTGAGGCCTGGCCTGCTTCTGTTACCGGGGGGTACCTCTCTCTTGCAGGAGTATGGGGTGGGCGCCATGCCCAGTTCTGAGGCCTGGCCTGCTTCTGTTACCGAGAGGCGGGAGGTACCTGTCTGTTGCAGGAGTATGGGGTGGGAGCCATGCCCAGTTCTGAGGCCTGGCCTGCTTCTGTTACCGAGAGGCGGGGGATACCTGTCTCTTGCAGGAGTATGGGGCAGGAGCCATGCCCAGTTCTGAGGCCTGGCCTGCTTCTGTTACAGAGAGGCGGGGGGTACCTGTCTCTTGCAGGAGTATGGGGTGAGAGCCATGCCCAGTTCTGAGGCCCGGCCTGCTTCTGTTACCGAGAGGCGGGGGGTACCTGTCTCTTGCAGGAGTATGGGGTGAGAGCCATGCCCAGTTCTGAGGCCCGGCCTGCTTCTGTTACCGAGAGGCGGGGGTACCTCTCTCTTGCAGGAGTATGGGGTGAGAGCCATGCCCAGTTCTGAGGCCTGGCCTGCTCCTGTTACTGGAGGAGTACCTGTCTCTTGCAGGAGTATGGGGCGGGAGCCATGCCCAGTTCTGAGGCCTGGCTTGCTCCTGTTACTGGGGGGGGGTACTTGTCTCTTGCAGGAGTATGGGGTGAGAGCCATGCCCAGTTCTGAGGCCCGGCCTGCTTCTGTTACCGAGAGGCGGGGGGTACCTGTCTCTTGCAGGAGTATGGGGTGAGAGCCATGCCCAGTTCTGAGGCCCGGCCTGCTTCTGTTACCGAGAGGCGGGGGTACCTCTCTCTTGCAGGAGTATGGGGTGAGAGCCATGCCCAGTTCTGAGGCCCGGCCTGCTTCTGTTACCAAGAGGCGGGGGGTACCTGTCTCTTGCAGGAGTATGGGGTGAGAGCCATGCCCAGTTCTGAGGCCCGGCCTTCTTCTGTTACCGAGAGGCGGGGTACCTCTCTCTTGCAGGAGTATGGGGTGAGAGCCATGCCCAGTTCTGAGGCCTGGCCTGCTCCTGTTACTGGAGGGAGTACCTGTCTCTTGCAGGAGTATGTGGCGGGAGCCATGCCCAGTTCTGAGGCCTGGCTTGCTCCTGTTACTGGGGGGGGGGTACCTGTCTCTTGCAGGAGTATGGGGTGAGAGCCATGCCCAGTTCTGAGGCCCGGCCTGCTTCTGTTACCGAGAGGCGGGGGGTACCTGTCTCTTGCAGGAGTATGGGGTGAGAGCCATGCCCAGTTCTGAGGCCCGGCCTGCTTCTGTTACCGAGAGGCGGGGGGTACCTCTCTCTTGCAGGAGTATGGGGTGAGAGCCATGCCCAGTTCTGCGGCCCGGCCTGCTTCTGTTACCGAGAGGCGGGGGGTACCTGTCTCTTGCAGGAGTATGGGGTGAGAGCCATGCCCAGTTCTGAGGCCCGGCCTGCTTCTGTTACCGAGAGGCGGGGGGTACCTGTCTCTTGCAGGAGTATTGAGTGAGAGCCATGCCCAGTTCTGAGGCCCGGCCTGCTTCTGTTACCGAGAGGCGGGGGTACCTCTCTCTTGCAGGAGTATGGGGTGAGAGCCATGCCCAGTTCTGAGGCCCGGCCTGCTTCTGATACCGAGAGGCGGGGGTACCTGTCTCTTGCAGGAGTATGGGGTGAGAGCCATGCCCAGTTCTGAGGCTCGGCCTGCTTCTGTTACCGAGAGGCGGGGGTACCTCTCTCTTGCAGGAGTATGGGGTGAAAGCCATGCCCAGTTCTGAGGCCTGGCCTGCTCCTGTTACTGGGGGGGTACCTGTCTCTTGCAGGAGTATGGGGTGAGAGCCATGCCCAGTTCTGAGGCCCGGCCTGCTTCTGTTACCGAGAGGCGGGGGTACCTGTCTCTTGCAGGAGTATGGGGTGAGAGCCATGCCCAGTTCTGAGGCCCGGCCTGCTTCTGTTACCGAGAGGCGGGGTACCTCTCTCTTGCAGGAGTATGGGGTGAGAGCCATGCCCAGTTCTGAGGCCTGGCCTGCTTCTGTTACCGGGGGTACCTGTCTCTTGCAGGAGTATGGGGTGAGAGCCATGCCCAGTTCTGAGGCCTGGCCTGCTCCTGTTACTGGAGGGAGTACCTGTCTATTGCAGGAGTATGGGGCGGGAGCCATGCCCAGTTCTGAGGCCCGGCCTGCTTCTGTTACCGAGAGGCGGGGGTACCTGTCTCTTGCAGGAGTATGGGGTGAGAGCCATGCCCAGTTCTGAGGCCCGGCCTGCTTCTGTTACCGAGAGGCGGGGGTACCTCTCTCTTGCAGGAGTATGGGGTGAGAGCCATGCCCAGTTCTGAGGCCTGGCCTGCTTCTGTTACCGGGGGGTACCTGTCTCTTGCAAGAGTATGGGGTGAGAGCCATGCCCAGTTCTGAGGCCCGGCCTGCTTCTGTTACCGAGAGGCGGGGGGTACCTGTCTCTTGCAGGAGTATGGGGTGAGAGCCATGCCCAGTTCTGAGGCTCGGCCTGCTTCTGTTACCGAGAGGCGGGGGTACGTCTCTCTTGCAGGAGTATGGGGTGAGAGCCATGCCCAGTTCTGAGGCCTGGCCTGCTCCTGTTACTGGAGGGAGTACCTGTCTCTTGCAGGAGTATGGGGCGGGAGCCATGCCCAGTTCTGAGGCCTGGCTTGCTCCTGTTACTGGGGGGTACCTGTCTCTTGCAGGAGTATGGGGTGAGAGCCATGCCCAGTTATGAGGCCCGGCCTGCTTCTGTTACCGAGAGGCGGGGGTACCTCTCTCTTGCAGGAGTATGGGGTGAGAGCCATGCCCAGTTCTGAGGCCTGGCCTGCTTCTGTTACCGGGGGGTACCTGTCTCTTGCAGGAGTATGGGGTGAGAGCCATGCCCAGTTCTGAGGCCTGGCCTGCTCCTGTTACTGGAGGGAGTACCTGTCTCTTGCAGGAGTATGGGGCGGGAGCCATGCCCAGTTCTGAGGCCCGGCCTGCTCCTGTTAACGGGGGGTACCTGTCTCTTGCAGGAGTATGGGGTGAGAGCCATGCCCAGTTCTGAGGCCTGGCCTGCTTCTGTTACCGGGGGGTACCTCTCTCTTGCAGGAGTATGGGGTGAGAGCCATGCCCGGTTCTGAGGCCCGGCCTGCTCCTGTTACTGGGGGGGGGGGTACCTCTCTCTTGCAGGAGTATGGGGTGAGAGCCATGCCCAGTTCTGAGGCCCGGCCTGCTTCTGTTACCGAGAGGCGGGGGGGTACCTCTCTCTTGCAGGAGTATGGGGTGAGAGCCATGCCCAGTTCTGAGGCCTGGCCTGCTTCTGTTACCGGGGGGTACCTCTCTCTTGCAGGAGTATGGGGTGAGAGCCATGTCCAGTTCTGAGGCCCGGCCTGCTCCTGTTACTGGGGGGGGTACCTCTCTCTTGCAGGAGTATGGGGTGAGAGCCATGCCCAGTTCTGAGGCCCGGCCTGCTTCTGTTACCGAGCGGCGGGGGGTACCTCTCTCTTGCAGGAGTATGGGGTGAGATCCATGCCCAGTTCTGAGGCCTGGCCTGCTTCTGTTACCGGGGGGTACCTGTCTCTTGCAGGAGTATGGGGTGAGAGCCATGCCCAGTTCTGAGGCCCGGCCTGCTCCTGTTACTGGGGGGGGGGTACCTCTCTCTTGCAGGAGTATGGGGTGAGAGCCATGCCCAGTTCTGAGGCCCGGCCTGCTTCTGTTACCGAGAGGCGGGGGGGTACCTCTCTCTTGCAGGAGTATGGGGTGAGAGCCATGCCCAGTTCTGAGGCCTGGCCTGCTTCTGTTACCGGGGGTACCTGTCTCTTGCAGGAGTATGGGGTGAGAGCCATGCCCAGTTCTGAGGCCCGGCCTGCTCCTGTTACTGGGGAGGGGGGTACCTCTCTCTTGCAGGAGTATGGGGTGAGAGCCATGCCCAGTTCTGAGGCCTGGCCTGCTTCTGTTACCGGGGGGTACCTGTCTCTTTCAGGAGTATGGGGTGGGAGCCATGCCCAGTTCTGAGGCCTGGCCTGCTTCTGTTACCGGGGGTACCTGTCTCTTGCAGGAGTATGGGGTGAGAGCCATGCCCAGTTCTGAGGCCCGGCCTGCTTCTGTTACCGAGAGGCGGGGGGGTACCTCTCTCTTCTCTCTCTTGCAGGAGTATGGGGTGAGAGCCATGCCCAGTTCTGAGGCCCGGCCTGCTTCTGTTACCGAGAGGCGGGGGGGGGTACCTCTCTCTTGCAGGAGTATGGGGTGAGAGCCATGCCCAGTTCTGAGGCCTGGCCTGCTTCTGTTACCGGGGGGTACCTGTCTCTTGCAGGAGTATGGGGTGAGAGCCATGCCCAGTTCTGAGGCCTGGCCTGCTCCTGTTACTGGAGGGAGTACCTGTCTCTTGCAGGAGTATGGGGCGGGAGCCATGCCCAGTTCTGAGGCCCGGCCTGCTCCTGTTACCGGGGAGTACCTGTCTCTTGCAGGAGTATGGGGTGAGAGCCATGCCCAGTTCTGAGGCCTGGCCTGCTTCTGTTACCGGGGGGTACCTCTCTCTTGCAGGAGTATGGGGTGAGAGCCATGCCCGGTTCTGAGGCCCGGCCTGCTCCTGTTACTGGGGGGTGCACTCTCTCTTGCAGGAGTATGGGGTGAGAGCCATGCCCAGTTCTGAGGCCCGGCCTGCTTCTGTTACCGAGAGGCGGGGGGTACCTCTCTCTTGCAGGAGTATGGGGTGAGAGCCATGCCCAGTTCTGAGGCCTGGCCTGCTTCTGTTACCGGGGGTACCTCTCTCTTGCAGGAGTATGGGGTGAGAGCCATGTCCAGTTCTGAGGCCCGGCCTGCTCCTGTTACTGGGGGGTACCTCTCTCTTGCAGGAGTATGGGGTGAGAGCCATGCCCAGTTCTGAGGCCCGGCCTGCTTCTGTTACCGAGCGGCGGGGGGTACCTCTCTCTTGCAGGAGTATGGGGTGAGATCCATGCCCAGTTCTGAGGCCTGGCCTGCTTCTGTTACCGGGGGTACCTGTCTCTTGCAGGAGTATGGGGTGAGAGCCATGCCCAGTTCTGAGGCCCGGCCTGCTCCTGTTACTGGGGGGGTACCTCTCTCTTGCAGGAGTATGGGGTGAGATCCATGCCCAGTTCTGAGGCCTGGCCTGCTTCTGTTACCGGGGGTACCTGTCTCTTGCAGGAGTATGGGGTGAGAGCCATGCCCAGTTCTGAGGCCCGGCCTGCTCCTGTTACTGGGGGGGGGTACCTCTCTCTTGCAGGAGTATGGGGTGAGAGCCATGCCCAGTTCTGAGGCCCGGCCTGCTTCTGTTACCGAGAGGTGGTGGGTACCTCTCTCTTGCAGGAGTATGGGGTGAGAGCCATGCCCAGTTCTGAGGCCTGGCCTGCTTCTGTTACCGGGGGGTACCTGTCTCTTGCAGGAGTATGGGGTGAGAGCCATGCCCAGTTCTGAGGCCCGGCCTGCTCCTGTTACTGGGGAGGGGGTACCTCTCTCTTGCAGGAGTATGGGGTGAGAGCCATGCCCAGTTCTGAGGCCTGGCCTGCTTCTGTTACCGGGGGTACCTGTCTCTTGCAGGAGTATGGGGTGGGAGCCATGCCCAGTTCTGAGGCCTGGCCTGCTTCTGTTACCGGGGGTACCTGTCTCTTGCAGGAGTATGGGGTGAGAGCCATGCCCAGTTCTGAGGCCCGGCCTGCTTCTGTTACCGAGAGGCGGGGGGGTACCTCTCTCTTCTCTCTCTTGCAGGAGTATGGGGTGAGAGCCATGCCCAGTTCTGAGGCCCGGCCTGCTTCTGTTACCGAGAGGCGGGGGGGTACCTCTCTCTTGCAGGAGTATGGGGTGAGAGCCATGCCCAGTTCTGAGGCCTGGCCTGCTTCTGTTACCGGGGGTACCTCTCTCTTGCAGGAGTATGGGGTGAGAGCCATGTCCAGTTCTGAGGCCCGGCCTGCTCCTGTTACTGGGGGGTACCTCTCTCTTGCAGGAGTATGGGGTGAGAGCCATGACCAGTTCTGAGGCCCGGCCTGCTTCTGTTACCGAGAGGCGGGGGGGTACCTCTCTCTTGCAGGAGTATGGGGTGAGAGCCATGCCCAGTTCTGAGGCGTGGCCTGCTTCTGTTACCGGGGGTACCTGTCTCTTGCAGGAGTATGGGGTGAGAGCCATGCCCAGTTCTGAGGCCCGGCCTGCTCCTGTTACTGGGGGGTACCTCTCTCTTGCAGGAGTATGGGGTGAGAGCCATGCCCAGTTCTGAGGCCCGGCCTGCTTCTGTTACCGAGAGGCGGGGGGGTACCTCTCTCTTGCAGGAGTATGGGGTGAGAGCCATGCCCAGTTCTGAGGCCTGGCCTGCTTCTGTTACCGGGGGGTACCTGTCTCTTGCAGGAGTATGGGGTGGGAGCCATGCCCAGTTCTGAGGCCTGGCCTGCTTCTGTTACCGGGGGGTACCTGTCTCTTGCAGGAGTATGGGGTGAGAGCCATGCCCAGTTCTGAGGCCCGGCCTGCTTCTGTTACTGAGAGGCGGGGGGGGTACCTCTCTCTTGCAAGAGTATGGGGTGAGAGCCATGCCCAGTTCTGAGGCCTGGCCTGCTTCTGTTAACGAGAGGCGGGGGTACCTGTCTCTTGCAGGAGTATGGGGTGAGAGCCATGCCCAGTTCTGAGGCCCGGCCTGCTCCTGTTTATTGGAGGGAGTCTCCTGGGGGTGTGTGCGCCTTATCCCATCCTGCAGGCCCTTTCCTAAGGACTGGCTGCTCCTGGGTATTTCGTGTGTATTGGGGGGTACCCTTGGTGGTGAGGGGGCGTGGCTAGTTTTGTATCCACTGCCCTAAGCCCTGGCGTGCCCCTGTTTTCTTTTTGGGGGTGTCTCTTGGTGATGCCCATCCCTTCGGTCCCTCTTATTTATTTATTTATTTAAAGGTTTTATATAGCGCTGGGTACACCCAGGGGTATCAGAGCGCTTTACATGTGCGAAAACAAGATTACAGGACAAAGAAAGGAATGCTCAATAGCAGATCATAAAAGCAAGTAAAATCAAACTGAAATGAGCCGAAAAGGCACTCCACGGATGTCTATAAACATAGAAACAACAATAACAGATAAGTTTACATAGGGAGTGATAGAGGGAGAAAAAAAGGGTTCTTTGCTGGACTGCGGGTGAGGCATAATTAGATAAGAGTAGGCGTGGGGCACCAAGTAGGGGAAGAGGCGGGGAAGGGTATAAGGATAGGGGAGGCAGAGTGTGGGGTCCGATGCCAGATTAAGGACCCCAGTATTTGCTGAGAAGGTGCAGTTTGAGTTCTTTTTTAAAGCCGATGTAGGAGGGGTTACAACGCAATTCCTTGGGGAGGGCATTCCAGATGTTCGGCACGTTTCCTGAGAAGGAGCGAGATTGAGTGCTTTTCTTTTTGAATAGGGGGAGGGACGAGGAGGAAAGTGTTTGTGCTTCTCATAGGTCTGGAGCCGCCCGCTTTTTTGAGTTTATTTGTGATGTACAGCGGGGCATTCTGGTGTAGAGCTTTATGCGTAATGCATGCTGTCTTGTAGGAGGATCTATCTTCCACTGGAAGCCTTCAGGGCTGGGGAGATGTGGTCAAAACGTTTATAGTCAGTGATAAGCCTGGCTGCTAAGTGGAGCACGGATCTGAGTGGGGCTAGGTGGACTTTGGGGGTTCCTGTGAGGATAGCGTTACCATAGCCAATTTTGGAGAGTACCAGGGATTGGACAACCCATTTGAAGTCTTCAGGTGGAATGAAAGGTTTGATTTTCTTCAGATGGCGGAGAGTGAAGAGAGCTCCTTTAGCAGAGTTTTTTATGTGTTCGTTAAGGGTTAGATTTTTGTCGATGATAATACCAAGTGATTTCACTGAATTGGACAAAGAGAGTGAGCAGTTGAGAGAATTGAGATCAGAGATCCAGGTTTGGATGGGGGGCCCGTTGTTTTTAGGTGAGAAGAGGATGACTTCAGTTTTCTTAGGGTTAAGTTTGAGATGATTGGCGTAGAACCAGGATTGGATCTTGTTCAAGGTCTGGTTAAGATGAAGTACATCAGAGTGGGACCTAATTTTATAGTAAAGTTGGGTGTCATCAGCATAGAGGTGATAGTTAATTCCAGCTTGTTTCAGAATGATGGTAAGGGGTTCCATGAAGAGGTTAAAGAGAGAGTGGGAGAGAATAGAGCCTTGAGGGACACCTAGGGACACAGGTGAGGAGTTAGATAGGCAGTCGTTAATTTTGATTTGTTGTGTTCTGTGTTGGAGAAATGAGGTAAACCATTTAAGGACCTGACCGCTAAGGCCAAAGCGGGTCTTGAGCGAGTTGAGTAAGGAGTTGTGGTTGACTGTATCAAAGGCCGCTGAGAGGTCAAGGAGAATGAGAAGGCAGGATTCGCCGTTGTCAAGGGAGGAGTGGATGTCATCGACTATCTTTAGCATGGCGGTTTCAGTGCTGCAGCCTTTTCTGAAGCCGGATTGCAAGGGGTCCAGAAGGTTGAAATTGTTAATGTGATTATCCAATTGAAGCAGAGCACATTTTTCAAGGGCTTTGGAGAGAAGTGGTAGGTTTGAGATAGGACGGAGATTGTTCGGGTCATTAGGGTCTGAAGTGAGATTTTTAGGAATAGGCGTGATTTGACCGAGTTGAAGGGAGTCAGGGACACATCCTGTGGAGAGGGAGGTGTTGATGATCGTGGTCCAATAAGGGGCAATAATGTGGTTAAGATTCTGGATAAGACTGGAGGGGAGAGGGTCTTTGGTGTGTGAGGACGGTTTAAGTTTGGCGATGATGTTTAAGACTTCGAGCTCAGTCATGAGGTGAAAGTTAGTCCAGGATGCATTGTTTTTCAGTTGCAAGGGGGGAAGGCTGGAATCTAGGTGGGATGTAGTGTGAAGGTGAGTGGAAGAGGAAGGAGGTAGAGTCAAGATGGAAGGATCATCTAATGTAATGTCAGCAGCCAATGGGGGATTGGGTGGGATCTGAGTTAGATGGAAGGACTGATCAATTTTGGCGATTTTATCCGAGAAGAAGTTGGCAATTTCCTTACATCTATTTGTTGAGGCGGCCAGTTTAATGGGGGCTGTGGATGTTTGGTTGCAAAAAATGTTAAATAGTTCTCTGGGTCTATTTTTGGCTCGGTCTAGTTGAGTTCGGAAGAAGGTGGCCTTTTCTTTGAAAATGTGTTGTTTATAAGTAGCTCTAGCGGCCCGGAGACAGGCAAGGTGGGCGGGGGAGGGGTGTTGCCTCCATGTTCTTTCAGTCAGTCTAAGTGAGCATCTTTCGTCATTTAGGTCAGAGTTAAACCACGTTTTGGATGGAATGGATCTTTGTTTTTTTAGTTTGGGAGGGGCTAGGAGGTCTACGACCTCATTGACGGTCTTGTTGAAAAGCTCGGTGAGCTCATTGGCGTCTTGGGAGAGAGGGGTGAGAAGAAGTTGAGCTTGGAGCTTAGACTCAAAGTCGCCAGGAGGGATTTGATTAAGGTTTCTGGTCCATTTCATGGGTTTGAAGGTTTTAATAGGGGGGGGGGAGGGGAGAGGATTCGTTCTTGAACATGATGAGGTGATGGTCCGAACAGTCAATGGGGAGGATGCTGGAGAGGGAGGCCAAGTCGTTATTGGAAATGATGGCATCGAGAGTGGCACCTTTGGTGTGGGTGGGCGAGTGACATAGTTGAACAAGGCCATTGATCTCTAGAAGATTGATGAGATGGCTGACTGTGGGGTCAACAACATTGTTCCAGGAGATGTTAAAATCTCCTAGGAAGAGATTTTTCGAGTTGGAGAGTGAGGATTGGGAGAGAAGGCCGGATAGTTCCTCGGCGAAGGGTATAGGATCACCCGGGGGGGTGGTAGATGTTATGTAGGCGAATTGTGGGAGAGCCCTGTATAGTGAGTTCAGCGCCAAGATATTCAAAGGTTAAGTGTTCAGAATTTTTACACAGGAGAGTTGAAGGTCATTTTTATAGATAATAGCTAAGCCACCTCCTATTCTGTCTGGTCTGTCTTTCCTAATGATAGGGTAGCCAGGGGGGGTCAGTAGGTCTAGGATGGCCGTCGAGTGGTCATTAAGCCAGGTTTCTGTAAGGAAGGCAATGTCGATGGTTTCACTGAGGATGGTTTCAGATATTTCTGTTGCGTGTCGGACAGCCGAGCGGCAGTTAACGAGCATGCATAAGAGGGGCTTAGGGTTGGCTTTGGTAGCAGGGCACGAGTGTATGGTGGTAAGTTGAGCTGGGGGTCTAGGAGAGATGGGAGAGGAGGGGGTTCTGCTCATTCCCAAAATCACTGGGATGCTGGAATAAGGGAGGGAATGATCAGGGATCAGTGGTTTGGGAAGGTAAGAGTTGCATAAGTCCGTGATGACAGAAGAGGAGAGGCCGTTCCTAGCGCGGCGAGGCCTAAAAGATCTATTGCGAAGAGGAATAGTTTTCCAATGGTTAAGTTGGGCGGTGTAAGTGAGGTACGGGCAGGCGGAGTCATTATGATTGATGAGGGTCTTGGTGTTCAGGGTGTTAAAATCCTCTCTGAGTCTTATAAGTTCCGTCTGCACGGTTGAGAGATTAAGTTCAATGTTAGAAAGCGTCTGAGCGATAAGATTGAGTGTTAGCTCGGGCGAAGGGGAGGGGGGGAGAAAGGGGGTTCAGTGTTGGCCAGAGATGATAGCCTGATGGGGGTCTCTTCTGTGGGGGTCCCTTGGTGATGCCCACCCCTGCGGCCCCTCTCCCAAGGCCTGGCCTTCTGAGGGGTCTCTTGGTGATGCCCACCCCTGCGGCCCTTCTCTTCTGAGGGGATCTCTTGGTGATGCCCACCCCTGCGGGCCCTCTATTCTGCGGGGGTCTCTTGGTGATGCCCACCCCTGCGGCCCCTCTCTTCTGTGGGGGTCTCTTGGTGATGCCCACCCCTGAGGCCCTTCTCTTCAGAGGGGGTCTCTTGGTGATGCCCACTCCTGTGGCCCTTCTCTTCTGAGGGGGTCTCTTGGTGATGCCCACTCCAGCGGCCCCACTCTTCTGCAGGGGTCTCTTGGTGATGCCCACCCCTGCGGCCCTTCTCTTCTGAGAAGGTCTCTTGGTGATGCCCACCCCTGCGGCCCTTCTCTTCTGAGGGGGTCTCTTGGTGATGCCCACCCCTGCAGCCCTTCTCTTCTGAGGGGGTCTCTTGGTGATGCCCACTCCAGCGGCCCTTCTCTTCTGAGGGGGTCTCTTGGTGATGCCCACCCCTGCGGCCCTTCTCTTCTGAGGGGGTCTCTCAGTGATGCCCACCCCTGCGGCCCTTCTCTTCTGAGGGGGTCTCTTGGTGATGCCCACCCCCGTGGACCCTCTCTTCTGAGGGGGTCTCTTGGTGATGCCCACCCCCGCGGCCACTATCCCAGGGCCTGGCCTTCTGAGGGGGTCTCTTAGTGATGCCCACCCCTGCTGCCCTTCTCTTCTGCGGGGGTCTATTGGTGATGCCCACTCCTTCGGCCCTTCTCCCCTGCGACCCCTCACTTCTGAGGGGGTCTCTTAGTGATGCCCACCCCTGCGGCCCTTCTCTTCTGCGGGGGTCTCTTGGTGATGCCCACCCCTGTGGCCCTTCTCTTCTGAGGGGGTCTCATGGTGATGCCCACCCCTGCCGCCCTTCTCTCCTGAGGGGTCTCTTAGTGATGCCCACCCCTGCAGCCCTTATCTTCTGAGGGGGTCTCTTGGTGATGCCCACCCCTGCGGCCCTTCTCTTCTACGGGGGTCTCTTGGTGATGCCCACCCCTGTGGCCCTTACCTTCTGCTGGGGTCTCTTGGTGATGCCCACCCCTGCGGCCTTTCTCTTCTGCGGGGGTCCCTTGGTGATGCCCACCCTTGCGGCCCTTCTCTTCTGCGGTGGTCTCAGTGATGCCCACCCCTGCAGCCCCTCTCCCAAGGCCTGCTGAGGGGGTCTCTTGGTGATGCCCACCCCTGCCGCCCTTCTCTTCTGAGGGGGTCTCTTGGTGATGCCCACCCCCGCGGACCCTCTCTTCTGAGGGGGTCTCTTGGTGATCCCACCCCCGCGGCCCCTATCCCAGGGCCTGGCCTTCTGAGGGGGTCTCTTAGTGATGCCCACCCCTGCGGCCCTTCTCTTCTGCGGGGGTCTCTTGGTGATGCCCACTCCTTCGGCCCTTCTCCCCTGCGACCCCTCACTTCTGAGGGGGTCTCTTAGTGATGCCCACCCCTGCGGCCCTTCTCTTCTGCGGGGGTCTTTTGGTGATGCCCACCCCTGTGGCCCTTCTCTTCTGAGGGGGTCTCATGGTGATGCCCACTCCAGCGGCCCTTCTCTTCTGAGGGGGTCTCTTGGTGATGCCCACCCCTGCGGCCCTTCTCTTCTGAGGGGGTTACTTGGTGATGCCCACCCCTGCAGCCCTTCTCATCTGAGGGGGTCTCTTGGTGATGCCCACCCCTGCGGCCCTTCTCTCCTGAGGGGTCTCTTAGTGATGCCCACCCCTGCAGCCCTTATCTTCTGAGGGGGTCTCTTGGTGATGCCCACCCCTGCGGCCTTTCTCTTCTACGGGGGTCTCTTGGTGATGCCCACCCCTCTAGCCCTTACCTTCTGCTGGGGTCTCTTGGTGATGCCCACCCCTGCGGCCTTTCTCTTCTGCGGGGGTCCCTTGGTGATGCCCACCCTTGCGGCCCTTCTCTTCTGCGGGGGTCTCAGTGATGCCCACCCCTGCAGTCCCTCTCCCAAGGCCTGGCCTGCTGAGGGGGTCTCTTGGTGATGCCCACCCCTGCCGCCCTTCTCTTCTGGGGGGGTCTCTTTGCGATGCCCATCCCTGCGGCCCTCTCTACTGAGGGGGTCTCTTGGTGATGCCCACCCCTGCGGCCCTTCTCTTCTGGGGGGTCTCTTAGTGATGCCCACCCCTGCGGCCCTTCTCTTCTGAGGGGGTCTCTCTGTGATGCCCACTCCAGCGGCCCTTCTCTTCTGAGGGGGTCTCTCGGTGATGCCCACCCCTGCGGCCCTTCTCTTCTGAGGGGGTCTCTCGGTGATGCCCACTCCAGCAGCCCTTCTCTTCTGAGGGGGTCTCTTAGTGATGCCCACTCCAGCGGCCCTTCTCTTCTGAGGGGGTCTCATAGTGATGCCCACCCATGCGGCCCTTCTCTTCTGAGGGGGTCTCTTAGTGATGCCCACCCCTGCGGCCCCTCTCTTCTGAGGGGGTCTCTTGGTGATGCCCACTCCAGCCGCCCTTCTCTTCTGAGGGGTCTCTCTGTGATGCCCACCCCTGCGGTCCTTCTCTTCTGAGGGGTATCTTAGTGATGCCCACCCCTGTGGCCCTTCTCTTCTGAGGGGGTCTCTTAGTGATGCCCACCCCTGCGGCCCTTCTCTTCTGAGGGGGTCTCTTAGTGATGCCCACCCCTGCGGCCAGTCTCTTCTGAGGGGTCTCTTAGTGATGCCCACCCTTGTGGCCCTTCTCTTCTGAGGAGGTCTCTCAATGATGCCCACCTCTGCGGCCCCTCTCCCAAGGCCTTGTCTGCTCCTGTTTATTGGGGGGGTGGGCTGGGCCCAGTACTGCAGCCCCTTTCCCAAGGCCTGGCCTTCTGAGAGGGTCTCTCGGTGATGCCCACCCCTGCGGCCCCTCTCCCAAGACCTCGTCTGCTCCTGTTTATTGGGGGGGGGTGGAGGGGGGTGAAGGTCTGTGCCCAGTACTGCAGCCCCTCTCCCAAGGCCTGGCCTTCTGAGGGGTCTCTCGGTGATGCCCACCCCTGTGGCCCCTCTCCCAAGGCCTTGTCTGCTCCTGTTTACTGGGGGGAGGGGGTGGAGGGGGGGGTCGAAGGTCTGTGCCCAGTACTGCAGCCCCTCTCCCAAGGCCTGGCCTTCTGAGGGGGTCTCTCGGTGATGCCCACCCCTACGGCCCCTCTCCCAAGGCCTCGTCTGCTCCTGTTTATTGGGGGGGCAGAGGGGGGGGGGTTGAAGGTCTGTGCCCAGTACTGCAGCCCCTCTCCCAAGACCTCGCCTTCTGAGGGGGTCTCTTGGTAATGCCCACTCCAGCGGCCCTTCTCTTCTGAGGGGGTCTCTTGGTGATGCCCACCCCTGCGGCCCTTCTCTTCTGAGGGGGTCTCTTGGTGATGCCCACCCCTGCGGCCCTTCTCTTCTGAGGGGTCTCTTAGTGATGCCCACCCCTGCGGCCCTTCTCTTCTGCGGGGGTCACTTGGTGATGCCCACCCCTGTGGCCCTTCTCTTCAGAGGGGTCTCTTAGTGATGCCCACCCCTGCGGCCCGTCTCTTCTGAGGGGGTCTCTTAGTGATGCCCACCCATGTGGCACTTCTCTTCTGAGGAGGTCTCTCAATGATGCCCACCTCTGCGGCCCCTCTCCCAAGGCCTCGTCTGCTCCTGTTTATTGGGGGGGGTGGAGGGGGGGAGGGCTGGGCCCAGTACTGCAGCCCCTCTCCCAAGGCCTGGCCTTCTGAGGGGGTCTCTCGGTGATGCCCACCCCTGCGGCCCCTCTCCCAAGTCCTCGTCTGCTCCTGTTTATTGGGGGGGGGGGTGGAGGGGGTGTGAAGGTCTGTGCCCAGTACTGCAGCCCCTCTCCCAAGGCCTGGCCTTCTGAGGGGGTCTCTCGGTGATGCCCACCCCTGCGGCCCCTCTCCCAAGGCCTCGTCTGCTCCTGTTTACTGGGGGGGTGGAGGGGGAGGGGGGGGTTGAAGGTCTGTGCCCAGTACTGCAGCCCCTCTCCCAAGGCCTGGCCTTCTGAGGGGGTCTCTCGGTGATGCCCACCCCTGCGGCCCTTCTCTTCTGAGGGGGTCTCTCTGTGATGCCCACCCCTGCGGCCCCTCTCCCAAGGCCTCGTCTGCTCCTGTTTATTGGGGGGGCAGAGGGGGGTGGGGTTGAAGGTCTGTGCCCAGTACTGCAGCCCCTCTCCCAAGACCTCGCCTTCTGAGGGGGTCTCTTGGTAATGCCCACTCCAGCGGCCCTTCTCTTCTGAGGGGGTCTCTTGGTGATGCCCACCCCTGCGGCCCTTCTCTTCTGAGGGGGTCTCTTGGTGATGCCCACCCCTGCGGCCCTTCTCTTCTGAGGGGTCTCTTGGTGATGCCCACCCCTGCGGCCCTTCTCTTCTGCGGGGGTCACTTGGTGATGCCCACCCCTGTGGCCCTTCTCTTCAGAGGGGGTCTCTTAGTGATGCCCACCCCTGCGGCCCGTCTCTTCTGAGGGGGTCTCTTAGTGATGCCCACCCATGTGGCACTTCTCTTCTGAGGAGGTCTCTCAATGATGCCCACCTCTGCGGCCCCTCTCCCAAGGCCTCGTCTGCTCCTGTTTATTGGGGGGTGGACGGGGGGAGGGCTGGGCCCAGTACTGCAGCCCCTCTCCCAAGGCCTGGCCTTCTGAGGGGGTCTCTCGGTGATGCCCACCCCTGCGGCCCCTCTCCCAAGGCCTTGTCTGCTCCTGTTTACTGGGGGGGAGGGGGTGGAGGGGGGCGTTGAAGGTCTGAGCCCAGTACTGCAGCCCCTCTCCCAAGGCCTGGCCTTCTGAAGGGGTCTCTCAGTGATGCCCACCCCTGTGGCCCCTCTCCCAAGTCCTCGTCTGCTCCTGTTTACTGGGGGAGGTGGAGGGGGGGTTGAAGGTCTGTGCCCAGTACTGCAGCCTCTCTCCCAAGGCCTGGCCTTCTGAGAGGGTCTCTCGGTGATGCCCGCCCCTGCGGCCCTTCTCTTCTGAGGGGGTCTCTCTGTGATGCCCACCCCTGGGGCCCCTCTCCCAAGGCCTCGTCTGCTCCTGTTTATTGGGGGGGCGGAGGGGGCGGTTGAAGGTCTATGCCCAGTACTGCAGCCCCTCTCCCAAGACCTGGCCTTCTGAGGGGGTCTCTTGGTAATGCCCACTCCAGCGGCCCTTCTCTTCTGAGGGGGTCTCTTGGTGATGCCCATCCCTGCGGCCCTTCTCTTCTGAGGGGGTCTCTTGGTGATGCCCATCCCTGCGGCCCTTCTCTTCTGAGGGGTCTCTTACTGATGCCCACCCCTGTGGCCCTACTCTTCTGTGGGGGTCTCTTGGTGATGCCCACCCCTGAGGCCCTTCTCTTCTGAGGGGGTCTCTTAGTGATGCCCACCCCTGCGGCCCTTCTCTTCTGAGGGGGTCTCTTGGTGATGCCCACCCCTGCAGCCCTTCTCTTCTGAGGGGTTCTCTTGGTGATGCCCACTCCAGCGGCCCTTCTCTTCTGAGGGGGTCTCTTGGTGATGCCCACCCCTGCGGCCCTTCTCTTCTGAGGGGGTCTCTTAGTGATGCCCACCCCTGCGGCCCTTCTCTTCTGAGGGGGTCTTGGTCTGCCGAGGAGGTGTCCTACCTCTAATGCCATCCGCCGCCTTCATTGGCTGCCCGTGGCCAAGCGTTCAGAGTTCAAGGCCCTCTGTATTACTTTTAAAATCCTTAATTTTTCATCTCCTTGCATCTTGACTAATCTTCATACCTTCTATATCCCCTCTCGCCAACTTCGTTCTATGGGACAGAATCTTGTGGCTGTCCCCAGGGTCAGGAGGGCGCGCGCTGGTGGGCGCTACTTTCGTGTGTTGTCCTCGAAGCTCTGGAATGCGCTCCCCATCTCCATTCGCAGTTTAAAGTCCTACCTGCCTTTTCGGAAAGCTGTGAAAACATACCTCTTCCCTCCGTTATAAGCTGTCTCGTTCTGTGATTTGCTTTGTAGTTTTCTGCGCTCAGCGCCGGGACGCCCCTCTGCTGGGGCTGCCGTGCGCTCTATAAAAATTTATAACATAACATAACACCCCCGAGGCCCCTCTCTTCTGAGGGGGTCTCTTGGTGATGCCCACCCCGCGGCCCCTATCCCAGGGCCTGGCCTTCTGAGGGGGTCTCTTAGTGATGCCCACCCCTGCGGCCCTTCTCTTCTGCGGGGGTCTCTTGGTGATGCCCACTCCTTCGGCCCTTCTCCCCTGCGACCCCTCACTTCTGAGGGGATCTCTTAGTGATGCCCACCCCTGCGGCCCTTCTCTTCTGCTGGGGTTTCTTGGTGATGCCCACCCCTGTGGCCCTTCGCTTCTGAGGGGGTCTCATGGTGATGCCCACTCCAGCGGCCCTTCTCTTCTGAGGGGGTCTCTTGGTGATGCCCACCCCTGCGGCCCTTCTCTCCTGAGGGGTCTCTTAGTGATGCCCACCCCTGCAGCCCTTATCTTCTGAGGGGTCTCTTGGTGATGCGCACCCCTGCGGCCCTTCTCTTCTACGGGGGTCTCTTGGTGATGCCCACCACTGTGGCCCTTACCTTCTGCTGGGGTCTCTTGGTGATGCCCACCCCTGCGGCCATTCTCTTCTGCGGGGGTCCCTTGGTGATGCCCACCCCTGCGGCCCGTCTCTTCTGAGGGGATCTCTTAGTGATGCCCACCCCTGCGGCCCTTCTCTTCTGCGGGGGTCACTTGGTGATGCCCACCCCTGTGGCCCTTCTCTTCAGAGGGGGTCTCTTAGTGATGCCCACCCCTGCGGCCCGTCTCTTCTGAGGGGGTCTCTTAGTGATGCCCACCCATGTGGCCCTTCTCTTCTGAGGAGGTCTCTCAATGATGCCCACCTCTGCGGCCCCTCTCCCAAGGCCTTGTCTGCTCCTGTTTATTGGGGGGGTGGGCTGGGCCCAGTACTGCAGCCCCTTTCCCAAGGCCTGGCCTTCTGAGGGGGTCTCTTGGTGATGCCCACCCCTGTGGCCCCTCTCCCAAGGCCTTGTCTGCTCCTATTTACTGGGGGGAGGGGGTGGAGGGGGGGGTCGAAGGTCTGTGCCCAGTACTGCAGCCCCTCTCCCAAGGCCTGGCCTTCTAAGGGGGTCTCTCAGTGATGCCCACCCCTGTGGCCCCTCTCCCAAGTCCTCGTCTGCTCCTGTTTATTTGGGGGGGGTGGGGTGAAGGTCTGTGCCCAGTACTTCAGCCCCTCTCCCAAGGCCTGTCCTTCTGAGGGGGTCTCTCGGTGATGCCCACCCCTGCGGCCCCTCTCCCAAGGCCTCGTCTGCTCCTGTTTATTGGGGGGGCAGAGGGGGGGGGGTTGAAGGTCTGTGCCCAGTACTGCAGCCCCTCTCCCAAGACCTCGCCTTCTGAGGGGGTCTCTTGGTAATGCCCACTCCAGCGGCCCTTCTCTTCTGAGGGGGTCTCTTGGTGATACCCACCCCTGCGGCCCTTCTCTTCTGAGGGGGTCTCTTGGTGATGCCCACCCCTGCGGCCCTTCTCTTCTGAGGGGTGGCTTAGTGATGCCCACCCCTGCGGCCCTTCTCTTCTGCGGGGGTCACTTGGTGATGCCCACCCCTGTGGCCCTTCTCTTCAGAGGGGGTCTCTTAGTGATGCCCACCCCTGCGGCCCGTCTCTTCTGAGGTGGTCTCTTAGTGATGCCCACCCATGTGGCACTTCTCTTCTGAGGAGGTCTCTCAATGATGCCCACCTCTGCGGCCCCTCTCCCAAGGCCTCGTCTGCGCCTGTTTATTGGGGGGAGGGGGTGGAGGGGGTGGAGGGGGAGGGCTGGGCCCAGTACTGCAGCCCCTCTCCCAAGGCCTGGCCTTCTGAGGAGGTCTCTCGTTGATGCCCACCCCTGCGGCCCCTCTCCCAAGTCCTCGTCTGCTCCTGTTTATTGGGGGGGGGGGGTGGAGGGGGTGTGAAGGTCTGTGCCCAGTACTGCAGCCCCTCTCCCAAGGCCTGGCCTTCTGAGGGGGTCTCTCGGTGATGCCCACCCCTGCGGCCCCTCTCCCAAGGCCTCGTCTGCTCCTGTTTACTGGGGGTGGAGGGGAGGGGGGTTGAAGGTCTGTGCCCAGTACTGCAGCCCCTCTCCCAAGGCCTGGCCTTCTGAGGGGTCTCTCGGTGATGCCCACCCCTGCGGCCCTTCTCTTCTGAGGGGTCTCTCTGTGATGCCCACCCCTGCGGCCCCTCTCCCAAGGCCTCGTCTGCTCCTGTTTATTGGGGGGCAGAGGGGGTGGGGTTGAAGGTCTGTGCCCAGTACTGCAGCCCCTCTCCCAAGACCTCGCCTTCTGAGGGGGTCTCTTGGTAATGCCCACTCCAGCGGCCCTTCTCTTCTGAGGGGGTCTCTTGGTGATGCCCACCCCTGCGGCCCTTCTCTTCTGAGGGGGTCTCTTGGTGATGCCCACCCCTGCGGCCCTTCTCTTCTGAGGGGTCTCTTAGTGATGCCCACCCCTGCGGCCCTTCTCTTCTGCGGGGGTCACTTGGTGATGCCCACCCCTGTGGCCCTTCTCTTCAGAGGGGGTCTCTTAGTGATGCCCACCCCTGCGGCCCGTCTCTTCGAGGGGGTCTCTTAGTGATGCCCACCCATGTGGCACTTCTCTTCTGAGGAGGTCTCTCAATGATGCCCACCTCTGCGGCCCCTCTCCCAAGGCCTCGTCTGCTCCTGTTTATTGGGGGGGGGTGGACGGGGGGAGGGCTGGGCCCAGTACTGCAGCCCCTCTCCCAAGGCCTGGCCTTCTGAGGGGGTCTCTCGGTGATGCCCACCCCTGCGGCCCCTCTCCCAAGGCCTTGTCTGCTCCTGTTTACTGGGGGGAGGGGGTGGAGGGGGGGGTTGAAGGTCTGAGCCCAGTACTGCAGCCCCTCTCCCAAGGCCTGGCCTTCTGAAGGGGTCTCTCAGTGATGCCCACCCCTGTGGCCCCTCTCCCAAGTCCTCGTCTGCTCCTGTTTATTTGGGGGGGGGGTGGAGGGGGGGGTAAAGGTATGTGCCCAGTACTGCAGCCCTCTCCCAAGGCCTGGCCTTCTGAGGGGTCTCTCAGTGATGCCCACCCCTGTGGCCCCTCTCCCAAGGCCTCGTCTGCTCCTGTTTACTGGGGGAGGTGGAGGGGGGGGTTGAAGGTCTGTGCCCAGTACTGCAGCCTCTCTCCCAAGGCCTGGCCTTCTGAGAGGGTCTCTCGGTGATGCCCGCCCCTGCGGCCCTTCTCTTCTGAGGGGGTCTCTCTGTGATGCCCACCCCTGGGGCCCCTCTCCCAAGGCCTCGTCTGCTCCTGTTTATTGGGGGGGCCGAGGGGGGGGTTGAAGGTCTATGCCCAGTACTGCAGCCCCTCTCCCAAGACCTGGCCTTCTGAGGGGGTCTCTTGGTAATGCCCACTCCAGCGGCCCTTCTCTTCTGAGGGGGTCTCTTGGTGATGCCCATCCCTGCGGCCCTTCTCTTCTGAGGGGTCTCTTAGTGATGCCCACCCCTGCGGCCCTTCTCTTCTGCGGGGGTCTCTTGGTGATGCCCACCCCTGTGGCCCTACTCTTCTGTGGGGGTCTCTTGGTGATGCCCACCCCTGCGGCCCTTCTCTTCTGAGGGGGTCTCTTGGTGATGCCCACTCCAGCGGCCCTACTCTTCTGCAGGGGTCTCTTGGTGATGCCCACCCCTGCGGCCCTTCTCTTCTGCGGGGGTCTCTTGGTGATGCCCACCCTTGTGGCCCTACTCTTCTGTGGGGGTCTC
Source organism: Calotriton arnoldi (assembly GCA_963921515.1). Lineage (NCBI taxonomy): Eukaryota > Metazoa > Chordata > Amphibia > Caudata > Salamandridae > Calotriton > Calotriton arnoldi. Next base: position 1,023,298 of record CAWUFW010001266.1, on the reverse strand, counting down.
TTGGTGATGCCCACCCCTGTGGCCCTTCTCTTCAGAGGGGGTCTCTTAGTGATGCCCACCCCTGCGGCCCTTCTCTTCTGCGGGGGTCTCTTGGTGATGCCCACCCCTGCGGCCCTTCTCTTCTGCGGGGGTCTCTTTGTGATGCCCACCCCTGTGGCCCTACTCTTCTGTGGGGGTCTCTTGGTGATGCCCACCCCTGTGGCCCTTCTCTTCAGAGGGGGTCTCTTAGTGATGCCCACCCCTGCGGCCCGTCTCTTCTGAGGGGGTCTCTTAGTGATGCCCACCCTGTTTATTGGGGGGGGGTGGAGGGGGAGGGCTGGGCCCAGTACTGCAGCCCCTCTCCCAAGGCCTTCTGAGGGGGTCTCTCGGTGATGCCCACCCCTGCGGCCCTTCTCTTCTGAGGGGGTCTCTCTGTGATGCCCACCCCTGCGGCCCCTCTCCCAATGCCTCGTCTGCTCCTGTTTATTGGGGGGACGGAGGGGGGGGGGGGTTGAAGGTCTGTGCCCAGTACTGCAGCCCCTCTCCCAAGACCTGGCCTTCTGAGGGGTCTCTTGGTAATGCCCACTCCAGCGGCCCTTCTCTTCTGAGGGGGTCTCTTGGTGATGCCTACCCCTGCGGCCCTTCTCTTCTGAGGGGGTCTCTTGGTGATGCCCACCCCTGCCGCCCTTCTCTTCTGAGGGGTCTCTTAGGGATGCCCACCTCTGCAGCCCCTCTCTTCTGTGGGGGTCTCTTGGTGATGCCCACTCCTGCGGCCCTTCTCTTCTGAGGGGGTCTCTTGGTGATGCCCACTCCAGCGGCCCCACTCGTCTGCAGGGGTCTCTTGGTGATGCCCACCCCTGCGGCCCTTCTCTTCAGAGGGGGTCTCTTGGTGATGCCCACTCCTGCGGCCCTTCTCTTCTGAGGGGTCTCTTGGCGTTGCCCACTCCAGCGGCCCCACTCTTCTGCAGGGGTCTCTTGGTGATGCCCACCCCTGCGGCCCTTCTCTTCTGAGAAGGTCTCTTGGTGATGCCCACCCCTGCGGCCCTTCTCTTCTGAGGGGGTCTCTTGGTGGGTCTCTCAGTGATGCCCACCCCTGCGGCTCTTCTCTTCTGAGGGGGTCTCTTAGTGATGCCCACCCCTGCGGCCCCTCTCTTCTGAGGGGTCTCTTAGTGATGCCCACCCCTGCGGCCCCTCTCTTCTGAGGGGGTCTCTTGGTGATGCCCACCCCCGTGGCCCCACTCCCAGGGCCTGGCCTTCTGAGGGGGTCTCTTGGTGATGCCCACCCCTGCAGCCCTTCTCTTCTGCGGGGGTCTCTTGGTAATGCCCACTCCTTCGGTCCTTCTCCCCTGCGGCCCCTCTCTTCTTTGGGGGTCTCTTAGTGATGCCCACCCCTGCGGCCCTTCTCTTCTGCGGGGGTCTCTTGGTGATGCCCACCCCTGTTTCCCTTCTCTTCTAAGGGGGGGGGGGTCTCTTGGTGATGCTCACTCCAGCGGCCCTTCTCTTCTGAGTGGGTCTCTTGGTGATGCCCACCCCTGCGGCCCTTCTCTTCTGATGGGTCTCTTAGTGATGCCTGTGAGAAGTTGGCCTGGTATATGCTGTCCACTAGTTATAGTGGGCACCTTGCACCAGTCCAATCGACCTTTATTGATGAAAGGTTTAAAGACAACCTTTATTGAAAGCTATCCTAGTGGTAGCTATGGAGAGCAGCCTTCAGGCTAAGTCTTGAAGGAGTGTTAAGCTATTGTTTTACCAGTTATAACCTCATGAATGACCAAATGAAAGGAGAACCACACCAGGTATATATATAAAATATATGTATTTATTACTAAACACAACCCAATAGTCTCTTTATGAGGCTAGAGGTGAGAGTACACAATTTACAAGTCGAATAGCACAGTAAAATAGCACAATATACGATTAGCCCTAGGGGCGTACCAAACCATATATTAAGAAAGTGGTATAAGAACCACGACTTAAGTAGACACAAGGCCTAGAGCCTGTAGAATCGCTGGGACCCCAAGGAACCACCCAAGGTAGTGACACAGGGGACCCACGGGGGCTGTGTGCAGTGTGTGAACACAGCCGCGATCTCCGTTAAAGTCTATGGGAAAGTCGCGGTTACCGTTTTAGAGTTTAGGGACACTTAGAAATGGACTAGGACCAAACCCTCTTGGACTTAGACAGTTCTAGGGTCAACACCCACGGGAGCACCAGAGTACTTGAGTTACCTCACCCAGGGAAGCCGGGTGCATAGGTGTCAAATGGTGTCGGGTCGCGTCGTCGTTTTCGATGGCAGCCTGCCACGAAGTGCTGCTGCCGGGAAGATGCGAAGTGTCCGAAGAGATCCAAGCCTGGATCAGAGATGAGAAGAACCTGAAAGCAGAGGGGACAGAGTCTGGGTCACTTGCCAGTGACCAGGGGCACGATAGTTGAATGCCCACCAATGTCGGGTGCTTCAGGTGAAAGAGGTGAAGCTTGACTCTTCAGCCACGAGGACCAGGAGGAATCGATGATGACCAGGAGCTGGATTCAAGCTGTGCCACGAAGGATGTCGAGTGCTGCAGCGTTGGTGTCCGGATTGAACACAACAAGCCTTGGCAACAGCAACCCATGCAGAAAGGAGAAAGATGCTTCGGAGCAGACCAGCCAGGTCTGAGGGACTCACCCCTTGGTGGGGAGTTAGGGCACGTCTGGAGCAACCAGAAACGCCCAATGAAAATCAGAGTTGCCTTCACAGGGACCCACCAGTCAACAGACCAGGGATCGCGAAGGAGCCTCGAGCGGAAATGCAAGAAGCGGGCCCACGGAACACTCGTGGAGTGTAGGCTCACAATCTTCGGTGCAAATGGTGCTCGGGGCCTGGGCTACGAGTAACCCAAAGCAGGACTTCAAGAGTCGTCGAGAAGTCAATGCACTAGCAAATGTGCACGGTGACCAGGAGTTCCGGTTCCATGCTACTCACAAGGGCTGCGGGACTCAGCTTTGCTGAGGACTCGGGTCGGCCTCTGAGATGTCTGGAAATCCTCTTCCTGGGCTGCAAGTACTTCGGAGTCCGGCGGGATCTTCAGAGATGCAGACGGGCAAATGCTTTGTTGGTGCCTGCCAAGCAGGGGAGTCACTCCTTGACCCCAAGGGAGATTTCTTCAGTCCTCTAGTCTTGAGTAGAGCGTCGAAGTTCCAGGATTCAGTTTCAGAGTTTTGTCCAGGGATATCTAAAGTCCTGTTGCCAGGGTTCCCTTACTTATACTAAAGAAAGGGGTTGGACTAACTCTGGGGACCCACCTATGGGAGGGTTTGGAAAGAGGGGTGGCTACACCCATTTCCTTTGTCCAGTTTCGCGCCAGAGCAGGGGCTGGTAGCCCCTGCAACCGGTTTGAACTGGGATATGCACGAGGACGCCAAATGTGCCCCCAGTGCAGGACTTCAAAGCACTCAGAGAGTGCACCCACCCAGCCCCAATCCACTAAGGCCTGTCTGGGAGGTGGTCACACCTCCCTGTGACAGGAAACCTATTGTCCAGGCCTCCCCTGCCGGAGTTTCGGTCAGCAGCAGGAGGCCAGACTCGTGTCTGTGGCTGCAGCATCAATTTTGTGATGCCAGGGCTCTTTTAAGGTTTCTACTGGGTATACCGGTGGGGACATGTCTCTCCCTCTACAAGGGTGGAATTCTACCCCCGCTGCCAGGACTGGCGGTGGGGTAGGATTCCAAGGTGTTTGACACCAAACACGACATGTTTCCGTGCAGCCAGTCCAAAGTTAGCATTTTACCGCGAGGTTATAATGCACTTAAGAGTATATGGTCAGGCTGCACCACAGACAACCCCGGATAGGAGATTCCGAGGGCTGCAGAGGGGCTCTGCTCATGCATGGGCACCCTCTCACATATAACCAAGCACCCTGCCTTCAGGATTGATAAGGCCTGCCATAGGGGTGACTGATAGGTTTCTATGTGTAGTGATAGGTGAGATATAGTGAACCTATATCTCTGTAAGGGTTGCATGCTCCACCTCACTCAGGCTGCAGTAGCAGTCCTGTGGTGTCATTTTGGATGGCCTTCCAGGGGTGGCACAATACATGCTTCAGCCCCTGGTAGGCCTCTGGGGTACCTATGCCCTGGGTACATAGTATACCATATACTAGGGACTTATAAGGGCACTCCAGAATCCAATCTGGGATGTACCTAAAGTACATGGAATCAATTTAGAGACGAAGCAGCTAGGCTGGGGTCCTGGATAGAAGGGCCCCAGCCAGACTAAAGTCGAAAAACAGTGTAGCATCAGCAAAAAAGTGGGGTTAACCATAAGAGGCAGATCCTACTCTCCTACACAATCCCCCCCCCCAACACAGGGACATTAAACTAACCTTGACCAGTTAAATCTTCATGTTCTAAGTGGAAATATCTGGAGAGTCCATCTGCATTGGCATGGTTACTCCCAGGTCTATGTTCCACTGTATAGTCCATACCCTGTAGGGAAATGGACCACCTCAAAAGTTTGGGGTTTTCACCCTTCATCTGTTTTAGCCATAAGAGGGGCTTATGGTCTGTCTGAACAATGAAGTGAGTGCCAAACAAGTATGGCCTCAGCTTCTTCAGAGCCCAAACCACAGCAAAGGCCTCCCTCTCAATGGCTGACCAACGTTTCTCTCTGGGGGTCAGCCTTCTGCTAATAAAAGCTACTGGCTGATCCTGACCTTCATCATTCAACTGTGATAGTACAGCCCCTACCCCCAACTCAGATGCATCTGTTTGCAAAATGAACTTTTTGGAGTAATGAGGACTCTGCAGAATGGGAGCAGTGCACATGGCCTGCTTCAGGTCATCAAATGCCTTTTGACAGCTAACTGTCCACTGAACCTTTTTGGGCATTTTCTTAGAGGTTAAGTCATTCAGGGGTGTCACTATTGATCCATACCCCTTGACAAATCTTCTGTAGTACCCAGTCAGGCCTAAGAAGGCTCTCACCTGAGTCTGGGTAGTTGGAGCAACCCAGTCCATGATGGTCTGGATTTTGCTCTGCAATGGTTGAACCTGGCCTCCACCCACAAGGTGGCCCAGGTACACAACCTGACTCTGCCCTAGCTGGCACTTGGTGGCCTTGATAGTGAAGCCTGCCTTCTGCAGGGCCTCCAAAAAATTTCTGAGGTGGACCAGGTGATCCTCCCAGGTGGAGCTAAAGACAGCAATATCATCTAGATATGCTGCACAATAGGCTTCCAGACCTGTAAGGACTGTGTTCACCAACCTCTGAAAAGTGGCAGGTGCATTCTTCAAACCAAAGGGCATCACCACAAACTGGTAAAGCCCACCAGGGGTAGAAAATGCAGTTTTTGGCTTTGCATCATCAGCTAGTCTGATCTGCCAGTAGCCAGCTTTTAGGTCAAATGTGCTTAGATACTTGGCTGAGGCCAAAGTGTCTATTAGCTCATCTGCCCTGGGGATTGGATGGGCATCAGTCCTAGTGACTGCATTGAGGCCTCTGTAGTCCACACAAAACCTCATCTCTCTCTTACCATCTTTGGTGTGAAGTTTTGGCACCAGGACCACTGGACTAGCCCAAGGGCTATCTGAAGGCTCAATGACACCCAGTTCCAACATTTTCTGGACTTCTGTCCTGATACAGTCCCTGACCTGGTCAGGTTGCCTGTAAATCTTACTTTTAACAGGCAGACTGTCCCCAGTGTCCACTTCATTAGTGCACCAGGTGGTCTGACTTGGAGTCAGAGAAAACATGTGTCTGAACTGATTGAGCACCTGTCTACAATCAGTTTGCTGCTGGGCAGTGTGAGAAGTTGGCCTGGTATATGCTGTTCACTAGTTAAAGTGGACACCTTGCACCAGTACAATTCGACTCTTATGGTAGGTAGGTTTAAGACAACCTTTATAGAAAGCTATCCTAGTGGTAGCTGTGGAGAGCAGCCTTCAGGCTAAGTCTTGGAGGAATGTAAAGCAGCTTGTTTTACCACACAATCTCTTGAATCACCAAATGAAAAGACACCACACCGGTACATATATCAAATATATATGTATTTATTAATAAACAACTCTCTACTAATCTCTTTATGAGATTAGAAGCCAGGAACATATGTACAAGTCAATGTTTTATCAAAATAAGTTAGCACAAGTAAATATCACAATCTTAGCTTGGCTAGACCGTGGTCTAGAGCATTTAGAATCGAGGGACCCCAAAGAACCACCCCAGGTAGTTGTAGGAGACCCACAGGGGAAGGACGCGGTGTATAGACACTGGTGCGAGTCCTGTACGAGTCTATGCGAGAGAACGCGATTGAGTTATCAGTGTTACAGGTCCCTGGCGTGTTCGAGGCGAACACACCGATCGGTAAGTACGAGTCGAAGGACGCGGATACTGATAGAGTCACAAGGGAGTTGGACGCGATGTGTCTAACACAGACGAGAACCCTGTTCGAGCCAGTGCGAGAATCGCACGGGGAAAATAGGAGTTTTAGGGCACTTCTAGGGTAGCTACAAGCAAGCCACTTACAGGGTAAGTAGTTCTAGGGCCCACACCCACAGGAGCACCGTAGTGCTGAAGTTACCTCACCCAGGGGAGCCGGGTGCATAGGTGTCCTTTGGTGTCGGGTCGCGGCGTCGTTTTCAATGGGAGCCAGTGAAGACTTGCTGCTTGCGACGACAGAAGAAGTGTCTGTTGGAATCCAAGCCTGGATTCGGAAGGAGGAAGACCTGAAAGCAGAGGGGACAGTGTTCACAGTCACTTGGCAGTGACTCTGGGCAAGGAAGATGAATGCCCACCGTCGTCGACAGTTTGGGTCGTTCGCGGGTGTCTTGACTCGTCGACCACGTGGTCCAGGCAGCGTCGATGATGACCAGGAGTTGGATTCGGTGTGTCCCACGACGTCTGCAGCTTACTGAGGTATCGGCGACTCGATTGGAGCCAACAAGCCTTGGTAGCAGCAAGTCTTGTGGTGATGAGGAAAAGTCAATGGTGCAGACCAGCAAGGTCTGGGGGACTTACCCAGCAAAGGTAAGTCAGGGCAGGCCTGGAGCAACCAGGGGAGCCCTTTGGTTTTGTTGGAAAGTCTTCTGGGGACCCACAAGCCGGCTGGCAAATGATCGCAAAGACACCTCGGGAGGATCCACTCAACAGGGGCCCACGGTCACTCGGGACGGTGTAGGCCTCTGAATTCGGGAGGGATCTCTGCTAGAGGCTGGGAACACACGTGATCCAAAGCACAAGTTCGTAGAACGTCGTGAAGGGGTTGCACTCGACAATATTGCACGGTACCCAGGGGCTGCGGTTCCTCGTCGCTCGTGGGGTCCACTTGCCTCAGCTTCACTGGGGACTCACGATGGCCTTGGAGAAGTCAGGAAATCCTCTTCCTGGGCTGCAGGGACTTCGGGCTCCGGCGGGAGCGGCGCAGTTTGCGACCGTCGTTGTAGTTTTTGGTGCCTGCCAAGCAGGGGAGTCACTCCTTGACTCCAAGGGAGATTCTTCAGTCTTCCAAAGGTAGTGGAACGTCGAAGGTCAAGGATTCTTCTGTAGAGCGTCGTCCAGGGAGATCTGGGTTGCAATGCACAGGTTCCCCCTTTTATACTAAAAAGAAGGGAGGGACTAGCTCTATGACCCCACCTATGGGAGGGTCAGTGGAGTGGGTGGCTACACCCACTTCCCTTTGTCCAGTTTCGCGCCAGAGCAGGGGCAGGTAGCCCCTGAGCCGGTTCGAACTGGGGTATGCACAGAGGAGCCTTCTGCTCCCCCAGTGCAGGACTTCAAAGCACTCTAAGAGTGCACCCACCCAGCCCCAATACACTAAACTCTGTCTGGGAGGTGGTCACACCCCCTTGTGACAGGATATCTATTGTTGGGCTTCCTCCACTGTGAGTTTCGGTCATCAGCAGGAGGGCAGCCCAATGTCTGTGACTGGTGGCATCCATCTTGTGATGCCAGGGCTCTGGAAAGAAGTTACCGGTTAGGCCGGTGGGTACATGTCTCTCCCTCTAGAAGGGTGGATGCTACCCCCGCCGCCAGAACTGGCGGGGGGTAGTATTCCAAGATGTTTGACACCAAACACGACATGTTTCCGTGCAGCCATCCCAAAGTTAGCATTTAACGCGAGGTTATAATGCGCTTAAGAATATATGGTCAGGCTGCACTACAAACAGCGTCAGAGAAGGGTCTCTGAACGCTGCAGAGGGGCTCTGCTCACGCAGGGGCACCCTCCCACATAAGAACCAAGCACTCTGCCTTCAGGATTGATAAGGCCTGCCATAGGAGTGACTTATAGGTTTGTATGTGTGTATGTCTGTAGTGGTATAGGTAGCCCATACCACAGTAAGGGGTGCATGCACCACCTTACCCAGGCTGCAGTAGCAGACCTGTGGTGTCAGATTTAGTCTGCTTCCCAGGGGTGGCATAATACATGCTTCAGCCCCTGGTAGGCCTGTGAAGTACCTATGCCCTTGGTACCTAAGGTACCATATACTAGGGACTCATAAGGTACCACAGTATCCAATCACTAGTGCACCTAGAGTGCACTCCAAGTCGTTTAGAGAGAACAGAGAGGCTGGGGCCCTGATTAGCAGGGACCCAGCCCGACTATAGCCAGAAACCAGTGTAAACATAAAAAAAAAAGTGGGGGCAACATAAGAGGCAGATCCTACTCTCCTACACAACCCCCCCCCCAAAAGCAGGGACACTAAACTAACCTTGACCAGTTAAGTCTTCGTACTCTAAGTGGAAATACCTCGAGAGTCCATCTGCATTGGCATGTTGGGTCCCAGGTCTATGCTCCACTGTATAGTCCATCCCCTGTAGGGAAATGGACCACCTCAAAAGTTTTGGGTTTTCTCCTTTCATTTGTTTAAGCCATAGGAGGGGCTTGTGGTCGGTCTGAACTATGAAGTGAGTGCCAAACAAGTATGGCCTCAGCTTCCTCAGGGCCCACACCACAGCAAAGGCCTCCCTCTCTATAGCTGACCAACGTTTCTCTCTAGGGGTCAGCCTTCTGCTAATAAAAGCTACTGGCTGGTCTTGACCTTCATCATTCAGTTGAGACAGTACAGCTCCCACACCCAGCTCAGAAGCATCTGTTTGGACAATGAACTTTTTGGTGTAGTCTGGACTCTGTAAGATGGGGGCAGTGCACATGGCCTGCTTTAGGTCTTCAAATGCCTTCTGACAGCTAGCTGTCCACTGAACCTTTTTTGGCATTTTCTTTGAGGTCAGATCATTCAAGGGGGTCACTATAGATCCATATCCCTTCACAAACCTCCTATAGTACCCAGACAGGCCTAAGAAGGCTCTCACCTGTGTCTGAGTGGTTGGAGCAACCCATTCCATTATGGTTTGGATTTTGCTCTGTAAAGGCTGAACCTAGCCTCCACCTACAAGGTGGCCCAGGTACACAACCTGACTCTGCCCTATCTGGCACTTAGTGGCCTTGATAGTGAAGCCTGCTTTCTGCAGAGCCTACAAAACATTCCTGAGGTGGACCAGGTGATCCTGCCAGGAGGAACTAAAGACAGCAATATCATCTAGGTAAGCTGAGCAATAAGTTTCCATCCCTGCCAGAACTTTATTCACCAACCTCTGAAAAGTGGCAGGTGCATTTTTCAATCCAAAGGGCATCACCACAAAGTGGTAGTGCCCACCAGGGGTCGAAAATGCTGTTTTGGCTTTTGCATCATCAGCTAATCTGATCTGCCAGTAGCCAGCTGTTAGGTCAAATGTACTTAGGTACTTGGCTGAGGCCAAAGTATCAATCAGCTCATCTGCCCTGGGTATGGGATAGGCATCAGTCCTAGTGACTGCATTGAGGCCTCTGTAGTCTACACAAAACCTCATTTCTTTCTTACCACCCTGGGTATGAGGCTTGGGTACTAGGACTACTGGGCTAGCCCATGGGCTATCTGAAGACTCAATCACACCTAACTCCAACATTTTCTGGACTTCAGTCCTGATACAGTCCCTGACATGGTCAGGTTGCCTGTAGATTTTACTCTTGACAGGCAGACTGTCCCCAGTGTCCACCTCAAGGGTGCACCAGGTAGTCTGACTGGGGGTCAGGCTAAACATATGTCTCTACTGTTGCAGAACCTGTCTGCACTCAGTTTGCTGATGGTCAGTGAGGCTGCTTGCCAAAGCAACACCATCTACTGACCCATCATCAGGGTTCTGTGAGAGAAGGTCAGGGAGAGGGTCACTCTCCTCCTCCTGGTCCTCATCAGTTGCCATGAGCAAGCCCATGTCAGCCCTGTCAACATATGGCTTTAATCTGTTGACATGGAGCACCCTCAGGGGGCTCCTGGGAGTTCCAAGATTCACCAGATAGGTGACTTCTCCCTTTTGTTCAACTATTGTATGGGGGTCACTCCACTTGTCTTGGAGGGCTGCTGGGGCCACAGGCTCCAACACCCACACTTTCTGTCCTGGCTGGTACACAGTCAGCACAGCCTTTGGTCATGCCAAGCTTTTTGTAATTCTTGGCTGGCCTCCAGGTTTTTGGTTGCCTTTTTCATGTACTCTGCCATCCTGGAGCGGAGACCAAGTACATAGTCCATCACATCCTGTTTGGGGGGCTTGAGAGGTAACTCCCAGCCCTCTTTGACCAAACACAATGGACCCCTTACACGATGCCCAAACAGAAGCTCAAATGGGCTGTAACCAACCCCCTTCTGTGGAACCTCTCTGTAGGCAAACAACAGGCAGGGAAGAAGAAGGTCCCATTTCCGCCTAAGCTTCTCTGGGAGTCCTTTAATCATTAAATGTAAGTAAAAATTTAAGTCCGTTTTTATATAGCGCAGCTACTCACCCTTACGGGTCTCAAGGCGCTGGGGGCCGTCGTGGAAATTAAGTGAGCTATTGCCCAGAGTCACATGGTGCTGAGCTGAGCTGCCGCCGGAGCCGGGGATCGAACCGTGAACCCTGTGCTCTGAAGTCAGCTGCTCTGGCCGCTGCACCACACCTCTCCACATTCCCTTAAGGGTTTTGTTGAAGCGTTCAACCAAACCATTGCATTGTGGGTGATAGGGGGTAGTGAACTTATAAGTCACACCACACTCCTTCCACATTGCTTTCAAATATCCTGACATGAAGTTGGTACCTCTGTCAGAGATTACCTCCTTTGGGAAACCCACTCTGGAGAAGACTCCAATGAGGGCTCTTGCCACCACAGGGGCTGTGGTGGTCCTCAGGGAATTGCCTCTGGGTACCTGGTGGCATGATCCACTACCACCAGGATAAATCTGTGCCCAGATGCAGTTTGAGGGTCAAGGGGACCAACAATGTCAATCCCTACCCTTTCAAAGGGTACCACCACCACATGTAGTGGTATCAGGGGGGCCTTTGTGGTGCCACCTGCCTTGCCACTGGCTTGGCATGTGACACAGGAGCGACAAAACTCCTTGGTGTCCTCTGACATATGTGGCCAATGAAAATGTGGAACAAGCCTGCCCCAGGTCTTGCTTTGGCCCAAGTGACCTGCCAAAGGGATATCATGTGCTAGGGTCAAGAGGAACCCCCTAAACTTCTGAGGTATTACCAACCTCCTGGTGGCTCCAGGGGCTGGATCTCTACCTTCAGGATATAGGAGTCCCTCATCCCAATAAACGTTATGGGACCCACTAGCACTCCCTGCAGCCTCAGCAGCAGCCTGCTGACTGAGGGGGTTCAAGAGAGGGGCAGCACTGTTGCTCCTTACTCAGATCTTCCCTAGAAGGGCCCCCTGCCCCCAAGAACTCAACCTGATCAGGCTCAAGTTCCTCTGGGGCAGTTCCTTCTTCAGGGTCTGCTCCTCCTCCCTGGGGAGGGGAATCTGTGATCTGAGACAGAGGGGAAGGCACTGCCTTAACCCTACTGCTCCTCCTCTTGGGAAGCATCTGGTCCATAATTTCAGGATCCAGAGCTGATTCAGTGTCATGCATTTTGGCTTGTGACCTGGTCACAGCAAATACCTCTGCAGGGATGCCCAACATCTCAGCATGAGTCCATAACTCTACTTCAGACCAGGCTGAAGTTTCTAGATCATTGCCCAATAGACATTCTACAGGGAGGTCTGCACTGACTACAACCTTCTTGAGGCCAGTTACCCCTCCCCAGGAGAAATTCACAGCTGCCAGACTATGGTTGGTCCTGACATTGCTTGCATTGGTCACCTGGTACATTTCGCCCAGGATGATCTGTCCAGGGTCCACAAGATCCTCTGCCACCATGGTGACACTAGCACCTGTGTCCCTAAATGCCAAAGCCTGTTTGCCATTTATTACAGGCTGCTGTTTGTATTTGCCCAGATTACTGGGGCTTACTAGGAAGGACATGTCAATGTCTCCATCACAAATCAGCAATGCCTGAGTGGTTACTCTGTCTAGGTCAGAGTCCACTTCAGAACCCAGGGTCAACCCTACTACACCCTTCTTCTGAGTACCACCTCCACCAGTAGCTGGACTAGGGGGAACAGTTGCCTTAGGGGCAGGAGTGGTGGTGGTTTGGTCTTTGGACTTGTTACAGTCAGATGTCCAGTGCCCTTTCTGTTTACAGAATTTGCACCAGGGCTTCTTTTGGCCTTTTCCCTTGTTGGATTGTGACTCCCCACCAGATGCAGATTTTTGGGGCCCTTGTGAAGACTTCTGGTCTGTTGACTTATCCCCACCTTTCTCAGAGCCCTTAGAATCCTGCTTCTTGGTGTCACCCCCTTGGTTCTGGGTTTTCTGCCTCACCCTGGTTCTGACCCACTTGTCTGCCTTCTTTTCCAATTCTTGGGGAGAGGTCAGATTGGAGTCCACCAGGTATTGATGCAACAACTGGTTCTGGCAATTATTAAGGATCTGTTCTCTCATCATTAGATTATACAATCCCTTGAAATCAGTAACCCTACTGCCAACCAGCCAACCCTCCAGAGCCTTGGTTGCACAATCTACAAAGTCAGTCCAGTCCTGAGTCTGTGCCTTCTGGGTGTCTCTGAACTTCAACCTGTACTGCTCAGTGGTTAAGCCAAACCCATCTATCAGTGCACTCTTCAGGACTTCATAGTCATCAGCATCCTCTTCTCTAACAGTGAGGAGCTTGTCTCTACCTTTATCTGAAAAGGAGAGCCACAAGATTGCTGCCCACTGCTTTTGGGGGACCTGTTGTACTCTACAGGCCCTTTCCATAGCAGTTATCCACTTATGGATATCATCCCCACTCTGGTAGGGAGGAACAACCTTGCTCAGGTTCCTATGGTCTGGAATATATTCTCTGCCTCTAGGGACACTGTTGCTGCCACCAGGGGGTTCTAACCCTCTTTTCTAGAAGCTCTCTGGAGCTCAAAGGCTTCTCTATCTAATGCCAACTGCTTGGTTTTGAGGGCAAATCTTTCTTCCTCATACTGCAGCAGTTTGCACAGTCTTTCAGAGGAGGTCTCTCTTCTTGGAAAGTAGGAGTTCCTCTGCTGGACAAATTCTCTGCCAGAGTGCTAGGAGCGGTCAGAGTCCCTAGAAAGGGACCTGTGCCTCTCCTCCACTGTGTCAGTTCTCTTAGGGAGAATTCCTCTGTCCTTTTCAGACCCCTTGGGGCCTGGCCCTACAATCACAGAGTCTTGGTCAACTTGATGTTCATCATCTGACCCAGACACTGTAATTGACCCACCCCCTGATTCAGACCCATTAGCTCCTAGAGCTAATCTAAGATCATCTGCTGTCAGCAGATCTATCAGGTGTAGTGTGGAGGGACTCTGTCCTATCTTCAGGTGCCTCTCAGCACACATGGCTTTCAAGTCAAAGAAAGTCATGTCCTTATACTAAAGCTGGGTGGATCCACTGGGTCCATCCCTTAAGGACATTCTAGTGTTGTGCAGTGTTGTACTACCTACACTAGTTTGTGGCCTACTGATCCTAGCTTGAGCTATAGAAAGGGTGTGCTATCCCTTGGCACACAGCTCTAAGTTCAGTAGAACTTATTGATACTAAGCTTGACTTTATATGTACCTTGAGTACCTATAGTGGTTTTCAGTTAGTAATTCAAATAGAGATTTTCTGGTAAAACAATAGCAAGCTGGAATCCCACACGCTGCCACCAATGTGAGAAGTTGGCCTGGTATATGCTGTTCACTAGTTAAAGTGGACACCTTGCACCAGTACAATTCGACTCTTATGGTAGGTAGGTTTAAGACAACCTTTATAGAAAGCTATCCTAGTGGTAGCTGTGGAGAGCAGCCTTCAGGCTAAGTCTTGGAGGAATGTAAAGCAGCTTATTTTACCACACAATCTCTTGAATCACCAAATGAAAAGACACCACACCGGTATATATATCAAATATATATGTATTTATTAATAAACAACTCTCTACTAATCTCTTTATGAGATTAGAAGCCAGGAACATATGTACAAGTCAATGTTTTATCAAAATAAGTTAGCACAAGTAAATATCACAATCTTAGCTTGGCTAGACCGTGGTCTAGAGCATTTAGAATCGAGGGACCCCAAAGAACCACCCCAGGTAGTTGTAGGAGACCCACAGGGGACGGACGCGGTGTTTAGACACTGGTGCGAGTCCTGTACGAGTCTATGCGAGAGAACGCGATTGAGTTATCAATGTTACAGGTCCCTGGCGTGTTCGAGGCGAACACACCGATCGGTCAGTACGAGTCGAAGGACGCGGATACTGATAGAGTCACAAGGGAGTTGGACGCGATGTGTCTAACACAGACGAGAGCCCTGTTCGAGCGAGTGCGAGAATCGCACGGGGAAAATAGGAGTTTTAGGGCACTTCTAGGGTAGCTACAAGCAAGCCACTTACAGGGTAAGTAGTTCTAGGGCCCACACCCACAGGAGCACCGTAGTGCTGAAGTTACCTCACCCAGGGGAGCCGGGTGCATAGGTGTCCTTTGGTGTCGGGTCGCGGCGTCGTTTTCAATGGGAGCCAGTGAAGACTTGCTGCTTGCGACGACAGAAGAAGTGTCCATTGGAATCCAAGCCTGGATTCGGAAGGAGGAAGACCTGAAAGCAGAGGGGACAGTGTTCATAGTCACTTGGCAGTGACTCTGGGCAAGGAAGATGAATGCCCACCGTCGTCGACAGCTTCGGGTCGTTCATGGGTGTCTTGACTCTTCGACCACGTGGTCCAGGCAGCGTCGATGATGACCAGGAGCTGGATTCGGTGTGTTCCATGACGTCTGCAGCTTACTGAGGTGTCGGCAACTCGATTGGAGCCAACAAGCCTTGGTAGCAGCAAGTCTCGTGGTGATGAGGAAAAGTCAATGGTGCAGACCAGCAAGGTCTGGGGGACTTACCCAGCAAGGGTGGGTCAGGGCAGGCCTGGAGCAACCAGGGGAGCCCTTTGGTTTTGTTGGAAAGTCTTCTGGGGACCCACAAGCTGGCTGGCAAGGGATCACAAAGACACCTCGGGAGGATCCACTCAACAGGGGCCCACGGTCACTCGGGACAGTGTAGGCCTCTGAATTTGGGAGGGATCTCTGCTAGAGGCTGGGAACACACGTGGTCCAAAGCACAAGTTCATAGAACGTCGTGAAGGGGTTGCACTTGACAATAGTGCACGGTACCCAGGGGCTGCGGTTCCTCGTCGCTCGTGGGGTCCACTTGCCTCAGCTTCGCTGGGGACTCACGATGGCCTTGGAGAAGTCAGGAAATCCTCTTCCTGGGCTGCAGGGACTTCGGGCTCCGGCGGGAGCGGCGTAGTTTGCGACCGTCGTTGTAGTTTTTGGTGCCTGCCAAGCAGGGAGTCACTCCTTGACTCCAAGGGAGATTCTTCAGTCTTCCAAAGGTAGTGGAACGTCGAAGGTCCAGGATTCTTCTGTAGAGAGTCGTCCAGGGAGATCTGGGTTGCAATGCACAGGTTCCCCCTCTTATACTAAAAAGAAGGGAGGGACTAGCTCTATGACCCCACCTATGGGAGGGTCAGGGGAGTGGGTGGCTACACCCACTTCCCTTTGTCCAGTTTCGCGCCAGAGCAGGGGCAGGTAGCCCCTGAGCCGGTTTGAACTGGGGTATGCACAGAGGAGCCTTCTGCTCCCCCAGTGCAGGACTTCAAAGCACTCTAATAGTGCACCCACCCAGCCCCAATACACTAAACCCTGTCTGGGAGGTGGTCACACCCCCTTGTGACAGGATATCTATTGTTGGGCTTCCTCCACTGTGAGTTTCGGTCATCAGCAGGAGGGCAGCCCAGTGTCTGTGACTGGTGGCATCCATCTTGTGATGCCAGGGCTCTGGAAAGAAGTTACCGGTTAGGCCGGTGGGTACATGTCTCTCCCTCTAGAAGGGTGGAATGCTACTCCGCCGCCAGAACTGGCGGGGGGTAGTATTCCAAGATGTTTGACACCAAACACGACATGTTTCCGTGCAGCCATCCCAAAGTTAGCATTTAACGCGAGGTTATAATGCGCTTAAGAATATATGGTCAGGCTGCACTACAAACAGCGTCAGAGAAGGGTCTCTGAACGCTGCAGAGGGGCTCTGCTCACGCAGGGGCACCCTCCCACATAAGAACCAAGCACTCTGCCTTCAGGATTGATAAGGCCTGCCATAGGAGTGACTTATAGGTTTGTATGTGTGTATGTATTTAGTGGTATAGGTAACCCATACCACAGTAAGGGGTGCATGCACCACCTTACCCAGGCTGCAGTAGTAGACCTGTGGTGTCAGATTTAGTCTGCTTCCCAGGGGTGGCATAATACATGCTTCAGCCCCTGGTAGGCCTGTGAAGTACCTATGCCCTTGGTACCTAAGGTACCATATACTAGGGACTCATAAGGTACCACAGTATCCAATCACTAGTGCACCTAGAGTGCACTCCAAGTCGTTTAGAGAGAACAGAGAGGCTGGGGCCCTGATTAGCAGGGACCCAGCCCGACTATAGCCAGAAACCAGTGTAAACATCAAAAAAAAAGTGGGGGCAACATAAGAGGCAGATCCTACTCTCCTACAGGCAGTGAGGCTGCCTGCCAAGGCTACACCATCTACTGCCCCATCATCAGGGTTCTGTGAGAGCAGGTCAGGGAGAGGGTCACTCTCCTCCTCCTGTCCCTCATCAGTTGCCATGAGCAAGCCTATGTCAGCCCTGTCCACATATGGCTTCAGCCTGTTGACATGGAGCACCCTGTCGGGGCTCCTGGGAGTTCCCAGGTCTACCAGATAGGTAACCTCTCCCTTCTGCTCAACAATTGTATGGGGGCCACTCCACTTGTCTTGGAGGGCTGCTGGGGCCACTGGCTCCAACACCCACACCTTCTGTCCTGGCTGGTAAACAGTCAGCACAGCCTTTTGGTCATGCCAGGCTTTCTGTAATTCCTGGCTAGCCTCAAGGTTTTTGGTTGCCTTTTTCATGTACTCAGCCATCCTGGAGCGGAAACCAAGTACATAGTCCACTATGTCCTGTTTAGGGGTTTGAGAGGTAACTCCCAACCTTCCTTCACCAGACACAATGGACCCCTGACAGGATGGCCAAACAAAAGTTCAAAAGGGCTGTAGCCAACCCCTTTGAGGCACCTCCCTGTATGCAAATAAAAGGCAGGGCAAGAGTATGTCCCATCTTCGCCTAAGCTTTTCTGGGAGCCCTTTAATCATGCCCTTCAAGGTTTTGTTGAATCTCTCAACTAAACCATTGCATTGTGGGTGATAGGGTGTGGTGAACTTATAAGTCACTCCACACTCCTTCCACATTGCAGTTAAGTAACTGGACATAAAGTTTGCATCTCTGTCAGATACTACCTCCTTAGGAAAGCCCACTCTTGAGAAAATTCCCAGGAGGGCCCTTGCCACCACAGGTGCTGTAGTGGTCCTAAGGGGAATGGCTTCTGGGTACATGGTGGCATGGTCCACCACCACCAGGATAAACCTGTGCCCAGATGCTGTTTGGGGATCCATGGGACCAACTATGTCAATCCCCACCCTCTCAAAGGGAACCCTCACCACATGTAGTGGTATCAGGGGGTCCTTTGTGGTGCCACCTGCCTTCCCACTGGCTTGGCAGGTTACACAGGAGCGACAAAACTCCTTGGTGTCTTCAGACATGTGGGGCCAGTGAAAGTGAGGGACAATCCTGTCCCAAGTCTTGTTCTGGCCCAAGTGACCTGCTAAAGGAATATCATGGGCTAGTGTCAATAGGAAGCCCCTGAACTTCAGAGGTATAACCAACCTACTGGCTGTTCCAGGCTTGGGGTCTCTACTCTCTGAGTACAGGAGTCCATCATCCCAATACATCTTATGGGTGCCACTAGCATTCCCAGCAGCCTCAGCAGCAGATTGCTGTCTGAGGGGTTCAAGAGAGGGGCAGGTCAGCTGCTCCTGGCTCAGATCTGCCCTGGAAGGGCCCCCTGTCCCCAAGAACTCAACCTGATCAGGTTCAAGCTCCTCTGGGACAGTTCCTTCTTCAGGCCTGAGATCATCTTCCTCAAAAGACTGATCTTCTTCCTGAGCCAAGGGGGAAGGCACTGCCTTAACCCTACTGCTCCTCCTCTTGGGAGGCACCTGGTCCATTATTCCAGAATCCAGGGCCTGTTCAGCTTTTGACATTTTTGCCTGTGACCTAGTCACAGCAAAGACATGTGCAGGGATCCCTAGCATTTCTGCATGTTTCCTGAGCTCCACCTCTGCCCAAGCTGAGGTTTCAAGATCATTGCCAAGCAAGCATTCGACTGGTAGGTCTGCACTCACCACAACCTTCTTAAGGCCAGTTACCCCTCCCCAGGAGAAGTTAACGACTGCCAGAGAATGGTCTGTTCTGACATTGCTAGCATTGGTCACTTGGTACATTTCACCAAGTATAATCTGCCCAGGATCCACAAGATCTTTTGTCACCATGGTGACACTTGCTCCTGTGTCCCTGAATGCCAAAGCCTCTCTTCCATTAATTAAAGGCTGCTGTCTGTATTTGCCCAAATTATTGGGACTCACAAAGGGGGACATATCCATGCCCCCATCACAGACTAGGACAGCCTGAGTTGGCACTCTGACTAGGCCAGAGCCCATCTCAGTACCCAGGGTCAACCCTACTAAACCCTTATTCTGAGTATTTCCACCACCATTTGTAGCTGGACTAGGGGGAACAGTTGCCTTAGGGGCAATGGTGGCTGGATTAGAGTCTTTGGCCTTGGTGCAATCATTGGTCCAGTGAGTCTTTTGCTTACAGACTTTGCACCAAGGTTTCTTTTGGCCTTTTCCTTTAGTAGATTGGGATTCCCCACCAGATGCAGATTTTTGGGGACCTTGAGAAGACTTCTGGTCTTTACCCTTTTCCCCACCCTTATAAGAGTTTTTGGAATCTTGCTTCTTCTGGTCACCACCTTGGTTCTGTACCTTCTGCTTCACCCTGGTTCTGACCCATTTGTCTGCCTTCTTACCCAATTCTTGGGGAGAGGTCAGATCAGAGTCAACCAGGTACTGATGTAGCAACTGATTCTGACAGTTAGTAAGAATCTGCTCCCTCATGATTAAATTATACAATCCTTTGAAGTCACACACCTTACTGCCAAGTAACCAGCCTTCCAGAGCCTTAGTAGCACAATCTACAAAGTCTACCCAGTCCTGTGTCTGTGCCTTTTGGGTATCTCTGAACTTTAACCTATATTGCTCAGTGGTTAGGCCAAACCCATCTATCAGTGCACTCTTCAGGACTTGGTAATCATCAGCATCCTCTTCTCTTACAGTGAGGAGCTTGTCTCTACCTTTGTCTGCAAAGGAGAGCCACAAGATTGCTGCCCACTGCTCCTGGGGGACCCTCTGAACTTTACAGGCCCTTTCCAGTGCAGTAATCCATTTGTGAATGTCATCCCCACTCTGGTAGGGAGGGACAATCTTGCTCAGGTTTCTATGGTCATAAGACCTTTCCCTACCACTAGGGAAGTTGCTGCCACCATGGGACTCTAGTCCCAACTTTCTTCTTTGTCTATGAAGCTCTAGGGACTCCCTGTCTATAGCCAGCTGCTCTCTTCTGATCCTAAGCTGAGCTTCTTCATACTGGAGCAGTCTCTTTTTCCTTTCATGAGAGGATTCCCTCCTATGAGAGGAAACAGAGGTCCCTATTGAGGTGTCAGAATGGTTAGACTCCTGAGAAGGAGATCTGGACCTTCTAGGCACACTCACAACTCTTCCTGGTGGGACAAAGGGGAGGCCATTCTGGTCCTCCTCCTCATCTGCAGGAGGAGCTGGATTGTCCAGGGCAAGATCATTGTCATCTTCCTGGCCAGTTTCAGAGGTCAGGTCCTGGGTTTCTTCACCCCTGGTCCCTTCCTCATCTTCTGCCCCACCCACTCTGCCTACCCCTTCAGACCCTGTGGATCTTCTGAGATCATCTAACAGAAGCATCTCCATGAGACGTTGGGTGTTGGCACTTTTGCCTGTCTTCATCTTCCTAGTCTTGCACAATTCTCTCAATTCCAAGAATGGGAGGATGTCATACTTGGAGGGTAAAAGCCCACTGGCTTCTGGCAGGGACCTACTTGTTCCTGGCCCTGAAGACATCACTAATGAGGTGTGGTGTATGCACTACCTACTCTAGGGAACCACATATGGGAGGGTTTGGAAAGAGGGGTGGCTACACCCATTTCCTTTGTCCAGTTTCGCGCCAGAGCAGGGGCTGGTAGCCCCTGCAACCGGTTTGAACTGGGGTATGCACGAGGACACCAAATGTGCCCCCAGTGCAGGACTTCAAAGCACTCAGAGAGTGCACCCACCCAGCCCCAATCCACTAAGGCCTGTCTGGGAGGTGGTCACACCTCCCTGTGACAGGAAACCTATTGTCCAGGCCTCCCCTGCCAGAGTTTCGGTCAGCAGCAGGAGGCCAGACTCGTGTCTGTGGCTGCAGCATCCATTTTGTGATGCCAGGGCTCTTTTAAGGTTTCTATCGGGTATACCGGTGGGGACATGTCTCTCCCTCTAGAAGGGTGGAATTGGGGGGGGGGGGAGGGGGTAGGATTCCAAGGTGTTTGACACCAAACACGACATGTTTCCGTGCAGCCAATCCAAAGTTAGCATTTTACCGCAAGGTTATAATGCACTTAAGAGTATATGGTCAGGCTGCACCACAGACAACCCCGGATAGGAGATTCCGAGGGCTGCAGAGGGGCTCTGCTCATGCATGGGCACCCTCTCACATATAACCAAGCACCCTGCCTTCAGGATTGATAAGGCCTGCCATAGGGGTGAATGATAGGTTTCTATGTGTAGTGATAGGTGAGATATAGTGAACCTATATCTCTGTAAGGAGTGCATGCACCACCTCACTCAGGCTGCAGTAGCAGTCCTGTGGTGTCATTTTGGATGGCCTTCCAGGGGTGGCACAATACATGCTTCAGCCCCTGGTAGGCCTCTGGGGTACCTATGCCCTGGGTACATAGTATACCATATACTAGGGACTTATAAGGGCACTCCAGAATCCAATCTGGGATGTACCTAAAGTACATGGAATCAATTTAGAGAGGAAGCAGCTAGGCTGGGGTCCTGGATAGCAGGGCCCCAGCCAGACTAAAGTCGAAAAACAGTGTAGCATCAGCAAAAAAGTGGGGGTAACCATAAGAGGCAGATCCTACTCTCCTACAATGCCCACCCCTGCGGCCCTTCTCTTCTGTGGGGGTCTCTTGGTGATGCCCACCCCTGTGGCCCTTCTCTTCTGTAGGGGTTTCTTGGTGATGCCCACCCCTGCGGCCCTTCTCTTCTGTGGGGGTCCCTTGGTGATGCCCTCCCCTGCTGCCCTTCTCTTCTGCGGGGTTCTCTTGGTGATGCCCACCCCTGCGGCCCCTCTCCCAAGGCCTGGCCTGCTGAGGGGGTCTCTTGGTGATGCCCACCCCTGCGTCCCTTTTCTTCTGAGGGGTTCTCTTGGTGATGGCCACCCCTGCGGCCCTTCTCTTCTGAGGGGGTCTCTTTGCGATGCCCACCCCTGCGGCCCTTCTCTTCTGAGGGGGTCCCTTAGTGATGCCCACCCTTGCGGCCCTTCTCTTCTGAGGGGGTCTCTCGGTGATGCCCACTCCAGCGGCCCTTCTCTTCTGAGGGGGTTTCTCGGTGATGCCCACCCCTGCGGCCCTTCTCTTCTGAGGGGGTCTCTCGGTGACGCCCACTCCAGCGGCCCTTCTCTTCTGAGGGGTCTCTTAGTGATGCCCACTCCAGCGGCCCTTCTCTTCTGAGGGGTCTTATAGTGATGCCCACCCCTGCGGCCCTTCTCTTCTGAGGGGGTCTCTTGGTGATGCCCACCCCTGCGGCCCTTCTCTTCTGAGGGGTCTCTTGGTGATGCCCACCCCTGCGGCCCTTCTCTTCTGAGGGGTCTCTTAGTGATGCCCACCCCTGCGGCCCTTCTCTTCTGCGGGGGTCTCTTAGTGATGCCCACCCCTGCGGCCCTTCTCTTCTGAGGGGGTCTCTTAGTGATGCCCACCCCTGCGGCCCGTCTCTTCTGAGGGGGTCTCTTAGTGATGCCCACCCATGTGGCACTTCTCTTCTGAGGAGGTCTCTCAATGATGCCCACCTCTGCGGCCCCTCTCCCAAGGCCTCGTCTGCTCCTGTTTATTGGAGGGGGGTGGAGGGGGGGAGGGCTGGGCCCAGTACTGCAGCCCCTCTCCCAAGGCCTGGCCTGCTGAGGGGGTCTCTTGGTGATGCCCACCCCTGCGTCCCTTTTCTTCTGAGGGGGTCTCTTGGTGATGGCCACCCCTGCGGCCCTTCTCTTCTGAGGGGGTCTTTTTGCGATGCCCACCCCTGCGGCCCTTCTCTTCTGAGGGGGTCCCTTAGTGATGCCCACCCCTGCGGCCCTTCTCTTCTGAGGGGGTCTCTCGGTGATGCCCACTCCAGCGGCCCTTCTCTTCTGAGGGGATCTCTCGGTGATGGCTACACCTGCGTCCCTTCTCTTCTGAGGGGGTCTCTCGGTGATGCCCACTCCAGCGGCCCTTCTCTTCTGAGGGGGTCTCTTAGTGATGCCCACTCCAGCGGCCCTTCTCTTCTGAGGGGTCTTATAGTGATGCCCATCCCTGCGGCCCTTCTCTTCTGAGGGGGTCTCTTGGTGATGCCCACCCCTGCGGCCCTTCTCTTCTGAGGGGGTCTCTTGGTGATGCCCACCCCTGCGGCCCTTCTCTTCTGAGGGGTCTCTTAGTGATGCCCACCCCTGCGGCCCTTCTCTTCTGCGGGTGTCTCTTAGTGATGCCCACCCCTGCGGCCCTTCTCTTCTGAGGGGGTCTCTTAGTGATGCCCACCCCTGCGGCCCGTCTCTTCTGAGGGGGCCTCTTAGTGATGCCCACCCATGTGGCACTTCTCTTCTGAGGAGGTCTCTCAATGATGCCCACCTCTGCGGCCCCTCTTCCAAGGCCTCGTCTGCTCCTGTTTATTGGGGGGCTGGAGGGGGGGTGAAGGTCTGTGCCCAGTTCTTCAGCCCCTCTCCCAAGGCCTGGCCTTCTGAGGGGGTCTCTCGGTGATGCCCACCCCTGCGGCCCCTCTTCCAAGGCCTTGTCTGCTCTTGTTTACTGGGGGGAGGCGGGGGAGAGGGGGGGTTGAAGGTCTGTGCCCAGTACTGCAGCCCCTCTCCCAAGCTCTGGCCTTCTGAGGGGTCTCTCAGTGATGCCCACCCCTGTGGCCCCTCTCCCAAGTCCTCGTCTGCTCCTGTTTATTTGGGGGGGTGGGGTAAAGGTCTGTGCCCAGTACTGCAGCCCCTCTCCCAAGGCCTGGCCTTCTGAGGGGTCTCTCGGTGATGCCCACCCCTGCGGCCCCTCTCCCAAGGCCTCGTCTGCTCCTGTTTACTGGGGAGGTGTAGGGGGGTTGAAGGTCTGTGCCCAGTACTGCAGCACCTCTCCCAAGGCCTGGCCTTCTGAGGGGGTCTCTCGGTGATGCCCACCCCTGCGGCCCTTCTCTCCTGAGGGGTCTCTCTGTGATGCCCACCCCTGCGGCCCCTCTCCCAAGGCCTCGTCTGCTCCTGTTTATTGGGGGGCGGAGGGGTTGAAGGTCTGTGCCCAGTACTGCAGCCCCTCTCCCAAGACCTGGCCTTCTGAGGGGGTCTCTTGGTAATGCCCACTCCAGCTGCCCTTCTCTTCTGAGGGGGTCTCTTGGTGATGCTCACCCCTGCGGCCCTTCTCTTCTGAGGGGGTCTAATGGTGATGCCCACCCCTGCGGCCCTTCTCTTCTGAGGGGTCTCTTAGTGATGCCCACCCCTGCGGCCCTTCTCTTCTGCGGGGGTCTCTTGGTGATGCCCACCCCTGTGGCCCTACTCTTCTGCGGGGGTCTCTTGGTGATGCCCACCCCTGCGGCCCTTCTCTTCTGAGGGGGTCTCTTGGTGATGCCCACTCCAGTGGCCCCACTCTTCTGCAGGGGTCTCTTGGTAATGCCCACCCCTGCGGCCCTTCTCTTCTGAGAAGGTCTCTTGGTGATGCCCACCCCTGCGGCCCTTCTCTTCTGAGGGGGTCTCTTGGTGATGCCCACCCCTGCAGCCCTTCTCTTCTGAGGGGGTCTCTTGGTGATGCCCACTCCAGCGGCCCTTCTCTTCTGAGGGGGTCTCTTGGTGATGCCCACCCCTGCGGCCCTTCTCTTCTGAGGGGGTCTCTTGTTGATGCCCACCCCTGCGGCCCTTCTCTTCTGAGGGGGTCTCTCAGTGATGCCCACCCCTGTGGCCCTTCTCTTCTGAGGAGGTCTCTTGGTGATGCCCACCCCCGCGGCCCCTCTCTTCTGAGGGGGTCTCTTGGTGATGCCCACCCCGCGGCCCATATCCCAGGGCCTTGCCTTCTGAGGGGGTCTCTTAGTGATGCCCACCCCTGTGGCCCTTCTCTTCTGCGGGGGTCTCTTGGTGATGCCCACTCCTTCGGCCCTTCTCCCCTGCGACCCCTCACTTCTGAGGGGGTCTCTTAGTGATGCCCACCCCTGTGGCCCTTCTCTTCTGAGGGGGTCTCATGGTGATGCCCACTCCAGCAGCCCTTCTCTTCTGAGGGGGTCTCTTGGTGATGCCCACCCCTGCGGCCCTTATCTTCTGAGGGGGTTACTTGGTGATGCCCACCCCTGCGGCCCTTCTCATCTGAGGGGGTCTCTTGGTGATGCCCACCCCTGCGGCCCTTCTCTCCTGAGGGGTCTATTAGTGATGCCCACCCCTGCAGCCCTTATCTTCTGAGGGGGTCTCTTGGTGATGCACACCCCTGCGGCCCTTCTCTTCTACGGGGGTCTCTTGGTGATGCGCACCCCTGTGGCCCTTACCTTCTGCTGGGGTCTCTTGGTGATGCCCACCCCTGCGGCCTTTCTCTTCTGCGGGGGTCCCTTGGTGATGCCCACCCCTGCGGCCCTTCTCTTCTGCGGGGGTCTTGGTGATGCCCACCCGTGCAGCCCCTCTCCCAAGGCCTGGCCTGCTGAGGGGTTCTCTTGGTGATGCCCACCCCTGCGGCCCTTCTCTTCTGAGGGGGTCTCTTGGTGATGGCCACCCCTGCGGCCCTTCTCTTCTGAGGGGGTCTCTTTGCGAAGCCCACCCCTGCTGCCCTTCTCTACTGAGGGGGTCTCTTGGTGATGCCCACCCCTGCGGCCCTTCTCTTCTGGGGGGTCTCTTAGTGATGCCCACCCCTGCGGCCCTTCTCTTCTGAGGGGGTCTCTCTGGGATGCCCACTCCAGCGGCCCTTCTCTTCTGAGGGGTCTCTCGGTGATGCCCACCCCTGCGGCCCTTCTCTTCTGAGGGGGTCTCTCGTGATGCCCACTCCAGCAGCCCTTCTCTTCTGAGGGGGTCTCTTAGTGATGCCCACTCCAGCGGCCCTTCTCTTCTGAGGGGGTCTCATAGTGATGCCCACCCCTGCGGCCATTCTCTTCTGAGGGGGTCTCTTAGTGATGCCCACCCCTGCGGCCCCTCTCTTCTGAGGGGGTCTCTTGGTGATGCCCTCTCCAGCGGCCCTTCTCTTCTGAGGGGGTCTCTCTGTGATGCCCACCCCTGTGGCCCTTCTCTTCTGAGGGGTCTCTTAGTGATGCCCACCCCTGTGGCCCTTCTCTTCTGAGGGGGTCTCTTAGTGATGCCCAGCCCTGCGGCCCTTCTCTTCTGAGGGGGTCTCTTAGTGATGCCCACCCCTGTGGCCCGTCTCTACTGAGGGGGTCTCTTAGTGATGCCCACCCATGTGGCCCTACTCTTCTGAGGAGGTCTCTCAATGATGCCCACCTCTGCGGCTCCTCTCCCAAGGCCTCGTCTGCTCCTGTTTATTGGGGGGGTGGAGGGGGGGAGGGCTGGGCACAGTACTGCAGCCCCTCTCCCAAGGCCTGGCCTTCTGAGGGTGTCTCTCGGTGATGCCCACCCCTGCGGCCCCTCTCCCAAGTCCTCGTCTACTCCTGTTTATTGGGGAGGGGTGGAGGGGGGGTGAAGGTCTGTGCCCAGTACTGCAGCCCCTCTCCCAAGGCCTGGCCT
The DNA here is from genome assembly GCA_963921515.1 of Calotriton arnoldi. NCBI lineage: Eukaryota > Metazoa > Chordata > Amphibia > Caudata > Salamandridae > Calotriton > Calotriton arnoldi. Next base: position 997,020 of record CAWUFW010001266.1, on the reverse strand, counting down.
TCTGAGGGGGTCTCTCGGTGATGCCCACCCCTGCGGCCCCTCTCCCAAGGCCTTGTCTGCTCCTGTTTACTGGGGGGCGGGGGTGGAGGGGGGGGGGTTGAAGGTCTGTGCCTAGTACTGCAGCGACTCCCAAGGCCTGGCCTTCTGAGGGGGTCTCTCAGTGATGCCCACCCCTGTGGCCCCTCTCCCAAGTCCTCGTCTGCTCCTGTTTATTTGGGGGGGTGGGGTGGAGGGGGGGGTGAAGGTCTGTGCCCAGTACTGCAGCCCCTCTCCCAAGGCCTGGCCTTCTGAGGGGGTCTCTCGGTTATGCCCACCCCTGCGGCCCCTCTCCCAAGGCCTCGTCTGCTCCTGTTTACTGGGGAGGTGGAGGGGGGGGGGGTTTGAAGGTCTGTGCCCAGTACTGCAGCCCCTCTCCCAAGGCCTGGCCTTCTGAGGGGGTCTCTCGGTGATGCCCACCCTTGCAGCCCTTCTCTTCTGAGGGGGTCTCTCTGTGATGCCCACCCCTGCGGCCCCTCTCCCAAGGCCTCGTCTGCTCCTGTTTATTGGGGGGGCGGAGGGAGGGAGGGTTGAAGGTCTGTGCCCAGTACTGCAGCCCCTCTCCCAAGACCTGGCCTTCTGAGGGGGTCTCTTGGTAATGCCCACTCCAGCGGCCCATCTCTTCTGAGGGGGTCTCTTGGTGATGCCCACCCCTGCGGCCCTTCTCTTCTGAGGGGGTCTCTTAGTGATGCCCACCCCTGCGGCCCTTCTCTTCTGAGGGGTCTCTTAGGGATGCCCACCCCTGCGGCCCTTCTCTTCTGCGGGGGTCTCCTGGTGATGCCCACCCCTGTGGCCCTTCTCTTCAGAGGGGGTCTCTTAGTGATGCCCACCCCTGCGGCCCTTCTCTTCTGAGGGGTTCTCTTAGTGATGCCCACCCCTGCGGCCCGTCTCTTCTGAGGGGGTCTCTTAGTGACGCCCACCCATGTGGCACTTCTCTTCTGAGGAGGTCTCTCAATGATGCCCACCTCTGCGGCCCCTCTCCCAAGGCCTCGTCTGCTCCTGTTTATTGGGGGGGTGGAGGAGGAGGGCTGGGCCCAGTACTGCAGCTCCTCTCCCAAGGCCTGGCCTTCTGAGGGGGTCTCTCGGTGATGCCCACCCCTGCGGCCCTTCTCTTCTGAGGGGGTCTCTCTGTGATGCCCACCCCTGCGGCCCCTCTCCCTGCGGCCTCGTCTGCTCCTGTTTATTGGGGGGGCGGAGGGGGGGTTGAATGTCTGTGCCCAGTACTGCAGCCCCTCTCCCAAGACCTGGCCTTCTGAGGGGGTCTCTTGGTAATGCCCACTCCAGCGGCCCTGCTCTTCTGAGGTGGTCTCTTGGTGATGCCCACCCCTGTGGCCCTTCTCTTCTGAGGGGGTCTCTTGGTGATGCCCACCCCTGCGGCCCTTCTCTTCTGAGGGGTCTCTTAGTGATGCCCACCCCTGCGGCCCTTCTCTTCTGCCGGGGTCTCTTGGTGATGCCCACCCCTGTGGCCCTTCTCTTCTGCGGGGGTCTCTTGGTGATGCCCACCCCTGCGGCCCTTCTCTTCTGAGGGGGTCTCTTAGTGATGCCCACCCCTGCGGCCCCTCTCTTCTGTGGGGGTCTCTTGGTGATGCCCACCCCTGCGGCACTTCTCTTCAGAGGGGGTCTCTTGGTGATGCCCACTCCTGCGGCCCTTCTCGTCTGAGGGGGGTCTCTTGGCGATGCCCACTCCAGCGGCCCCACTATTCTGCAGGGGTCTCTTGGTGATGCCCACCCCTGCGGCCCTTCTCTTCTGAGAAGGTCTCTTGGTAATTGCCACCCCTGCGGCCCTTCTCTTCTGAGGGGTTCTCTTGGTGATGCCCACCCCTGCGGCCCTTCTCTTCTGAGGGGGTCTCTTAGTGATGCCCACCCCTGCAGCCCCTCTCTTCTGAGGGAGTCTCTTAGTGATGCCCACCCCTGCGGCTCCTCTCGTCTGAGGGGGTCTCTTGGTGATGCCCACCCCCGTGGCCCCTCTCCCAGGGCCTGGCCTTCTGAGGGGGTCTCTTGGTGATGCCCACCCCTGCGGCCCTTCTCTTCTGCGGGGGTCTCTTGGTGATGCCCACTCCTTCGGTCCTTCTCCCCTGCGGCCCCTCTCTTCTTCGGGGGTCTCTTAGTGATGCCCACCCCTGCGGCCCTTCTCTTCTGTGGGGGTCTCTTGGTGATGCCCACCCCTGTGGCCCTTCTCTTCTGAGGGGGTCTCTTGGTGATGCCCACTCCAGCGGCCCTTCTCTTCTGAGTGGGTCTCTTGGTGATGCCCACCCCTGCGGCCCTTCTCTTCTGATGGGTCTCTTAGTGATGCCCACCCCTGCAGCCCTTCTCTTCTGTGGGGGTCTCTTGGTGATGCCCACCCCTGTGGCCCTTCTCTTCTGCAGGGGTCTCTTGGTGATGCCCACCCCTGCGGCCCTTCTCTTCTGTGGGGGTCCCTTGGTGCTTCCCTCCCCTGCGGCCCTTCTCTTCTGTGGGGTTCTCTTGGTTATGCCCACCCCTGCGGCCCCTCTCCCTAGGCCTGGCCTGCTGAGGGGGTCTCTTGGTGATGCCCACTCCTGCGTTCCTTTTGTTCTGAGGGGGTCTCTTGGTGATGGCCACCCCTGCGGCCCTTCTCTTCTGAGGGGGTCTCTTTGCGATGCCCACCCCTGCGGCCCTTTTCTTCTGAGGGGGTCCCTTAGTGATGCCCACCCCTGCGGCCCTTCTCTTCTGAGGGGGTCTCTCGGTGATGCCCACTCCAGCGGCCCTTCTCTTCTGAGGGGGTCTCTTGGTGATGTCCACCCCTGCGTCACTGCTCTTCTGAGGGGGTCTCTCGGTGATGCCCACTCCAGCGGCCCTTCTCTTCTGAGGGGGTCTCTTAGTGATGCCCACTCCAGCGGCCCTTCTCTTCTGAGGGGTCTTACAGTGATGCCCACCCCTGCGGCCATTCTCTTCTGAGGGGGTCTCTTAGTGATGCCCACCCCTCCGGACCCTCTCTTGTGAGGGGGTCTCTTGGTGATGCCCACTCCAGCGGCCCTTCTCTTCTGAGGGGGTCTCTCTGTGATGCCCACCTCTGCGGCCCCTCTCCCAAGGCCTCTTCTCCTCCTGTTTATTGGAGTGGGGGTGGAGGGGGGATGAAGGTCTGTGCCCAGTACTGCAGCCCCTCTCCCAAGGCCTGGCCTTCTTAGGGGGCCTCTCGGTGATGCCCACCCCTGCGGCCCCTCTCCCAAGTCCTCGTCTGCTCCTGTTTATTGGGGGGAGGTGGAGGGGGGTGAAGGTCTGTGCCCAGTTCTGCAGCCCCTCTCCCAAGGCCTGGCCTTCTGAGGGGGTCTCTCAGTGATGCCCACCCCTGCGGCCCCTCTCCCAAGGCCTCGTCTGCTCCTGTTTACTGGGGGAGTGGAGGGGGGGGGGGTTTGAAGGTCTGTGCCCAGTACTGCAGCCCCTCTCCCAAGGCCTGGCCTTCTGAGGGGGTCTCTCGGTGATGCCCACCCTTGCGGCCCTTCTCTTCTGAGGGGGTCTCTCTGTGATGCCTACCCCTGCGGCCCCTCTCCCAAGGCCTCGTCTGCTCCTGTTTATTGGGGGCGGAGGGAGGGAGGGTTGAAGGTCTGTGCCCAGTACTGCAGCCCCTCTCCCAAGACCTGGCCTTCTGAGGGGTCTCTTGGTAATGCCCACTCCAGCGGCCCATCTCTTCTGAGGGGGTCTCTTGGTGATGCCCACCCCTGCGGCCCTTCTCTTCTGAGGGGTCTCTTAGTGATGCCCACCCTTGCGGTCCTTCTCTTCTGAGGGGTCTCTTAGGGATGCCCACCCCTGCGGCCCTTCTCTTCTGCGGGGTCTCTTGGTGATGCCCACCCCTGTGACCCTTCTCTTCAGAGGGGTCTCTCGGTGATGCCCACCCCTGTGACCCTTCTCTTCTGCAGGGGTCTCTTGGTGATGCCCACCCCTGCGGCCCTTCTCTTCTGTGGGGATCCCTTGGTGCTTCCCTCCCCTGCGGCCCTTCTCTTCTGCGGGGTTCTCTTGGTGATGCCCACCCCTGCGGCCCCTCTCCCTAGGCCTGGCCTGCTGAGGGGGTCTCTTGGTGATGCCCACCCCTGCGTTCCTTTTGTTCTGAGGGGGTCTCTCGGTGATGTCCACCCCTGCGTCACTTCTCTTCTGAGGGGGTCTCTCGGTGATGCCCACTCCAGCGGCCCTTCTCTTCTGAGGGGGTCTCTTAGTGATGCCCACTCCAGCGGCCCTTCTCTTCTGAGGGGTCTTACAGTGATGCCCACCCCTGCGGCCCTTCTCTTCTGAGGGGGTCTCTTAGTGATGCCCACCCCTCCGGACCATCTCTTGTGAGGGGGTCTCTTGGTGATGCCCACTCCAGCGGCCCTTCTCTTCTGAGGGGGTCTCTCGGTGATGCCCACCCCTGCGGCCCATCTCCCAAGTCCTCGTCTGCTCCTGTTTATTGGGGGGAGGTGGAGGGGGTGAAGGTCTGTGCCCAGTTCTGCAGCCCCTCTCCCAAGGCCTGGCCTTCTGAGGGGGTCTCTCAGTGATGCCCACCCCTGCGGCCCTTCTCTTCTGAGGGGGTCTCTTAGTGATGCCCACCCCTGCGGCCCCTCTTTTCTGAGGGGGTCTCTTGGTGACGCCCACCCCCGCGGCCCCTCTCCCAGGGCCTGGCCTTCTGAGGGGGTCGCTTGGTGGTGCCCAGCCCTGCGGCCCTTCTCTTCTGAGGGGGTATCTTGGTGATGCCCACCCCTGTGGTCCCTCTACCTAGGCCTGGCCTTCTGAGTGGGTCTCTTAGTGATGCCCACACCTGTGGCCCTTCTCTTCTGTGGGGGTCTCTTGGTGATGCCCACTCCTGCAGCCCTTCTCCCCTGTGGCCCCTCTCTTCTGAGGGGGTCTCTTAGTGATGCCCACTCCTGTGGCCCTTCTCCTCTGAGGGGGTCTCTTGGTGATGCCCACTCCAGCGGCCCTTCTCTTCTGAGGGGGTCTCTTGGTGTTGCCCACCCCTGCGGCCCTTCTCTTCTGAGGGGGTCTCTTGGTGATGCCCACCCCTGCGGCCCTTCTCTTCTGAGGGGTCTCTTAGTGATGCCCACCCCTGCGGCCCTTCTCTTCTGCGGGGGTCTCTCGGTGATGCCCACCCCTGCGGCCCCTCTCCCAAGTCCTCGTCTGCTCCTGTTTATTGGGGGGCGGTGGAGGGGGGTGAAGGTCTGTGCCCAGTTCTGCAGCCCCTCTCCCAAGGCCTGGCCTTCTGAGGGGGTCTCTCGGTGATGCCCACCCCTGCGGCCCTTCTCTTCTGAGGGGGTCTCTTAGTGATGCCCACCCTTGTGGCCCCTCTCTTCTGAGGGGGTCTCTTGGTGACGCCCACCCCCGCGGCTCCTCTCCCAGGGCCTGGCCTTCTGAGGGGGTCTCTTGGTGGTGCCAACCCCTGCGGCCCTTCTCTTCTGCGGGGGTATCTTGGTGATGCCCACCCCTGTGGTACCTCTACCTAGGCCTGGCCTTCTGTGTGGGTCTCTTAGTGATGCCCACACCTGTGGCCCTTCTCTTCTGCGGGGGTCTCTTGGTGATGCCCACTTTTGCGGCCCTTCTCCCCTGTGGCCCCTCTCTTCTGAGGGGGTCTCTTAGTGATGCCCACCCCTGTGGCCCTTCTCCTCTGAGGGGGTTTCTTGGTGATGCCCACTCCAGCGGCCCTTCTCTTCTGAGGGGGTCTCTTGGTGTTGCCCACCCCTGCGGCCCTTCTCTTCTGAGGGGGTCTCTTGGTGATGCCCACCCCTGCGGGCCTTCTCTTCTGAGGGGTCTCTTAGTGATGCCCACCCCTGCGGCCCTTCTCTTCTGCGAGGGCCTCTTGGTGATGCCCACCCCTGCTGCCCTTCTCTTCTGTGGGGGTCTCTTGGTGATGCCCACCCCTGCGGCCCTTGTCTTCTGCGGGGTCTCTTGGTGATGCCCTCCCTGCGGCCCTTCTCTTCTGCGGGGTCCCTTGGTGATGCCCTCCCCTGCGGCCCTTCTCTTCTGCGGGGGTCTCTTGGTGATGCCCACCCCTGCTGCCCCTCTCCCAAGGCCTGGCCTGCTGAGGGGGTGTCTCGGTGATGCCCACCCCTGTGACCCTTCTCTTCTGTGGGGTCTCTCGGTGATGCCCACCCCTGCGGCCCCTCTCCCAAGGCCTCGTCGGCTTCTGTTTATTGGGGGGGTGGGGTTGAAGGTCTGTGCCCTGCACAGCAGCCCCTCTCCCAAGGCCTGGCCTTCTGAGGGGGTCTCTCGGTGATGCCCACCCCTGCGGACCCTCTTCCAAGGCCCCGTCTGCTTCTGTTTATTGAGGGGGTGGGGTAGAGGGGGGGGGGGTGAAGGTCTGTGCCCAGTACTGCAGCCCCTCTCCCAAGGCCTGGCCTTCTGAGGGGGTCTCTCGGTGATGTCCACCCTTGCTGCCCTTCTCTTCTGAGGGGGTCTCTTAGTGATGCCCACCCCTGCGCCCCTTCTCTTCTGAGGGGTCTCTTAGTGATGCCCACCCCTCCTGACCCTCTCTTGTGAGGGGGTCTCTTGGTGATGCCATCTCCAGCGGCCCTTCTCTTCTGAGGGGGTCTCTCTGTGAAGCCCACCTCTGCGGCCCCTCTCCCAAGGCCTCTTCTCCTCCTGTTTATTGGAGTGGGGGTGGAGGGGGGATGAAGGTCTGTGCCCAGTACTGCAGCCCCTCTCCCAAGGCCTGGCCTTCTTAGGGGCCTCTCGGTGATGCCCACCCCTGCGGCCCCTCTCCCAAGTCCTCGTCTGCTCCTGTTTATTGGGGGAGGTGGAGGGGGTGAAGGTCTGTGCCCAGTTCTGCAGCCCCTCTCCCAAGGCCTGGCCTTCTGAGGGGGTCTCTCAGTGATGCCCACCCCTGCGGCCCCTCTCCCAAGGCCTCGTCTGCTCCTGTTTACTGGGGGAGGGAGGGGGGGTTTGAAGGTCTGTGCCCAGTACTGCAGCCCCTCTCCCAAGGCCTGGCCTTCTGAGGGGGTCTCTCGGTGATGCCCACCCTTGCGGCCCTTCTCTTCTGAGGGGGTCTCTCTGTGATGCCTACCCCTGCGGCCCCTCTCCCAAGGCCTCGTCTGCTCCTGTTTATTGGGGGGGCGGAGGGAGGGTTGAAGGTCTGTGCCCAGTACTGCAGCCCCTCTCCCAAGACCTGGCCTTCTGAGGGGGTCTCTTGGTAATGCCCACTCCAGCGGCCCATCTCTTCTGAGGGGGTCTCTTGGTGATGCCCACCCCTGCGGCCCTTCTCTTCTGAGGGGGTCTCTTAGTGATGCCCACCCCTGCGGCCCTTCTCTTCTGAGGGGTCTCTTAGGGATGCCCACCCCTGCGGCCCTTCTCTTCTGCGGGGGTCTCTTGGTGATGCCCACCCCGGTGACCCGTCTCTTCAGAGGGGTCTCTCGGTGATGCCCACCCCTGTGACCCTTCTCTTCTGCAGGGGTCTCTTGGTGATGCCCACCCCTGCGGCCCTTCTCTTCTGTGGGGATCCCTTGGTGCTTCCCTCCCCTGCGGCCCTTCTCTTCTGCGGGGTTCTCTTGGTGATGCCCACCCCTGCGGCCCCTCTCCCTAGGCCTGGCCTGCTGAGGGGGTCTCTTGGTGATGCCCACCCCTGCGTTCCTTTTGTTCTGAGGGGGTCTCTTGGTGATGGCCACCCCGGCGGCCCTTCTCTTCTGAGGGGGTCTCTTTGCGATGCCCACCCCTGCGGCCCTTCTCTTCTGAGGGGGTCCCTTAGTGATGCCCACCCCTGCGGCCCTTCTCTTCTGAGGGGGTCTCTCGGTGATGCCCACTCCAGCGGCCCTTCTCTTCTGAGGGGGTCTCTCGGTGATGTCCACCCCTGCGTCACTTCTCTTCTGAGGGGTCTCTCGGTGATGCCCACTCCAGCGGCCCTTCTCTTCTGAGGGGTCTCTTAGTGATGCCCACTCCAGCGGCCCTTCTCTTCTGAGGGGTCTTACAGTGATGCCCACCCCTGCGGCCCTTCTCTTCTGAGGGGGTCTCTTAGTGATGCCCACCCCTCCGGACCATCTCTTGTGAGGGGGTCTCTTGGTGATGCCCACCCCTGCGGCCCTTCTCTTCTGCGGGGGTCTCTCGGTGATGCCCACCCCTGCGGCCCCTCTCCCAAGTCCTCGTCTGCTCCTGTTTATTGGGGGGCGGTGGAGGGGGGTGAAGGTCTGTGCCCAGTTCTGCAGCCCCTCTCCCAAGGCCTGGCCTTCTGAGGGGGTCTCTCGGTGATGCCCACCCCTGCGGCCCTTCTCTTCTGAGGGGGTCTCTTAGTGATGCCCACCCCTGTGGCCCCTCTCTTCTGAGGGGGTCTCTTGGTGACGCCCACCCCCGCGGCTCCTCTCCCAGGGCCTGGCCTTCTGAGGGGGTCTCTTGGTGGTGCCAACCCCTGCGGCCCTTCTCTTCTGCGGGGGTATCTTGGTGATGCCCACCCCTGTGGTACCTCTACCTAGGCCTGGCCTTCTGTGTGGGTCTCTTAGTGATGCCCACACCTGTGGCCCTTCTCTTCTGCGGGGGTCTCTTGGTGATGCCCACTTCTGCGGCCCTTCTCCCCTGTGGCCCCTCTCTTCTGAGGGGGTCTCTTAGTGATGCCCACCCCTGTGGCCCTTCTCCTCTGAGGGGGTTTCTTGGTGATGCCCACTCCAGCGGCCCTTCTCTTCTGAGGGGGTCTCTTGGTGTTGCCCACCCCTGCGGCCCTTCTCTTCTGAGGGGGTCTCTTGGTGATGCCCACCCCTGCGGGCCTTCTCTTCTGAGGGGTCTCTTAGTGATGCCCACCCCTGCGGCACTTCTCTTCTGCGAGGGCCTCTTGGTGATGCCCACCCCTGCTGCCCTTCTCTTCTGCGGGGGTCTCTTGGTGATGCCCACCCCTGCGGCCCTTGTCTTCTGCGGGGGTCTCTTGGTGATGCCCTCCCCTGCGGCCCTTCTCTTCTGCGGGGGTCCCTTGGTGATGCCCTCCCCTGCGGCCCTTCTCTTCTGCGGGGGTCCCTTGGTGATGCCCACCCCTGCTGCCCCTCTCCCAAGGCCTGGCCTGCTGAGGGGGTGTCTCGGTGATGCCCACCCCTGTGACCCTTCTCTTCTGTGGGGGTCTCTCGGTGATGCCCACCCCTGCGGCCCCTCTCCCAAGGCCTCGTCGGCTTCTGTTTATTGGGGGGGTGGGGTTGAAGGTCTGTGCCCTGCACAGCAGCCCCTCTCCCAAGGCCTGGCCTTCTGAGGGGGTCTCTCGGTGATGCCCACCCCTGCGGACCCTCTTCCAAGGCCCCGTCTGCTTCTGTTTATTGAGGGGTGGGGTAGAGGGGGGTGAAGGTCTGTGCCCAGTACTGCAGCCCCTCTCCCAAGGCCTGGCCTTCTGAGGGGTCTCTCGGTGATGTCCACCCTTGCTGCCCTTCTCTTCTGAGGGGGTCTCTTAGTGATGCCCACCCCTGCGCCCCTTCTCTTCTGAGGGGGTCTCTTAGTGATGCCCACCCCAATGGCCCTTCTCTTCTGAGGGGGTCTCTCAGTGATGCCCACCCCTGCGGCCCTTCTCTTCTGAGGGAGTCTCTCGGTGATGCCCACTCCAGCGGCCCTTCTCTTCTGAGGGGGTCTCTTGGTGATGGCCACCCCTGCGGCCCTTCTCTTCTGAGGGGGTCTCTTTGCGATGCCCACCCCTGCGGCCCTTCTCTTCTGAGGCGGTCTCTTGGTGATGCCCACCCCTGCGGCCCTTCTCTTCTGAGGGGGTCTCTCGGTGATGCCCACTCCAGTGGCCCTTCTCTTCTGAGGGGGTCTCTCGGTGATGCCCACTCCAGCGGCCCTTCTCTTCTGAGGTGGTCTTTTAGTGATGCCCACTCAAGCGGCCCTTCTATTCTGAGGGGGGCTCCTAGTGATGCCCACCCCTGCGGTCCTTCTATTCTGAGGGGGTCTCCTAGTGATGCCCACCCCTGTGGTCCTTCTCTTCTGAGGGGGTCTCTTAGTGATGCCCACCCCTGTGGTCCCTCTCTTCTGAGGGGGTCTCTTGGTGATGCCCACTCCAGCGGCCCTTCTCTTCTGAGGGGGTCTCTGTGACGCCCACCTCTGCGGCCCCTCTCCCAAGGCCTGGCCTTCTGAGGGGGTCTCTCGGTGATGCCCACCCCTGTGGCCCCTCTCCGAAGTCCTCGTCTGCTCCTGTTTATTGGGGGAGGGGGTGGAGGGGGGGGTGAAGGTCTGTGCCCAGTACTGCAGCCCCTCTCCCAAGGCCTGGCCTTCTGAGGGGTTCTCTCGGTGATGCCCACCCCTGGGGCCCTTCTCTTCTGAGGGGGTCTCTCGGTGATGCCCACCCCTGCGGCCCCTCTCCCAAGGCCTCGTCTGCTCCTGTTTATTGGGGGGGTTGGGGGTTTGAAGGTCTGTGCCCAGTACTGCAGCCCCTGTCCCAAGGCCTGGTCTTCTGAGGGGGTCTCTCGGTGATGCCTACCCCTGCGGCCTTTCTCTTCTGAGGGGGTCTCTTAGTGATGCCCACCCCTGCGGCCCTTCTCTTCTGAGGGGGTCTCTTAGTGATGCCCACCCCAGCGTCCCTCCTGTTTTGAGGGGGTCTCTCGGTGATGCCCACTCCAGCGGCCCTTCTCTTCTGAGGGGGTCTCTCGGTGATGCCCACCCCTGCGGCCCTTCTCTTCTGAGGGGGTCTCTCGGTGATGCCCACCCCTGAGGCCCTTCTCTTCTGAGGGGGTCTCTCGGTGATGCCCACCCCTGCGGCCCTTCTCTTCTGTGGGGGTCTCTCGGTGTTGCCCCCCCCCCCCCCCCCTTTGCGGCCCCTCTCCCAAGGCCTCGTCTGCTCTTGTTTATTGTGGGGGGTGAAGGTCTTTGCCCAGTGCGGCAGCTCCTCTCATAAGGCCTGGCCTGCTCCTGTTTATTTAGGGGGCTCTTTGGGGTGTGGAGGGCCGTGCACCGTCCTGCGCCCCCCTTCCTGGGGACTGATCCTGTGTGGTGAGGCGAGGGGGGCGGAGGAGGTCGCTCAGACCCGCAGCCCCTGCTCCGGGTCATTCCCCCAGCCCGGCCCCTATTGTCCCGGGCCTCGGACCCCCTTTGTCCCCGGCCCAGCTGCCTGGGGTTCCCTTTAACTCCATTTGATTCCTGATCTCGGCGCTTTCCCTCCGTAGGCGCTGCTTAATGAAGTTATGGCTCCCATAAACGCGCATTGTCCGGCCCTGGGAAGAGGGCCCCTCGCAGCATCCCTCGGCCCTCGCACGCGTTGCCTGGCAACGGCCATTCACGGGGGAGCAGGGAATGCGAGCCATCTGAAGACAAGACAAAGATGAGGGTGACATGTGACCCCCGCATGAAAAGGGCAGCAGTGGTGTCCCTGCCGGCGCACCCCCCTCCCCCCCACCTCTGACCCCCGCCCCGCCCAGTCCTGCTGCCGCCGCTCTCTTCAGCTTCATCCCTCCGGGTTGTACTCCTTGTTTTATGGACACGATGGCCTCCTCGCCCTCTCTCTTCCTCTCTTCTGCATCTTCTCTCGCTCTCTCTTCCTCTCTTCTGCATCCGTCTCTTGCTCTCTCTTCTGCATCTGTCTCTTGCTCTCTCTTCCTCTCTTCTGCATCTGTCTCTCGCTCTCTCTTCCTCTCTTCTGCATCTTCTCTCGCTCTCTCTTCCTCTCTTCTGCATCTGTCTCTTGCTCTCTCTTCTGCATCTGTCTCTCGCTCTCTCTTCCTCTCTTCTGCATCTTCTCTCGCTCTCTCTTCCTCTCTTCTGCATCTGTCTCTCGCTCTCTCTTCCTCTCTTCTGCATCCGTCTCTTGCTCTCTCTTCTGCATCTGTCTCTTGCTCTCTCTTCTGCATCTGTCTCTCGCTCTCTCTTCCTCTCTTCTGCATCTTCTCTCGCTCTCTCTTCCTCTCTTCTGCATCTGTCTCTCGCTCTCTCTTCCTCTCTTCTGCATCCGTCTCTTGCTCTCTCTTCTGCATCCGTCTCTTGCTCTCTCTTCTGCATCTGTCTCTTGCTCTCTCTTCTGCATCTTCTCACGCTCTCTCTTCCTCTCTTCTGCATCTGTCTCTCGCTCTCTCTTCCTCTCTTCTGCATCCGTCTCTTGCTCTCTCTTCTGCATCTGTCTCTTGCTCTCTCTTCCTCTCTTCTGCATCTGTCTCTCGCTCTCTCTTCCTCTCTTCTGCATCTTCTCTCGCTCTCTCTTCCTCTCTTCTGCATCTGTCTCTTGCTCTCTCTTCTGCATCTGTCTCTCGCTCTCTCTTCCTCTCTTCTGCATCTTCTCTCGCTCTCTCTTCCTCTCTTCTGCATCTGTCTCTCGCTCTCTCTTCCTCTCTTCTGCATCCGTCTCTTGCTCTCTCTTCTGCATCTGTCTCTTGCTCTCTCTTCTGCATCTGTCTCTCGCTCTCTCTTCCTCTCTTCTGCATCTTCTCTCGCTCTCTCTTCCTCTCTTCTGCATCTGTCTCTCGCTCTCTCTTCCTCTCTTCTGCATCCGTCTCTTGCTCTCTCTTCTGCATCCGTCTCTTGCTCTCTCTTCTGCATCTGTCTCTTGCTCTCTCTTCTGCATCTTCTCACGCTCTCTCTTCCTCTCTTCTGCATCTTCTCTCGCTCTCTCTTCCTCTCTTCTGCATCTGTCTCTCGCTCTCTCTTCCTCTCTTCTGCATCCGTCTCTTGCTCTCTCTTCTGCATCTGTCTCTTGCTCTCTCTTCCTCTCTTCTGCATCTGTCTCTCGCTCTCTCTTCCTCTCTTCTGCATCTTCTCACGCTCTCTCTTCCTCTCTTCTGCATCTGTCTCTCGCTCTCTCTTCCTCTCTTCTGCATCCGTCTCTTGCTCTCTCTTCTGCATCTGTCTCTTGCTCTCTCTTCTGCATCTGTCTCTTGCTCTCTCTTCCTCTCTTCTGCATCTTCTCTCGCTCTCTCTTCCTCTCTTCTGCATCTGTCTCTTGCTCTCTCTTTCGTCTTCTCCGTCTCTGCGTCTATCACACTCTGTCACCCTCCGGCTCCCGCCTGTCTGTCACTGCGGGGTGTGTGCCAACTCTGTGTGTCTTCCTGTGTGTTGACAATTGTTGTATGTGCTTGTACGTTTGTGTGTAACTATGTGTGTTGTGTGTCTGTGTGTGTATCTGTGTGAGAGAGTATTCCTATGTGTTGATAATTGATGTGTGTATCTCTGTATGTTGTATGTCTGTGTGTGTGTGTATCTGTGCGTCCTGTGTCTGTCTCTGTTCCTGCGTTATGATAATAGGTGTGTGTGTAGGTCTTTGTGTATGTGCCTCTGTGTATGTTTGAGATTGTTCCTGTGTGTTGATAACTGGTGTGTGTGCGCACGTCTGGGTCTCACAGCAGACCTGTAAAACAGTCCAGTCAAAAGCGTCTTCGACTCCTGGACGATTGATGGCTTCAGTGTATCACACGACGTCACTCATGGCCTCACTGATTCTGGCAGTGCGTGTACAGCGCAGCCACGTGTGCACCGTGAGGTCACCACTGTACAGCGCAGCCACGTGTGCCCACGTGTGCCCCGTGAGGTCACCACTGTACAGCGCAGCCACGTGTGCACCGTGAGGTCACCACTGTACAGCGCAGCCACGTGTGCCCACGTGTGCACTGTGAGGTCACCACTGTACAGCGCAGCCACGTGTGCACCGTGGGGCCGTCACTGTCAGCACTGCCAACTGTACACTACCAGCCATCACCCACAGCACTGTAACACATAACATGAGGCCATCACCTACAGCGCTGCCCCCCCAGAGCCCACAGTTCCTGCCCAGCACCGTCCTCTCTTTTCTCCCCATACCTCTGGCCTTCCTCGGACCCCCCGCCCTCCCCTTCCCGTACAGCCCCCTCTCCTCTCTTCTCCCCGTACCTTCGGACTTCATCTGCCCCCCGCCCTCCCCTTCCGGTTCAGCCGCGTCTCCCTCTTCTCCCCTTACCTCCGGCCTTCATTTGTCCCCCTCCTACTCCTCAACTTATGATCTCTTCTCTTCCCCTCTGTTCAACACCAGTCAAAATATTTCTCTTCCCACCACTGTTTCACCATCCACTCCTATTGTCCACCTTCCTTCCTCACCTTCTACCCTTGCTCCCCAACTCCCCACCCATTCCCTCACCCCTCCCCTCCCTCCCTCACCCTCTGCACTCCCTCCCTTATCCCGTTCCACCACCCCGCCCCGCCCCGTCCCCCCTCACTCTCTACTCTCCCGCTCGTATCCCGCTCCTCCATCCCTCCCCGTCCTCCCTCACCCTCTGCACCGCCTCCCTCAACCCGTTCCCCCACCCCTCCCCATCCTCCCTCACCCTCTGCACTCCCTCCCGTATCCCGTTCCCCCACCCCTCCCCGTCCTCCCTCACCCTCTGCACTCCCTCCCGTATCCTGTTCCCCCACCCCTCCCCGTCCTCCCTCACCCTCTGCACTCCCTCCCTTATCCCGTTCCCCCATCCCTCCCTGTCCTCCCTCACCCTCTGCACTCCCTCCCATTTCCCGCTCCTCCACCCCTCCCCGTCCTCCCTCACCCTCTGCACCGCCTCCCTTAACCCGTTCCCCCACCCCTCCCCCGTCCTCCCTCACCCTCTGCACTCCCTCCTTTATCCATCGAGCCACCCAACACTCCGTGCTCAGCTCTCCTCTCTCTGGAAAATAAACTTGATTCTCTCATCTATTCCATTTCCCAGCTTGTAGCGTCCATCTCACTTTTAAGCGCCAAGATGTCCCCCGTCCCTAACATCCTCCCGAGGAGTTCCCTGCTCCCGCGCCCCAATAAAGCCAACCACATTCTGTCCTCGACAGACATCACCAACTTACTGGCCAGCTACAAGACCACCAACGTCACTCCCCCTCCACCTTCCTCTCCTAATAATTCTACGCAGTTTCCTATTCAGACCATCTCCTCTGTCAGACCTTACCAGCCTACCTCCTATCGGGCACCCTCATTCAAGAATCTTATCCCTATCCCCCTGAACAACCCTAACACCCCCATCACCAAAACATCTGCGTCAGAGCTGCACTGCTTGCTCCACAACTGCAGATCTGCAATTAAACACAAAGTGGAAATCTCTGATATTATCACCCACCAGAATCTTGACATGTTCTTCCTCACTGAGACCTGGTTTAATGACTCCTCTCATACTTTGTTTGATCTTCTGGTACCCGCTGACTACTCTATCCTCAGAAATGACAGGGCAGACAAAATTGGGGGCGGTGTCGCTATCATCGTCAGGAACTCCCTTCAAATTAAAGCGTTCCCTACCACCCTTTTCCGTACATTCGAATGCCTATCCATAGAACTTCAAGTACATCACGGCTCACTCTTCAGATTCCATGCCATCTACCACCCGCCTGGTTACTGCTCTTCCTTTGTGGAGGAACTGACTGACTTCATCAGTGACCAATTTTCTCAAAGTGACAGACAGATCTTCCTGGGTGACTTTAACCTCCACTGGGGCTCTTTGGAAGACTCGGCTGCCAACAAGCTTGCCACCTTTCTCTCAGCCAATGATCTCCTCCAACATTGCTCGGAAACCACACATTCCAAGGGCTCAATTCTGGACCTTGTCATATCCAAAGCAGACCTGCTGACTACTGCTCCCCCCATCCATGTAGACTGGTCTGACCACTTCCTCATTCCCTTCCGTTTTCACCTATCGCACGTTATAACTCTCGGCCAACCTAAAAGAGCTACTACCTGGTTCCGCAACACTAAGAACATTGATCTTGACACTTTTTGTGATTCTGCTATGAGAGCACTTCCTAGACTAGACCCTAGCGTGGATGTCAACGTTCTCACTTCTCAGTGCCTCTCAGTACTAGCAGTCGAAATCGACAATGTCGCTCCTCTCCAAATCAAAAGGAAAAGACCCCCCCCCTCAGCACCTTGGTTCAATAAAGCTCTCTACGATGAAAGGAAAAACCTTAGATTCCTGGAGAAACATTGGAGAAAATCTCCTTCCACCTCCAATCTCTCTCTTTTACGCTCAGCAAGATCCAAATATCACAACCACATCTTCCTTGAAAAAGCATCACATTTCAGATCCCTCCTTGACTCAGCCAAAAACAGACCCCAAAAACTTTTTGACCTCATCAAAAACCCAAACTGTTCTCCCCTAACCATTAAGCCTGAGGATTCCGCAAAGAAAGCAGCAGATTTCGCTATATTCTTTGATGAAAAGGTCAAAGCACTGGTGGATCAGGTTGCCCACCCCTCCCCCATTGAGGAGCGGAAATCCTTAGCTACCTGGCAGAACGTTGACGTCATCTCGGAAGATGACCTCCTCAAATGCATCCTCGAAACTAAACCCTCCAACTATTCTTCTGACCCCATTCCTAGTGACATCGCCATCGATTTCTACACCTATACTCTTTCTTACTGGACCAGGCTAGTCAATCTCTTCCTCAGTCATGGCTCCCTCCCGGTTGCCCTCAAATCAGGACAGGTCACCCCTCGTCTAAAAAACACCCTCCGCCGATGCGAACGACCTCAACAACTTCCGCCCTATCACCAACCTCCCTTTTCTTTAGAAAATCACCGAAAAATGTGTTGCGAAACAACTTTCCTCACATATTATGGACAATAACCTCCTCGACGTCTTCCAGTCGGGCTTCATCCAAAATTGCAGAACTGAAACAGCCCTGCTGCAAGTGATTGACGATGCGCTGCATATACTCGACTCTGGGGAATCGTGTCTTCTGATTCTTCTAGACCTCTCTGCAGCCTTTGACACTGTTAACCATAGCACTCTCCTCAACACTCTTCAACAGAGAATGGGATTGGATGGCACAGTGCTCAAATGGTTTGCCTCTTTCCTCTCGGACAGATCCCAAATGATCAAGATAGCGAACAGTCTTTCATCTCCATTGGCCGTAGGTCAAGGTGTCCCTCAAGGTTCTATCCTGGCACCCACTTTGTTTAATCTTTACCTGGAACCTTCTAAGCAAATCTGGGATCCATTACCATCTTTATGCCGACGACACTCAAATCTACCTTAAGGTATCTTCCGCACACGATCGCTCCCTTCTCAACTCTACTCTTAACTCTATTCACAACTGGATGTTAGCTCACCAACTCATTCTGAATCCCGCCAAAACTGAATTCCTCCTCCTCTCTACCTCTCTCTCACCTCCTCCTGTGCAATCTTGGATGGATCAGCTGAACCTACTCAACAACAAACCCATCATTGTCGACAGCGCTAAATCCCTAGGTGTCATTCTTAACAAAAGACTCAACCTAATCTCCCACATCAACTCTATTGCTAAGAACGCACGTTACCAGTTGCGCCTTCTTTGGGGGATCCGTCGGTTCTTCCTGGAGAAAGACTTAAAAACCTTGGTACAATCTCTGGTTCTCTCAAGACTGGATTATTGCAACTCTCTTCTGACGGGCCTACCCAAATCCCACCTCTTCCCTCTCAAATCCATCCTCCATTCAGCAGCTCGCTTCATTTCAGGTTCTAAACGAAGCGACCACGTCACTCCTATCCTGTCCTCTCTTCGATGGCTTCCGATCGAGGCAAGATCTATTTACAAAACTGCCTGCATCACACACAAAGCCTTACACACGTCCTCCCCTCGTTACCTGGCGAATAAATTGAAATTGTCCGGTGGCTCTCGCCCTTCTCGCAATGCGGAAAAGCTTCTGCTTGAACCCCCGTCTTCAAAAGGGAAAGATCGATGGCGCAATCCTTCTCAGGCAATGCGGTGAGAATCTGGAACTCGCTTCCCCATTGCTCCGTGCCACCGCCTCTACCCGGATCTTCAAAGCTGACCTCAAATCTCTTCTCTTCCAAAGACACTTTCAGAACTAATACTTTTATTCGCAGGCCCCTCTAGCGCTCTTCATTGTAAATTTGTACTTTTTCCTGTACATTCCTCACCCTTGCGTGCTGTGCTGGATTTTATGTGTGTGCTCCCTTCATTTTAAGTCCCCAGTGTAATTCACGCCTCTCTACTCCCTCAAGAAAGTTCTTCCACTATAGGAAATTCTGTACTCCATGCCTATAGAAGTGCCGTCCCAGTGTGTTCTGAGTGACTGCCACTTATTGCAGTATTATACCTCTATTTGTATCTCATGTATCATGCACACCTGTCACTTTTTCCTCTTGGAACGTATACCTCTTTGTATCTGGTTTGTTTTTGTTAGTTGCACAATTGTCACCTTTCCTCATGTAATGTAACGCTTGCTTTTGTATTATGCTCACGTGTAACCGACTCCTCATGTAATGTTACTGTTCCTATTGTGAAGCGCTCTGACACCCTCGGGTAAAGTCCGCGCTATATAAAAACGCATAAATAAATAAATAAAGAGCAGAGTCCCTGGCTGCTGCCCACCCCCAGAGCAGTGTCCCACGCTGCTGCCCATCCAGAGAGCAGTGTCCCTCGCTGCTGCCCACCCCGAGAGCAGTGCCCTACGCTGCTGCCCACCCCCGAGAGCAGTGTCCCACGCTGCTGCCCATCCAGAGAGCAGTGTCCCTCGCTGCTGCCCACCCCGAGAGCAGTGCCCTTCGCTGCTGCCCACCCCCGAGAGCAGTGTCCTACGCAGCTGCCCACCCCGAGAGCAGTGCCCTACGCTGCTGCCCACCCCCGAGAGCAGTGCCCCACGCTGCTGCCCATCCAGAGAGCAGTGTCCCACGCTGCTGCCCATCCAGAGAGCAGTGTCCTACGCTGCTGCCCACCCCCGAGAGCAGTGTCCTACGCAGCTGCCCACCCCCGAGAGCAGTGCCCTACGCTGCTGCCCACCCCCCGAGAGCAGTGCCCCACGCTGCTGCCCATCCAGAGAGCAGTGTCCCTTGCTGCTGCCCACCCCGAGAGCAGTGCCCTACGCTGCTGCCCACCCCCGCGAGCAGTGTCCTACGCTGCTGCCCACCCCCAGAGCAGTGCCCTATGCTGCTGCCCACCCCCCGAGAGCAGTGCCCCACGCTGCTGCCCACCCCGAGAGCAGTGTCCTACGCTGCTGCCCATCCCGAGAGCAGTGTCCTACGCTGCTGCCCACCCCGAGAGCAGTGCCCTACGCTGCTGCCCACCCCCGAGAGCAGTGTCTTACGCTGCTGCCCACCTCCGAGAGCAGTGCCCTACGCTGCTGCCCACCCCCCGAGAGCAGTGCCCCACGCTGCTGCCAATCCAGAGAGCAGTGTCCCTCGCTGCTGCCCACCTCAAGAGCAGTGCCCTACGCTGCTGCCCACCCCCGAGAGCAGTGTCCTACGCTGCTGCCCACCCCCGAGAGCAGTGCCCCACACTGCTGCCCACCCCGAGAGCAGTGTCCTACGCTGCTGCCCATCCCGGGAGCAGTGTCCTACGCTGCTGCCCACCCCCGAGAGCAGTGTCCTACGCTGCTGCCCACCCCCGAGAGCAGTGCCCTCACGCTGCTGCCCCCCTGAAAGCAGTGTCCCACGCTGCTGCCCACCCCCGAGAGCAGTGCCCTACGCTGCTGCCCACCCCCAGGAGCAGTGTCCTACGCTGCTGCCCACCCCCGAGAGCAGTGCCCTGCGCTGCTGCCCACCCCCGAGAGCAGTGCCCCATGCTGCTGCCCACCCCGAGAGCAGTGTCCTACGCTGCTGCCCATCCCGGGAGCAGTGTCCTACGCTGCTGCCCACCCCCGAGAGCAGTGTCCTACGCTGCTGCCCACCCCCGAGAGCAGTGCTCTACGTTGCTGCCCACCACCCGAGAGCAGTGCCCTACGCTGCTGCCCACCCGGAGAGCAGTGCCCTACGCTGCTGCCCACCCCCGAGAGCAGTGCCCCACGCTGCTGCCCATCCAGAGAGCAGTGTCCCTCGCTGCTGCCCACCCTGAGAGCAGTGCCCTACGCTGATGCCCACCCCCGAGAGCAGTGTCCTACGCTGCTGCCCACCCCCAAGAGCAGTGCCCTATGCTGCTGCCCACCCCCCGAGAGCAGTGCCCCACGCTGCTGCCCACCCCGAGAGCAGTGTCCTACACTGCTGCCCATCCCGGGAGCAGTGTCCTACGCTGCTGCCCACCCCCCCGAGAGCAGTGTCCTACGCTGCTGCCCACCCCCGAGAGCAGTGTCCTACGCTGCTGCCCACCCCCGAGAGCAGTGTCCCACGCTGCTGCCCACCACCGAGAGCAGTGCCCTACGCTGCTGCCCACCCCCAGGAGCAGTGCCCTACGCTGCTGCCCACCCCCTGAGAGCAGTGTCCCACGCTGCTGCCCACCCCCGAGAGCAGTGTCCTACGCTGCTGCCCACCAACGAGAGCAGTGTCCCACACTGCTGCCCACCCCGAGAGCAGTGCCCTACGCTGCTGCCCACCCCCAAGAGCAGTGCCCCACGCTGCTGCCCATCCAGAGAGCAGTGTCCCTTGCTGCTGCCCACCCGAGAGCAGTGCCCTACGCTGCTGCCCACCCCCGAGAGCAGTGTCCTACGCTGTTGCCCACCCCGAGAGCAGTGCCCTATGCTGCTGCCCACCCCTGAGAGCAGTGCCCCACGCTGCTGCCCACCCCGAGAGCAGTGTCCTACGCTGCTGCCCATCCCGGAGCAGTGTCCTACGCTGCTGCCCACCCCCGAGAGCAGTGTCCTATGCTGCTGCCCACCCCGAGAGCAGTGTCCTACGCTGCTGCCCAACCCAGAGAGCAGTGTCCCACGCTGCTGCCCACCCCCGAGAGCAGTGCCCTACGCTGCTGCCCACCCCCAGGAGCAGTGCCCTATGCTGCTCCCCACCCCCTGAGAGCAGTGTCCCACGCTGCTGCCCACCCCCGAGAGCAGTGTCCTACGCTGCTGCCCACCCCCGAGAGCAGTGTCCCACACTGCTGCCCACACCCGAGAGCAGTGTCCCACACTGCTGCCCACACCCGAGAGCAGTGTCCCACGCTGCTGCCCACCCCGAGAGCAGTGTCCTATGCTGCTGCCCACCCCTGAGACTGAGAGCAGTGTGCCACGCTGCTGCCCACCCCTGAGAGCAGTGTCCCATGCTGCTGCCCACCCCCTGAGAGCAGTGTCCCACGCTGGTGCCCACCCTGAGAGCAGTGTCCAACGCTCCTGACCACCACCCGAGAGCAGTGTCCCACGCTGCTGCCCACCCCTGAGAGCAGTGCCCTACGCTGCTGCCCACCCCCGAGAGCAGTGTCCCATGCTGCTGCCCACCCCAGAGAGCAGTGCCCTACGTTGCTGCCCACCCAGAGAGCAGTGTCCCAGGCTGCTGCCCACACCCCCAGAGCAGTGTCCCATGCTGCGGCCCACCCCGAGAGCAGTGCCTTAAGCTGCTGCCCACCCCTCCGAGAGCAGTGTCCCACGCTGCTGCCCACCCCCAGAGCAGTGTCCTACGCTGCTGCCTCCCGAGAGCAGTGCCCCACGCTGCTGCCCAGCCCCGAGAGCAGTGTCCTCACGCTGCTGCCCCACCCCCCAGAGCAGTGTCCTACGTAGGCCTGGGCGGTGAACTCCGCTCCGCTCGCGGAGTTTGCAGAGTTTTCTGCATTCCGCATTCCGCGGAGATCGCGGAGTTCCGAAAAACTCCGCTTCGCGGTGCGGAGCGGAGTTTTTTTTCCTCGCTCACGTTCGTCAACGTCAAGTTGGCGGCCGCGAGCGAGGAAAATCAACCGCCCAGCGAGATTTTTCCTCGTTCGCGATCATCAACATCAAGTTGGCGAGCGCGGAAAATCAACATCCCGGCGAGATTTCTCAACGCGGGGGTCAAGTTTCTCATTGCGAGTGGTCGCAGTATGCTCGCGACCGCTCGCGTTGAGAAACTGCCCGTTCGCGTTGAGAGCTGCCGCTCGAGTAAAAATGTACTCGAGCGGCAGAAAAGGAAAGCTTGCGCTGTGAATGGTGCCGTTCGCAATGATTGCACAGTGCGGACAAGCATCCGGCACTGTGCAATTACCGCGAATGGCATTTTTCTATCATACTCCGCCGCTCGCGGAGCTCTGCGTAGTGCAACAGAGTTTTTAATGCACTTCGCGGTGTTCCGCATAGTGCAACTCCGCAAACTCCGCCCAGGGTTAGTCCTACGTTGCTGCCCACCCCCGAGAGCAGTGTTCCACGCTGCTGTCCAACCCTGAGAGCAGTATCTCACGCTGCTGCTCACCCCCGAGAGCAGTGTCCTATGCTGCTGCCCACCCCCTGAGAGCAGTGTCCCACACTGCTGCCCACCCCTGAGAGCAGTGTCTCATGCTGCTGCCCACCCCCTGAGAGCAGTGTCCCACGCTGCTGCCCACCCTGAGAGCAGTGTCCAACGCTGCTGACCACCACCCGAGAGCAGTGTCCCACGCTGCTGCCCACCCCGAGAGCAGTGCCCTACGCTGCTGCCCACCCCCGAGAGCAGTGTCCCATGCTGCTGCCCACCCTGAGAGCAGTGTCCAAGGCTGCTGACCACCACCCGAGAGCAGTGTCCCACGATGCGTCCCACCCCCGAGAGCAGTGTCCTACACTGCTGCCCACCCCCCCAGTGAATGCCCTACACTGCTGTCCACCCCAGAGAGCCGTGTCCTATGCAGCTGCCCACCCAGAGAGCAGTGTCCTACGCTGCTGCCCTCCCCAGAGAGCAGTGTCCTACGCTGCTGCCCACCCCCGAGAGCAGTGTCCCACGTTGCTGCCCACCCCTGAGAGCAATGCCCTACGCTGCTGCCCACCCCCAGAGAGCAGTGTCCCACGCTGCTGCCCACCCCCGAGAGAGCAGTGACCTACGCTGCTGCCCACCCCCCCAGAGCAGTGCCCTACGCTGCTGCCCACACCGAGAGTAGTGTCCCACGCTGCTGCCCACCCTGAGAGATCAGTAACCCACGCTGCTCCCCACCCCCCAGAGCCATGTCCTACGCTGCTGCCCACCCCCGAGAGCAGTGTCCCACGCTGTTGCCCACCCCCGAGAGCAGTGTCCTACGCTGCTGCCCAACAGCCAGAGAGCAGTGTCCTAGGCTGCTGCCCACCAGAGAGCAGTGTCCTACGCTGCTGCCCACCCCCAGAGAGCAGTGCCCTACGCTGCTGCCCACCCGAGAGCAGTGTCCTACGCTGATGACCTTCCCCAGAGAGAAGTGTCCTATGCTGCTGCCCACCCTGAGAGCAGTGACCACGCTGCTGCCCACCCCCGAGAGCAGTGTCCTACGCTGCTGCCCACCCCCAGAGAGCAGGCATCCTATGCTGCTGCCCACCCCCGAGAGTAGTGCCTTATGCTGCTGCCCACCCCCAGAGCAGTGTCCTACGCTGCTGCCCACTCCCGAGAGCAGTGTCCTACGCTGCTGCCCACCCCCAGAGCAGTGTCCTACGCTGCTGCCCCCAGAGAGCAGTGTCCTATGCTGCTGCCCACCCCCGAGAGCAGTGCCCCACGCTGCTGCCCATCCAGAGAGCAGTGTCCCTCGCTGCTGCCCACCTCAAGAGCAGTGCCCTACGCTGCTGCCCACCCCCGAGAGCAGTGTCCTACGCTGCTGCCCACCCCCGAGAGCAGTGCCCCACACTGCTGCCCACCCCGAGAGCAGTGTCCTACGCTGCTGCCCATCCCGGGAGCAGTGTCCTACGCTGCTGCCCACCCCCCGAGAGCAGTGTCCTACGCTGCTGCCCACCCCCGAGAGCAGTGCCCTACGCTGCTGCCCCCCTGAAAGCAGTGTCCCATGCTGCTGCCCACCCCCGAGAGCAGTGCCCTACGCTGCTGCCCACCCCCAGGAGCAGTGTCCTACGCTGCTGCCCACCCCCGAGAGCAGTGCCCTGCGCTGCTGCCCACCCCCGAGAGCAGTGCCCCATGCTGCTGCCCACCCCCGGAGAGCAGTGTCCTACGCTGCTGCCCATCCCGGGAGCAGTGTCCTACGCTGCTGCCCACCCCCGAGAGCAGTGTCCTAGGCTGCTGCCCACCCCCGAGAGCAGTGCTCTACGTTGCTGCCCACCCCCGAGAGCAGTGCCCTACGCTGCTGCCCACCCCGAGAGCAGTGCCCTACGCTGCTGCCCACCCCCGAGAGCAGTGCCCCACGCTGCTGCCCATCCAGAGAGCAGTGTCCCTCGCTGCTGCCCACCCTGAGAGCAGTGCCCTACGCTGATGCCCACCCCCGAGAGCAGTGTCCTACGCTGCTGCCCACCCCCAAGAGCAGTGCCCTATGCTGCTGCCCACCCCCGAGAGCAGTGCCCCACGCTGCTGCCCACCCCGAGAGCAGTGTCCTACACTGCTGCCCATCCCGGGAGCAGTGTCCTACGCTGCTGCCCACCCCCGAGAGCAGTGTCCTACGCTGCTGCCCACCCCCGAGAGCAGTGTCCTACGCTGCTGCCCACCCCCGAGAGCAGTGTCCCACGCTGCTGCCCACCACCGAGAGCAGTGCCCTACGCTGCTGCCCACCCCCAGGAGCAGTGCCCTACGCTGCTGCCCACCCCCTGAGAGCAGTGTCCCACGCTGCTGCCCACCTCCGAGAGCAGTGTCCTACGCTGCTGCCCACCAACGAGAGCAGTGTCCCACACTGCTGCCCACCCCGAGAGCAGTGCCCTACGCTGCTGCCCACCCCCAAGAGCAGTGCCCCACGCTGCTGCCCATCCAGAGAGCAGTGTCCCTTGCTGCTGCCCACCCCGAGAGCAGTGCCCTACGCTGCTGCCCACCCCTGAGAGCAGTGTCCTACGCTGCTGGCCAACCCCTGAGAGCAGTGCCCTATGCTGCTGCCCACCCCCGAGAGCAGTGCCCCACGCTGCTGCCCACCCCGAGAGCAGTGTCCTACGCTGCTGCCCATCCCGGGAGCAGTGTCCTACGCTGCTGCCCACCCCCGAGAGCAGTGTCCTACGCTGCTGCCCACCCCCGAGAGCAGTGTCCTACGCTGCTGCCCAACCCCGAGAGCAGTGTCCCACGCTGCTGCCCACCCCCGAGAGCAGTGCCCTACGCTGCTGCCCACCCCCAGGAGCAGTGCCCTATGCTGCTCCCCACCCCTGAGAGCAGTATCCCACGCTGCTGCCCACCCCCGAGAGCAGTGTCCTACGCTGCTGCCCACCCCCGAGAGCAGTGTCCCACACTGCTGCCCACACCTGAGAGCAGTGTCCTACGCTGCTGCCCACCCCTGAGAGCAGTGTCCCACGCTGCTGCCCACCCCGAGAGCAGTGTCCTATGCTGCTGCCCACCCCTGAGACTGAGAGCAGTGTCCCACGCTGCTGCCCACCCCTGAGAGCAGTGTCCCATGCTGCTGCCCACCCCCTGAGAGCAGTGTCCCACGCTGGTGCCCACCTTGAGAGCAGTGTCCAACGCTACTGACCACCACCCAAGAGCAGTGTCCCACGCTGCTGCCCACCCCTGAGAGCAGTGCCCTACGCTGCTGCCCACCCCCGAGAGCAGTGTCCCATGCTGCTGCCCACCCCAGAGATCAGTGCCCTATGTTGCTGCCCACCCCGAGAGCAGTGTCCCAGGCTGCTGCCCACACCCCCAGAGCAGTGTCCCATGCTGCTGCCCACCCCGAGAGCAGTGCCTTAACCTGCTGCCCACCCCTCCGAGAGCAGTGTCCCACGCTGCTGCCCACCCCCCAGAGCAGTGTCCTATGCTGCTGCCTCCCGAGAGCAGTGCCCCACGCTGCTGCCCAGCCCCGAGAGCAGTGTCCTACGCTGCTGCCCCACCCCCCAGAGCAGTGTCCTACGTAGGCCTGGGCGGTGAACTCCGCTCCGCTCGCGGAGTTTGCAGAGTTTTCTGTATTCCGCATTCCGCGGAGATCGCGGAGTTCCGAAAACTCCGCTCGCGGTGCGGAGCGGAGTTTTTTCCTCGCTCACGCTCGTCAACGCCAAGTTGGCGGCCGCGAGCGAGGAAAATCAACCGCCCAGCGAGATTTTTCCTCGTTCGCGATCATCAACATCAAGTTGGCGAGCGCGGAAAATCAACATCCCGGCGAGATTTCTCAACGCGGGGGGGTCAAGTTTCTCATTGCGAGTGGTCGCGTATGCTCACGACCGCTCGCGTTGAGAAACTGCCCGTTCGCGCTGAGAAAGCTGCCGCTTGAGTAAAAATGTACTCGAGCGGCAGAAAAGGAAAGCTTGCGCTGTGCATGGTGCCGTTCGCAATGATTGCACAGTGCGGACAAGCATCCGGCACTGTGCAATCACCGCGAATGGCATTTTTCTATCATACTCCGCCGCTCGCGGAGCTCTGCGTAGTGCGACAGAGTTTTTAATGCACTTCGCGGTGTTCCGCATAGTGCAACTCCGCAAACTCCGCCCAGGGTTAGTCCTACGTTGCTGCCCACCCCGAGAGCAGTGTTCCACGCTGCTGCCCACCCCTGAGAGCAGTATCCCACGCTGCTGCCCACCCCCGAGAGCAGTGTCCTATGCTGCTGCCCACCCCCTGAGAGCAGTGTCCCACACTGCTGCCCACCCTGAGAGCAGTGTCCAACGCTGCTGACCACCACCCGAGAGCAGTGTCCCACGATGCGTCCCACCCCCGAGAGCAGTGTCCTACACTGCTGCCCACCCCCCAGTGAATGCCCCACACTGCTGTCCACCCCAGAGAGCCGTGTCCCATGCAGCTGCCCACCCAGAGAGCAGTGTCCTACGCTGCTGCCCACCCCCGAGAGCAGTGTCCCACGTTGCTGCCCACCCCTGAGAGCAATGCCCTACGCTGCTGCCCACCCCCAGAGAGCAGTGTCCCACGCTGCTGCCCACCCCCGAGAGAGCAGTGACCTACGCTGCTGCCCACACCGAGAGTAGTGTCCCACGCTGCTGCCCACCCTGAGAGATCAGTAACCTACGCTGCTCCCCACCCCCCAGAGCCATGTCCTACGCTGCTGCCCACCCCAAGAGCAGTGTCCCACGCTGTTGCCCACCCCCGAGAGCAGTGTCCTACGCTGCTGCCCACCAACCAGAGAGCAGTGTCCTAGGCTGCTGCCCACCAGAGAGCAGTGTCCTACGCTGCTGCCCACCCCCAGAGAGCAGTGCCCTACGCTGCTGCCCACCCGAGAGCAGTGTCCTACGCTGCTGACCTTCCCCAGAGAGAAGTGTCCTATGCTGCTGCCCACCCCCGAGAGCAGTGACCACGCTGCTGCCCACCCCCGAGAGCAGTGTCCTACGCTGCTGCCCACCCCCAGAAAGCAGGCATCCTATGCTGCTGCCCACCCGAGAGTAGTGTCCTACGCTGCTGCCCAGCCCCAGAGAGCAGTGTCTCACGCTGCTGCCCACCCAAGTGCAGTGTCCTACGCTGCTGCCCACCCCCGAGAGCAGTGTCCTACGCTGCTGCCCAACCCCGAGAGCAGTGTCCCACGCTGCTGCCCACCCCCGAGAGCAGTGCCCTACGCTGCTGCCCACCCCCAGGAGCAGTGCCCTATGCTGCTCCCCACCCCCTGAGAGCAGTATCCCACGCTGCTGCCCACCCCCGAGAGCAGTGTCCTACGCTGCTGCCCACCCCCGAGAGCAGTGTCCCACACTGCTGCCCACACCTGAGAGCAGTGTCCCACGCTGCTGCCCACCCCTGAGAGCAGTGTCCCACGCTGCTGCCCACCCCGAGAGCAGTGTCCTATGCTGCTGCCCACCCCTGAGACTGAGAGCAGTGTCCCACGCTGCTGCCCACCCCCTGAGAGCAGTGTCCCATGCTGCTGCCCACCCCCTGAGAGCAGTGTCCCACGCTGGTGCCCACCTTGAGAGCAGTGTCCAACGCTACTGACCACCACCCAAGAGCAGTGTCCCACGCTGCTGCCCACCCCTGAGAGCAGTGCCCTACGCTGCTGCCCACCCCGAGAGCAGTGTCCCATGCTGCTGCCCACCCCAGAGATCAGTGCCCTATGTTGCTGCCCACCCCGAGAGCAGTGTCCCAGGCTGCTGCCCACACCCCCAGAGCAGTGTCCCATGCTGCTGCCCACCCCGAGAGCAGTGCCTTGCTGCTGCCCACCCCTCCGAGAGCAGTGTCCCACGCTGCTGCCCACCCCCAGAGCAGTGTCCTATGCTGCTGCCTCCCCGAGAGCAGTGCCCCACGCTGCTGCCCAGCCCCGAGAGCAGTGTCCTACGCTGCTGCCCCACCCCCCCAGAGCAGTGTCCTACGTAGGCCTGGGCGGTGAACTCCGCTCCGCTCGCGGAGTTTGCAGAGTTTTCTGCATTCCGCATTCCGCGGAGATCGCGGAGTTCCGAAAAACTCCGCTTCGCGGTGCGGAGCGGAGTTTTTTTTCCTCGCTCACGTTCGTCAACGTCAAGTTGGCGGCCGCGAGCGAGGAAAATCAACCGCCCAGCGAGATTTTTCCTCGTTCGCGATCATCAACATCAAGTTGGCGAGCGCGGAAAATCAACATCCCGGCGAGATTTCTCAACGCGGGGGTCAAGTTCTCATTGCGAGTGGTCGCGTATGCTCACGACCGCTCGCGTTGAGAAACTGCCCGTTCGCGCTGAGAAGCTGCCGCTTGAGTAAAAATGTACTCGAGCGGCAGAAAAGGAAAGCTTGCGCTGTGCATGGTGCCGTTCGCAATGATTGCACAGTGCGGACAAGCATCCGGCACTGTGCAATCACCGCGAATGGCATTTTTCTATCATACTCCGCCGCTCGCGGAGCTCTGCGTAGTGCGACAGAGTTTTTAATGCACTTCGCGGTGTTCCGCATAGTGCAACTCCGCAAACTCCGCCCAGGGTTAGTCCTACGTTGCTGCCCACCCCGAGAGCAGTGTTCCACGCTGCTGCCCACCCCTGAGAGCAGTATCCCACGCTGCTGCCCACCCCCGAGAGCAGTGTCCTATGCTGCTGCCCACCCCCTGAGAGCAGTGTCCCACACTGCTGCCCACCCTGAGAGCAGTGTCCAACGCTGCTGACCACCACCCGAGAGCAGTGTCCCACGATGCGTCCCACCCCCGAGAGCAGTGTCCTACACTGCTGCCCACCCCCCCCAGTGAATGCCCTACACTGCTGTCCACCCCAGAGAGCCGTGTCCTATGCAGCTGCCCACCCAGAGAGCAGTGTCCTACGCTGCTGCCCACCCCCGAGAGCAGTGTCCCACGTTGCTGCCCACCCCTGAGAGCAATGCCCTACGCTGCTGCCCACCCCCAGAGAGCAGTGTCCCACGCTGCTGCCCACCCCCGAGAGAGCAGTGACCTACGCTGCTGCCCACCCCCCCAGAGCAGTGCCCTATGCTGCTGCCCACACCGAGAGTAGTGTCCCACGCTGCTGCCCACCCTGAGAGATCAGTAACCTACGCTGCTCCCCACCCCCCAGAGCCATGTCCTACGCTGCTGCCCACCCCAAGAGCAGTGTCCCACGCTGTTGCCCACCCCCGAGAGCAGTGTCCTACGCTGCTGCCCACCAACCAGAGAGCAGTGTCCTAGGCTGCTGCCCACCAGAGAGCAGTGTCCTACGCTGCTGCCCACCCCCAGAGAGCAGTGCCCTACGCTGCTGCCCACCCGAGAGCAGTGTCCTACGCTGCTGACCTTCCCCAGAGAGAAGTGTCCTATGCTGCTGCCCACCCTGAGAGCAGTGACCACGCTGCTGCCCACCCCCGAGAGCAGTGTCCTACGCTGCTGCCCACCCCCAGAAAGCAGGCATCCTATGCTGCTGCCCACCCGAGAGTAGTGTCCCACGCTGCTGCCCAGCCCCAGAGAGCAGTGTCTCACGCTGCTGCCCACCCAAGTGCAGTGTTCTATGCTACTGTCCACCCCCTGAGAGCAGTGTCCCACGCTGCTGCCCACCCCGAGAGTAGTGCCTTATGCTGCTGCCCACCCCCAGAGCAGTGTCCTACGCTGCTGCCCACTCCCGAGAGCAGTGTCCTACGCTGCTGCCCACCCCAGAGCAGTGTCCTACGCTGCTGCTCCCCCAGAGAGCAGTGTCCTATGCTGCTGCCCACCCCCGAGAGCAGTGTCCCACACTGCTGCACCCCCCGAGAGCAGTGTCCCAAGCTGCTGCCCACCCCCGAGAGCAGTGCCCTACGCTGCTGCCCACCCCCGAGAGCAGTGCCCTATGCTGCTGCGCACTCCCGAGAGCAGTGTCCTAGGCTGCTGCCCATCCCCCCAGAGCAGTGTCCTACGCTGCTGCCCACCCCAGAGAGCAGTGTCCTACGCTGCTGCCCCCCCAGAGAGCAGTGTCCCACGCTGCTGCCCACCCCTGAGAGTAGTGTCCCTGGCTGCTGCCCACACCCGAGAGCAGTGTCCTACGCTGCTGCCCACTCCCGAGAGCAGTGTCCTACGCTGCTGCCCACCCCCCAAGCAGTGTCCTACGTTGCTGTCCCCCAGAGAGCAGTGTCCTACGCTGCTGCCCATCCCCCCAGAGCAGTGTCCTATGCTGCTGCCCACTCCAGAGAGCAGTGTCCTACGCTGCTGCCCCCCCAGAGAGCAGTGTCCCACGCTGCTGCCCCCCAAAGCACTGTCCTAGGCTTCTGCCCACCCCCGAGAGCAGTGTCCTACTCTGCTGTCCACCCCCGAGAGCAGTGTCCCACGCTCCTGCCCCCAAAAGCACTGTCCTAGGCTGCTGCCCACCCCCCGAGAGCAGTGTCCTACTCTGCTGCCCACCCCCAGAGAGCAGTGTCCCACGCTGCTGCACACCCCCGAGAGCAGTGTCTTACGCTGCTACCCCAGAGTAGTGTCCTACGCTGCTGCCCCCCAGAGTAGTGTCCTACAATGCTACCCACCCCCGAGTGCAGTGTCCCACGCTGATGCCCAACCCTGGGAGCAATGCCCAGTGCTGCTGCCCATCCCCAAGAGCAGTGCCCCTTGCTGCTGCCCACCCCCGAGAGCAGTGTCCTACGCTGCTGCCCACCCCCGAGAGCAGTGTCCCATGCTGATGCCCCCCACAGTAGTGTCCTACGCTGCTGCCCCCCAGAGTAGTGTCCTACGCTGCTGCCCCCCAGAGTAGTGTCCTACGCTGCTGCCCCCTAGAGTAGTGTCCCACGCTGCTGCCCCCGAGTAGTGTCCTACGCTGCTGCCCCCCAGAGTAGTGTCCCACGCTGCTGCCCCCTAGAGTAGTGTCCCACGCTGCTGCCCCCCAGAGTAGTGTCCTACGCTGCTGCCCCCCAGAGTAGTGTCCTACGCTGCTGCCCCCCAGAGTAGTGTCCCCGCTGATGCCCCCCACAGTAGTGTCCTACGCTGCTGCCCCCCAGAGTAGTGTCCTACGCTGCTGCCCCCCAGAGTAGTGTCCTACGCTGCTGCCCCCCAGAGTAGTGTCCTACGCTGCTGCCCCCTAGAGTAGTGTCCTACGCTGCTGCCCCCCAGAGTAGTGTCCTACGCTGCTGCCCCCAGAGTAGTGTCCTACGCTGCTGCCCCCCAGAGTAGTGTCCTACGCTGCTGCCCCCCAGAGTAGTGTCCTACGCTGCTGCCCACCCTGAGAGCAGTGTTCTACGCTGCTGCCACCCCCGTGCAGTGTCCTACGCTGCTGCCCCCCCAGAGTAGTATCCTATGCTGCTGCCCCCCAGAGTAGTGTCCTACGCTGCTGCCCCCCACCAGAGCAGTGTCCTACACTGCTGCCCACCCCGAGAGCAGTGTCCCACGCTGCTGCCCCCCCATAGTAGTGTCCTACGCTGCTGCCCCCCCAGAGTAGTGTCCTACGCTGCTGCCCATCCCCGAGAGCAGTGTCCTACGCTGCTGCCCCCCCAGAGCAGTGTTCTACGCTGCTGCCCACTCCCGAGAGCAGTGTCCTACGCTGCTGCCTACCCTGAGAGCAGTGTCCTACGCTGCTGCCCACCCCCAGAGCAGTATCCTACGCTGCTGCCTCCACTGAGAGCAGTGTCCTACGTTGCTGCCCACCCCCGAGAGCAGTGTCCCACACTGCTGCACCCCCCGAGAGCAGTGCCCTTCACTGCTGCCCACCCCCGAGAGCAGTGTCCCACGCTGCTGCCCCCCCAAAGCACTGTCCTAGGTTGCTGCCCACCCCGAGAGCAGTGTCCTACTTTGCTGCCCACCCCCAGAGAGCAGTGTCCCACGCTGCTGCACACCCCCGAGAGCAGTGTCCTACACTGCTGCCCCTCCACGAGAGCAGTGCCCTACGCTGCTGTCCACCCCCGAGAGCAGTGTTCCACACTGCTGCCCACCCCCGAGAGCAGTGTCCTACGCTGCTGCACACCCCCGGAGAGCAGTGTCCTACGCTGCTGCCCACCCACGAGAGCAGTGCCCCACGTTGCTGCCCACCCCTGAGAGCAGTGTCCCAAGCTGCTGCCCACCCCGAGAGCAGTGCCCTTTGCTGATGCCCACCCCCAGAGAGCAGTGTCCCACGCTCCTGCCCATCCCCTGAGAGAAGTGTACCACCCTGCTGCCCACCCCTAGAGAGCAGTGTCCCACGCTGCTGCCCACCCAATGAGCAGTGTCCCATGGTGCTGCCGACCCCAGAGAGCAGTGTCCTCACGCTGCTGCCCACCCCCGAGAGCAGTGTCCCACGCTGCTGCCCACCCCATGAGCAGTGTCCCATGGTGCTGCCCACCCCCAGAGAGCAGTGTCCTACGCTGCTGCCCACCCCCGAGAGCAGTGTCCCACGCTGTTGCCCACCCCGAGAGCAGTGTCCTACCCTGCTGCCCACCCCCTGAGAGCAGTGTCCTACCCTGCTGCCCACCACCGAGAGCAGTGTCCCACGCTGCTGCTCATCCGAGAGCAGTGTCCCAAGCTGCTGCCCACCCCTGAGAGCAGTGTCCTACGCTGCTGCCCACTCCCAGGAGCAGTGTCATACGCTGCTGCCCATTCCACAGAGCAGTGTCCCACGCTGCTGCCCACTCCCGAGAGCAGTGTCCCACGCTGTTGCCTACCCCCGAGAGCAGTGCCCCAGTGCTGCCCTGGGTGCGTAGAATAGGAGAGGTGTGCTTGGATTTCATGTGGCCCTTACTACAGGTGGACAGCAGCGTGGGACACTGCTCTCGGTGGGCAGCAGCGTAGGACACTGCTCTCTGGGGTGGTCAGCAGCGTAGGGACACTGTTCTCTGGGGTGGGCAGCAGCGTAGGGCACTTCTCTCGGGGATGGGCAACAGCATGGGACACTGCTCTCGGGGGTGGGCAGCAGCATGGGGCACTTCTCTCAGAGGATGGGCAGCAACATGAGACACTACTCTGGGGGGGCAGCAGTGTGGGACACTGCTCTCAGTGGTGGACAACATCGTGGGACACTGCCTCGGGTGGGCAGCAGCGTGGACACTGCTCGGGGTGGGCAGCAGCGTAGGGCACTGCTCTCGGGTGGCAGCAGCTTGGGCACTGCTCCGGGTGGGCAGCAGTATAGGACACTGCTCTTGGGGTGGGCCACCGCGTAGGACACTGCTCTCAGGGGGTAAGCAGCAGCCAGGTACTCTGCTCTCGGGGGTAGGCAGCAGAGTAGGACACTGCAGTACGCTGCTGCCTACCCCCAAGAGCAGTGTCCTACACTGCTGCCCACCCCCGAGAGCAGTGTCCCAAGCTGCTGCTCACCCCCGAGAGCAGTATCCAACGCTGCTGCCCACCCCCGAGAGCAGTGCCCCACGCTGCTGCCTACCCCCTAAAGCAGTATCCCAAGCTTCTGCCCACCCTGAGAACAGTGCCCCAAGCTGCTGCCCACCCTGAGAGCAGTGTCCTACGCTGCTGTCTACCCGTGAGAGGAGTGTCCCACACTGCTGCCCACCCCTGAGAGCAGTGTCCTACGCTGCTGCCAACCCTGAGAGCAGTGCCCCACGCTGCTGCCCACCCCCAAAAACAGTGTCCCACTCTGCTGCCCACCCCGAGAGAAGTGTCCTACGCTGCTGCCCACCCCCGAGAGCAGTACCCTACGCTTCTGCCCACCCCCGAGAGCAGTGTCCTACGCTGCTGCCCACCCCAGAGAGCAGTGCACCTCGCTGCTGCCTACCCCTAGAGCAGTGCCCAACGCTGCTGCCCATCCTCGAGAGCAGTGTCCTACGCTGCTGCCCACCCCCGAGAGCAGTGTCCGACGCTGCTGCCCACCCCGAGAGCAGTGTCCTAAACTGCTTCCCACCCCCCACCAGAGCAGTGTCCTACGCTGCTGCCCACCCCCAGAGAGCAGTGTCCTATGCTGCTGCCCACCCCCCACGAGAGCAGTGTTCTACGCTGCTGCCCACCCCTGAGAGCAGTGTCCTACGCTGCTGCCCACCCCCGAGAGCAGTGTCCCACGCTCCTGCCCATCCCCTGAGAGAAGTGTACCACCCTGCTGCCCACCCCCTGAGAGCAGTGTCTCATGCTGCTGCCCACCCCCTGAGAGCAGTGTCCCACGCTGCTGCCCACCCTGAGAGCAGTGTCCAACGCTGCTGACCACCACCCGAGAGCAGTGTCCCACGCTGCTGCCCACCCCCGAGAGCAGTGCCCTACGCTGCTGCCCACCCCCGAGAGCAGTGTCCCATGCTGCTGCCCACCCTGAGAGCAGTGTCCAAGGCTGCTGACCACCACCCGAGAGCAGTGTCCCACGATGCGTCCCACCCCCGAGAGCAGTGTCCTACACTGCTGCCCACCCCCCCAGTGAATGCCCTACACTGCTGTCCACCCCAGAGAGCCGTGTCCTATGCAGCTGCCCACCCAGAGAGCAGTGTCCTACGCTGCTGCCCTCCCCAGAGAGCAGTGTCCTACGCTGCTGCCCACCCCCGAGAGCAGTGTCCCACGTTGCTGCCCACCCCTGAGAGCAATGCCCTACGCTGCTGCCCACCCCCAGAGAGCAGTGTCCCACGCTGCTGCCCACCCCCGAGAGAGCAGTGACCTACGCTGCTGCCCACCCCCAGAGCAGTGCCCTCACGCTGCTGCCCACACCGAGAGTAGTGTCCCACGCTGCTGCCCACCCTGAGAGATCAGTAACCTACACTGCTCCCCACCCCCCCAGAGCCATGTCCTACGCTGCTGCCCACCCCCGAGAGCAGTGTCCCACGCTGTTGCCCACCCCCGAGAGCAGTGTCCTACGCTGCTGCCCACCAGCCAGAGAGCAGTGTCCTAGGCTGCTGCCCACCAGAGAGCAGTGTCCTACGCTGCTGCCCACCCCCAGAGAGCAGTGCCCTACGCTGCTGCCCACCCGAGAGCAGTGTCCTACGCTGATGACCTTCCCCAGAGAGAAGTGTCCTATGCTGCTGCCCACCCTGAGAGCAGTGACCACGCTGCTGCCCACCCCCGAGAGCAGTGTCCTACGCTGCTGCCCACCCCCAGAGAGCAGGCATCCTATGCTGCTGCCCACCCCCGAGAGTAGTGCCTTATGCTGCTGCCCACCCCCAGAGCAGTGTCCTACGCTGCTGCCCACTCCCGAGAGCAGTGTCCTACGCTGCTGCCCACCCCCAGAGCAGTGTCCTACGCTGCTGCCCCCAGAGAGCAGTGTCCTATGCTGCTGCCCACCCCCGAGAGCAGTGCCCCACGCTGCTGCCCATCCAGAGAGCAGTGTCCCTCGCTGCTGCCCACCTCAAGAGCAGTGCCCTACGCTGCTGCCCACCCCCCGAGAGCAGTGTCCTACGCTGCTGCCCACCCCGAGAGCAGTGCCCCACACTGCTGCCCACCCCGAGAGCAGTGTCCTACGCTGCTGCCCATCCCGGGAGCAGTGTCCTACGCTGCTGCCCACCCCCGAGAGCAGTGTCCTACGCTGCTGCCCACCCCCGAGAGCAGTGCCCTACGCTGCTGCCCCCCTGAAAGCAGTGTCCCATGCTGCTGCCCACCCCCGAGAGCAGTGCCCTACGCTGCTGCCCACCCCCAGGAGCAGTGTCCTACGCTGCTGCCCACCCCCGAGAGCAGTGCCCTGCGCTGCTGCCCACCCCCGAGAGCAGTGCCCCATGCTGCTGCCCACCCCCGGAGAGCAGTGTCCTACGCTGCTGCCCATCCCGGGAGCAGTGTCCCACGCTGCTGCCCACCCCCGAGAGCAGTGTCCTAGGCTGCTGCCCACCCCCGAGAGCAGTGCTCTACGTTGCTGCCCACCCCCGAGAGCAGTGCCCTACGCTGCTGCCCACCCCGAGAGCAGTGCCCTACGCTGCTGCCCACCCCCGAGAGCAGTGCCCCACGCTGCTGCCCATCCAGAGAGCAGTGTCCCTCGCTGCTGCCCACCCTGAGAGCAGTGCCCTACGCTGATGCCCACCCCCGAGAGCAGTGTCCTACGCTGCTGCCCACCCCCAAGAGCAGTGCCCTATGCTGCTGCCCACCCCCGAGAGCAGTGCCCCACGCTGCTGCCCACCCCGAGAGCAGTGTCCTACACTGCTGCCCATCCCGGAGCAGTGTCCTACGCTGCTGCCCACCCCCCGAGAGCAGTGTCCTACGCTGCTGCCCACCCCCGAGAGCAGTGTCCTACGCTGCTGCCCACCCCCGAGAGCAGTGTCCCACGCTGCTGCCCACCACCGAGAGCAGTGCCCTACGCTGCTGCCCACCCCCAGGAGCAGTGCCCCACGCTGCTGCCCACCCCCTGAGAGCAGTGTCCCACGCTGCTGCCCACCTCCGAGAGCAGTGTCCTACGCTGCTGCCCACCAACGAGAGCAGTGTCCCACACTGCTGCCCACCCCGAGAGCAGTGCCCTACGCTGCTGCCCACCCCCAAGAGCAGTGCCCCACGCTGCTGCCCATCCAGAGAGCAGTGTCCCTTGCTGCTGCCCACCCCGAGAGCAGTGCCCTACGCTGCTGCCCACCCCCGAGACCAGTGTCCTACGCTGCTGGCCAACCCCGAGAGCAGTGCCCTATGCTGCTGCCCACCCCCGAGAGCAGTGCCCCACGCTGCTGCCCACCCCGAGAGCAGTGTCCCACGCTGCTGCCCATCCCGGGAGCAGTGTCCCACGCTGCTGCCCACCCCGAGAGCAGTGTCCTACGCTGCTGCCCACCCCCGAGAGCAGTGTCCTACGCTGCTGCCCAACCCCGAGAGCAGTGTCCCACGCTGCTGCCCACCCCCGAGAGCAGTGCCCTACGCTGCTGCCCACCCCCAGGAGCAGTGCCCTATGCTGCTCCCCACCCCCTGAGAGCAGTGTCCCACGCTGCTGCCCACCCCCGAGAGCAGTGTCCTACGCTGCTGCCCACCCCCGAGAGCAGTGTCCCACACTGCTGCCCACACCTGAGAGCAGTGTCCTACGCTGCTGCCCACCCCTGAGAGCAGTGTCCCACGCTGCTGCCCACCCCGAGAGCAGTGTCCTATGCTGCTGCCCACCCCCTGAGACTGAGAGCAGTGTCCCACGCTGCTGCCCACCCCCTGAGAGCAGTGTCCCATGCTGCTGCCCACCCCTGAGAGCAGTGTCCCACGCTGGTGCCCACCTTGAGAGCAGTGTCCAACGCTACTGACCACCACCCAAGAGCAGTGTCCCACGCTGCTGCCCACCCCTGAGAGCAGTGCCCTACGCTGCTGCCCACCCCCGAGAGCAGTGTCCCATGCTGCTGCCCACCCCAGAGATCAGTGCCCTATGTTGCTGCCCACCCCGAGAGCAGTGTCCCAGGCTGCTGCCCACACCCCCAGAGCAGTGTCCCATGCTGCTGCCCACCCCGAGAGCAGTGCCTTGCTGCTGCCCACCCTCCGAGAGCAGTGTCCCACGCTGCTGCCCACCCCCAGAGCAGTGTCCTATGCTGCTGCCTCCCGAGAGCAGTGCCCCACGCTGCTGCCCAGCCCCGAGAGCAGTGTCCTACGCTGCTGCCCCACCCCCCAGAGCAGTGTCCTACGTAGGCCTGGGCGGTGAACTCCGCTCCGCTCGCGGAGTTTGCAGAGTTTTCTGCATTCCGCATTCCGCGGAGATCGCGGAGTTCCGAAAAACTCCGCTTCGCGGTGCGGAGCGGAGTTTTTTTTCCTCGCTCACGTTCGTCAACGTCAAGTTGGCGGCCGCGAGCGAGGAAAATCAACCGCCCAGCGAGATTTTTCCTCGTTCGCGATCATCAACATCAAGTTGGCGAGCGCGGAAAATCAACATCCCGGCGAGATTTCTCAACGCGGGGGGGTCAAGTTTCTCATTGCGAGTGGTCGCGTATGCTCACGACCGCTCGCGTTGAGAAACTGCCCGTTCGCGTTGAGAAAGCTGCCGCTTGAGTAAAAATGTACTCGAGCGGCAGAAAAGGAAAGCTTGCGCTGTGCATGGTGCCGTTCGCAATGATTGCACAGTGCGGACAAGCATCCGGCACTGTGCAATCACCGCGAATGGCATTTTTCTATCATACTCCGCCGCTCGCGGAGCTCTGCGTAGTGCGACAGAGTTTTTAATGCACTTCGCGGTGTTCCGCATAGTGCAACTCCGCAAACTCCGCCCAGGGTTAGTCCTACGTTGCTGCCCACCCCGAGAGCAGTGTTCCACGCTGCTGCCCACCCCTGAGAGCAGTATCCCACGCTGCTGCCCACCCCCGAGAGCAGTGTCCTATGCTGCTGCCCACCCCTGAGAGCAGTGTCCCACACTGCTGCCCACCCTGAGAGCAGTGTCCAACGCTGCTGACCACCACCCGAGAGCAGTGTCCCACGATGCGTCCCACCCCCGAGAGCAGTGTCCTACACTGCTGCCCACCCCCCCAGTGAATGCCCTACACTGCTGTCCACCCCAGAGAGCCGTGTCCCATGCAGCTGCCCACCCAGAGAGCAGTGTCTCACGCTGCTGCCCTCCCCAGAGAGCAGTGTCCTACGCTGCTGCCCACCCCCGAGAGCAGTGTCCCACGTTGCTGCCCACCCCTGAGAGCAATGCCCTACGCTGCTGCCCACCCCCAGAGAGCAGTGTCCCACGCTGCTGCCCACCCCGAGAGAGCAGTGACCTACGCTGCTGCCCACCCCCAGAGCAGTGCCCTATGCTGCTGCCCACACCGAGAGTAGTGTCCCACGCTGCTGCCCACCCTGAGAGATCAGTAACCTACGCTGCTCCCCACCCCCAGAGCCATGTCCTACGCTGCTGCCCACCCCAAGAGCAGTGTCCCACGCTGTTGCCCACCCCCGAGAGCAGTGTCCTACGCTGCTGCCCACCAACCAGAGAGCAGTGTCCTAGGCTGCTGCCCACCAGAGAGCAGTGTCCTACGCTGCTGCCCACCCCCAGAGAGCAGTGCCCTACGCTGCTGCCCACCCGAGAGCAGTGTCCTACGCTGCTGACCTTCCCCAGAGAGAAGTGTCCTATGCTGCTGCCCACCCTGAGAGCAGTGACCACGCTGCTGCCCACCCCCGAGAGCAGTGTCCTACGCTGCTGCCCACCCCCAGAAAGCAGGCATCCTATGCTGCTGCCCACCCGAGAGTAGTGTCCTACGCTGCTGCCCAGCCCCAGAGAGCAGTGTCTCACGCTGCTGCCCACCCAAGTGCAGTGTTCTATGCTACTGTCCACCCCCTGAGAGCAGTGTCCCACGCTGCTGCCCACCCCCGAGAGTAGTGCCTTATGCTGCTGCCCACCCCCAGAGCAGTGTCCTACGCTGCTGCCCACTCCCGAGAGCAGTGTCCTACGCTGCTGCCCACCCCAGAGCAGTGTCCTCACGCTGCTGCTCCCCCAGAGAGCAGTGTCCTATGCTGCTGCCCACCCCCGAGAGCAGTGTCCCACACTGCTGCACCCCCGAGAGCAGTGTCCCAAGCTGCTGCCCCCCCCCGAGAGCAGTGCCCTACGCTGCTGCCCACCCCCGAGAGCAGTGCCCTATGCTGCTGCGCACTCCCGAGAGCAGTGTCCTACGCTGCTGCCCCCCCAGAGAGCAGTGTCCCACGCTGCTGCCCCCCCAAAGCACTGTCCTAGGCTTCTGCCCACCCCCGAGAGCAGTGTCCTACTCTGCTGTCCACCCCCGAGAGCAGTGTCCCACGCTCCTGCCCCCAAAAGCACTGTCCTAGGCTGCTGCCCACCCCCCGAGAGCAGTGTCCTACTCTGCTGCCCACCCCCAGAGAGCAGTGTCCCACGCTGCTGCACACCCCCGAGAGCAGTGTCTTACGCTGCTACCCCAGAGTAGTGTCCTACGCTGCTGCCCCCCCAGAGTAGTGTCCTACAATGCTACCCACCCCCGAGTGCAGTGTCCCACGCTGATGCCCAACCCTGGGAGCAATGCCCAGTGCTGCTGCCCATCCCCAAGAGCAGTGCCCCTTGCTGCTGCCCACCCCCGAGAGCAGTGTCCTACGCTGCTGCCCACCCCCGAGAGCAGTGTCCCATGCTGATGCCCCCCACAGTAGTGTCCTACGCTGCTGCCCCCAGAGTAGTGTCCTACGCTGCTGCCCCCCAGAGTAGTGTCCTACGCTGCTGCCCCCTAGAGTAGTGTCCTACGCTGCTGCCCCCCGAGTAGTGTCCTACGCTGCTGCCCCCAGAGTAGTGTCCTACGCTGCTGCCCCCTAGAGTAGTGTCCTACGCTGCTGCCTCCCAGAGTAGTGTCCTACGCTGCTGCCCCCCAGAGTAGTGTCCTACGCTGCTGCCCCCTAGAGTAGTGTCCCCGCTGATGCCCCCCACAGTAGTGTCCTACGCTGCTGCCCCCCAGAGTAGTGTCCTACGCTGCTGCCCCCAGAGTAGTGTCCCACGCTGCTGCCCCCCCAGAGTAGTGTCCTACGCTGCTGCCCCCTAGAGTAGTGTCCTACGCTGCTGCCCCCCCAGAGTAGTGTCCTACGCTGCTGCCCCCAGAGTAGTGTCCTACGCTGCTGCCCCCCCAGAGTAGTGTCCTACGCTGCTGCCCCCCAGAGTAGTGTCCTACGCTGCTGCCCACCCTGAGAGCAGTGTTCTACGCTGCTGCCACCCCCGTGCAGTGTCCTACGCTGCTGCCCCCCAGAGTAGTATCCTATGCTGCTGCCCCCCAGAGTAGTGTCCTACGCTGCTGCCCCCCACCAGAGCAGTGTCCCACACTGCTGCCCACCCCGAGAGCAGTGTCCCACGCTGCTGCCCCCCAGAGTAGTGTCCCACGCTGCTGCCCCCCAGAGTAGTGTCCTACGCTGCTGCCCATCCCCGAGAGCAGTGTCCCACGCTGCTGCCCCCCCAGAGCAGTGTTCCTACGCTGCTGCCCACTCCCGAGAGCAGTGTCCTACGCTGCTGCCTACCCTGAGAGCAGTGTCCTACGCTGCTGCCCACCCCCAGAGCAGTATCCTACGCTGCTGCCTCCACTGAGAGCAGTGTCCTACGTTGCTGCCCACCCCCGAGAGCAGTGTCCCACCCGGCTGCACCCCCCGAGAGCAGTGCCCTTCACTGCTGCCCACCCCCGAGAGCAGTGTCCCACGCTGCTGCCCCCCAAAGCACTGTCCTAGGTTGCTGCCCACCCCGAGAGCAGTGTCCTACTTTGCTGCCCACCCCCAGAGAGCAGTGTCCCACGCTGCTGCACACCCCCGAGAGCAGTGTCCTACACTGCTGCCCCTCCACGAGAGCAGTGCCCTACGCTGCTGTCCACCCCCGAGAGCAGTGTTCCACACTGCTGCCCACCCCGAGAGCAGTGTCCTACGCTGCTGCACACCCCCGGAGAGCAGTGTCTCTACGCTGCTGCCCACCCACGAGAGCAGTGCCCCACGTTGCTGCCCACCCCTGAGAGCAGTGTCCCAAGCTGCTGCCCACCCCGAGAGCAGTGCCCTTTGCTGATGCCCACCCCCAGAGAGCAGTGTCCCACGCTCCTGCCCATCCCCTGAGAGAAGTGTACCACCCTGCTGCCCACCCCTAGAGAGCAGTGTCCCACGCTGCTGCCCACCCAATGAGCAGTGTCCCATGGTGCTGCCGACCCCAGAGAGCAGTGTCCTACGCTGCTGCCCACCCCCGAGAGCAGTGTCCCACGCTGCTGCCCACCCCATGAGCAGTGTCCCATGGTGCTGCCCACCCCCAGAGAGCAGTGTCCTACGCTGCTGCCCACCCCGAGAGCAGTGTCCCACGCTGTTGCCCACCCCGAGAGCAGTGTCCTACCCTGCTGCCCACCCCCTGAGAGCAGTGTCCTACCCTGCTGCCCACCACCGAGAGCAGTGTCCCACGCTGCTGCTCATCCGAGAGCAGTGTCCCAAGCTGCTGCCCACCCCTGAGAGCAGTGTCCTACGCTGCTGCCCACTCCCAGGAGCAGTGTCATACGCTGCTGCCCATTCCACAGAGCAGTGTCCCACGCTGCTGCCCACTCCCGAGAGCAGTGTCCCACGCTGTTGCCTACCCCCGAGAGCAGTGCCCCAGTGCTGCCCTGGGTGCGTAGAATAGGAGAGGTGTGCTTGGATTTCATGTGGCCCTTACCAAGGTGGACAGCAGCGTGGGACACTGCTCTCGAGTGGGCAGCAGCGTAGGACACTGCTCTCTGAGGTGGTCAGCAGCGTAGGACACTGTCCTCTGGGTGGGCAGCAGCGTAGGGCACTTCTCTCGGGGATGGGCAAGCAGCATGGGACACTGCTCTCGGGGTGAGCAGCAGCATGAGGCACTTCTCTCAGAGGATGGGCAGCAGCATGAGACACTACTCTGGGGGGCAGCAGTGTGGGACACTGCTCTCAGTGGTGGACAACATCGTGGGACACTGCCTCGGGTGGGCAGCAGCGTGGGACACTGCCGGGGTGGGCAGCAGCGTAGGGCACTGCTCTCGGGGTGGGCAGCAGCCTGGGGCACTGCTCTCGGTGGGCAGCAGTACAGGACACTGCTCTTGGGGGTGGGCCACCGCAGAGGACACTGCTCTCAGAGGTGGCAGCAGCCAGGTACTCTGCTCTCGGGGTAGGCAGCAGAGTAGGACACTGCAGTACGCTGCTGCCTACCCCCAAGAGCAGTGTCCTACACTGCTGCCCACCCCCGAGAGCAGTGTCCCAAGCTGCTGCTCACCCCCGAGAGCAGTATCCAACGCTGCTGCCCACCCCCGAGAGCAGTGCCCCACGCTGCTGCCTACCCCCTAAAGCAGTATCCCAAGCTTCTGCCCACCCTGAGAACAGTGCCCCAAGCTGCTGCCCACCCTGAGAGCAGTGTCCTACGCTGCTGTCTACCCGTGAGAGGAGTGTCCCACACTGCTGCCCACCCCTGAGAGCAGTGTCCTACGCTGCTGCCAACCCTGAGAGCAGTGCCCCACGCTGCTGCCCACCCCCAAAAACAGTGTCCCACTCCTGCTGCCCACCCCGAGAGAAGTGTCCTACGCTGCTGCCCACCCCCGAGAGCAGTACCCCACGCTTCTGCCCACCCCCGAGAGCAGTGTCCTACGCTGCTGCCCACCCCAGAGAGCAGTGCACCTCGCTGCTGCCTACCCCTAGAGCAGTGCCCAACGCTGCTGCCCATCCTCGAGAGCAGTGTCCCACGCTGCTGCCCACCCCGAGAGCAGTGTCCGACGCTGCTGCCCACCCCGAGAGCAGTGTCCTAAACTGCTTCCCACCCCCCCACCAGAGCAGTGTCCTACGCTGCTGCCCACCCCCAGAGAGCAGTGTCCTATGCTGCTGCCCACCCCCCACGAGAGCAGTGTTCTACGCTGCTGCCCACCCCTGAGAGCAGTGTCCTACGCTGCTGCCCACCCCCGAGAGCAGTGTCCCACGCTCCTGCCCATCCCCTGAGAGAAGTGTACCACCCTGCTGCCCACCCCTAGAGAGCAGTGTCCCACGCTGCTGCCCACCCCATGAGCAGTGTCCCATGGTGCTGCCCACCCCCAGAGCAGTGTCCTACGCTGCTGCCCACCCCGAGAGCAGTGTCCCACGCTGCTGCCCACCCCATGAGCAGTGTCCCATGGTGCTGCCCACCCCCAAAGAGCAGTGTCCTCACGCTGCTGCCCACCCCGAGAGCAGTGTCCCACGCTGTTGCCCACCCCCGAGAGCAGTGTCCCACGCTGTTGCCCACCCTCGAGAGCAGTGTCCTACCCTGCTGCCCACCCCCTGAGAGCAGTGTCCTACCCTGCTGCCCACCACCGAGAGCAGTGTCCCACGCTGCTGCCCATCTGTGAGAAGTTGGCCTGGCATATGCTGTCCACTAATTATAGTGGGCACCTTGCACCAGTCCAAATCGACTCTTATGGTAGATAGGTTAAAGACAACCTTATTGAAAGCTATCCTAGTGGTAGCTATGGAGAGCAGCCTTCAGGCTAAGTCTTGAAGGAATGTAAAGCAGCTTGTTTTACCAGTCTATAATCTCTTGAGTGACCAAATGAAAGAGCACCACACCAGGTATATATTCAAAATATATGTATTTATTACTAAACACACCCCTCTAGTCTCTTTATGAGGCTAGAGTTCGAAGTACATAGGTTATAAGATCTTAAATCACAGTACTAGCACAAATACACGTTTGGGCCCTAGGGGCGTACCAAACCATATACCAATAAAGTGGTATGCGAACCACGACTGAACTAGACACTAGGCCTAGAGCCTCTAGAAGTGCTTGGACCACAAGGAACCACCCAAGGTAGTGACACAGGGGACCCACGGGAGACACGTGCAGTGTAAATACACAACCGCGATACGCCGTTAACTTCTATGGAGAAAGTCGGGATCGGGAAAATAGAGGAAAGGGACACTTAAAAGAGGACTAGGACAAAACCCTTTGAGATCTAGGACTTTGAAGAGTCTCTACCCACGGGAGCACCGGAGTACTCGTGTTACCTCACCCAG
The DNA here is from genome assembly GCA_963921515.1 of Calotriton arnoldi. Classification (NCBI taxonomy): domain Eukaryota; kingdom Metazoa; phylum Chordata; class Amphibia; order Caudata; family Salamandridae; genus Calotriton; species Calotriton arnoldi. The sequence goes on along the minus strand of CAWUFW010001266.1, from coordinate 952,971 downwards.
GGAAGCCGGGTGCATAGGTGCCTTTCGGGGTCGGGTTTCGTCGTCGATTCGAATGGCGATCTGCTGCAAAGTGCTGCTGGCGGCCAAAAGAAAAGTGTCCGGGTGGATCCAAGAGTGGATCGGAGTTCTGGTGAACCTGAAAGCAGAGGGGACAGAGTCTGGGTCACTAGCCAGTGACCAGGAAGGCGATGGACAGATGCCCACCGATGTCGAGTGCTTCAGGTGCGTTGACGGTTGTCTTGACTCTTCAGCCACGAGGTCCGGGAGGCGTTGTTGGCGACCAGGAGCAGGATTCGGGCTGTTGCTCGATGTCTGTCGAGTGCTGAGGTGTCGGCGACCGGATTGGACCCAACAAGCCTTGGCAACGGCAAGTCTTGAGTAAGATGTAGATCGTCGATGGTGCAGACCAGCAAGGTCTGTGGAACTCACCCAGCAAGGGTAAGTGAGGGCAGGCCTGGAGCAACCAGGATGCCAAGTAAGGAAAAGATTGGCCTTCGTGAAGGGCTACTAGCCAACGGGCTAGCGACCGCGAAGGAGCCTCGTGACGCCGCACGTGGAGCTGGCTTACAGGACACTCGTGGAGTGGGGGCCAGTGATCTTCGGTGCAGGTGGTGCTGGAGGCTAGGGCTACTCGGAGCCCAAAGCACGACTTCTTGGGAGACCCAGAAGATGGTGCACTTGCAAATGTGCTCGGTGTCCAGGGGTCACGGTCTCAAGTCACCCACGATAGCCACAGGCCTCAGCTTTGCTGGGGACTCAGGGTAGCCTCGGGGAAGTCTGAGAATCCACCTCTGGTGATGCGTTGACTTCGGCGTCCGACGGGAGCTTCAGTAATGCGAACCGGACAGATGCTTTGTTGGTGCCTGCCAAGCAGGGGAGTCACTCCTTGACCCCAAGGGAGATTCTTCAGTCCTCTAATCTTGTCGTAGAGCGTCGAATGTCCAGGATTCAGTTTCAGAGTTTCGTCCAGGTATAATCTAATCTTGCTGTGGCAAGGGTTCCCCATTTTAACCAGTAAAACAGGGAGGGACTAACTCTATGACCCCACCTATGGGAGGGTCAAGGGAGGGGGTGGCTACACCCACTTCCCTTTGTCCAGTTTCGCGCCAGAGCAGGGGCAGGTAGCCCCTGAGCTGGTTTGAACTGGCATATGCACAGAGGAGCCTTTTGCTCCCCAGTGCAGGACTTCAAAGCACTCTAAGAGTGCACCCACCCAGCCCCAATACACATTATCCTGTCTGGGGAGGTGGTCACACCTCCCTGCAACAGGAAACCTATTGTCCAGGCCTCCCCTGCCGGAGTTTCGTCCAGCAGCAGGAGGCCAGACTTGTGTCTGTGGCAGCAGCATCCATTTTGTGATGCCAGGGCTTCAGAAAGAAGTTACCGGGTAAGCCAGAGTTAACATGTCTTTCCCTCTAGAAGGGTGGAATGCTACCCCCGCCGCCAGGATTGGCGGGGGGTAGTATTCCAAGATGTTTGACACCAAACACGACATGTTTAGGTGCAGCCATTCCAAAGTTAGCATTTTACCGCGAGGATATAATGCGCTTAAGAGTATATGGTCAGGCTGCACTACAAACAGCATCAGAGATGGTCTCCGAACGCTGCAGAGGGGCCCTGCTCATGCAGGGGCACCCTCTCACATAGGAACCATGCACTCTGCCTTTAGGATTGATAAGGCCTGCCTTAGGAGTGACTTATAGGTTTATATGTGTGTATGTATTTAGTGATATAGGTAACCTATATCACAGTAAGGGGTGCATGCACCACCTTACCCAGGCTGCAGTAGCAGACCTGTGGTGTCAGTTTGGATGGCCTTCCAGGGGTGGCACAATGCGTGCTGCAGCCCCTGGTAGGCCTCTGAGGTACCTATGCCCTTGGTACATAGTATACCATATACTAGGGACTTATAAGGGCACTCCAGATTCCAATCAGAGATGTGCCTAAGGCACATGGAAACCATTTTACAGAGAAAGCAGATAGACTGGGGCCCTGAATAGCAGGATCCCAGTCCAACTAAGTCATAAACCAGCAAAACACCATAAAAAAGTGGGGGCAACCATATAGTCAGATTCCACCTTCCTACATAACCCCCCAAACGAAAGGAGATAAGGCTAACCTTGGCCAGTTGAGCCTATATTGACTAAGTGGCCATATAAGGAAGCACCTGCACTAGCATGGTTGCCCCCTATGTTATGGTCCACTAAGCAATCCCTCACCTTAAGGGTATGAGAGGGTCTCCACCCTGGGGAATCACTACCTCTGGTGTGCTTAGGTAAAGTACAAGGCTGGTGAGGTGTCTGAGTAGGGAAGTGAGGCCCTAGGAATGTTGGCCTCAGCTTCCTCAGATCACTGGTCACAATGTATGCCTGTCTTTCCATGACTGAGTTGCACTTTGCTCTAAGGGTCAACCTTTGGCTGCCTACAGCTGGGGGTTGGGTCCCTTTGGATGGACTACTGGAGGGACAGGGCAGGTTTGGAACCTTCAGGTCCCAGGTTTGCCCTTGCCTACCAGAGTCCTTCTGGGGAGGTCCCTACATAAAGGCATGGGGGATCCCTCAGTGTGTAGAGGAGTTTTCACCTGGCTAGGGCTACTAGACTGGGTGCCCCTAATCTGCTGATGGGGGTTCCTCTGGACAGGGGGCCCTGGGGGTCCACTGACCTCCCTGACCTCTGCAGCCCTGGGCTGGCTGAGGCAGGGTAGAGAGGGGCAGGTTACCTGCTCCAGACTGGGTACCACCTTGGAAGGGTCCTCTGCCATCAGGGGTGTGGCCAGGCCAGGCCTGACTACCTCTGTGGCAGTTCCTTCACTAGGGGTAGGGTCAGTTCCCTGAGGAGGCTGACCCTTACCTACTGTCTGGGGGAAGAAGACTTTTCTTCAACCCTTGTGCTCTCTTTTGGGGAGAGTGGGCCATTCTTCCAGGCTCCATCTCTCCAAAATCTTGGGCTGGGGCTGTGGCCATCACAGCCCCACTAGCCTTTACAGGGACGCCCAGCATCCTGAGATGGGTTTGGTGTTCAACTTCAGCCCAGGCTGAAATCTCCAGATCATTGCCCATCAGGCAATCTACAGGTAAGGTGGGGGACACTGCCACTCTCTTTGGGCCTGTGACCCCCTCCCAGCTGAGATTGACTATGGCCATGGGGTGATCTGTTCTGACACCATCAATGTTGGTCACCTGGTATTTAAACTCAGGTAAAAGCTGGTGAGGGGGACTAGTTTCCCTGCCACCATGGTGACACTAGCCCCTGTGTCCCTAAATGCCACAGCTTTCTGACCATTAATTATTGGCTCCAATCTGTACCTGCCCAATGCTATGGGACCCATGGTAAAGGTGGCAAATCCTATACCACCATCAGAGTCAGAGGAGTCTGTTGAGGGGTCCCTGTCTAAACTAGGGCCCACCTCTGTTCCTCTTGCAAAAGCACCTAACTTTTTGGGTGCACTACTCCCAACTGGAGGATTACTACTGGTAGTACCAGGAGGGGTGGTAGTAGTGGTGGGAGGAACATTTTCTTTATTGCCACTCCTGGGGCAACTGGGATCAGTTTTCCAGTGCCCAGGCTTTTTACAGACATGGCAATATGGTTTCTTTTCAGGAGAGGAAGGAGTTTGGGACCCACCCCCAGAAGAGGAATTTTGGGGCCCTGTAGGGGACTTATCCTTAGATTTATCCCCACCTTTCTCTTGGGACTTAGTAGAATCTTTCTTCTGGTCACCACCCTGATTTCTAGTTTTTACTCTGGTTCTGACCCATTTGTCTGCCTTCTTTCCCAATTCTTGGGGAGAGGTCAGATCAGAGTCCACCAGATACTGGTGCAAAAGCTGGTTTTGACAATTATTAAGGATCTGCTCCCTCATAATCAAATTGTACAATCCTAAAAAGTCATGCACTTTGTTGCCATGTATCCAACCTTCCAGAGCCTTTGTAGCACAATCTACAAAATCAACCCAGTCTTGAGTCTGAGCTTTTTGGGTGTCTCTGAACTTCAACCTATACTGTTCAGTGGTTAGGCCAAACCCATCTATCAGAGCACTCTTCAAGACTGTGTAATTGTCAGCATCCTCTTCTCTTACAGTGAGGAGCTTGTCTCTACCTTTGTCTGCAAAGGAGAGCCACAAGATTGCTGCCCACTGCCTCTGGGGGACCTTCTGAACTTTACAGGCCCTCTCCAGTGCAGTTATCCATTTGTGGATGTCATCCCCACTCTGGTAGGGAGGGACAATCTTGTTTAGGTTTCTATGGTCATAAGACCTGTCCCTATCTCTAGGGATATTGTTGCCACCATGGGACTCTAGTCCCAACTTTCTTCTCTCTCTAAGGAGATCTAGGGATTCCCTATCTAAAGCCAATTGCTTTTTCTGATTTCCAGCTGAGTTTCCTCATACTGGACCAGCCTGGCTCTCCTCTCATGAGAGGATTCCCTCCTGTGAGAGGAGACAGAGCTCCCTATAGAGGTGCCAGAGTGGTTAGACTCCTGAGAAGGAGATCTAGACTTCCTGGGCACACTCTTAATCCTTCCTGGGGGACAAAGAGGGCATCATCTTGATCATCCTCATCATCATCCACAGGAGGGATTGGGTTTTCCAGGTCAGGGTCATTGTCACCCTCCTGGCCAGTTTCAGTGGGGGGGCTGGGGGTATTGGTACCCCTGGCCTCGTCCTCTTCTTCTGCCCCACCCTCAGCTCCTACCCCTTCAGTCCCTACAGGCTTACTAAGGTCATAAGCCACCAATAACTCCTTGAGGTGTTGGGTGGTGGGGCTTTGGCCTGTCCTTATTTTTCTCAAGTTGCATAAAGCTCTCAATTCCAAGAATGGGAGTGTATCATACTTGGAGGGTGGAAGCTCACTGGCTTCCTGCAAGGATTCTTTGATCCTGCCCTTTAAAGACATTACTAGTGTGGTGTGGTGTATGCACTACCTACTCTAGTGTGGCCTACTAAACTCTCTTGAGTTGTAGAAAGGGTTGTGCTATCCCTTAACACACAACTCTAAGTTCAGTAGAACTTACTGTTATTCTAAGCTTAAATTATATGTACCTTAGGTACCTTTAGCGGTTTTCAGTTGATCAATTCAATTGAGATTATCTGGTAAAACAATAGCAAGCTGGAATCCCACACGCTGCCACCAATGTGAGAAGTTGGCCTGGCATATGCTGTCCACTAATTATAGTGGGCACCTTGCACCAGTCCAAATCGACTCTTATGGTAGATAGGTTAAAGACAACCTTATTGAAAGCTATCCTAGTGGTAGCTATGGAGAGCAGCCTTCAGGCTAAGTCTTGAAGGAATGTAAAGCAGCTTGTTTTACCAGTCTATAATCTCTTGAGTGACCAAATGAAAGAGCACCACACCAGGTATATATTCAAAATATATGTATTTATTACTAAACACACCCCTCTAGTCTCTTTATGAGGCTAGAGTTCGAAGTACATAGGTTATAAGATCTTAAATCACAGTAATAGCACAAATACACGTTTGGGCCCTAGGGGCGTACCAAACCATATACCAATAAAGTGGTATGCGAACCACGACTGAACTAGACACTAGGCCTAGAGCCTCTAGAAGTGCTTGGACCACAAGGAACCACCCAAGGTAGTGACACAGGGGACCCACGGGAGACGCGTGCAGTGTAAATACACAACCGCGATACGCCGTTAACTTCTATGGAGAAAGTCGGGATCGGGAAAATAGAGGAAAGGGACACTTAAAAGAGGACTAGGACAAAACCCTTTGAGATCTAGGACTTTGAAGAGTCTCTACCCACGGGAGCACCGGAGTACTCGTGTTACCTCACCCAGGGAAGCCGGGTGCATAGGTGCCTTTCGGGGTCGGGTTTCGTCGTCGATTCGAATGGCGATCTGCTGCAAAGTGCTGCTGGCGGCCAAAAGAAAAGTGTCCGGGTGGATCCAAGAGTGGATCGGAGTTCTGGTGAACCTGAAAGCAGAGGGGACAGAGTCTGGGTCACTAGCCAGTGACCAGGAAGGCGATGGACAGATGCCCACCGATGTCGAGTGCTTCAGATGCGTTGACAGTCGTCTTGACTCTTCAGCCACGAGGTCCGGGAGGCGTTGTTGGCGACCAGAAGCAGGATTCGGGCTGGTGCTCGATGTCTGTCGAGTGCTGAGGTGGCGACGACCGGATTGGACCCAACAAGCCTTGGCAACGGCAAGTCTCGAGTAAGATGTAGATCGTCGATGGTGCAGACCAGCAAGGTCTGTGGAACTCACACAGCGAGGGCAAGTGAGGGCAGGCCTGGAGCAACAAGGATGCCAAGTAAGGAAAAGATTGGCCTTCGTGAAGGGCTACTAGCCAACGGGCTAGCGACCGCAAAGGAGCCTCATGACGCCGCACGTGGAGCTGGCTTACAGGACACTCGTGGAGTGGGGGCCAGTGATCTTCACTGCAGGTGGTGCTGGAGGCTAGGGCTACTCGGAGCCCAAAGCACGACTTCTTGGGAGACCCAGAAGATGGTGCACTTGCAAATGTGCTCGGTGTCCAGGGGTCACGGTCTCAAGTCACCCACGATAGCCACAGGCCTCAGCATTGCTGGGGACTCAGGATAGCCTCGGGGAAGTCTGAGAATCCACCTCTGGTGATGCGATGACTTCGGCGTCCGACGGGAGCTTCAGTAATGCGAACCGGACAGATGCTTCGTTGGTGCCTGCCAAGCAGGGGAGTCACTCCTTGACCCCAAGGGAGATTCTTCAGTCCTCTAATCTTGTCGTAGAGCGTCGAAGGTCCAGGATTCAGTTTCAGAGTTTCGTCCAGGTATAATCTAATCTTGCTGTGGCAAGGGTTCCCCATTTTAACCAGTAAAACAGGGAGGGACTAACTCTATGACCCCACCTATGGGAGGGTCAAGGGAGGGGGTGGCTACACCCACTTCCCTTGTCCAGTTTCGCGCCAGAGCAGGGGCAGGTAGCCCCTGAGCTGGTTTGAACTGGCATATGCACAGAGGAGCCTTTGCTCCCCCAGTGCAGGACTTCAAAGCACTCTAAGAGTGCACCCACCCAGCCCCAATACACATTATCCTGTCTGGGGAGGTGGTCACACCTCCCTGCAACAGGAAACCTATTGTCCAGGCCTCCCCTGCCGGAGTTTCGTCCAGCAGCAGGAGGCCAGACTTGTGTCTGTGCCAGCAGCATCCATTTTGTGATGCCAGGGCTTCAGAAAGAAGTTACCGGGTAAGCCAGAGTTAACATGTCTTTCCCTCTAGAAGGGTGGAATGCTACCCCCGCCGCCAGGATTGGCGGGGGGTAGTATTCCAAGATGTTTGACACCAAACACGACATGTTTAGGTGCAGCCATTCCAAAGTTAGCATTTTACCGCGAGGATATAATGCGCTTAAGAGTATATGGTCAGGCTGCACTACAAACAGCATCAGAGATGGTCTCCGAACGCTGCAGAGGGGCCCTGCTCATGCAGGGGCACCCTCTCACATAGGAACCATGCACTCTGCCTTTAGGATTGATAAGGCTTGCCTTAGGAGTGACTTATAGGTTTATATGTGTGTATGTATTTAGTGATATAGGTAACCTATATCACAGTAAGGGGTGCATGCACCACCTTACCCAGGCTGCAATAGCAGACCTGTGGTGTCAGTTTGGATGGCCTTCCAGGGGTGGCACAATGCGTGCTGCAGCCCCTGGTAGGCCTCTGAGGTACCTATGCCCTTGGTACATAGTATACCATATACTAGGGACTTATAAGGGCACTCCAGATTCCAATCAGAGATGTGCCTAAGGCACATGGAAACCATTTTACAGAGAAAGCAGATAGACTGGGGCCCTGAATAGCAGGATCCCAGTCCAACTAAGTCATAAACCAGCAAAACACCATAAAAAAAGTGGGGGCAACCATATAGTCAGATTCCACCTTCCTACACCATCCGAGAGCAGTGTCCCAAGCTGCTGCCCACCCCTGAGAGCAGTGTCCTACGCTGCTGCCCACTCCCAGGAGCAGTGTCATACGCTGCTTCCCATTCCACAGAGCAGTGTCCCACGCTGCTGCCCACTCCCGAGAGCAGTGTCCCACGCTGTTGCCTACCCCCGAGAGCAGTGCCCCAGTGCTGCCCTGGGTGCGTAGAATAGGAGAGGTGTGCTTGGATTTCATGTGGCCCTTACCAAGGTGGACAGCAGCGTGGGACACTGCTCTCGGGGGTGGGCAGCAGCGTAGGACACTGCTCTCTGGGGGTGGTCAGCAGCGTAGGACACTGTTCTCTGGGGGTGGGCAGCAGCGTAGGGCACTTCTCTCGGGGGATGGGCAACAGCATGGGACACTGCTCTGGGGGGTGGGCAGCAGCATGGGGCACTTCTCTCAGAGGATGGGCAGCAACATGAGACACTACTCTGGGGGGCAGCAGTGTGGGACACTGCTCTCGGGGGGGGGCAGCAGCGTGGGGCACTGCTCTCAGTGGTGGACAACATCGTGGGACACTGCTCTCGGGGTGGGCAGCAGCGTGGGACACTGCTCTCGGGGGTGGGCAGCAGCGTAGGGCACTGCTCTCGGGGGTGGGCAGCAGCTTGGGGCACTGCTCTCGGGGTGGGCAGCAGTATAGGACACTGCTCTTGGGGGTGGGCCACCGCGTAGGACACTGCTCTCAGGGGGTAAGCAGCAGCCAGGTACTCTGCTCTCGGGGTAGGCAGCAGAGTGGGACACTGCTCTCGGGGGTAGGCAGCAGAGTAGGACACTGCAGTACGCTGCTGCCTACCCCCAAGAGCAGTGTCCTACACTGCTGCCCACCCCCGAGAGCAGTGTCCTAGCTGCTGCTCACCCCCGAGAGCAGTATCCAACGCTGCTGCCCACCCCCGAGAGCAGTGCCCCACGCTGCTGCCTACCCTCTAAAGCAGTATCCCAAGCTTCTGCCCACACTGAGAACAGTGCCCCAATCTGCTGCCCACCCTGAGAGCAGTGTCCTACGCTGCTGTCTACCCGTGAGAGGAGTGTCCCACACTGCTGCCCACCCCTGAGAGCAGTGTCCTACGCTGCTGCCAACCCTGAGAGCAGTGCCCCACGCTGCTGCCCCCCCCAAAAACAGTGTCCCACTCTGCTGCCCACCCCGAGAGAAGTGTCCTACGCTGCTGCCCACCCCGAGAGCAGTACCCTACGCATCTGCCCACCCCCGAGAGCAGTGTCCTACGCTGCTGCCCACCCCAGAGAGCAGTGCACCTCGCTGCTGCCTACCCCTAGAGCAGTGCCCAACGCTGCTGCCCATCCTCGAGAGCAGTGTCCTACGCTGCTGCCCACCCCCGAGAGCAGTGTCCGACGCTGCTGCCCACCCCGAGAACAGTGTCCTAAACTGCTTCCCACCCCCCCACCAGAGCAGTGTCCTACGCTGCTGCCCATCTCCAGAGAGCAGTGTCCTATGCTGCTGCCCACCCCCCACGAGAGCAGTGTTCTACGCTGCTGCCCATCCCCCGAGAGCAGTATCCTAGGCTGCTGCCCACCCTAAGAGCAGTGTCCCACGCCGCTGCCCACCCCCGAGAGAAGTGTCCTACCCTGCTGCCCTTCCCTGAGAGCAGTGTCCTACGCTGTTGCCCACCCCTGAGAACGGTGTCCTAAGCTGCTGCCCACCCCCGAGAGCAGTGTCCCACACTGCTGCCCCCAGAAAGCAGTGTCCTACACTGCTGCCCACCCCCAGAGAGCAGTGCCCTACGCTGCTGCCCACCCCCGAGAACAGTGTCCCTTGCTGCTGCCCATCCCCCGAGAGCAGTGCCCCACGCTGCAGCCCACCCCGAGAGCAGTGCCCTACACTGCTGCCTACCCCAGAGAGCAGTGTCCCACTCTGCTGGCCACCCCTGAGAGCAGTGTTCTACGCTGCTGCCCACCCCTGAGAGCAGTGTCCTACGCTGCTGCCCACCCCAGAGAGCAGTGTCCTACGCTGCTGCCCACCCCAGAGAGCAGTGTCCTACGCTGCTGCCCATCCGCCGAGAGCAGTATCCTAGTCTGCTGCCCACCCTAAGAGCAGTGTCCCACGCCGCTGCCCACCCCCGAGAGAAGTGTCCTACCCTGCTGCCCTTCCCTGAGAGCAGTGTCCTACGCTGTTGCCCACCCCTGAGAACGGTGTCCTAAGCTGCTGCCCACCCCCGAGAGCAGTGTCCCACACTGCTGCCCCCCCAGAAAGCAGTGTCCTACACTGCTGCCCACCCCCAGAGAGCAGTGCCCTACGCTGCTGCCCAACCCCGAGAACAGTGTCCCTTGCTGCTGCCCATCCCCCGAGAGCAGTGCCCCACGCTGCAGCCCACCCCGAGAGCAGTGCCCTACACTGCTGCCTACCCCCAGAGAGCAGTGTCCCACTCTGCTGGCCACCCCTGAGAGCAGTGTTCTACGCTGCTGCCCACCCCTGAGAGCAGTGTCCTACGCTGCTGCCCACCCCAGAGAGCAGTGTCCTACGCTGCTGCCCACCCCAGAGAGCAGTGTCCTACGCTGCTGCCCATCCCCCGAGAGCAGTATCCTAGGCTGCTGCCCACCCTAAGAGCAGTGTCCCACGCCGCTGCCCACCCCCGAGAGAAGTGTCCTACCCTGCTGCCCTTCCCCTGAGAGCAGTGTCCTACGCTGTTGCCCACCCCTGAGAACGGTGTCCTAAGCTGCTGCCCACCCCGAGAGCAGTGTCCCACACTGCTGCCCCCAGAAAGCAGTGTCCTACACTGCTGCCCACCCCCAGAGAGCAGTGCCCTACGCTGCTGCCCACCCCCGAGAACAGTGTCCCTTGCTGCTGCCCATCCCCGAGAGCAGTGCCCCACGCTGCTGCCCACCCCGAGAGCAGTGCCCTACACTGCTGCCTACCCCCAGAGAGCAGTGTCCCACTCTGCTGGCCACCCCTGAGAGCAGTGCCCTACGCTGCTGCCTACCCCCGAGAGCAGTGTCCCACACTGCTGCCCACCCCCGAGAGCAGTGCCTCTCGCTGCTGTTCTCCCCAGAGCAGTGTCCCACGCTGCTGCCCACCCCCGAGAGCAGTGTCCCACCCTGCTGCCCACCCCTGAGAGCAGTGTCCCACACTGCTGCCCACCCCCGAGAGCAGTGCCCCAAGCTGCTGCCCACCCCAGAGGGCAGTGCCCTACTCTGCTGCCCACCCCGATAGCAGTGCCCTACGCTGCTGCCCACCCCTGAGAGCAGTGCCCTAAGCTGCTGTCCACCCCGAGAGCAGTTCCCTACACTGCTGCCCATCCCGGAGAGCAGAGCCCTACGCTGCTGCCCACCCCCGAGAGCAGTGTCCCACGCTGCTGGCCACCCCGAGAGCAGTGTCCAACGCTGCTGCCCACCCCCAGAGAGCAGTGTCCCACGCTGCTGCCCACCCCCAAGAGCAGTGTCCCATGCTGCTGCCCACCCCCAGAGCAGTGTCCCATGCTGCTGCCCAACCCCGAGGGCAGTATCCTACGCTGCTGCTCATCCCCCGAGAGAAGTGCCCTACACTGCTACCCACCCCCAGAGAGCAGTGTCCTATGCTGCTGCCCACCTCCGAGAGCAGTGCCCTACGCTGCTGCCCACCCCCGAGAGCAGTGTCCTATGCTGCTGCCCACCCCCGAGAGCAGTGCACCTAGCTGCTGCCCACCCCGAGAGCAGTGTCCTACGCTGCTGCCCACCCCGAGAGCAGTGTCCTAGACTGCTGCCCACCCCCACGAGAGCAGTGTCTTACGCTGCTGCCCACCCCCAGAGAGCAGTGTGTTACGCTACTGCCCACCCCCCCAAGAGAGCAGAATTCTATGCTGCTGCCCATCCCCTGAGAGAAGTGCCCTACACTGTTGCTCACCCCCAGAGAGCAGTGTCCTGTGCTGCTGCCCACCCCCGAGAGCAGGGTCCTAAGCTGCTGCCCACCCGTGAGAGCAGTGTCCTACCCTGCTGCCCACCCCCGAGAGCAGTGTCCTACGCTGCTGCCCACCCCTGAGAGCAGTGTCCCACGCTGCTGCCCACCCCGAGAGCAGTGCCTCACGCTGCTGCCCACCCCCAAGAGCAGTGTCCCTCGCTGCTGTCCATCCCTCGGGAGCAGTGACCCACACTGCTGCCCACCCCCGAGAGCAGTGTCCCACACTGCTCCCCACCCCGAGAGCAGTGCCTGAACCTGCTGCCCACCCCCAGAGAGTAGTGTCCCATGCTGCTACCCAACCCCGAGTGCAGTATCCTATGCTGCTGCCCATCCCCCGAGAGAAGTGTACTACACTGCTGCCAACCCCTAGAGAGCAGTGTCCTACGCTGCTGCCCACCCCCGAGGGCAGTGCCCTACACTGCTGCCCACCCCATAGAGCAATGTCGTATGCTGCTGCCCACCCCGAGAGCAGTGCACCTCGCTGCTGCCCACCGCGAGAGCAATGTCATACGCTGCTGCCCACCCCCGAAAGCAGTGTCCTACGCTGCTGCCAGCCCCCGAGAGCAGTGTCCCACGCTGCTGCCCGCCCCAAGAGCAGTGTAGTAAACTGCTGCCCACCTCCCCACGAGAGCAGTGTCCTTCCCTGCTGCCCACCCCCAGAGAGCAGTGTCCCACGCTGCTGCCCACCCCGAGAGCAGTGTCCCATGCTGCTGCCCACCCCCCCTGAGCAGTGTCCCATGCTGCTGCCCAACCCCCGAGGGCAGTATCCTACACTGCTGCCCATCACCTGAGAGAAGTGCCCTACACTGTTGACCACCCCCAGAGAGCAGTGTCCTATGCTGCTGCCCACCCCGAGAGCAGTGCCCTACGCTGCTGCCCACCCCGAGAGCAGTGTCCTACGCTGCTGCCCACCCGTGAGAGCAGTGCACCTCGCTGCTTCCCACCCTGAGAGCAGTGTCCTACCCTGCTGCCCACCCCCGAGAGCAGTGTCCTACGCTGCTGCCCACCCCTGAGAGCAGTGTCCCATGCTGCTGCCCACCCCGAGAGCAGTGCCCTACGCTGCTGCCCACCCCCAAGAGCAGTGTCCCTCGCTGCTGTCCATCCCCCGGGAGCAGTGCCCCATACTGCTGCCCACCCCGAGAGCAGTGTCCCACACTGCTGCCCACCCCCGAGAGCAGTGTCCCACACTGCTCCCCACCTTCGAGAGCAGTGTCCCACACTGTTCCCTACCCCCGAGAGCAGTGCCTGAAGCTGCTGCCCACCCCCAGAGAGCAGTGCCCTACTCTGCTGCCCACCCCGAGAGCAGTGCCCTACGCTGCTGCCCACCACCAGGAGCAGTGCCCGACGCTGCTGCCCACCCCGAGAGCAGTGTCCCACGCTGCTGCCCAACCCGAAAGCAGTGTCCAATGCTGCTGCCCACCCCCAGAGAGCAGTGTCCCATGCTGCTGCCCACCCCCGAGAGTAGTGTCCCATGCTGCTGCCCACCCCCCAGAGCAGTGTCCCATGCTGCTGCCCAACCCCCGAGGGCAGTATCCTATGCTGCTACCCATCCCCCGAGAGAAGTGCCCTACACTGCTGCCCACCCCCAGAGAGCAGTGTCCTATGCTGCTGCCCACCCCCAAGGGCAGTGCCCTACACTGCTGCCCACCCCAGAGAGCAATGTCGTACGCTGCTGCCCACCCCGAGAGCAGTGCACCTCGCTGCTGCCCACCGCGAGAGCAATGTCATACGCTGCTGCCCACCCCGAAAGCAGTGTCCTACGCTGCTGCCCTCTCCCGAGACCAGTGTCCCACGCTGCTGCCCACCCCAAGAGCAGTGTCCTACGCTGCTGCCTACCCCCTACGAGAGCAGTGTTCTACGCTGCTGCCCACCCCCTGAGAGCAGTGTCCTAGGCTGCTGCCCACCCCGAGAGCAGTGTCCTACGCTGCTGCCCACCCCAGAGAGCAGTGTCCTACGCTGCTGCCCATCCGCCGAGAGCAGTGTCCTACACTGCTGCCCACCCCGAGAGCAGTGTCCCACGCTGCTGCCCACCCCGAGAGCAGTGTCCCACGCTGCTGCCCACCCTGAGAGAAGTGTCCTACCCTGCTGCCCTTCCCCGAGAGCAGTGTCCTATGCTGTTGCCCACTCCCGAGAGCAGTGTTCTACGCTGCTGCCCATCCCCGAGAGCAGAGTCCCTCGCTTCTCTCCATCCCGAGAGCAGTGTCCCACACTGCTGCCCACCCCTAGAGAGCAGGTCCCTACGCTGCTGCCCACTCCCAAGAGCAGTGTCCCTCGCTGCTGCCCATCTCCCGAAAGCAGTGCTCCACGCTGCTCCCCACCCCAAAAGCAGTGCCCTACGCTGCTGCCCACCCCCAGAGAGCAGTGTCCCACTCTGCTGCCCACCCCGAGAGTAGTGCCCTAAGCTGCTGCCCACCCCCGAGAGCAGTGTCCCACACTGCTGCCCACCCCCGAGAGCAGTGCCCCTCGCTGCTGTTCCCCCAGAGCAGTGTCCCACGCTGCTGCCCACCCCGAGAGCTGTGTCCCACACTGCTGCCCACCCCGCGTGCAGTGTCACACACTGCTGCCCACCCCCGAGAGCAGTGCCCCAAGCTGCTGCCCACCCCCAGAGAGCAGTGCCCTACTCTACTGCCCACCCCGAGAGCAGTGCCCTACGCTGCTGCCCACCCTTGAGAGCAGTGCCCTACGCTGCTGCCTACCCCGAGAGCAGTGCCCTACGCTGCTGGCCACTGACGAGAGCAGTGCCCTACGCTGCTGCCCACCCTCGAGAGCAGTGTCCCACGCTGCTGGCCACCCCCGAGAGCAGTGCCCTACGCTACTGCCCACCCCCGAGAGCAGTGTCCCACGATGCTGCCCACCCCCGAGAGCAGTGTCCAACGCTGCTGCCCACCCCCAGAGAGCAGTGTCCCACGCTGCTGCCCACCCCCGAGAGCAGTGTCCTACGCTGCTGCCCACCCCCAGAACAGTGTCCCATGCTGCTGCCCAACCCCTGAGGGCAGTATCCTACGCTGCTGCCCATCACCTGAGAGAAGTGCCCTACACTGTCGCTCACCCCCAGAGAGCAGTGTCCTATGCTGCTGCCCACCCCCGAGAGCAATGCCCTACGCTGCTGCCCACCCAGAGAGCAGTGTCCGACGCTGCTGCCCACCCGTGACAGCAGTGCACCTCGCTGCTGCCCACCCTGAGAGCAGTGTCCTATCCTCCTGCCCACCCCCGAGAGCAGTGTCCTACGCTGCTGCCCACCCCTGAGAGCAGTGTCCCACGCTGCTGCCCACCCCGAGAGCAGTGCCCTACGCTGCTGCCCGCCCCCAAGAGCAGTGTCCCTTGCTGCTGTCCATCCCCGGGAGCAGTGTACCACGCTGCTGCCCACCCCCGAGAGCAGTGTCCCATGCTGCTGCCCACCCCCCCAGAGCAGTGTCCCATGCTGCTGCCCAACCCCAGAGGGCAGTATCCTACACTGCTGCCCATCACCTGAGAGAAGTGCCCTACACTGTTGCCCACCCCCAGAGAGCAGTGTCCTAAGCTGCTACCCACCCCCGAGAGCAGTGCCCTACGCTGCTGCCCACCCCGAGAGCAGTGGCCTACGCTGCTGCCCACCCGTGAGAGCAGTGCACCTCGCTGCTGCCCACCCTGAGAGCAGTGTCCTACCCTGCTGCCCACCCCCGAGAGCAGTGTCCTACGCTGCTGCCCACCCCTGAGAGCAGTGTCCCACGCTGCTGCCCACCCCGGGAGCAGTGCCCCACGCTGCTGCCCACCCCGAGAGCAGTGTCCTACGCTGCTGCCCACCCCCCCACGAGAGCAGTGTTCTACGCTGCTGCCCACCCCCTGAGAGCAGTGTCCTACGCTGCTGCCCACCCCGAGAGCAGTGTCCTACGCTGCTGCCCACCCCAGAGAGCAGTGTCCTACGCTGCTGCCCACCCCGAGAGCAGTGTCCTACACTGCTGCCCATACGCCGAGAGCAGTGTCCTACGCTGCTACCCACCCTGAGAGCAGTGTCCCACACTGCTGCCCACCCCGAGTGTAGTGTCCTTTGCTGTTGCCCACTCCCGAGAGTGGTGTCCTACGCTGCTGCCCATCACCAAGAGCAGAGTCCCTCGCTGCTGTCCACCCCGAGGGCAGTGTCCCACACTGCTGCCCACCCCCAGAGAGCAGGCCCCTACGCTGCTGCCCACCCCCAAGAGCAGTGTCCCACACGGCTACCCACCCCTGAGAGCAGTGTCCCACACTGCTCCCCACCCCGAGAGCAGTGCCCGAATCTGCTGCCTGCCCCCAGAGAGCAGTGTCCCATGCTGCTGCCCAACCCTGAGGGCAGTATCCTATGCTGCTGCCCATCCCCCGAGAGAAGTGCCCTACACTGCTGCCCACCCCTAGAGAGCAGTGTCCTACGCTGCTGCCCACCCCCAAGGGCAGTGCCCTACACTGCTGCCCACCCCAGAGAGCAATGTCATATGCTGCTGCCCACCCCCGAGAGCAGTGCACCTCGCTACTGCCCACCGCGAGAGCAATGTCATACGCTGCTGCCCAACCCCAAAAGCAGTGTCCTACGCTGCTGCCCACACCCGAGAGCAGTGTCCCACGCTGCTGCCCACCCCAAGAGCAGTGTCCTAAACTGCTGCCCACCCCCCACGAGAGCAGTGTCCTACCCTGCTGCCCACCCCCAGAGAGCAGTGTCCTACGCTGCTGCCCACCCCCACGAGAGCAGTGTTCTACGCTGCTGCCCACCCCTGAGAGCAGTGTCCTACGCTGCTGCCCACCCCGAGAGCAGTGTCCTACGCTGCTGCCCACCCCAGAGAGCAGTGTCCCACGCTGCTGCCCATCCGCCGAGAGCAGTGTCCTACGCTGCTGCCCACCCCGAGAGCAGTGTCCGACGCTGTTGCCCACCCCGAGAGCAGTGTCCCATGCTGCTGCCCACCCCGAGAGCATGGTCCCACGCTGCTGCCCACCCCGAGAGAAGTGCCCTACCCTGCTGCCCTTCCCCGAGAGCAGTGTCCTATGCTGTTGCCCACTCCCGAGAGCGGTGTCCTACGCTGCTGCCCATCCCCGAGAGCAGAGTCCCTCGCTGCTGTCCACCCCGAGAGCAGTGTCCCACACTGCTGCCCACCCCCAGAGAGCAGGTCCCTACGCTGCTGCTCACCCCCAAGAGCAGTGTCCCTCGCTGCTGCCCATCCCCCGAGAGCAGTGCCCCATGCTGCTCCCCACCCCAAAAGCAGTGCCCTATGCTGCTGCCCACCCCCAGAGAGCAGTGTCCCACTCTGCTGCCCACCCCCGAGAGCAGTGCCCTACGCTGCTGCCCACCCCCGAGAGCAGTGTCCCACACTGCTGCCCACCCCCGAGAGCAGTGCCCCTCGCTGCTGTTCCCCCAGAGCAGTGTCCCACGCTGCTGCCCACCCCGAGAGCTGTGTCCCACACTGCTGCCCACCCCCGAGTGCAGTGTCACACACTGCTGCCCACCCCCGAGAGCAGTGCCCAAGCTGCTGCCCACCCCCAGAGCGCAGTGCCCTACTCTACTGCCCACCCGAGAGCAGTGCCCTATGCTGCTGCCCACCCCTGAGAGCAGTGCCCTACGCTGCTGCCCACCCCGAGAGCAGTGCCCTACACTGCTGCCCACCCCGAGAGCAGTGTCCTACGCTACTGCCCACCCCAGAGAGCAGTGTCCTACGCTGCTGCCCATCCGCCGAGAGCAGTGTCCTACGCTGCTGCCCACCCCGAGAGCAGTGTCCCACGCTGCTGCCCACCCCCAGAGAAGTGCCCTACCCTGCTGCCCTTCCCGAGAGCAGTGTCCTATGCTGTTGCCCACTCCCGAGAGCGGTGTCCTACGCTGCTGCCCATCCCCGAGAGCAGAGTCCCTCGCTGCTGTCCACCCCGAGAGCAGTGTCCCACACTGCTGCCCACCCCCAGAGAGCAGGTCCCTATGCTGCTGCCCACCCCCAAGAGCAGTGTCCCTCGCTGCTGCCATCCCCCGAGAGCAGTGCCCCATGCTGCTCCCCACCCCAAAAGCAGTGCTCTACGCTGCTGCCCACCCCTAGAGAGCAGTGTCCCACTCTGCTGCCCACCCCCGAGAGCAGTGCCCTACGCTGCTGCCCACCCCCAAGAGCAGTGTCCCACACTGCTGCCCACCCCCGAGAGCAGTGCCCCTCGCTGCTGTTCCCCCCAGAGCAGTGTCCCACGCTGCTGCCCACCCCCGAGAGCTGTGTCCCACACTGCTGCCCACCCCCGAGTGCAGTGTCACACACTGCTGCCCACCCCGAGAGCAGTGCCCCAAGCTGCTGCCCACCCCCAGAGCGCAGTGCCCTACTCTACTGCCCACCCGAGAGCAGTGCCATATGCTGCTACCCACCCCTGAGAGCAGTGCCCTACGCTGCTGCCCACCCCGAGAGCAGTGCCCTACACTGCTGGCCACCCCCGAGAGCAGTGCCCTCCGCTGCTGCCCACCCCCGAGAGCAGTGTCCCATGCTGCTGGCCTCCCCGAGAGCAGTGCCCTACGCTACTGCCCACCCCCGACAGCAGTGTCCCACGCTGCTGCCCACCCCGAGAGCAGTGTCCAACGCTGCTGCCCACCCCAGAGAGCAGTGTCCCACGCTGCTGCCCACCCCTGAGAGCAGTGTCCCATGCTGCTGCCCACCCCCCAGAGCAGTGCCCGACGCTGCTGCCCACCCCCGAGAGCAGTGTCCTACGCTGCTGCCCACCCGTGAGAGCAGTGCACCTCGCTGCTGCCCACCCTGAGAGCAATGTCCTACCCTGCTGCCCACCCCCAAGAGCAGTGCCCTACGCTGCTGCCCACCCCCGAGGGCAGTGTCCCACGCTGCTGCCCACCCCCCAGAGCAGTGCCCTCACGCTGCTGCCCACCCCCGAGAGCAGTGTCCTACGCTGCTGCCCACCTGTGAGAGCAGTGCACCTCGCTGCTGCCCACCCTGAGAGCAATGTCCTACCCTGCTGCCCACCCCCAAGAGCAGTGCCCTACGCTGCTGCCCACCCCCGAGGGCAGTGTCCCACGCTGCTGGCCACCCCCGAGAGCAGTGCCCTACGCTACTGCCCACCCCCGAGAGCAGTGTCCCACGCTGCTGCCCACCCCCGAGAGCAGTGTCCAACGCTGCTGCCCACCCCCAGAGAGCAGTGTCCCACGATGCTGCCCATCCCGAGAGCAGTGTCCCATGCTGCTGCCCACCCCCCCAGAGCAGTGTCCCAGGCTGCTGCCCAACCCCTGAGGGCAGTATCCTATGCTGCTGCCCATCACCTGAGAGAAGTGCCCTACACTGTCGCTCACCCCCAGATAGCAGTGTCCTATGCTGCTGCCCACCCCCGAGAGCAGTGCCCTACGCTGCTGCCCACCCCGAGAGCAGTGTCCTACACTGCTGACCACCCGTGACAGCAGTGCACCTCGCTGCTGCCCACCCTGAGAGCAGTGTCCTGCCCACCCCCGAGAGCAGTGTCCTACGCTGCTGCCCACCCCTGAGAGCAGTGTCCCACGCTGCTGCCCACCCCGAGAACAGTGCCCTATGCTGCTGCCCACCCCCAAGAGCAGTGTCCCTCGCTGCTGTCCATCCCCCGGGAGCAGTGTACCACGCTGCTGCCCACCCCCGAGAGCAGTGTCCCATGCTCCTGCCCACCCCCCCAGAGCAGTGTCCCATGCTGCTGCCCAACTCCCAAGGGCAGTATCCTACACTGCTGCCCATCACCTGAGAGAAGTGCCCTACACTGTTGCCCACCCCCAGAGAGCAGTGTCCTATGCTGCTACCCACCCCCGAGAGCAGTGTCCTACGCTGCTGCCCACCCCGAGAGCAGTGTCCTACGCTGCTGCCCACCCGTGAGAGCAGTACACCTCGCATCTGCCCACCCTGAGAGCAGTGTCCTACCCTGATGCCCACCCCCGAGAGCAGTGTCCCACACTGCTGCCCACCCCGAGTGCAGTGTCACACACTGCTGCCCACCCCTGAGAGCAGTGTCCCACGCTGCTGCCCACCCTGAGAGCAGTGTCCTAAACTGCTGCCCACCCCCCCACGAGAGCAGTGTCCTATGCTGCTGCCCACCCCAACAGCAGTGTCCCATGCTGCTGCCCACCCCGAGAGCAGTGTCCCACGCTGCTGCCCATCCCGAAAGACGTGTCCTACCCTGCTGCCCTTTCCCGAGAGCAGTGTCCTACGCTGTTGCCCACCCCCGAGAGCGGTGTCCTACACTGCTGCCTACCCCCGAGAACAGTGTCCCTCGCTGCTGCCCACCCCCAGAGAGCAGTGCCCTACGCTGCTGCCCACCCCCAAGAGCAGTGTCCCTCGCAGCTGCCCATCCCCGGGAGCAGTGCCCCACGCTGCTGCCCACCCCGAGAGCAGTGTCCCACACTGCTTCCCACCCCCGAGAGCAGTGCCCTACTCTGCTGCCCACCCCCAGTGGCAGTGCCCTACTCTGCTGCCCACCCCGAGAGCAGTGCCCTACGCTGCTGCCCACCCCTGAGAGCAGTGCCCTAAGCTGCTGCCCACCCCGAGAGCAGTGCCCTATGCTGCTGCCCACCCCCAAGAGCAGTGTCCCTCGCTGCTGTCCATCCCCCGGGAGCAGTGTACCACGCTGCTGCCCACCCCCGAGAGCAGTGTCCCATGCTCCTGCCCACCCCCCCAGAGCAGTGTCCCATGCTGCTGCCCAACTCCCGAGGGCAGTATCCTACACTGCTGCCCATCACCTGAGAGAAGTGCCCTACACTGTTGCCCACCCCCAGAGAGCAGTGTCCTATGCTGCTACCCACCCCCGAGAGCAGTGTCCTACGCTGCTGCCCACCCCCGAGAGCAGTGTCCCACACTGCTGCCCACCCCCGAGAGCAGTGCCCTCGCTGCTGTTCCCCCAGAGCAGTGTCCCACGCTGCTGCCCACCCCCGAGAGCTGTGTCCCACACTGCTGCCCACCCCGAGTGCAGTGTCACACACTGCTGCCCACCCCGAGAGCAGTGGCCCAAGCTGCTGCCCACCCCCAGAGCGCAGTGCCCTACTCTACTGCCCACCCCGAGAGCAGTGCCCTATGCTGCTGCCCACCCCTGAGAGCAGTGCCCCTACGCTGCTGCCCACCCCGAGAGCAGTGCCCTACACTGCTGGCCACCCCCGAGAGCAGTGCCCTCCGCTGCTGCCCACCCCGAGAGCAGTGTCCCATGCTGCTGGCCTCCCCCGAGAGCAGTGCCCTACGCTACTGCCCACCCCCGAGAGCAGTGTCCCACGCTGCTGCCCACCCCCGAGAGCAGTGTCCAACGCTGCTGCCCACCCCCAGAGAGCAGTGTCCCACGCTGTTGCCCACCCCTGAGAGCAGTGTCCCATGCTGCTGCCCACCCCCCAGAGCAGTGTCCCATGCTGCTGCCCACCCCCCGGAGCAGTGCCCTACGCTGCTGCCCACCCCCGAGAGCAGTGTCCTACGCTGCTGCCCACCCGTGAGAGCAGTGCACCTCGCTGCTGCCCACCCTGAGAGCAATGTCCTACCCTGCTGCCCGCCCCCAAGAGCAGTGTCCTACGCTGCTGCCCACCCCTGAGAGCAGTGTCCCAAGCTGCTGCCCACCCGGAGAGCAGTGTCCTAAACTACTGCCCACCCCCCACGAGAGCAGTGTCCTACGCTGCTGCCCACCCCTACAGCAGTGTCCCATGCTGCTGCCCACCCCGAGAGCAGTGTCCCATGCTGCTGCCCACCCGAGAGAAGTGTCCTACCCTGCTGCCCTTTCCCGAGAGCAGTGTCCTACGCTGTTGCCCACCCCCGAGAGCGGTGTCCTACACTGCTCCCCACCCCCGAGAGCAGTGTCCCTCGTTGCTGCCCACCCCCGAGAGCAGTATCCCACGCTGCTGCCTACCCCCAGAGAGCAGTGCCCTACGCTGCTGCCCACCCCCAAGAGCAGTGTCCCTCGCTGCTGCCCATCCCCGGGAGCAGTGCCCCACGCTGCTGCCCACCCCGAGAGCAGTGTCCCACGCTGCTGCCCACCCCGAGAGCAGTGTCCTACCCTGCTGCCCACCCCCGAGAGCAGTGTCCTACGCTACGCTGCTGCCCACCCCTGAGAGCAGTGTCCCACGCTGCTGCCCACCCCGAGAGCAGTGCCCTACGCTGCTGCCCACCCCCAAGCGCAGTGTCCCTCGCTGCTGTCCAACCCCCGGGAGCAGTGCCCCACGCTGCTGCCCACCCCGAGAGCAGTGTCCTACGCTGATGCCCACCCCCCCACGAGAGCAGTGTTCTACGCTGCTGCCCACCCCCTGAGAGCAGTGTCCTACGCTGCTGCCCACCCCGAGAGCAGTGTCCTACGCTGCTGCCCACCCCGAGAGCAGTGTCCTACACTGCTGCCCATACGCCGAGAGCAGTGTCCTACGCTGCTGCCCACCCCGAGAGCAGTGTCCCACACTGCTGCCCACCCCGAGTGTAGTGTCCTTTGCTGTTGCCCACTCCCGAGAGTGGTGTCCTATGCTGCTGCCCATCACCAAGAGCAGAGTCCCTCGCTGCTGTCCACCCCGAGGGCAGTGTCCCACACTGCTGCCCACCCCCAAAGAGCAGGCCCCTACGCTGCTGCCCACCCCCAAGAGCAGTGTCCCACACGGCTGCCCACCCCTGAGAGCAGTGTCCCACACTGCTCCTCACCCCCGAGAGCAGTGCCCGAATCTGCTGCCTGCCCCCAGAGAGCAGTGTCCCATGCTGCTGCCCAACCCTGAGGGCAGTATCCTATGCTGCTGCCCATCCCCCGAGAGAAGTGCCCTACACTGCTGCCCACCCCTAGAGAGCAGTGTCCTACGCTGCTGCCCACCCCCAAGGGCAGTGCCCTACACTGCTGCCCACCCCAGAGAGCAATGTCATATGCTGCTGCCCACCCCCGAGAGCAGTGCACCTCGCTACTGCCCACCGCGAGAGCAATGTCATACGCTGCTGCCCAACCCCAAAAGCAGTGTCCTATGCTGCTGCCCACACCCGAGAGCAGTGTCCCACGCTGCTGCCCACCCCAAGAGCAGTGTCCTAAACTGCTGCCCACCCCCCACGAGAGCAGTGTCCTACCCTGCTGCCCACCCCCAGAGAGCAGTGTCCTACGCTGCTGCCCACCCCCCCACGAGAGCAGTGTTCTACGCTGCTGCCCACCCCCTGAGAGCAGTGTCCTACGCTGCTGCCCACCCCGAGAGCAGTGTCCTACGCTGCTGCCCACCCCAGAGAGCAGTGTCCTACGCTGCTGCCCATCCGCCGAGAGCAGTGTCCTACGCTGCTGCCCACCCCGAGAGCAGTGTCCGACGCTGTTGCCCACCCCGAGAGCAGTGTCCCACGCTGCTGCCCACCCCGAGAGCATGGTCCCACGCTGCTGCCCACCCCGAGAGAAGTGCCCTACCCTGCTGCCCTTCCCCGAGAGCAGTGTCCTATGCTGTTGCCCACTCCCGAGAGCGGTGTCCTACGCTGCTGCCCATCCCCGAGAGCAGAGTCCCTCGCTGCTGTCCACCCCGAGAGCAGTGTCCCACACTGCTGCCCACCCCCAGAGAGCAGGTCCCTACGCTGCTGCCCACCCCCAAGAGCAGTGTCCCTCGCTGCTGCCCATCCCCCGAGAGCAGTGCCCCATGCTGCTCCCCACCCCAAAAGAAGTGCCCTACGCTGCTGCCCACCCCCAGAGAGCAGTGTCCCACTCTGCTGCCCACCCCCGAGAGCAGTGCCCTACGCTGCTGCCCACCCCCGAGAGCAGTGTCCCACACTGCTGCCCACCCCCGAGAGCAGTGCCCCTCGCTGCTGTTCCCCCCAGAGCAGTGTCCCACGCTGCTGCCCACCCCCGAGAGCTGTGTCCCACACTGCTGCCCACCCCCGAGTGCAGTGTCACACACTGCTGCCCACCCCCGAGAGCAGTGCCCCAAGCTGCTGCCCACCCCCAGAGCGCAGTGCCCTACTCTACTGCCCACCCGAGAGCAGTGCCCTATGCTGCTGCCCACCCCGAGAGCAGTGTCCTACGCTGCTGCCCACCCCAGAGAGCAGTGTCCTACGCTGCTGCCCATCCGCCGAGAGCAGTGTCCTACGCTGCTGCCCACCCCGAGAGCAGTGTCCGACGCTGTTGCCCACCCCGAGAGCAGTGTCCCACGCTGCTGCCCACCCCGAGAGCATGGTCCCACGCTGCTGCCCACCCCGAGAGAAGAGCCCTACCCTGCTGCCCTTCCCCGAGAGCAGTGTCCTATGCTGTTGCCCACTCCCGAGAGCGGTGTCCTACGCTGCTGCCCATCCCCGAGAGCAGAGTCCCTCGCTGCTGTCCACCCCGAGAGCAGTGTCCCACACTGCTGCCCACCCCCAGAGAGCAGGTCCCTATGCTGCTGCCCACCCCCAAGAGCAGTGTCCCTCGCTGCTGCCCATCCCCCGAGAGCAGTGCCCCATGCTGCTCCCCACCCCAAAAGCAGTGCCCTACGCTGCTGCCCACCCCCAGAGAGCAGTGTCCCACTCTGCTGCCCACCCCGAGAGCAGTGCCCTACGCTGCTGCTCCACCCCCAAGAGCAGTGTCCCACACTGCTGCCCACCCCGAGAGCAGTGCCCTCGCTGCTGTTCCCCCAGAGCAGTGTCCCACGCTGCTGCCCACCCCCGAGAGCTGTGTCCCACACTGCTGCCCACCCCCGAGTGCAGTGTCACACACTGCTGCCCACCCCCGAGAGCAGTGCCCCTACGCTGCTGCCCACACCCAGAGCGCAGTGCCCTACTCTACTGCCCACCCGAGAGCAGTGCCATATGCTGCTACCCACCCCTGAGAGCAGTGCCCTACGCTGCTGCCCACCCCGAGAGGAGTGCCCTACACTGCTGGCCACCCCCGAGAGCAGTGCCCTCCGCTGCTGCCCACCCCCGAGAGCAGTGTCCCATGCTGCTGGCCTCCCCCGAGAGCAGTGCCCTACGCTACTGCCCACCCCCGACAGCAGTGTCCCACGCTGCTGCCCACCCCCGAGAGCAGTGTCCAACGCTGCTGCCCACCCCCAGAGAGCAGTGTCCCACGCTGCTGCCCACCCCTGAGAGCAGTGTCCCATGCTGCTGCCCACCCCCCAGAGCAGTGCCCGACGCTGCTGCCCACCCCGAGAGCAGTGTCCTACGCTGCTGCCCACCTGTGAGAGCAGTGCACCTCGCTGCTGCCCACCCTGAGAGCAATGTCCTACCCTGCTGCCCACCCCCAAGAGCAGTGCCCTACGCTGCTGCCCACCCCCGAGGGCAGTGTCCCACGCTGCTGCCCACCCCCCCAGAGCAGTGCCCTACGCTGCTGCCCACCCCCGAGAGCAGTGTCCCACGCTGCTGGCCACCCCCGAGAGCAGTGCCCTACGCTACTGCCCACCCCGAGAGCAGTGTCCCACGCTGCTGCCCACCCCCGAGAGCAGTGTCCAACGCTGCTGCCCACCCCCAGAGAGCAGTGTCCCACGTTGCTGCCCATCCCGAGAGCAGTGTCCCATGCTGCTGCCCACCCCCAGAGCAGTGTCCCATGCTGCTGCCCAACCCCTGAGGGCAGTATCCTATGCTGCTGCCCATCACCTGAGAGAAGTGCCCTACACTATCGCTCACCCCCAGATAGCAGTGTCCTATGCTGCTGCCCACCCCCGAGAGCAGTGCCCTACGCTGCTGCCCACCCCGAGAGCAGTGTCCTACACTGCTGACCACCCGTGACAGCAGTGCACCTCGCTGCTGCCCACCCTGAGAGCAGTGTCCTACCCTCCTGCCCGCCCCCGAGAGCAGTGTCCTACGCTGCTGCCCACCCCTGAGAGCAGTGTCCCACGCTGCTGCCCACCCCGAGAGCAGTGCCCTATGCTGCTGCCCACCCCCAAGAGCAGTGTCCCTCGCTGCTGTCCATCCCCCGGGAGCAGTGTACCACGCTGCTGCCCACCCCCGAGAGCAGTGTCCCATGCTCCTGCCCACCCCCCCACAGCAGTGTCCCATGCTGCTGCCCAACTCCCAAGGGCAGTATCCTACACTGCTGCCCATCACCTGAGAGAAGTGCCCTACACTGTTGCCCACCCCCAGAGAGCAGTGTCCTATGCTGCTACCCACCCCCGAGAGCAGTGTCCTACGCTGCTGCCCACCCCGAGAGCAGTGTCCTACGCTGCTGCCCACCCGTGAGAGCAGTACACCTCGCATCTGCCCACCCTGAGAGCAGTGTCCTACCCTGATACCCACCCCGAGAGCAGTGTCCCACACTGCTGCCCACCCCGAGTGCAGTGTCACATACTGCTGCCCACCCCTGAGAGCAGTGTCCCACGCTGCTGCCCACCCTGAGAGCAGTGTCCTAAACTGCTGCCCACCCCCACGAGAGCAGTGTCCTATGCTGCTGCCCACCCCAACAGCAGTGTCCCATGCTGCTGCCCACCCCGAGAGCAGTGTCTCACGCTGCTGCCCACCCCGAAAGACGTGTCCTACCCTGCTGCCCTTTCCCGAGAGCAGTGTCCTACGCTGTTGCCCACCCCCGAGAGCGGTGTCCTACACTGCTGCCTACCCCCGAGAACAGTGTCCCCGCTGCTGCCCACCCCCGAGAGCAGTATCCCACGCTGCTGCCCACCCCCAGAGAGCAGTGCCCTACGCTGCTGCCCACCCCCAAGAGCAGTGTCCCTCGCAGCTGCCCATCCCCCGGGAGCAGTGCCCCACGCTGCTGCCCACCCCGAGAGCAGTGTCCCACACTGCTTCCCACCCCGAGAGCAGTGCCCTACTCTGCTGCCCACCCCCAGTGGCAGTGCCCTACTCTGCTGCCCACCCCGAGAGCAGTGCCCTACGCTGCTGCCCACCCCTGAGAGCAGTGCCCTAAGCTGCTGCCCACCCCGAGAGCAGTGCCCTATGCTGCTGCCCACTCCCAAGAGCAGTGTCCCTCGCTGCTGTCCATCCCCCGGAGCAGTGTACCACGCTGCTGCCCACCCCCGAGAGCAGTGTCCCATGCTCCTGCCCACCCCCCAGAGCAGTGTCCCATGCTGCTGCCCAACTCCCGAGGGCAGTATCCTACACTGCTGCCCATCACCTGAGAGAAGTGCCCTACACTGTTGCCCACCCCCAGAGAGCAGTGTCCTATGCTGCTACCCACCCCCGAGAGCAGTGTCCTACGCTGCTGCCCACCCCGAGAGCAGTGTCCCACACTGCTGCCCACCCCCGAGAGCAGTGCCCTCGCTGCTGTTCC
The DNA here is from genome assembly GCA_963921515.1 of Calotriton arnoldi. Lineage (NCBI taxonomy): Eukaryota > Metazoa > Chordata > Amphibia > Caudata > Salamandridae > Calotriton > Calotriton arnoldi. Next base: position 926,082 of record CAWUFW010001266.1, on the reverse strand, counting down.
CCCCAGAGCAGTGTCCCACGCTGCTGCCCACCCCCGAGAGCTGTGTCCCACACTGCTGCCCACCCCGAGTGCAGTGTCACACACTGCTGCCCAACCCCGAGAGCAGTGCCCCAAGCTGCTGCCCACCCCCAGAGCGCAGTGCCCTACTCTACTGCCCACCCCGAGAGCAGTGCCCTATGCTGCTGCCCACCCCTGAGAGCAGTGCCCTATGCTGCTGCCCACCCCGAGAGCAGTGCCCTACACTGCTGGCCACCCCCGAGAGCAGTGCCCTCCGCTGCTGCCCACCCCGAGAGCAGTGTCCCATGCTGCTGGCCTCCCCGAGAGCAGTGCCCTACGCTACTGCCCACCCCCGAGAGCAGTGTCCCACGCTGCTGCCCACCCCCAAGAGCAGTGTCCAACGCTGCTGCCCACCCCCAGAGAGCAGTGTCCCACGCTGTTGCCCACCCCTGAGAGCAGTGTCCCATGCTGCTGCCCACCCCCAGAGCAGTGTCCCATGCTGCTGCCCACCCCCCGGAGCAGTGCCCTACGCTGCTGCCCACCCCCGAGAGCAGTGTCCTACGCTGCTGCCCACCCGTGAGAGCAGTGCACCTCGCTGCTGCCCACCCTGAGAGCAATGTCCTACCCTGCTGCCCGCCCCCAAGAGCAGTGTCCTACGCTGCTGCCCACCCCTGAGAGCAGTGTCCCAAGCTGCTGCCCACCCGGAGAGCAGTGTCCTAAACTACTGCCCACCCCCCCACGAGAGCAGTGTCCTACGCTGCTGCCCACCCCTACAGCAGTGTCCCATGCTGCTGCCCACCCCGAGAGCAGTGTCCCATGCTGCTGCCCACCCGAGAGAAGTGTCCTACCCTGCTGCCCTTTCCCCAGAGCAGTGTCCCACGCTGTTGCCCACCCCCGAGAGCGGTGTCCTACACTGCTCCCCACCCCCGAGAGCAGTGTCCCTCGTTGCTGCCCACCCCCGAGAGCAGTATCCCACGCTGCTGCCTACCCCCAGAGAGCAGTGCCCTACGCTGCTGCCCACCCCCAAGAGCAGTGTCCCTCGCTGCTGCCCATCCCCGGGAGCAGTGCCCCACGCTGCTGCCCACCCCGAGAGCAGTGTCCCACACTGCTTCCCACCCCCGAGAGCAGTGCCCTACGCTGCTGCCCACCCCAAGAGCAGTGCCCTACGCTGCTGCCCACCCCCAAGAGCAGTGTCCCTCGCAGCTGCCCATCCCCCGGGAGCAGTGCCCCACGCTGCTGCCCACCCCGAGAGCAGTGTCCCACACTGCTTCCCACCCCGAGAGCAGTGACCTACTCTGCTGCCCACCCCCAGTGGCAGTGCCCTACTCTGCTGCCCACCCCGAGAGCAGTGCCCTACGCTGCTGCCCACCCCTGAGAGCAGTGCCCTAAGCTTCTGCCCACCCCGAGAGCAGTGCCCTATGCTGCTGCCCACCCCCAAGAGCAGTGTCCCTCGCTGCTGTCCATCCCCCGGGAGCAGTGTACCACGCTGCTGCCCACCCCCGAGAGCAGTGTCCCATGCTCCTGCCCACCCCCCCAGAGCAGTGTCCCATGCTGCTGCCCAACTCCCGAGGGCAGTATCCTACACTGCTGCCCATCACCTGAGAGAAGTGCCCTACACTGTTGCCCCACTCCCATGCTGCTACCCACCCCCGAGAGCAGTGTCCTACGCTGCTGCCCACCCCCGAGAGCAGTGTCCCACACTGCTGCCCACCCCCGAGAGCAATGCCCCTCGCTGCTGTTCCCCCCAGAGCTGTGTCCCACACTGCTGCCCACCCCGAGTGCAGTGTCACACACTGCTGCCCACCCCCGAGAGCAGTGCCCCAAGCTGCTGCCCACCCCCAGAGCGCAGTGCCCTACTCTACTGCCCACCCCGAGAGCAGTGCCCTATGCTGCTGCCCACCCCTGAGAGCAGTGCCCTATGCTGCTGCCCACCCCGAGAGCAGTGCCCTACACTGCTGGCCACCCCCGAGAGCAGTGCCCTCCGCTGCTGCCCACCCCCGAGAGCAGTGTCCCATGCTGCTGGCCTCCCCGAGAGCAGTGCCCTACGCTACTGCCCACCCCCGAGAGCAGTGTCCCACGCTGCTGCCCACCCCCAAGAGCAGTGTCCAACGCTGCTGCCCACCCCCAGAGAGCAGTGTCCCACGCTGTTGCCCACCCCTGAGAGCAGTGTCCCATGCTGCTGCCCACCGCCCCAGAGCAGTGTCCCATGCTGCTGCCCACCCCCCCGGAGCAGTGCCCTACGCTGCTTCCCACCCCCGAGAGCAGTGTCCTACGCTGCTGCCCACCCGTGAGAGCAGTGCACCTCGCTGCTGCCCACCCTGAGAGCAATGTCCTACCCTGCTGCCCGCCCCCAAGAGCAGTGTCCTACGCTGCTGCCCACCCCTGAGAGCAGTGTCCCAAGCTGCTGCCCACCCGGAGAGCAGTGTCCTAAACTACTGCCCACCCCCCACGAGAGCAGTGTCCTATGCTGCTGCCCACCCCTACAGCAGTGTCCCATGCTGCTGCCCACCCCGAGAGCAGTGTCCCATGCTGCTGCCCACCCGAGAGAAGTGTCCTACCCTGCTGCCCTTTCCCGAGAGCAGTGTCCTACGCTGTTGCCCACCCCCGAGAGCGGTGTCCTACACTGCTCCCCACCCCCGAGAGCAGTGTCCCTCGTTGCTGCCCACCCCCGAGAGCAGTATCCCACGCTGCTGCCTACCCCCAGAGAGCAGTGCCCTACGCTGCTGCCCATCCCCAAGAGCAGTGTCCCTCGCTGCTGCCCATCCCCGGGAGCAGTGCCCCACGCTGCTGCCCACCCCGAGAGCAGTGTCCCACGCTACTGCCCACCCCGAGAGCAATGTCCCACGCTGCTGCCCACCCCGAGAGAAGTGCCCTACCCTGCTGCCCTTCCCGAGAGCAGTGTCCTTTGCTGTTGCCCACTCCCGAGAGCGGTGTCCTACGCTGCTGCCCATCACCGAGAGCAGAGTACCTCGCTGCTGTCCACCCCGAGGGCAGTGTCCCACACTGCTGCCCACCCCCAGAGAGCAGGTCCCTACGCTGCTGCCCACCCCCAAGAGCAGTGTCCCACACGGCTGCCCACCCCGGAGAGCAGTGTCCCACACTGCTCCCCACCCCCGAGAGCAGTGCCCGAACCTGCTGCCTGCCCCCAGAGAGCAGTGTCCCATGCTGCTGCCCAACCCTGAGGGCAGTATCCTATGCTGCTGCCCATCCCCCGAGAGAAGTGCCCTACACTGCTGCCCACCCCTAGAGAGCAGTGTCCTACGCTGCTGCCCACCCCCAAGGGCAGTGCCCTACACTGCTGCCCACCCCAGAGAGCAATGTCATACGCTGCTGCCCACCCCCGAGAGCAGTGCACCTCGCTGCTGCCCACCGCCAGAGCAATGTCATACGCTGCTGCCCACCCCCAAAAGCAGTGTCCTACGCTGCTGCCCACCCCCGAGAGCAGTGTCCCACGCTGCTGCCCACCCCAAGAGCAGTGTCCTAAACTGCTGCCCACCCCCCACGAGAGCAGTGTCCTACCCTGCTGCCCACCCCCAGAGAGCAGTGTCCTACGCTGCTGCCCACCCCCCACGAGAGCAGAGTTCTACGCTGCTGCCCACCCCCTGAGAGCAGTGTCCTACGCTGCTGCCCACTCCGAGAGCAGTGTCCTACGCTGCTGCCCACCCCAGCTAGCAGTGTCCTACGCTGCTGCCCATCCCCCGAGAGCAGTGTCCTACGCTGCTGCCCACCCCGAGAGCAGTGTCCGACGCTGCTGCCTACCCCGAGAGCAGTGTCCCACGCTGCTGCCCACCCCGAGAGAAGTGCCCTACCCTGCTGCCCTTCCCCGAGAGCAGTGTCCTATGCTGATGCCCACTCCTGAGAGCGGTGTCCTACACTGCTGCCCATCCCCGAGAGCAGAGTCCCTCGCTGTTGTCCACCCCAAGAGCAGTGTCCCTCGCTGCTGCCCATCCCCCGAGAGCAGTGCCCCACGCTGCTCCCCACCCCAAAAAGCAGTGCCCTAAGCTGCTGCCCACCCCCAGAGAGCAGTGTCCCACTCTGCTGCCCACCCCCGAGAGCAGTGCCCTACGCTGCTGTCCACCCCCGAGAGCAGTGTCCCACACTGCTGCCCACCCCCGAGCAGTGCCCTCGCTGCTGTTCCCCCAGAGCAGTGTCCCACGCTGCTGCCCACCCCCGAGAGCTGTGTCCCACACTGCTGCCCACCCCGAGTGCAGTGTCACACATGCTGCCCACCCCCGAGAGCAGTGGCCCAAGCTGCTGCCCACCCCCAGAGCGCAGTGCCCTACTCTACTGCCCACCCCGAGAGCAGTGGCCTATGCTGCTGCCCACCCCGAGAGCAGTGCCCTACACTGCTGGCCACCCCCGAGAGCAGTGCCCTCCGCTGCTGCCCACCCCCGAGAGCAGTGTCCCATGCTGCTGGCCTCCCCCGAGAGCAGTGCCCTACGCTACTGCCCACCCCCGAGAGCAGTGTCCCACGCTGCTGCCCACATCCGAGATCAGTGTCCAACGCTGTTGCCCACCAACAGAGAGCAGTGTCCCACGCTGTTGCCCACCCCTGAGAGCAGTGTCCCATGCTGCTGCCCACCCCCCAGAGCAGTGTCCCATGCTGCTGCCCACCCCCCCAGAGCAGTGCCCTACGCTGCTGCCCACCCCCGAGAGCAGTGTCCTACGCTGCTGCCCACCCGTGAGAGCAGTGCACCTCGCTGCTGCCCACCCTGAGAGCAATTTCCTACCCTGCTGCCCACCTCCAAGAGCAGTGTCCTACGCTGCTGCCCACCCCTGAGAGCAGTGTCCCACGCTGCTGCCCACCCGGAGAGCAGTGTCCTAAACTGCTGCCCACCCCCCCACAAGAGCAGTGTCCTACGCTGCTGCCCACCCCTACAGCAGTGTCCCATGCTGCTGCCCACCCCGAGAGCAGTGTCCCACGCTGCTGCCCACCCCGAGAGAAGTGTCCTACCCTGCTGCCCTTTCCCGAGAGCAGTGTCCTACGCTGTTGCCCACCCCCGAGAGCGGTGTCCTACACTGCTGCTCACACCCGAGAGCAGTGTCCCTCGCTGCTGCCCACCCCCGAGAGCAGTATCCCACGCTGCTGCCCACCCCCAAGAGCAGTGCCCCACGCTGCTGCCCACCCCGAGAGCAGTGTCCCACACTGCTGCCCACCCCTGAGAGCAGTGTCCCACACTGCTCCCCACCCCCGAGAGCAGTGCCCGAAGCTGCTGCCCACCCCCAGAGAGCAGTGCCCTACTCGGCTGCCCACCCCGAGAGCAGTGCCCTACGCTGCTGGCCACCCCCGAGAGCAGTGCCCTACGCTGCTGCCCACCCCCGACATCAGTGTCCCACTCTGCTGGCTACCTTCGAGAGCAGTGCCCTACGCTACTGCCCACCCCCGAGAGCAGTGTCCCACGCTGCTGCCCACCCCCAAGAGCAGTGTCCTAAACTGCTGCCCACCCCCCCACGAGAGCAGTGTCCTATGCTGCTGCCCACCCCAAGAGCAGTGTCCCATGCTGCTGCCCACCCCGAGAGCAGTGTCCCACGCTGCTGCCCACCCCGAAAGACGTGTCCTACCCTGCTGCCCTTTCCCGAGAGCAGTGTCCTATGCTGTTGCCCACCCCCGAGAGCGGTGTCCTACACTGCTGCCTACCCCCGAGAACAGTGTCCCTCGCTGCTGCCCACCCCCGAGAGCAGTATCCCACGCTGCTGCCCACCCCCAGAGAGCAGTGCCCTACGCTGCTGCCCACCCCCAAGAGCAGTGTCCCTCGCAGCTGCCCATCCCTTGGGAGCAGTGCCCCACGCTGCTGCCCACCCCGAGAGCAGTGTCCCACACTGCTTCCCACCCCCGAGAGCAGTGCCCTACTCTGCTGCCCACCCCCAGTGGCAGTGCCCTACTCTGCTGCCCACCCCGAGAGCAGTGCCCTACGCTGCTGCCCACCCCTGAGAGCAGTGCCCTAAGCTGCTGCCCACCCCGAGAGCAGTGCCCTACGCTGCTGCCCACCCCCGGGAGCAGTGCCCCACGCTGCTGCCCACCCCCGAGAGCAGTGTCCAATGCTGCTGCCCACCCCCAGAGAGCAGTGTCCCACGCTGCTGCCGACCCCCGAGAGCAGTGTCCCATGCTGCTGCCCACACCCCAGAGCAGTGTCCTACCCTGCTGCCCTTTCCCGAGAGCAGTGTCCTACGCTGTTGCCCACCCCCGAGAGCGGTGTCCTACAGTGCTGCCCACCCCGAGAGCAGTGTCCCTCGCTGCTGCCCACCCCCGAGAGCAGTATCCAACGCTGCTGCCCACCCCCAGAGAGCAGTGTCCCACGCTGCTGCCCACCCCTGAGAGCAGTGTCCCATGCTCCTGCCCACCCCCAGAGCAGTGCCCACCCCGAGAGCAGTGCCCTACGCTGCTGCCCACCCCCGGGAGCAGTGCCCTATGCTGCTGCCCACCCCCGAGAGCAGTATCCCACGCAGCTGCCCACCCCCGAGAGCAGTGTCCAACGCTGCTGCCCACCCCCAGAGAGCAGTGTCCCACGCTGCTGCCCACCCCGAGAGCAGTGTCCCATGCTGCTGCCCACCCCCAGAGCAGTGTCCCATGCTGCTGCCCAACCCCGAGGGCAGTATCCTATGCTGCTGCCCATCCCCAGAGAGAAGTGCCCTACACTGCTGCCCACCCCCAGAGAGCAGTGTCCTACGCTCCTGCCCACCCCGAAGGGCAGTGCCCTACACTGCTGCCAGAGAGCAATGTCGTACGCTGCTGCCCACCCTCGAAAGCAGTGCACCTCGCTGCTGCCCACCGCGAGAGCAATGTCATACGCTGCTGCCCACCCCCAAAAGCAGTGTCCTGTGCTGCTGCCCACCCTCGAGAGCAGTGTCCCACGCTGCTGCCCACCCCAAGAGCAGTGTCCTAAACTGCTGCCCACCCCCCACGAGAGCAGTGTTCTACGCTGCTGCCCACCCCTGAGAGCAGTGTCCTACGCTGCTGCCCACCCCGAGACCAGTGTCCTACGCTGCTGCCCACCCCAGAGAGTAGTGTCCTACGCTGCTGCCCATCCGCCGAGAGCAGTGTCCTACTCTGCTGCCCACCCCGAGAGCAGTGTCCCACGCTGCTGCCCACTCCGAGAGCAGTGTCCCACGCTGCTGCCCACCCAGAGAGAAGTGTCCTACTCTGCTGCCCTTCCCCGAGAGCAGTGTCCTACGCTGTTGGCCACCCCCGAGAGCGGTGTCCGACGCTGCTGCCCACCCCCGAGAGCAGTGTCCCTCGCTGCTGTCCATCCCGAGAGCAGTGTCCCACACTGCTGCCCACCCCCAGAGAGCAGGTCCCTACGCTGCTGCCCACCCCCAAGAGCAGTGTCCCTCGCTGCTGCCCATCCCCGAGAGCAGTGCCCCACGCTGCTCCCCACCCCAAAAGCAGTGCCCTACGCTGCTGCCCACCCCCAGAGAGCAGTGTCCCACTCTGCTGCCCACCCCCGAGAGCAGTGCCCAACGCTGCTGCCCACCCCTGAGAGCAGTGTCCCACGCTGCTGCCCACCCCCAAGAGCAGTGCCCCACGCTGCTCCCCACCCCATTGTCAAAAATCAATGGGTTTTACGGTAGACTGCTGCGGTAAGGTGCATATTTACAAGGTGGTGTGAAGCCATGGATATTGTAGTAGAGTAGGATCTGCTTCTCATAGTTACCCCCACTTTGTGCTGATGTCTCACTGTTTTTGGCCTAGTCTGACTGGGATCCTGCTATTCAGGACCCCAGTCTATCTGCTTTCTCCTGTAAATTGCAATGCATGTACTTTAGGTACACTCCAGATTGGATACTGGGGTACCCTTATAAGTCCCTAGTATATGGTACACCATGTACCCAGGGCATAGGTAACCCAGAGGCATCCCAGGTGCTGAAGCATGTATTATGCCACCCCTGAGAGGCCATTCAAAATGACACCACAGGTCTGCTACTGCAGCCTGGGTAAGGTGGTGCATGCACCCCCTTACTGGAGATATAGGTTCACTATATCTCTTCTAAATCACTACACATATAAACCTATCAGTCACCACTATGGCATGCCTTATCAATCCTGAAGGCAGGGTGCTGGGTTTTATGTGAGAGGGTGCCCCTGCATGAGTAGGGCTCCTCTGCAGCCTTCGGAATCCATTCCCTGGGGTTGTCTGTGATGCAGCCAAACCATATATACTTAAGTGCATTATAACCTCGCGGTAAATGCTAACTTTAAAACGGCTGCTTAGAAACATGTCGCGTTTGGTGTCAAACACCTTGGAATCATAACTCCACACCAGTAACTGGTGTGGGAGGTATGATTCCACCCTTGTAGAACCACTAGTATGGGTCACCGGTCTACCCGGTACCAGCTTTCTCGACCTGGGCAGCACAAAATGGATGCTGCCAGCCACAGACACGAGTCTGCCCTCCTGCTGCTGAGCCAAGCTCGAGCAGAGGAAGGCCTGACAATAGGTTTCCTGTCACAGGGAGGTGTGACCACCTCCCAGACAGGCTTTAGTGTATTGGGGCTGGGTGCACTCTTAGAGTGCCAGAAAGTCTGCACTGGGGGCACATTTGGTGTCCCCGTGCATAGTCCAGCTAGAACCAGTTCTGGGAGCCGTTGACTCCTGCTCTGGCGCGAAACTGGACAAAGGACATGGGTGTAGCCACCCCTCTGTCCTGCCCCTCCCCTAGGAGGGTCCCCAGAGTCAGTCCAACCCCTTCCCATGGGTATAAAGTGGGAAACCTGATACCAGGACTTTAGATTATACCTGGACAAGACTCTGCAAAGAAACCAAGTACTTTGACGGTCTACACTTCGCTGGACGACAGAAGAATCTCCCTTGGAGTAAAGGAGTTACTCCCCTGCAGCAGCAGGCACCTAAGCGCACCTGACCGGTTTGCATCTCCGGAGCTCCTGCGGACTCCGAAGATTTCTGCACCACAGGAGGTGGGTTCCCTAATGTCCCTGAGGTTGATCTGACCTCTCAGCAACTCTGAGACCACTATCCCTCGTGGGGACCTTGCAACCCGAACCCATGTGCACTGTGTACATTTGCAGCAGCATATGCTTTTTGGCGATCCCTGAGGCTGTGCTTTGGACTAAGTGTAGTCCTGACCCCGAGCATCATTTGCACCAAAGATATCCGGCCTCCACTCCACGAGTGCTCTGTGGGCTGGCACTTTGTACATTCGTTCGAGGTCCCCTCGCGATCCCTGGTCCATTGACTGGTGGGTCCTTGGCGAGGGTCACCTTGATTGTTCTTGGGCTTCCCTGGTTGCTCCAGATGTGCCCTGACTCTCCATTGCTTGGAGAGTCCCCTGGACCTTGCTGGTCCACACCGTAACCTGTTTCCTCTATCTATGTGGGTTGCCGTTGCCAAGGCTTGTTGGTGCTCCAGCCGGACACTGACCCCTCAGCTCTCGACATCCTTCGTGGGACAGCTCACCTCTGGACCCTGTTCATCGTCGACGTCTCCTGGTCCCCGTGGCTGCAGAGACAAACACCCTTTCTCTTCACCTGAAGCACCCGACATCGGTGGGCATTCGACTATCGAGCCCCTGGTCACCTGAAGTGACCCAGACTTTGTCCCCTCTGCTTTCAGGTTCTTCACATCTCGAATCCAGGCTTGGATTCCACCGGACACTCTTCGCCGTCCTGGCAGCAGTACTTTCTTGTAGCTCTCCATTGAAAACGACGGAGGTTTCCGACACCACTTGACCCCTATGCACCCGGCTCCTCTGGGATAGGTAACTCGGGTACTTCGGTATTCACAAGGGTGCTGGCCTTAGAACCTCTTAAGTTCCAAAGGGTTTGCTTGAAGTCCTCCTAGAAGTGGCCATAAATTGTAATTTTCCAACCGCGACTTTCCCATAGAGTTGCACGGAACACGCGGTCGTGTTCCCACACTGCACCCATCCTCCGTGGGCTCCCTGTGTCACTCCTCTGGGTGGTTCCTTGGGGTCCCAGCGATTCTACGTGCTCTAGGCACTGTCTATTGAAGTCGTTGTTGTTATACCATTTCTTTAGTATATGGTTCGGTCTCCCCCTGGAGCCCATTGTATATTTTGCTACTTACGTACGTTCTATTGATTAAGTATTGTGTGCTTTATGTTCTAATCTCATGTCGAGATTAGTAGAGAGTGTTTTAGTAATAAATACATATTTTTACATAACACTTGTGTGGTTCTCCTTTCATTTGGTCATTCAAGAAGTGAGATTCTGGTAAAACAAGCTGCTTTACATTCCTTCTAGATTAAGCCTGAAGGCTGCTCTCCATAGCTACCACTAGGATAGCTTTCATAAAGGTTATCTTTGACCTCATACATCATAAGGGTCGTGTGGCCTGGTACAAGGTGCCCACTTTAACTAGTGGACAGCATATACCAACCCACCTTCTCACATTGGTGGCAGCGGTGGGATTCAAGCTTGCTATTGTTTTACCAGAAAAATCTCATTGAGTGATTAACTGAAAACCACTAAAGTACCTAGGTACATATAATACATCAAGATTGAATAAGTAAGTTCTACTGAACTTGGAGTTGGGTAAGTCAAGGGCCTAGGAAACCCTTTCTCCAACTCAAGAGAGTTTAGTCTCCACTAGGTTAGGTAGGTGCCTACACCACATAACACTAGTATGTCTTCTAGAGGAGAAGCCAGTGGCTCTCTGCCAACTAGGTGTGTCCATCTCTCATTCCAAGAATTGAGAAATATGTGTACATCTAGGAAGCTGAGGACAGGGAGAAGTGCAAGCACCCAACGTCTAATAGAGATGTTGCTCTTAGATGACCTCAGAAAGACCCCAGGGTCTGATGAAGTAGAAAGAGTGGGTGGGACAGGAGATGAGGAAAGACCAGGAAGTGAACACTTCTTTGATCTGGACTCAAACCCTGGCCAGGAGGATCAAAATGATTCTAACCTGGAGAATCCAACTCTTCCTTCATGTGGGGGAGAAGGCCCCAGTGGCCCTCTCTTTACTCCACCAGGAAGAATACAGAGTTTGCCTAGAAGATCCAGAACTCCCTCTGTGGAGTCTAATCATTCAGGTACTTCTGTAGGGACTTCCATATCAAATAAGAGGGAATTCTCTTATGATAGACAGTGCCAACTTCTGGAGCTTGAGAGAATCAAGCTTAGGCTCAAGAAGGAGCAGTTGGCCCTAGACAGGGAATCCCTAGAGCTCCAAAGAGCTACAAAAAGATTGGGACTAGAGTCCCATGGTGGCAGCAACAGTGTTCCTAGAAGTAGGGAGTATACTCATGAACATAGGAACCTGAACAAGATAGTCCCTCCCTACCAGAGTGGGGATGACATCCACAAATGGATAACTGCACTGGAGAGGGCCTGTAAAGTACAGAAGGTCCCTCAGGGGCAGTGGGCAGCTATCTTGTGGCTCTCCTTTGCTGACAAAGGTAGAGATAAGCTCCTCACTGTTAGAGAAGAGGATGCTGACAATTACTCAGTCTTGAAGAGTGCTCTCATTGATGGGTTTGGCTTAACCACTGAGCAATACAGGATTAAGTTCAGAGACACCCAGAAGGCACAGACTCAGGACTGGGTAGACTTTGTAGATTGTGCTACTAAGGCTCTGGAAGGCTGGTTACTTGGCAGTAAGGTGTGTGATTTTAAAGGATTGTACAATTTAATTATGAGGGAGCAGATCCTTAATTTTACAATGAAGAATGTGCTCTCTTAGGTAAGTAATCCAGTAGCCGAGGGTGTAGTTAGATAGGTTTATTAGTTATAAGTAAGAGGGTAAAGAAGGCCCCACCAGGAGCAGCGTCCTGCTGCTCAGCCCCACTCACTCAAACTGACCACTCATTCAAACCATGCATTCACGAACATTCTGATTACATCACACACACAGGCTGAGCAGCAGAGAGAAAGGAGACACAGAATAATACAGAATACAACACATCTCCCTCCTTCAAAACAAAAGAAACAAAAGAAAGTATGAGGAAAGAAATACAGTATGCCAAAACGATGACAAAAATAGGATTTCCAAATAAGCAGATCAACAGGAAATAGGATAGGATGATTACAAATCTAAACTGCAAGCTGAATAAACAAAAGAGAGAAATCAGAACAGCTTTGACACAATGCAGAATAAAATGGATGGAAATTGTACAGTGGCAATACAGTGTTAAAATGGAATATCGGGCAATGAAGATAAATGCAGAATGATGATGAAAACATCACACCATACAGATAAAAGAAACATCAACAACACACCACAACTCGCACTCGCACTAAATATAAGAGAAATGTCAGACGTCACAGAGACAAGAAGCGTCAACATCACACCACAACTCGCACTCGCACTAAATATAAGAAAAATCTCAACGTCACGGAGACATCACCTGACAATGTACCACACATAAACCACCATCCTTCATCACAAACCAAACCCCGAATGTTACGGATCATGTCAGTTGGCCAGACTGGCACGAAAAGCAACAAACGGAGAACCAAAACTTAAAAAAAGACGCCCCAAAAAAAAAAAAAACGCAGAAGCGCAGCAAAACAACACACCCCACACAACATGGTACACAGAACGGGGTGCATGACTCCCTAGAACGCACACCAAGGCAAAACACACAGCACAGGGTACATGACTCCCCAAAACATGCGGGATACATGACTCTTCAAACACACACCAAGGCAAAACACACTGCAAAGGGTACATGACACCCAGCGTGCAAAACACACTGCAAAAGGTACATGACAGCCCAGCGCACGGGGTACATGACTCCCCGAAACGCACACTAAGTAAAACACACAGCACGGGGTACATAACTCCCCAGCGCACGGGGTACATGACTCCCCGAAACGCACACTAAAGTAAAACATATAGCATGGGGTACATGACTCCCCAATATAACGCACATCAAGGTACAACACGCAGAACGGGGTACATGACTCCCCAGCGCACGGGTACATGACTCCCCGAAACGCACACCCAGGTAAAACACAAAGCACAGGGTATGTGAGCCCCAAAATGCACATGCACACGCTAACAAATTGAACAAAGCGCGTAAATTCATTACTACAAGTACTCAGCAAACATGACACACATAACATATTTAAAGCTAGTCTCTGTGTCAACAAAATATAAGTGAAAAACTCCTTACAGCAGATAACAGCTCATTAATTTAGGCAAAACACATGGCAGGCATAACTATGTGCATAGGCAGAGGCTACACATTTGAAAAGGGCAACACAATAAATTAAAATAATTAAAGTAGACACCGTTGTCACAAAAGCGCAGTAAGATTCGTGCTTGGCAACATAATAACTGAAATAAATAAATCAGTCACCGTTGACACCGTTGACAGGCACTGCTCCAGCGCTCAGATGCCTTGTTCAAGATTGACTTGGGAACAGATTGTTCAAGAATGAGATGGGAACAGGGTTAATACGATACCTCCAAGCACGTCACAGATTGTTCAAGATTGAGATGGGAACAGGGTTAATCCATGCGCTATGAAACTGCACAACAAGGAGTAACTTCCGTTGGAGAGAAACCACATATCTGAAATTAAACTGTGTGACCGCACCATTAACAACATGAAAATTGCAGGGTCACAGGGTGAATTAGATTAGAACAAAAGTACCGGTAAGCTTCTAATGTTGGAAACTATTTGCAGGAGTCCGGTGCAATCCAAACAGTGAAAGATAATCGTCCTAGTCATTCGCATTTTCCGTGTAAAGAAGTACGTCATCAGGGAAGCGACGTTGCGTTGAAATGACGCGTCCGCAGCTTGCGCATCACAGGGAAAGTCAGGAAGGAACGTCACCATATCCAGAACACAGCTGGTGCGCAGCACATGGAACACAGAATCGAAGTGAGGTAAACAGGAGAAGACGTGACGAAGGTACATGGAATGCCAGGAAAAGGAATCCAGTCTCCAACGTGGTTCCAAGGCTCGAGGTAATCTGCTCGAGCTTGACTGGTTTGAAAACTAACACCCAAACCGTTACTCCCTGAAAATGCCAGGCAGGCCGCCAATATTAAAGAAAATGCTTACTATTGATTATTGCCATGCCATAAATACAGGCTACGAAAGGTTTCGAAAGTCAATCCTTTGGCACATATCGTAAGTTTCAAATTGAAATAGATGCACACATTGTCATTTTCTTGGAAGTGAGCACAACTCGTGAGGCAGAATAAACACAAAATCCATTACTCCAAACACGGAATTATTCCCAGTCCAAGTAGAGCTCACTCAGACTGAAAACTTTTTAACGCGCACTGGGACTGAATTTAATTGATCTTAGCTGTCACTCTATATTTTCGAAGCAACCCAACAACTTCACGCCAGGGCACGATTAGGTCACATAAAGTTCAACAAGAGCTTGACAAAAGCAACGGTCAAAGCATTCAAAGTATCAGCAGGTTGGCTGTAATCCAAAGTATCAGCAGGTTGACAGCAGGTTTCAAGCTAAGTAGACCACACAACGTCCAACGCCCGAAACATACCTTTGGAGGCTGTCTGTTGGAGAAGACACCGGTGGGGCATCGAGGGCGTTGACAAACTTATCATCAGGCTTGGCTGGCAATCATCATTGTAGTTTCTTATTTCATTTCTTTTCTCTGCACACGTTGTTCGTATCAGTTCGTTGCCACTTTTACAACAAAGAAAGTGCTCTCTTAGGTAAGTAATCCAGTTGCCGAGGGTGTAGTTAGATAGGTTTATTAGTTATAAGTAAGATGGTAAAGAAGGCCCCACCGGGAGCAGCGTCCTGCTGCTCAGCCCCACTCACTCAAACTGACCACTCATTCAAACCATGCATTCACGAACATTCTGATTACATCACACACACAGGCTGAGCAGCAGAGAGAAAGGAGACACAGAATAATACAGAATACAACACTTAATAATTGCCAAAATCAGTTGTTGCATCAGTACCTGGTGGACTCTGATCTGACCTCTCCCCAAGAATTAGGTCAGAAGGCAGACAAATGGGTCAGAACCAGGGTGAAGCAGAAAGCTCAGAACCAAGGTGGTGACTCCAAGAAGCAAGATGCTAAGACCACAGATAAGGGTGGGGAGAAGGGTAAAGACCAGAAGTCTTCACAAGGGCCCCAAAAACCTGCATCTGGGGGGGGGGAGTCACAATTAAACAAGGGTAACGGCAAAAAGAAACCTTGGTGTCATATCTGTAAAGAGAAGACCCATTGGACAAAGGATGCCAATTGTCCAAGGGCCAAGGATTCTACTCCTACCACCACTGCCCCTAAGGCAACTGTTCCCCCTAGCTCAGTTCCAAGTGGTGGTACACAGAACAAGGGTTTAGTAGGGTTAACCTTCGGATCTGAGATGGGTTCTGGCCTAGTCAGAACTCCAACTCAGGCTGTGTTAGTCTGTGATGGAGGCATGGATATTTCCTCCTTATTTGTAAGTCCCAGTAACTTGGGCAAGTACAGACAACAGCCTTTGATCAATGGTAAGGAGGCCATGGTATACAGGGACACAGGTGCAAGTGTCACCATGGTGACAAAAGAACTTGTGGGCCCTGACCAGATCATACTTGGTGAGATGTACCAAGTGACCAATGCAAGCAATGTCAGGACAGACCATTCCTTGGCAGTTGTGTATTTCACCTGGGGAGGGGTAACTGGCCCTAAGAAGGTTATGGTAAGTTCAGACCTCCCTGTAGAATGCTTATTGGGCAATGATTTGGAAACTTCAGCATGGGCTGAAGTGGAACTCAGGACACATGCAGAAATGCTGGGTATCCCTGCAGATGTGTTTGCCATGACTAGGTCACAGGCAAAAATGTATTCCACTGAACAGGCCCTGGATCCTGGAATAATGGACCAGGTGCCTTCCAAGAGAAGGGGCAGTAGGGGTAAGGCAGTGTCTTCCCCCCTGCCTCAGAGTGAGGATCAGACTCTTGAGGGAGCTGATCTTAGTCCTGAAGAAGGAACTGTCTAAGAGGAACTTGAACCTGACCAGGTTGAGTTCTTGGGGACAGTGGGCCCTTCCAGGGCAGATCTGAGTCAGGAGCAACTGAACTGCCCCTCTCTTGAACCCCTCAGACAGCAGGCTGCTGCTGAGGCTGCTGGGAGTGCCAGTGGGTCCCATAGGATCTACTGGGATGATGGACTTTTATACTCAGAGGGTAGAGACCCCAAGCCTGGTGCTACCAGGAGGTTGGTTATACCTCTGAAGTTTAGAGGCGTCCTATTAACACTGGCACATGATATTCCATTAGCAGGACACCTAGGCCAAAACAAGACCTGGGACAGAATTGTCCCTCACTTTCATTGGCCTCACATGTCTGAGGACACAAAAGAGTTTTGTCGCTCCTGCATCACTTGCCAAGCCAGTGGTAAGGCAGGTGGTACTACAAAGGCCCCCCTGATACCACTACCTGTGGTGGGGGTTCCCTTTGAGAGGGTTGGGATTTACATTGTTGGTCCCATGGATCCTCAAACTGCATCTGGGCACAGATTTATACTAGTGGTGGTGGACCATGCCACTAGGTATCCAGAAGCAATACCCCTAAGGACTACCACAGCTCCTGTTGTGGCTGGAGCCCTCCTGGGAGTTTTTTTCCAGAGTGGGTTTCCCTAAGGAGGTAGTATCAGACCGTGGTACAAACTTTATGTCTGGTTACTTGACTGCAATGTGGAAGGAGTGTGGTGTGAATTACAAATTCACCACCCCTTATCACCCACAATGCAATGGGTTAGTTGAGAGATTCAACAAAACTCTCAAGGGCATGATAAAAGGTCTCCCTGAAAAGCGTAGGCATAGATGGGACATCCTTTGCCCTGCCTTCTCTTTGCCTACAGAGAGGTTCCACAGAAGGGGTTTGGTTACAGCCCTTTTGAACTTCTGTTTGGACATCCAGTTAGGGGTCCCTTATGTTTAGTGAAGGAGGGATGGGAGTTACCTCTCAAACCACCTAAACAGGACATAGTGGACTATGTACTTGGTCTCCGCTCCAGGATGGCTGAGTATATGAAGAAGGCATCCAAAAACCTTGAGGCTAGCCAGGAATTGCAAAAGGCCTGGGATGACCAAAAGGCTGTTTTGACTGTGTATCAGCCAGGACAGAAGGTGTGGGTGTTGGAGCCTGTGGCCCCAGCAGCTCTCCAAGACAAGTGGAGTGGACCCCATACCATCATTGAGCAGAAGGGAGAGGTTACCTACCTGGTGGACCTTGGTACTCCCAGGAGCCCCCACAGGGTGCTCCATGTGAACAGGCTCAAGCCATATGTGGACAGGGCAGACATGGGCTTGCTCATGGCTACTGATGAGGGACAGGAGGAAGAGAGTGATCCACTCCCTGACCTGCTCTCACAGAACCCTGATGATGGTTCAGTTGATGGTGCAGCCTTGGCAGGCAGCCTCACTGACCAGCAGCAAACTGATTGTAGGCAAGTCCTGAATCAGTTCAGACATATGTTTTCACTGACTCCAAGTCAGACTACCTGGTGCACCGATGAGGTGGACACAGGTGACAGTCTGCCTGTTAAAAATAAGATTTACAGGCAACCTGATCATGTCAGGGACTGTATCACGACTGAAGTCCAGAAAATGTTGGAGCTGGGAGTAATTGAACCCTCAGATAGCCCTTGGGCTAGTCCAGTAGTCCTAGTACCAAAACCTCACACCCAGGGTGGTAAGAGAGAGATGAGGTTCTGTGTGGACTACAGGGGTCTCAATGCAGTCACTAGGACTGATGCCCATCCAATACCCAGGGCAGATGAACTTATAGATACTTTGGCCTCTGCCAAGTTTCTGAGTACATTTGACCTGACAGCTGGTTACTGGCAAATCAGATTAGCTGAGGATGCAAAACCAAAAACAGCATTCTCAACCCCTAGTGGGCACTACCAATTTGTGGTGATGCCCTTTGGCTTGAAGAATGCACCTGCCACTTTTCAAAGGTTGCTGAACAAAGTCCTTACAGGTCTGGAAGCCTATAGTGCAGGTTATCTAGAAGATATTGCTGTCTTTAGCTCCACCTGGGAGGATCACCTGGTCCACCTGAGAAATGTTTTAGAGGCCCTGCAAAAAGCAGGCCTCACTATCAAGGCCACCAAGTGCCAGATAGGGCAGAGTAAGGTTGTGTACCTGGGCCACCTTGTGGGTGGAGGTCAGGTTCAACCATTGGAGAGCAAAATCCAGACCATCATGGACTGGGTTGCTCCCACTACCCAGACTCAGGTCAGAGCTTTCTTGGGCCTGACTGGGTAATACAGGAGGTTTGTCAAAGGTTATGGATCCATAGTGACCCCTTTGAATGACTTAACTTCCAAAAGGATGCCTAAGAAAGTTCAGTGGACAGTTAGCTGTCAAAAGGCATTTGATGACCTGAAGCAGGCCATGTGCACTGCTCCCATTCTGCAAAGTCCTGATTATTCCAAACAATTCATTGTTCAAACTGATGCAACTGAATTGGGGGTAGGGGCTGTGTTATCACAATTGAATGAAGAGGGTCAGGATCAGCCAGTAGCTTTCATAAGCAGAAGGTTGACCCCCAGAGAGAAACATTGGTCAGCTATTAAGAGGGAAGCCTTTGCTGTGATTTGGGCTCTGAGGAAGCTGAGGCCATACTTGTTTGGCACTCACTTCATTGTTCAGACAGACTATAAGCCCCTCTTATGGCTAAAACAGATGAAGGGTGAAAACCCCAAACTTTCGAGGTGGTCCATTTCCCTACAGGGGATGGACTATACAGTGGAACATAGACCTGGGAGTAACCATGCCAATGCAGATGGACTCTCCAGATATTTCCACTTAGAACATGAAGGCTCAACTGGTCAAGGTTAGTTTAATGTCCTTACGTTTGGGGGGGGGGGTTGTGTAGGAGAGTAGGATCTGCTTCTCATAGTTACCCCCACTTTTTGCTGATGTCTTACTGTTTTTGGACTAGTCTGACTGGGATCCTGCTATTCAGGACCCCAGTCTATCTACTTTCTCCTGTAAATTGCAATGCATGTACTTTAGGTACACTCCAGATTGGATACTGGGGTACCCTTATAAGTCCCTAGTATATGGTACACCATGTACCCAGGGCATAGGTACCCCAGAGGCCTCCCAGGGGCTGAAGCATGTATTATGCCACCCCTGAGATGCCATTCAAAATGACGCCACAGGTCTGCTACTGCAGCCTGGGTAAGGTGGTGCATGCACCCCTTACTGGAGATATAGGTTCACTATATCTCTTCTAAATCACTACACATATAAACCTATCAGTCACCCCTATGGCATGCCTTATCAATCCTGAAGGCAGGGTGCTGGGTTTTATGTGAGAGGGTGCCCCTGCATGAGTAGGGCCCCTCTGCAGCCTTCGGAATCCATTCCCCGGGGTTGTCTGTGATGCAGCCAAACCATATATACTTAAGTGCATTATAACCTCGCAGTAAATGCTAACTTTAAAACGGCTGCTTAGAAACATGTCGTGTTTGGTGTCAAACACCTTGGAATCATAACTCCACACCATTAACTGGTGTGGGAGGTATGATTCCACCCTTGTAGAACCACTTGTATGGGTCACCGGTCTACCCGGTACCAGCTTTCTCGACCTGGGCAGCACAAAATGGATGCTGCCAGCCACAGACACGAGTCTGCCCTCCTGCCTCTGAGCCAAGCTCGAGCAGAGGAAGGCCTGACAATAGGTTTCCTGTCACAGGGAGGTGTGACCACCTCCCAGACAGGCTTTAGTGTATTGGGGCTGGGTGGGTGCTGTAGGAGAGTAGGATCTGCTTCTTATAGTTACCCCCACTTTTTGCTGATGTTTCACTGTTTTTCGACTTAGCCAGACTGAGGCCCTGCTAATCAGGACCCCAGTCTAACTGCTTTCTACTCTAAATTGACTGTATGTACTTTAGGTACACTCCAGATTGGATTCTGGGGTACCCTTGTGAGTCCCTAGTATATGGTATACTATGTACCCAGGGCATAGGTACCCCAGAGGCCTTCCAGGGGCTGCAGCATGTATTGTGCCACCCCTGGGAAGCCTTTTAAAATGACACAACAGGTCTGCTACAGCAGCCTGTGTAAGGTGGTGTATCCACCCCTTACTGAGATATAGGTTCCCTATATCTCGCCATATCACTGCACATGTAAACCTATCAGTCAGCCCTATGGCAGGCCTTAACAATCCTGAAGGCAGGGTGCTGGGTTTCATGTGAGAGGGTGCTCATGCATGAGCAGAGCCCCTCTGCAGCTTTCGGAATCTTCATTCCGGGGTTGTTTGTGATGCAGCGAGACCATATACTCTTAAGTGCATTACAACCTCGCGGTAAATGCTAACTTGAGAATGGCTGCATGGAAACATGTCGCGTTTGGTGTCAAACACCTTGGAATCATACCTCCACCCCAGTAACTGGGGTGGGAGGTATGATCCCACCCTACTAGAGGGAGAAACATGGCACCACCGGTACACCCGGTACCAGCTTAACAGAACGCTGGCATCACAAAATGGATGCTGCAGCCACAGACACAAGTCTGCCCTCCTGCTGCTGGACGAAACTCCGGCAGGGGAGGCCTGGACAATAGGTTTCCTGTCACAAGGAGGTGTAACCACCTCCCAGACAGGCTTTAGTGTATTGGGGCTGGGTGGGTGCACTCCACGAGTGCTTTGAAGTCTGCACTGGGGGCACATTTGGTGTCCCTGTGCATAGTCCAGCTCAAACCGGTTGCAGGGGCTACCAGCCCCTGCTCTGGCGCGAAACTTGACAAAGGAAATGGGTGTAGCCATCCCTCTTTCCTGACCCTCCCATAGGTGGGTCCCCAGAGTTTGTCCCACCCCATCCTTGGGTATAAAGTAGGAACCCCTGACTACAGGACTTTAGATTACACCTGGACTAAACTCTGACACAGAAACCAAGTACTTCGATGATCTACACTACGCTGGATGACTGAAGAATCTCCCTTGGAGTAAAGGAGTTACTCCCCTGCAAGGCAGGCACCTTTAACGCAACTGACCAGTTGGCATCTCCGAAGCTCCGACGGACTCCGAAGAATATTGCCATACAGGAGGTGGGTTTTCTGAGGTCTTAGAGGTCGATCTTTGCCCACAGCAAGTCTGAGGCCCGTACTCCTCGTGGTGACCGTGCAACCCGAACGCTTGGGCACAGCGTCCATTTGCAGAAGCATCAGCTTTACGGCAACCCCTGAGGCTGAGCTTTGGGATACTTGTAGCCCTGACCCCGAGCAGTGATCACACTGAAGATTGCAGGCCTATACTCAACAAGTGTTCCGTGGGCTGCAATTTTGTGATTCCTCTTGAGGTCCCTTTGCAATCCCTGGTCCATTGACCTCTGGGTCCCCAAGAAGGCAACTCTAACTTTGATTGGGTTTTTCTGGTTGCTCCCGACGTGTCCTGACTCTTCATTGCTTGGGAAGTCCCCAGGACGTTGCTGGTCTGCACAGAAGCATCTTTTCTCTTCCTGCGTGGGTTGCTGTTGCCAAGGCTTGTTGTGTTCAATCCGAGCACCGACACCCTAGCACTCGACATCCTTTGTGGGACAGCTCGAATCCGGGTCCTGGTTGTCCTTGACATCTCCGGGACCCCGTGGCTGCAGAGTCAAGCTTCACCTCTTCGCACCTGAAGCACCCGACATCGGTGGGCATTCGATTGCTCCGCTCCTGGTCACTGGCTAGTGACCCAGACTCTGTCCCCTCTGCTTTCAGGTTCTTCACATCTTCGATCCAGGCTTGGATCACACCAGACACTTTTCTCGCTCACGGCAGCAGCACTTTGCAGAAGATCGCCATTGAAATCAACGACGATTCCCGACACCCTTTGACACCTATGCACCCGGCTTCCCTGGGTGAGGTAACTCGAGAACTACGGTGCTCCCGTGGGTGTTTGCCCTAGAAACCCTTAAGTCTAAAGGGGTTTGCTCAAAGCCCTCTTCTAAGTGTCCTTTTGCTTTAAAATTCCAACCGCGACTTTCCTCATAGAATCCTACGGCGCTCGCGGCTGTGTTCTCACACTGCACACGTCCCCCGTGGGTCTCCTGTGTCACTACCTTGGGTGGTTCCTTGGGGTCCCAGCGATTCTACGTGCTCTAGGCACTGTGTCTAGCTAAGTCGTGGTTCTTATACCACTTTCTTAATATATGGTTTGGTCCCCCCTGGGGCCCATTGTATATTGTGCTATTTACTGTCGTTTTAATACTGTGATACTGTGTATCTTGGACTCTAATCTCATAAAGAGATTAGTAGTTAGTGTTTAGAAATAAATACATATATTTTATATATATACCTTGTGTGGTTCTCCTTTCATTTGGTCATTCGAGAGGTTATAATCTGGTAAACCAAGCTGCTTTACACTCCTTCAAGACTTAGCCTGAAGGCTGCTCTCCATAGCTACCACTAGGATAGCTTTCAATAAAGGTTGTCTTTAAACCTATCATCAATAAAGGTCGTTTGGACTGGTGCAAGGTGCCCACTATAACTAGTGGACAGCATATGCCAGGCCAACTTCTCACATTGGTGTGCAGCGGTTGGATTCAAGCCTGCTATTGCTTTACCAGATAATCTCTTTGAGTGACTAACTGAAAACCACTATAGGTACATAGGTACATATAAATCAAGTTTAGAATACAGTAAGTTCTACTGAACTTAGAGTTGTGTGTCAAGGGCTTAGCACACCCTTTCTACAACTCAAGAGAGTTTAGTAGGCCCCACTAGAGTAGGTAGGTGCCTACACCACACCACACTAGTCATGTCTTCAAGGGCAGAAACCAGTGGGTCTCTCCCAACTAAGTATGACCAGGTCTCATACCAAGAATTGAGGACTATGTGTGCCTCAAGGAAATTGAAGACAGCCCCAATACACTAAACCCTGTCTGGGAGGTGGTCACCCCTCCCTGTGACAGGAAACCTATTGTCAGGCCTCCCTCTGCGCGAGCTTGGCTCAGCAGCAGGAGGGCAGACTCGTGTCTGTGGTTGGCAGCATCCATTTTGTCCTGCCCTGTAGACCGGTGACCGATAGTAGTAGATAGATTTGACACCAAACACGACATGTTTCTAAGCAGCCATTTTAAAGTTAGAATTTACCGCGAGGTTATAATGCACTTAAACATATATGGTTGGCTGCATCACAGACAACCCCAGAGAATGGTCTCCGAAGGCTGCAGAGGGGCTCTGCTCAAGCAGGGGCACCCTCTCACGTAAAACCCAGCACCCTGCCTTCAAGATTGATAAGGCCTGCCATAGGGGTGACTGATAGGCTTATATGTGCAGTGATATGGAGAGATATAGTGAACCTATATCTAAGTAAGTGGTGCAAGCACCAGCTTACACAGGCTGCTGTAGCAGACCTGTTGTGTCATTTTGAATGGCCTCTCATGGGTGGCATAATACATGCTCCAGCCCATGGGAGGCCTCTGGGGTACCTATGCCCAGGGTACATGGTGTACCATATACTAGGGACTTTTAAGGGTACCCCAGTATCCAATCTGGAGTGTACCTAAAGTATTGCAATTTAGGGAGAAAGCAGATAGACTGGGGTCCTGAATAGCAGGATCCCAGTCAGACTAGGCCAAAAACAGTGAGACATCAGCAAAAAGTGGGGGTAACTATGCAGTCAGATCCTACCTTCCTACAGTCACTGCTTGTTATACAGTCTCTGGCCTCCCATGGTGGTCACTGCATGTTATACAGTCTCTGGCCCCCCCTGGTGGTCTCTGCATGTTAGACAGTCTCTAGCTTCTCCCTGGTGATCACTGCATGTTATACAGTATCTAGCTTCCCCTTGGTGGTCACTGCATGTTATACAGTCTCAGGCCTCCCCTGGTGGTCACTGCATGTTATACAGTCTCAGGCCTCCCCTGGTGGTCACTGCATGTTATGCAGTATCTAGCGCCCCCCTGGTGGTCACTACATGTTATACAGTCTCTGGCCTCCCCTGGTGGTCACTGCATGTTATACAGTCTCAGGCCTCCCCTGGTGGTCACTGCATGTTATGCAGTATCTAGCGTCCCCCTGGTGGTCACTGCATGTTATACAGTCTCTGGTCTCTCCTGGTGGTCACTGCATGTTATACATTCTCTAGCTCCCCTTGGTGGTCACTGCATGTTATACAGTCTTTGGCCTCCTGTGGCAGCAACTGCCTGTTATACAGTGTCTAGCTTCCCATGGTGGTCACTGTGAGAAGTTGGCCTGGCATATGCTGTCCACTAGTTATAGTGGGCACCTTGCACCAGTCCAAACGACCCTTATTGATGATAGGTTTAAAGACAACCTTTATTGAAAGCTATCCTAGTGGTAGCTATGGAGAGCAGCCTACAGGCTAAGTCTTGAAGGAGTGTAAAGCAGCTTGGTTTACCAGATTATAACCTCTTGAATGACCAAATGAACGGAGAACCACACCAGGTATATATATATAAAATATATGTATTTATTTCTAAACACTCACTACTAATCTCTTTATGAGATTAGAGTCCAAGATACACAATATCACAGTATTAAAACGACAGTAAATAGCACAGTATACAATGGGCCTCAGGGGGGGACCAAACCATATATTAAGAAAGTGGTATAAGAACCACGACTTGACTAGACACAGTGCCTAGAGCACGTAGAATCACTGGGACCCCAAGGAACCACCCAAGGTAGTGAAACAGGAGACCCACGGGAGACGTGTGCAGTGTGAGAACACAGCCGCGAGCGCCGTAGGATTCTATGAGGAAAGTCGCAGTTGGAATTTTAAAGCAATAGGACACTTAGAAGAGGACTTTGAGCAAACCCCTTTAGACTTAAGGGGTTCTAGGGCCAACACCCACGGGAGCACCGGAGTACTCGAGTTACCTCACCCAGGGAAGCCGGGTGGATAGGTGTCAAAAGGTGTCGGGAATCGTCGTTAATTTCAATGGCGATCTGCTGCTAAGTGCTGCTGCCGTGAAGGAGAAAAGTGTCCGGTGTGATCCAAGCCTGGATCGAAGATGTGAAGAACCTGAAAGCAAAGGGGACAGAGTCTGGGTCACTAGCCAGTGACCAGTAGCGGAGCAATCGAATGCCAACCGATGTTGGGTGCTTCAGGTGCGAAGAGGTGAAGCTTGACTCGGCAGCCACGGGGTCCCGGAGATGTCAAGGACAACCAGGAGCCAGATTCGAGCTGTCCCACAAAGGATGTCGAGTGCTGGCGTGTCGGTGCTCGGATTGAACACAACAAGCCTTGGCAACAGCAACCCACACAGGAAGAGAAAAGATGCTTCTGTGCGGACCAGCAAGGTCCTGGGGACTCCCCAAGCGATGGAGAGTCAGGGCATGTCTGGAGCAACCCGGCAAGCCCAATCAAAGTTAGAGTTGCCTTCTTGGGGACCCCCAGATCAACGGACCAGGGATCAAAAAGGGACCTCAAGAGGAATCACAAAATGGCGGCCCACGGAACACTCGTTGAGTGAAGGCCTGCAATCTTCGGTGTGATCACTGCTCGGGGTCAGGGCTACAAATAACCCAAAGCTCAGTCTATGGGGTTGCGGAAAAGCTGATGCTTCTGCAAATGGACGCGGTGCCCAGGGGTTCGGGTTGCACGGTCACCACGAGGGATATGGGCCTCAGACTTGCTGTGGGCACAGGTCGACCTCTAACACCTTGGAAAACCCACCTCTTGTGTGGCAATATTCTTCGGAGTCCGTCGGAGCTTCGGAGATGCCAACCGGTCAGTTGGTTAAAGGTGCCTGCCTTGCAGGGGAGTAACTCCTTTACTCCAAAGGAGATTCTTCAGTCATCCAGCGTAGTGTAGATCGTCGAAGTACTTGGTTTCTGTGTCAGAGTTTAGTCCAGCTGTAATCTAAAGTCCTGTAGTCAGGGGTTCCTACTTTATACCCAAGGATGGGGTGGGACAAACTCTGGGGACCCACCTATGGGAGGGTCAGGAAAGAGGGGTGGCTACACTCATTTCCTTTGTCCAGTTTCGCGCCAGAGCAGGGGCTGGTAGCCCCTGCAACCGGTTTGAGCTGGACTATGCACAGGGACACCAAATTTGCCCCCAGTGCAGACTTCAAAGCACTCTTGGAGTGCACCCACCCAGCCCCAATACACTAAAGCCTGTCTGGGAGGTGGTCACACCTCCCTGTGACAGGAAACCTATTGTCCAGGCCTCCCCTGCCGGAGTTTCGTCCAGCAGCAGGAGGGCAGACTCGTGTCTGCAGCATCCAATTTTGTGATGCCAGGGTTCTGTTAAGCTGGTACCGTGTGTACCGATGGTGCCATTTTTCTCCCTCTAGTAGGGTGGAATCATACCTCCCACCCCAGTAACTGGGGTGGAGGTATGATTCCAAGGTGTTTGACACCAAACACGACATGTTTCCATGCAGCCATTCTCAAGTTAGCATTTACCACGAGGTTATAATGCACTTAAGAGTATATGGTTGGCTGCATCACAAACAACCCCGGAATGAAGATTCCGAAAGCTGCAGAGGGGCTCTGCTCATGCATGGGCACCCTCTCACATGATACCCAGCACCCTGCCTTCAGGATTGTTAAGGCCTGCCATAGGGGTGACTGATAGGTTTACATGTGCAGTGATATGGAGAGATATAGGGAACCTATATCTCAGTAAGGGGTGGATACACCACCTTACACAGGCTGCTGTAGCAGACCTGTTGTGTCATTTTAAAAGGCTTCCCAGGGGTGGCACAATACATGCTGCAGCCCCTGGTAGGCCTCTGGGGTACCTATGCCCTGGGTACATAGTATACCATATACTAGGGACTCACAAGGGTACCCCAGAATCCAATCTGGAGTGTACCTATAGTACATACAATCAATTTAGAGTAGAAAGCAGATAGACTGGGGTCCTGATTAGCAGGGCCTCAGTCTGGCTAAGTCGAAAAACAGTGAAACATCAGCAAAAAGTGGGGGTAACTATAAGAAGCAGATCCTACTCTCCTACACAAACCATATATTAAGAAAGTGGTATAAGAACCACGACTT
This sequence comes from Calotriton arnoldi, assembly GCA_963921515.1. Taxonomy (NCBI): domain Eukaryota; kingdom Metazoa; phylum Chordata; class Amphibia; order Caudata; family Salamandridae; genus Calotriton; species Calotriton arnoldi. The sequence continues at coordinate 899,208 of CAWUFW010001266.1, read as the reverse complement.
GATTAGACACAGTGCCTAGAGCACGTAGAATCGCTGGGACCCCAAGGAACCACCTAAGGTAGTGACACAGGAGACCCACGGGGGACGTTTGCAGTGTGAGAACACAGCCGCGAGCGCCGTAGGATTCTATGAGGAAAGTCGCGGTTGGAATTTTAAAGATAAAGGACACTTAGGAGAGGACTTTGAGCAAACCCCTTTAGACTTAAGGGGTTCTAGGGCCAACACCCACGGGGGCACCGGAGTACTCGAGTTACCTCACCCAGGGAAGCCAGGTGCATAGGTGTCAAAGGGTGTCGGGAATCGTCGTTGATTTCAATGGGGATCTGCTGCAAAGTGCTGCTGCCGTGAAGAAGAAAAGTGTACGGGATGATCCAAGCCTGGATCGAAGATGTGAAGAACCTGAAAGCAGAGGGGACAGAGTCTGGGTCACTAGCCAGTGACCAGGAGCGGAGCAATCGAATGCCCACCGATGTCGGGTGCTTCAGGTGCGAAGAGGTGAAGCTTGACTCTGCAGCCACGGGGTCCAGGAGACGACGAGGATGACCAGGAGCCGGATTCGAGCTATACCACGAAGGATGTCGAGTGCTGGGGTGTCGGTGCTCGGATTGAACACAACAAGCCTTGGCAACAGCAACCCACGCAGGAAGAAAAAAGATGCTTCTGTGAGGACCAGCAAGATCCTGGGGAACCCCAAGAGATGGAGAGTCAGGGCACGTCTGGAGCAACCAGGGAAGCCCAATTAAAGTTAGAGTTGCCTTCTTGGGGACCCACAGGTCAACGGACCAGGGATCGAGAAGGAACCTCGAGAGAAATCACAAAATGGCGGCTCACGGAACACTCGTTGAGTGTAGGCCAGCAATCTTCGGTATAATTACTGCTCGGGGTCAGGGCTACAAGTAACCAAAGCTCAGCCTCAGGGGTCGCCGGAAAGCTGATGCTTCTGCAAATGGTCGCGGTGTCCAGGGGTTCGGGTTGCATGGTCTCCACGAGGGATACGGGCCTCAGACTTGCTGTGGGCACAGATCGACATCAGAGACCTCGGGAACCCACCTCCTGTGTGGCAATATTCTTCGGAGCTGCGGAGATGCCAACCGGTCAGTTGCGTTAAAGGTGCCTGCCTTGCAGGGGAGTAACTCCTTTACTCCAAGAGAGATTCTTCAGTCATCCTGCATAGGGCAGATCGTCAAAGTACTTGGTTTCTGTGTCAGAGTTTAGTCCAGGTGTAATCTAAAGTCCTGTAGTCATGGGTTCCTACTTTATACCCAAGGAAGGGGTGGGACAAACTCTGGGGACCCACCTATAAGAGGGTCAGGAAAGAGGGGTGGCTACACCCATTTCCTTTGTCCAGTTTCGTGCCAGAGCAGGGGCTGGTAGCCCCTGCAACCAGTTTGAGCTGGACTATGCACAGGGACACCAAATGTGCCCCCAGTGCAGACTTCAAAGCACTCTTGGAGTGCACCCACCCAGCCCCAATACACTAAAGCCTGTCTGGGAGGTGGTCACACCTCCCTGTGACAGGAAGGAGGAGAGGTGTGGTGCAGCGGCCGGGGCAGCTGACTTCGGAGCACAGGGCTCACGGTTCGATCCCTGGCTCCGGCGGCAGCTCAGCTCAGCACCATGTGACTCTGGGCAATAGCTCACTTAATTTCCACGACGGCCCCCAGTGCCTTGAGACCCGTAAGGGTGAGTAGTTCGCGCTTTACAAATACGGATTTAGATTTTTTTTTTTATTTAGAAACCTATTGTCCAGGCCTCCCCTGCCGGAGTTTCGTCCAGCAGCAGGAGGGCAGACTCGTGTCTGTGGCTGCAGCATCCATTTTGTGATGCCAGGGTTCTGTTAAGCTGGTACCGGGTGTACGGGTGGTGCCTGTTTCTCCCTCTAGTAGGGTGGAATCATACCTCCCACCCCAGTTACTGGGGTGGAGGTATGATTCCAAGGTGTTTGACACCAAACACGACATGTTTCCATGCAGCCATTCTCAAGTTAGCTTTTACCGCGAGGTTATAATGCACTTAAGAGTATATGGTTGGCTGCATCACAAACAACCCCGGAATGAAGATTCCGAAAGCTGCAGAGGGGCTCTGCTCATGCATGGGCACCCTCTCCCATGAAACCCAGCACCCTGCCTTCAGGATTGATAAGGCCTGCCATAGGGGTGACTGATAGGTTTACATGTGCAGTGATATGGAGAGATATAGGGAACCTATATCTCAGTAAGGGGTGGATACACCACCTTACACAGGCTGCTGTAGCAGACCTGTTGTGTCATTTTGGATGGCCTCTCAGGGGTGGCATAATACATGCTGCAGCCCCTGGGAGGCCTCTGGGGTACCTATGCCCTGGGTACATAGTATATCATATACTAGGGACTCATAAGGGTACCCCAGAATCCAATCTGGAGTGTACCTAAAGTACATGCAATCACTTTAAGGGGAAAGCAGATAGGCTGGGGTCCTGAATAGCAGGATCCCAGCCAAACTAAGTCGAAAACCAGCAAAACACCAGGAAAAAAGTGGGGGCAACCATACAGTCATTTTCCACCTTCCTACACTCAGGACTGGGTTGACTTTGTTGATTGTGCTACTAAGGCTCTGGAAGGCTGGTTACTTGGCAGTAAGGTGTGTGATTTCAAATTATTGTATAATTTAATTATGAGAGAGCAGATCCTTAATAACTGTAAAAATCAACTGTTGTATCAGTACCTGGTGGACTCTGATCTGACCTCTCCCCAAGAATTGGGTCAGAAGGCAGACAAGTGGGTCAGAACCAGGGTGAGGCAGAAGGTTCAGAACCAAGGTGGTGACTCCAAGAAGCAAGATTCTAAAAACTCTGATAAGGGTGGGGAGAAGGGTAAAGACCAGAAGTCTTCTCAAGGGCCCCAACAATCTGCATCTGGTGGGGAGTCCCAATCTAACAAAGGAAAAGGCCAAAAGAAACCATGGTGTAAAATCTGTAAACAGAAAACCCATTGGACTAGTGATTGTACCAAGACCAAAGACTCAACTCCAGCCACCATTGCCCCTAAGGCAACTGTTCCCCCTAGTTCAGCTCCAAGTGGTGGTGTTCCAAATAAGGGTGTAGTAGGGTTAACCCTGGGATCTGAGATGGACTCTGGCCTAGTCAGAGTTCCAACTCAGGCTATGTTGGTCTGTGATGGAGGCATGGATATGGCCTCCCTATTTGTAAGCCCCAGTAATCTGGGCAAATACAGACAGCAGCCTATAATTAATGGAAAAGAGGCTTTGGCATTCAGGGACACAGGAGCAAGTGTCACAATGGTGACAAAAGATCTTGTAGCCCCTGAGCAGATCATACTTGGTGAAATGTACCAAGTGACCAATGCTAGCAATGTCAGGACAGACCATTCCCTGGCAGTTGTTAATTTCTCCTGGGGAGGGGTAACTGGCCCTAAGAAGGTTGTGGTAAGTGCAGACCTCCCTGTTGAATGCTTGCTTGGAAATGATTTGGAAACTTCAGCTTGGGCTGAAGTTGAGCTCAGGGCCCATGCAGAAATGTTGGGCATCCCTGCAGATGTGTTTGCTATGACCAGGTCACAGGCAAAAATGTCTAAAACTGAACAGGCCCTGGATCCTGGAAGAATGGACCAGTGCAAAGGGCAGTTTTGAAAAAATAACCACCTCAGTTTAAAACGAGGTCAACAAGAGAACAGCCTCGCCTCCCCTGGTAACAAACTCAGGAAATGAGGCCCCGCTCTGTCCGTCGTTGCCCCAAGCTCCGTCTGAGCTGTTTTGTTCTCTTGTGCACTATAGGTGTCATCTTTACACCACAAGTCACAGAGAACTCATGAGAAGTTGGTAGGTTGTAAACAATCCAACCTACTCTATTTATTTTTATTCACGGTCACGCAGTAGCAATATTAGTTATAGGTCCAGAAGAAAGCCAAGATTACATGCAATCACAATGGCTGAAACATGTTGACCTCGTTTTAAACTGAGGTGGTTATTTTTTCAAAACTGCCCTTTGCACTGATTTTAATCTGGTATCCAATAGATGATGAATAAAAGGTGTGCTCTATTGTTTACCATTTTAGCTTGCACTACACTTTTTCACATATTAGCACTGCGCACATCACTCTATATATAAGTTTTCTAGTCTTCACATTTGGAGGATCTCAGTTGATTCTAGAGAGACTCTGATTGAAAACATCCGTGAGCTCCTCCTTCGTAGAGAGGGAGTTGTAGCCCTTATCTGTACTAGGTTACAGATAAGAGGAGATCCCAAATGATGAAGCATGTCACTACGGTGAGTGATGGGATTCCGTCCTTTTAAAGGATTCTCCACGGCCTACACAAGAGGGTTCGTTGTTTCATTCTTTTTCTTCCCCTTTTTGTCTAGTAGTCAATGCCATTTGCCCTGTGAACGATTCTTAGGTTCGCTTAGACCCATGGACACCTTTGTGTTTCTTATATACAGTTTGGGGAATGTGTCCATGATTTGGTCTTAAAATTTCCCTTAGACCCTCTACTCCTCCGCTCGTTATTGTTGTCCCTGTGCATAGTCCAGCTCAAACCGGTTGCAGGGGCACACAGCCCCTGCTCTGGCGCGAAACTGGACAAAGGAAATGGGTGTAGCCACCCCTCTTTCCTGACCCTCCCATAGGTGGGTCCCCAGAGTTTTTCCCACCCCTTCCTTGGGTATAAAGTAGGAACCCCTGACTACAGGACTTTAGATTACACCTGGACTAAACTCTGACACAGAAACCAACTACTTCGACGATCTACACTACGCTGGATGACTGAAGAATCTCCCTTGGAGTAAAGGAGTTACTCCCCTGCAAGGCAGGCACCTTTAATGCAACTGACCGGTTGGCATCTCCGAAGCTCCGAAGGACTCCGAAGAATATTAAACAAACAATAGGAGGAGTACAACCAGGAGACACATCAAAGTCTCCAAAGTATTGGGATAAAGGGCACAAGAGAGGAAATGTCCTTTCTTAAGAAGACCCCTCACTCACCAACCTGGTTGGTGACATGCTTCATCATCGGGGTCCCACCCGAATGGCCGAATGCCATCCGGGTGTGCTTCAACACCTGATTACAGTGGAGCAGGTTTGTTTTCTGTGTAGGTGAGTGAAATGGTGATTTAAAAATTGGCCAAATATAACTCAAAATTAGTATTTTAATAATAGAGCATCTGGACAATATTAAAAATGAATCATAAGACACCCTTTTTGGTTAAATTGACCAACTGGTATCTTTAAGTAAAAAAATGTGCAAAAAAGTGCGGAAAAGAGGGTCTACATGTTTCAACCTAATGTCGGTATTACTAGGTTTTCGTCAGGACCAAGAGTACGTGACCCGGGCGGTCTACACACGCTAAGGTTTACCCTGCCCTTGATCACTATTACCTAACTCTGTACTCACAGTTAGGAGACCTTTGATCCGAGTAGTTGAAAGGAAAAAAATATGTAGCGCATGGTTGCGTGCCTCATGGGAGTAGGGGTCGTGGTTCTGGCTCAGTTGCGCAATAGCGAGTCACCAGTCACTGGCTGCTACACCTATAATACAGACCTGCCACAGCTCCCCGAGGGTATATCCTCCGAAGAATATTGCCACACAGGAGGTGGGTTTTCCAAGGTCTTAGAGGTCGATCTCTGCCCACAGCAAGTCTGAGGCCCGTATCCCTCGTGGTGACCGTGCAACCTGAACCCCTGGGCACCGCGTCCATTTGCAGAAGCATCAGCTTTCCGGCAACCCCTGAGGCTGAGCTTTGGGATACTTGTAGCCCTAAACCCGAGCAGTGATCACACCGAAGATTGCAGGCCTACACTCAATGAGTGTTCCGTGGGCTGCCATTTTGTGATTCCTCTTGAGGTCCCTTTGCGATCCCTGGTCCGTTGACCTGTGGGTCCCCAAGAAGGCAACTCTAACTTTGATTGGGCTTCCCTGGTTGCTCCAGATGTGCCCTGACTCTCCATTGCTTGGGGAGTCCCCAGGACCTTGCTGGTTTGCACAGAAGCATCTTTTCTCTTCCTGCGTGGGTTGCTGTTGCCAAGGCTTGTTGTGTTCAATCCGAGCACCGACACCACAGCACTGGACATCCTTTCTGGGACAGCTCAAATCCAGCTTCTGGTTGTCCTTGACTTCTCCGGGACCCCGTGGCTGCAGAGTCAAGCTTCACCTCTTCGCACCTGAAGCACCCACATCGGTGGGCATTCAATTGCTCCGCTCCTGGTCACTGGCTAGTGACCCAGACTCTGACCCCTCTGCTTTCAGGTTCTTCACATCTTCGATCCAGGCTTGGATCACACCGGACACTTTCCTTCTTCACGGCAGCAGCACTTTGCAGCAGACCGCCATTGAAATCAACGACGATTCCCGACACCCTTTGACACCTATGCACCCGGCTTCCCTGGGTGAGGTAACTCGAGTACTACGGTGCTCCCGTGGGTGTTGGCCCTAGAACCCCTTAAGTCTAAAGGGGTTTGCTCAAAGTCCTCTCCTAAGTGTCCTTTTCCTTTAAAATTCCAACCGCGACTTTCCTTATAGAATCCTACGGCGCTCGCGGCTGTGTTCTCACACTGCAAACGTCCCCCGTGGGTCTCCTGTGTCACTACCTTGGGTGGTTCCTTAGGGTCCCAGCGATTCTACGTGCTCTAGACACTGTGTCTAGTCAAGTCGTGGTTCTTATACCACTTTCTTAATATATGGTTTGGTCCCCCCTGGGGCCCATTGTATATTGTGCTATTTACTGTCGTTTTAATACTGTGATGTTGTGTATCTTGGACTCTAATCTCATAAAGAGATTAGTAGTTAGTGTTTAGAAATAAATACATATATTTTATATATATACCTTGGGTGGTTCTCCTTTCATTTGGTCATTCAAGAGGTTATAATCTGGTAAACCAAGCTGCTTTACATTCCTTCAAGACTTAGCCTGAAGGCTGCTCTCCATAGCTACCACTAGGATAGCTTTCAATAAAGGTTGTCTTTAAACCTATCATCAATAAGGGTCGTTTGGACTGGTGCAAGGTGCCCACTATAACTAGTGGACAGCATATACCAGGCCAACTTCTCACAGTGGTTCCCATAGGATCTACTGGGATGATGGACTCCTTTACTCAGAGTGTAGAGACCCCAAGCCTGGAGCCACCAGGAGGTTGGTTATACCTCTGAAGTTTAGGAGCTTCCTATTGACCATAGCACATGATATTCCCTTAGCAGGTCACCTAGGCCAAAACAAGACTTGGGACAGAATTGTCCCTCACTTTCATTGGCCTCATATGTCTGAAGACACCAAGGTGTTTTGTCGCTCCTGTGTCACCTGTCAAGCCAGTGGTAAGGCAGGTAGCACTACAAAGGCCCCCCTGATACCACTACCTGTGGTGGGGGTTCCCTTTGAGAGGGTAGGGATTGACATTGTTGGTCCCCTAGATCCTCAAACAGCATCTGGGCACAGATTTATACTAGTGGTGGTGGACCATGCCACTAGGTATCCAGAAGCAATTCCCCTCAGGACCACCACAGCTTCTGTGGTGGCAAGGGCCCTCCTGGGAATCTTTTCCAGGGTGAGTTTTCCTAAGGAGGTAGTATCAGACAGAGTTGCAAACTTCATGTCTAGTTACTTGACTGCCATGTGGAAGGAGTGTGGTGTAAATTATAAATTTACCACCCCTTATCACCCACAATGCAATGGTTTAGTTGAAAGGTTCAACAAAACCTTAAAGTGCATGATTAAAGGTCTCCCAGGAAAAGCTTAGGCGCAGATGGGACATACTTTTGCCCTGCCTTCTCTTTGCCTACAGAGAGGTTCCACAGAAGGGGGTTGGTTACAGCCCATTTGAGCTTCTGTTTGGACATCCAGTTAGGGGTCCATTGTGTCTAGTGAAGGAGGGATGGGAGTTACCTCTCAAACCCCGTAAACAGGATATTGTGGACTATGTACTTGGTCTCCGCTCCCGGATGGATGAATACATGAAGAAGGCAACTAAAAACCTTGAGGCTAGCCAGGAATTACAAAAGGCCTGGCATGACCAAAAGGCTGTGCTGACTGTTTATCAGCCAGGGCAGAAAGTATGGGTGCTGGAGCCTGTGGCCCCAGCAGCCCTCCAGGACAAGTGGCGTGGCCCCCATACCATTGTTGAACTGAAGGGAGAGCTTACCTACCTGGTAGACCTTGGAACTCCCAGGAGCCCCCACAGGGTGCTCCATGTCAACAGACTGAAACCATATGTTGCCAGGGCAGACATGGGCTTGCTCATGGCTACTGATGAGGGACAGGAGGAAGAGAGTGATCCACTCCCTGACCTGCTCTCACAGAACCCTGATGATGGTTCAGTAGATGGTGTAGCCTTGGCAGGCAGCCTCACTGACCAGCAGCAAACTGATTGCAGAAAAGTTCTCAATCAGTTCAGACATATGTTCTCGCTGACTCCAAGTCAGACTACCTGGTGCACTCATGAAGTGGACACTGGGGACAGTCTGCCTGTTAAAAATAAGATTTACAGGCAACCTGACCATGTCAGGGACTGCATCAGGACTGAAGTCCAGAAGATGTTGGATTTGGGTGTGATTGAACCCTCAGATAGCCCTTGGGCTAGTCCAGTAGTCTTAGTGCCTAAACCTCACACCCAGGGTGGTAAGAGAGAGATGAGGTTTTGTGTAGACTACAGAGGTCTCAATGCAGTCACTAGGACTGATGCCCATCCAATCCCAAGGGCAGATGAGCTTATAGACACTTTGGCCTCAGCCAAGTTTCTGAGCACATTTGACTTGACAGCTGGCTACTGGCAGATCAGACTAGCTGATGATGCAAAGCCAAAGACAGCATTTTCTACCCCTAGTGGGCACTACCAATTTGTGGTGATGCCCTTTGGTTTGAAAAATGCACCTGCCACTTTTCAAAGGTTGGTGAACAAAGTCCTTACAGGCCTGGAAGCCTATAGTGCAGCATATCTAGATGATATTGCTGTCTTTAGCTCCACCTGGGAGGATCACCTGGTCCACCTGCGAAATGTTTTGGAGGCCCTGCAGAAAGCAGGCCTAACTATCAAGGCCACCAAGTGCCAGATAGGGCAGAGTCAGGTTGTGTACCTGGGCCACCTTGTGGGTGGAGGCCAGGTTCAACCATTGCAGAGCAAAATCCAGACCATCATGGACTGGGTTGCTCCAACCACCCAGACTCAGGTCAGAGCTTTCTTGGGCCTGACTGGGTACTATAGAAGATGTGTCTAAGGTTATGGATCCATAGTGACCCCTTTGAATGACTTGACTTCTAAGAGAATGCCCAAGGAAGTTCAGTGGACAGTTAGCTGTCAAAAGGCATTTGATGACCTGAAGCAGGCCATGTGCACTGCTCCCATTCTGCAAAGTCCTGATTACTCCAAGCAATTCATTGTCCAAACAGATGCATCTGAGTTGGGGGTAGGGGCTGTGTTATCAAAATTGAATGATGAAGGTCAGGATCAGCCAGTAGCTTTTATTAGCAGAAGGTTGAACCCCAGAGAGAAACATTGGTCAGCCATTGAGAGGGAGGCCTTTGCTGTGGTTTGGGCCTTGAAGAAGCTGAGGCCATACTTTTTTGGCACTCACTTCATTGTTCAGACAGACCATAAGCCCCTCTTATTGCTAAAACAGATGAAGGGTGAAAACCCCAAACTTTTGAGGTGGTCCATTTACCTACAGGGGATGGACTATACAGTGGAACATAGACCTGGGAGTAACCATGCCAATGCAGATGGACTCTCCAGATATTTCCACTTAGAACATGAAGACTCAACTGGTCAAGGTTAGTTTAATGTCCTGATGTTTGGGGGGTTCTGTAGGAGAGTAGAATCTGCTTCTTATAGTTACCCCCAATTTTTGCTGATGTTTCACTGTTTTTCGACTTAGCCAGACTGAGGCCCTGCTAATCAGGACCCCAGTCTATCTGCTTTCTACTCTAAATTGATTGTATGTACTTTAGGTACACTCCATATTGGATTCTGGGGTACCCTTATAAGTCCCTAGTATATGGTATACTATGTACCCAGGGCATAAGTACCCCAGAGGCCTACCAGGGGCTGCAGCATGTATTGTGCCACCCCTGGGTAGCCTTTTAAAATGACTGAACAGGTCTGCTACAGCAGCCTGTGTAAGGTGGTATAGGCACCCCTTACTAAGATATAGGTTCCCTATATCTCTCCATATCACTGCACATCTAAACCTATCAGTCACCCCTATGGCAGGCCTTAACAATCCTGAAGGCAGGGTGCTGGGTTTCATGTGAGAGGGTGCCAATGCATGAGCAGAGCCCCTCAGCAGCCTTCGGAACCACTATTCCGGGGTTGTCTGTGATGCAGCCAACCATATACTCTTAAGTGCATTATGACCTCGCTGTAAATGCTAACTTGAGAATGGCTGCATGGAAACATGTCGTGTTTGGTATCAAACACCTTGGAATCGTACCTTCACCGCAGTAACTGGGATGGGAGGTATGATTCTACCCTACTAGAGGGAGAAACATGGCACCACCGGTACACCCGGTACCAGCTTAACAGAACCCTGGCATCACAAAATGGATGCTGCAGCCACCGACACGAGTCTGCCCTCCTGCTGCTGGACGAAACTCCGGCAGGGGAGGCCTGGACAATAGGTTTCCTGTCACAGGGAGGTGTGACCACCTCCCAGACAGGCTTTAGTGTATTGGGGCTGGGTGGGTGCACTCCAAGAGTGCTTTGAAGTCTGCACTGGGGGCACATTTGGTGTCCCTGTGTATAGTCCAGCTCAAACCGTTTGCAGGGGCTACCAGCCCCTGCTCTGGCGCGAAACTGGACAAAGGAAATGGGTGTAGCCACCCCTCTTTCCTGACCCTCCCATAGGTGGGTCCCCAGAGTTTGTCCCACCCCTTCCTTGGGTATAAAGTAGGAACCCCTGACTACAGGACTTTAGATTACACCTGGACTAAACTCTGACACAGAAACCAAGTACTTCGACGATCTACACTATGCTGGATGACTGAAGAATCTCCCTTGGAGTAAAGGAGTTACTCCCCTGCAAGGCAGGCACCTTTAATGCAACTGACTAGTTGGCATCTCCGCAGCTCCTGAGGGCTCCGAAGAATATTGTCACACAGGAGGTGGGTTCCCAAGGTCCCTGAGGTCAATCTGTGCCCACAGCAAGTCTGAGGCCCGTATCCCTCGTGGTGACAGTGCAACCCGAACCCCTGGGCACCGCATCCATTTGCAGAAGCATCAACTTTCCGGCGACCCCTGAGGTGGAGCTTTCGGTTACTTGTAGCCCTGACGCCGAGCAGTAATTACACCGAAGATTGCTGGCCTACACTCAACGAGTGTTCCGTGGGCCACCATTTTGTGATTCCTCTTGAGGTCCCTTCGCGATCCCTGGTCCGTTGACCTGTGGGTCCCCAAGAAGGCAACTCTAACTTTAATTGAGCTTCCCTGGTTGCTCCCAACGTGCCCTGACTCTCCATCGCTTGGGGAGTTCCCAGGACCTTGCTGGTCCTCACAGAAGCATCTTTACTCTTCCTGCATGGGTTGCTGTTGCCAAGGCTTGTTGTGTACAATCCGAGCACTGATACCCCAGCACTCGACATCCTTTGTGGGACAGTTCGAATCCGGCTCCTGGTCATCCTCGACGTCTCCTGGACCCCGTGGCTGCAGACTCAAGCTTCACCTCTTCGCACCTGAAGCACCCGACATCGGTGGGCATTCGTTTGCTCCGCTCCTGGTCACAGGCTAGTGACCCAGACTCTGTCCCCTCTGCTTTCAGGTTCTTCACATCTTCGATCCAGGCTTGGATCATCCTGGACACTTTTCTTCTTCACGGCAGCAGCACTTTGCAGCAGATCGCCATTGAAAACAACGACGATTCCCGACACCCTTTGACACCTATGCACCCGGCTTCCCTGGGTGAGGTAACTCGGGTACTCCGGTGCTCCTGTGGGTGTTGGCCCTAGAACCCCTTAAGTCTAAAGGGGTTTGCTCAAAGTCCTCTCCTAAGTGTCCTTTTGCTTTAAAATTCCAACCGCGACTTTCCTCATAGAATCCTACGGCGCTCGCGGCTGTGTTCCCACACTGCACACGTCTCCCGTTGGTCTCCGGTGTCACTACCTTGGGTGGTTCCTTGGGGTCCCAGTGATTCTACGTGCTCTAGGCACTGTGTCTAGTCAAGTCGTGGTTCTTATACCACTTTCTTAATATATGGTTTGGTCCCCCCCTTGGGCCCATTGTATATTGTGCTATTTACTGTCGTTTTAATACTGTGATATTGTGTATCTTGGACTCTAATCTCATAAAGAGATTAGTAGTGAGTGTTTAGAAATAAATACATATATTTTAAATATATACCTGGTGTGGTTCTCCTTTCATTTGATCATTCAAGAGGTTATAATCTGGTAAACCAAGCTGCTTTACACTCCTTCAAGACTTAGCCTGAAGGCTGCTCTCCATAGCTACCACTAGGATAGCTTTCAATAAAGGTTGTCTTTAAACCTATCATCAATAAGGGTCGTTTGGACTGGTGCAAGGTGCCCACTATAACTAGTGGACAGCATATCCCAGGCCAACTTCTCACACTCAGGAGCTGCGGAGATGCCAACTGGTCAGTTGCGTTAAAGGTGCCTGCCTTGCAGGGGAGTAACTCCTTTACTCCAAGGGAGATTCTTCAGTCATCCAGCGTAGTGTAGATCGTCGAAGTACTTGGTTTCTGTGTCAGAGCTTAGTCCAGGTGTAATCTAAAGTCCTGTAGTCAGGGGTTCCTACTTTATACCCAAGGAAGGGGTGGGACAAACTCTGGGGACCCACCTATGGGAGGGTCAGGAAAGAGGGGGGGCTACACCCATTTCCTTTGTCCAGTTTCGCGCCAGAGTAAGGGCTGGTAGCCCCTGCAACCGGTTTGAGCTGGACTATGCACAGGGACACAAAATGTGCCCCCAGTGCAGACTTCAAAGCACTCTTGGAGTGCACCCACCCAGCCCCAATACACTAAAGCCTGTCTGGGAGGTGGTCACACCTCCCTGTGACAGGAAACCTATTGTCCAGGCCTCCCCTGCCGGAGTTTCGTCCAGCAGCAGGATGGCAGACTCGTGTCTGTGGCTGCAGCATCCATTTTGTGATGCCAGGGTTCCGTTAAGCTGGTACCGGGTGTACCGGTGGTGCAAATTTTCTCCCTCTAGTAGGGTGGAATCATACCTCCCACCCCATGATTCCAAGGTGTTTGACACCAAACACAACATGTTTCCATGCAGCCATTCTCAAGTTAGCATTTACCAGGAGGTTATAATGCACTTAAGAGTATATGGTTTGGCTGCATCACAAACAACCCCGGAATGAAGATTCCGAAAGCTGCAGAGGGGCCATGCTCATGCATGGGCACCCTCTCACACGAAACCCAGCACCCTGCCTTCAGGATTGTTAAGGCCTGCCATAGGGGTGACTGATAGGTTTACATGTGCAGTGATATGGAGAGATATAGGGAACCTATATCTCAGTAAGGGGTGTGTGGGAAGGTGGAATCTGACTGCATGGCTGCCCCCACTTTTTTCCTGGTGTTTTGCTGGTTTTCGACTTAGTTTGGCTGGGATCCTGCTATTCAGGACCCCAGCCTATCTGCTTTCCCCTTAAATTGACTGCATGTACTTTAGGTACACTCCAGATTGGATTCTGGGGTACCCTTATGAGTCCCTAGTATATGGTCTACTATGTACCCAGGGCATAGGTACCCCAGAAGCCTCCCAGGGGCTGCAGCATGTATTATGCCACCCCTGAGAGGCCATCCAAAATGACACAACAGGTCTGCTACAGCAGTCTGTGTAAGGTGGTGTATGCACCCCTTACTGAGATATAGGTTCCCTATATCTCTCCATATCACTGCACATGTAAACCTATCAGTCACCCCTATGACAGGCCTTAACAATCCTGAAGGCAGGGTGCTGGGTTTGATGTGAGAGGGTGCCCCTTCATGAGCAGGGCCCCTCTGCCGCTTTCGGAATCTTCATTCCGGGGTTGTTTGTGATGCAGCCAGACCATATACTCTTAAGTGCATTATGACCTCGCTGTAAATGCTAACTTGAGAATGGCTGCATGGAACCATGTCGTGTTTGGTGTCAAACACCTTGGAATCATACCTCCAGCCCAGTAACTGGGGTGGGAGGTATGATTCCACCCTACTAGAGGGATAAACATGGCACCACCGGTACACCCGATACCAGCTTAACAGAACCCTGGCATCACAAAATGGATGCTGCAGCCACAGACACGAGTCTGCCCTCCTGCTGCTGGACGAAACTCCGGCAGGGGAGGCCTGGACAATAGGTTTCCTGTCACAGGGAGGTGTGACCACCTCCCAGACAGGTTTTAGTGTATTGGGCTGGGTGGGTACACTCCAAGAGTGCTTTGAAGTCTGCACTGGGGGCACATTTGGTGTCCCTGTGCATAGTCCAGCTCAAACCGGTTGCAGGGGCTACCAGCCCCTGCTCTGGCGCGAAACTGGACAAAGGAAATGGGTGTAGCCACCCCTCTTTCCTGACCCTCCCATAGGTGGGTCCCCAGAGTTTGTCCCACCCCTTCCTTGGGTATAAAGTAGGAACCCCTGACTGCAGGACTTTAGATTGCACCTGGACTAAACTCTGACACAGAAACCAAGTACTTCGACGATCTACACTATGCTGGATGACTGAAGAATATCCCTTGGAGTAAAGGAATTACTCCCCTGCAAGGCAGGCACCTTTAACGCAACTGACCGGTTGGCATCTCCGATGCTCCTGCGGACTCCAAAGAATATTGCCACACAGGAGGTGGGTTCCCGAGGTCTCTGAGGTCGATCTGTGCCCACAGCAAGTCTGAGGCCCGTATCGCTCGCGGAGACCGTGCAACCCGAACCCCTGGGCACCGCGTCCATTTGCAGAAGCATCAGCTTTCCGGCAACCCCTGAGGCTGAGCTTTGGGATACTTGTAGCCCTGACCCCAAGGAGTAATCACACAGAAGATTGCCGGTGTACACTCAACGAGTGTTCCGTGGGCCGCCATTTTGTGATTCCTCTCAAAGTCCCTTCGCGATCCCTGGTCCGTTGACCTGTAGGTCCCCAAGAAGGCAACTCTAACTTTAATTGGGCTTCTCTGGTTGCTCTAGATGTGCCCTGACTTTCCATCGCTTGGAAAGTCCCCAGGACCTTGCTGGTTTGCACAGAAGCATATTTTCTCTTCCTGCGTAGGTTGCTGTTGCCAAGGCTTGTTGTGTTCAATCCAAGCACGGACACCCCAACACTCGACATCCTTCGTGGAACAGCTCCAATCCGGCTCCTGGTTGTCCTTGACATCTCCGGGACCCCTTGGCTGCAGAGTCAAGCTTCAACTCTTCGCACCTGAAGCACCTGACATCGGTGGGCATTCGATTGCTCCGCTCCTGGTCGCTGGCTAGTGACCCAGACTCTGTCCCCTCTGCTTTCAGGTTCTTCACATCTTCGATCCAGGCTTGGATCACACCGGACACTTTTCTTCTTCACGGCAGCAGCACTTTGCAGCAGATCGCCATTGAAATCACTGACGATTCCCGACACCCTTTGACACCTATGCACCCGGCTTCCCTGGGTGAGGTAACTCGAGTACTACGGTGCTCTCATGGGTGTTGGCCCTAGAACCCCTTAAGTCTAAAGGGGTTTGCTCAAAGTCTTCTCCTAAGTGTCCTTTTGCTTTAAAATTCCAACCGCGACTTTCCTCATAGAATCCTACGGTGCTCGCGGGTGTGTTCTCACACTGCACACGTCCCCCGTGGGTCTCCTGTGTCACTACATTGGGTGGTTCCTTGGGGTCCCAGCGATTCTACGTGCTCTAGGCACTGTGTCTAGTCAAGTCGTGGTTCTTATACCACTTTCTTAATATATGGTTTGGTCCCCCCCTGGGGCCCATTGTATATTGTCCTATTTACTGTCGTTTTAATACTGTGATATTGTGTATCTTGGACTCTAATCTCATAAAGAGATTAGTAGTGAGTGTTTAGAAATAAATACATATATTTTATATATATACCTTGTGTGGTTCTCCTTTCATTTGGTCATTCAAGAGGTTATAATCTGGTAAACCAAGCTGCTTTACACTCCTTCAAGGCTTAGCCTGAAGGCTGCTCTCCATAGCTACCACTAGGATAGCTTTCAATAAAGGTTGTCTTTAAACCTATCATCAATAAGGGTCGTTTGGACAGGTGCAAGGTGCCCACTATACCTAGTGGACAGCATATGGCTGGCCAACTTCTCACATTGGTGGCAGCGTGTGGGATTCAAGCTTGCTTTTGCTTTACCAGATAATCTCTTTGAGTGACTAACTGAAAACCACTATAGGTACATAGGTACATATAAATCAAGTTTAGAATACAGTAAGTTCTACTGAACTTAGAGTTGTGTGTCAAGGGCTTAGCACACCCTTTCTACAACTCAAGAGAGTTTAGTAGGCCCCACTAGAGTAGGTAGGTGCGTACACCACACCACACTAGTCATGTCTTCAAGGGCAGAAACCAGTGGGTCTCTCCCAACTAAGTATGACCATGTCTCATACCAAGAATTGAGGACTATGTGTGCCTCAAGGAAATTTAAGACAGGGAAAAGCCCAACCGCCCGACATCTCATAAAGATGTTGCTTGAAGATGACCTCAGAAAGACCCCAGGGTCTGATGAGGTTGGCAAAGGGGGTGGGGCAGCAGAAGAGGAAAGGCCAGGTAGTGAAAACTACTATGACCCAGACTCTGATGCTGGCCAGGGGGATCAAAATGATTCCAACCTGGAAAATCCAATTCTTCCTGAAGGTGAGGAAGGAGACCCCAGTGGGGTTCTCTTTACCCCACCTGGAAGGGTTAATAGTCTACCAAGAAGATCCAGATCTCCTTCTCAGAAATCTAATCATTCTGGTACGTCTATAGGGTCCTCTGCTTCTCATAAAAGGGCATCCTCTTATGAGAAGAAATGCCAACTGCTTGAGTTTGAGAGATCTAAGCTCAGAATCAAGAGAGAGCAATTGCCCTTAGACAGGGAATCCCTGGAGCTCCAGAGAGCTTCTCAGAAATTGGGACTAGGGTCCCATGGTGGCAGCAGCAGTGTCCCTAGAGGTAGAGATCATCCTCATGACCATAGGAACCTGAACAAGATTGTCCCTCCCTACCAGAGTGGGGATGACATCCACAAATGGATAACTGCACTTGAGAGGGCCTGTAAGGTACAGAGGGTCCCTCAGGAGCAGTGGGCAGCAATCTTGTGGCTCTCCTTTGCAGACAAAGGTAGAGACAAGCTCCTCACTGTAAGAGAAGAGGATGCTGACAATTACAAAGTCCTGAAGAGTGCTCTGATTGAAGGGTTTGGCCTAACCACTGAACAATACAGGTTAAAGTTCAGAGATACCCAAAAGGCACAGACTCAGGACTGGGTTGACTTTGTTGATTGTGCTACTAAGGCTCTGGAAGGCTGGTTACTTGGCAGTAAGGTGTGTGATTTCAAAGGATTGTATAATTTGATCATAAGAGAGCAGATCCTTAACAACTGTCAAAATCAACTGTAACATCAGTACCTGGTGGACTCTGATCTGACCTCTCCCCAAGAATAGGGTCAGAAGGCAGACAAGTGGGTCAGAACCAGGGTGAGGCAGAAGGTTCAGAACCAAGGTGGTGACTCCAAGAAGCAAGATTCTAAGAACTCTGATAAGGGTGCGGAGAAGGGTAAAGACCAGAAGTCTTCTCAAGGGCCCCAAAAATCTGCATCTGGTGGGGAGTCCCAATCTAACAAAGGAAAAGGCCCAAAGAAACCATGGTGTAAAATCTGTAATCAGAAAACCCATTGGACTAGTGATTGTAGCAAGACCAAAGACTCAACTCCAGCCACCATTGCCCCTAAGGCAACTGTTCCCCCTAGTTCAGCTCCAAGTTTTGGTGTTCCAAATAAGGGTGTAGTAGGGTTGACCCTGGGATCTGAGATGGACTCTGGCCTAGTCAGAGTTCCAACTCAGGCTGTACTGATCTGTGATGGAGGCATGGATATGTCCTCCTATGTGAGTCCCAGTAATCTGGGCAAATACAGACAGCAGCCCTTGATTAATGGAAGAGAGGCTTTGGCATTCAGGGACACAGGAGCAAGTGTCATAATGGTGACAAAAGATCTTGTAGCCCCTGAGCAGATCATACTTGGTGAAATGTACCAAGTGACCAACGCTAGCAATGTCAGGACAGACCATTCCCTGGCAGTTGTTAATTTCTCCTGGGGAGGGGTAACTGGCCCTATGAAGGTTGTGGTAAATGCATACCTCCCTGTTGAATGCTTGCTTGGAAATGATTTGGAAAGCTCAGCTTAGGCTGAAGTTGAGCTCAGGACCTATGCAGAAATGTTGGGCATCCCTGCAGATGTGTTTGCTATGAGCAGGTCACAGGCAAAAATGTCTAAAACTGAACAGGCCCTGGATTCTGGAAGAATGGACCAGGTGCCTCCCAAGAGGAGGAGCAGTAGGGTTAAGGCAGTGTCTTCCCCCCTGCCTCAGAATGCAGATCAGTCTCTTGAGGGAGATGATCTCAGTCCTGAAGAAGGAACTGTCCCAGAGGAGCTTGAGCCTGATCAGGTTGAGTTCTTGGGGACAGGGGGCCCTTCCAGGGCAGATCTGAGCCAGGAGCAACTGAGCTGCCCCTCTCTTGAACCCCTCAGACAGCAAGCTGCTGCTGAGGCTGCTGGGAGTGCTAGTGGTACCCATAGGATCTATTGGGATGATGGACTCCTTTACTCAGAGTGTAGAGACCCCAAGCCTGGAGCCACCAGGAGGTTGGTTATATCTCTGAAGTTTAGGAGCTTCCTATTGACGGTAGCACATGATATCCCATTGGCAGGACACCTAGGCCAAAACAAGACTTGGGACAGAATTGTCCCTCACTTTCATTGGCCTCATATGTCTGAAGACACCAAGGAGTTTTGTCGCTCCTGTGTCACCTATCAAGCCAGTGGTAAGGCAGGTAGCACTACAAAGGCCCCCCTGATACCCCTACCTGTGGTGGGGGTTCACTTTGAGAGGGTAGGGATTGACATTGTTGGTCCCCTAGATCCTCAAACAGCATCTGGGCACAGATTTATCCTGGTGGTGGTGGACCATGCCACTAGGTACCCAGAAGCAATTCCCCTCAGGACCACCACAGCTCCTGTGGTGGCAAAGTCCCTCCTGGGAATCTTTTCCAGGGTGGGTTTTCCTAAGGAGGTAGTATCAGACAGAGGGCAAACTTCATGTCTAGTTACTTGACTGCTATGTGGAAGGAGTTTAGAGTAAATTATAAATTTACCAACCCCTATCACCCACAATGCAATGGTTTAGTTGAAAGGTTCAACAAAACCTTGAAGGGCATGATTAAAGGTCTCCCAGAAAAGCT
Source organism: Calotriton arnoldi (assembly GCA_963921515.1). Lineage (NCBI taxonomy): Eukaryota > Metazoa > Chordata > Amphibia > Caudata > Salamandridae > Calotriton > Calotriton arnoldi. The sequence continues at coordinate 879,867 of CAWUFW010001266.1, read as the reverse complement.
TAGGCGCAGATGGGACATACTTTTGCCCTACCTTCTCTTTGCCTACAGCGAGGTTCCACAGAAGGGGGTTGGTTACAGCCCATTTGAGCTTCTGTTTGGACATCCAGTTAGGGGTCCATTGTGTCTAGTGAAAGAGGGATGGGAGTTACCTCTCAAACCCCCTAAACAGGATATTGTGGACTATGTTCTTGGTCTCCGCTCCCGGATGGCGTAGTACATGAAGAAGGCAACTAAAAACCTTGAGGCTAGCCAGGAATTACAAAAGGCCTGGCATGACCAAAAGGCTGTGTTGACTGTTTATCAGCCAGGACAGAAAGTATGGGTGTTGGAGCCTGTGGCCCCAGCAGCCCTCCAAGACAAGTGGAGTGGCCCCCATAGAATTGCTGAACAGAAGGGAGAGGTTACCTACCAGGTGGACTTTGGAACTCCCAGGAGCCCCCATAGGGTGCTCCATGTCAACAGACTGAAACCATATGTTGACAGGGCAGACATGGGCTTGCTCATGGCTACTGATGCGGGACAGGAGGAAGAGAGTGATCCACTCCCTGACCTGCTCTCATAGAACCCTGATGATGGATCAGTAGATGGTGTAGCCTTGGCAGGCAGCCTCACTGACCAGCAGCAAACTGATTGCAGAAAAGTTCTCAATCAGTTCAGACATATGTTCTCTCTGACTCCAAGTCAGACTACCTGGTGCACTCATGAAGTGGACACTGGGGACAGTCTGCCTGTTAAAAATAAGATTTATAGGCAACCTGACCATGTCAGGAACTGCATCAGGACTGAAGTCCAGAAGATGTTGGATTTGGGTGTGATTGAACCCTCAGATAGCCCTTGGGCTAGTCCAGTAGTCTTAGTGCCTAAACCTCACACCCAGGGTGGTAAGAGAGAGATGAGGTTTTGTGTAGACTACAGAGGTCTCAATGCAGTCACTAGGACTGATGCCCATCCCATACCAAGGGCAGATGAGCTCATAGACACTTTGGCCTCAGCCAAGTTTCTCAGCACATTTGACCTGACAGCTGGCTAATGGCAAATCAGACTAGCTGAGGATGCAAAAGCCAAAACAGCATTTTCTACCCCTAGTGGGCACTACCAATTTGTGGTGATGCCCTTTGGTTTGAAAAATGCACCTGCCACTTTTCAAAGGTTGGTGAACAAAGTCCATACAGGCCTGGAAGCCTATAGTGCAGCATATCTAGATGATATTGCTGTCTTTAGCTCCACCTGGGAGGATCACCTGGTCCACCTGCAAAATGTTTTGGAGGCCCTGCAGAAAGCAGGCCTAACTATCAAGGCCACCAAGTGCCAGATAGGGCAGAGCCAGGTTGTGTACCTGGGCCACCTTGTGGGTGGAGGCCAGGTTCAACCATTGCAGAGCAAAATCCAAACCATCATGGACTGGGTTGCTCCAACCACCCAGACTCAGGTCATAGCTTTCTTGGGCCTGAATGGGTACTATAGAAGATTTGTCAAAGGGTATGGATCCATAGTGACCCCTTTAAATGACTTAACTTCTAAAAGAATGCCAAAGAAAGTTCAGTGGACAGTTAGCTGTCAAAAGGCATTTGATGACCTGAAGCAGGCCATGTGCACTGCTCCCATTCTGCAAAGTCCTGATTACTCCAAGCAATTCATTGTCCAAACAGATGCATCTGAGTTGGGGGTAGGGGCTGTGTTATCACAATTGAATGATGAAGGTCAGGATCAGCCAGTAGCTTTTATTAGCAGAAGGTTGACCCCCAGAGAGAAACGTTGGTCAGTCATTGAGAGGGAGGCCTTTGCTGTGGTTTGGGCCTTGAAGAAGCTGAGGCCATACTTTGTTTGGCACTCACTTCATTGTTCAGACAGACCACAAGCCCCTCTTATGGCTAAAACAGATGAAGGGTGAAAACCCCAAACTTTTGAGGTGGTCCATTTCCCTACAGGGGATGGACTATACAGTGGAACATAGACCTGGGAGTAACCATGCCAATGCAGATGGACTCTCCAGATATTTCCACTTAGAACATGAAGACTCAACTGGTCAAGGTTAGTTTAATGTCCTGACGTTTGGGGGGGGGGGGGGTTGTGTAGGAGAGTAGGATCTGCTTCTTATAGTTACCCCCACTTTTTGCTGATGTTTCACTGTTTTTCGACTTAGCCAGACTGAGGCCCTGCTAATCAGGACCCCAGTCTATCTGCTTTTTACTCTAAATTGATTGTATGTACTTTAGGTACACTCCAGATTGGATTCTGGGGTACCCTTGTGAGTCGCTAGTATAGGGTATACTATGTACCCAGGGCATAGGTACCCCAGAGGCCTACCAGGGGCTGCAGCATGTATTGTGCCACCCCTGGGAAGCCTTGTAAAATGACACAACAGGTCTGCTACAGCAGCCTGTGTAAGGTGGTGTATCCACCCCTTACTGAGATATAGGTTCCCTATATCTCTCCATATCAATGCACATGTAAACCTATCAGTCACCCCTATGGCAGGCCTTAACAATCCTGAAGGCAGGGTGCTGGGTTTCATGTGAGAGGGTGCCCCTGCATGAGCAGGGCCCCTCTGCAGCTTTCGGAATCTTCATTCCGGGGTTGTTTGTGATGCAGCCAGACCATATACTCTTAAGTGCATTATGACCTCGCGGTAAATGCTAACTTGAGAATGGCTGCATGGAAACATGTTGTGTTTGGTGTCAAACACCTTGGAATCATACCTCCACCCCAGTAACTGGGGTGGGAGGTATGATTCCACCCTACTAGAGGGAGAAACATGGCACCACCGGTACACCCGGTACCAGCTTAACAGAACCCTGGCATCACAAAATGGATGCTGCAGCCACAGACACGAGTCTGCCCTCCTGCTGCTGGACGAAACTCCGGCAGGGGAGGCCTGGACAATAGGTTTCCTGTCACAGGGAGGTGTGACCACCTCCCAGACAGACTTTAGTGTATTGGGGCTGGGTAGGTGCACTCCAAGAGTGCTTTGAAGTCTGCACTGGGGGCATATTTGGTATCCCTGTGCATAGTCCAGCTCAAACCGGTTGCAGGGGCTACCAGCCCCTGCTCTGGCTTGAAACTGGACAAAGGAAATGGGTGTAGCCACCCCTCTTTCCTGACCCTCCCATAGGTGGGTCCCCAGAGTTTGTCCCACCCCTTCCTTGGGTATAAAGTAGGAACCCCTGACTACAGGACTTTAGATTACACCTGGACTAAACTCTGACACAGAAACCAAGTACTTCGACAATCTACACTACGCTGGATGACTGAAGAATCTCCCTTGGAGTAAAGGAGTTACTCCCTGCAAGGCAGGCACCTTTAACGCAACTGACCGGTTGGCATCTCCGAAGCTCCTGCGGACTCCGAAGAATATTGCCACACAGGAGGTGGGATCCCGAGGTCTCTGAGGTCGATCTGTGCCCACAGCAAGTCTGAGGCCTGTATCCCTCGTGGAGACCGTGCAACCCGAACCCCTGGGCACCGCGACCATTTGCAGAAGCATCAGCTTTCCGGCGACCCCTGAGGCTGAGCTTTGGGTTACTTGTAGCCCTGACCCCGAGCAGTAATTTCACTGAAGATTGCTGGCCTACACTCAACGAGTGTTCCGTGGACTGCCATTTTGTGATTCCTCTCGAGGTCCCTTCGCGATCCCTGGTCTGTTGACCTGTGGGTTCCCAAGAAGGCAACTCTAACTTTAATTGGGCTTTCCTAGTTGCTCCAGATGTGCCCTGACTCTCCATTGCTTGGGGAGTCCCCAGGACCTTCCTGGTCCTCACAGAAGCATCTTTTCTCTTCCTGCGTGGGTTGCTGTTGCCAAGGCTTGTTGTATTCAATCCGAGCACCGACACCCCAGCACTCGACATCATTTGTGGGACAGCTCGAATCCGGCTCCTGGTTGTCCTTGACATCTCCGGGACCCCGTGGCTGCAGAGTCAAGCTTCACCTCTTCGCACCTGAAGCACCTGACATCGGTGGGCATTCGATTGCTCCGCTCCTGGTCACTGGCTAGTGACCCAGACTCTGTCCCCTCTGCTTTCAGGTTCTTCACATCTTTGATCCAGGCTTGGATCACCCCGGACACTTTTCTTCTTCACGGCAGCAGCACTTTGCAGCAGATCGCCATTGAAATCAACGACGATTCCTGACACCCTTTGACACCTAGGCACCCGGCTTCCCTGGGTGAGGTAACTCGAGTACTCCGGTGCTCACGTGGGTGTTGGCCCTAGAACCCCTTAAGTCTAAAGGGGTTTGCTCAAAGTCCTCTCCTAAGTGTCCTTTATCTTTAAAATTCCAACCGCGACTTTCCTCATAGAATCCTACGGCGCTCGCGGCTGTGTTCTCACACTGCACACGTCCCCCGTGGGTCTCCTGTGTCACTACCTTGGGTGGTTCCTTGGGGTCCCAGCGATTCTACGTGCTCTAGGCACTGTGTCTAGTCAAGTCGTGGTTCTTATAACACTTTCTTAATATATGGTTTGGTGTCCCCCTGGGGCCCAGTGTATATTGTGCTATTTACTGTCGTTTTAATACTGTGACATTGTGTATCTTGGACTCTAATCTCATAAAGAGATTAGTAGAGAGTGTTTAGAAATAAATACATATATTTTATATATATATCTTGTGTGGTTCTCCTTTCATTTGGTCATTCAAGAGGTTATAATCTGGTAAACCAAGCTGCTTTACACTCCTTCAAGACTTAGCCTGAAGGCTGCTCTCCACAGCTACCACTAAGATAGCTTTCTATAAGGTTGTCTTTAAACCTACCATCAATAAGGGTCGTTTGGACTGGTGCAAGGTGCCCACTATAACTAGTGGACAGCATATGCCAGGCCAACTTCTCACAGGGTGCAAACACCACCTTACACAGGCTGCTGTAGCAGACCTGTTGTGTCATTTTGGATGGCCTCTCAGAGGTGGCATAATACATGCTGCAGCCCCTGGGAGGCCTCTGGGGTACCTATGCCCTGGGTACATAGTATACCATATACCAGGGACTTATAAGGGTTCCCCAGAATCCAATCTGGAGTGTACCTAAAGTACATTCAATCAATTTAAGGGGAAAGCAGATAGGCTGGGGTCCTGAATAGCAGGATCCCAGCCAAACAAAGTCGAAAACCAGCAAAACACCAGGAAAAAAGTGGGGGCAACGAAGCAGTCAGATTCCACCTTCCTACACTCTCTGGCCTCCCCTTGTGGTCACTGCATGTTATACAGTCTCTGGCCTCCCCTGGTGGTCACTGCATGTTATACAGTTTCTAGCTTCAGCTTGGTGGTCACTGCATGTTATACAATCTCTGGCCTCCCCTGGTGGTCACTGAATGTTATACAGTCTCTAGCTTCCCCCTGGTGGTCACTGCAGTTATACATTCTCTATCTCCCCTTGGTGGTCACTGCATGTTATACAGTCTCTAGCTTCCCCCTGGTGGTCACTGTATGTTATACACCCTCTGGCATCCCCTGGTGGTCACTGCATGTTAAACACTTTCTGGCCTCTCCTGGTGGTCACTGCATGTTATACACTCTCTGGCATCCCCTTGGTGGTCACTGCATGTTAAACACTTTCTGGCCTCTCCTGGTGGTCACTGCATGTTAAACAGTCTCTGGTCTCCCCTGGTGTCACTGCATGTTATGCAGTATCTATCGTCCCCCTGTGGTCACTGCATGTTATACAGTCTCTGGCCTTCCCTGGTGGTCACTGCATGTTATACATTTTCTAGCTCCCCTTGGTGGTCACTGCATGTTATACAGTCTCTAGCTCCCCCCTGGTGGTCACTAGATGTTATACAGTCTCTAGCTTCCCCTTGGTGGTCACTGCATGTTATGCATTCTCTGGCCTCCCCTGGTGGTCACTGCATGTTATACAGTCTCTGGCTTCCCCCTGGTGGTCACTGCATGTTATACAGTATCTAGCTTCCCCCTGGTGGTCACTGCAGTTATACATTCTCTAGCTTCCCATGGTGGTCACTGCATGTTATACAGTCTCTGGCCTCCCCCCGTGGTCACTGCATGTTATACAGTTTCTAGCTTCACCTTGGTGGTCACTGCATGTAATACAGTGTCTGGCGTCCCCTGGTGGTCACTGCATGTTATACACTCTGTGGCCTCCCCTGGTGGTCACTGCATGTTATACAGTCTCTAGCTTCCCCCTGGTGGTCACTGCATGTTATACAGTCTCTGGCCTCCCCTGGTGGTCACTGCATGTTAAACACTCTGTGTACTCCCCTGGTGGTCACTGCGTGTTATACAAGCTCTAGCCTCCCCTGGTGGTCACTGCATGTTATACAGTTTCTAGCTTCCCCTTGGTGGTCACTGCATGTTATACAGTTTCTAGCTTTTCCTTGGTGGTCACTGCATGTTATACAGTCTCTGGCATCCCCTGGTGGTCACTGCTTGTTATACAGGCTCTGGCCTCCCCTGGTGGTCACTGTATGTTATACAGTCTCTAGCTTTCCCCTGGTGGTCACTGCGTGTTATACAGTCTCTGGCCTCCCCCTGGTTGTCACTGCATGTTATACATTCTCTGGCCTCCCCTGGTGGTCCCTGCATGTTATACAGTCTCTGGCCTCCCCTGGTGATCACCTCATGTTACACAGTCTCTAGCTTACCCATGGTGGTCACTGCATGTTATACAGTCTCTGCCGTCCCCTGGTGGTCACTGCATGTTATACAGTCTCTGGCCTCCCCTGGTGGTCACTGCGTGTTATACAGTTTCTAGCTTCACCTTGGTGGTCACTGCATGTTATACAGTCTCTAGCTTTCCCTTGGTGGTCACTGCATGTTAAACACTCTCTGGCCTCCCCTGGTGGTCACTCCGTGTTATACAGTCTCTGGCTTCCCCCTGGTGGTCACTGCATGTTATACAGTATCTAGCTTCCCCTTGGTGGTCACTGCATGTTATGCAGTCTCTGCCCTCCCCTGGTGGTCACTGCATGTTATTCAGTCTTTAGCTTCCCCCTGGTGGTCACTGCATGTTATAGAGTCTCTGCTGTCCCCTAGTGGTCTCTGCATGTTAAACACTCTCTGGCCTCCCCTGGTGGTCACTGCGTGTTATACAGGCTCTAGCCTCCCCTGGTGGTCACCGTGTGTTATACAGTTTCTAGCTTCCCCTTGGTGGTCACTGCATGTTTTACAGTCTCTGGCTTCCCCTGGTGGTCACTGCATGTTATACAGTCTCTGGCCTCCCCTGGTGGCCACTGCGTGTTATACAGTTTCTAGCTTCACCTTGGTGGTCACTGCATGTTATACAGTCTCTAGCTTTCCCTTGGTGGTCAATGCATGTTATACAGTCTCTGGCGTCCCCTGGTGGTCACTGCGTGTTATACAGGCTCTGGCCTCCCCTGGTGGTTACTGCATGGTATACAGTCTCTAGTTTTCCCCTGGTGGTCACTGCTTGTTATACAGTCTCTAGCTTCTCCTGGTGGTCACTGCGTGTTATACAGTCTCTGGCCTCCCTTGGTGGTCACTTCATGTTAAACACTTTCTGGCCTCTCATGGTGGTCACTGCACGTTATACAGTCTCTAGCTTCCCCCTGGTGGTCACTGCATGGTATACAGTATCTAGCTTCCCCCTGGTGGTCACTGAGGTTATACATTCTCTAGCTTCCCATCGTGGTCACTGCATGTTATACAGTCTCTGGCCTCCCCCCGTGGTCACTGCATGTTACACAGTCTCTAGCTTCCCCTTGGTGGTCACACCGTGTTATACAGTTTCTAGCTTCACCTTGGTGGTCACTGCATGTAATACAGTGTCTGGCGTCCCCTGGTGGTCACTGCATGTTATACACTCTCTGGCCTCCCCTGGTGGTCACTGCATGTTATACAGTCTCTAGCTTCCCCCTGGTGGTCACTGCATGTTATACAGTCTCTGGCCTCCCCTGGTGGTCACTGCATGATAAACACTCTGTGTACTCCCCTGGTGGTCACTGCGTGTTATACAAACTCTAGCCTCCCCTGGTGGTCACTGCATGTTATACAGTTTCTAGCTTCCCCTTGGTGGTCACTGCATGTTATACAGTCTCTAGCTTTCCCTTGGTGGTCACTGCATGTTATACAGTCTCTGGCATCCCCTGGTGGTCACTGCTTGTTATACAGGCTCTGGCCTCCCCTGGTGGTCACTGCATGTTATACAGTCTCTAGTTTTCCCCTGCTGGTCATTGTATGGTATACAGTTTCTGGCCTACCCTTGTGGTCACTGTATGTTATACAGTCTCTAGCTTTCCCCTGGTGGTCACTGCGTGTTATACAGTCTCTGGCCTCCCCCTGGTTGTCACTGCATGTTATACAGGCTCTGGCCTCCCCTGGTGGTCACTGCATGTTATACAGTCTCTAGTTTTCTCCTGCTGGTCATTGTATGGTATACAGTTTCTGGCCTACCCTTGTGGTCACTGTATGTTATACAGTCTCTAGCTTTCCCCTGGTGGTCACTGCGTGTTATACAGTCTCTGGCATCCCCTGGTGGTCACTGCATGTTATACACTCTCTGGCCTCCCCTGGTGGTCACTGCATGTTATACAGTCTCTGGCCTCCCCTGGTGATCACTGCATGGTATGCAGTCTCTAGCTTTCCCCTGGTGGTCACTGCGTGTTATACAGTCTCTGGCCTCCCCCTGGTTGTCACTGCATGTTATACATTCTCTGGCCTCCCCTGGTGGTCCCTGCATGTTATACAGTCTCTGGCCTCCCCTGGTGATCACCTCATGTTACACAGTCTCTAGCTTACCCGTGGTGGTCACTGCATGTTATACAGTCTCTGGCGTCCCCTGGTGGTCACTGCATGTTATACAGTCTCTGGCCTCCCCTGGTGGTCACTGCGTGTTAAACACTCTCTGGCCTCCCCTGGTGGTCACTGCGTGTTATACAGTCTCTGGCTTCCCCCTGGTGGTCACTGCATGTTATACAGTATCTAGCTTCCCCCTGGTGGTCACTGCATGTTATACAGTATCTAGCTTCCCCTTGGTGGTCACTGCATGTTATGCAGTCTCTGCCCTCCCCTGGTGGTCACTGCATGTTATTCAGTCTTTAGCTTCCCCCTGGTGGTCACTGCATGTTATAGAGTCTCTGCTGTCCCCTAGTGGTCTCTGCATGTTAAACACTCTCTGGCCTCCCCTGGTGGTCACTGCGTGTTATACAGGCTCTAGCCTCCCCTGGTGGTCACCGTGTGTTATACAGTTTCTAGCTTCACCTTGGTGGTCACTGCATGTTATACAGTCTCTAGCTTTCCCTTGGTGGTCACTGCATGTTAAACACTCTCTGGCCTCCCCTGGTGGTCACTGCGTGTTATACAGTCTCTGGCTTCCCCCTGGTGGTCACTGCATGTTAAACAGTATCTAGCTTCCCCCTGGTGGTCACTGCATGTTATACAGTATCTAGCTTCCCCTTGGTGGTCACTGCATGTTATGCAGTCTCTGCCCTCCCCTGGTGGTCACTGCATGTTATTCAGTCTTTAGCTTCCCCCTGGTGGTCACTGCATGTTATAGAGTCTCTGCTGTCCCCTAGTGGTCTCTGCATGTTAAACACTCTCTGGCCTCCCCTGGTGGTCACTGCGTGTTATACAGGCTCTAGCCTCCCCTGGTGGTCACTGTGTGTTATACAGTTTCTAGCTTCCCTTGGTGGTCACTGCATGTTTTACAGTCTCTGGCTTCCCCTGGTGGTCACTGCATGTTATACAGTCTCTGGCCTCCCTGGTGGCTACTGCGTGTTATACAGTTTCTAGCTTCACCTTGGTGGTCACTGCATGTTATACAGTCTCTAGCTTTCCCTTGGTGGTCAATGCATGTTATACAGTCTCTGGCGTCCCCTGGTGGTCACTGCGTGTTATACAGGCTCTGGCCTCCCCTGGTGGTTACTGCATGGTATACAGTCTCTAGTTTTCCCCTGGTGGTCACTGCTTGTTATACAGTCTCTAGCTTCTCCTGGTGGTCACTGCGTGTTATACAGTCTCTGGCCTCCCTTGGTGGTCACTTCATGTTAAACACTTTCTGGCCTCTCCTGGTGGTCACTGCACGTTATACAGTCTCTAGCTTCCCCTGGTGGTCACTGCATGGTATACAGTATCTAGCTTCCCCCTGGTGGTCACTGAGGTTATACATTCTCTAGCTTCCCATCGTGGTCACTGCATGTTATACAGTCTCTGGCCTCCCCCGTGGTCACTGCATGTTACACAGTCTCTAGCTTCCCCTTGGTGGTCACACCGTGTTATACAGTTTCTAGCTTCACCTTGGTGGTCACTGCATGTAATACAGTGTCTGGCGTCCCCTGGTGGTCACTGCATGTTATACACTCTCTGGCCTCCCCTGGTGGTCACTGCATGTTATACAGTCTCTAGCTTCCCCCTGGTGGTCACTGCATGTTATACAGTCTCTGGCCTCCCCTGGTGGTCACTGCATGTTAAACACTCTGTGTACTCCCCTGGTGGTCACTGCGTGTTATACAAGCTCTAGCCTCCCCTGGTGGTCACTGCATGTTATACAGTTTCTAGCTTCCCCTTGGTGGTCACTGCATGTTATACAGACTCTAGCTTTCCCTTGGTGGTCACTGCATGTTATACAGTCTCTGGCATCCCCTGGTGGTCACTGCTTGTTATACAGGCTCTGGCCTCCCTGGTGGTCACTGCATGTTATACAGTCTCTAGTTTTCCCCTGCTGGTCATTGTATGGTATACAGTTTCTGGCCTACCCTTGTGGTCACTGTATGTTATACAGTCTCTAGCTTTCCCCTGGTGGTCACTGCGTGTTATACAGTCTCTGGCCTCCCCCTGGTTGTCACTGCATGTTATACAGGCTCTGGTCTCCCCTGGTGGTCACTGCATGTTATACAGTCTCTAGTTTTCCCCTGCTGGTCATCGTATGGTATACAGTTTCTGGCCTACCCTTGTGGTCACTGTATGTTATACAGTCTCTAGCTTTCCCCTGGTGGTCACTGCGTGTTATACAGTCTCTGGCATCCCCTGGTGGTCACTGCATGTTATACACTCTCTGGCCTCCCCTGGTGGTCACTGCATGTTATACAGTCTCTGGCCTCCCCTGGTGATCACTGCATGTTATGCAGTCTCTAGCTTCCCCCTGGTGGTCACTGCAAGTTATGCAGTCTCTGGCCTCCCCTGGTGGTCAATGTGTGCTATACAGTTTCTAGCTTCACCTTGGTGGTCACTGCATGTTATACAGTCTCTAACTTTCCCTTGGTGGTCACTGGATGTTATAGAGTCTCTGGCGTCCCCTGGTGGTCACTGCGTGTCATACAGTTTCTAGCTTCACCTTGGTGGTCACTGCATGTTATACAGTCTCTTGCTTCCCCCTGGTGGGCACTGTATGTTATACACCCTCTGGCATCCCCTTGGTGGTTACTTCATGTTAAACACTTTCTGGCCTCTCCTGGTGGTCACTGCATGTTAAACAGTCTCTGGTCTCCCCTGGTGTCACTGCATGTTATGCAGTATCTAGCGTCCCCCTGGTGATCACTGCATGTTATACAGTCTCTGGCCTCTGCTGGTGGTCACTGCATGTTATACATTTTCTAGCTCCCCTTGGTGGTCACTGCATGTTATACAGTCTCTGGCCTCCCCTGGTGGTCACTGCATTTTACAGAGTCTCTACCTTCCCCCTGGTGGTCACTGGATGTTTTACAGTCTCTAGCTTCCCCTTGGTGGTCACTGCATGTTATACAGTATCTAGCTACCCCCTGGTGGTCACTGCATGTTATACAGTATCTAGCTTCCCCTTGGTGGTCACTGCATGTTATGCAGTCTCTGCCCTCCCCTGGTGGTCACTGCATGTTATGCAGTCTCTAGCATCCCCCTGGAGGTCACTGCATGTTATACAGTCTCTAGTTTTCCCCTGGTGGTCACTGCATGTTATACAGACTTGGGCCTCCCCTGGTGGTCACTGCATGTTATACAGTCTCTGGCCTCCCCTGGTGGTCACTGCATGTCATACAGTATCTAGGGTACCCCTGGTAGTCACTGCATGTTAAACACTCTCTGGCCTCCCCTGGTGGTCACTGCATGTTATACAGTCTCTAGGTTCCCCTTGGAGGTCACTGCATGTTATACACTCTCTGGCCTCCCCTGGTGGTCACTGCATGTTATGCAGTCTCTACTTTCCCCCTGGTTGTCACTGTAGTTATACACTCTCTGGCTTCCCCTTGTGGTCACTGCATGTTATACAGTCTCTGGCCTCCCCTGGTGGTCACTACGTGTTATACAGTTTCTAGCTTCGGCTTGGTGGTCACTGCATGTTGTACAGTCTCTGGCCTCCCCTGGTGGTCACTGCATGTTATACAGTCTCTAGCTTCCCCCTGGTGGTCACTGCAGTTATACATTCTCTAACTCCCCTTGGTGGTCACTGCATGTTATACAGTCTCTGGCCTCCTGTGGCAGTGACTGCCTGTTATACAGTGTCTAGCTTCCCATGGTGGTCACTGCGTGTTATACAATCTCTGGCCTTTCCTGGTAGTCACTGCATGTTACACAGTCTCTAGCTTCCCTCTGGTGGTCACTGGATGTTATACAGTCTCTGGCCTCCCCTGGTGTTCGCTGCATGTCATACAGTCTCTGGGCTCCTCTGGTGGTCACTGCATGTTATACATGCTCAGCCTCCCCTGGTGGTCACTGCGTGTTATACAGGCTCTACCCTCCCCTGGTGGTCACTGGGTGTTATACAGGCTCTAGCCTCCCCTGGGGGTCACTGTGTGTTATACAGCCTCTAGCCTCCCCTGGTGGTCACTGCGTGTTATACAGTATCTGGCCTCCCCTGGTGGTCACTGCATGTTATACAGTCTCTAGTTTTCCCCTGGTGGTCACTGTATGTTATACAGTCTCTGGCGTCCCCTGGTGGTCACTGCATGTTATGCAGTCTCTAGCTTCCCCTTGGTGGTCACTGCATGTTATACAGTCTCTGGCCTCCCTTAGTGGTCACGGCATGTTAAACACTTTCTGGCCTCTCCTGGTGGTCACTGCAGGTTATACAGTCTCTAGCTTCCCCTTGGTGGTCACTGCATGTTATACAGTCTCTAGCCTCTCCTGGTGGTCACTGCGTGTTATACAGTCTTTGGCCTCCCCTGGTGGTCACTGCATGTTATGCAGTCTCTAGCTTCCCCCTGGTTGTCACTGCAGGTATACACTCTCTGGCCTCCCCTGGTTGTCACTGCATGTTATACAGTCTCTAACTTCCCCTTGGTGGTCACTGCATGTTATACAATCTCTGGCCTCCCTTGGTGGTCACTGCATGTTAAACACTCTCTGGCCTCCCCTGGTGGTCACTGCATGTTATACAGTCTCTAACTTCCCCTTGGTGGTCACTGCATGTTATACAGTCTCTGGCCTCCTTAGTGGTCACTGCATGTTAAACACTTTCTGGCCTCTCCTGGTGGTCACTGTATGTTATACAGTCTCTGGCCTCCTGTTGCAGTGACTGCATGTTATACAGTGTCTACTTTCCCCTTGGTGGTCACTGCATGTTATACAGTATCTTCTGTCCCCTGGTGGTCACTGCGTGTTATACAGGATCTGGCCTCCCCTAGTGGCCACTGCTTGTTATACAGGCTCTGGCCTCCCCTGTTGGTCACTGCATGTTATACAGTCTCTAGCTTCCCCCTGGTGGTCACTGCATGGTATACAGTATCTAGCTTCCCCCTGGTGGTCACTGCAGTTATACATTCTCTAGCTTCCCACGGTGGTCACTGCATGTTATACAGTATCTGGCCTCCCCCCCGTGGTCACTGCATGTTACACAGTCTCTAGCTTCCCCTTGGTGGTCACTCCGTGTTATACAGTTTCTAGCTTCACCTTGGTGGTCACTGCATGTAATACAGTGTCTGGCGTCCCCTGGTGGTCACTGCATGTTATACACTCTCTGGCCTCCCCTGGTGGTCACTGCATGTTATACAGTCTCTAGCTTCGCCCCTGGTGGTCACTGCATGTTATGCAGTCTCTGGCCTCCCCTGGTGGTCACTGCATGTTAAACACTCTGTGTACTCCCCTGGTGGTCACTGCATGTTATACAAGCTCTAGCCTCCCCTGGTGGTCACTGCATGTTATACAGTTTCTAGCTTCCCCTTGGTGGTCACTGCATGTTATACAGTCTCTAGCTTTCCCTTGGTGGTCACTGCATGTTATACAGTCTCTGGCATCCCCTGGTGGTCACTGCTTGTTATACAGGCTCTGGCCTCCCCTGGTGGTCAATGCATGTTATACAGTCTCTAGTTTTCCCCTGCTGGTCATTGTATGGTATACAGTTTCTGGCCTACCCTTGTGGTCACTGTATGTTATACAGTCTCTAGCTTTCCCCTGGTGGTCACTGCGTGTTATACAGTCTCTGGCCTCCCCTGGTTGTCACTGCATGTTATACATTCTCTGGCCTCCCCTGGTGGTCACTGCATGTTATACAGTCTCTGGCCTCCCCTGGTGATCACCTCATGTTACACAGTCTCTAGCTTACCCATGGTGGTCACTGCATGTTATACAGTCTCTGGCGTCCCCTGGTGGTCACTGCATGTTGTACAGTCTCTGGCCTCCCCTGGTGGTCACTGCGTGTTACACAGTTTCTAGCTTCACCTTGGTGGTCACTGCATGTTATACAGTCTCTAGCTTTCCCTTGGTGGTCACTGCATGTTATACAGTCTCTGGCGGCCCCAGGTGGTCACTGCATGTTATACAGTCTCTGGCGTCCCCTGGTTGTCACTGCATGTTATACAGTCTCTGGCCTCCCTGGTTGTCACTGCTTGTTATACAGTTTCTAGCTACACCTTGGTGGTCACAGCATGTTATACAGTCTCTAGCTTCCCCTGGTGGTCACTGTATGTTATACACTCTCTGGCATCCCCTTGGTGGTCACTGCATGTTAAACACTTTCTGGTATCTCCTGATGGTCACTGCATGTTATACACTCTCTGGCATCCCCTTGGTGGTCACTGAATGTTAAACACTTTCTGGCCTCTCCTGGTGGTCATTGCATGTTATACAGTCTCTGGCCTCCCCTGGTGGTCACTGCATGTTATACATTCTCTAGCTCCCCTTGGTGGTCACTGCATGTTATACAGTCTTTGGCCTCCTGTGGCAGTGACTGCCTGTTATACAGTGTCTAGCTTCCCATGGTGGTCACTGCATGTTATGCAGTCTCTGGCCTCCCCTGGTGGTCACTGCATGTTATACACTCTCTGGCTTCCCCCTGGTGGTCACTGAATGTTATACAGTATCTAGCTTCCCCCTGGTGGTCACTGCATGTTATACAGTATCTAGCTTCCCCTTGGTGGTCACTCCATGTTATGCAGTCTCTGGCCTCTCCTGGTGGTTACTGCATGTTATGCTGTCTCTAGCCTCCCCTGGTGGTCACTGCTTGTTATACATAGCTTCCCCCTGGTGGTCACTGCATGTTATACAGTCTCTAGTTTTCCCCTGGTGGTCACTGCATGTTATACAGTCTCGGGCCTCCCCTGGTGGTCACTGCATGTTATACAGTCTCTGGCCTCCCCTGGTGGTCACTGCATGTTATACAGTCTCTAGGTTACCCCTGGTGGTCACTGCATGTTAAACACTCTATGGCCTCCCCTGGTGGTCACTACATGTTATACAGTCTCTGGCTTCCCCTTGGTGGTCACTGCATGTTATACACTCTCTGGCCTCCCCTGGTGGTCACTGCATGCTATGCAGTCTCTAGCTTCCCCTGGTTGTCATTGCAGTTATACACTCTCTGGCCTCCCCTTGTGGTCACTGCATGTTATACAGTCTGTGGCGTCCCCCTGGTGGTCACTTTACGTTATACAGGCTCTAGCCTCCCTGATGGTCACTGCATGTTATACAGTGTCTGGTCCCCTGGTGGTCACTGAATGTTATACAGTCTCTGCATTCCCCTGGTGGTCACTGTGTGTTATACAGTCTCTTGCCTCCCGTGGTGGTCACTGCATATTATACAGTCTCCAGCTTCCCCCCGGTGGTCACTGCAGTGATACACTCTAAATCTCCCCATGGTGGTCACTGCGTGTTATACAGACTCTGGCCTTCCCTGGTAGTCACTGCATGTTACACCGTCTCTAGCTTCCCCCTGGTGGTCACTGGATGTTATACAGTCTCTGGCCTCCCCTGGTGGTCACTGCATGTTATACAGTCTCTGGCCTCCTCTGGTGGTCACTGCATGTTATACATGCTCAGCCTCCCCTAGTGGTCACTGCGTGTTATACAGGATCTAGCCTCCCCTGGTGGTTATAGGGTATTATACATGCTCTGGCCTCCCCTGGTGGTCACTGCATGTTGTACAGCCTCTAGCTTTCCCCTGGTGGTCACTGCATGTTATAAAGTCTCTAGCTACAACCTGGTGGTCACTGCATGGTATACAGTCTCTGGCCTCCCCTGGTGGTGAATGCATGTTATACAGTCTCTAGCTTCCCCCTGGTGGTCACTGCATGTTATACAGTCTCTGGCCTCCCTTGATGGTCACTGCATGTTAAACACTCTCTGGCCTCCCCTGGTGGTCACTGCATGTTATACAGTCTCTAACTTCCCCTTGGTGGTCACTGCATGTTATACAGTCTCTGGCCTCCCTTAGTGGTCACTGCATGTTAAACACTTTCTGGCCTCTCCTGGTGGTCACTGTATGTTATACAGTCTCTGGCCTCCTGTTGCAGTGACTGCATGTTATACAGTGTCTACTTTCCCCTTGGTGGTCACTGCATGTTATACAGTATCTGCTGTCCCCTGGTGGTCACTGCGTGTTATACAGGCTCTGGCCTCCCCTGTTGGTCACTGCATGTTATACAGTCTCTAGCTTCCCCCTGGTGGTCACTGCATGGTATACAGTATCTAGCTTCCCCCTGGTGGTCACTGCAGTTATACATTCTCTAGCTTCCCACGGTGGTCACTGCATGTTATACAGTCTCTGGCCTCCCCCCGTGGTCACTGCATGTTACACAGTCTCTAGCTTCCCCTTGGTGGTCACTCCGTGTTATACAGTTTCTAGCTTCACCTTGGTGGTCACTGCATGTAATACAGTGTCTGGCGTCCCCTGGTGGTCACTGCATGTTATACACTCTCTGGCCTCCCCTGGTGGTCACTGCATGTTATACAGTCTCTAGCTTCGCCCCTGGTGGTCACTGCATGTTATGCAGTCTCTGGCCTCCCCTGGTGGTCACTGCATGTTAAACACTCTGTGTACTCCTGGTGGTCACTGCGTGTTATACAAGCTCTAGCCTCCCCTGGTGGTCACTGCATGTTATACAGTTTCTAGCTTCCCCTTGGTGGTAACTGCATGTTATACAGTCTCTAGCTTTCCCCTGGTGGTCACTGCGTGTTATACAGTCTCTGGCCTCCCCCTGGTTGTCACTGCATGTTATACATTCTCTGGCCTCCCCTGGTGGTCACTGCATGTTATACAGTCTCTGGCCTCCCCTGGTGATCACCTCATGTTACACAGTCTCTAGCTTACCCATGGTGGTCACTGCATGTTATACAGTCTCTGGCGTCCCCTGGTGGTCACTGCATGTTGTACAGTCTCTGGCCTCCCCTGGTGGTCACTGCGTGTTACACAGTTTCTAGCTTCACCTTGGTGGTCACTGGATGTTATACAGTCTCTAGCTTTCCCTTGGTGGTCACTGCATGTTATACAGTCTCTGGCGGCCCCTGGTGGTCACTGCATGTTATACAGTCTCTGGCGTCCCCTGGTTGTCACTGCATGTTATACAGTCTCTGGCCTCCCCTGGTTGTCACTGCTTGTTATACAGTTTCTAGCTACACCTTGGTGGTCACAGCATGTTATACAGTCTCTAGCTTCCCCCTGGTGGTCACTGTATGTTATACACTCTCTGGCATCCCCTTGGTGGTCACTGCATGTTAAACTCTTTCTGGTATCTCCTGATGGTCACTGCATGTTATACACTCTCTGGCATCCCCTTGGTGGTCACTGCATGTTAAACACTTTCTGGCCTCTCCTGGTGGTCATTGCATGTTATACAGTCTCTGGCCTCCCCTGGTGGTCACTGCATGTTATACATTCTCTAGCTCCCCTTGGTGGTCACTGCATGTTATACAGTCTTTGGCCTCCTGTGGCAGTGACTGCCTGTTATACAGTGTCTAGCTTCCCATGGTGGTCACTGCATGTTATGCAGTCTCTGGCCTCCCCTGGTGGTCACTGCATGTTATACACTCTCTGGCTTCCCCCTGGTGGTAACTGCATGTTATACAGTATCTAGCTTCCCCCTGGTGGTCACTGCATGTTATACAGTATCTAGCTTCCCCTTGGTGGTCACTCCATGTTATGCAGTCTCTGGCCTCTCCTGGTGGTTACTGCATGTTATGCTGTCTCTAGCCTCCCCTGGTGGTCAAGGCTTGTTATACATAGCTTCCCCCTGGTGGTCACTGCATGTTATACAGTCT
This sequence comes from Calotriton arnoldi, assembly GCA_963921515.1. Lineage (NCBI taxonomy): Eukaryota > Metazoa > Chordata > Amphibia > Caudata > Salamandridae > Calotriton > Calotriton arnoldi. The sequence continues at coordinate 861,528 of CAWUFW010001266.1, read as the reverse complement.
CTAGTTTTCCCCTGGTGGTCACTGCATGTTATACAGTCTCGGGCCTCCCCTGGTGGTCACTGCATGTTATACAGTCTCTGGCCTCCCCTGGTGGTCACTGCATGTTATACAGTCTCTAGGTTACCCCTGGTGGTCACTGCATGTTAAACACTCTATGGCCTCCCCTGGTGGTCACTGCATGTTATACAGTCTCTGGCTTCCCCTTGGTGGTCACTGCATGTTATACACTCTCTGGCCTCCCCTGGTGGTCACTGCATGCTATGCAGTCTCTAGCTTCCCCCTGGTTGTCATTGCAGTTATACACTCTCTGGCCTCCCCTTGTGGTCACTGCATGTTATACAGTCTGTGGCGTCCCCTGGTGGTCACTTTACGTTATACAGGCTCTAGCCTCCCCTGATGGTCACTGCATGTTATACAGTGTCTGGTCCCCTGGTGGTCACTGTATGTTATACAGTCTCTGCATTCCCCTGGTGGTCACTGTGTGTTATACAGTCTCTTGCCTCCCGTGGTGGTCACTGCATATTATACAGTCTCCAGCTTCCCCCCGGTGGTCACTGCAGTGATACACTCTAAATCTCCCCATGGTGGTCACTGCGTGTTATACAGACTCTGGCCTTCCCTGGTAGTCACTGCATGTTACACCGTCTCTAGCTTCCCCCTGGTGGTCACTGGATGTTATACAGTCTCTGGCCTCCCCTGGTAGTCACTGCATGTTATACAGTCTCTGGCCTCCTCTGGTGGTCACTGCATGTTATACATGCTCAGCCTCCCCTAGTGGTCACTGCGTGTTATACAGGATCTAGCCTCCCCTGGGGGTTATAGGGTATTATACATGCTCTGGCCTCCCCTGGTGGTCACTGCATGTTATACAGTCTCTGGCCTCCCCTGGTGGTCACTGCATGTTGTACAGCCTCTAGCTTTCCCCTGGTGGTCACTGCATGTTATAAAGTCTCTAGCTACAACCTGGTGGTCACTGCATGGTATACAGTCTCTGGTCTCCCCTGGTGGTGAATGCATGTTATACAGTCTCTAGCTTCCCCCTGGTGGTCACTGCATGTTATACAGTATCTAGCTTCCCCCTGGTGGTCACTGCATGTTATTCAGTATCTAGATTCCCCCTGGTGGTCACTGCAGTTATACATTCTCTAGCTCCCCTTGGTGGCCACTGCATGTTATACAGTCTCTGGCCTCCAGTGGAAGTGACTGCATGTTATACAGTGTCTAGCTTCCCTTGGTGGTCACTGCATGTTATACAGTCTCTGGCCTCCCCTGGTGGTCACTGCATGTTAGACAGTTTCTGGCCTCCCTTGTGGTCACTGCATGTTATACAGTCTCTGGCCTCCGCTGGTGGTCACTGCATGTTATACAGTCTCTAGCTCCCCGTTGGTGGTCACTGCATGTTATACAGTCTCTGGCCTCCCCTGGTGGTCACTGCATGTTGTACAGCCTCTAGCTTTCCCCTGGTGGTCCCTGCATGTTATAAAGTCTCTAGCTACAACCTGGTGGTCACTGCATGGTATACAGTCTGTGGCCTCCCCTGGTGGTGAATACATGTTATACAGTCTCTAGCTTCCCCCTGGTGGTCACTGCATGTTATACAGTATCTAGCTTCCCCCTGGTGGTCACTGCATGTTATTCAGTATCTAGCTTCCCCCTGGTGGTCACTGCAGTTATACATTCTCTAGCTCCCCTTGGTGGCCACTGCATGTTATACAGTCTCTGGCCTCCAGTGTCAGTGACTGCATGTTATACAGTGTCTAGCTTCCCTTGGTGGTCACTGCATGTTATACAGTCTCTCGCCTCCCCTGGTGGTCACTGCATGTTAGACAGTCTCTAGCTTCACCCTGGTGATCACTGCATGTTATACAGTATCTATCTTCCCCTTGGGGGTCATTGCATATTTTACAGGCTCTAGCCTCCCCTGGTGGTCACTGTAGGAGAGTAGGATCTGCTTCACATGGGTACCCCCACTTTTTGCTGATGCTTCACTGTTTTTCGACCTTAGTCTGGCTGGGGCCCTGCTAATCAGAACCCCAGCCTAGCTGCTTCCTCTTTAAAATTGTTTCCATGTGCCTTAGGCACATCTCTGATTGGAATCTGGAGTGCCCTTATAAGTCCCTAGTATATGGTATGCTATGTACCCAGGGCATAGGTACCTCAGAGGCCTACCAGGGGCTGCAGCATGTATTGTGCCACCCCTGGAAGGCCATCCAACCTGACACCACAGGTCTGCTACTGCAGCCTGGGTAAGGTGGTGCATGCACCCCTTACTGTGATATAGGCTACCTATATCACTATATACATACACACATATAAACCTATAAGTCACTCCTATGGCAGGCCTTATCAATCCTGAAGGCAGAGTGCGTGGTTCCTATGTGAGAGGGTGCCCCTGCATGAGCAGGGCCCCTCTGCAGCGTTCGGAGACCCTTCTCTGATGCTGTTTGTAGTGCAGCCTGACCATATACTCTTAAGCGCATTTTCACCTCGCGTTAAATGCTAACTTTGGGATGGCTGCACGGAAACATGTTGTGTTTGGTGTCAAACATCTTGGAATACTACCCCCCCGCCAGTTCTGGCAGCGGGGGTAGCATTCCACCCTTCTAGAGGGAAAGACATGTACACACCGGTATACCCGGTACTGACTTTCCAGAGCCCTGGCATCACAAAATGGATGCTGCTGCCACAGACACGAGTCTGGCCTCCTGCTGCTGACCGAAACTCCAGCAGGGGAGGCCTGGACAATAGGTTTCCTGTCCCAGGGAGGTGTGACCACCTCCCCAGACAGGATAGTGTGTATTGGGGCTGGGCCGGAGCACTCTCGGGTGCTTTGAAATCCTGCACTGGGGGCACACTTGGTGTCCCTGTGCATACCCCAGTTCAAACCGGCTCAGGGGCTTCCAGCCCCTGCTCTGGCGTGAAACTGGACAAAGGGAAAGGGGTGTAACCACCCCTCTGCCCTGGCCCTCCCATAGGTGGGGCCACAGAGTATGTCCAACCCCCTACCTTAGTATAAGTAGGGGAACCCAGTCCTTAGGACTTCATATTTACCTGGACGAAACTCTGATACAGAATCCTGGACCTTCGACGCTCTACTTCAAGATTAGAGGACTGAAGAATCTCCCTTGGGGTCAAGGAGTGACTCCCCTGCTTGGCAGGCACCAAAGAAGCAATTGTCCGGTCTGCATCGCTGAAGCTCCCGTCGGACGCCGAAGTCTTTGCATCACCAGAGGTGGATTTCCAGACTTTCCCGAGGCTGCCCTGAGTCCCCAGCAAAGCTGAGGCCCGTAGCTGTCGTGGGTAACGTGGAACCGTGACCCCTGGACACCGATCGCATTTGCAAGTGCATCCTCTTCTGGGTCTCCCATGAAGTCGTGCTTTGGGCTCCGAGTAGCCCCAGCCTCTAGCACCAACTGCACCGAAGATCACTGGACTCCACTCCACGAGTGTCCTGTGAGCCAGCTCCACGTGCATCGTCTCGAGGCTCCTTCGCGGTCGCTAGTCCGTTGGCTAGTAGGCCCTCCCGAAGGCCAATCTTTTTCTGCTTGGGCTCCCTGGTTGCTCCAGGCGTGCCCTGACTTATCCTTGCTGGGTGAGTCTCCCAGACCTTGCTGGTCTGCAACATCGTCCTTCTTCTATTTCCACGGGACTTGCCGTTGCCAAGGCTTGTTGGGTCCAATCCGGTCGTCGACACCCCTGCAATCGACAGACGTCATGGGGCAGCTCGAATCCAGCTCCTGGTTGTCGTCGACGCCTCCTGGACCTCGTGGCTGAAGAGTCAAGATGACCGTCAACCTACCTGAAGCACTCAACATCGGTGGGCATCTGCTCATCGCCTTCCTGGTCACTGGCTAGTGACCCAGACTCTGTCCCCTCTGCTTTCAGGTTCTTCAGATCTTCGATCCACCTTTGGATCCATCCGAACACTTTCGACTTGGCCGCCAGCAGCACTTTGCAGCAGATCGCCATTGAAAGCGACGACGAAACCCGACCCCGAAAGACACCTATGCACCCGGCTCCCCTGGGTGAGGTAACTCGAGTACTCCGGTGCTCCCGTGGGTATTGACACTAGAACAGCCTAGTTCTCAAAGGGTTTGCTCCAAGTCCTCCTCTAAGTGTCCCTTTTCTTTTAAATTCTAATCGCGACTTTCCCCATAGAAGTTAACGGTGGTTCGCGGTTGTGTTCATACACTGCACGCGTCCCCCGTGGGTCCCCTGTGTCACTGCCTTGGGTGGTTCCTTGTGGTCCAAGCACTTCTACAGGCTCTAGGCCTTGTGTCTAGCTCAGTCGTGGTTCTTATACCACTTTATTGGTATATGGTTTGGTACGCCCCTGGGGCTCAAACGTGTATTTGTGCTATTACTGTAGATAACTAACTCGTAACGTATGTACTTCGAACTCTAGCCTCATAAAGAGACTAGAGGGGTGTGTTTAGTAATAAATACATATATTTTGAATATATACCTGGTGTGGTCCTCTTTCATTTGGTCACTCAAGAGACTATAGACTGGTAAAACAAGCTGCTTTACATTCCTTCAAGACTTAGCCTGAAGGCTGCTCTCCATAGCTACCACTAGGATAGCTTTCAATAAAGGTTGTCTTTAACCTATCTCCAATAAGGGGTTGTTTGGACTGGTGCAAGGTGCCCACTATAATTAGTGGACAGCATATGCCAGGCCAACTTCTCACATTGGTGTGCAGCGTGTGGGATTCCAGCTTGCTATTGTTTTACCAGATAATCTCAATTGAATTGATCAACTGAAAACCACTAAGGGTACCTAAGGTACATATAAATCAAGCTTAGTAATACAGTAAGTTCTACTGAACTTAGAGTTGTGTGTTAAGGGATAGCACACCCTTTCTACAACTCAAGAGAGTTTAGTAGGCCACACTAGAGTAGGTAGTGCATACACCACACCTCACTAGTAATGTCTTCAAAGCCAGGACCCAGTGAGTCCTTGCCAGAAGCCAGTGGGCTTCTTCCCTCCAAGTATGATAAACTCCCATTCTTGGAATTGAGAGCATTATGCAATACTAGGAAGTTGAAGGCAGGCAAAAGTGCCAGCACCCAACACCTCAGGGAGGTGTTACTAGCTGATGATCTCAGCAGGCCCCTAGGGTCTGAAGGGGTAGGCAAAGAGGGTGGGGCAGAAGATGAGGAAGGGGCCAGGGGTGAAGAAACCCAGGCCCCCCCTCTGAAACTGGCCAGGAAGGTGAAAATGACCTTGTCCTGGAAAACCCAATTCCTCCTGTGGAGGAGGAGGAGGGAGAGGATCAGAATGACCTCCCCTTTGTCCCCCCAGGAAGAGTTCTGAGTGTGCCCAGAAGGTCTAGGTCTCCTTCTCAGGAGTCTAACCACTCTGACACCTCAATAGGGACCTCTGTCTCCTCTCATAGGAGGGACTCCTCTCATGAGAGGAGAAAGAGACTGATTCAATATGAGCAAACTCAGCTTGAACTCAGGAAACAGCAATTGGCTATAGACAGGGAGTCCCTAGATCTCTATAGAGAGAGACAAAAGTTGGGACTAGAGTCCCATGGTGGCAGCAGTTTCCCCAAAGATAGGGAAAGGTCTTATGACCATAGAAACCTGAGCAAGATTGTCCCTCCCTACCAGAGTGGGGATGACATCCACAAATGGATAACTGCTCTAGAGAGGGCCTGTAAAGTACAGAGGGTCCCTCAGGAGCAGTGGGCAGCAATCTTGTGGCTCTCCTTTGCAGACAAAGGTAGAGACAAGCTCCTCACTGTTAGAGAGGAGGATGCTGATAATTACAAAGTCTTGAAGAGTGCTCTAATTGATGGGTTTGGCCTAACCACTGAACAATACAGGTTAAAGTTCAGGGATACCCAAAAAGCACAGACTCAAGACTGGGTGGACTTTGTTGATTGTTCTGCCAAGGCTCTGGAAGGTTGGTTATTGGGCAGTAAGGTATGTGACTTCACAGGATTGTACAATCTGATCATGAGGGAGCAGATTCTTAATAACTGTCAAAATCAGCTGTTGCATCAGCACCTGGTAGACTCTGATCTGACCTCTCCCCAAGAATTGGGAAAGAAGGCAGACAAATGGGTCAGAACCAGGGTGAAGCAGAAGGTACAGAACCAAGGTGGTGACCCTAAGAAGCAAGATTCGAAAACCTCTGATAAGGGTGGGGAGAAGGGTAAAGATCAAAAGTCTTCACAAGGCCCCCAAAAATCTTCTTCAGGTGGGGATTCACAGTCTACCAAAGGGAAAGGCCAAAGGAAACCATGGTGCAAGGTCTGTAAGCAAAAGACCCACTGGACCAGTGATTGCACCAAGTCCAAAGACTCTACTCCAGCCCCCACCAATGCCCCTAAGGCACCTGCTCCCCCTAGTGCAGTTACAGTTGGTGGTGGGACTACACAAGCCAAGGGTTTAGTAGGGTTGACCCTGGGTAAAGAGATGAGCTCTGACCTAGTCAGAGGACTCACTCAGGCTGTCCTAGTCTGTGATGGAGGCATGGATATGACCTCCTCTGTGAGTCCCAGTAATCTGGGCAAGTACAGACAACAGCCTTTAATCAATGGAAGAGAGGCTTTGGCATTTAGGGACACAGGGGCAAGTGTCACCATGGTGACACAAGACCTTGTGAATCCTGGGCAGATAATACTTGGTGAAATGTACCAAGTGACCAATGCTAGCAACGTCAGAACAGACCATACTCTGGCAGTTGTTAACTTCTCCTGGGGAGGGGTAACTGGCCTTAAGAAGGTTGTGGTAAGTGCAGACCTACCCGTTGAATGCTTGCTTGGCAATGACTTAGAAACTTCAGCTTGGGCAGAAGTGGAGCTCAGGACCCATGCAGAAATGCTGGGGATCCCTGCAGATGTGTTTGCTGTGACCAGGTCACAAGCCAAAATGTCTAGCACTGAACAGGCCTTGGATTCTGGAATAATGGACCAAGTGCCCTCCAAGAAGAGGAGTAGTAGGGTAAAGGCAGTGCCTTCCCCCTTGGCTCAGAAGGAAGATCAGTCCCTTGAGGGGGATGATCTCAGTCCTGAGGAAGGAACTGTCCCAGAGGAGCTTGAACCTGACCAGGTTGAGTTCTTGGGGACAGGGGGACCTTCCAGGGCAGATCTGAGCCAGGAGCAGCAGAGCTGCCCCTCTCTTGAACCCCTCAGACAGCAAGCTGCTGCTGAGGCTGCTGGGAAAGCTAGTGGTCCCCATACTGTGTATTGGGATGATGGACTCTTGTACTCAGAGTGTAGAGACCCCAAGCCTGGTGCTACCAGGAGGTTGGTTATACCTTTGAAGTTCAGGGGCTTCCTATTGACCCTAGCCCATGATATTCCCTTAGCAGGTCACCTGGGCCAGAACAAGACTTGGGACAGAATTGTCCCTCACTTTCACTGGCCCCACATGTCTGAAGACACCAAGGAGTTTTGTCGCTCCTGTGTAACCTGCCAGGCCAGTGGCAAGGCAGGTGGCACTACAAAGGCCCCCTGATACCACTACCTGTGGTGGGGGTTCCCTTTGAAAGGGTGGGGATTGACATTGTTGGTCCCATGGATCGCCAAACAGCATCTGGGCACAGGTTTATCCTGGTGGTAGTGGATCATGCCACCAGGTACCCAGAGGCTATTCCCCTTAGGACCACTACAGCACCTGTGGTGGCAAGGGCCCTCCTGGGAATTTTCTCAAGAGTGGGCTTCCCTAAGGAGGTTGTATCAGACAGGGGTGCTAACTTTATGTCTGGATACTTAAAAGCAATGTGGAAGGAGTGTGGAGTGACTTACAAGTTCACCACACCCTATCACCCACAATGCAATGGTTTAGTTGAGAGATTCAACAAAACCTTGAAGGGCATGATTAAAGGGCTCCCAGAAAAGCTTAGGCGAAGATGGGACATACTCTTGCCCTGCCTTTTATTTGCGTACAGGGAGGTGCCTCAAAAGGGGTTGGCTACAGCCCTTTTGAACTTTTGTTTGGTCACCCTGTCAGGGGTCCACTGTGCTTGGTGAAGGAAGGATGGGAGTTACCTCTCAAGCCCCCAAAGCAAGACATAGTGGACTACGTACTTGGTCTCCGCTCCCGGATGGCTGAGTATATGAAAAAGGCAACTAAAAACCTTGAGGCTAGCCAGGAACTTCAAAAAGCCTGGCATGACCAAAAGGCTGTACTGACTGTTTATCAGCCAGGACAGAAGGTGTGGGTGTTGGAGCCAGTGGCCCCAGCAGCTCTCCAAGACAAATGGAGTGGACCCCACACCATTGTTGAACAGAAGGGTGAGGTTACCTACTTAGTAGACCTAGGAACCCCCAGGAGTCCCCACAGGGTTCTCCATGTCAACAGGTTAAAACCATATGTGGACAGGGCAGACATGGGCTTGCTCATGGCTACTGATGAGGGACAGGAGGAAGAGAGTGACCCACTCCCTGACCTGCTCTCACAGAACCCTGGTGATGGGTCAGTGGATGGTGTAGCCTTGGCAGGCAGCCTCACTACCCAGCAGCAGACTGATTGCAGACAGGTGCTCAATCAGTTCAGACACATATTCTCACTGACACCCAGTCAGACTACCTGGTGCACTCATGAAGTGGACACTGGGGACAGTCTGCCTATTAAAAATAAGATTTATAGGCAACCTGACCATGTCAGGGACTGTATCAGGACAGAAGTCCAGAAGATGTTGGATTTGGGAGTTATTGAACCCTCAGATAGCCCTTGGGCTAGTCCAGTGGTCCTTGTGCCAAAACCTCACACCAATGGTGGGAAAAGAGAGATGAGGTTTTGTGTGGACTACAGGGGTCTCAATGCAGTCACTAGGACTGATGCCCATCCAATACCAAGGGCAGATGAGCTCATAGACACTTTGGCCTCAGCCAAGTATCTAAGCACATTTGACCTGACAGCTGGCTACTGGCAGATCAGACTAGCTGATGATGCAAAGCCAAAGACAGCATTCTCAACCCCTAGTGGGCATTATCAATTTGTGGTGATGCCCTTTGGTCTGAAGAATGCACCGGACACTTTTCAGAGGTTGGTGAATACAGTCCTTACAGGTCTGGAAGCCTATAGTGCAGCATATCTAGATGATATTGCTGTCTTTAGCTCCACCTGGGAGGATCATCTGGTCCACCTCAGAAATGTTTTACAGGCCCTGCAGAAAGCAGGCCTGACTATCAAGGCCACCAAGTGCCAGATAGGGCAGAGTCAGGTTGTGTACCTGGGCCACCTTGTGGGTGGAGGCCAGGTTCAACCACTGCAGAGCAAGATCCAGACCATCATGGACTGGACTGCTCCAACTACCCAGACTCAGGTGAGAGCCTTCTTAGGCCTGACTGGGTACTATAGGAGATTTGTCAAGGGGTATGGATCAATAGTGACACCCCTGAATGACTTAACTTCCAAGAAAATGCCCAAAAAGGTTCAGTGGACAGTTAGTTAGCTGTTAAAAGGCATTTGATTACCTGAAGCAGGCCATGTGCACTGCTCCCATTCTACAGAGTCCTGATTACTCCAAGAAGTTCATTGTTCAAACTGATGCATCTGAATTGGGGGTAGGGGCTGTAATGTCACAATTGAATGATGAAGGTCAGGATCAGCCATTAGCTTTCATTAGCAGAAGGCTGACCCCTAGAGAGAAACGTTGGTCAGCCATTGAGAGGGAGGCCTTTGCTGTGGTCTGGGCTCTGAAGAAGTTGAGGCCATACTTGTTTGGTACTCACTTCCTTGTTCAAACAGACCATAAGCCCCTCTTATGGCTAAAACAAATGAAGGGTGAAAACCCCAAACTGCTTAGGTGGTCCATTTCCCTACAGGGGATGGACTTCACAGTGGAACATAGACCTGGGAGTAACCATGCCAATGCAGATGGACTCTCTAGGTACTTCCACTTAGAACATGAAGACTTAACTGGGCAAGGTTAGTTTAATGTCCCTACGTTTGGGGGGGGTTGTGTAGGAGAGTAGGATCTGCTTCACATGGGTACCCCCACTTTTTGCTGATGCTTCACTGTTTTTCGACCTTAGTCTGGCTGGGGCCCTACTAATCAGAACCCCAGCCTAGCTGCTTCCTCTTTAAAATGGTTTCCATGTGCCTTAGGCACATCTCTGATTGGAATCTGGAGTGCCCTTATAAGTCCCTAGTATATGGTATACTATGTACCCAGGGCATAGGTACCTCAGAGGCCTACCAGGGGCTGCAGCATGTATTGTGCCACCCCTGGAAGGCCATCCAAACTGACACCACAGGTCTGCTACTGCAGCCTGGGTAAGGTGGTGCATGCACCCCTTACTGTGATATAGGCTACCTATATCACTATATACATACACACATATAAACCTATAAGTCACTCCTATGGCAGGCCTTATCAATCCTGAAGGCAGAGTGCGTGGTTCCTATGTGAGAGGGTGCCCCTGCATGAGCAGGGCCCCTCTGCAGCGTTCGGAGACCCTTCTCTGATGCTGTTTGTAGTGCAGCCTGACCATATACTCTTAAGCGCATTATAACCTCGCGTTAAATCCTAACTTTGGGATGGCTGCACGGAAACATGTTGTGTTTGGTGTCAAACATCTTGGAATACTACCCCCCGCCAGTTCTGGCGGCGGGGGTAGCATTCCACCCTTCTAGAGGGAAAGACATGTACACACAAGTATACCCGGTACTGACTTTCCAGAGCCCTGGCATCACAAAATGGATGCCGCTGCCACAGACACGAGTCTGGCCTCCTGCTGCTGACCGAAACTCCAGCAGGGGAGGCCTGGACAATAGGTTTCCTGTCCCAGGGAGGTGTGACCACCTCCCCAGACAGGATAGTGTGTATTGGGGCTGGGCCGGAGCACTCTCGGGTGCTTTGAAATCCTGCACTGGGGGAACACTTGGTGTCCCTGTGCATACCCCAGTTCAAACCGGCTCAGGGGCTTCCAGCCCCTGCTCTGGCGCGAAACTGGACAAAGGGAAAGGGGTGTAACCACCCCTCTGCCCTGGCCCTCCCATAGGTGGGGCCACAGAGTATGTCCAACCCCCTACCTTAGTATAAGTAGGGGAACCCAGTCCTTAGGACTTTAGATTTACCTGGACGAAACTCTGACACAGAATCCTGGACCTTCGACGCTCTACTTCAAGATTAGAGGACTGAAGAATCTCCCTTGGGGTCAAGGAGTGACTCCCCTGCTTGGCAGGCACCAAAGAAGCAATTGTCCGGTCTGCATCGCTGAAGCTCCCGTCGGACGCCGAAGTCTTTGCATCACCAGAGGTGGATTTCCAGACTTCCCCGAGGCTGCCCTGAGTCCCCAGCAAAGCTGAGGCCCGTAGCTGTCGTGGGTAACGTGGAACCGTGACCCCTGGACACCGATCGCATTTGCAAGTGCATCCTCTTCTGGGTCTCCCACGAAGTCGTGCTTTGGGCTCCGAGTAGCCCCAGCCTCCAGCACCAACTGCACCGAAGATCTCTGGCCTCCACTCCACGAGTGTCCTGTGAGCCAGCTCCACGTGCATCGTCTCGAGGCTCCTTCGCGGTCGCTAGTCCGTTGGCTAGTAGGCCCTCCCGAAGGCCAATCTTTTTCTGCTTGGGCTCCCTGGTTGCTCCAGTCGTGCCCTGACTTATCCTTGCTGGGTGAGTCCCCCAGACCTTGATGGTCTGCAACATCGTCCTTCTTCTATTTCCACGAGACTTGCCATTGCCAAGGCTTGTTGGGTCCAATCCGGTCGCCGACACCCCTGCAATCGACAGACGTTGTGGGACAGCTTGAATCCAGCTCCTGGTTGTTGTCGACGCCTCCTGGACCTCGTGGCTGAAGAGTCAAGACGACCGTCTGTGAGAAGTTGGCCTGGCATATGCTGTCCACTAATTATAGTGGGCACCTTGCACCAGTCCAAACAACCCCTTATTGGAGATAGGTTAAAGACAACCTTTATTGAAAGCTATCCTAGTGGTAGCTATGGAGAGCAGCCTTCAGGCTAAGTCTTGAAGGAATGTAAAGCAGCTTGTTTTACCAGTCTATAATCTCTTGAGTGACCAAATGAAAGAGGACCACACCAGGTATATATTCAAAATATATGTATTTATTACTAAACACACCCCTCTAGTCTCTTTATGAGGCTAGAGTTCGAAGTACATACGTTACGAGTTAGTTATCTACAGTAATAGCACAAATACACGTTTGAGCCCCAGGGGCGTACCAAACCATATACCAATAAAGTGGTATAAGAACCACGACTGAGCTAGACACAAGGCCTAGAGCCTGTAGAAGTGCTTGGACCACAAGGAACCACCCAAGGCAGTGACACAGGGGACCCACGGGGGACGCGTGCAGTGTATGAACACAACCGTGAACCACCGTTAACTTCTATGGGGAAAGTCGCGATTAGAATTTAAAAGAAAAGGGTCACTTAGAGGAGGATTTGGAGCAAACCCTTTGAGAACTAGGCTGTTCTAGTGTCAATACCCACGGGAGCACCGGAGTACTCGAGTTACCTCACCCAGGGGAGCCGGGTGCATAGGTGTCTTTCGGGGTCGGGTTTCGTCGTCGCTTTCAATGGCGATCTGCTGCAAAGTGCTGCTGGCGGCCAAGTCGAAAGTGTTCGGGTGGATCCAAAGGTGGATCGAAGATCTGAAGAACCTGAAAGCAGAGAGGACAGAGTCTGGGTCACTAGCCAGTGACCAGGAAGGCGATGAGCAGATGCCCACCGATGTCGAGTGCTTCAGGTAGGTTGACAGTCGTCTTGACTCTTCAGCCACGAGGTCCAGGAGGCATCGACGACAACAAGGAGCTGGATTCGAGCTGTCCCATGACGTCTGTCGATTGCAGGGGTGTCGGCAACCGGATTGGACCCAACAAGCCTTGGCAACTGCAAGTCTCGTGGAAATAGAAGAAGGATGATGTTGCAGACCAGCAAGGTCTGGGGGACTCACCCAGCGAGGATAAGTCAGGGAACACCTGGAGCAACCAGGGAGCCCAAGCAGAAAAAGATTGGCCTTCGTGAGGGCCTACTAGCCAACGGACTAGCAACCGCGAAAGAGCCTCGAGACGATGCACGTGGAGCTGGCTCACAGGACACTCGTGGAGTGGAGGCCAGTGATCTTCGGTGCAGTTGGTGCTGGAGGCTGGGGCTACTCGGAGCCCAAAGCACGACTTTGTGGGAGACCCAAAAGAGGATGCACTTGCAAATGCGTTCAGTGTCCAGGGGTCACGGTTCCACATTACCCACGACAGCTACGGGCCTCAGCTTTGCTTGGGTCTCAGGGCAGCTTTGGCGAAGTCTGGAAATCTACCTCTGGTGATGCAAAGACTTCGGCGTCCAACGGGCGCTTCAGTGATGCAGACAGGACAATTGCTTCTTTGGTGCCTGCCAAGCAGGGGAGTCACTCCTTGACCCCAAGGGAGATTCTTCAGTCCTCTAATCTTGAAGTAGAGCGTCGAAGGTCCAGGATTCTGTGTCAGAGTTTCGTCCAGGTAAATCTAAAGTCCTAAGGACTGGGTTCCCCTACTTATACTGAGGTAGGGGGTTGGACATACTCTGTGGCCCCACCTATGGGAGGGCCAGGGCAGAGGGTGGTTACACCCCTTTCCCATTGTCCAGTTTCGCGCCAGAGCAGGGGCTGGAAGCCCCTGAGCCGGTTTGAACTGGGGTATGCACAGGGACACCAAATGTGCCCCCAGTGCAGGACTTCAAAGCACCAGAGAGTGCTCCCGCCCGCCCCAATACACACTATCCTGTCTGGGGAGGTGGTCACACCTCCCTGGGACAGGAAACCTATTGTCCAGGCCTCCCCTGCCGGAGTTTCGGTCAGCAGCAGGAGGCCAGACTCGTGTCTGTGGCAGCGGCATCCATTTTGTGATGCCAGGGCTCTGGAAAGTCAGTACCGGGCATACCGGTGTGTACATGTCTTTCCCTCTAGAAGGGTGGAATGCTACCCCCGCTGCCAGAACTGGCGGGGGGTAGTATTCCAAGATGTTTGACACCAAACACGACATGTTTCCGTGCAGCCATCCCAAAGTTAGCATTTAACGCGAGGTTATAATGCGCTTAAGAGTATATGGTCAGGCTGCACTACAAACAGCATCAGAGAAGGGTCTCCGAACGCTGCAGAGGGGCCCTGCTCATGCAGGGGCACCCTCTCACATAGGAACCACGCACTCTGCCTTCAGGATTGATAAGGCCTGCCATAGGAGTGACTTATAGGTTTATATGTGTGTATGTAGTGATATAGGTAGCCTATATCACAGTAAGGGGTGCATGCACCACCTTACCCAGGCTGCAGTAGCAGACCTGTGGTGTCCTTTTGGCTGGCCTTCCAGGGGTGGCACAATACATGCTGCAGCCCCTGGTAGGCCTCTGAGGTACCTATGCCCTGGGTACATAGTATACCATATACTAGGGACTTATAAGGGCACTCCAGATTCCAATCAGACATGTGCCTAAGGCACATGGAAACCATTTTATAGAGGAAGCAGATAGACTGGGGCCCTGAATAGCAGGATCCCAGTCCAACTAAGTCATAAACCAGGAAAACACCAGGAAAAAAGTGGGGGCAACCATATAGTCAGATTCCACCTTCCTACACCGTCAACCTACCTGAAGCACTCGACATCGGTGGGCATCTGCTCATCGCCTTCCTGGTCACTGGCTAGTGACCCAGACTCTGTCCCCTCTGCTTTCAGGTTCTTCAGATCTTCGATCCACCTTTGGATCCACCCGAACACTTTCGACTTGGCCGCCAGCAGCACTTTGCAGAAGATCGCCATTGAAAGCGACGACGAAACCCGACCCCGAAAGACACCTATGCACCCGGCTCTCCTGGGTGAGGTAACTCGAGTACTCCGGTGCTCCCGTGGGTATTGACACTAGAACAGCCTAGTTCTCAAAGGGTTTGCTCCAAGTCCTCCTCTAAGTGTCCCTTTTCTTTTAAATTCTAATGGCGACTTTCCCCATAGAAGTTAACGGTGGTTCGCGGTTGTGTTCATACACTGCACGCGTCCCCCGTGGGTCCCCTGTGTCACTGCCTTGGGTGGTTCCTTGTGGTCCAAGCACTTCTACAGGCTCTAGGCCTTGTGTCTAGCTCAGTCGTGGTTCTTATACCACTTTATTGGTATATGGTTTGGTACGCCCCTGGGGCTCAAACGTGTATTTGTGCTATTACTGTAGATAACTAACTTATAATTTATGTACTTCGAACTCTAGCCTCATAAAGAGACTAGAGGGGTGTGTTTAGTAATAAATACATATATTTTGAATATATACCTGGTGTGGTCCTCTTTCATTTGGTCACTCAAGAGATTATAGACTGGTAAAACAAGCTGCTTTACATTCCTTCAAGACTTAGCCTGAAGGCTGCTCTCCATAGCTACCACTAGGATAGCTTTCAATAAAGGTTGTCTTTAACCTATCTCCAATAAGGGGTTGTTTGGACTGGTGCAAGGTGCCCATTATAATTAGTGGACAGCATATGCCAGGCCAACTTCTCACAGTCACTGCATGTTATACAGTCTCTAGCTTCCCCTTCGTGGTCACTGCATGTTATACAGTCTCTAGCTTTCCCTTGGTGGTCACTGCATGTTATACAGTCTCTAGTTTTCCCCTGGTGGTCACTGCATGTTATACACTCTCTGGCCTCCCCTGGTGGTCAATGCATGTTAAACACTCTCTGGCCTCCCCTGGTGGTCACTGCATGTTATGCAGTCTCTAGCTTCCCCCTGGTTGTCACTGCAGTTATACACTCTCTGGCCTCCCCTTGTGGTCACTGCATGTTATACAGTCTGTGGCGTCCCCTGGTGGTCACTTTACGTTATACAGGCTCTAGCCTCCCCTGATGGTCACTGCATGTTATACAGTCTCTGGTCCTCTGGTGGTCACTGTATGTTATACACTCTCTGGCCTCCCTGGTGGTCACTGCATGTTATACAGTTTCTAGTTTCAGCTTGGTGGTCACTGCATGTTATACAGTCTCTGGCCTCCCGTGGTGGTCACTGCATGTTATACAGTCTCTAGCTTCCCCCTGGTGGTCACTGCAGTTATACATTCTAAATCTCCCCTTGGTGGTCACTGCATGTTCTACAGTCTCTGGCCTCCTGTGGCAGTGACTGCCTGTTATACAGTGTCTAGCTTCCCATGGTGGTCACTGCGTGTTATACAGTCTCTGGCCGTCCCTGTTAGTCACTGCATGTTACACAGTCTCTAGCTTCCCCCTGGTGGTCACTGGATGTTATACAGTCTCTGGCCTCCCGTGGTGGTCACTGGGTGTTATACATGCTCTGGCCTCCCCTGGTGGTCACTGCATGCTATACAGTCTCTGGCCTCCCCTGGTGATCGTTGTGTTATACAGTCTCTTGCCTCCCCTGGTGGTCACTGCATGTTATACAGTCTCTAGTTTTCCCCTGGTGGTCACTGTATGTTATACAGTTTCTGGCCTTCCTTGTGGTCACTGCAGGTTATACAGTCTCTGGCCTCCGCTGGTGGTCACTGCATGTTATACAGTCTCTAGCTTCCCCTTGGTGGTCACTGCATGTTATACAGTCTCTGGCCTCCCCTGGTGGTCACTGCATATTGTACAGTTTCTAGCTTTCCCCTGGTGGTCACTGCATGTTATAAAGTCTCTAGCTACCCCCTGGTGGTCACTGCATGTTATACAGTCTGTGGCCTCCCCTGGTGGTCACTGCATGTTATACAGTCTCTAGCTTCCCTCTGGTGGTCACTGTATGTTATACAGTATCTAGCTTCCCCCTGGTGGTCACTGCATGTTATTCAGTATCTAGCTTCCCCCTGGTGGTTACTGCAGTTATACATTCTCTAGCTACCCTTGGTGGCCACTGCATGTTATACAGTCTCTGGCCTCCAGTGGAAGTAACAGCATGTTATACAGTGTCTAGCTTCCCATGGTGGTCACTGCATGTTATACAGTCTCTGGCCCCCCCTGGTGGTCACTGCATGTTAGACAGTCTCTAGCTTCTCCCTGGTGATCACTGCATGTTATACAGTATCTAGCTTCCCCTTGGAGGTCACAGCATATTTTACAGGCTCTAGCCTCCCCTGGTGGTCACTGCATGTTATACAGTCTCTTGCTTCCCCTTCGTGGTCACTGCATGTTATACAGTCTCTAGCTTTCCCTTGGTGGTCACTGCATGTTATACAGTCTCTGGCGTCCCCTGGTGGTCACTGCATGTTATACACTCTCTGGCCTCCCCTGGTGGTCACTGCATGTTATACAGTCTCCAGCTTCTCCCTGGTGGTCACTGCATGTTATACAGTCTCTGGCCTCCCCTGGTGATCATTGCATGTTACACAGTCTATAGCTTCCCGCTGGTGGTCACTGCCTATTATACAGTCTCTGGCCTCCCCTGGTGGTCACTGCGTGTTATACAGTTTCTAGCTTTACCTTGGTGGTCACTGCAAGTTATACAGTCTCTAGCTTTCCCTTGGTGGTCACTACATGTTATACAGTCTCTGGCGTCCCCTGGTGGTCACTGCGTGTTATACAGGCTCTGGCCTCCCCTGGTGGCCACTGCGTGTTATACAGGCTCTAGCCTCCCCTGGTGGTCACTGCATGTTATACAGTCTCTAGCTTCCCCCTGGTGGTCACTGCATGTTATACAGTCTCTAGCTTTCCCTTGGTGGTCACTGCATGTTATACAGTCTCTGGCATCCCCTGGTGGTCACTGCATGTTATACACTCTCTAGCCTCCCCTGGTGGTCACTGCATGTTATACACTCTCTAGCTTCCCCCTGGAGATCACTGCATGTTATACAGTCTCTAGCTTCCCCCTGGTTGTCACTGCATGATATACAGTCTCTGGCCTCCCCTGGTTGTCACTGCTTGTTATACAGTTTCTAGCTACACCTTGGTGGTCACAGCATGTTATACAGTCTCTAGCTTCCCCCTGGTGGTCACTGTATGTTATACACTCTCTGGCATCCCCTTGGTGGTCACTGCATGTTAAACACTTTCTGGTATCTCCTGATGGTCACTGCATGTTATACACTCTCTGGCATCCCCTTGGTGGTCACTGCATGTTAAACACTTTCTGGCCTCTCCTGGTGGTCATTGCATGTTATACAGTCTCTGGCCTCCCTGGTGTCACTGCATGTTATCCAGTATCTAGCGTCCCCTGGTGGTCACTGCATGTTATACATTCTCTAGCTCCCCTTGGTGGTCACTGCATGTTATACAGTCTTTGGCCTCCTGTGGCATTGACTGCCTGTTATACAGTGTCTAGCTTCCCATGGTGGTCACTGCATGTTATGCAGTCTCTGGCCTCCCCTGGTGGTCACTGCATGTTATACACTCTCTGGCTTCCCCCTGGTGGTCACTGCATGTTATACAGTATCTAGCTTCCCCCTGGTGGTCACTGCATGTTATACAGTATCTAGCTTCCCCTTGGTGGTCACTCCATGTTATGCAGTCTCTGGCCTCTCCTGGTGGTTACTGCATGTTATGCTGTCTCTAGCCTCCCCTGGTGGTCACTGCTTGTTATACATAGCTTCCACCTGGTGGTCACTGGATGTTATACAGTCTCTAGTTTTCCCCTGGTGGTCACTGCATGTTATACAGTCTCGGGCCTCCCCTGGTGGTCACTGCATGTTATACAGTCTCTGGCCTCCCCTGGTGGTCACTGCATGTTATGCAGTCTCTAGGTTACCCTGGTGGTCACTGCATGTTAAACACTCTATGGCCTCCCTGGTGGTCACTGCATGTTATACAGTCTCTGGCTTCCCCTTGGTGGTCACTGCATGTTATACACTCTCTGGCCTCCCTGGTGGTCACTGCATGCTATGCAGTCTCTAGCTTCCCCCTGGTTGTCATTGCAGTTATACACTCTCTGGCCTCCCCTTGTGGTCACTGCATGTTATACAGTCTGTGGCGTCCCCTGGTGGTCACTTTACGTTATACAGGCTCTAGCCTCCCCTGATGGTCACTGCATGTTATACAGTGTCTGGTCCCCTGGTGGTCACTGTATGTTATACAGTCTCTGCATTCCCCTGGTGGTCACTGTGTGTTATACAGTCTCTTGCCTCCCGTTGTGGTCACTGCATGTTATACAGTCTCCAGCTTCCCCCTGGTGGTCACTGCAGTGATACATTCTAAATCTCCCCATGGTGGTCACTGCGTGTTATACAGACTCTGGCCTTCCCTGGTAGTCACTGCATGTTACACCGTCTCTAGCTTCCCCCTGGTGGTCACTGGATGTTATACAGTCTCTGGCCTCCCCTGGTGGTCACTGCATGTTATACAGTCTCTGGCCTCCTCTGGTGGTCACTGCATGTTATACATGCTCAGCCTCCCCTAGTGGTCACTGCGTGTTATACAGGATCTAGCCTCCCCTGGTGGTCATAGGGTATTATACATGCTCTGGCCTCCCCTGGTGGTCACTGCATGTTATACAGTCTCTGGCCTCCCCTGGTGGTCACTGCATGTTATACAGTCTCTAGCTCCCCGTTGGTGGTCACTGCATGTTATACAGTCTCTGGCCTCCCCTGTTGGTCACTGCATGTTGTACAGCCTCTAGCTTTCCCCTGGTGGTCACTGCATGTTATAAAGTCTCTAGCTACAACCTGGTGGTCACTGCATGGTATACAGTCTCTGGCCTCCCCTGGTGGTGAATGCATGTTATACAGTCTCTATCTTCCCCCTGGTGGTCACTGCATGTTATTCAGTATCTAGCTTCCCCCTGGTGGTCACTGCAGTTATACATTCTCTAGCTCCCCTTGGTGGCCACTGCATGTTATACAGTCTCTGGCCTCCAGTGGAAGTGACTGCATGTTATACAGTGTCTAGCTTCCCTTGGTGGTCACTGCATGTTATACAGTCTCTGGCCTCCCCTGGTGGTCACTGCATGTTAGACAGTTTCTGGCCTCCCTTGTGGTCACTGCATGTTATACAGTCTCTGGCCTCCGCTGGTGGTCACTGCATGTTATACAGTCTCTAGCTCCCCGTTGGTGGTCACTGCATGTTATACAGTCTCTGGCCTCCCTGGTGGTCACTGCATGTTGTACAGCCTCTAGCTTTCCCCTGGTGGTCACTGCATGTTATAAAGTCTCTAGCTATAACCTGGTGGTCACTGCATGGTATACAGTCTGTGGCCTCCCCTGGTGGTGAATGCATGTTATACAGTCTCTAGCTTCCCCTGGTGGTCACTGCATGTTATACAGTCATCTAGCTTCCCCCTGGTGGTCACTGCATGTTATTCAGTATCTAGCTTCCCCTGGTGGTCACTGCAGTTATACATTCTCTAGCTCCCCTTGGTGGCCACTGCATGTTATACAGTCTCTGGCCTCCAGTGGAAGTGACTGCATGTTATACAGTGTCTAGCTTCCCTTGGTGGTCACTGCATGTTATACACTCTCTGGCCTCCCGTGGTGGTCACAGCATGTTATACAGTCTCCAGCTTCTCCCTGGTGGTCACTGCATGTTATACAGTCTCTGGCCTCCCCTGGTGATCATTGCATGTTACACAGTCTATAGCTTCCCCCTGGTGGTCACTGCCTATTATACAGTCTCTGGCCTCCCCTGGTGGTCACTTCGTTTTATACAGTTTCTAGCTTCACCTTGGTGGTCACTGCAAGTTATACAGTCTCTAGCTTTCCCTTGGTGGTCACTACATGTTATACAGTCTCTGGCGTCCCCTGGTGGTCACTGCGTGTTATACAGGCTCTGGCCTCCCCTGGTGGCCACTGCGTGTTATACAGGCTCTAGCCTCCCCTGGTGGTCACTGCATGTTATACAGTCTCTAGCTTCCCCCTGGTGGTCACTGCATGTTATACAGTCTCTAGCTTTCCCTTGGTGGTCACTGCATGTTATACAGTCTCTGGCATCCCCTGGTGGTCACTGCATGTTATACACTCTCTAGCCTCCCCTGGTGGTCACTGCATGTTATACACTCTCTAGCTTCCCCCTGGAGATCACTGCATGTTATACAGTCTCTAGCTTCCCCCTGGTTGTCACTGCATGATATACAGTCTCTGGCCTCCCCTGGTTGTCACTGCTTGTTATACAGTTTCTAGCTACACCTTGGTGGTCACAGCATGTTATACAGTCTCTAGCGTCCCCTGGTGGTCACTGTATGTTATACACTCTCTGGCATCCCCTTGGTGGTCACTGCATGTTAAACACTTTCTGGTATCTCCTGATGGTCACTGCATGTTATACACTCTCTGGCATCCCCTTGGTGGTCACTGCATGTTAAACACTTTCTGGCCTCTCCTGGTGGTCATTGCATGTTATACAGTCTCTGGCCTCCCCTGGTGTCACTGCATGTTATCCAGTATCTAGCGTCCCCCTGGTGGTCACTGCATGTTATACAGTCTCTGGCCTCCCCTGGTGGTCACTGCATGTTATACATTCTCTAGCTCCCCTTGGTGGTCACTGCATGTTATACAGTCTTTGGCCTCCTGTGGCAGTGACTGCCTGTTATACAGTGTGTAGCTTCCCATGGTGGTCACTGCATGTTATGCAGTCTCTGGCCTCCCTGGTGGTCACTGCATGTTATACACTCTCTGGCTTCCCCTGGTGGTCACTGCATGTTATACAGTATCTAGCTTCCCCTGGTGGTCACTGCATGTTATACAGTATCTAGCTTCCCCTTGGTGGTCACTCCATGTTATGCAGTCTCTGGCCTCTCCTGGTGGTTACTGCATGTTATGCTGTCTCTAGCCTCCCTGGTGGTCACTGCTTGTTATACATAGCTTCCCCCTGGTGGTCACTGCATGTTATACAGTCTCTAGTTTTCCCCTGGTGGTCACTGCATGTTATACAGTCTCGGGCCTCCCTGGTGGTCACTGCATGTTATACAGTCTCTGGCCTCCCCTGGTGGTCACTGCATGTTATACAGTCTCTAGGTTACCCTGGTGGTCACTGCATGTTAAACACTCTATGGCCTCCCCTGGTGGTCACTGCATGTTATACAGTCTCTGGCTTCCCCTTGGTGGTCACTGCATGTTATACACTCTCTGGCCTCCCTTGGTGGTCACTGCATGTTATACACTCTCTGGCCTCCCCTGGTGGTCACTGCATGCTATGCAGTCTCTAGCTTCCCCTGGTTGTCATTGCAGTTATACACTCTCTGGCCTCCCTTGTGGTCACTGCATGTTATACAGTCTGTGGCGTCCCCTGGTGGTCACTTTACGTTATACAGGCTCTAGCCTCCCCTGATGGTCACTGCATGTTATACAGTGTCTGGTCCCCTGGTGGTCACTGTATGTTATACAGTCTCTGCATTCCCCTGGTGGTCACTGTGTGTTATACAGTCTCTTGCCTCCCGTGGTGGTCACTGCATGTTATACAGTCTCCAGCTTCCCCTGGTGGTCACTGCAGTGATACATTCTAAATCTCCCCATGGTGGTCACTGCGTGTTATACAGTGTCTAGCTTCCCATGGTGGTCACTGCATGTTATACAGTCTCCTAGCTTCCCCCTGGTGGTCACTGGATGTTATACAGTCTCTGGCCTCCCTGGTGGTCACTGCATGTTATACAGTCTCTGGCCTCCTCTGGTGGTCACTGCATGTTATACATGCTCAGCCTCCCCTAGTGGTCACTGCGTGTTATACAGGATCTAGCCTCCCTGGTGGTCATAGGGTATTATACATGCTCTGGCCTCCCTGGTGGTCACTGCATGTTATACAGTCTCTGGCCTCCCCTGGTGGTCACTGCATGTTATACAGTCTCTAGCTCCCCGTTGGTGGTCACTGCATGTTATACAGTCTCTGGCCTCCCTGGTGGTCACTGCATGTTGTACAGCCTCTAGCTTTCCCCTGGTGGTCACTGCATGTTATAAAGTCTCTAGCTACAACCTGGTGGTCACTGCATGGTATACAGTCTCTGGCCTCCCCTGGTGGTGAATGCATGTTATACAGTCTCTAGCTTCACCCTGGTGGTCACTGCATGTTATACAGTATCTAGCTTCCCCCTGGTGGTCACTGCATGTTATTCAGTATCTAGCTTCCCCCTGGTGGTCACTGCAGTTATACATTCTCTAGCTCCCCTTGGTGGCCACTGCATGTTATACAGTCTCTGGCCTCCAGTGGAAGTGACTGCATGTTATACAGACTCTGGACTTCCCTGGTAGTCACTGCATGTTACCCGGTCTCTAGCTTCCCCCTGGTGGTCACTGCATGTTACACCGTCTCTAGCTTCCCCCTGGTGGTCACTGGATGTTATACAGTCTCTGGCCTCCCCTGGTGGTCACTGCATGTTATACAGTCTCTGGCCTCCTCTGGTGGTCACTGCATGTTATACAGGATCTAGCCTCCCCTGGTGGTCATAGGGTATTATACATGCTCTGGCTTCCCCTGGTGGTCACTGCATGTTATACAGTCTCTGGCCTCCCCTGGTGGTCACTGCATGTTATACAGTCTCTAGCTCCCCGTTGGTGGTCACTGCATGTTATACAGTCTCTGGCCTCCCCTGGTGGTCACTGCATGTTGTACAGCCTCTAGCTTTCCCCTGGTGGTCACTGCATGTTATAAAGTCTCTAGCTACAACCTGGTGGTCACTGCATGGTATACAGTCTCTGGCCTCCCCTGGTGGTGAATGCATGTTATACAGCCTCTAGCTTTCCCCTGGTGGTCACTGCATGTTATAAAGTCTCTAGCTACAACCTGGTGGTCACTGCATGGTATACAGTCTCTGGCCTCCCCTGGTGGTGAATGCATGTTATACAGTCTCTAGCTTCCCCCTGGTGATCACTGCATGTTATACAGTATCTAGCTTCCCCCTGGTGGTCACTGCATGTTATTCAGTATCTAGCTTCCCCCTGGTGGTCACTGCAGTTATACATTATCTAGCTCCCCTTGGTGGCCACTGCATGTTATACAGTCTCTGGCCTCCAGTGGTAGTGACTGCATGTTATACAGTGTCTATCTTCCCTTGGTGGTCACTGCATGTTATACAGTCTCTGGCCTCCCCTGGTGGTCACTGCATGTTAGACAGTTTCTGGCCTCCCTTGTGGTCACTGCATGTTATACAGTCTCTGGCCTCCGCTGGTGGTCACTGCATGTTATACAGTCTCTAGCTCCCCGTTGGTGGTCACTGCATGTTATACAGTCTCTGGCCTCCCTGGTGGTCACTGCATGTTGTACAGCCTCTAGCTTTCCCCTGGTGGTCACTGCATGTTATAAAGTCTCTAGCTATAACCTGGTGGTCACTGCATGGTATACAGTCTGTGGCCTCCCCTGGTGGTGAATGCATGTTATACAGTCTCTAGCTTCCCCTGGTGGTCACTGCATGTTATACAGTATCTAGCTTCCCCTGGTGGTCACTGCATGTTATTCAGTATCTAGCTTCCCCCTGGTGGTCACTGCAGTTATACATTCTCTAGCTCCCCTTGGTGGCCACTGCATGTTATACAGTCTCTGGCCTCCAGTGGAAGTGACTGCATGTTATACAGTGTCTAGCTTCCCTTGGTGGTCACTGCATGTTATACAGTCTCTGGCCTCCCCTGGTGGTCACTGCATGTTAGACAGTCTCTGGCTTCCCCTGGTGATCACTGCATGTTATACAGTATATATCTTCCCCTTGGGGGTCATTGCATATTTTACAGGCTCTAGCCTCCCCTGGTGGTCACTGCATGTTATACAGTCTCTAGCTTCCCTTCGTTGTCACTGCATGTTATACAGTCTCTAGCTTTCCTTTGGTGGTCACTGCATGTTATACAGTCTCTGGCGTCCCCTGGTGGTCACTGCATGTTATACACTCTCTGGCCTCCCTGGTGGTCACTGCATGTTAAACACTCTCTGGCCTCCCCTGGTGGTCACTGCATGTTATACAGTCTCTAGCTTCCCCTTGGTGGTCACTGAATGTTATACACTCTCTGGCCTCCCCTGGTGGTCACTGCATGTTATGCAGTCTCTAGCTTCCCCCTGGTTGTCACTGCAGTTATACACTCTCTGGCCTCCCCTTGTGGTCACTGCATGTTATACAGTCTGTGGCGTCCCCTGGTGGTCACTTTACATTATACAGGCTCTAGCCTCCCCTGATGGTCACTGCATGTTATACAGTCTCTGGTCCCCTGGTTGTCACTGTATGTTATACACTCTCTGGCCTCCCTGGTGGTCACTGCATGTTATACAGTCTCTGCCCTCCCCTGGTGGTCACTGCGTGTTATACAGTTTCTAGTTTCAGCTTGGTGGTCACTGCATGTTATACAGTCTCTGGCCTCCCGTGGTGGTCACTGCATGTTATACAGTCTCTAGCTTCCCCCTGGTGGTCACTGCAGTTATACATTCTAAATCTCCCCTTGGTGGTCACTGCATGTTCTACAGTCTCTGGCCTCCTGTGGCAGTGACTGCCTGTTATACAGTGTCTAGCTTCCCATGGTGGTCACTGCGTGTTATACAGTCTCTGGCCTTCCCTGGTAGTCACTGCATGTTACACAGTCTCTAGCTTCCCCCTGGTGGTCACTGGATGTTATACAGTCTCTGGCCTCCCCTGGTGGTCACTGCATGTTATACAGTCTCTGACCTCCTCCGGTGGTCACTGCATGTTATACATGCTCAGCCTCCCCTGGTGGTCACTGCGTGTTATACAGGATCTAGCCTCCCCTGGTGGTCACTGGGTGTTATACATGCTCTGGCCTCCCCTGGTGGTCACTGCATGCTATACAGTCTCTGGCCTCCCCTGGTGATCGTTGTGTTATACAGTCTCTTGCCTCCCCTGGTGGTCACTGCATGTTATACAGTCTCTAGTTTTCCCCTGGTGGTCACTGTATGTTATACAGTTTCTGGCCTTCCTTGTGGTCACTGCATGTTATACAGTCTCTGGCCTCCGCTGGTGGTCCCTGCATGTTATACAGTCTCTAGCTTCCCCTTGGTGGTCACTGCATGTTATACAGTCTCTGGCCTCCCCTGGTGGTCACAGCATATTGTACAGTTTCTAGCTTTTCCCTGGTGGTCACTGCATGTTATAAAGTCTCTAGCTACCCCCTGGTGGTCACTGCATGTTATACAGTCTGTGGCCTCCCCTGGTGGTCACTGCATGTTATACAGTCTCTAGCTTCCTCTGGTGGTCACTGTATGTTATACAGTATCTAGCTTCCCCCTGGTGGTCACTGCATGTTATTCAGTATCTAGCTTCCCCCTGGTGGTTACTGCAGTTATACATTCTCTAGCTACCCCTGGTGGCCACTGCATGTTATACAGTCTCTGGCCTCCAGTGGAAGTAACTGCATGTTATACAGTGTCTAGCTTCCCATGGTGGTCACTGCATGTTATACAGTCTCTGGCCCCCCCTGGTGGTCTCTGCATGTTAGACAGTCTCTAGCTTCTCCCTGGTGATCACTGCATGTTATACAGTATCTAGCTTCCCCTTGGAGGTCACAGCATATTTTACAGGCTCTAGCCTCCCCTGGTGGTCACTGCATGTTATACAGTCTCTTGCTTCCCCTTCGTGGTCACTGCATGTTATACAGTCTCTAGCTTTCCCTTGGTGGTCACTGCATGTTATACAGTCTCTGGCGTCCCCTGGTGGTCACTGCATGTTATACACTCTCTGGCCTCCCCTGGTGGTCACTGCATGTTATACAGTCTCCAGCTTCTCCCTGGTGGTCACTGCATGTTATACAGTCTCTGGCCTCCCCTGGTGATCATTGCATGTTACACAGACTATAGCTTCCCCCTGGTGGTCACTGCATGTTATACAGTCTCTAGCTTTCCCTTGGTGGTCACTGCATGTTATACAGTCTCTGGCATCCCCTGGTGGTCACTGCATGTTATACACTCTCTAGCCTCCCCTGGTGGTCACTGCATGTTATACACTCTCTAGCTTCCCCTGGAGATCACTGCATGTTATACAGTCTCTAGCTTCCCCCTGGTTGTCACTGCATGATATACAGTCTCTGGCCTCCCCTGGTTGTCACTGCTTGTTATACAGTTTCTAGCTACACCTTGGTGGTCACAGCATGATATACAGTCTCTAGCTTCCCCTGGTGGTCACTGTATGTTATACACTCTCTGGCATCCCCTTGGTGGTCACTGCATGTTAAACACTTTCTGGTATCTCCTGATGGTCACTGCATGTTATACACTCTCTGGCATCCCCTTGGTGGTCACTGCATGTTAAACACTTTCTGGCCTCTCCTGGTGGTCATTGCATGTTATACAGTCTCTGGCCTCCCCTGGTGTCACTGCATGTTATCCAGTATCTAGCGTCCCCCTGGTGGTCACTGCATGTTATACATTCTCTAGCTCCCCTTGGTGGTCACTGCATGTTATACAGTCTTTGGCCTCCTGTGGCATTGACTGCCTGTTATACAGTGTCTAGCTTCCCATGGTGGTCACTGCATGTTATGCAGTCTCTGGCCTCCCCTGGTGGTCACTGCATGTTATACACTCTCTGGCTTCCCCTGGTGGTCACTGCATGTTATACAGTATCTAGCTTCCCCTGGTGGTCACTGCATGTTATACAGTATCTAGCTTCCCCTTGGTGGTCACTCCATGTTATGCAGTCTCTGGCCTCTCCTGGTGGTTACTGCATGTTATGCTGTCTCTAGCCTCCCTGGTGGTCACTGCTTGTTATACATAGCTTCCACCTGGTGGTCACTGGATGTTATACAGTCTCTAGTTTTCCCCTGGTGGTCACTGCATGTTATACAGTCTCGGGCCTCCCCTGGTGGTCACTGCATGTTATACAGTCTCTGGCCTCCCCTGGTGGTCACTGCATGTTATGCAGTCTCTAGGTTACCCTGGTGGTCACTGCATGTTAAACACTCTATGGCCTCCCTGGTGGTCACTGCATGTTATACAGTCTCTGGCTTCCCCTTGGTGGTCACTGCATGTTATACACTCTCTGGCCTCCCCTGGTGGTCACTGCATGCTATGCAGTCTCTAGCTTCCCCCTGGTTGTCATTGCAGTTATACACTCTCTGGCCTCCCCTTGTGGTCACTGCATGTTATACAGTCTGTGGCGTCCCCTGGTGGTCACTTTACGTTATACAGGCTCTAGCCTCCCTGATGGTCACTGCATGTTATACAGTGTCTGGTCCCCTGGTGGTCACTGTATGTTATACAGTCTCTGCATTCCCCTGGTGGTCACTGTGTGTTATACAGTCTCTTGCCTCCCGTTGTGGTCACTGCATGTTATACAGTCTCCAGCTTCCCCCTGGTGGTCACTGCAGTGATACATTCTAAATCTCCCCATGGTGGTCACTGCGTGTTATACAGACTCTGGCCTTCCCTGGTAGTCACTGCATGTTACACCGTCTCTAGCTTCCCCCTGGTGGTCACTGGATGTTATACAGTCTCTGGCCTCCCCTGGTGGTCACTGCATGTTATACAGTCTCTGGCCTCCTCTGGTGGTCACTGCATGTTATACATGCTCAGCCTCCCCTAGTGGTCACTGCGTGTTATACAGGATCTAGCCTCCCCTGGTGGTCATAGGGTATTATACATGCTCTGGCCTCCCCTGGTGGTCACTGCATGTTATACAGTCTCTGGCCTCCCCTGGTGGTCACTGCATGTTATACAGTCTCTAGCTCCCCGTTGGTGGTCACTGCATGTTATACAGTCTCTGGCCTCCCCTGGTGGTCACTGCATGTTGTACAGCCTCTAGCTTTCCCCTGGTGGTCACTGCATGTTATAAAGTCTCTAGCTACAACCTGGTGGTCACTGCATGGTATACAGTCTCTGGCCTCCCCTGGTGGTGAATGCATGTTATACAGTCTCTAGCTTCCCCCTGGTGGTCACTGCATGTTATTCAGTATCTAGCTTCCCCTGGTGGTCACTGCAGTTATACATTCTCTAGCTCCCTTGGTGGCCACTGCATGTTATACAGTCTCTGGCCTCCAGTGGAAGTGACTGCATGTTATACAGTGTCTAGCTTCCCTTGGTGGTCACTGCATGTTATACAGTCTCTGGCCTCCCCTGGTGGTCACTGCATGTTAGACAGTTTCTGGCCTCCCTTGTGGTCACTGCATGTTATACAGTCTCTGGCCTCCGCTGGTGGTCACTGCATGTTATACAGTCTCTAGCTCCCCGTTGGTGGTCACTGCATGTTATACAGTCTCTGGCCTCCCCTGGTGGTCACTGCATGTTGTACAGCCTCTAGCTTTCCCCTGGTGGTCACTGCATGTTATAAAGTCTCTAGCTATAACCTGGTGGTCACTGCATGGTATACAGTCTGTGGCCTCCCCTGGTGGTGAATGCATGTTATACAGTCTCTAGCTTCCCCCTGGTGGTCACTGCATGTTATACAGTATCTAGCTTCCCCCTGGTGGTCACTGCATGTTATTCAGTATCTAGCTTCCCCCTGGTGGTCACTGCAGTTATACATTCTCTAGCTCCCCTTGGTGGCCACTGCATGTTATACAGTCTCTGGCCTCCAGTGGAAGTGACTGCATGTTATACAGTGTCTAGCTTCCCTTGGTGGTCACTGCATGTTATACACTCTCTGGCCTCCCCTGGTGGTCACTGCATGTTATACAGTCTCCAGCTTCTCCCTGGTGGTCACTGCATGTTATACAGTCTCTGGCCTCCCCTGGTGATCATTGCATGTTACACAGTCTATAGCTTCCCCCTGGTGGTCACTGCCTATTATACAGTCTCTGGCCTCCCCTG
Organism: Calotriton arnoldi; assembly: GCA_963921515.1. Lineage (NCBI taxonomy): Eukaryota > Metazoa > Chordata > Amphibia > Caudata > Salamandridae > Calotriton > Calotriton arnoldi. The sequence continues at coordinate 832,020 of CAWUFW010001266.1, read as the reverse complement.
GTGGTCACTTCGTGTTATACAGTTTCTAGCTTCACCTTGGTGGTCACTGCAAGTTATACAGTCTCTAGCTTTCCCTTGGTGGTCACTACATGTTATACAGTCTCTGGCGTCCCCTGGTGGTCACTGCGTGTTATACAGGCTCTGGCCTCCCCTGGTGGCCACTGCGTGTTATACAGGCTCTAGCCTCCCCTGGTGGTCACTGCATGTTATACAGTCTCTAGCTTCCCCCTGGTGGTCACTGCATGTTATACAGTCTCTAGCTTTCCCTTGGTGGTCACTGCATGTTATACAGTCTCTGGCATCCCCTGGTGGTCACTGCATGTTATACACTCTCTAGCCTCCCTGGTGGTCACTGCATGTTATACACTCTCTAGCTTCCCCATGGAGATCACTGCATGTTATACAGTCTCTAGCTTCCCCTGGTTGTCACTGCATGATATACAGTCTCTGGCCTCCCCTGGTTGTCACTGCTTGTTATACAGTTTCTAGCTACACCTTGGTGGTCACAGCATGTTATACAGTCTCTAGCGTCCCCTGGTGGTCACTGTATGTTATACACTCTCTGGCATCCCCTTGGTGGTCACTGCATGTTAAACACTTTCTGGTATCTCCTGATGGTCACTGCATGTTATACACTCTCTGGCATCCCCTTGGTGGTCACTGCATGTTAAACACTTTCTGGCCTCTCCTGGTGGTCATTGCATGTTATACAGTCTCTGGCCTCCCCTGGTGTCACTGCATGTTATCCAGTATCTAGCGTCCCCCTGGTGGTCACTGCATGTTATACAGTCTCTGGCCTCCCTGGTGGTCACTGCATGTTATACATTCTCTAGCTCCCTTGGTGGTCACTGCATGTTATACAGTCTTTGGCCTCCTGTGGCAGTGACTGCCTGTTATACAGTGTGTAGCTTCCCATGGTGGTCACTGCATGTTATGCAGTCTCTGGACTCCCCTGGTGGTCACTGCATGTTATACACTCTCTGGCTTCCCCCTGGTGGTAACTGCATGTTATACAGTATCTAGCTTCCCCTGGTGGTCACTGCATGTTATACAGTATCTAGCTTCCCCTGGTGGTCACTCCATGTTATGCAGTCTCTGGCCTCTCCTGGTGGTTACTGCATGTTATGCTGTCTCTAGCCTCCCCTGGTGGTCACTGCTTGTTATACATAGCTTCCCCCTGGTGGTCACTGCATGTTATACAGTCTCTAGTTTTCCCCTGGTGGTCACTGCATGTTATACAGTCTCGGGCCTCCCCTGGTGGTCACTGCATGTTATACAGTCTCTGGCCTCCCCTGGTGGTCACTGCATGTTATACAGTCTCTAGGTTACCCTGGTGGTCACTGCATGTTAAACACTCTATGGCCTCCCCTGGTGGTCACTGCATGTTATACAGTCTCTGGCTTCCCCTTGGTGGTCACTGCATGTTATACACTCTCTGGCCTCCCTTGGTGGTCACTGCATGTTATACACTCTCTGGCCTCCCCTGGTGGTCACTGCATGCTATGCAGTCTCTAGCTTCCCCCTGGTTGTCATTGCAGTTATACACTCTCTGGCCTCCCCTTGTGGTCACTGCATGTTATACAGTCTGTGGCGTCCCCTGGTGGTCACTTTACGTTATACAGGCTCTAGCCTCCCCTGATGGTCAATGCATGTTATACAGTGTCTGGTCCCCTGGTGGTCACTGTATGTTATACAGTCTCTGCATTCCCCTGGTGGTCACTGTGTGTTATACAGTCTCTTGCCTCCCGTGGTGGTCACTGCATGTTATACAGTCTCCAGCTTCCCCCTGGTGGTCACTGCAGTGATACATTCTAAATCTCCCCATGGTGGTCACTGCGTGTTATACAGTGTCTAGCTTCCCATGGTGGTCACTGCATGTTATACAGTCTCTAGCTTCCCCCTGGTGGTCACTGGATGTTATACAGTCTCTGGCCTCCCCTGGTGGTCACTGCATGTTATACAGTCTCTGGCCTCCTCTGGTGGTCACTGCATGTTATACATGCTCAGCCTCCCTAGTGGTCACTGCGTGTTATACAGGATCTAGCCTCCCTGGTGGTCATAGGGTATTATACATGCTCTGGCCTCCCCTGGTGGTCACTGCATGTTATACAGTCTCTGGCCTCCCCTGGTGGTCACTGCATGTTATACAGTCTCTAGCTCCCCGTTGGTGGTCACTGCATGTTATACAGTCTCTGGCCTCCCCTGGTGGTCACTGCATGTTGTACAGCCTCTAGCCTTCCCCTGGTGGTCACTGCATGTTATAAAGTCTCTAGCTACAACCTGGTGGTCACTGCATGGTATACAGTCTCTGGCCTCCCCTGGTGGTGAATGCATGTTATACAGTCTCTAGCTTCCCCCTGGTGGTCACTGCATGTTATACAGTATCTAGCTTCCCCCTGGTGGTCACTGCATGTTATTCAGTATCTAGCTTCCCCCTGGTGGTCACTGCAGTTATACATTCTCTAGCTCCCCTTGGTGGCCACTGCATGTTATACAGTCTCTGGCCTCCAGTGGAAGTGACTGCATGTTATACAGACTCTGGACTTCCCTGGTAGTCACTGCATGTTACCCGGTCTCTAGCTTCCCCCTGGTGGTCACTGCATGTTACACCGTCTCTAGCTTCCCCCTGGTGGTCACTGGATGTTATACAGTCTCTGGCCTCCCCTGGTGGTCACTGCATGTTATACAGTCTCTAGCTCCCCGTTGGTGGTCACTGCATGTTATACAGTCTCTGGCCTCCCCTGGTGGTCACTGCATGTTGTACAGCCTCTAGCTTTCCCCTGGTGGTCACTGCATGTTATAAAGTCTCTAGCTACAACCTGGTGGTCACTGCATGGTATACAGTCTCTGGCCTCCCCTGGTGGTGAATGCATGTTATACAGCCTCTAGCTTTCCCCTGGTGGTCACTGCATGTTATAAAGTCGCTAGCTACAACCTGGTGGTCACTGCATGGTATACAGTCTCTGGCCTCCCCTGGTGGTGAATGCATGTTATACAGCCTCTAGCTTTCCCCTGGTGGTCACTGCATGTTATAAAGTCGCTAGCTACAACCTGGTGGTCACTGCATGGTATACAGTCTCTGGCCTCCCCTGGTGGTGAATGCATGTTATACAGTCTCTAGCTTCCCCTGGTGATCACTGCATGTTATACAGTATCTAGCTTCCCCTGGTGGTCACTGCATGTTATTCAGTATCTAGCTTCCCCTGGTGGTCACTGCAGTTATACATTCTCTAGCTCCCCTTGGTGGCCACTGCATGTTATACAGTCTCTGGCCTCCAGTGGAAGTGACTGCATGTTATACAGTGTCTAGCTTCCCTTGGTGGTCACTGCATGTTATACAGTCTCTGGCCTCCCCTGGTGGTCACTGCATGTTATACAGTCTCTGGCCTCCGCTGGTGGTCACTGCATGTTATACAGTCTCTAGCTCCCCGTTGGTGGTCACTGCATGTTATACAGTCTCTGGCCTCCCCTGGTGGTCACTGCATGTTGTACAGCCTCTAGCTTTCCCCTGGTGGTCACTGCATGTTATAAAGTCTCTAGCTATAACCTGGTGGTCACTGCATGGTATACAGTCTGTGGCCTCCCCTGGTGGTGAATGCATGTTATACAGTCTCTAGCTTCCCCCTGGTGGTCACTGCATGTTATACAGTATCTAGCTTCCCCCTGGTGGTCACTGCAGTTATACATTCTCTAGCTCCCCTTGGTGGCCACTGCATGTTATACAGTCTCTGGCCTCCAGTGGAAGTGACTGCATGTTATACAGTGTCTAGCTTCCCTTGGTGGTCACTGCATGTTATACAGTCTCTGGCCTCCCCTGGTGGTCACTGCATGTTAGACAGTCTCTGGCTTCCCCTGGTGATCACTGCATGTTATACAGTATATATCTTCCCCTTGGGGGTCATTGCATATTTTACAGGCTCTAGCCTCCCCTGGTGGTCACTGCATGTTATACAGTCTCTAGCTTCCCTTCGTTGTCACTGCATGTTATACAGTCTCTAGCTTTCCTTTGGTGGTCACTGCATGTTATACAGTCTCTGGCGTCCCCTGGTGGTCACTGCATGTTATACACTCTCTGGCCTCCCCTGGTGGTCACTGCATGTTAAACACTCTCTGGCCTCCCCTGGTGGTCACTGCATGTTATACAGTCTCTAGCTTCCCCTTGGTGGTCACTGCATGTTATACACTCTCTGGCCTCCCCTGGTGGTCACTGCATGTTATGCAGTCTCTAGCTTCCCCCTGGTTGTCACTGCAGTTATACACTCTCTGGCCTCCCTTGTGGTCACTGCATGTTATACAGTCTGTGGCGTCCCCTGGTGGTCACTTTACATTATACAGGCTCTAGCCTCCCCTGATGGTCACTGCATGTTATACAGTCTCTGGTCCCCTGGTTGTCACTGTATGTTATACACTCTCTGGCCTCCCTGGTGGTCACTGCATGTTATACAGTCTCTGCCCTCCCCTGGTGGTCACTGCGTGTTATACAGTTTCTAGTTTCAGCTTGGTGGTCACTGCATGTTATACAGTCTCTGGCCTCCCGTGGTGGTCACTGCATGTTATACAGTCTCTAGCTTCCCCTGGTGGTCACTGCAGTTATACATTCTAAATCTCCCTTGGTGGTCACTGCATGTTCTACAGTCTCTGGCCTCCTGTGGCAGTGACTGCCTGTTATACAGTGTCTAGCTTCCCATGGTGGTCACTGCGTGTTATACAGTCTCTGGCCTTCCCTGGTAGTCACTGCATGTTACACAGTCTCTAGCTTCCCCTGGTGGTCACTGGATGTTATACAGTCTCTGGCCTCCCCTGGTGGTCACTGCATGTTATACAGTCTCTGACCTCCTCCGGTGGTCACTGCATGTTATACATGCTCAGCCTCCCCTGGTGGTCACTGCGTGTTATACAGGATCTAGCCTCCCTGGTGGTCACTGGGTGTTATACATGCTCTGGCCTCCCTGGTGGTCACTGCATGCTATACAGTCTCTGGCCTCCCTGGTGATCGTTGTGTTATACAGTCTCTTGCCTCCCCTGGTGGTCACTGCATGTTATACAGTCTCTAGTTTTCCCTGGTGGTCACTGTATGTTATACAGTTTCTGGCCTTCCTTGTGGTCACTGCAGGTTATACAGTCTCTGGCCTCCGCTGGTGGTCACTGCATGTTATACAGTCTCTAGCTTCCCCTTGGTGGTCACTGCATGTTATACAGTCTCTGGCCTCCCCTGGTGGTCACAGCATATTGTACAGTTTCTAGCTTTTCCCTGGTGGTCACTGCATGTTATAAAGTCTCTAGCTACCCCCTGGTGGTCACTGCATGTTATACAGTCTGTGGCCTCCCCTGGTGGTCACTGCATGTTATACAGTCTCTAGCTTCCCTCTGGTGGTCACTGTATGTTATACAGTATCTAGCTTCCCCCTGGTGGTCACTGCATGTTATTCAGTATCTAGCTTCCCCCTGGTGGTTACTGCAGTTATAGATTCTCTAGCTACCCTTGGTGGCCACTGCATGTTATACAGTCTCTGGCCTCCAGTGGAAGTAACTGCATGTTATACAGTGTCTAGCTTCCCATGGTGGTCACTGCATGTTATACAGTCTCTGGCCCCCCCTGGTGGTCTCTGCATGTTAGACAGTCTCTAGCTTCTCCCTGGTGATCACTGCATGTTATACAGAATCTAGCTTCCCTTGGAGGTCACAGCATATTTTACAGGCTCTAGCCTCCCTGGTGGTCACTGCATGTTATACAGTCTCTTGCTTCCCCTTCGTGGTCACTGCATGTTATACAGTCTCTAGCTTTCCCTTGGTGGTCACTGCATGTTATACAGTCTCTGGCGTCCCCTGGTGGTCACTGCATGTTATACACTCTCTGGCCTCCCCTGGTGGTCACAGCATGTTTTTCAGTCTCCAGGTTCTCCCTGGTGGTCACTGCATGTTATACAGTCTCTGGCCTCCCCTGGTGATCATTGCATGTTACACAGACTATAGCTTCCCCCTGGTGGTCACTGCCTATTATACAGTCTCTGGCCTCCCCTGGTGGTCACTGCGTGTTATACAGTTTCTAGCTTCACCTTGGTGGTCACTGCGTGTTATACAGTCTCTGGCCTTCCCTGGTAGTCACTGCATGTTACACAGTCTCTAGCTTCCCCCTGGTGGTCACTGGATGTTATACAGTCTCTAGCCTCCCCTGGTGGTCACTGCATGTTATACAGTCTCTGGCCTCCTCCGGTGGTCACTGCATGTTATACATGCTCAGCCTCCCCTGGTGGTCACTGTGTGTTATACAGGATCTAGTTTTCCCCTGGTGGTCACTGTATGTTATACAGTTTCTGGCCTTCCTTGTGGTCACTGCATGTTATACAGTCTCTGGCCTCCGCTGGTGGTCACTGCATGTTATACAGTCTCTAGCTTCCCCTTGGTGGTCACTGCATGTTATACAGTCTCTGGCCTCCCCTGGTGGTCACTGCATATTGTACAGTTTCTAGCTTTCCCCTGGTGGTCACTGCATGTTATAAAGTCTCTAGCTACCCCCTGGTGGTCACTGCATGTTATACAGTCTGTGGCCTCCCTGGTGGTCACTGCATGTTATACAGTCTCTAGCTTCCCTCTGGTGGTCACTGTATGTTATACAGTATCTAGCTTCCCCTGGTGGTCACTGCATGTTATTCAGTATCTAGCTTCCCCTGGTGGTTACTGCAGTTATACATTCTCTAGCTACCCCTGGTGGCCACTGCATGTTATACAGTCTCTGGCCTCCAGTGGAAGTAACTGCATGTTATACAGTGTCTAGCTTCCCATGGTGGTCACTGCATGTTATACAGTCTCTGGCCCCCCCTGGTGGTCTCTGCATGTTAGACAGTCTCTAGCTTCTCCCTGGTGATCACTGCATGTTATACAGTATCTAGCTTCCCCTTGGAGGTCACAGCATATTTTACAGGCTCTAGCCTCCCCTGGTGGTCATTGCATGTTATACAGTCTCTTGCTTCCCCTTCGTGGTCACTGCATGTTATACAGTCTCTAGCTTTCCCTTGGTGGTCAGTGCATGTTATACAGTCTCTGGCGTCCCCTGGTGGTCACTGCATGTTATAGACTCTCTGGCCTCCCCTGGTGGTCACTGCATGTTATACAGTCTCCAGCTTCTCCCTGGTGGTCACTGCATGTTATACAGTCTCTGGCCTCCCCAGGTGATCATTGCATGTTACACAGTCTCTGGCCTTCCCTGGTTGTCACTGCGTGTTATACAGTCTCTGGCGTCCCCTGGTGGTCACTGTAGGAAGGTGGAATCTGACTGCTTGGTTGCCCCCACTTTTTTCCTGGTGTTTTGCTAGTTTTCGACTTAGTTTGGCTGGGATCCTGCTATTCAGGACCCCAGCCTATCTGCTTTCCCCTTAAATTGATTACATGTACTTTAATTACACTCCAAATTGGGTTCTGGGGTACGCTTATGAGTCCCTAGTATATGGTATACTATGTACCCAGGGCATTGGTACCCCAGAGGCCTCCCAGGGGCTGCAGCATGTATTATGCCACCCCTGAGAGGCCATCCAAAATGACACAACAGGTCTGCTACAACAGCCTGTGTAAGGTGGTGTATCCACCCCTTACTGAGATATAGGTTCCATATATCTCTCCATATCACTGCACATGTAAACCTAGGCTATAAGTCACCCCTATAGCAGGCCTTATCAATCCTGAAGGCAGGGTGCTGGGTTTCATGTGAGAGGGTGCCCATGCATGAGCAGAGACCCTCTGCAGCTTTCGGAATCTTCATTCCGGGGTTGTTTGTGATGCAGACAACCATATACTCTTAAGTGCATTATAACCTCGCGGTAAATGCTAACTTGAGAATGGCTGCATGGAAACATGTTGTGTTTGGTGTCAAACACTTTGGAATCATACCTCCACCCCAGTAACTGGGGTGGGAGGTATGATTCCACCCTACTAGAGGGAGAAACATGGCACCACCGGTACACCTGGTACCAGCTTAACAGAACCCTGGCATCACAAAATGGATGCTGCAGCCACAGACACGAGTCTGCCCTGCTGCTGGACGAAACTCCGGCAGAGGAGGCCTGGACAATAGGTTTCCTGTCACAGGGAGGTTTGGCCACCTCCCAGACAGGCTTTAGTGTATTGGGGCTGGGTGGGTGCACTCCAAGAGTGCTTTGAAGTCTGCACTGGGGGCACATTTGGTGTCCCTGTGCATAGTCCAGCTCAAACCGGTTGCAGGGGCACACAGCCCCTGCTCTGGCGCGAAACTGGACAAAGGAAATGGGTGTAGCCACCCCTCTTTCCTGACCCTCCCATAGGTGGGTCCCCAGAGTTTGTCCCACCCCTTCCTTGGGTATAATGTAGGAACCCATGACTACAGGACTTTAGATTACACCTGGACTAAACTCTGACACAGAAACCAACTACTTCGACGATCTGCACTACGCTGGATGACTGAAGAATCTCGCTTGGAGTAAAGGAGTTACTCCCCTGCAAGGGAGACACCTTTAACGCAACTGACCGGTTGGCATCTCCGAAGCTCCTGCGGACTCCGAAGAATCTTGCCACACAGGAGGTGGGTTCCCAAGGTCTCTAAGGTTGATCTGTGCCCTCAGCAAGTTTGAGGCCCGTATCCCTTGTGGAGACCGTGCAAACCGAACCCCTGGACACCGTGCCCATTTGCAGAAGCATCAGCTTTCCACCGACCCCTGAGGCTGAGCTTTGAGTTACTTGTAGCCCTGACCCCGAGCAGTGATTGCACTGATGATTGCTGGCCTACACTCAACGAGTGTTCCGTGGGCCGCCATTTTGAGATTCCTCTCGAGGCCCCTTCGCGATCCCTGGTCCGTTGACCTGTGGGTTCCCAAGAAGGCAACTCTAACTTTTATTGGGCTTCCCTGGTTGCTCCAGACGTGCCCTGACTCTCCATCGCTTTTGGAGTCCCCAGGACCTTGCTGGTCCGCACAGAAGCATCTTTTCTCTTCCTGCGTGGGTTGCTGTTGCCAAGGCTTGTTGTGTTCAATCCTAGCACCGACACCCCAGCACTCGACATCCTTCGTGGGACAGCTCGAATCCGGCTCCTGGTCATCCTTGACGTCTCCGGGACCCCGTGGATGCAGAGTCAAGCTTCACGTCTTCGCACCTGAAGCACCCAACATCGGTGGGCATTCGATTGCTCCGCTCCTGGTCACTGGCTAGTGACCCAGACTCTGTCCCCTCTGCTTTCAGGTTCTTCACATCTTCGATCCAGGCTTGGATCACCCCGGACACTTTCCTTCGTCACAGCAGCAGCACTTTGCAGCAGATCGCCATTGAAATCAACGACGATTCCCGACACCCTTTAACACCTATGCACCCGGCTTCCCTGGGTGAGGTAACTCGAGTACTCCGGTGCTCACATGGGTGTTGGCCCTAGAACCCCTTAAGTCTAAAGGGGTTTGCTGAAAGTCCTCTCCTAAGTGTCCTGTTGCTTTAAAATTCCAACTGCGACTTTCCTCATAGAATCCTACGGCGCTCGCGGCTGTGTTCTCACACTGCACACGTCCCCCGTGGGTCTCCTGTGTCACTACCTTGGGTGGTTCCTGGGGGTCCCAGCGATTCTACGTGCTCTAGGCACTGTGTCTAGTCAAGTCGTGGTTCTTATACCACTTTCTTAATATATGGTTTGGTCCCCCCCTGGGGCCCATTGTATATTTTGCTATTTACTGTCGTTTTAATACTGTAATATTGCGTATATTGGACTCTAATCTCATAAAGAGATTAGTAGTTAGTGTTTAGAAATAAATGCATATATTTTATATATACCTTGTGTGGTTCTCCTTTCATTTGGTCATTCAAGAGGTTATAATCCGGTAAACCAAGCTGCTTTACACTCCTTCAAGACTTAGCCTGAAGGTTGCTCTCCATAGCTACCACTAGGTTAGCTTTCAATAAAGGTTGTCTTTAAACCTATCATCAATAAGGGTCGTTTGGACTGGTGCAAGGTGCCCACTATAGCTAGTGGACAGCAAATGCCAGGCCAACTTCTCACATTGGTGTGCAGCGGTTGGATTCAAGCTTGCTATTGCTTTACCAGATAATCTCTTTGAGTGACTAACTGAAAAAACACTATAGGTACATAGGTACATATAAATCAAGTTTAGAATACAGTAAGTTCTACTGAACTTAGAGTTGTGTGTCAAGGGCTTAGCACACCCTTTCTACAACTCAAGAGAGTTTAGTAGGCCCCACTAGAGTAGGTAGGTGCATACACCACACCACACTAGTCATGTCTGGGGCAGCTGAAGAGGAAAGGCCAGGTAGTGAACGCTATTATGACCCAGACTCTGATGCTGGCCAGGGGGATCAAAATAATTCCAACCTGGAAAATCCAATTCTTCCTGAAGGTGAGGAAGGAGACCCCAGTGGGGTTCTCTTTACCCCACCTGGAAGGGTTAATAGTCTACCAAGAAGATCAAGATCTCTGTGAGAAGTTGGCCTGGCATATGCTGTCCACTAGGTATAGTGGGCACCTTGTACCAGTCCAAACTACCCTTATTGATGATAGGTTTAAAGACAACCTTTATTGAAAGCTATCCTAGTGGTAGCTATGGAGAGCAGCCTTCAGGCTAAGTCTTGAAGGAGTGTAAAGCAGCTTCGTTTACCAGATTATAACCTCTTGAATGACCAAATGAAAGGAGAACCACACAAGGTATATATATAAAATATATGTATTTATTTCTAAACATTAACTACTAATCTCTTTATGAGATTAGAGTCCAAGATACACAATATTACAGTATTAAAACGACAGTAAATAGCACAATATACAAAGGGCCCCAGAGGGGGACCAAACCATATATTAAGAAAGTGGTATAAGAACCATGACTTGACTAGACACAGTGCCTAGAGCACGTAGAATCGCTGGGACCCCAAGGAACCACCCAAGGTAGTGACACAGGAGACCCACGGGGACGTGTGCAGTGTGAGAACACAGCCGCGAGCGCCGTAGGATTCTATGAGGAAAGTCGCTGTTGGAATTTTAAAGCAAAGGACACTTAGAAGAGGACTTTGAGCAAACCCCTTTAGACTTAAGGGTTCTAGGGCCAACACCCACGGGAGCACCGTAGTACTCGAGTTACCTCACCCAGGGAAACCGGGTGCATAGGTGTCAAAGGGTGTCGGGAATCGTCGTTGATTTCAATGGCGATCTGCTGCAAAGTGCTGCTGCCGTGAAGGAGAAAAGTGTCCGGTGTGATCCAAGCCTAGATCGAAGATGTGAAGAACCGGAAAGCAGAGGGTACAGAGTCTGGGTCACTAGCCAGTGACCAGGAGCGGAGCAATCGAATGCCCACCGATGTCGGGTGCTTCAGGTGCGAAGAGGTGAAGCTTGACTCTACAGCCACGGGGTCCCGGAGACGTCAAGGACAACCAGGAGCCGGATTCCAGCTGTCCCACAAAGGATGTCGAGTGATGTGTGTCGGTGCTTGGATTGAACACAACAAGCCTTAGCAACAGCAACCCACGCAGGAAGAGAAAAGATGCTTCTGTGCGGACCAGTAAGGTCCTGGGGACTCCCCACGTGATGGAGAGTCAGGGCACGTCTGGAGCAACCAGAGAAGCCCAATAAAAGTTAGTGTTGCTTTCTTGGGGATCCACAGGTCAACGGACCAGGGATCGCGAAGGGACCTCCAGAGGAATCACAAAATGGTGGCCCCTGGAACAGTCGTTGAGTGTAGGCCTGCAATCTTCGGTGTGATCATTGCTCGGGGTCAGGGCTACAAATAACCCAAAGCTCAACGTCAGGGGTTGCCGGAAAGCTGATGCTTCTGCAAATGGACGCGGAGCCCAGGGGTTCGGGTTGCACGGTCTCCACGAGGGATACGGGCCTCAGACTTGCTGTGGGCACAGATCGACCTCTAAGACCTTGGAAAACCTGCCTCCTGTATGGCAATAATCTTCGGAGTCCGTCGGAGCTTCGGAGATGCCAACCGGTCAGTTGCGTTAAAGGTGCCTGCCTTGCAGGGGAGTAACTCCTTTACTCCAAGGGAGATTCTTCAGTCATCCAGCGTAGTGTAGATCATCGAAGTACTTGGTTTCTGTGTCAGAGTTTAGTCCAGGTGTAAACTAAAGTCCTGTAGTCAGGGTTCCTACTTTATACCCAAGGAAGGGGTGGGACAAACTCTGGGGACCCACCTATGGGAGGGTCAGGAAAGAGGGGTGGCTACACCCATTTCCTTTGTCCAGTTTCACGCAGAGCAGGGGCTGGTAGCCCTGCAACCGGTTTGAGCTGGACTATGCACAGGGACACCAAATGTGCCCCCAGTGCAGACTTGAAAGCACTCTGGGAGTGCACCCACCCAGCCCCAATACACTAAAGCCTGTCTGGGAGGTGGTCACACCTCCCTGTGACAGGAAACCTATTGTCCAGGCCTCCCCTGCTGGAGTTTCGTCCAGCAGCAGGAGGGCAGACTCGTGTCTGTGGCTGCAGCATCCATTTTGTGATGCCAGGGTTCTGTTAAGCTGGTACCGGGTGTACCGGTGGTGCCATGTTTCTCCCTCTAGTAGGGTGGAATCATACCTCCCACCCCAGTTACTGGGGTGGAGGTATGATTCCAAGGTGTTTGACACCGAACACGGCATATTTCCATGCAGCCATTCTCGAGTTAGCATTTACCGCGAGGTTATAATGCACTTAAGAGTATATGGTCTGGCTGCATCACAAACAACCCCGGAATGAAGATTCCGAAAGCTGCAGAGGGGCTCTGCTCATGCATGAGCACCCTCTCACATGAAACCCAGCACCCTGCCTTCAGGATTGTTAACCCCTTCCGTGCGCGGTAAATTCTCCCGCTGTGCAGGAGAATTAACGCGTGGGCGGGCTTTCGACGGCCCCCAGCCGTCGTGAGCACATGCCCACTGTAACGCGTGACGGCTGGGGGCCGTCGTGAGCATGCCAGGGGTTAAGGCCTGCAATAGGGGTGACTGATAGGTTTACATATGCAGTGATATTGAGAGATATAGGGAACCTATATCTCAGTAAGGGGTGGATACACCACCTTACACAGGCTGCTGTAGCAGACCTGTTGTGTCATTTAAAAGGCTTCCCAGGGGTGGCACAATACATGCTGCAGCCCCTGGTAGGCCTCTGGGGTACCTATGCCCTGGGTACATAGTATACCATATACTAGGGACTCACAAGGGTACCCCAGAATCCAATCTGGAGTGTACCTAAAGTACATACAGTCAATTTAGAGTAGAAAGCAGTTAGACTGGGGTCCTGATTAGCAGGGCCTCAGTCTGGCTAAGTCGAAAAACAGTGAAACATCAGCAAAAAGTGGGGGTAACTATAAGAAGCAGATCTTACTCTCCTACAATCTCCTTCTCAGGAATCTAATCATTCTGGTACGTCTATAGGGTCCTCTGCTTCTCATAAAAGGGCATCCTCTTATGAGAAGAAATGCCAACTGCTTGAGTTTGAGAGAACTAAGCTCAGAATCAAGAGAGAGCAATTGACCTTAGACAGGGAATCCCTGGAGCTTCAGAGAGTTTCTCAAAAGTTGGGGCTAGAGTCCCATGGTGGCAGCCACAGTGTCCCTAGAGGTAGAGAACATACTCATGACCATAGGAACCTGAACAAGATTGTCCCTCCCTACCAGAGTGGGGATGACATCCACAAATGGATAACTGCACTGGAGAGGGCCTGTAAAGTACAGAGGGTCCCTCAGGAGCAGTGGGCAGCAATCTTGTGGCTCTCCTTTGCAGACAAAGGTAGAGACAAGCTCCTTACTGTAAGAGAAGAGGATGCTGATAATTATAAAGTCCTGAATAGTGCTCTAATTGATGGGTTTGGCCTAACCACTGAACAATACAGGTTAAAGTTCAGAGACACCCCAAAGGCACAGACTCAGGACTGGATTGACTTTGTAGATTGTGCTAATAAGGCTCTGGAAGGTTGGATACATGGCAGCAAGGTGCATGACTTTTTAGGATTGTACAATTTGATTATGAGGGAGCAGATCCTTAATAATTGTCAAAACCAGCTTTTACACCAGTACCTGGTGGACTCTGATCTGACCTCTCCCCAAGAATTGGGAAAGAAGGCAGACAAATGGGTCAGAACCAGAGTAAAGCCAAAGAATCAGGGTGGTGACCAGAAGAAAGATTCTTCCAAAAACCAAGAGAAAGGTGGGGATGAATCAAAGACAAATCCCCTACAGGGCCCCAAAAGTCCTCTCCTGGGGGTGGGCCCCAAACTCCTTCCTCCCCTGAAAAGAAGCCTTATTGCCATAACTGTAAGAAGTCTGGCCACTGGAAAAATGACCCCAGTTGCTCCAAGGCTGGCAATAAGGAAAATGTTCCTCCCAGCAATACTACCACTGCTCCTGGTACTACAAGTAGTAATCCCCCAGGTGGTAGTAATGCCCCCAAAAAGTTAGGTGGGTTGGTATGGGGAACTGAGGTGGACCCCAGCTTATCAAGGTCCTCCTCCCAGGCCTCCTCAGTAGACTGATGGTGGCATGGGATTTGCCACTTTTACTATGAGTCCAAATACTTTGGGCAAGTACAGACAGGAGCCCCCTAATCAATGGTCAGAAGGCGTTGGCATTCAGGGACACAGGGGCTAGTGTCACCATGGTGACAGGGAAACTAGTCCCCCCTCAACAGCTTTTACCTGAGTTCAAGTACCAGGTGACCAACATTGATGGTATCAGATCAGATCATCCCATGGCCATAGTCAATCTCAGCTGGGGAGGGGTCACTGGCCCAAAGAGAGTGGCAGTGTCCCCAAACTTGCCTGTAGATTGCCTGTTGAGCAATGATCTGGAGGTTTCAGCCTGGGCTGAAGTTGAATACCAGGCCCATTTAAAAATGTTGGGCCTCTCTGAGAAGGTTGGTGGGGCTGTTAGGGCCTCAGCCCCATCCCAGAGGAAATTTTGGAGAAGTGGAGCCTGAAAGAATGGCCCACTCTACTCCCCAAGAGAGCAGAAGGGTCGAAGAAAAGTCTTCTTCCCCCCAGACTATAGGTAAGGGTCAGCTTCCTCAGGGAACTGATCCTACCCCTAATGAAAGAACTGCCCCAGAGGTGGTCAGGCCTGGCCTGGCAACACCCCTGATGGCAGGTGACCATTCCAAGGTGGTACCCAGTCTGGAGCAGGTAACCTGCCCCTCTCTACCCTCCCTCTGTCAGCCCAGGGCTGCAGAGGTCAGGGAGGTCAGTGGACCCCTAAGGGCTACCTGTCCAGAGGAACCCCCTCATCCACAGATTAGGGGCACCCAGTCTAGTAGCCCTAGCCAGGTAAAAATTCCTCAGCACACTGAGGGATCCCTCTTACCATTGTGTAGGGACCTCCCCAGATGGACTCTGTTGGGCAAAGGCAAACCTGGGACCAAGTGGTTCCAAACCTACCGTGTCCCTCCATTGTTCCAACCAAAGGGACCCAACCCCCAGCTGTAGGCTGCCAGAGGTTGATCCTTAGGGCCAGCTACAACTCAGTCATGGAAAGAAAGGCCTCCATGGTGACCAGTGATCTGAGGAAGCTGAAGCCAACTTTATTAGGGCCTCACTTCTCTACTCAGACACCCCACCAGCCTTTTACTTTGCCAAAACACACCACAGGTAGTAATTCCAAATGGTGGAGATCATCCAATACCCTTGGGGTTAGGAATTGCTTAGTGGACCATAAGACAGGGGGTAACCATGCTAGTGCAGGTTCTTCCTTATATGGTCACTTAGTCAATAAAGGCTCAACTGGACAAGGTTAGCCTTATCTCCTTTCGTTTGGGGGGGGGGTTATGTAGGAAGGTGGAATCTGACTGCATGGTTGCCCCCACTTTTTTCCTGGTGTTTTGCAGGTTTTCGACTTAGTTTGGCTGGGATCCTGCTATTCAGGACCCCAGCCTATCTGCTTTCCCCTTAAATTGATTACATGTACTTTAATTACCCTCCAGATTGGATTCTAGGGTACCCTTATGAGTCCCTAGTATATGGTATACTATGTACCCAGGGCATAGGTACCCCAGAGGCCTCCCAGGGGCTGCAGCATGTATTATGCCACCCCTGAGAGGCCATCCAAAATGACACAACAGGTCTGCTACAGCAGCCTGTGTAAGGTGGTGTATCCACCCCTTACTGAGATATAGGTTCCCTATATCTCTCCATATCACTGCACATGTAAACCTATCAGTCACCCCTATGGCAGGCCTTATCAATCCTGAAGGCAGGGTGCTGGGTTTCATGTGAGAGGGTGCCCATGCATGAGCAGAGCCCCTCTGCAGCTTTCGGAATCTTCATTCCGGGGTTGTTTGTGATGCAGCCAACCATATACTCTTAAGTGCATTATAACCTCGCAGTAAATGCTAACTTGAGAATGGCTGCATGGAAACATGTCGTGTTTGGTGTCAAACACCTTGGAATCATACCTCCGATTCCACCCTACTAGAGGGAGAAACATGGCACCGCCGGTACACCCGGTACCAGCTTAACAGAACCCTGGCATCACAAAATGGATTCTGCAGCCACAGACACGAGTCTGCCCTCCTGCTGCTGGACGAAACTTCGGCAGGGGCGGCCTGGACAATAGGTTTCCTGTCACAGGGAGGTGTGACCACCTCCCAGACAGGCTTTAGTGTATTGGGGCTGGGTGGGTGCACTCCAAGAGTGCTTTGAAGTCTGCACTGGGGGCACATTTGGTGTCCCTATGCATAGTCCAGCTCAAACCGGTTGCAGGGGCTACCAGCCCCTGCTCTGGCGTGAAACTGGACAAAGGAAATGGGTGTAGCCACCCCTCTTTCCTGACCCTCCCATAGGTGGGTCCCCAGAGTTTGTCCCACCCCTTCCTTGGGTATAAAGTAGGAACCGCTGACTACAGGATTTTAGATTACACCTGGACTAAACTCTGACACAGAAACCAAGTACTTCGACGATCTACACTATGCTGGATGACTGAAGAATCTCCCTTGGAGTTAAGGAGTTACTCCCCTGCAAGGCAGGCACCTTTAACGCAACTGACCGGTTGGCATCTCCGAAGCTCCTGCGGACTCCGAAGAATATTGCCATACAGGAGGTGGTTTCCAAAGGTCTCTGAGGACGATCTGTGCCCACAGCAAGTCTGAGGCTCATATCCCTCGTGGAGACCGTGCAACCCGAACCCCTGGACACCGCGACCATTTGCAGAAGCATCAGCTTTCCGGCAACCCCTGAGGCTGAGCTTTGGGTTGTTTGTAGCCCTGACCCCAAGCAGTAATTGCACTGAAGATTGCTGGCCTACACTCAATGAGTGTTCCGTGGGCCGCCATTTTGTGATTCCTCTTGAGGCCCCTTCGCGATCCCTGGTCCGTTGACCTGTGGATCCCCAAGAAAGCAACACTAACTTTTATTGGGCTTCCCTGGTTGCTCCAGACGTGCCCTGACTCTCTATCACCTGGGAAGTCCCCAGGACCTTGCTGGTCCGCACAGACGCATCTTTTCTCTTCCTGCGTGGGTTTCTGTTGCCAAGGCTTGTTGTATTCAATCCGAGCACCGACACCCTAGCACTCGACATCCTTCGTGGCACAACTCGAATCCAGCTCCTGGTCGTCCTTGACGTTTCTGGGACCCCGTGGCTGCAGAGTCAAGCTTCACCTCTTCGCACCTGAAGCACCCAACATCGGTGGGCATTCGATTGCTCCGCTCCTGGTCACTGGCTAGTGACCCAGACTCTGTCCCCTCTGCTTTCAGGTTCTTCACATCTTCGATCCAGGCTTGGATCACCCCGGACACTTTCCTTCGTCACGGCAGCAGCACTTTACAGCAGATCGCCATTGAAATCAATGACGATTCCCGACACCCTTTGACACCTATGCACCCGGCTTCCCTGGGTGAGGTAACTCGAGTACTCCGGTGCTCACGTGGGTGTTGGCCCTAGAACCCCTTAAGTCTAAAGGGGTTTGCTGAAAGTCCTCTCCTAAGTGTCCTTTTGCTTTAAAATTCCAACCGCGACTTTCCTCATAGAATCCTACGGCGCTTGCGGCTGTGTTCTCACACTGCACACGTCCCCCGTGGGTCTCCTGTGTCACTACCTTGGGTGGTTCCTGGGGGTCCTAGCGATTCTACGTGCTCTAGGCACTGTGTCTAGTCAAGTCGTGGTTCTTATACCACTTTCTTAATATATGGTTTGGTCCCCCCCGGGGCCCATGGTATATTGTGCTATTTACTGTCGTTTTAATACTGTAATATTGTGTATCTTGGACTCTAATCTCAGAAAGAAATTAGTAGTTACTGTTTAGAAATAAATGCATATATTTTATATATACCTTGTGTGGTTCTCCTTTCATTTGGTCATTCAAGAGGTTATTATCCGGTAAACTAAGCTGCTTTACACTCCTTCAAGACTTAGCCTGAAGGCTGCTCTCCATAGCTACCACTAGGATAGCTTTCAATAAAGGTTGTCTTTAAACCTATCATCAATAAGGGTCGTTTGGACTGGTGCAAGGTGCCCACTATAACTAGTGGACAGCATATGCTAGGCCAACTTCTCACAGTCACTGCGTGTTATACAGGCTCGGGCCTCCCCTAGTGGCCACTGCGTGTTATACAGGCTCTGGCCTCCCCTGGTGGTCACTGCATGTTATACAGTCTCTAGCTTCCCCCTGGTGGTCACTACATAGTATACAGTATCTAGCTTCCCCCTGGTGGTCACTGCAGTTATACATTCTCTAGCTTCCCATGGTGGTCACTGCATGTTATACAGTCTCTGGCCTCCCTGGTGGTCACTGCATGTTACACAGTCTCTAGCTTCCCCTTGGTGGTCACTGCGTGTTATCCAGTTTCTATCTTCACCTTGGTGGTCACTGCATGTTATACAGGCTCTAGCTTCCCTTGGTGGTCACTGCATGTTATGCAGTCTCTGGCATCCCTTGGTGGTCACTGCATGTTATACACTCTCTGGCCTCCCCTGGTGGTCACTGCATGCTATACAGTTTCTAGCTTCCCCTTGGTGGTCACTGCATGTTATACAGTCTCTGGCTTCCCCTGGTGGCCACCTCATGTTATACAGTCTCTGGCCTCCCCTGGTGGTCAATGCATGTTATACAGTCTCTGGCATCTCCTGGTGGTCACTGCTTGTTATACAGTCTCTAGTTTCACCTTGGTGGTCACTGCATGTTATCCAGTCTCAAGCTTTCCCTTGGTGGTCACTGCATATTATACAGTCTCTGGCGTCCCATGGCGGTCACTGCGTGTTATACAGGCTCTGGCCTCCCCTGGTGGTCACTGCATGTTATACAGTCTCTAGTTTTCCCCTGGTGGTCACTGCTTGTTATACAGTCTCTAGCCTCTCCTGGTGGTCACTGCGTGTTATACAGTCTCTGGCCTCCCTTGGTGGCCACTGCATGTTAAACACTTTCTGGCCTCTCCTGGTGGTCACTGCACGTTATACAGTCTCTGGCCTCCCCTGGTGTAGGAAGGTGGAATCTGACTGCATGGTTGCCCCCACTTTTTTCCTGGTGTTTTGCTGGTTTTGGACTTAGTTTGGCTGGGATCCTGCTATTCAGGACCCCAGCCTATCTGCTTTCCCTTAAATTGATTGCATGTACTTTAGGTACACTCCAGATTGGATTCTGGGGTACCCTTATAAGTCCCTAGTATATGGTATACTATGTACCCAGGGCAGAGGTACCCCAGAGGCCTCCCAGGGGCTGCAGCATTTATTATGCCACCCCTGAGAGGCCATCCAAAATGACACAGACAGCAGGTCTGCTACAGCAGCCTGTGTAAGGTGGTATGCACCCCTTACTGAGATATAGGTTCCCTATATGTCTCCATATCACTGCACATGTAAACCTATCAGTCACCCCTATGGCAGGCCTTAACAATCCTGAAGGCAGGGTGCTGGGTTTCATGTGAGAGGGTGCTCATGCATGAGCAGAGCCCCTCTGCAGCTTTCGGAATCTTCATTCCAGGGTTGTTTGTGATGCAGCCAGACCATATACTCTTAAGTGCATTATGACCTCGCCGTAAATGCTAACTTGAGAATGGCTGCATGGAAACATGTCGTGTTTGGTGTCATACACCTTGGAATCATACCTCCACTCCAGTAACTGGGGTGGGAGGTATGATTCCACCCTACTAGAGGGAGAAACATTGCACCACCGGTACACCCGGTGCCAGCTTAACAGAACCCTGGCATCACAAAATGGATGCTGCAGCCACAGACACGAGTCTGCCCTCCTGCTGCTGGACGAAACTTCGGCAGGGGAAGCCTGGACAATAGGTTTCCTGTCACAGGGAGGTGAGACCACCTCCCAGACAGGCTTTAGTGTATTGGGGCAGAGTGGGTGCACTCCAAGAGTGCTTTGAAGTCTGCACTGGGGGCACATTTGGTGTCCCTGTGCATAGTCCAGCTCAAACCGGTTGCAGGGGCTACCAGCCCCTGCTCTGGCGCGAAACTGGACAAAGGAAATGGGTGTAGACACCCCTCTTTCCTGACCCTCCCATAGGTGGGTCCCCAGAGTTTGTCCCACCCCTTCCTTGGGTATAAAGTAGGAACCCCTGACTACAGGACTTTAGATTACACCTGGACTAAACTCTGACACAGAAACCAGGTACTTCGACGATCTACACTACGCTGGATGACTGAAGAATCTCCCTTGGAGTAAAGGAGTTACTCCCCTGCAAGGGAGGCACCTTTAACGCAACTGACCGGTTAGCATCTCCGAAGCTCCTGCGGACTCTGAAGAATATTGCCACACAGAAGGTGGGTTCCCAAGGTCTCTGAGGTCGATCTGTGCCCACAGCAAGTCTGAGGGCCGTATCCCTTGTGGAGACCGTGCAACCCGAACCCCTGGACACTGCGACCATTTGCAGAAGTATCAGCTTTCCGGTGACCACTGAGGCTGAGCTTTGGGTTACTTGTAGCCCTGACCCCGAGCAGTAATCACACTGAAGATTGCCGGCCTACACTCAACGAGTGTTCTGTGGGCCGCCATTTTGTGATCCCTCTCGAGGTCCCTACGCGATCCCTGGTCCGTTGACCTGTGGGTCCCCAAGAAGGCAACTCTAACTTTAATTGGAATTCCCTGGTTGCTCCATACGTGCCCTGACTCTCCATCGCTTGGGGAGTCCCCAGGACCTTCCTGGTCCGCACAGAAGCATCTTTTCTCTTCCTGCGTGGGTTGCTGTTGCCAAGGCTTGTTGTGTTCAATCTGAGCACCGACACCTCAGCACTCGACATCCTTTGTGGCGCAGCTCGAATCCGGCTCCTGGTCATCCTCGACATCTCCTGGACCCCGTGGCTGCAGAGTCAAGCTTCACCTCTTCGCACCTGAAGCACCCGACATCGGTGGGCATTCGATTGCTCCGCTCCTGGTCACTGGCTAGTGACCCAGACTCTGTCCCCTCTGCTTTCAGGTTCTTCACATCTTCGATCCAGGCTTGGATCACCCCGGACACTTTTCTTCTTCACGGCAGCAGCACTTTGCAGCAGATCGCCATTGAAATCAACGACGATTCCCGACACCCTTTGACACCTATGCACCCGGCTTCCCTGGCTGAGGTAACTCGAGTACTCCGGTGCTCCTGTGGGTGTTGGCCCTAGAACCCCTTAAGTCTAAAGGGGTTTGCTCAAAGTCCTCTCCTAAGTGTCCTTTTGCTTTAAAATTCCAACCGCGAATTTCCTCATAGAATCCTACGGCGCTCGCGGCTGTGTTCTCACACTGCACACGTCCCCCGTGGGTTTCCTGTGTCACTACCTTGGGTGGTTCCTTGGGGTCCCAGCGATTCTACGTGCTCTAGGCACTGTGTCTAGTCAAGTCGTGGTTCTTATACCACTTTCTTAATATATGGTTTGGTCCCCCCCTGGGGCCCATTGTATATTGTGCTATTTACTGTCGTTTTAATACTGTGATATTGTGTATCTTGGACTCTAATCTCATAAAGAGATTAGTAGTGAGTGTTTAGAAATAAATACATATATTTTATATATATACCTGGTGTGGTTCTCCTTTCATTTGGTCATTCAAGAGGTTATAATCTGGTAAACCAAGCTGCTTTACACTCCTTCAAGACTTAGCCTGAAGGCTGCTCTCCATAGCTACCACTAGGATAGCTTTCAATAAAGGTTGTCTTTAAACCTATCATCAATAAGGGTCGTTTGGACTGGTGCAAGGTGCCCACTATAACTAGTGGACAGCATATGCCAGGCCAACTTCTCACATTGGTGTGCAGCGGTTGGATTCAAGCTTGCTATTGCTTTACCAGATAATCTCTTTGAGTGACTAACCGAAAACCACTATAGGTACATAGGTACATATAAATCAAGTTTAGAATACAGTAAGTTCTACTGAACTTAGAGTTGTGTGTCAAGGGCTTAGCACACCCTTTCTACAACTCAAGAGAGTTTAGTAGGCCTCACTAGAGTAGGTAGGTGCATACACCACACCACACTAGTCATGTCTTCAAGGGCAGAAACCAGTGGGTCTCTCCCAACTAAGTATGACCATGCCTCATACCAAGAATTGAGGACTATGTGTGCCTCAAGTAAATTGAAAACAGGGAAAAGCCCAACCACCCAACATCTCATAACGATGTTGCTTGAAGATGACCTCAGAAAGACCCCAGGGTCTGCTGAGGTTGGCAAAGGGGGTGGGGCAGCTGAAGAGGAAAGGCCAGGTAGTGAAAACTACTATGACCCTGACTCTGATGCTGGCCAGGGGATCAAAATGATTCCAACCTGAAAAATCCAATTCTACCTGAAGGTGAGGAAGGAGACCCCAGTGGGGTTCTCTTTACTCCAAATGGAAGGGTTAATAGTCTACCAAGAAGATCCAGATCTCCTTCTCAGGAATCTAATCATTCTAGTACGTCTATAGGGTCCTCTGCTTCTCATAAAAGAGCATCCTCTTATGAGAAGAAATGCCAACTGCTTGAGTTTGAGAGAGCTAAGCTCAGAATCAAGAGAGAGCAATTGGCCTTAGACAGGGAATCCCTGAAGCTCCAGAGAGCTTCTCAGAAATTGGGACTAGGGTCCCATGGTGGCAGCAGCAGTGTCCCTAGAGGTAGAGATCATCCTCATGACCATAGGAACATGAACAAGATTGTCCCTCCCTACCAGAGTGGGGATGACATCCACAAATGGATAACTGCACTTGAGAGGGCCTGTAAGGTACAGAGGGTCCCTCAGGAGCAGTGGGCAGCAATCTTGTGGCTCTCCTTTGCAGACAAAGGTAGAGACAAGCTCCTCACTGTAAGAGAAGAGGATGCTGACAATTACAAAGTCCTGAAGAGTGCTCTGATTGAAGGGTTTGGCCTAACCACTGAACAATACAGGTTAAAGTTCAGAGATACCCAAAAGGCACAGACTCAGGACTGGGTTGACTTTGTTGATTGTGCTACTAAGGCTCTGGAAGGCTGGTTGCTTGGCAGTAAGGTGTGTGATTTCAAAGGATTGTATAATTTGAGCATGACAGAGCAGATCCTTAACAACTGTCAAAATCAACTGTTACATCAGTACCTGGTGGACTCTGATCTGACCTCTCCCCAAGAATTAGGTCAGAAGGCAGACAAGTGGGTCAGAACCAGGGTGAGGCAGAAGGTTCAGAACCAAGGTGGTGACTCCAAGAAGCAAGATTCTAAGAACTTTGATAAGGGTGGGGAGAAGGGTAAAGACTGGAAGTCTTCTCAAGGGCCCCAAAAATCTGCATCTGGTGGGGAGTCCCAATCTAACAAAGGAAAAGGCCAAAAGAAACCATGGTGTAAAATCTGTAAGCAGAAAACCCATTGGACTAGTGATTGTACAAAGACCAAAGACTCAACTCCAGCCACCATTGCCCCTAAGGCAACTGTTCCCCCTAGTTCAGCTCCAAGTGGTGGTGTTCCAAATAAGGGTGTAGTAGGGTTAACCCTGGGATCTGAGATGGACTCTGGCCTAGTCAGAGTTCCAACTCAGGCTATACTGATCTGTGATGGAGGCATGGATATGTCCTCCTATGTGAGTCCCAGTAATCTGGGCAAATACAGACAGCAGCCCTTAATTAATGGAAGGGAGGCTTTGGCATTCAGGGACACAGGAGCAAGTGTCACAATGGTGACAAAAGATCTTGTAGCCCCTGAGCAGATCATACTTGGTGAAATGTACCAAGTGACCAACGCTAGCAATGTCAGGACAGACCATTCCCTGGCAGTTGTTAATTTCTCCTGGGGAGGGGTAACTGGCCCTAAGAAGGTTGTGGTAAGTGCAGACCTCCCTGTTGAATGCTTGCTTGGAAATGATTTGGAAAGTTCAGCTTGGGCTGAAGTTGAACTCAGGACCCATGCAGAAATGTTGGGCATCCCTGCAGATGTGTTTGCTATGACCAGGTCACAGGCAAAAATGTCTAAAACTGAACAGGCCCTGGATTCTGGAAGAATGGACCAGGTGCCTCCCAAGAGGAGGAGCAGTAGGGTTAAGGCAGTGTCTTCCCCCCTGCCTCAGAATGTAGATCAGTCTCTTGAGGGAGATGATCTCAGTCCTGAAGAAGGAACTGTCCCAGAGGAGCTTGAGCCTGATCAGGTTGAGTTCTTGGGGACAGGGGGACCTTCCAGGGCAGATCTGAGCCAGGAGCAACTGAGCTGCCCCTCTCTTGAACCCCTCAGATAGCAAGCTGCTGCTAAGGCTGCTGGGAGTGCTAGTGGTACCCATAGGATCTATTGGGATGATGGACTCCTTTACTCAGAGTGTAGAGACCCCAAGCCTGGAGCCACCAGGAGGTTGGTTATACCTCTGAGGTTTAGGAGCTTCCTATTGACCCTAGCACATGATATCCCATTGGCAGGTCACCTAGGCCAAAACAAGACTTGGGACAGAATTGTCCCTCACTTTCATTGGCCTCATATGTCTGAAGACACCAAGGAGTTTTGTTGGTCCTGTGTTACCTGTCAAGCCAGTGTTAAGGCAGGTAGCACTACAAAGGCCCCCCTGATACCACTACCTGTGGTGGGGGTTCCTTTTGAGAGGGTAGGGATTGACATTGTTGGTCCCCTAGATCCTCAAACAGCATCTGGGCACAGATTTATCCTGGTGGTGGTGGACCATGCCACTAGGTACCCAGAAGCAATTCCCTTCAGGACCACCACAGCTCCTGTGGTGGCAAGGGCCCTCCTGGGAATCTTTTTCAAGGTGGGTTTTCCTAAGGAGGTAGTATCAGACAGAGGCTCAAACTTCATGTCTAGTTACTTGACTGCTATGTGGAAGGAGTGTGGAGTAAATTATAAATTTACCACCCCCTATCACCCACAATGCAATGGTTTAGTTGAAAGGTTCAACAAAACCTTGAAGGCATGATTAAAGGTCTCCCAGAAAAGCTTAGGCGCAGAGAGGACATACTTTTGCCCTGCCTTCTCTTTGCCTACAGAGAGGTTCCACAGAAGGGGGTTGGTTACAGCCCATTTGAGCTTCTGTTTGGACATCCAGTTAGGGCTCCATTGTGTCTAGTGAAGGAGGGATGGGAGTTACATCTCAAACCCCCTAAACAGGATATTGTGGACTATGTACTTGGTCTCCGCTCCTGGATGGCTGAGTACATGAAGAAGGCAACTAAAAACCTTGAGGCTAGCCAGAAATTACAGAAAGCCTGGCATGACTAAAAGGCTGTGTTGACTGTTTATCAGCCAGGACAGAAAGTATGGGTGTTGGAGCCTGTGGCCCCAGCAGCCCTCCAAGACAAGTGGAGTGGCCCCCATACCATTGTTGAACAGAAGGGAGAGGTTACCTATCTGGTGGACCTTGGAACTCCCAGGAGCCCCCACAGGGTGCTCGATGTCAACAGACTGAAACCATATGTTGACAGGGCAGACATGGACTTGCTCATGGCTACTGATGAGGGACAGGAGGAAGAGAGTGATCCACTCCCTGACCTGCTCTCTCAGAACCCTGATGATGGATCCGTAGATGGTGTAGCCTTGGCAGGCAGCCTCACTGACCAGCAGCAAACTGATTGCAGAAAAGTTCTCAATCAGTTCAGACATATGTTCTCTCTGACTCCAAGTCAGACTACCTGGTGCACTCATGAAGTGGACACTGGGGACAGTCTGCCTGTTAAAAATAAGATTTACAGGCAACCTGACCATGTCAGGGACTGCATCAGGACTGAAGTCCAGAAGATGTTGGATTTGGGTGTGATTGAACCCTCAGATAGCCCTTGGGCTAGTCCAGTAGTCTTAGTGCCTAAACCTCACACCCAGGGTGGTAAGAGAGAGATGAGGTTTTGTGTAGACTACAGAGGTCTCAATGCAGTCACTAGGACTGATGCCCATCCCTTACCAAGGGCAGATGAGCTCATAGACACTTTGGCCTCAGCCAAGTTTCTCACCACATTTGACCTGACAGCTGGCTACTGGCAAATCAGACTAGCTGAGGATGCAAAAGCCAAAACAGCATTTTCTACCCCTAGTGGGCACTACCAATTTGTGGTGATGCCCTTTGGTTTGAAAAATGCACCTGCCACTTTTCAAAGGTTGGTGAACAAAGTCCTTACAGGCCTGGAAGCCTATAGTGCAGCATATCTAGATGATATTGCTGTCTTTAGCTCCACCTGGGAGGATCACCTGGTCCACCTGCGAAATGTTTTGGAGGCCCTGCAGAAAGCAGGCCTAACTATCAAGGCCACCAAGTGCCAGATAGGGCAGAGTCAGGTTGTGTACCTGGGCCACCTTGTGGGTGGAGGCCAGGTTCAACCATTGCAGAGCAAAATCCAGACCATCGTGGACTGGGTTGCTCCAACCACCCAGACTCAGGTCAGAGCTTTCTTGGGACTGACTGGGTACTATAGAAGATTTGTCAAAGGGTATGAATCCATAGTGACCCCTTTGAATGACTTAACTTCTAAAAGAATGCCAAAGAAAGTTCAGTGGACGGTTAGCTGTCAAAAGGCATTTGATGACCTGAAGCAGGCCATGTGCACTGCTCCCATTCTGCAAAGTCCTGATTACTCCAAGCAATTCATTGTCCAAACAGATGCATCTGAGTTGGAGGTAGGGGCTGTGTTATCACAATTGAATGATGAAGGTCAGGATCAGCCAGTAGCTTTTATTAGCAGAAGGTTGACCCCCAGAGAGAAACGTTGGTTAGCCATTGAGAGGGAGGCCTTTGCTGTGGTTTGGGCCTTGAAGAAGCTGAGGCCATACTTGTTTGGCACTCACTTCATTGTTCAGACAGACCACAAGCCCCTCTTATGGCTAAAACAGATGAAGGGTGAAAACCCCAAACTTTTGAGGTGGTCCATTTCCCTACAGGGGATGGACTATACAGTGGAACATAGACCTGGGAGTAACCATGCCAATGCAGATGAAGTGAGTGCCAAACAAGTATGGCCTCAGCTCTCTGGGGGTCAACCTTCTGCTAATAAAAGCTACTGGCTGATCCTGACCTTCATCATTCAATTGTGATAACACAGCCCCTACCCCCAACTCAGATGCATCATTTTTAGATACCATTCGTTCAGGTCTGAACACAAAGGAGGACTGGATGAGGCTGATTGAATAAAAATTATGATTTATGCTGATGTAGTTTCTATATAGAATGACTCCATGGATAGGCCGTAGCCAGGTTGTTGTAGGGTCTTTGTGTGACCGCTGTGGTTTGACACGAGCAGTGTACCGGCAGCCGCGGTTGTTGAAAGCGGTGGTTATACTTTGGCTCGACAATACCATTCAGGGATTGACATATAGACCTGAGGTAGTGATTAGGTGTGTCAATGCTTTTTGCTGTCACACTATGTTAAAATGTCACTTTGCAATGATGATGTGTAACATCGTTTTACCTTATTTCCATGCTCGCATCTGATAAGATTTGTGAGCCTACAGTACATTTGTATGAGTTTCGCCAGCGTACCTAATATTGAGGCGGTTTCAGCCATATTTAAGTAATAAGACCGATCGGGGAAATATATAAATTAGATCTTCGCTAATTATAATAATGACTGTGTTGTTTGACACATACAAAAGGATGTATATATAGAATATGATTTATATTGGCCCATTCTGCATTATTATTTTGCCTAGTTTACCGTTTTAACATGGGTACCGAAAGTATTCGGGTGGGACCCACGAGCGTCCATTACAAGTTAGGGCCGCTTTAAGAGGGTCTGGATGGGTGCTTCCGGGTGACGTAATGGTCACAGGTGATTCCGGTTTCACCTAACTTTATGTATAAAAGACACACTAGAGAAAGGTCCGTTGGTTGGTTTGATTCCCTGAAACAAAACGCCAGGAGACGACGGATTATCACGCGGCTATCTGACTTTATCACAACTAAAGGTAGGCAAAAATGCGGTACCCCTGCAATAATGTTTTTTTAAATAGTTTAAATAATATAAAAAATAGTTTGCATATAGCACAGACAACACGCATTAAGAGAGTCTGGAAGTATTATACCACAGGATTTTAACTGGTTGAGGATTTATTAAATAGCCTAAACAATATAAAATAACTTGTAAATAGTTTAGACCATATGGGATAAGAGGGCCGGGAGGCTTTATGGTATTTAATTGCGGGTACCGCTACGACAAGGGTCCTGGAATAACTGACAGTTGCCTTTAGGCCAGTAGAGGGGCCGAATTCAGTAGAGGAAACATGGAGTATTAAGCTTTATGATAGAGAGGCCCTCTTATATAGATACTATTCACTTATTTTCCTTTTTGTATGAGGGCTATTAGCCTGTTATGAATAACAGCAACGGGGTAGTTTAGTGATGAGTACAACTATTATGAATCTTTTTGGCTCAAAGATTAACAGAAAGTTGATGAGCCCACGAAGTAGGAGGATAGTAACATATTGTTATTTTAGGTGTGAAGCACGAGGGCCCTGTTTGAAATATAATAACGGATTCCATAAATTAAGTTCCGTTCTGATTTCTGGCGGAAAGTGTGTATACACACGAACCAACTTAGGTGAGTGGTTGACCTTAGTGTTCGATTGTAGTAATAATCCAAACCCCATAGATTTGATAGGGGTAGTATTTAGATGTTCTATTATTGTTTTTTATTAGGATTACGTTCATCAAGTAGGTGAAGATACGGTGGATTTAACCAGACCATGCGTAACTTTTAAATCCGTCTGGAAGGATCGATTATATAATCATCTTCCTTCTTCTACACAGAATTAGTGGTATGTATCTTCTTGTGAGACTGTCTATGGGTATGGGTGTTTGAATAATTGTGTGGTAATGTTGAACCCGCTAAACAACTGTATGGACACGCGGATAATAGACCTTAAGATAATTATGACTGAGGTCATGTGATAGGTTCTTTATCTGTTTATATACAAATCTCTTTGAGACATCAGTTTTATTTGTACATCTAAATTGTATATCGTGTTGTGCAAACAGTTGATAGAATGCGGGAGGGATTTTCTAGCAAAGAAACTATGAGTTGTCTTAATTACTAGGTATAATAGATTGTAAGCCATGTGCATCTCATAGTTAAACCGCATATAGTGTCTTTAGGATGTGGGAGGGGTTTGTAATAAATGAAATAATTGGTATAATCAATGTTTTTTATAAAAGATAGATTATAGGTGATACTCATTGTATATACATATTCTTTTTGTTTTAATTAGGTACATTTTAAATTTAACCTGTTGAGCGAAAGACAAGCTTTATACATGTCCTGATGAAGGTGGTTCTTCAATAATCCATTACCACCGAAACACGTCGACGCCTGTGTTTTCATATTGGGTTATTTCTAGGAACAACCTCATGTCTAATGCAACCAATGAGTGAATAGACGGATGGTGTTTTATACACTTGATTCCGGTTGGGAATAACCTTTGTCTGATGAATTTAAGCATTTCACATATGT
This sequence comes from Calotriton arnoldi, assembly GCA_963921515.1. Taxonomy (NCBI): domain Eukaryota; kingdom Metazoa; phylum Chordata; class Amphibia; order Caudata; family Salamandridae; genus Calotriton; species Calotriton arnoldi. The sequence goes on along the minus strand of CAWUFW010001266.1, from coordinate 802,254 downwards.
TTCTTTGTCTCTCATGATGTTTTTTTATGTTTTTAATGTATGAATTTGTGCAAAAAACATTTCTTGATGTTATTCTTTATTAATGATTTTTAATAAACCCTGTTTATGGTATACGTTTGAGCTCTTTATCTTTGTGCAATATATGGTTGCTTTTTGGGTTCAGATCTGTGTTTTTATTGAGTTGAGTATATATGTATGCATGATATAATAGATAACTGTGGTTGATTGTGTATTTGAATGTAGTTAGATTTCGGCGGATGTCCAAGAGAGTTCTCTCTTTGTATTTACCAGTGGTACCCTGTCTCTTGGTCAGTAGGGTCACTCCCTGTGTTTTCTTCACTGATTGGAAGATCACCTGTAATTGAGAGACAAGATGGCGACCGCCTTAGCGGTCGAGTGAGCTGACCACTAACTCCCTCCCTGCTAAACCCTCTAACTTCGTGATTTTGGACGGCGTCTGCACGAGGAAACTGATGGGGGAGTGAAACTTACCAGTTCCGGTGCCCCGTGTTGATGATCTGGCGATCGTGGCTCTGGCTGTGGGGGGTCCCGCTGCCTTGTCGGTTGGCGTCTCGCATTATCTATTCTCCGGCAGCTCCTCCAGCTTACCGGGGCCGCTTCACTAATGCTGCCGAAGACAACTGGCAAGAATTTTAAGGTGTGGGGGCCACCGGCCGGCTCTGGCAGTCCGGGGAAATCCGCTTCGGCTCGCGACAGAGGAAGCCCTGATGGTGGGAGACGTCGCTCTGCTATGGAGACGCTGGGCTCTGGGGAACAATCCAAGGTGGGTAGAAACGGTGCTGTCACCCGCGGAAAGCAGACTGTCCCTGCGCTATTCAAGGCACAAACGGTGAAAAATAAATCGGCAGTAGGGGCTAAAATCACCGGGAGAGCTGGTACCCCTCTATCTGCTCATGAAACTGCCCCCGAATCTCTGGTCGCTGTAATACTATCGACATACCTGACCCGGGGTAAGACTGCCGAAAGAGATGCTGCTGGGGGGATACCGGACCAAGGGATGGAGTGTTCAAGCGCAGACAATCTCCCAGGTGGGGTTGGGGAGACTGGTAGTCTGATAGAAGTTTCCCCCTCGGTGGCTATAGATGATACAATGCTCGCACAGCAAGGCCAGTGCATTCTGGTAGATGGAGTTCTTTCAAGCAATGGCCAGGCAACAGGGGCTTTGGATCTGACTCATCAAGACAGTGAGGCTTGTCGGAAGCAAGATAACTTACCATTTGGCAGGGAGGAGGACGCTGCTGACAAATTCTTTTCTTTGTCAGACCATTCTAACTCCTCTGGTGATGACAGCTGTGACAAAGACTGGGCTCGGGAAGAAAGTGACACCAGCAGTTTACATTGGGAGGAAGAGAGTGATAAGTCCCTGTTTAATCCTGGAACAGTCAGGAAATTGAGAGACCAATCTGCTTTTTCTGTGCCGGCCGAGGGCGCAGTCGGTCTTATGACTTGGGACTACTCCTTCTCGCCAAATTTGGAAGGAAAGAAGAACCCGGAAAGCATCGCATTATCTGGTGCGGCCAGTGCCAACCCTAATGATCCTGAAGAAATTACACTTGCTACAATATATCAGGTGATCATGGCCCATCGTGAGGAAACAAGAGCCGAGAGTTCTCGGACACAAGGTGCGTGCAGGAAACTGCAGAACTCCATCCGCAGGATCGCTAAGACGTGTTCTGACTTCGCAGCTAGAATCGGAGAGGCAGAAACTAGAATTTCTCAGCTGGAAGACGAGCTGGCCGCACAGAAAAATCTGTCTGAGTCAATGCAATCTACAAGGGATGATACCTTGCTGAAACTAACTGATCTTGAAAATCGGGCAAGGCGGAACAACCTGAGAATTTTGGGTATTCCTGAGGGCAAGGAGGGTGCAGATGTCCGCCAGTTCGTGATCGAACTTTTTGAAGAGGCTTTCCCAGATCTTCAACATTGGGACTGGAAAATGCAATTGCAAAGGGCCCATCGCTTTCCTTTTAATCAGCGGAAAACAGGGGGCCAAGCTGATAGCCGGCCACGTGCCATCCTGATCTGTCTCAATAATTTTTGGGCCAGGGAAGCCTTATACGATCTTGCTAGGCCAGATCGGAAAAGGGCAGGTAAGGGGTGCGATTTTTTTGTGCGCCCTGACTTCTGTCAACGGACAGTTGAAAAGAGATGGCTACTCCGTCAATTAATCCCGGCATTTCAGGCAAAAGGAGCTCAGGTCTTTCTGCTCAACCCTGCCAAATTGAAGGTGGTTTCTCAGGGGCAAACGCATTATTTTCAATCGGAAATTCAAGCAAAAGATTTCTTGCTCTCACTAAAGCCATCTTAGGGTCCTCTATTTTGAATGTGTTTCGTATCGTATTTGGGAGGGCTGATTTAGCTGCTATTTCTGAACCTTGGGGAGGCCTCCTCTTGCTCGTTAACCTCTGTTGGTTTTCTCCTTTTTTCTCTTTTCTTTTTGTTGGTGATTTTGTGTCTGCCTTCATTCATTGCATGGTATATACTGCTAGGAGGGGAGGGTCTAGCTTAGTGGAGGGGGAGGGTTAGCTCAGCATCACCAGGGACTGTCGGTCCCCATGCCTCATGTGTAGGGAGGTGGGGTGGGTGGAGGGGGAGGGCTTCTGGTAGAAGGGGGTAGGGTTGGGGGTGTGGTTGAGGGTGAGGGTCGGGGGCGGGGTGAGGTTTGGGGGGTACACAGTTATTTCCTTATATGTACAGTTATGGCAATAGTCAGCATCCAGACAAGGAAGCTTTTTTCATATTCTGTTTAGGAATTTTCGCAGAAAAATGTCTGTATCATTATGTGTTGAGATTTGCATTACGTGAGGATGACGGAAAGGAATAGCAACATTCAAATTTGTTCTTTAAATAGCTGTGGCCTTAACGATAGGAAAAAAAGAGGCTTGCTCGCCAAGCTTATTAGGTATATGCGGATTGATGTATTATCCCTCCAAGAAACACATATTCCTTGGAATAATCGTGGGTGGTTAAAGGATTTGGGTCTCGATCTCCTTGCAAGCTCTCGTCAAGCTACGACCACACGAGGGGTAGCTATTTTGGTCAGGCATGGTATATTAATTAGTAAGCGAATCAAGGAGGACAACCTAGGTCGATGGGTAATTATGGAAGCTGTCATTAAGGGCATTCCGTTTACTATTTGCTCTTTGTATGGGCCAAACTTGGATGAGCCAGAAATCTTGGATTTTCTGAATATAGAATTGGCCTTATGGCCCTCTCCGGTAGTCCTTTGTAGGGATTTTAATATTCATCTGAATAGCAGTTTTAATCTTTTCAGCAATGCCCCATATCAGGGTAGAAAGTGCATGACTTTCAGGGCTCTACAGGGACTTTGTTGGGAACACGGTTTGGTTGACACTAGGCATAGACATCGGCAGGCGGAGCCTGGGTACACTTATTTCTCAGCTCCTCACCATAAATTTGTCCGCTTGGATTATTTCTTTGTTTCCAATCAAATTGTAGACAGGATTAATTGTGAGCTCTTTCCAAGGTTAATATCAGATCACAATCCGTTAGTAATTGAACTCCCACTCAGTAGTTCGTTACAATCTGCCACGACTTGGACATTTGACAGGAAGTTATTGTTAGATCAGACATACTGTCTGCATATGGCCAGATGGATCACAGAGTTTTTTAGTAGAAATAAGGGTACTGCATCTGAAACAGTAGTTTGGGATGCCTTTAAAGTGTCAGTACGGGGTGAGACCCTCAGTTTCTCCCTTTATCGACAGAGGATGGTAAAAGAGAAGATTAACGGCTGGGTGGGTCAGCTTCGGAAAGCTGAGGAAGAGCTTATTCGAGCAATTGGGGATCTGCAGAAAATGGAGGAGTGTCAGCGGCAGATTGCTGTTGTAAGAACCAGGATACACCAACATTATGGGAATGAATTGGCTATTAAATTTGCACAACATCGGGCTGACATATACGAGTTCGGGGAAAATACTGGTAGATTGTTGGCTAAACGCTTGCAACAAAGGGGAGTTTCCAATAGAATTTGCCGAATTAAGGATCAAATGGGTCAGATTCAGGACCTGCCTGCAGAGGTTCTGAAGGTCTTTCGGGACTTTTATCAGGAGCTTTATACAGCTGAGAGGGACGTGGCAGCAATGTCTGGCGAGGAATTCCTTCGTGACTATGCAACCCCTAAGATCACCCCGGAACAGAGCGAAATGCTGTCTGCCTCGATCACGGGGGAAGAGATCGAACTTGCTATAACTTCTTTGGCGGCCGGCAAAGCTGTCGGCCCGATGCATCACCTGTGGAATTTTATCGCACATTCCGGCAAGTCCTACAAAGCGAGTTTGAATCTTTGTTTCAACTTGCCCAGAGGGGTCAGATTCCCGATTCTTGGCGCAAAACCACCATAGTAGTCTTTAAAAAAAAAAGACAAACCCGAGCTCTACCCCTCATCTTATAGACCTATCTCTTTGATCTGTGCTGACAGTAAGATCTATTCTAAAATAATTGCTCTAAGGCTCGGCAAGGTTATCACCCCATTGGTGTCCATTCGCCAACGCAGGTTTATCCCGGGTCGAGATACATCGGACCATGTTAGGCGCGCAATAGCCTTGTTTGATTGGGCTCAGGCCACAAAGTCACCTCTTGGGATGATCCTGTTGGACGCGGAGAAAGCGTTCGACAGGGTCTCCTGGGGGTTTCTCTGGTCGGCGTTACATGTAAAGGGGTTACCTAAGGAATTTATTCAAGCAGTACAGGCCCTTTATGTATCTCCTGAGGCCCGCATCCGTATTGCTGGACAGGAATCCAATTCATTTGCTATTAGCAGAGGAACCCGTCAGGGGTGTCCCTGCTCCCCGTTATTATTCTCAATATATATTGATCCTTTTCTTAACAAATTGGATACTAATATGCAGATTAAAGCGGTCACGGTCAATGGGGCTGTCTACAAATCATTAGCCTATGCTGATGATATTGCTGTTTTCACGACCGATATAAGATCTGCTCTTCCGGTAGTGAATGATGTGGCGAAGCAATTTGGCTCCGTCTCGGGTTATAAGTTAAACATTGATAAAACCCAGATCATACACTCGGATACCTTGCTCCCGGAAGATATCCCAACTGTTTCTGTAGCAACTTATCTGGGAGTGAAGATCACGGCATCTGTGGAGCATATACCGGAGTTAAATATTTTGCCGATAATAAGGAATATCGATCAGACACTTGCGAGATTAGACCATTTGCATCTTTCTATGCACGGCCGGTGCAATGCCGTTAAAATGCTGATTTTTCCAAAATTTGTATACTTGTTTCGGACCATACCCCTAGAATTTCCGGCATCTTGCATCACTAGAGCTGAAAGGGTATGTGTTAGATTTCTATGGGGGTATCGTAGAGCCAGACGGGCAGTTAAGTGGTTGATCTTACCAAGACTTAGGGGGAGCTGGGGACTACCCTCCCTAATCCTATATCACTGGGCAGCACTACTACAACAAATGGGGATATTGTTGTTCGGGGCTAAGGCAGTAGTTCCCGAAGCTGTTAGACCCACCATATATGAAGTCTTACTTGGTGAGGATGCTCGGCAATGCTTAGTTAAAATTCTAGAACCGAGTTATTACAAGAAAACTAAATTTAAAATCATTCAATCTGCTTACGGTATCTGGAAAAAGATACGGCATAGGCTTTGTATCTCGAATATTAACGTTTATACCTCTTTCTTGGCATATGGGCTTTTACCGCCAATTTTTCAAGACCAGATCACTGCTATTTGGGGGGTATCAGGAATTAATGTTCTGGGGGATCTCTTTCGGGATGGCCAAATTGCTTCGTTTTCCAATCTACAAGAAAAATTTGGGCTCTCTATCAGACATTTTTTAAAGATTTTACAGATCAGGAGCTTTCTGGGCAAAACTATGTCACAAGTGGGTGCTAAGTTTGGGAAAATACCCCTGGTTGGCATTATTGGGACTAGATCCCGGATTGGGAAAATATATCAAACGCTGCTGGCCAGTCTCCCTGATGATTTGGGTACTCAGAATGATAGATGGGCCAGGAAGTTTGGTCAGGAAGGTATTGACTTAGAGGCAGCTTTGGAATTAGCTAACCAGATTTTAATAACTGGCAGCTTGAGGACTCAACATTTCATGTCGGTCTTTGACTTATATTACACCCCGGGGAAAATGTCCAAATGGTCTGGGTCACGGGGTAATTCATGCAGTAGGTGCGGGGCATGGGCGGCTGATACGATCCACCTGTTCTTCGCTTGTCCCAAGCTTGCTAAATATCTACAAGACATTGAATTTTTTCTGAACCAGATTCTTGGCAAGCCGATATCAATAACACCTGATTTAGTTATTTTGGGGATAGATGGGAGTCAGGGTAGCACGGATCGGACTGGATCTGAAATCGGACTAGTATTTATTGCAATGGCCATTGCTAGAACTTGCATTACCTCTCAATGGATCAGCCCTGATTCCCCTACATTTATAAATTGGAGGGCTAGGTTGCTAGCCACTTATAACATGGAGTCGGCTGTATATAGACTGAAAGGTCGCAGGAGACGTGAAATGGGGAGGAAAATATGGGAGCCAATCACTAGCTGGATAGGGTAAACAAACTCTGGCATTGGCTCTCTTTGTCTTGTTTTATTCTGGCTCCTCCTGCTTAATGATTAATGTCTTTTTTCTTCTCCTAGTATGGAAAATTCTGGATTTTGTATCGGTTTAGGCTTTTTTCTGCTGTGTTATATATATATATATTTTTTTGTTTTTTTGTTAACTCATGACAAGGTCTTTCTGAATGTGAATGTAACATTTTGTTGTATGCTATGCCATAACTAACTGACAATGATTTAAATAAAAAAAAATTAAAAAATTAAAAAAGAGATTTCTGTAGTCTACACAAAACGTCATCTCTCTCTTACCACCATGGGTGTGAGGTTTAGGCACTAAGACTACTGGACTAGCCCAAGGGCTATCTGAGGGTTCAATCACATCCAAATCCAACATCTTCTGGACTTCAGTCCTGATGCAGTCCCTGACATGGTCAGGCTGCCTGAAAATCTTATTTTTAACAGGCAGACTGTCCCCAGTGTCCACTTTGTGAGTGCACCAGGTAGTCTGACTTGGAGTCAGAGAGAACATATGTCTGAACTGATTGAGAACTTTTCTGCAATCAGTTTTCTGCTGGTCAGTGAGGCTGCCTGCCAAGGCTACACCATCTACGGATCCATCATCAGGGTTCTGAGAGAGCAGGTCAGGGAGTGGATCACTCTCTTCCTCCTGTCCCTCATCAGTAGCCATGAGCAAGCCCATGTCTGCCCTGTCAACATATGGTTTCAGTCTGTTGACATGGAGCACCCTGTGGGGGCTCCTGGGAGTTCCAAGGTCCACCAGATAGGTAACCTCTCCCTTCTGTTCAACAATGGTATGGGGCCCCTCCACTTGTCTTGGAGGGCTGCTGGGGCCACAGGCTCCAACACCCATACTTTCTGTCCTGGCTGGTAAACAGTCAGCATAGCCTTTTGGTCATGCCAGGCTTTCTGTAATTCCTGGCTAGCCTCAAGGTTTTTAGTTGCCTTTTTCATAAACACAGCCATCCTGGAGCGGAGACCAAGTACATAGTCCACTATGTCCTGTTTAGGGGGTTTGAGAGGTAACTCCCAACCTTCCTTCACCAGAGACAATGGACCCCTGACAGGATGGCCAAACAAAAGTTCAAAAGGGCTGTAGCCAACCCCCTTTTGAGGCACCTCCCTGTATGCAAATAAAAGGCAGGGCAAGAGTATGTCCCATCTTCGCCTAAGCTTTTCTGGGAGCCCTTTAATCATGCCCTTCAAGGTTTTGTTGAACCTTTCAACTAAACCATTGCATTGTGGGTGATAGGGTGTGGTGAACTTATAAGTCACTCCACACTCCTTCCACATTGCAGTCAAGTAACTGGACATAAAGTTTGCATCTCTGTCAGATACTACCTCCTTAGGAAAGCCCACTCTTGAGAAAATTCCCAGGAGGGCCCTTGCCACCACAGGTGCTGTAGTGGTCCTAAGGGGAATGGCTTCTGGGTACCTGGTGGCATGGTCCACCACCACCAGGATAAACCTGTGCCCAGATGCTGTTTGGGGATCCATGGGACCAACTATGTCATTCCCCACCCTCTCAAAGGGAACCCCCACCACAGGTAGTGGTATCAGGGGGGCCTTTGTGGTGCCACCTGCCTTCCCACTGGCTTGGCAGGTTACACAGGAGCGACAAAACTCCTTGGTGCCTTCAGACATGTGGGGCCAGTGAAAGTGAGGGACAATTCTGTCCCAAGTCTTGTTCTGGCCCAGGTGACCTGCTAAGGGAATATCATGGGCTAGTGTCAATAGGAAGCCCCTGAACTTCAGAGGTATAACCAACCTCCTGGCTGTTCCAGGCTTGGGGTCTCTACTCTCTGAGTACAGGAGTCCATCATCCCAATATATCCTATGGGAACCACTAGCACTCCCAGCAGCCTCAGCAGCAGCTTGCTGTTTGAGGGGTTCAAGAGAGGGGCAGTTCAGCTGCTCCTGGCTCAGATCTGCCCTGGAAGGGCCACCTGTCCCCAAGAACTCAACCTGATCAGGTTCAAGCTCCTCTGGGACAGTTCCTTCGTCAGGCCTGAGATCATCTTCCTCAAAAGACTGATCTGCTTCCTGAGCCAAGGGGGAAGGCACTGACTTAACCCTACTGCTCCTCCTCTTGGGAGGCACCTGGTCCATTATTCCAGAATCCAGGGCCTGTTCAGCTTTTGACATTTTTGCCTGTGACCTAGTCACAGCAAAGACATGTGCAGGGATCCCTAGCATTTCTGCATGTTTCCTGAGCTCCACCTCTGCCCAAGCTGAGGTTTCAAGATCATTGCCAAGCAAGCATTCGACTGGTAGGTCTGCACTCACCACAACCTTCTTAAGGCCAGTTACCCCTCCCCAGGAGAAGTTAACAACTGCCAGAGAATGGTCTGTTCTGACATTGCTAGCATTGGTCACTTGGTACATTTCACCAAGTATAATCTGCCCAGGATCCACAAGATCTTTTGTCACCATGGTGACACTTGCTCCTGTGTCCCTGAATGCCAAAGCCTCTCTTCCATTAATTAAAGGCTGCTGTCTGTATTTGCCCAAATTATTGGGACTCACAAAGGAGGACATATCCATGCCCCCATCACAGACTAGGACAGCCTGAGTTGGCACTCTGACTAGGCCAGAGCACATCTCAGTACCCAGGGTCAACCCTACTAAACCCTTATTCTGAGTATTTCCACCACCATTTGTAGCTGGACTAGGGGGAACAGTTGCCTTAGGGGCAATGGTGGCTGGATTAGAGTCTTTGGCCTTGGTGCAATCACTGGTCCAGTGAGTCTTTTGCTTACAGACTTTGCACCAAGGTTTCTTTTGGCCTTTTCCTTTAGTAGATTGGGATTCCCCACCAGATGCTTATTTTTGGGGACCTTGAGAAGACTTCTGGTCTTTACCCTTTTCCCCACCCTTGTCAGAGTTTTTGGAATCTTGCTTCTTCTGGTCACCACCTTGGTTCTGTACCTTCTGCTTCACCCTGGTTCTGACCCATTTGTCTGCCTTCTTACCCAATTCTTGGGGAGAGGTCAGATCAGAGTCAACCAGGTACTGATGTAGCAACTGATTCTGACAGTTATTAAGAATCTGCTCCCTCATGATTAAATTATACAATCCTTTGAAGTCACACACCTTACTGCCAAGTAACCAGCCTTCCAGAGCCTTAGTAGCACAATCTACAAAGTCCACCCAGTCCTGTGTCTGTGCCTTTTGGGTATCTCTGAACTTTAACCTGTATTGCTCAGTGGTTAGGCCAAACCCATCTATCAGTGCACTCTTCAGGACTTGGTAATCATCAGCATCCTCTTCTCTTACAGTGAGGAGCTTGTCTCTACTTTTGTCTGCAAAGGAGAGCCACAAGATTGCTGCCCACTGCTCCTGGGGGACCCTCTGAACTTTGCAGGCCCTCTCCAGTGCAGTAATCCATTTGTGGATGTCATCCCCACTCTGGTAGGGAGGGACAATCTTGTTTAGGTTTCTATGGTCATAAGACCTTTCCCTAACACTAGGGAAGTTGCTGCCACCATGGGACTCTAGTCCCAACTTTCTTCTTTGTCTATGAAGCTCTAGGGACTCCCTGTCTATAGCCAACTGCTCTCTTCTGATCCTAAGCTGAGCTTCTTCATACTGGAGCAGTCTCTTTTTCCTTTCATGAGAGGATTCCCTCCTATGAGAGGAAACAGAGGTCCCTACTGAGGTGTCAGAATGGTTAGACTCCTGAGAAGGAGATCTGGACCTTCTAGGCACACTCACAACTCTTCCTGGTGGGACAAAGAGCAGGCCGTTCTGGTCCTCCTCCTCATCTGCAGGAGGAGCTGGATTGTCCAGGGCAAGATCATTGTCATCTTCCTGGCCAGTTTCAGAGGTCAGGTCCTGGGTATTTTCACCCCTGGTCCCTTCCTCATCTTCTGCCCCACCCTGTCTGCCTACCCCTTCAGACCCTCTGGGTCTTCTGAGATCATCCAATAGAAGCATCTCTATGAGACGTTGGGTGTTGGCACTTTTGCCTGTCTTCAGCTTCCCAGTCTTGCACAATTCTCTCAATTCCAAGAATGGGAGGTTGTCATACTTGGAGGGTAGAAGCCCACTGGCTTCTGGCAGGGACCCACTGGTTCCTGGCCTTGAAGACATCACTAGTGAGGTGTGGTGTATGCACTACCTACTCTAGTGTGGCCTACTAAACTCTCTTCAGTTGTAGAAAGGGTGTGCTAAGCCCTTGACACACAACTCTAAGTTCAGTAGAACTTACTGTATTTCTAAGCTTGAATTTATATGTACCTCAGGTACCTTTAGTGGTTTTCAGTTAGTCACACACTTGAGATTATCTGGTAAAACAAGGCAAGCTTGAATCCAACCGCTGCACACCAATGTGAGAAGTTGGCCTGGTATATGCTGTCCACTAGTTATAGTGGGCACCTTGCACCAGTCCAATCGACCTTTATTGATGATAGGTTTAAAGACAACCTTTATTGAAAGCTATCCTAGTGGTAGCTATGGAGAGCAGCCTTCAGGCTAAGTCTTGAAGGAGTGTTAAGCTGTTGTTTTACCAGTTATAATCTCATGAATGACCAAATGAAAGGAGAACCACACCAGGTATATATATAAAATATATGTATTTATTACTAAACACAACCCAATAGTCTCTTTATGAGGCTAGAGGTGAAAGTACACAATTTACAAGTCGAATAGCACTGTAAAATAGCACAATATACGATTCGCCCTAGGGGCGTACCAAACTATATATTAAGAAAGTGGTATAAGAACCACGACTTAAGTAGACACAAGGCCTAGAGCCTGTAGAATCACTGGGACCCCAAGGAACCACCCAAGGTAGTGACACAGGGGACCCACGGGGGCTGTGTGCAGTGTGTGAACACAGCCGCGAGCTCCTTTAAAGTCTATGGGAAAGTCGCGATTACCGTTTTAGAGTTTAGGGACACTTAGAAATGGACTAGGACCAAACCCTCTTGGACTTAGACAGTTCTAGGGTCAACACCCACGGGAGCACCGGAGTACTCGAGTTACCTCACCCAGGGAAGCCGGGTGCATAGGTGTCAAATGGTGTTGGGTCGCGGCGTCGATTTCAATGGCAGCCTGCCACGAAGTGCTGCTGCCGGGAAGATGCGAAGTGTCCGGAGAGATCCAAGCCTGGATCGGAGATGAGAAGAACCTGAAAGCAGAGGGGACAGAGTTTGGGTCACTTGCCATAGACCAGGGGCACGATAGTCGAATGCCCACCGATGTCGGGGGCTTCAGGTGAAAGAGGTGAAGCTTGACTCTTCAGCCACGAGGACCAGGAGGTGTCGGCGACAACCAGGAGCTGGATTTGAGCTGTCCCACAAAGGATGTCAAGTGCTGCAGTGTTGGTGTCCGGATTGAACACAACAAGCCTTGGCAACAGCAACCCACGCAGAAAGGAGAAAGATGCTTCGGAGCAGACCAGCAAGGTCTGAGGGACTCACCCCTTGGTGGGGAGTTAGGGCACGTCTGGAGCAACCAGAAACGCCCAATGAAAATCAGAGTTGCCTTCACAGGGACCCACCAGTCGACGGACCAGGGATCGAGGAGGAGCCTCGAGCGGAAATGCAAGATGCGGGCTCACGGAAAACTCGTGGAGTGTACGCTCACAATCTTCGGTGCAAATGGTGCTCGAGGCCTGGGCTACAAGCAACCCAAAGCAGGACTTCAAGAGTCGTCGAGAAGTCAATGCACTAGCAAATGTGCATGGTGACCAGGAGTTCCGCTTCCACGCTACTCACGAGGGCTGCAGGTCTCAGCTTTGCTGAGGACTCGGGTTGGCCTCTGAGATGTCTGGAAATCCTCTTCCTGGGCTGCAAGTACTTCGGAGTCCGGCAGGAGCTTCGGAGATGCAGACGGGCAAATGCTTCGTTGGTGCCTGCCAAGCAGGGGAGTCACTCCTTGACCCCAAGGGAGATTTCTTCAGTCCTCTAGTCTTGAGTAGAGTGTCGAAGTTCCAGGATTCAGCTTTAGAGTTTCGTCCAGGGATATCTCAAGTCCTGTTGCCAGGGTTCCCTTACTTATACTAAAGAAAGGGGTTGGACTAACTCTGGGGACCCACCTATGGGAGGGTTTGGAAAGAGGGGTGGCTACACCCATTTCCTTTGTCCAGTTTCGCGCCAGAGCAGGGGCTGGTAGCCCCTGCAACCGGTTTGAACTGGGGTATGCACGAGGACACCAAATGTGCCCCCAGTGCAGGACTTCAAAGCACTCAGAGAGTGCACCCACCCAGCCCCAATCCACTAAGGCCTGTCTGGGAGGTGGTCACACCTCCCTGGGACAGGAAACCTATTGTCCAGGCCTCCGCTGCCGGAGTTTCGGTCAGCAGCAGGAGGCCAGACTCGTGTCTGTGGCTGCAGCATCCATTTTGTGATGCCAGGGCTCTTTAAGGTTTCTACCGGGTATACCGGTGGGGACATGTCTCTCCCTCTAGAAGGGTGGAATTCTACCCCCGCCGCCAGGACTGGCGGGGGGGTAGGATTCCAAGGTGTTTGACACCAAACACGACATGTTTCCGTGCAGCCAGTCCAAAGTTAGCATTTTACCGCGAGGTTATAATGCACTTAAGAGTATATGGTCAGGCTGCACCACAGACAACCCCGGATAGGAGATTCCGAGGGCTGCAGAGGGGCTCTGCTCATACATGGGCACCCTCTCACATATAACCAAGCACCCTGCCTTCAGGATTGATAAGGCCTGCCATAGGGGTGACTGATAGGTTTCTATGTGCAGTGATAGGTGAGATATAGTGAACGTATATCTCTGTAAGGGGTGCATGCACCACCTCACTCAGGCTGCAGTAGCAGTCCTGTGGTTTCATTTTGGAGGGCCTTCCAGGGGTGGCACAATACATGCTTCAGCCCCTGGTAGGCCTCTGGGGTACCTATGCCCTGGGTACATAGTATACCATATACTAGGGACTTATAAGGGCACCCCAGAATCCAATCTGTGATGTACCTAAAGTACATGGAATCAATTTAGAGAGGAAGCAGCTAGGCTGGGGTCCTGGATAGCAGGGCCCCAGCCAGACTAAAGTCGAAAAACAGTGAGACATCAGCAAAAAAGTGGGGGTAACCATAAGAGGCAGATCCTACTCTCCTACACTGCAGAAAGCAGGCCTCACTATCAAGGACACCAAGTGCCAGATACGGCAGAGTCAGGTTGTAAACCTAGGCCACCTTGTGGGTGGAGGCCAGGTTCAACCATTGCAGAGCAAAATCCAGACCATCATGGACTGGGTTGCTCCAGCCACCCAGACTCAGGTCAGAGCTTTCTTGGGCCTGCCTGGGTACTATAGGAGGTTTGTCAAAGGGTATGGATCCATAGTGACCCCTTTGAATGACTTGACTTCTAAAAGAATGCCCAAGAAAGTTCAGTGGACAGTTAGCTGTCAAAAGGCATTTGATGACCTGAAGCAGGCCATGTGCACTGCTCCCATTCTGCAAAGTCCTGATTACTCCAAGCAATTCATTGTCCAAACAGATGCATCTGAGTTGGGGGTAGGGGCTGTGTTATCACAATTGAATGATGAAGGTCAGGATCAGCCAGTAGCTTTTATTAGCAGAAGGTTGACCCCCAGAGAGAAACGTTGGTCAGCCATTGAGAGGGAGGCCTTTGCTGTGGTTTGGGCCTTGAAGAAGCTGAGGCCATACTTGTTTGGTACTCACTTCATTGTTCAGACAGACCACAAGCCCCTCTTATGGCTAAAACAGATGAAGGGTGAAAACCCAAAACTTTTGAGGTGGTCCATTTCCCTACAGGGGATGGACTATACAGTGGAACACAGACCTGGGAGTAACCATGCCAATGCAGATGGACTCTCCAGATATTTCCACTTAGAACATGAAGACTCAACTGATCAAGGTTAGTTTAATGTCCCTGCGTTTGGGGGGGGGGGGGGGTTGTGTAGGAGAGTAGGATCTTCTTCTTATAGTTACCCCCACTTTTTGCTGATGTTTCACTGTTTTTCAACTTAGCCAGACTGAGGCCCTGCTAATCAGGACCCCAGTCAATCTGCTTTCTACTCTAAATTGATTGCATGTACTTTAGGTACACTCCAGATTGGATTCTGGGGTACCCTTGTGAGTCCCTAGTATATGGTATACTACGTACCCAGGGCATAGGTACCCCAGAGGCCTACCAGGGGCTGCAGCATGTATTGTGCCACCCCTGGGAAGCCTTTTAAAATGACACAACTGGTCTGCTACAGCAGCTTGTGTAAGGTGGTATATGCACCCCTTACTGAGATATAGGTTCCCTATATCTCTCCATATCACTGCACATGTAAACCTATCAGTCACCCCTATGGCAGGCCTTAACAATCCTGAAGGCAGGGTGCTGGGTTTCATGTGAGAGGGTGTTCATGCATGAGCAGAGCCCCTCTGCAGCTTTCGGAATCTTCATTCCGGGGTTGTTTGTGATGCAGCCAGACCATATACTCTTAAGTGCATTATAACCTCGCGGTAAAAGCTAACTTGAGAATGGCTGCATGGAAACATGTCGTGTTTGGTGTCAAACATCTTGGAATCATACCTCCACCCCAGTAACTGGGGTGGGAGGTATGATCCCACCCTACTAGAGGGAGAAACATGGCACCACCGGTACACCCGGTACCAGCTTAACAGAACCCTGGCATCACAAAATGGATGCTGCAGCCACAGACACAAGTCTGCCCTCCTGCTGCTGGACGAAACTCCGGCAGGGGAGGCCTGGACAATAGGTTTCCTGTCACAGGGAGGTGTGACCACCTCCCAGACAGGCTTTAGTGTATTGGGGCTGGGTGGGTGCACTCCAAGAGTGCTTTGAAGTCTGCACTGGGGGCACATTTGGTGTCCCTGTGCATAGTCCAGCTCAAACCGGTTGCAGGGGCTACCAGCCCCTGCTCCGGCGCGAAACTGGACAAAGGAAATGGGTGTAGCCACCCCTCTTTCCTGACCCTCCCATAGGTGGGTCCCCAGAGTTTGTCCCACCCCTTCCTTGGGTATAAAGTAGGAAACCCTGACTACAGGACTCTAGATTACACCTGGACTAAACTCTGACACAGAAACCAAGTACTTCGACGATCTACACTACGCTGGATGACTGAAGAATCTCCCTTGGAGTAAAGGAGTTACTCCCCTGCAAGGCAGGCACCTTTAACGCAACTGACCGGTTGGCATCTCCACAGCTCCTGAGGACTCCGAAGAATATTGCCACACAGGAGGTGGGTTCCCGAGGTCTCTGCGGTCGATCTTTGCCACAGCAAGTCTGAGGCCCGTATCCCTCGTGGTGACAGTGCAACCTGAACCCCTGGGCACCGCGTCCATTTGCAGAAGCATCAGCTTTCCGGCGACCCCTGAGGCTGAGCTTTGGGTAACTTGTAGCCCTGACCCCGAGCAGTAATTACACCGAAGATTGCTGGCCTACACTCAACGAGTGTTCCGTGGGCCGCCATTTTGTGATTCCTCTTGAGGTCCATTCGCGATCCCTGGTCCGTTGCCCTGTGGGTCCCCAAGAAGGCAACTCCAACTTTAATTGGGATTCCCTGGTTGCTCCAGAATTGCCCTGATTCTCCATTGCTTGGGGAGTCCCCAGGACCTTGCTGGTCCTCACAGAAGCATCTTTACTCTTCCCACGTGGGTTGCTGTTGCCAAGGCTTGTTGTGTTCAATCCGAGCACCGACACCCCAGCACTCGACATCCTTCGTGGGAGAGCTTGAATCCGGCTCCTGGTCGTCCTCGACATCTCCTGGACCCCGTGGCTGCAGAGTCAAGCTTCACCTCTTCGCACCTGAAGCACCTGACATCTGTGGGCATTCGATTGCTCCGCTCCTGGTCACTGGCTAGTGACCCAGACTCTGTCCCCTCTGCTTTCAGGTTCTTCCCATCTTAGATCCAGGCTTGGATCATCCCGGACACTTTTCTTCTTCACGGCAGCAGCACTTTGCAGCAGATCGCCATTGAAAACAACGACGATTCCCGACACCCTTTGACACCTATGCACCCGGCTTCCCTGGGTGAGGTAACTCGAGTACTCCGGTGCTCCTGTGGGTTTTGGCCCTAGAACCCCTTAAGTCTAAAGGGGTTTGCTCAAAGTCCTCTCCTAAGTGTCCTTTATCTTTAAAATTCCAACCGCGACTTTCCTCATAGAATCCTACGTCGCTCGCGGCTGTGTTCTCACACTGCACACGTCCCCCGTGGGTCTCCTGTGTCACTACCTTGGGTGGTTCCTTGGGGTCCCAGCGATTCTACGTGCTCTAGGCACTGTGTCTAGTCAAGTTGTGGTTCTTATACCACTTTCTTAATATATGGTTTGGTCCCCCGGGGCCCATTGTATATTGTGCTATTTACTGTCGTTTTAATACTGTGATATTGTGTATCTTGGACTCTAATCTCATAAAGAGATTAGTAGTGAGTGTTTAGAAATAAATACATATATTTTATATATATATATACCTGGTGTGGTTATCCTTTCATTTGGTCATTCAAGAGGTTATAATCTGGTAAACCAAGCTGCTTTACACTCCTTCAAGACTTAGCCTGAAGGCTGCTCTCCATAGCTACCACTAGGATAGCTTTCAATAAAGGTTGTCTTTAAACCTATCATCAATAAGGGTCGTTTGGACTGGTGCAAGGTGCCCACTAGAACTAGTGGACAGCATATTCCAGGCCAACTTCTCACATTGGTGTGCAGCGGTTGTATTCAAGCTTGCTATTGCTTTACCAGATAATCTCTTTGAGTGACTGTAGGAGAGTAGGATCTGCCTCTTATGTTGCCCCCACTTTTTTTCTGATGTTTACACTGGTTTCTGGCTATAGTCAGGCTGGGACCCTGCTAATCAGGGCCCCAGCCTCTCTGTTCTCTCTAAACGATTTGGAGTGCACTCTAGGTGCACTAGTGATTGGATACTGTGGCACCTTATGAGTCCCTAGTATATGGTACCTTAGGTACCAAGGGCATAGGTACTTCACAGGCCTACCAGGGGCTGCAGCATGTATTATGCCACCCCTGGGAAGCAGACTAAATCTGACACCACAGGCCTGCTACTGCAGCCTGAGTGAGGAAGTGCTAGCACCCCTCACTGAGATATACGTTCCCTATATCTCTCCTACACACACATATAACCCTATCAGTCACCCCTAAGGCAGGCCCTATCAATCCTGAGGGCAGGGTGCTTGGCTTATATGTGAGGGGGTGCCTCTGCCTGAGCAGGGCCCTCTGCAGCTCTCAGAGTCCATTCTCTGGTGCTGTTTGTGGATGCGGTTAAACCATATACTTTTAAGTGCATTATATCCTCGCGGTAAAATGCTAACTTTGGAATGGCTGCATCGAAACATGTCGTGTTTGGTGTCAAACATCTTGGAATACTACCCCCCCGCCAGTCCTGGTGGCGGGGGTAGCATTCCACCCTTCTAGAGGGATAGACATGTACCTACTGTGGAAACACGGTAGAATCCTGCAGAGCCCTGGCATCACAAAATGGATGCCACCAGTCACAGACACTGGGCTGCCCTCCTGCTTATGACCAACACTCGCAGTGGAGGAAGCCCAACAATAGATATCCTGTCCCAAGGGGGTGTGACCACCTCCCAGACAGGGTTTAGTGTATTGGGGCTGGGTGGGTGCACTCTTAGACTGCTTTGAAGTCCTGCACTGGGGGAGCAGAAGGCTCCTCTGTGCATATGCCAGTTCAAACCGGCTCAGGGGCTACCTGTCCCTGCTCTGGCGCGAAACTGGACAAAGGGAAGTGGGTGTAGCCGCCCACTCCCCTGACCCTCCCATAGGTAGGGTCATAGAGCTAGTCCCTCCCCTTCTTTTAGTATAAGAGGGGGAACCTGTGCATAGCACCCTAGATTTCCCTGGACGACGCTCTGAAGAAGAATCCCGGACCTTTGACGTTCCACTACCTTTGGAAGACTGAAGAATCTCCCTTGGAGTCAAGGAGTGACTCCCCTGCTTGGCAGGCACCAAAAACTACAAACGACGGTCGCAAACTACGCCGCTCCCGCCGGAGTCCGAAGGCCCTGCAGCCCAAGAAGTGGATTTCCTGACTTCTCAAAGGCCATCGTGAGTCCCCAGCGAAGCTGAGGCCAGTGGACCCCAAGAGTCACGAGGAACCGTGACCCCTGGGTACTGTGCACTATTGTCGAGTGCAACCCCTCACAACGTTTTCCGAACTTGTGCTTTGGACCACGTGTGGTCCCAGCCTCCAGCAGGAATCCCTCCTAAGATCAGAGGCCTACCACGTCCCGAGTGACCGTGGGCCCCTGTGAGAGAATCCTCCCGAGGCGTCTTCGCGATCCCTTGCCAGCCAGCTTGCGGGTTCCCAGAAGACTTTCCAAAGAAACCAAAGAGCTCCCCTGGTTGCTCCAGGCCTGCCCTGACTTACCGTCGCTGGGTGAGTTCCACAGACCTTGCTGGTCTGCGCCATTGTCTCTTCACACTTTCCCCGAGACTTGCTGTTACCAAGGCTTGTTGGCTCCGATCGAGTTGCCGACACCGCAGTAAGTCGCAGACATCGTGGGATACGCCGAATCCAGCTCCTGGTTGTCGACGACGCCTCCTGGACCTCGTGGCTGAAGAGTCAAGGCAACCGCGGACGACCTGAATCTTGCGACGACGGTGGGCATCCATCTTCCTTGCCCCGAGTCACTGCCAAGTGACTTTGAACACTGTCCCCTCTGCTTTCAGGTCTTCCATCTTCCGAATCCAGGCTTGGATTCCTCCGGACACTTCTCCTGCCGCCGCAAGCAGCAAGTCTTCACTGGCTCCCATTGAAAACGACGCCGCGACCCGACACCAAAGAACACCTATGCACCCGGCTCCCTTGGGTGAGGTAACTTCAGCACTACGGTGCTCCTGTGAGTGTGGGCCCTAGAACTACTTACCCTGTAAGTGACTTGCTTGTAGCCTCCCTCGAAGTGTCCTAAAACTCTAACTTTCCCAGTGCGACTATCGTACTGACTCGTACCTGGTTCGCGTCTGTGTTAGACACACCGCGTCCAACTCCCTTGCAATACCATCTGTAACCGCGTCCTTCGACTCGTACAAGGACCGATCGGTGTGTTCGCCTCGAACACGCAAGGGACCTTTAACATTGATCTTTCAATCGCGTCTGAGTGCATAGACTCGTACAGGATTCGCATCGGTGCCAGGTCACCGCGTCCGTCCCCTGTGGGTCTCCTACAACTACCTGGGGTGGTTCTTGGGGGTCCCTCGATTCTAGATGCCCTAGACCTAGGTCTAGCAAACTAAGATTGTAACATTCAATTGTGCTAAACTTATCCTGATAATATTTGACTTGTACATATGTTCCTGACCTCTAATCTCATAAAGAGATTAGTAGAGAGTGTTTATTAATAAATACATATATATTTGATATATATACCTGTGTGGTGTCTTTTCATTTGGTGATTCAAGAGATTGTGTGGTAAAACAAGCTGCTTTACATTCCTTCAAGACTTAGCCTGAAGGCTGCTCTCCACAGCTACCACTAGGATAGCTTTCTATAAAGGTTGTCTTAAACCTATCTACCATAAGAGTCGAATTGTTCTGGTGCAAGGTGTCCACTTTAATTAGTGAACAGCATATACCAGGCCAACTTCTCACATTGGTGGGCAGCGTGTGGGATTCCAGCTTGCTATTGTTGTACCAGAAAATCTCTATTTGAATTACTAACTGAAAACCACTATAGGTACTTAAGGTACATATAAAGTCAAGCTTAGTATCAATAAGTTCTACTGAACTTAGAGCTGTGTGCCAAGGGATAGCACACCCTTTCTACAGCTCAAGCTAGTATCAGTAGGCCACAAACTAGTGTAGGTAGTACAACACTGCACAACACTAGAATGTCCTTAAAGGGTGGAACCAGTGGATCCACTCAGCCTCAGTATAATGACATGGCTTTCTCTGACTTGAGAGCCATGTGTGTTGAAAGACACCTGAGACTAGGACAGAGTCCCTCAACCCTGCACCTGATAGATCTGCTGACAGCAGATGATCTTAGATTGTCTCTAGGAGCTAATGGGTCTGAAACAGTGGGTGGGTCAATTACAGTATCTGGGTCAGACGATGAAAATCCGAATGACCAGGACTCTGTGATTGAAGGGCCAGGCCTCAAGGGGCCTGAAAAGGACAGAGGAATTCTCCCTAAGAGAGCTGACAGAGTGGATGAGAGGCATAGGTCCCCTTCCAGGGAAACTGACCACTCTTATCACTCTGGCAGAGAATTTGTCCACCAGAGGAACTCATACTTTCCCATAAGAGAGACCTCCTCTGAAAGAATGTGCAAACTGCTGCAGTATGAGGAAGCAAGAGTTGCCCTCAGAACCAAGCAGTTGGCACTGGATAGAGAAGCCCTGGAGATCCAGAGAGCTTCTCGACGAGAGGGGTTAGAACCCCTTGGTGGCAGCAACAGTGTCCCTAGAGGCAGAGAATCTATTCCAGACCATAGGAACCTGAGCAAGGTTGTTCCTCCCTACCAGAGTGGGGATGATATCCACAAGTGGATAACTGCTATGGAGAGGGCCTGTAGAGTACAGCAGGTCCCCCAAAAGCAGTGGGCAGCAATCTTGTGGCTCTCCTTTTCAGATAAAGGTAGAGACAAGCTCCTCACTGTTAGAGAAGAGGATGCTGATGATTATGAAGTCCTGAAGAGTGCACTGATAGATGGGTTTGGCGTAACCACTGAGCAGTACAGGTTGAAGTTCAGAGACACCCAGAAGGCACAGACTCAGGACTGGGCTGACTTTGTAGATTGTGCAACCAAGGCTCTGGAGGGTTGGCTGGTTGGCAGTAGGGTTACTGATTTCAAGGGATTGTATAATCTGATGATGAGAGAACAGATCCTTAATAATTGCCAGAATCAGTTGTTGCATCAGTACCTGGTGGACTCGGATCTGACCTCTCCCCAAGAATTGGGAAAGAAGGCAGACAAGTGGGTCAGAACCAGGGTGAGGCAGAAACCCCAGAACCAAGGGGGTGACACCAAGAAGCAAGATCCTAAGGGCTCTGAGAAAGGTGGGGATAAGTCAAAAGACCAGAAGTCTTCACAAGGGCCCCAAAAATCTGCATCTGGTGGGGAGTCACAATCCAACAAGGGAAAAGGCCAAAAGAAGCCCTGGTGCAAATTCTGTAAACAGAAAGGGCACTGGACTTCTGACTGTAACAAGTCCAAAGACCAAACCACCACCACTCCTGCCCCTAAGGCAACTGTTCCCCCTAGTTCAGCTACTGGTGGAGGTGGTACACAGAATAAGGGTGTAGTAGGGTTGACCCTGGGTTCTGAAGTGGACTCTGACCTAGTCAGAGTGCCCACTCAGGCAATGCTGATTTGTGAGGGAGACCTTAATATGTCCTTCCTAGTGAGTCCCAGTAATCTGGGCAAATACAAACAGCAGCCTGTAATAAATGGCAAACAGGCTTTGGCATTTAGGGACACAGGTGCTAGTGTCACCATGGTGGCAGAGGATCTTGTGGACCCTGGACAGATCATCCTGGGCGAAATGTACCAGGTGACCAATGCAAGCAACGTCCAGACCAACCATAGTCTGGCAGTTGTGAATTTCTCCTGGGGAGGGGTAACTGGCCTAAAGAAGGTTGTAGTCAGTGCAGACCTCCCTGTCGAATGTCTATTGGGCAATGATCTAGAGACTTCAGCCTGGTCTGAAGTAGAGTTATGGACTCATGCTGAGATGTTGGGCATCCCTGCAGAGGTATTTGCTGTGACCAGGTCACAAGCAAGAATGCATGACACTGAACCAGCTCTGGATCCTGGAACAATGGACCAGATGCTTCCCAAGAGGAGGAGCAGTAGGCTAAAGGCAGTGCCTTCCCTCTGTCTCAGATCACAGATTCACCCCCAGAGGGAGGTGAAGCAGATCCTGAAGAAGGAACTGCCCCAGAGGGACTTGAGCCTGATCAGGTTGAGTTCTTGGGGGCAGGGGCCCTTCTAGGGAAGATCTGAGGAAGGAGCAACAGTGCTGCCCCTCTCTTGAACCCCTCAGACAGCAGGCTGCTGCTGAGGCTGCTGGGAGTGCTAGTGGGTCCCATAAAGTTTATTGGGATGAGGGACTCCTATATTCTGAGGGTAGAGACCCAGCCCCTGGAGCCACCAGGAGGTTGGTAATACCTCAGAAGTTTAGGGGTTCCTCTTGACCCTAGCACACGACATCCCTTTAGCAGGACAATTGGGCCAAAACAAGACCTGGGACAGGCTTGTTCCACATTTTCATTGGCCACATATGTCAGAGGACACAAAGGAGTTTTGTCGCTCCTGTGTCACATGCCAAGCCAGTGGTAAGGCAGGTGGCACAACAAAGGCCCCCCTGATACCACTACCTGTGGTGGGGGTACCCTTTGAAAGGGTAGGGATTGACATTATTGGTCCCCTTGACCCTCAAACTGCATCTGGGCACAGGTTTATCCTGGTGGTAGTGGATCATGCCACCAGGTACCCAGAAGCAATTCCTCTGAGGACCACCACAGCCCCTGTGGTGGCAAGAGCCCTCATTGGAGTCTTCTCCAGAGTGGGTTTCCCAAAGGAGGTCATTTCTGACAGAGGTACCAACTTCATGTCACGATATCTAAAAGCAATGTGGAAGGAGTGTGGTGTAACTTACAAGTTCACCACCCCCTATCACCCACAATGCAATGGTTTAGTTGAACGCTTCAACAAAACCTTGAAAGGAATGATTAAAGGACTCCCAGAGAAGCTTAGGCGGAAATGGGACCTTCTTCTTCCTTGCCTGTTGTTTGCATACAGAGAGGTTCCACAGAAGGGGGTTGGTTACAGCCCATTTGAGCTTCTGTTTGGGCATCCTGTGAGAGGTCCACTGTGTTTGGTAAAAGAGGGCTGGGAGTTACCTCTCAAGCCCCCCAAACAAGATGTGATGGACTATGTACTTAGTCTCCGCTCCCGGATGGCAGAGTACATGAAAAAGGCAACCAAAAACCTAGAGGCCAGCCAAGAATTACAAAAAGCTTGGCTTGACCAAAGGCTGTACTGACTGTATACCAGCCAGGACAGAAAGTGTGGGTGTTGGAGCCTGTGGCCCCAGCAGCCCTCCAGGACAAGTGGAGTGGCCCCCATACAATAGTTGAACAGAAGGGAGAAGTCACCTACCTGGTGAATCTTGGAACTCCCAGGAGCCCCCTGAGGGTGCTCCATGTCAACAGATTAAAGCCATATGTTGACAGGGCTGACATGGGCTTGCTCATGGCAACTGATGAGGACCAGGAGGAGGAGAGTGACCCTCTCCCTGACCTGCTCTCTCAGAACCCTGATGATGGGTCAGTAGATGGTGTTGCTTTGGCAAGCAGCCTCACCGACCATCAGCAAACTGAGTGCAGACAAGTTCTGCAACAGTTTAGACATATGTTTAGCCTGACCCCTAGTCAGACTTCCTGGTGCACCCACGAGGTGGACACTGGAGACAGTCTGCCTGTCAAGAATAAAATCTACAGGCAACCTGACCATGTCAGGGACTGTATCAGGACTGAAGTCCAGAAAATGTTGGAGCTAGGTGTAATTGAGCCTTCAGATAGCCCTTGGGCTAGTCCAGTAGTCCTGGTACCCAAGCCTCATACCCAGGGTGGTAAGAAAGAAATGAGGTTTTGTGTAGACTACAGAGGCCTCAATGCAGTCACTAGGACTGATGCCTATCCCATACCAAGGGCAGATGAGCTGATTGATACTTTGGCCTCAGCCAAGTATCTAAGCACGTTTGACCTAACAGCTGGCTACTGGCAGATCAGATTAGCTGATGATGCAAAAGCCAAGACAGCATTTTCGATCCCTGGTGGGCACTACCACTTTGTGGTGATGCCCTTTGGATTGAAAAATGCACCTGCCACTTTTCAGAGGTTGGTGAATAAAGTTCTGACAGGGATGGAAACTTATTGCTCAGCTTATCTAGATGATATTGCTGTCTTTAGTTCTTCCTGGCAGGATCACCTGGTCCACCTCAGGAATGTTTTGGAGGCCCTGCAAAAGGCAGGCCTCACTATCAAGGCCACTAAGCGCCAGATAGGGCAGAGTCAGGTTGTGTACCTGGGCCACCTTGTAGGTGGAGGCCAGGTTCAGCCTTTACAGAGCAAGATCCAGACCATAATGGAATGGGTTGCTCCAACGACCCAGACACAGGTGAGAGCCTTCTTAGGCCTATCTGGGTACTATAGGAGGTTTGTCAAGGGATATGGATCTATAGTGACCCCCTTGAATGATCTGACCTCAAAGAAAATGCCAAAAAAGGTTCAGTGGACCGCTAGCTGTCAAAAGGCATTTGAAGACCTAAAGCAGGCCATGTGCATTGCCCCCATCTTACAGAGTCCAGACTACACCAAAAGTTCATTGTCCAAACAGATGCTTCTGAGCTGGGTGTGGGAGCTGTACTGTCTCAACTGAATGATGAAGGTCAAGACCAGCCAGTAGCTTTTATTAGCAGAAGGCTGACCCCTAGAGAGAAACGTTGGTCAGCTATAGAGAGGGAGGCCTTTGCTGTGGTATGGGCCCTGAAGAAGCTGAGGCCATACTTGTTTGGTACTCACTTCATAGTTCAGACCGACCACAAGCCCCTCCTATGGCTTAAACAAATGAAAGGAGAAAACCCAAAACTTTTGAGGTGGTCCATTTCCCTACAGGGGATGGACTATACAGTGGAACATAGACCTGGGACCCAACATGCCAATGCAGATGGACTCTCAAGGTATTTCCACTTTGAACACGAAGACTCAACTGGTCAAGGTTAGTTTAGTGTCCCTGCGTTTGGGGGGGTTGTGTAGGAGAGTAGGATCTGCCTCTTATGTTGCCCCCACTTTTTTTCTGATGTTTACACTGGTTTCTGGCTATAGTCAGGCTGGGACCCTGCTAATCAGGGCCCCAGCCTCTCTGTTCTCTCTAAACGATTTGGAGTGCACTCTAGGTGCACTAGTGATTGGATACTGTGGCACCTTATGAGTCCCTAGTATATGGTACCTTAGGTACCAAGGGCATAGGTACTTCACAGGCCTACCAGGGGCTGCAGCATGTATTATGCCACCCCTGGGAAGCAGACTAAATCTGACACCACAGGCCTGCTACTGCAGCCTGAGTGAGGAAGTGCTAGCACTCCTCACTGAGATATAGGTTCCCTATATCTCTCCTACACACACATATAACCCTATCAGTCACCCCTAAGGCAGGCCCTATCAATCCTGAGGGCAGGGTGCTTGGCTTATATGTGAGGGGGTGCCTCTGCCTGAGCAGGGCCCCTCTGCAGCTCTCAGAGTCCATTCCCTGGTGCTGTTTGTGGATGCGGTTAAACCATATACTTTTAAGTGCATTATATCCTCGCGGTAAAATGCTAACTTTGGAATGGCTGCATCGAAACATGTCGTATTTGGTGTCAAACATCTTGGAATACTACCCCCCCGCCAGTCCTGGCGGCGGGGGTAGCATTCCACCCTTCTAGAGGGATAGACATGTACCTACTGTGGAAACACGGTAGAATCCTGCAGATCCCTGGCATCACAAAATGGATGCCACCAGTCACAGACACTGGGCTGCCCTCCTGCTGTTGACCAACACTCGCAGTGGAGGAAGCCCAACAATAGATATCCTGTCCCAAGGGGGTGTGACCACCTCCCAGACAGGGTTTAGTGTATTGGGGCTGGGTGGGTGCACTCTTAGAGTGCTTTGAAGTCCTGCACTGGGGGAGCAGAAGGCTCCTCCGTGCATATGCCAGTTCAAACCGGCTCAGGGGCTACCTGTCCCTGCTCTGGCGTGAAACTGGACAAAGGGAAGTGGGTGTATCCGCCCACTCCCCTGACCCTCCCATAGGTAGGGTCATAGAGCTAGTCCCTCTCCTTCTTTTAGTATAAGAGGGGGAACCTGTGCATAGCACCCTAGATTTCCCTGGACGACGCTCTGAAGAAGAATCCCGGACCTTCGACGTTCCACTACCTTTGGAAGACTGAAGAATCTCCCTTGGAGTCAAGGAGTGACTCCCCTGCTTGGCAGGCACCAAAAACTACAAACGATGGTCGCAAACTATGCCGCTCCCGCCGGAGTCCGAAGTCCCTGCAGCCCAAGAAGTGGATTTCCTGACTTCGCGAAGGCCGTCGTGAGTCCCCAGCGAAGCTGAGGCCAGTGGACCCCAAGAGTCACGAGGAACCGCGACCCCTGTGTACCGTGCACTATTGTCGAGTGCAACCCCTCACAACATTCTCCGAACTTGTGCTTTGGACCACGTGTGGTCCCAGCCTCCAGCAGGAATCCCTCCTAAGATCAGAGGCCTACCATGTCCCGAGTGACCGTGGGCCCCTGTGAGAGAATCCTCCCGAGGTGTCTTCGCGATCCCTTGCCAGCCGGCTTGCGGGTCCCTAGAAGACTTTCCAAAGAAACCAAAGGGCTCCCCTGGTTGCTCCGGGCCTGCCCTGACTTACCCTCGCTGGGTGAGTTCCACAGACCTTGCTGGTCTGCGCCATTGTCTCTTCACACTTTCCCCGAGACTTGCTGTTACCAAGGCTTGTTGGCTCCGATCGAGTTGCCGACACCGCAGTAAGCCGCAGACATCGTGGGACACGCCGAATCCAGCTCCTGGTCGTCGACGACGCCTCCTGGACCTCGTGGCTGAAGAGTCAAGGCAACTGCGGACGACCTGAATCTTGCGACGACGGTGGGCATCCATCTTCCTTGCCCCGAGTCACTGCCAAGTGACTTTGAACACTGTCCCCTCTGCTTTCAGGTCTTACATCTTCCGAATCCAGGCTTGGATTCCTCCGGACACTTCTCCTGCCGCCGCAAGCAGCAAGTCTTCACTGGCTCCCATTGAAAACGACCCCGCGACCCGACACCAAAGAACACCTATGCACCCGGCTCCCCTGGGTGAGGTAACTTCAGCACTACGGTGCTCCTGTGGGTGTGGGCCCTAGAACTACTTACCCTGTAAGTGACTTGCTTGTAGGCTCCCTCGAAGTGTCCTAAAACTCTAACTTTCCCAGTGCGACAATCGCATTGACTCGTACCTGGTTCGCGTCTGTGTTAGACACACCGCGTCCAACTCCCTTGCAATACCATCTGTAACCGCGTCCTTCGACTCGTACAAGGACCGATCGGTGTGTTCGCCTCGAACACGCAAGGGACCTTTAACATTGATCTTTCAATCGCGTCTGAGTGCATAGACTCGTACAGGATTCGCATCGGTGCCAGGTCACCGCGTCCGTCCCCTGTGGGTCTCCTACAACTACCTGGGGTGGTTCTTGGGGGTCCCTCGATTCTAGATGCCCTAGACCTAGGTCTAGCAAACTAAGATTGTAACATTCAATTGTGCTAAACTTATCCTGATAATATTTGACTTGTACATATGTTCCTGACCTCTAATCTCATAAAGAGATTAGTAGAGAGTGTTTATTAATAAATACATATATATTTGATATATATACCTGTGTGGTGTCTTTTCATTTGGTGATTCAAGAGATTGTGTGGTAAAACAAGCTGCTTTACATTCCTTCAAGACTTAGCCTGAAGGCTGCTCTCCACAGCTACTACTAGGATAGCTTTCTATAAAGGTTGTCTTAAACCTATCTACCATAAGAGTCGAATTGTTCTGGTGCAAGGTGTCCACTTTAATTAGTGAACAGCATATACCAGGCCAACTTCTCACAGTGACTAACTGAAAACCACTATAGGTACATAGGTACATATAAATCAAGTTTAGAATACAGTAAGTTCTACTGAACTTAGAGTTGTGTGTCAAGGGCTTAGCACACCCTTTCTACAACTCAAGAGAGTTTAGTAGGCCCCACTATAGTAGGTAGGTGCATACACCACACCACACTAGTCATGTCTTCAAGGGCAGAAACCAGTGGGTCTCTCCCAACTAAGTATGACCAGGTCTCATACCAAGAATTGAGGACTATGTGTGCCTCTAGGAAATTGAAGACAGGGAAAAGCCCAAGCACACAACATCTCATACAGTTGCTGCTAGCAGATGATCTCAGAAAGACCCCTGGGTCTGATGAGGTTGGCAGAGTGGGTGGGGCAGCAGAAGATGAAAGGCCAGGTAGTGAACACTACTATGACCCAGACTCTGATGCTGGCCAGGGGGATCAAAATGATTCCAACCTGGAAAATCCAATTCTTCCTGAAGGTGAGGAAGGAGACCCCAGTGGGGTTCTCTTTACCCCACCTGGAAGGGTTAATAGTCTACCAAGAAGATCAAGATCTCCTTCTCAGGAATCTAATCATTCTGGTACTTCTATAGGGTCCTCTGCTTCTCATAAAAGGGCATCCTCTTATGAGAAGAAATGCCAACTGCTTGAATTTGAGAAAGCTAAGCTTAGAATCAAGAGAGAACAATTGGCCTTAGACAGGGAATCCCTGGTGCTTCAGAGAGCTTCTCAAAAGTTGGGGCTAGAGCCCCATGGTGGCAGCAACAGTGTCCCTAGGAATAGAGAAGATACTCATCCCCATAGGAACCTGAACAAGATTGTCCCTCCCTACCAGAGTGGGGATGACATCCACAAATGGATAACTGCACTTGAGAGGGCCTGTAAGGTACAGAGGGTCCCTCAGGAGCAGTGGGCAGCAATCTTGTGGCTCTCCTTTGCAGACAAAGGTAGAGACAAGCTCCTCACTGTAAGAGAAGAGGATTGTAGGAGAGTAGGATCTGCTTCACATGGGTAGCCCCACTTTTTGCTGATGCTTCACTGTTTTTCGACTTTAGTCTGGCTGGGACCCTGCTAATCAGAACCCCAGCCTAGCTGCTTCCTCTCTAAAATGGTTTCCATGTGCCCTAGGCACATCTCTGATTGGAATCTGGAGTGCCCTTATAAGTCCCTAGTATATGGTATACTATGTACCCAGGGCATAGGTACCTCAGAGGCCTACCAGGGGCTGCAGCATGTATTGTGCCACCCCTGGAAGGCCATCCAAAATGACACCACAGGTCTGCTACTCCAGCCTGGGTAAGGTGGTGCATGCACCCCTAACAGTGGTATAGGCTACCTATATCACTACCATTGCACACACATATAAACCTATAAGTCACTCCTATGGCAGGCCTTCCCAATCCTGAAGGCAGAGTGTTTGGTTCTTATGTGAGAGGGTGCCCCTGCATGAGCAGAGCCCCTCTACAGCGTTCGGAGTCCCTCCTCTGATGCTGTTTGTGGTACAGCCTGACCATATACTCTTAAGTGCATTATATCCTCGCGGTACAATGCTAACTTTGGACTGGCTGCACCAAAACATGTTGTGTTTGGTGTCAAACATCTTGGAATACTACCCCCCTGCCAGTCCTGGCGGCGGGGGTAGCATTCCACCCTTCTAGAGGGAGAGACATGTACACACCGGGCTACCCGGTAACTTCTTTCCAGAACCCGGGCATCACAAAATGGATGCCGCTGCCACAGACACGGGTCTGGCCTCCTGCTGCTGATTGAAACTCCGGCAGGGGAGGCCTGGACAATAGGTTTCCTGTCGCAGGGAAGTGTAACCACCTCCCCAGACAGGATAATGTGTATTGGGGCTGGGCGGGAGCACTCTCTGGTGCTCAGAAGTCCTGCACTGGGGGCACACTTGGTGTCCCTGTGCATATGCCAGTTCAAACCGGTTGCAGGGGCTACCTGCCCCTGCTCTGGTGTGAAACTGGACAAAGGGAATGGGTGTAACCACCCCTCTTCCCTGACCCTCCCATAGATGGGTCCCCAGAGTATGTCCAACCCCCTAACTTAGTATAAGTATGGGACCCCAGTCCTTAGGACTTTAGATTACCCTGGACGAAACTCTGACACTGAATCCTGGACCTTCGACGCTCTACCTGAAGATTAGAGGACTGAAGAATCTCCCTTGGGGTCAAGGAGTGACTCCCCTGCTTGGCAGGCACCTAAGAAGCAATTGTCCGGTCTTCATCATTGAAGCTCCCGCCGGACGCCAAAGTCTTTGCATCACCAGAGGTGGATTTCCAGACTTCCCCGAGGCTGCCCTGAGTACCCAGCAAAGCTGAGGCCCGTAGCTGTTGTGGGTAATGTGGAACCGTGACCGCTGGACACTGAGTAATTTTGCAAGTGCATCCTCTTCTGGGTCTCCCACGAAGTTGTGCTTTGGGCTCCCAGTAGCCCCCGCCTCCAGCACCGACTGCACCGAAGATCACTGGCCTCCACTCCACGAGTGTCCTGTGAGCCAGCTCCAAGTGCGTCCACTCGAGGCTCCTTCGCGGTCGCTAGTCCATTGGCTAGTGGGCCCTCCCGAAGGCAACTCTTCTTCTGCTTGGGCTTTCCTGGTTGCTCCAGACGTGCCCTGACTTACCCTCGCTGGGTGAGTCCCCCAGACCTTGCTGGTCTGCATCAACATCCTTTCTTTGTTTCTACGAGACTTGCTGTTGCCAAGGCTTGTTGGGTCCAATCCGGTCGCCGACACCCCTGCAATCGACAGACGTCGTGGGACAGCTCGAATACAGCTCCTGGTCATCGTCGACGCCTCCTGGACCTCGTGGCTGAAGAGTCAAGACGACCGTCAACCTACCTGAAGCACCCGACATCGGTGAGCATCTGCTCATCGCCTTCCTGGTCACTGGCTAGTGACCCAGACTCTGTCCCCTCTGCTTTCAGGTTCTTCAGATCTTCGATCCACCCTTGGATCCGCCCGAACACTTTCGACTTGGTCGCCAGCAGCACTTTGCAGCAGATCGCCATTGAAAACGATGACGAAACCCGACCCCGAAAGACACCTATGCACCCGGCTTCCCTGGGTGAGGTAACTCGAGTACTCCGGTGCTCCCGTGGGTATAGACTCTAGAACGACCTAGTTCTAAAGGGGTTTGCTCCAAGTCCTCCTCTAAGTGTCCTTTTTCTTTAAAACGCCAACCGTGACATTCCCCATACAAGTCAACGGCGGCTCGTGGCTGTGTTCTCACACTGCACGCGTCCCCCGTGGGTCCCCTGTGTCACTACCTTGGGTGGTTCCTTGAGGGCCAAGCACTTCTACAGGCTCTAGGCCCTGTGTCTAGCTCAGTAGTGGTTCTTATACCACTTTATTGGTATATGGTTTGGTACGCCCCTAGGGCTCAAATGTGTATTTGTGCTATTACTGTTGATAACTGACTTGTAACTTATGTACTTCAAACTCTAGCCTCATAAAGAGACTAGAGGGGTGTGTTTAAGACTAAATACATATATTTTATATATATACCTGGTGTGGTCCTCTTTCATTTGGTCACTCAAGAGATTATAGACTGGTAAAACAAGCTGCTTTACATTCCTTCAAGACTTAGCCTGAAGGCTGCTCTCCATAGCTACCACTAGGATAGCTTTCAATAAAGGTTGTCTTTAACCTATCTCCAATAAGGGGTTGTTTGGACTGGTGCAAGGTGCCCACTATAATTAGTGGACAGCATATACCAGGCCAACTTCTCACATTGGTGTGCAGCGTGTGGGATTCCAGCTTGCTATTGTTTTACCAGATAATCTCAATTGAATTGATCAACTGAAAACCACTAAGGGTACCTTAGGTACATATAAATCAAGCTTAGGATACAGTAAGTTCTACTGAACTTAGAGTTGTGTGTTAAGGGATAGCACACCCTTTCTACAACTCAAGAGAGTTTAGTAGGCCACACTAGAGTAGGTAGTGCATACACCACACCACACTAGTAATGTCTTCACTGCCAGGAACCAGTGAGCTCCTGCCATCCAGATATGACACCCTCACATTCTTGGAATTGAGAGAGTTGTGCAAAGTTAGGAAGTTGAAGACAGGCAAAAGTGCCAACACCCAACGTCTCCTAGAGATGCTTCTGCTAGATGATCTTAGAAGACCCATAAGGTCTGAAAGGGTAGGCAGAGAGTGTGGGGCAGAAGAAGAGGGAGAGACAAGGGATGAAAATACCCAGGACCCAACCTCTGAAACTGGCCAGGGGGATGACAATGATCCTGACCTGGAAAGTGCAGCTACTCCTGAGGAAGAGGAGGAGGCCTAGAATGACCCCCCTTTGTCCCCCAGGAAGAGGTGTGAGTGTGCCCAGAAGGTCTAGATCTCCTTCTCAGGAGTCTAACCACTCTGACACCTCAGTAGGGACCTCTGTCTCCTCTCATAGGAGGGAATCCTCTCATGAGAGGAGAAAGAGACTGATTCAGTATGAGCAAGCCCAGCTTGAGCTCAGAAAACAGCAGTTGGCTATAGACAGGGAGTCCCTAGATCTCTATAGACAGAGAAAAAGATGGGACTAGAGTCCCATGGTGGCAGCAATTTCCCCAGAGATAGGGAAAGGTCTTATGACCATAGAAACCTGAGCAAGATTGTCCCTCCCTACCAGAGTGGGGATGACATCCACAAATGGATAACTGCACTGGAGAGGGCCTGTAGAGTACAGAGGGTCCCTCAGGAGCAGTGGGCAGCAATCTTGTGGCTCTCCTTTGCAGACAAAGGTAGAGATAAGCTCCTCACTGTTAGAGAGGAGGATGCTGACAATTACAAAATCTTGAAGAGTGCTCTGATTGATGGGTTTGGCCTAACCACTGAACAATACAGGTTAAAGTTCAGAGATACCCAAAAGGCACAGACTCAGGACTGGGTTGACTTTGTTGATTGTGCTACTAAGGCTCTGGAAGGCTGGTTACTTGGCAGTAAGGTGTGTGATTTCAAAGGATTGTATCATTTAATCATGAGAGAGCAGATCCTTAACAACTGTCAAAATCAACTGTTGCATCAGTACCTGGTGGACTCTGATCTGACCTCTCCCCAAGAATTGGGTCAGAAGGCAGACAAGTGGGTCAGAACCAGGGTGAGGCAGAAGGTTCAGAACCAAGGTGGTGACTCCAAGAAGCAAGATTCTAAAAACTCTGATAAGGGTGGGGAGAAGGGTAAAGACCAGAAGTCTTCTCAAGGGCCCCAAAAATCTGCATCTGGTGGGGAGTCCCAATCTAACAAAGGAAAAGGCCAAAAGAAACCATGGTGTAAAATCTGTAAACAGAAAACCCATTGGACTAGTGATTGTACCAAGACCAAAGACTCAACTCCAGCCACCATTGCCCCTAATGCAACTGTTCCCCCTAGTTCAGCTCCAAGTGGTGGTGTTCTAAATAAGGGTGTAGTAGGGTTAACCCTGGGATCTGAGATGGACTCTGGCCTAGTCAGAGTTCCAACGCAGGCTATGTTGGTCTGTGATGGAGGCATGGATATGGCCTCCCTATTTGTAAGCCCCAGTAATCTGGGCAAATACAGACAACAGCCTATAATTAATGGAAAAGAGGCTTTGGCATTCAGGGACACAGGAGCAAGTGTCACAATGGTGACAAAAGATCTTGCAGCCCCTGAGCAGATCATACTTGGTGAAATGTACCAAGTGACCAATGCTAGCAATGTAAGGACAGACCATTCCCTGGCAGTTGTTAATTTCTCCTGGGGAGGGGTAACTGGCCCTAAGAAGGTTGTGGTAAGTGCAGACCTCCCTGTTGAATGCTTGCTTGGAAATGATTTGGAAACTTCAGCTTGGGCTGAAGTTGAGCTCAGGACCCATGCAGAAATGCTGGGGATCCCTGCAGATGTGTTTGCTATGACCAGGTCACAGGCCAAAATGTCTAAAACTGAACAGTCCCTGGACCTGGAAGAATGGACCAGGTGTCTCCCAAGAGGAGGAGCAGTAGGGTTAAGGCAGTGTCTTCCCCCCTGCCTCAGAATGCAGATCAGTCTCTTGAGGGAGATGATCTCAGTCCTGAAGAAGGAACTGTCCCAGAGGAGCTTGAACCTGATCAGGTTGAGTTCTTGGGGACAGGGGGCCCTTCCAGGGCAGATCTGAGCCAGGAGCAGCTGAACTGCCCCTCTCTTGAACCCCTCAGAGAGCAAGCTGCTTCTGAGGCTGCTGGGAGTGCTAGTGGTTCCCATAGGATCTACTGGGATGATGGACTCCTTTACTCAGAGTGTAGAGACCCCAAGCCTGGAGGTTCAACAAAACCTTAAAGGGCATGATTAAAGGTCTCCCACAAAAGTTTAGGCGCAGATGGGACATACTTTTGACCTGCCTTCTCTTTGCCTACAGAGAGGTTCCACAGAAGGGGGTTGGTTACAGCCCATTTGAGCTTCTGTTTGGACATCCAGTTAGGGGTCCATTGTGTCTAGTGAAGGAGGGATGGGCGTTACCTCTCAAACCCCCTAAACAGGATATTGTGGACTATGTACTTGGTCTCCGCTCCCGGATGGCTGAGTACATGAAGAAGGCAATTAAAACCTTGAGGCTAGCCAGGAACTACAAAAGGCCTGGCATGACCAAAAGGCTGTGCTGACTGTTTATCAGCCAGGGCAGAAAGTATGGGTGCTGGAGCCTGTGGCCCCAGCAGCCCTCCAGGACAAGTGAAGTGGCCCCATACCATTGTTGAACAGAAGGGAGAGGTTACCTATCTGGTGGACCTTGGAACTCCCAGGAGCCCCCACAGGGTGCTCCATGTCAACAGACTGAAACCATATGTTGACAGGGCAGACATGGGGTTGCTCATGGCTACTGATGAGGGACAGGAGGAAGAGAGTGATCCACTCCCTGGCCTGCTCTCACAGAACCCTGATGATGGATCAGTAGATGGTGTAGCCTTGGCAGGCAGCCTCACTGACCAGCAGCAAAGTTCTCAATCAGTTTAGACATATGTTCTCACTGACTCCAAGTCAGACTACCTGGTGCACTCCTGAGGTGGACACTGGGGACAGTCTACCTGTTAAAAATAAGATTTACAGGCAACCTGACCATGTCAGGGACTGTATCAGGACTGAAGTCCAGAAGATGTTGGATTTGGGTGTGATTGAACCCTCAGATGGCCCTTGGGCTAGTCCAGTAGTCTTAGTGCCTAAACCTCACACCCAGGGTGGTAAGAGAGAGATGAGGTTTTGTGTAGACTACAGAGGTCTCAATGCAGTCACTAGGACTGATGCCCATTGTAGGAGAGTAGGATCTGCCTCTTATGTTGCCCCCACTTTTTTTCTGATGTTTACACTGGTTTCTGGCTATAGTCTGGCTGGGCCCCTGCTAATCAGGGCCCCAGCCTCTCTGTTCTCTCTAAACGACTTGGAGTGCACTCTAGGTGCACTAGTGATTGGATACTGTGGTACCTTATGTGTCCCTAGTATATGGTACCTTAGGTACCAAGGGCATAGGTACTTCACAGGCCTACCAGGGGCTGAAGCATGTATTATGCCACCCCTGGGAAGCAGACTAAATCTGACACCACAGGTCTGCTACTGGGTGAGGTGGTGCTAGCACTCCTCACTGAGATATAGGTCCCCTATATCTCTCCTGCACACACATATGAACCTATCAGTCAGCCCTAAGGCAGGCCCTATCAATCCTGAGGGCAGGGTGCTTGGCTTCCATGTGAGGGGGTGCCTCTGCCTGAGCAGGGCCCCTCTGTAGCTCTCAGAGTCCATTCTCTGGTGCTGTTTGTGGATGCGGTTAAACCATATACTTTTAAGTGCATTATATCCTCGCGGTAAAATGCTAACTTTGGAATGGCTGCATCGAAACATGTCGTGTTTGGTGTCAAACATCTTGGAATACTACCCCCCGCCAGTCCTGGCGGCGGGGGTAGCATTCCACCCTTCTAGAGGGATAGACATGTACCTACTGTGGAAACGCGGTAGAATCCTGCAGAGCCCTGGCATCACAAAATGGATGCCACCAGTCACAGACACTGGGCTGCCCTCCTGCAGATGACCAACACTCGCAGTGGAGGAAGCCCAACAATAGATATCCTGTCCCAAGGGGGTGTGACCACCTCCCAGACAGGGTTTAGTGTATTGGGGCTGGGTGGGTGCACTCTTGGAGTGCTTTGAAGTCCTGCACTGGGGGAGCAGAAGGCTCCTCTGTGCATATGCCAGTTCAAACCGGCTCAGGGGCTACCTGCCCCTGCTCTGGCATGAAACTGGACAAAGGGAAGTGGGTGTAGCCACCCACTCCCCTGACCCTCCCATAGGTAGGGTCATAGAGCTAGTCCCTCCCTTTCTTTTAGTATAAGAGGGGGAACCTGTGCATTGCACCCTAGATTTCCCTGGACGACGCTCTGAAGAAGAATCCTGGACCTTCAACGTTCCACTACCTTTGGAAGACCGAAGAATCTCCCTTGGAGTCAAGGAGTGACTCCCCTGCTTGGCAGGCACCAAAAACTACAAACGATGGTCGCAAACTACGCCGCTCCCGCCGGAGTCCAAAGTCCCTGCAGCCCAAGAAGTGGATTTCCTGACTTCCCAAAGGCCATCGTGAGTCCCCAGCGAAGCTGAGGCCAGTGGACCCCAAGAGTAATGAGGAACCGCGACCCCTGGGTACCGTGCACTATTGTCGAGTGCAACCCCTTCACAACGTTCCACGAACTTGTGCTTTGGCCCACATGTGGTCCTAGCCTCCAGCAGGAATCCCTCCGAAGGTCAGAGGCCTACCATGTCCCGAGAGACCGTGGGCCCCTGTGAGCGAATCCTCCCGAGGCGTCTTCGCGATCCCTTGCCAGCCGGCTTGTGGGTCCCCAGGAGACTTTCTAAAGACACCAAAGGGCTCCCCGAGTTGCTCCAGGCCTGCCCTGACTTACCGTCGCTGGGTGAGTCCCACAGACCTTGCTGGTCTGCGCCATTGCCTCTTCGCACTTTCCCCGAGACTTGCTGTTACCAAGGCTTGTTGGCTCCGATCGAGTCGCCGACACCGCAGTAAGCTGCAGACATTATAAGACACGCCGAATCCAGCTCCTGGTCATCGTCGACGCCTCCTGGACCTCGTGGCTGAAGAGTCAAGGCAACTGCGAACGACCTGAATCTTGCGACAACGGTGGGCATCCATCTTCCTTGCCCCGAGTCACTGCCAAGTGACTTTGAACACTGTCCCCTCTGCTTTCAGGTCTTCCATCTTCCGAATCCAGGCTTGGATTCCACCGGACACTTCTTCGGTCTTCACAAGCAGCAAGTCTTCATTGTCCTCCATTGAAAACGACGCCGCGACCCGACACCAAAGGACACCTATGCACCCGGCTTCCCTGGGTGAGGTAACTCCAGCACTACGGTGCTCCTGTGGGTGTTGGCCCTAGAACTACTTACCCTGTAAGTGACTTGCTTGTAGGTTCTCCCGAAGTATCCTAAAACTCTTAATTTCCAACCGCGACTTGCCCCATTGAAGTCAACGGCGATTCGCGCCTGTGTATCCACACTGCACGCGTCCCCCGTGGGCCCTTTACTTACCTGCCTTGGGTGGTTTCGTGAGGCCCCAGCACTTCTGAAGGCCCTAGGCCTTGACTCTTTGCAAGTCGTTGTTTCTAAGTCTCTTTTTTAGTATATGGTCTGGTACACCCCTAGGGCCCCAGCCATATTTGTGCTTAATTTATTGTGAAACGTTGATTTGTGCATATGTCCTTGACTTCTAATCTCATAAAGAGATTAGTAGAGAGTTGTTAATAATAAATACATATATATTTGATATATATACCTGTGTGGTGTCTTTTCACTTGGTGATTCAAGAGATCGTGTGGTAAAACAAGCTGCTTTACATTACTTCAAGACTTAGCCTGAAGGCTGCTCTCCACAGCTACCACTAGGATAGCTATAGAATGATGATGGATTACACCCAGATCAGTTGACTGGGGGTGAGTGTTTGATTGGCTCAAACGTTCCGTCCATCATCCCCTTTTGTATCGCTTTGTTCGCCCTAAGTTGGCGGGGGTATGCCCAGACGTGGGTCCCTTGCTCACTTTGCCACTGGATTCAAGCAAGCCTGGCTGATGACGGCTGGAATGCCAGAAACCGGTCCTAGGATGCTTGTTTCCGGTCCAGGGAAGACATGGCTTGGCAGTTCGGGCTGGGCTGTTCCCATGAGGCACAGGGTCAGACTGATTTGCATATGGCCATGTCTGAACTGGGGTGGTGGAGTGAGCTAAAGAATGATGATGGATTAAACCCAGATCAGTTGACTGGGGGTGAGTGTTTGATTGGCTCAAACGTTCCGTCCATCATCCCCTTTGTATCGCTTTGTTCGCCCTAAGTTGGCGGGGGTATGCCCAGACGTGGGTCCCTTGCTCACTTTGCCACTGGATTCAAGCAAGCCTGGCTGATGACGGCTGGAATGCCAGAAACCGGTCCCAGGATGCTTGTTTCCGGTCCAGGGAAGACATGGCTTGGCAGTTCGGGCTGGACTGTTCCCATGAGGCACAGGGTCAGACTGATTTGCATATGGCCATGTCTGAACTGGGGTGGTGGAGTGAGCTAAAGAATGATGATGGATTAAACCCAGATCAGTTGACTGGGGGTGAGTGTTTGATTGGCTCAAACGTTCCGTCCATCATCCCCTTTTGTATCGCTTTGTTCGCCCTAAGTTGGCGGGGGTATGCCCAGACGTGGGTCCCTTGCTCACTTTGCCACTGGATTCAAGCAAGCCTGGCTGATGACGGCTGGAATGCCAGAAACCGGTCCTAGGATGCTTGTTTCCGGTCCAGGGAAGACATGGCTTGGCAGTTCGGGCTGGACTGTTCCCATGAGGCACAGGGTCAGACTGATTTGCATATGGCCATGTCTGAACTGGGGTGGTGGAGTGAGCTAAAGAATGATGATGGATTAAACCCAGATCAGTTGACTGGGGGTGAGTGTTTGATTGGCTCAAACGTTCCGTCCATCATCCCCTTTGTATCGCTTTGTTCGCCCTAAGTTGGCGGGGGTATGCCCAGACGTGGGTCCCTTGCTCACTTTGCCACTGGATTCAAGCAAGCCTGGCTGATGACGGCTGGAATGCCAGAAACCGGTCCTAGGATGCTTGTTTCCGGTCCAGGGAAGACATGGCTTGGCAGTTCGGGCTGGACTGTTCCCATGAGGCACAGGGTCAGACTGATTTGCATATGGCCATGTCTGAACTGGGGTGGTGGAGTGAGCTAAAGAATGATGATGGATTAAACCCAGATCAGTTGACTGGGGGTGAGTGTTTGATTGGCTCAAACGTTCCGTCCATCATCCCCTTTTGTATCGCTCTCCACAGCTACCACTAGGATAGCTTTCTATAAAGGTTGTCTTAAACCTATCTACCATAAGAGTCGAATTGTTCTGGTGCAAGGTGTCCACTTTAATTAGTGAACAGCATATACCAGGCCAACTTCTCACATTGGTGGGCAGCGTGTGGGATTCCAGCTTGCTATTGTTTTACCAGAAAATCTCTATTTGAATTACTAACTGAAAACCACTATAGGTACTTAAGGTACATATAAAGTCAAGCTTAGTATCAATAAGTTCTACTGAACTTAGAGCTGTGTGCCAAGGGATAGCACACCCTTTCTACAGCTCAAGCTAGTATCAGTAGGCCACAAACTAGTGTAGGTAGTACAACACTGCACAACACTAGAATGTCCTTAAAGGGTGGAACCAGTGGATCCACTCAGCCTCAGTATAATGACATGGCTTTCTCTGACTTGAGAGCCATGTGTGTTGAAAGACACCTGAGGCTAGGACAGAGTCCCTCAACCCTACACCTGATAGATCTGCTGACAGCAGATGATCTTAGATTGGCTCTAGGAGCTAATGGGTCTGAATCAGTGGGTGGGTCAATTACAGTATCTGGGTCAGATGATGAACATCAGAATGACCAGGACTCTGTGATTGAAGGGCCAGGCCTCAAGGGGCCTGAAAAGGACAGAGGAATTCTCCCTAAGAGAGCTGACAGAGTGGAGGAGAGGCATAGGTCCCCTTCAAGGGAATCTGACCACTCTTATCACTCTGGCAGAGAATTTGTCCACCAGAGGAACTCATACTTTCCCATAAGAGAGACCTCCTCTAAAAGAATGTGCAAACTGCTGCAGTATGAGGAAGCAAGAGTTGCCCTCAGAACCAAGCAGTTGGCACTGGATAGAGAAGCCCTGGAGATCCAGAGAGCTTCTAGAAGAGAGGGGTTAGAACCCCTTGGTGGCAGCAACAGTGTCCCTAGAGGCAGAGAATCTATTCCAGACCAAAGGAACCTGAGCAAGGTTGTTCCTCCCTACCAGAGTGGGGATGATATCCACAAGTGGATAACTGCTATGGAGAGGGCCTGTAGAGTACAGCAGGTCCCCCAAAAGCAGTGGGCAGCAATCTTGTGGCTCTCCTTTTCAGACAAAGGTAGAGACAAGCTCCTCACTGTTAGAGAAGAGGATGCTGATGATTATGAAGTCCTGAAGAGTGTACTGATAGATGGGTTTGGCTTAACCACTGAGCAGTACAGGTTGAAGTTCAGAGACACCCAGAAGGCACAGACTCAGGACTGGACTGACTTTGTTGATTGTGCAACCAAGGCTCTGGAGGGTTGGCTGGTTGGCAGAAGGGTTACTGATTTCAAGGGATTGTATAATCTAATGATGAGAGAACAGATCCTTAATAATTGCCAGAACCAGTTGTTGCATCAATACCTGGTGGACTCAGATCTGACCTCTCCCCAAGAATTGGGAAAGAAGGCAGACAAATGGGTCAGAACCAGGGTGAGGCAGAAACCCCAGAACCAAGGGGTGACACTAAGAAGCAAGATCCTAAGGGCTCTGAGAAAGGTGGGGATAAGTCAAAAGACCAGAAGTCTTCACAAGGGCCCCAAAAATCTGCATCTGGTGGGGAGTCACAATCCAACAAGGGAAAAGGCCAAAAGAAGCCCTGGTGCAAATTCTGTAAACAGAAAGGGCACTGGACTTCTGATTGTAACAAGTCCAAAGACCAAACCACCACCACTCCTGCCCCTAAGGCAACTATTCCCCCTAGCTCAGCTACAGGTGGAGGTGGTACACAGAATAAGGGTGTAGTAGGGTTGACCCTGGGTTCTGAAGTGGACTCTGACCTAGTCAGAGTGCCCACTCAGGCAATGCTGATTTGTGAGGGAGACCTTAATATGTCCTTCCTAGTGAGCCCCAGTAATCTGGGCAAATACAAACAGCAGCCTGTAATAAATGGCAAACAGGCTTTGGCATTTAGGGACACAGGTGCTAGTGTCACCATGGTGGCAGAGGATCTTGTGGACCCTGGACAGATCATCCTGGGCGAAATGTACCAGGTGACCAATGCAAGCAATGTCAGGACCAACCATAGTCTGGCAGTTGTGAATTTCTCCTGGGGAGGGGTAACTGGCCTCAAGAAGGTTGTAGTCAGTGCAGACCTCCCTGTCGAATGTCTATTGGGCAATGATCTAGAGACTTCAGCCTGGTCTGAAGTAGAGTTATGGACTCATGCTGAGATGTTGGGCATCCCTGCAGAGGTATTTGCTGTGACCAGGTCACAAGCAAGAATGCATGACACTGAACCAGCTCTGGATCCTGGAACAATGGACCAGATGCTTCCCAAGAGGAGGAGCAGTAGGGTAAAGGCAGTGCCTTCCCCTCTGTCTCAGATCACAGATTCACCCCCAGAGGGAGGTGAAGCAGATCCTGAAGAAGGAACTGCCCCAGAGGGACTTGAGCCTGATCAGGTTGAGTTCTTGGGGGCAGGGGGCCCTTCTAGGGAAGATCTGAGTAAGGAGCAACAGTGCTGCCCCTCTCTTGAACCCCTCAGACAGCAGGCTGCTGCTGAGGCTGCTGGGAGAGCTAGTGGGTCCCATAAAGTTTATTGGGATGAGGGACTCCTATATTCTGAGGGTAGAGACCCAACCCCTGGAGCCACCAGGAGGTTGGTAATACCTCAGAAGTTTAGGGGTTCCTCTTGACCCTAGCACATGACATCCCTTTAGCAGGACACTTGGGCCAAAACAAGACCTGGGACAGGCTTGTTCCACATTTTCATTGGCCACATATGTCAGAGGACACAAAGGAGTTTTGTCGCTCCTGTGTCACATGCCAAGCCAGTGGTAAGGCAGGTGGCACAACAAAGGCCCCCCTGATACCACTACCTGTGGTGGGGGTACCCTTTGAAAGGGTAGGGATTTACATTGTTGGTCCCCTTGACCCTCAAACTGCATCTGGGCACAGGTTTATCCTGGTGGTAGTGGATCATGCCACCAGGTACCCAGAAGCAATCCCCCTGAGGACCACCACAACCCCTGTGGTGGCAAGAGCCCTCATTGGAGTTTTCTCCAGAGTGGGTTTCCCAAAGGAGGTCATTTCTGACAGAGGTACTAACTTCATGTCAGGATATCTGAAAGCAATGTGGAAGGAGTGTGGTGTGACTTATAAGTTCACCACTCCCTATCACCCACAATGCAATGGTTTAGTTGAACGCTTCAACAAAACCTTGAAAGGAATGATTAAAGGACTCCCAGAGAAGCTTAGGCGGAAATGGGACCTTCTTCTTCCTTGCCTGTTGTTTGCATACAGAGAGGTTCTACAGAAGGGGGTTGGCTACAGCCCATTTGAGCTTCTGTTTGGGCATCCTGTGAGAGGTCCATTGTGTTTGGTAAAAGAGGGCTGGGAGTTACCTCTCAAGCCCCCCAAACAAGATGTAATGGACTATGTACTTGGTCTCCGCTCCCGGATGGCTGAGTATATGAAAAAAGCAACCAAAAACCTGGAGGCCAGCCAAGAATGACAAAAAGCTTGGCATGACCAAAAGGCTGTACTGACTGTATACCAGCCAGGACAGAAGGTGTGGGTATTGGAGCCTGTGGCCCCAGCAGCCCTCCAGGACAAGTGGAGTGGCCCCCATACAATAGTTGAACAGAAGGGAGAAGTCACCTACCTGGTGAATCTTGGAACTCCCAGGAGCCCCCTGAGGGTGCTCCATGTCAACAGATTAAAGCCATATGTTGACAGGGCTGACATGGGCTTGCTCATGGCAACTGATGAGGACCAGGAGGAGGAGAGTGACCCTCTCCCTGACCTGCTCTCTCAGAACCCTGATGATGGGTCAGTAGATGGTGTTGCTTTGGCAAGCAGCCTCACTGACCATCAGCAAACTGAGTGCAGACAAGTTCTGCAACAGTATAGACATATGTTTAGCCTGACCCCTAGTCAGACTTCCTGGTGCACCCATGAGGTGGACACTGGAGACAGTCTGCCTGTCAAGAATAAAATCTACAGGCAACCTGACCATGTCAGGGACTGTATCAGGACTGAAGTCCAGAAAATGTTGGAGCTAGGTGTAATTGAGCCTTCAGATAGCCCTTGGGCTAGTCCAGTAGTCCTGGTACCCAAGCCTCATACCCAGGGTGGTAAGAAAGAAATTAGGTTTTGTGTAGACTACAGAGGCCTCAATGCAGTCACTAGGACTGATGCCTATCCCATACCAAGGGCAGATGAGCTGATTGATACTTTGGCCTCAGCCAAGTATCTAAGCACGCTTGACCTGACAGCTGGCTACTGGCAGATCAAGTTAGCTGATGATGCAAAAGCCAAAACAGCATTTTCGACTCCCTGGTGGGCACTACCACTTTGTGGTGATGCCCTTTGGATTGAAAAATGCACCTGCCACTTTTCAGAGGTTGGTGAATAAAGTTCTGACAGGGATGGAAACTTATTGCTCAGCTTATCTAGATGATATTGCTGTCTTTAGTTCCTCCTGGCAGGATCACCTGGTCCACCTCAGGAATGTTTTGGAGGCTCTGCAGAAAGCAGGCCTCACTATCAAGGCCACTAAGTGCCAGATAGGGCAGAGTCAGGTTGTATACCTGGGCCACCTTGTAGGTGGAGGCCAGGTTCAGCCTTTACAGAGTAAAATCCAAACCATAATGGAATGGGTTGCTCCAACCACCCAGACACAGGTGAGAGCCTTCTTAGGCCTGACTGGGTACTATAGGAGGTTTGTCAAGGGATATGGATCTATAGTGATCCCCTTGAATGATCTGACCTCAAAGAAAATGCCAAAAAAGGTTCAGTGGACAGCTAGCTGTCAAAAGGCATTTGAGGACCTAAAGCAGGCCATGTGCACTGCCCCCATCTTACAGAGTCCAGACTACACCAAAAAGTTCATTGTCCAAACAGATGCTTCTGAGC
Source organism: Calotriton arnoldi (assembly GCA_963921515.1). NCBI lineage: Eukaryota > Metazoa > Chordata > Amphibia > Caudata > Salamandridae > Calotriton > Calotriton arnoldi. Next base: position 757,838 of record CAWUFW010001266.1, on the reverse strand, counting down.
TGGGTGTGGGAGCTGTACTGTCTCAACTGAATGATGAAGGTCAAGACCAGCCAGTAGGTTTTATTAGCAGAAGGCTGACCCCTAGAGAGAAACGTTGGTCAGCTATAGAGAGGAGGCCTTTGCTGTGGTGTGGGCCCTGAAGAAGCTGAGGCCATACTTGTTTGTCACTCACTTCATAGTTCAGACTGACCACAAGCCCCCCTATGGCTTAAACAAATGAAAGGAGAAAACCCAAAACTTTTGAGGTGGTCCATTTCCCTACAGGGTATGGACTATACAGTGGAACATAGACCTGGGACCCAACATGCCAATGCAGATGGACTCTCAAGGTATTTCCACTTTGAACACGAAGACTCAACTGGTCAAGGTTAGTTTAGTGTCCCTGCGTTTGGGGGGTTGTGTAGGAGAGTAGGATCTGCCTCTTATGTTGCCCCCACTTTTTTTCTGATGTTTACACTGGTTTCTGGCTATAGTCTGGCTGGGCCCCTGCTAATCAGGGCCCCAGCCTCTCTGTTCTCGCTAAACGACTTGGAGTGCACTCTAGGTGCACTAGTGATTGGATACTGTGGTACCTTATGAGTCCCTAGTATATGGTACCTTAGGTACCAAGGGCATAGGTACTTCACAGGCCTACCAGGGGCTGAAGCATGTATTATGCCACCCCTGGGAAGCAGACTAAATCTGACACCACAGGCCTGCTACTGCAGCCTGGGTGAGGTGGTGCTAGCATCTCCTCACTGAGATATAGGTCCCCTATATCTCTCCTGCACACACATATGAACCTATCAGTCACCCCTAAGGCAGGCCCTATCAATCCTGAGGACAGGGTGCTTGGCTTCTATGTGAGGGGGTGCCTCTGCCTGAGCAGGGCCCCTCTGCAGCTCTCAGAGTCCATTCTCTGGTGCTGTTTGTGGATGCGGTTAAACCATATACTTTTAAGTGCATTATATCCTCGCGGTAAAATGCTAACTTTGGAATGGCTGCATCGAAACATGTCGTGTTTGGTGTCAAACATCTTGGAATACTACCCCCCGCCAGTCCTGGCGGCGGGGGTAGCATTCCACCCTTCTAGAGGGATAGACATGTACCTACTGTGGAAACGCGGTAGAATCCTGCAGAGCCCTGGCATCACAAAATGGATGCCACCAGTCACAGACACTGGGCTGCCCTCCTGCTGATGACCAACACTCGCAGTGGAGGAAGCCCAACAATAGATATCCTGTCCCAAGGGGTGTGACCACCTCCCAGACAGGGTTTAGTGTATTGGGGCTGGGTGGGTGCACTCTTAGAGTGCTTTGAAGTCCTGCACTGGGGGAGCAGAAGGCTCCTCTGTGCATATGCCAGTTCAAACCGGCTCAGGGGCTACCTGCCCCTGCTCTGGCGTGAAACTGGACAAAGGGAAGTGGGTGTAGCCACCCACTCCCCTGACCCTCCCATAGGTAGGGTCATAGAGCTAGTCCCTCCCTTTCTTTTAGTATAAGAGGGGGAACCTGTGCATTGCACCCTAGATTTCCCTGGACGACGCTCTGAAGAAGAATCCTGGACCTTCGACGTTCCACTACCTTTGGAAGACCGAAGAATCTCCCTTGGAGTCAAGGAGTGACTCCCCTGCTTGGCAGGCACCAAAAACTACAAACGATGGTCGCAAACTACGCTGCTCCCGCCGGAGTCCGAAGTCCCTGCAGCCCAAGAAGTGGATTTCCTGACTTCCCAAAGGCCATCGTGAGTCCCCAGCGAAGCTGAGGCCAGTGGACCCCAAGAGTAACGAGGAACCACGACCCCTGGGTACCGTGCACTATTGTCGAGTGCAACCCCTTCACAATGTTCTATGAACTTGTGCTTTGGACCACGTGTGGTCCTAGCCTCCAGCAGGAATCCCTCCGAAGATCAGAGGCCTACCTTGTCCCGAGTGACCGTGGGCCCCTGTGAGCGAATCCTCCCGAGGCGTCTTTGCGATCCCTTGCCAGCCGGCTTGTGGGTCCCCAGGAGACTTTCTAAAGACACCAAAGGGCTCCCCTGGTTGCTCCAGGCCTGTCCTGACTTACCCTCGCTGGGTGAGTCCCACAGACCTTGCTGGTGTGAGCCATTGCCTCTTCGCACTTTCCCCAAGACTTGCTGTTACCAAGGCTTGTTGGCTCCGATCGAGTCGCCGACACCACAGTAAGCTGAAGACATTGTCGTGTACACCGAATCCAGCTCCTGGTCATCGTCGACACCTCTTGGACCTCGTGGCTGAAGAGTCAAGGCAACCGCGAATGACCTGAATCTTGCGACGACGGTGGGCATCCATCTTCCTTGCCCCGAGTCTCTGCCAAGTGACTTTGAACACTGTCCCCTCTGCTTTCAGGTCTTCCATCTTCCGAATCCAGGCTTGGATTCCACCGGACACTTCTTCGGACTTCACAAGCAGCAAGTCTTCATTGTCCTCCATTGAAAACGACGCCGCGACCCGACACCAAAGGACACCTATGCACCCGGCTTCCCTGGGTGAGGTAACTCCAGCACTACGGTGCTCCTGTGGGTGTTGGCCCTAGAACTACTTACCCTGTAAGTGACTTGCTTGTAGGTTCTCCCGAAGTATCCTAAAACTCTTAATTTCCAACCGCGACTTGCCCCATTGAAGTCAACGGCGATTCGCGCCTGTGTATCCACACTGTACGCTGTCCCCCGTGGGTCCTTTACTTACCTGCCTTGGGTGGTTTCGTGAGGCCCCAGCACTTCTGAAGGCCCTAGGCCTTGTCTCTTTGCAAGTCGTTGTTTCTAAGTCTCTTTTTAGTATATGGTCTGGTACGCCCCTAGGGCCCCAGCCATATTTGTGCTTAATTTATTGTGAAACGTTGATTTGTGCATATGTCCTTGACTTCTAATCTCATAAAGAGATTAGTAGAGAGTTGTTAATAATAAATACATATATGTTTGATATATATACCTGTGTGGTGTCTTTTCATTTGCTGATTCAAGAGATTGTGTGGTAAAACAAGCTGCTTTACATTCCTTCAAAACTTAGCCTGAAGGCTGCTCTCCACAGCTACCACTAGGATAGCTTTCTATAAAGGTTGTCTTAAACGTATCTACCATAAGAGTCGAATTGTTCTGGTGCAAGGTGTCCACTTTAATTAGTGAACAGCATATACCAGGCCAACTTCTCACACCCATCAAATCCCTAGGGCAGATGAGCTTATAGACACTTTGGCCTCAGCCAAGTTTCTTAGCACATTTGACCTGACAGCTGGCTACTGGCAAATCAGACTAGCTGAGGATGCAAAATCCACAACAGCATTTTCTACCCCTAGTGGGCACTACCAATTTGTGGTGATGCCCTTTGGTTTGAAAATGCACCTGCCACTTTTCAAAGGTTGGTGAACAAAGTCCTTACAGGCCTGGAAGCCTATAGTGCAGCTTATCTAGATGATATTGCTGTCTTTAGCTCCAACTGGGAGGATCACCTGGTCCACCTGCAAAATGTTTTGGAGGCCCTGCAGAAAGCAGGCCTAACTATCAAGGCCACCAAGTGCCAGATAGGGCAGAGTCAGGTTGTGTACCTGGGCCACCTTGTGGGTGGAGGCCAGGTTCAACCATTGCAGAGCAAAATCCAGACCATCATGGTCTGGGTTGCTCCAACCACCCAGACTCAGGTCAGAGCTTTCTTGGGCCTGACTGGGTACTATAGAAGATTTGTCAAAGGTTATGGATCTATAGTGACCCCTTTGAATGACTTGACTTCTAAAAGAATGCCCAAGAAAGTTTAGTGGACAGTTAGCTGTCAAAAGGCATTTGATGACCTGAAGCAGGCCATGTGCACTGCTCCCATTCTGCAAAGTCCTGATTACTCCAAGCAATTCATTGTCCAAACAGATGCATCTGAGTTGGGGGTAGGGGCTGTGTTATCACAATTGAATGATGAAGGTCAGGATCAGCCAGTAGCTTTTATTAGCAGAAGGTTGACCCCCAGAGAGAAACGTTGGTCAGCCATTGAGAGGGAGGCCTTTGCTGTGGTTTGGGCCTTGAAGAATCTGAGGCCATACTTGTTTGGCACTCACTTCATTGTTCAGACAGACCACAAGCCCCTCTTATGGCTAAAACAGATGAAGGGTGAAAACCCCAAACTTTTGAGGTGGTCCATTTCCCTACAGGGGATGGACTATACAGTGGAACATAGACCTGGGAGTAACCATGCCAATGCAGATGGACTCTCCTGATATTTCCACTTAGAACATGAAGACTCAACTGGTCAAGGTTAGTTTAATGTCCCTGCGTTTGGGGGGGGGGGGTTGTGTAGGAGAGTAGGATCTGCTTCTTATAGTTACCCCCACTTTTTGCAGATGTTTCACTGTTTTTCGAATTAGCCAGACTGAGGCCCTGCTAATCAGGACCCCAGTCTATCTACTTTCTACTCTAAATTGATTGTATGTACTTTAGGTACACTCCAGATTGGATTCTGGGGTACCCTTATAAGTCCCTAGTATATGGTATACTATGTACCCAGGGCATAGATACCCCAGAGGCCTCCCAGGGGCTGCAGCATGTATTATGCCACCCCTGAGAGGCCATCCAAAATGACACAACAGGTCTGCTACAGCAGCCTGTGTAAGGTGGTGTATCCACCCCTTTCTGAGATATAGGTTCCCTATATCTCTCCATATCACTGCACATGTAAACCTATCAGTCACCCCTATGGCAGGCCTTATCAATCCTGAAGGCAGGGTGCTGGGTTTCATGTGAGAGGGTGCCCATGCATGAGCAGAGCCCCTCTGCAGCTTTCGGAATCTTCATTCCGGGGTTGTTTGTGATGCAGCCAAACCATATACTCTTAAGTGCATTATGACCTCGCGGTAAATGCTAACTTTAGAATGGCTGCATGGAAACATGTCGTGTTTGGTGTCAAACACCTTGGAATCACACCTCCAACCCAGTAACTGGGATGGGAGGTATGATTCCACCCTACTAGAGTGAGAAACATGGCACCACCGGTACACCCGGTACCAGCTTAACAGAACCCTGGCATCACAAAATGGATGCTGCAGCCACAGACACGAGTCTGCCCTCCTGCTGCTGGACGAAACTCCGGCAGGGGAGGCCTGGACAATAGGTTTCCTGTCACAGGGAGGTGTGACCACCTCCCAGACAGGCTTTAGTGTATTGGGGCTGGGTGGGTGCACTCCAAGAGTGCTTTGAAGTCTGCACTGGGGGCACATTTGGTGTCCCTATGCATAGTCCAGCTCAAACCGGTTGCAGGGGCTACCAGCCCCTGCTCTGGCGCGAAACTGGACAAAGGAAATGGGTGTAGCCACCCCTCTTTCCTGACCCTCCCATAGGTGGGTCCCCAGAGTTTGTCCCACCCCTTCCTTGGGTATAAAGTAGGAACCGCTGACTACAGGATTTTAGATTACACCTGGACTAAACTCTGACACAGAAACCAAGTACTTTGACGATCTGCACTACGCTGGATGACTCAAGAATCTCCCTTGGAGTAAAGGAGTTACTCCCCTGCAAGGCAGGCACCTTTAACGCAACTGACCGGTTGGCATCTCCGCAGCTCCGACGAACTCCGAAGAATATTGCCACACAGGAGGTGGGTTCCCGAGGCCTCTGAGGTCGATCTGTGCCCACAGCAAGTCTGAGGCCCGTATCCCTCATGGGGACCGTGCAACCCGAACCCCTGGACACCGCGACCATTTGCAGAAGCATCAGCTTTCCGACGACCCCTGAGGCTGAGCTTTGGGTTACTTGTAGCCCTGACCCCGAACAGTGATCACACTGAAGATTGCTGGCCTACACTCAACGAGTGTTCCGTGGGCCGCCATTTTGTGATTCCTCTCGAGGTCCCTTCACGATCCCTGGTCCGTTGACCTGTGGGTCCCCAAGAAGGCAACTCTAACTTTAATTGGGCTTCCCTAGTTGCTCCAGACGTGCCCTGACTCTCCATCACTTGGGGAGTCCCCAGGACCTTACTGGTCCTCACAGAAGCATCTTTTCTCTTCCTGCGTGGGTTGCTGTTGTCAAGGCTTGTTGTGTTCAATCTGAGCACCGACAACCCAGCACTCGACATCCTTCGTGGTACAGCTTGAATCCGGCTCCTGGTCGTCTTCCACATCTCCTGGACCCCATGGCTGCAGAGTCAAGCTTCACCTCTTCGCACCTGAAGCACCCGACATCGGTGGGCATTCGATTGCTCCGCTCCTGGTCACTGGCTAGTGACCCAGACTCTGTCCCCTCTGCTTTCAGGTTCTTCACATCTTCGATCCAGGCTTGGATCATCCCGGACACTTTTCTTCTTCACGGCAGCAGCACTTTGCAGCAGATCGCCATTGAAATCAACGACGATTCCCGACACCCTTTGACACCTATGCACCCGGCTTCCCTGGGTGAGGTAACTCGAGTACTACGGTGCTCCCATGGGTGTTTGCCCTAGAACCCCTTAAGTCTAAAGGGGTTTGCTCAAAGTCCTCTCCTAAGTGTCCTTTTGCTTTAAAATTCCAACCGCAACTTTCCTCATAGAATCCTACAGCGCTCGCGGCTGTGTTCTCACACTGCACACGTCCCACGTGGGTCTCCTGTGTCACTACCTTGGGTGGTTCCTTGGGGTCCCAGCGATTCTACGTGCTCTAGGCACTGTGTCTAGTCAAGTCGTGGTTCTTATACCACTTTCTTAATATATGGTTTGGTCCCCCCCTGGGGCCCATTGTATATTGTGCTATTTACTGTCGTTTTAATACTGTGATATTGTGTATCTTGGACTCTAATCTCATAAAGAGATTAGTAGTGAGTGTTTAGAAATAAATACATATATTTTATATATATACTTGGTGTGGTTCTCCTTTCATATGGTCATTCAAGAGGTTATAATCTGGTAAACCAAGCTGCTTTACACTCCTTCAAGACTTAGCTTGAAGGCTGCTCTCCATAGCTACCACTAGGATAGCTTTCAATAAAGGTTGTCTTTAAACCGATCATCAATAAGGGTCGTTTGGACTGGTGCAAGGTGCCCACTATAACTAGTGGACAGCATATGCCAGGCCAACTTCTCACATTGGTGTGAGGTGGTTGGATTCAAGCTTGCTATTGCTTTACCAGATAATCTCTTTGAGTGACTAACTGAAAACCACTATAGGTACATAGGTACATATAAATCAAGTTTAGAATACAGTAAGTTCTACTGAACTTAGAGTTGTGTGTCAAGGGCTTAGCACACCCTTTCTACAACTCAAGAGAGTTTAGTAGGCCCCACTAGAGTAGGTAGGTGCATACACCACACCACACTAGTCATGTCTTCAAGGGCAGAAACCAGTGGGTCTCTCCCAACTAAGTATGACCATGTCTCATACCAAGAATTGAGGACTATGTGTGCCTCTAGGAAATTGAAGACAGGAAAAGCCCAACCACCCAACATCTCATAAAGATGTTGCTGGAAGATGACCTCAGAAAGACCCCAGGGTCTGATGAGGTTGGCAAAGGGGGTGAGGCAGCTGAAGAGGAAAGGCCAGGTAGTGAACGCTACTATGACCCAGACTCTGATGCTGGCCAGGGGGATCAAGATGATTCCAACCTGGAAAATCCAATTCTTCCTGAAGGTGAGGAAGGAGACCCCAGTGGGGTTCTCTTTACCCCACCTGGAAGGGTTAATAGTCTACCAAGAAGATCAAGATCTCCTCAGGAATCTAATCATTCTGGTACTTCTATAGGGTCCTCTGCTTCTCATAAAAGGGCCTCCTCTTATGAGAAGAAATGCCATCTGCTTGAGTTTGAGAGAGCTAAGCTCAGAATCAAGAGAGAACAATTGGCCTTAGACAGGGAATCCCTGGAGCTTCAGAGAGCTTCTCAGAAGGTGGGGCTAGAGCCATATGGTGGCAGCAACAGTGTCCCTAGGAATAGAGAAGATACTCATCCCCATAGGAACCTGAACAAGATTGTCCCTCCCTACCAGAGTGGGGATGACATCCACAAATAGATAACTGCACTGGAGAGGGCCTGTAAAGTACAGAGGGTCCCTCAGGAGCAGTGGGCAGCAATCTTGTGGCTCTCCTTTGCAGACAAAGGTAGAGACAAGCTCCTCACTGTAAGAGAAGAGGATGCTGACAATTACAAAGTCCTGAAGAGTGCTCTGATTGAGGGGTTTGGCCTAACCACTGAACAATACAGGTAAAAGTTCAGAGACACCCAAAAGGCACAGACTCAGGACTGGGTTGACTTTGTAGATTGTGCTACTAAGGCTCTGGAAGGTTGGATACATGGCAGCAAGGTGCATGACTTTTTAGGATTGTACAATTTGATTATGAGGGAGCAGATCCTTAATAATTGTCAAAACCAGCTTTTACACCAGTAGCTGGTGGACTCTGATCTGACCTCTCCCCAAGAATTGGGAAAGAAGGCAGACAAATGGGTCAGAACCAGGGTGAGGCAGAAGGTACAGAACCAAGGTGGTGACCCTAAGAAGCAAGATACTAAAAACTCTGATAAGGGTGGGGAGAAGGGTAAAGACCAGAAGTCTTCTCAAGGGCCCCAAAAATCTGCATCTGGTGGGGAGTCCCAACTCCTACACAAAGGAAAAGGCCAAACTAAACCATGGTGAAAAAGTCTGTAAGCTGGAAAGCCCAGTTGGACTAGTGATTGCACCAAGACCAAAGACTTAACTCCCAGCCACCATTGCCTCCTAAGGCAACTGTTCCCCTAGTTCAGCTCAAAGTGGTGGTGTTCCAAATAAGGGTGTAGTAGGGTTATCCCTGGGATCTGAGATGGACTCTGGCCTAGTCAGAGTTCCAACGCAGGCTACGTTGGTCTGTGATGGAGGCATGGATATGGCCTCCCTATTTGTAAGCCCCAGTAATCTGGGCAAATACAGACAGCAGCCTATAATTAATGGAAAAGAGGCTTTGGCATTCAGGGACACAGGAGCAAGTGTCACAATGGTGACAGGGAAACTATTCCCCCCTCAACAGCTTTTACCTGAGTTCAAGTACCAGGTGACCAACATTGATGGTATCAGAACAGATCATCCCATGGCCATAGTCAATCTCAGCTGGGGAGGGGTCACTGGCCCAAAGAGAGTGGCAGTGTCCCCAAACTTGCCTGTAGATTGCCTGTTGGGCAATGATCTAGAAGTTTCAGCCTGGGCTGAAGTTGAATACCAGGCCCATTTAAAAATGTTGGGCTTCTCTGAGAAGGTTGGTGGGGCTGTTAGGGCCTCAGCCCCATCCCAGGGAAATTTTGGAGAAGTGGAGCCTGAAAGAATGGCCCACTCTACTCCCCAAGAGAGCAGAAGGGTCGAAGAAAAGTCTTCTTCCCCCCAGACTATAGGTAAGGGTCAGCTTCCTCAGGGAACTGATCCTACCCCTAGTGAAGGAACTGCCCCAGAGGTGGTCAGGCCTGGCCTGACAGCACCCCTGATGGCAGGGGACCCTTCCAAGGTGGTACCCAGTCTGGAGCAGGTAACCTGCCCCTCTCTACCCTCCCTCTGTCAGTCCAGGGCTGCAGAGGTCAGGGAGGTCAGTGGACCCCTAGGGGCTCCCTGTCCAGAGGAACCCCCTCATCCACAGATTAGGGTCACCCAGTCTAGTAGCCCTAGCCAGGTGAAAATTCCTCACCACACTGAGGGATCCCTCTTACCATTGTGTAGGGACCTGCCCCAGATGGACTCTGTTGGGCAAAGGCAAACCTGGGACCAAGTGGTTCCCAACCTACCATGTCCCTCCATTGTTCCAACCAAAGGGACCCAACCCCCAGCTGTAGGCTGCCAGAGGTTGACCCTTAGGGCCAGATACAACTCAGTCATGGAAAGAAAGGCCTCCATGGTGACCAGTGATCTGAGGAAGCTGAGACCAACTTTATTAGGGCCTCACTTCTCCACTCAGACACCCCACCAGCCTTTTACATTGCCAAAACACACCACAGGAAGTAATTCCAAATGGTGGAGATCATCCAATACCCTTGGGGTTAGGAATTGCTTAGTGGACCATAAGACAGGGGGTAACCATGCTAGTGCAGGTTCTTCCTTATACGGCCACTTAGTCAATAAAGGCTCAACTGGGCAAGGTTAGCCTTATCTCCTTTCGTTTGGGGGGGCGTTGTGTAGGAAGGTGGAATCTGACTGCATGGTTGCCCCCACTTTTTTCCTGGTGGTTTGCTGGTTTTCGACTTAGTTTGGCTGGGATCCTGCTATTCAGGACCCCAGCCTATCTGCTTTCCCCTTAAATTGATTGCATGTACTTTAGGTACACTCCAGATTGGATTCTGGGGTACCCTTATAAGTCCCTAATATATGGTATACTATGTACCCAGGGCATAGGTACCCCAGAGGCCTCCCAGGGGCTGCAGCATGTATTATGCCACCCCTGAGAGGCCATCCAAAATGACACAACAGGTCTGCTACAGCAGCCTGTGTAAGGTGGTGTATGCACCCCTTACTGAGATATAGGTTCCCTATATCTCTCCATATCACTGCACATGTAAACCTATCAGTCACCCCTATGGCAGGCCTTAACAATCCTGAAGGCAGGGTGCTGGGTTTCATGTGAGAGGGTGCCCATGCATGAGCAGAGCCCCTCTGCAGCTTTCGGAATCTTCATTGCGGGGTTGTTTGTGATGCAGCCAGACCATATACTCTTAAGTGCATTATAACCTCGCGGTAAATGCTAACTTGAGAATGGCTGCATGGAAACATGTCGTGTTTGGTGTCAAACACCTTGGAATCATACCTCCACCCCAGTAACTGGGATGGGAGGTATGATTCCACCCTACTAGAGGGAGAAACATGGCACCACCGGTACACCCGGTACCAGCTTAACAGAACCCTGGCATCACAAAATGGATGCTGCAGCCACAGACACGAGTCTGCCCTCCTGCTGCTGGATGAAACTCCGGCAGGGGAGGCCTGGACAATAGGGTTCCTGTCACAGGGAGGTGTGACCACCTCCCAGACAGGCTTTAGTGTATTGGGGCTGGGTGGGTGCACTTCAAGAGTGCTTTGAAATCTGCACTGGGGGCACATTTGGTGTCCCTGTGCATAGTCCAGCTCAAACCGGTTGCAGGGGCTACCAGCCCCTGCTCTGGCGCGAAACTGGACAAAGGAAATGGGTGTAGGCACCCCTCTTTCCTGACCCTCCCATAGGTGGGTCCCCAGAATTTGTCCCACCCCTTCCTTGGGTATAAAGTAGGAACCCCTGACTACAGGACTTTAGATTACACCTGGACTAAACTCTGACACAGAAACCAAGTACTTCAACGATCTACACTACGCTGGATGACTGAAGAATCTCCCTTGGAGTTAAGGAGTTACTCCCCTGCAAGGCAGGCACCTTTAACGCAACTGACCGGTTGGCATCTCCGAAGTTCCTGCGGACTCCGAAGAATATTGCCACACAGGAGGTGGGTTCCCAAGGTCTCTGAGGTCGATCTGTGCCCACAGCAAGTCTGAGGCCCGTATCCCTTGTGGAGACCGTGCAAACCGAACCCCTGGACACCGCGACCATTTGCAGAAGCATCAGCTTTCCACCGACCCCTGAGGCTGAGCTTTGGGTTACTTGTAGCCCTGACCCCGAGCAGTGATTGCAATGACGATTGCTGGCCTACACTCAACGAGTGTTCCGTGGGCCGCCATTTTGAGATTCCTCTCGGGGCCCCTTCGCGATCCCTGGTCCGTTGACCTGTGGGTCCCCAAGAAGGCAACTCTAACTTTTATTGGGCTTCCCTGGTTGCTCCAGATGTGCCCTGACTCTCCATCGCTTGGGGAGTCTCCAGGACCTTGCTGGTCCGCACAGAAGCATCTTTTCTCTTCCTGCGTGGGTTGCTGTTGCCAAGGCTTGTTGTGTTCAATCTGAGCACCGACAACCCAGCACTTGACATCCTTTGTGGGACAGTTCGAATCCGGCTCCTGGTCATCCTTGACGTCTCCGGGACCCCGTGGATGCAGAGTCAAGCTTCACCTCTTCGCACCTGAAGCACCCAACATCGGTGGGCATTCGATTGCTCCGCTCCTGGTCACTGGCTAGTGACCCAGACTCTGTCCCCTCTGCTTTCAGGTTCTTCACATCTTCGATCCAGGCTTGGGTCATCCCGGACACTTTTCTTCTTCACGGCAGCAGCACTTTGCAGCAGATCGCCATTGAAATCAACGACGATTCCTGACACCCTTTGACACCTATGCACCCGGCTTCCCTGGGTGAGGTAACTCGAGTACTACAGTGCTCCCATGGGTGTTGGCCCTAGAAACCCTTAGGTCTAAAGGGGTTTGCTCAAAGTCCTCTCCTAAGTGTCCTTTTGCTTTAAAATTCCAACCGCGACTTTCCTCATAGAATCCTACGGCGCTCGCGGCTGTGTTCTCACACTGCACATGTCCCCCGTGGGTCTCCTGTGTCACTACCTTGGGTGGTTCCTGGGGTCCCAGCGATTCTACGTGCTCTAGGCACTGTGTCTAGTCAAGTCGTGGTTCTTATACCACTTTCTTAATATATGGTTTGGTCCCCCCCTGGGGCCCAGTGTATATTGTGCTATTTACTGTCGTTTTAATACTGTGATATTGAGTATCTGGGACTCTAATCTCATAAAGAGATTAGTGGTGAGTGTTTAGAAATAAATACATATATTTTATATATATACTTGGTGTGGTTCTCCTTTCATTTGGTCATTCAAGAGGTTATAATCTGGTAAACCAAGCTGCTTTACACTCCTTCAAGACTTAGCTTGAAGGCTGCTCTCCATAGCTACCACTAGGATAGCTTTCAATAAAGGTTGTCTTTAAACCTATCATCAATAAGGGTCGTTTTGACTGGTGCAAGGTGCCCACTATAACTAGTGGACAGCATATGCCAGGCCAACTTCTCACATTGGTGTGCAGCGGTTGGATTCAAGCTTGCTTTTGCTTTACCAGATAATCTCTTTGAGTGACTAACTGAAAACCACCATAGGTACATAGGTACATATAAATCATGTTTAGAATACAGTAAGTTCTACTGAACTTAGAGTTGTGTGTCAAGGGCTTAGCACACCCTTTCTACAACTCAAGAGAGTTTAGTAGGCCCCACTAGTGTAGGTAGGTGCATACACCACACCACACTAGTCATGGCTTCAAGGGCAGAAACCAGTGGGTCTCTCCCAACTGAGTATGACCAGGTCTCATACCAAGAATTGAGGACTATGTGTGCCTCTAGGAAATTGAAGACAGGGAAAAGCCCATCCACCCAACATCTCATAAAGTTGTTGCTTGAAGATGACCTCAGAAAGACCCCAGGGTCTGATGAGGTTGGCAAAGGGGTGGGGCAGCTGAAGAGGAAAGGCCAGGTAGTGAACACTACTATGACCCAGACTCTGATGCTGGCCAGGGGGATCAAAATGATTCCAACCTGGAAAATCCAATTCTTCCTGAAGGTGAGGAAGGAGACCCCAGTGGGGTTCTCTTTACCCCACCTGGAAGGGTTAATAGTCTACCAAGAAGATCAAGATCTCCTTCTCAGGAATCTAATCATTCTGGTACGTCTATAGGGTCCTCTGCTTCTCATAAAAGGGCATCCTCTTATGAGAAGAAATGCCAACTGCTTGAGTTTGAGAGAGCTAAGCTCAGAATCAAGAGAGAGCAATTGGCCTTAGACAGGGAATCCCTGGAGCTTCAGAGAGCTTCTCAGAAATTGGGACTAGGGTCCCATGGTGGCAGCAACAGTGTCCCTAGGAATAGAGAAGATACTCATCCCCATAGGAACCTGAACAAGATTGTCCCTCCCTACCAGAGTGGGGATGACATCCACAAATGGATAACTGCACTGGAGAGGGCCTGTAAAGTACAGAGGGTCCCTCAGGAGCAGTGGGCAGCAATCTTGTGGCTCTCCTTTGCAGACAAAGGTAGAGACAAGCTCCTCACTGTTAGAGAAGAGGATGCTGATAATTATAAAGTCCTGAAGAGTGCTCTGATTGAGGGGTTTGGCCTAACCACTGAACAATACAGGTTAAAGTTCAGAGACACCCCAAAGGCACAGACTCAGGACTGGGTTGACTTTGTAGATTGTGCTACTAAGGCTCTGGAAGGTTGGATACATGGCAGCAAGGTGCATGACTTTTTAGGATTGTACAATTTGATTATGAGGGAGCAGATCCTTAATAATTGTCAAAACCAGCTTTTACACCAGTACCTGGTGGACTCTGATCTGACCTCTCCCCAAGAATTGGGAAAGAAGGCAGACAAATGGGTCAGAACCAGAGTAAAGCCAAAGAATCAGGGTGGTGACCAGAAGAAAGATTCTTCCAAAAACCAAGAGAAAGGTGGGGATGAATCAAAAGACAAATCCCCTACAGGGCCCCAAAAGTCCTCTCCTGGGGGTGGGTCCCAAACTCCTTCCTCCCCTGAAAAGAAACCTTATTGCCATAACTGTAAGAAGCCTGGCCACTGGAAAAATGACCCGAGTTGCTCCAAGGCTGGCAATAAGGAAAATGTTCCTCCCAGCAATACTACCACTGCTCCTGGTACTACAAGTAGTAATCCCCCAGGTGGTAGTAATGCACCCAAAAAGTTAGGTGGGTTGGTATGGGGAACTGAGGTGGACCCCAGCTTATCAAGGTCCTCCTCCCAGGCCTCCTTAGTCTGTGATGGTGGCATGGGATTTGCCACTTTTACTATGAGTCCCAATACTTTGGGCAAGTACAGACAGGAGCCCCTAATTAATGGTCAGAAGGCGTTGGCATTCAGGGACACAGGGGCTAGTGTCACCATGGTGACAGGGAAACTAGTCCCCCTCAACAGCTTTTACCTGAGTTCAAGTACCAGGTGACCAACATTGATGGTATCAGAACAGATCATCCCATGGCCATAGTCAATCTCAGCTGGGGAGGGGTCACTGGCCCAAAGAGAGTGGCAGTGTCCCCAAACTTGCCTGTAGATTGCCTGTTGGGCAATGATCTGGAAGTTTCAGCCTGGGCTGAAGTTGAATACCAGGCCCATTTAAAAATGTTGGGCCTCTCTGAGAAGGTTGGTGGGGCTGTTAGGGCCTCAGCCCCATCCCAGGGAAATTTTGGAGAAGTGGAGCCTGAAAGAATGGCCCACTCTACTCCCCAAGAGAGCAGAAGGGTCGAAGAAAAGTCTTCTTCCCCCCAGACTATAGGTAAGGGTCAGCTTCCTCAGGGAACTGATCCTACCCCTAGTGAAGGAACTGCCCCAGAGGTGGTCAGGCCTGGCCTGACAACACCCCTGATGGCAGGGGACCCTTCCAAGGTGGTACCCAGTCTGGAGCAGGTAACCTGCCCCTCTCTACCCTCCCTCTGTCAGCCCAGGGCTGCAGAGGTCAGGGAGGTCAGTGGACCCCTAGGGGCTCCCTGTCCAGAGCAACCCCCTCATCCACAGATTAGGGGCACCCAGTCTAGTAGCCCTAGCCAGGTGAAAATTCCTCAGCACACTGAGGGATCCCTCTTACCATTGTGTAGGGACCTGCCCCAGATGGACTCTGTTGGGCAAAGGCAAACCTGGGACCAAGTGGTTCCCAACCTACCATGTCCCTCCATTGTTCCAACCAAAGGGACCCAACCCCCAGCTGTAGGCTGCCAGAGGTTGACCTTTAGGGCCAGATACAACTCAGTCATGGAAAGAAAGGCCTCCATGGTGACCAGTGATCTGAGGAAGCTGAGACCAACTTTATTAGGGCCTCACTTCTCCACTCAGACACCCCACCAGCCTTTTACTTTGCCAAAACACACCACAGGAAGTAATTCCAAATGGTGGAGATCATCCAATACCCTTGGTGTTAGGAATTGCTTAGTGGACCATAAGACAGGGGGTAACCATGCTAGTGCAGGTTCTTCCTTATACGGCCACTTAGTCAATAAAGGCTCAACTGGGCAAGGTTAGCCTTATCTCCTTTCGTTTGGGGGGGGGGCGTTGTGTAGGAAGGTGGAATCTGACTGCATGGTTGCCCCCACTTTTTTCCTGGTGGTTTGCTGGTTTTCGACTTAGTTTGGCTGGGATCCTGCTATTCAGGACCCCAGCCTATCTGCTTTCCCCTTAAATTGATTGTATGTACTTGAGGTACACTCCAGACTGGATTCCGGGGTACCCTTATAAGTCCCTAGTACATGGTATACTATGTACCCAGGGCATAGGTACCCCAGAGGCCTCCCAGGGGCTGCAACATGTATTATGCCACCCCTGAGAGGCCATCCAAAATGACACAACAGGTCTGCTACAGCAGCCTGTGTAAGGTGGTATACGCACCCCTTACTGAGATATAGGTTCCCTATATCTCTCCATATCACTGCACATGTAAACCTATCAGTCACCCCTATGGCAGGCCTTAACAATCCTGAAGGCAGGGTGCTGGGTTTCGTGTGAGAGGGTGCCCATGCATGAGCAGAGCCCCTCTGCAGCTTTCGGAATCTTCATTGCGGGGTTGTTTGTGATGCAGCCAGACCATATACTCTTTAGTGCATTATAACCTCGCAGTAAAAGCTAACTTGAGAATGGCTGCATGGAAACATGTCGTGTTTGGTGTCAAACACCTTGGAATCATACCTCCACCCCAGTAACTGGGATGGGAGGTATGATTCCACCCTACTAGAGGGAGAAACATGGCACCACCGGTACACCCGGTACCAGCTTAACAGAACCCTGGCCTCACAAAATGGATGCTGCAGCCACAGACACGAGTCTGCCCTCCTGCTGCTGGACGAAACTCCGGCAGGGGAGGCCTGGACAATAGGGTTCCTGTCACAGGGAGGTGTGACCACCTCCCAGACAGGCTTTAGTGTATTGGGGCTGGGTGGGTGCACTTCAAGAGTGCTTTGAAGTCTGCACTGGGGGCACATTTGGTGTCCCTGTGCATAGTCCAGCTCAAACCGGTTGCAGGGGCTACCAGCCCCTGCTCTGGCGCGAAACTGGACAAAGGAAATGGGTGTAGCCACCCCTCTTTCCTGACCCTCCCATAGGTGGGTCCCCAGAATTTGTCCCACCCCTTCCTTGGGTATAAAGTAGGAACCCCTGACTACAGGACTTTAGATTACACCTGGACTAAACTCTGACACAGAAACCAAGTACTTCAACGATCTACACTACGCTGGATGACTGAAGAATCTCCCTTGGAGTTAAGGAGTTACTCCCCTGCAAGGCAGGCACCTTTAACGCAACTGACCGGTTGGCATCTCCGAAGTTCCTGCGGACTCCGAAGAATATTGCCACACAGGAGGTGGGTTCCCAAGGTCTCTGAGGTTGATCTGTGCCCACAGCAAGACTGAGGCCCGTATCCCTTGTGGAGACCGTGCAACCCGAACCCCTGGACACCGCGACCATTTGCAGAAGCATCAGCTTTCCACCGACCCCTGAGGCTGAGCTTTGGGTTACTTGTAGCCCTGACCCCGAGCAGTGATTGCACCGACGATTGCTGGCCTACACTCAACGAGTGTTCCGTGGGCCGCCATTTTGAGATTCCTCTCGAGGTCCCTTCGCGATCCCTGGTCCGTTGACCTGTGGGTCCCCAAGAAGGCAACTCTAACTTTTATTGGGCTTTCCTGGTTGCTGCAGATGTGCCCTGACTCTCCATCGCTTGGGGAGTCCCCAGGACCTTGCTGGTCCGCACAGAAGCATCTTTTCTCTTCCTGCATGGGTTGCTGTTGCCAAGGCTTGTTGTGTTCAATCTGAGCACCGACAACCCAGCACTCGACATCCTTTGTGGGACAGTTCGAATCCGGCTCCTGGTCATCCTTGACATCTCCGGGACCCCGTGGATGCAGAGTCAAGCTTCACCTCTTCGCACCTGAAGCACCCAACATCGGTGGGCATTCGATTGCTCCACTCCTGTTCACTGGCTAGTGACCCAGACTCTGTCCCCTCTGCTTTCAGGTTCTTCACATCTTCGATCCAGGCTTGGGTCATCCCGGACACTTTTCTTCTTCACGGCAGCAGCACTTTGCAGCAGATCGCCATTGAAATCAACGACAATTCCCGACACCCTTTGACACCTATGCACCCGGCTTCCCTGGGTGAGGTAACTCGAGTACTACGGTGCTCCCGTGGGTGTTGGCCCTAGAAACCCTTAAGTCTAAAGGGGTTTGCTCAAAGTCCTCTCCTAAGTGTCCTTTTGCTTTTAAATTCCAACCGCGACTTTCCTCATAGAATCCTACGGCGCTCGCGGCTGTGTTCTCACACTGCACATGTCCCCCGTGGGTCTCCTGTGTCACTACCTTGGGTGGTTCCTTGGGGTCCCAGCGATTCTACGTGCTCTAGGCACTGTGTCTAGTCAAGTCGTGGTTCTTATACCACTTTCTTAATATATGGTTTGGTCCCCCCCTGGGGCCCATTGTATATTGTGCTATTTACTGTCGTTTTAATACTGTGATATTGAGTATCTGGGACTCTAATCTCATAAAGAGATTAGTAGTGAGTGTTTAGAAATAAATACATATATTTTATATATATACTTGGTGTGGTTCTCCTTTCATTTGGTCATTCAAGAGGTTATAATCTGGTAAACCAAGCTGCTTTACACTCCTTCAAGACTTAGCCTGAAGGCTGCTCTCCATAGCTACCACTAGGATAGCTTTCAATAAAGGTTGTCTTTAAACCTATCATCAATAAGGGTCGTTTGGACTGGTGCAAGGTGCCCACTATAACTAGTGGACAGCATATGCCAGGCCAACTTCTCACATTGGTGGCAGCGGTGGGATTCAAGCTTGCATTTGCTTTACCAGATAATCTCTTTGAGTGACTAACTGAAAACCACCATAGGTACATAGGTACATATAAATCAAGTTTAGAATACAGTAAGTTCTACTGAACTTAGAGTTGTGTGTCAAGGGCTTAGCACACCCTTTCTACAACTCAAGAGAGTTTAGTAGGCCCCACTAGTGTAGGTAGGTGCATACACCACACCACACTAGTCATGTCTTCAAGGGCAGAAACCAGTGGGTCTCTCCCAACTGAGTATGACCAGGTCTCATACCAAGAATTGAGGACTATGTGTGCCTCTAGGAAATTGAAGACAGGGAAAAGCCCATCCACCCAACATCTCATAAAGTTGTTACTTGAAGATGACCTCAGAAAGACCCCAGGGTCTGATGAGGTTGGCAAAGGGGGTGGGGCAGCTGAAGAGGAAAGGCCAGGTAGTGAACACTACTATGACCCAGACTCTGATGCTGGCCAGGGGGACCAAATTATTCCAACCTGGAAAATCCAATTCTTCCTGAAGGTGAGGAAGGAGACCCCAGTGGGGTTCTCTTTACCCCACCTGGAAGGGTTAATAGTCTACCAAGAAGATCAAGATCTCCTTCTCAGGAATCTAATCATTCTGGTACGTCTATAGGGTCCTCTGCTTCTCATAAAAGGGCATCCTCTTATGAGAAGAAATGCCAACTGCTTGAGTTTGAGAGAGCTAAGCTCAGAATCAAGAGAGAGCAATTGGCCTTAGACAGGGAATCCCTGGAGCTTCAGAGAGCTTCTCAGAAATTGGGACTAGGGTCCCATGGTGGCAGCAACAGTGTCCCTAGGAATAGAGAAGATACTCATCCCCATAGGAACCTGAACAAGGTTGTCCCTCCCTACCAGAGTGGGGATGACATCCACAAATGGATAACTGCACTGGAGAGGGCCTGTAAAGTACAGAGGGTCCCTCAGGAGCAGTGGGCAGCAATCTTGTGGCTCTCCTTTGCAGACAAAGGTAGAGACAAGCTCCTCACTGTTAGAGAAGAGGATGCTGATAATTATAAAGTCCTGAAGAGTACTCTGATTGAGGGGTTTGGCCTAACCACTGAACAATACAGGTAAAAGTTCATAGACACCCCAAAGGCACAGACTCAGGACTGGGTTGACTTTGTAGATTGTGCTACTAAGGCTCTGGAAGGTTGGATACATGGCAGCAAGGTGCCTGACTTTTTAGGATTGTACAATTTGATTATGAGGGAGCAGATCCTTAATAATTGTCAAAACCAGCTTTTACACCAGTACCTGGTGGACTCTGATCTGACCTCTCCCCAAGAATTGGGAAAGAAGGCAGACAAATGGGTCAGAACCAGAGTAAAGCCAAAGAATCAGGGTGGTGACCAGAAGAAAGATTCTTCCAAAAACCAAGAGAAAGGTGGGGATGAATCAAAAGACAAATCCCCTACAGGGCCCCAAAAGTCCTCTCCTGGGGGTGGGTCCCAAACTCCTTCCGCCCCTGAAAAGAAACCTTATTGCCATAACTGTAAGAAGCCTGGCCACTGGAAAAATGACCCCAGTTGCTCCAAGGCTGGCAATAAGGAAAATGTTCCTCCCAGCAATACTACCACTGCTCCTGGTACTACAAGTAGTAATCCCCCAGGTGGTAGTAATGCCCCCAAAAAGTTAGGTGGGTTGGTATGGGGAACTGAGGTGGACCCCAGCTTATCAAGGTCCTCCTCCCAGGCCTCCTTAGTCTGTGATGGTGGCATGGGATTTGCCACTTTTACTATGAGTCCCAATACTTTGGGCAAGTACAGACAGGAGCCCCTAATTAATGGTCAGAAGGCGTTGGCATTCAGGGACACAGGGGCTAGTGTCACCATGGTGACAGGGAAACTAGTCCCCCCTCAACAGCTTTTATCTGAGTTCAAGTACCAGGTGACCAACATTGATGGTATCAGAACAGATCATCTCATGGCCATAGTCAATCTCAGCTGGGGAGGGGTCACTGGCCCAAAGAGAGTGGCAGTGTCCCCAAACTTGCCTGTAGATTGCCTGTTTGGCAATGATCTGGAGGTTTCAGCCTGGGCTGAAGTTGAATACCAGGCCCATTTAAAAATGTTGGGCCTCTCTGAGAAGGTTGGTGGGGCTGTTAGGGCCTCAGCCCCATCCCAGGGAAAGTTTGGAGACGTGGAGCCTGAAAGAATGGCCCAGTCTACTCCCCAAGAGAGCAGAAGGGTCGAAGAAAAGTCTTCTTCCCCCCAGACTATAGGTAAGGGTCAGCTTCCTCAGGGAACTGATCCTACCCCTAGTGAAGGAACTGCCCCAGAGGTGGTCAGGCCTGGCCTGGCAACACCCCTGATGGCAGGGGACCCTTCCAAGGTGGTACCCAGTCTGGAGCAGGTAACCTGCCCCTCTCTACCCTCCCTCTGTCAGCCCAGGGCTGCAGAGGTCAGGGAGGTCAGTGGACCCCTAAGGGCTCCCTGTCTAGAGGAACCCCCTCATCCACAGATTAGGGGCACCCAGTCTAGTAGCCCTAGCCAGGTGAAAATTCCTCAGCACACTGAGGGATCCCTCTTACCATTGTGTATGGACCTCCCCCAGATGGACTCTGTTGGGCAAAGGCAAACCTGGGACCAAGTGGTTCCAAACCTACCATGTCCCTCCATTGTTCCAACCAAAGGGACCCAACCCCCAGCTGTAGGCTGCCAGAGGTTGACCCTTAGGGCCAGCTACAACTCAGTCATGGAAAGAAAGGCCTCCATGGTGACCAGTGATCTGAGGAAGCTGAGGCCAACTTTATTAGGGCCTCACTTCTCTACTCAGACACCCCACCAGCCTTTTACTTTGCCAAAACACACTACAGGTAGTAATTCCAAATGGTGGAGATCATCCAATACCCTTGGGGTTAGGAATTGCTTAGTGGACCATAAGACAGGGGGTAACCCTGCTTGTGCAGGTTCTTCCTTATATGGCCACTTAGTCAATAAAGGCTCAACTGGGCAAGGTTAGCCTTATCTCCTTTCGTTTGGGGGGGGTTATGTAGGAAGGTGGAATATGACTGCATGGTTGCCCCCACTTTTTTCCTGGTGTTTTGCTGGTTTTCGACTTAGTTTGGCTGGGATCCTGCTATTCAGGACCCCAGCCTATCTGCTTTCCCCTTAAATTGATTGCATGTACTTTAGGTACACTCCAGATTGGATGCTGGGGTACCCTTATAAGCCCCTAGTATATGGTATACTATGTACCCAGGGCATAGGTACCCCAGAGGCCTCCCAGGGGCTGCAGCATGTATTATGCCACCCCTGAGAGGCCATCCAAAATGACAACAGGTCTGCTACAGCAGCCAGTGTAAGGTGGTGTACCCCCCCTTACTGAGATATAGGTTCCCTATATCTCTCCATATCACTGAACATGTAAACCTATCAGTCACCCCTATGGCAGGCCTTATCAATCCTGAAGGCAGGGTGCTGGGTTTCATGTGAGAGGGTGCCCATGCATGAGCAGAGCCCCTCTGCAGCTTTCGGAATCTTCATTCCGGGGTTGTTTGTGATGCAACCAAACCATATACTCTTAAGTGCATTATAACCTCCCGGTAAATGCTAACTTTAGAATGGCTACATGGAAACATGTCGTGTTTGGTGTCAAACACCTTGGAATCATACCTCCACCCCAGTAACTGGGGTGGGAGGTATGATTCCACCCTACTAGAGGGAGAAACAAGGCACCACCTGTACACCCGGTACCAGCTTAACAGAACCCTGGCATCACAAAATGGATGCTGCAGCCACCTGTACGAGTCTGCCCTCCTGCTGCTGGACGAATTCCGGCAGGGGAGGCCTGGACAATAGGTTTCCTGTCACAGGGAGGTGTGACCACCTCCCAGACAGGCTTTAGTGTATTGGGGCTGGGTGGGTGCACTCCAAGAGTGCTTTGAAGTCTGCACTGGGGGCACATTTGGTGTCCCTGTGCATAGTCCAACTCAAACCGGTTGCAGGGGCTACCAGCCCCTGCTCTGGCGCGAAACTGGACAAAGGAAATGGGTGTAGCCACCCCTCTTTCCTGACTCTCCCATAGGTGGGTCCCCAGAGTTTGTCCCACCCCTTCCTTGGGTATAAAGTAGGAACCCCTGACTACAGGATTTTAGATTACACCTGGACTCAACTCTGACACAGAAACCAAGTACTTCGACGATCTGCACTACGCTGGATAACTGAAGAATCTCCCTTGGAGTAAAGGAGTTACTCCCCTGCAAGGCAGGCACCTTTAACGCAACTGACCTGTTGGCATCTCCGCAGCTCAGACGAACTCCGAAGAATATTGCCACACAGGAGGTGGGTTCCCAAGGTCTCTGAGGTCGATCTGTGCCCACAGCAAGTCTGAGGCCCGTATCCCTCGTGGAGACCATGCAACCCGAACCCCTGGACACTGCGACCATTTGCAGAAGCATCAGCTTTCCGGCGACCCCTGAGGCTGAGCTTTGGGTTACTTGTAGCCAGGGCCGGTCTGGCCATAGCGGGCACCGGGCGTTTCCCCGGTGGGCCACTAGGGTGGGGGCCGGTTTTGGGCCCCTGGGGGCCGTTTTTGTTACCGGGGGTCGGGAATACCGGCCCCCTGTAACAAAATCGGCCGAAACTGCTCGGCTGCACTCCCCCTCACCCCAGGGGGGGCCGGCTGAGCAGTTTGCCAGGGCCGGTTTCTGTTCCCAGTCCGGCCCTGCTTGTAGCCCTGACCCCGAGCAGTGATCACACCGAAGATTGCTGGCCTACACTCAACGAGTGTTCCGTGGGCCGCCATTTTGTGATTCCTCTCGAGGTCCCTTCGTGATCCGTGGTCTGTTGACCTGTGGGTCCCCAAGAAGGCAACTCTAACTTTAATTGGGCTTCCCTGGTTGCTCCATACGTGCCCTGACTCTCCATCGCTTGGGGAGTCCCCAGGACCTTGCTGGGCCTCACAGAAGCATCTTTTCTCTTCCTGCGTGGGTTGCTGTTGCCAAGGCTTGTTGTGTTCAATCTGAGCACCGACACCCCAGCACTCGACATCCTTCGTGGGACAGCTCGAATCCGGCTCCTGGTCATCCTCGACGTTTCCTGGACCCCGTGGCTGCAGAGTTAAGCTTCACCTCTTTGCACCTGAAGCACCCGACATCGGTGGGCATTCGATTGCTCCGCTCCTGGTCACTGGCTAGTGACCCAGACTCTGTCCCCTCTGCTTTCAGGTTCTTCCCATCTTCGATCCAGGCTTGGATCATCCCGGACACTTTTCTTCTTCACGGCAGTAGCACTTTGCAGCAGATCGCCATTGAAAACAACGACGATTCCCGACACCCTTTGACACCTATGCACCCGGCTTCCCTGGGTGAGGTAACTCGAGTACTCCGGTGCTCCTGTGGGTGTTGGCCCTAGAACCCCTTAAGTCTAAAGGGGTTTGCTCAAAGTCCTCTTCTAAGTGTCCTTTATCTTTAAAATTCCAACCGCGACTTTCCTCATAGAATCCTACGGCGCTCGCGACTGTTTTCTCACACTGCACATGTCCCCCGTGGGTCTCCTGTGTCACTACCTTGGGTGGTAGAAATAGAAAGGCACCCCCCTAGAGAAAATAACTTGACAGGTCAGGGAACAGGGGGAAAAAACACCAAACACAAACTACCAAGGTAGTATTCCCCCAAGACCTCAATTTCTTTAAATTGCGGCTTCCCAAAGCTCAAAACTGGGGCATAAGAAACATTCTTCTCCACACAAAATGGTTACTTGTTATTGCATCTTTTATTTCATTTTTTCTTTTCTTTTTGAAACTATTAGTTTTTCACATTTTATAAAATTTTTGAAAGTACAACACAATGACTATCATCATTTGTCCAATAATACTGTACAAAGTGTACACAATATTACAACACTTTTAAGGTCACATTAGATGAAATAATTACAATATGATTCAACACATCCCCACACACAACTGCACCTCTCACAACTCTACAATCATATCTCTTACACTCAATACATTCACAATATACACCTCAGGGCAACACTGCATGCACAGATGGAAAAGCCGGGTGATGAAATCAACCCTCGGTTGCTGTGCTGGTAGCTGGGGTGTCACACTCTCTCACTGGTCGACGTACGTTTCAATGGTATATTAGTTTCAAAACCATCTTCTTCAGGACCTATTATTTGATACTTTGTTACAGGTAATGGGAGGGGGATTAAAAGTGCTGTAAAAATAAAAGGAGAAGATTAAACAATCTTTAGCTACTAATATAGGTGGTACCTGTGTGGCACGCGACACTGCAGTTGTCACGCAATTTTGGGAATACCGGGGAAAGAAGGGAAAACTGAAAGATTTTACAAATTGTAGAAGCCACAACTTAGTTTACCTCATTCTCTGCCCATGCGACAAAGGGTATGTGGGCGAAACGAGTCGTGAGTTTAGAACTCGATATAGTGAACATAGGTCAGCAATCTGAACATGCAAAACCTTGTCCCCCATGGTCCAACATTGTATTGATCTTAATCACCACGAAAGTGAGCTACGTTGGCTCATCTTGGAAAAAATTAAAGGCATTCCTGGAAAAAACATGGATGAAGTAAGGAAACGCCGTGAAACTTATTGGATCTACACCCTTAACTCAGTGAGAGAGGGCCTTAACAAGGAGATAGTTTGGCAAACAACCTAATGGTGCCAGTGATATCAATTGGGTCTTATATCTAGATTCAGTTGGGCTTAGGCCTATGGGTAGGTGGCCGGACGGGGGGGGGGGGGGAGGGGGGAAACCCCAGAATATACAAATCACGGCATCCCTAGGTAGACATCTGCTGCATTCGTTGGAATGCAGGGATGCCTGTTGGTATGGTTTAGTAGGTGAGAGTATCCCACCAGGATGTTGCCAACTTTTTGGGATGTAGCTACACATATATAGCATACCTCACTTGTAGGTGAGATAGGGGTGAGCTGATATACTACACATATTTGACAACTTCAAGGATATAATATAAACTACACATCGCACGTTCCTCTCTTTTTTGCTCTGGTAGCAACAGGCGGATTAATTCCATGCTTCCATGCTAACATGCGTGTTTGCTATCGAACCCAGGGGGTCACTTACAAATAGTGTGGTGCGTTTTCTTTTCTTTTTTCCTTATTAGTTGTGAGCAGTGACCGATAGGTTCATTTCCTATAGTGCAGACTTTTATTCCATGATACTGTCTGAGTGTAAGGATTGAATCAATCAAGCGGACCCTCACGTATTGCCAGTTTGTTACAATATGTTTTATTATTATCAACAAATTTCATTAGAATATTTCATTGCCTTATAAAATATATATACATTGTTGAATGCGTTTTTTTCTCCTATTACATTACTAGAGGCAATATGTGGGCATCAGAATACCGGTGCAATAGTTTCACTAGAAAATTAAAATTGTCCTATTATACCTAATCAATGTAGGTATATAGATGCACATGATACCATTCTAAATGCTATGTTCTATAACATTAAATGGGAAATGTCCCATTAATTACGGCACCATTTGTAACAATATTGAAATGCAGTTAACACTAGCAATACAATTTTAGTGTATCAATCATGCGAGTCTAGGGAACATTCAAGCGGTTTAATATGGTGTGGGCCGTGTGGCAGAAACAACACTACGTTCCCCTCTTTCTGGGGTTACATGTTCTGTATAAAGACCTTAGTTGTAATGGCAGGTCCATGCGATTGTGAGTGGTGCCATGTACTATCGAATCCCATGTTACTAGAAACATTAGTTAAACAACGTTAGGGAATTTAATATACTGGCATAGTAATTTAAATCAGTCCAATATGGCGCTCACCGGGAGAAGAAATAGCATTAGGGAATTCAATATACTGGCTTAGTAATTTAAACCAGTCCAAGATGGCGCTCACCAGGAGAAGAAATAGCATGATATATCTTCCTTCCGGGGATACATGCCCCGGACATGACGTCAATTCAATTGGCGGGCTATTGCGAGAGTGAGCCGCGTTATTACATTATCTAAGGCATAAAACAGATTCAGCTCTAGCATACACCGCTCATGGCTGACGAAAGAAGGCAAGCGTGCCGAATGAGTGCTACATAAGAGGTAAGCAAGCGGGGTGGGTGCCCGTAAATCGCATGTATGTAGGGACATATTTTAGGAAGGTTAGGGAACAGTATGGGTAGTTGCAATAACAACAAACCATTTTGTGTGGAGAAGAATGTTTCTTATGCCCCAGTTTTGAGCTTTGGGAAGCCGCAATTTAAAGAAATTGAGGTCTTGAGGGAATACTACCTTGGTAGTTTGTGTTTACTACCTTGGGTGGTTCCTTGGGGTCCCAGCGATTCTACGTGCTCTAGGCACTGTGTCTAGTCAAGTCGTGGTTCTTATACCACTTTCTTAATATATGGTTTGGTCCCCCCACTGGGGCCCACTGTATATTGTGCTATTTACTGTCGTTTTAATACTGTGATATTGTGTATCTTGGACTCTAATCTCATAAAGTGATTAGTAGTGAGTGTTTAGAAATAAATACATATATTTTATGTATATACCTGGTGTGGTTCTCCTTTCATTTGGTCATTCAAGAGGTTATAATCTGGTAAACCAAGCTGCTTTACACTCCTTCAAGACTTAGCCTGAAGGCTGCTCTCCATAGCTACCACTAGGATAGCTTTCAATAAAGGTTGTCTTTAAACCTATCATCAATAAGGGTCATTTGCACTGGTGCAAGGTGCCCACTATAACTAGTGGACAGCATATCCCAGGCCAACTTCTCACAGCCAGCTGGATGCAGACCAGCCGCCTGAAACTTAACTCGGACAAGACAGAAGTCCTCATCCTCGGATCCACCCCCTCCACCTGGGACGACTCCTGGTGGCCGGCCGCCCTGGGAGCCGCACCCATACCCACCGACCACGCACGCAACCTGGGGGTCATCCTGGACTCATCGCTCTCAATGACCCAGCAAGTCAACGCAGTCTCCTCCTCCTGCTTCAACACCCTCTGCATGCTCCGCAAGATTTACAGATGGATCCCCACCGGAACTAGAAGGACGGTAACACAGGCCCTCGTCAGCAGCAGACTGGACTACGGCAATGCCCTCTACGCAGGAACCACGGCCAAACTCCAAAAGAGACTCCGACGCATACAGAACGCCTCCGCACGCCTCATCCTCGACATACCCCGCCACACCCACATCTCTGCCCACCTGAAAGACCTTCACTGGCTCCCAGTCAACAAGAGGATCACCTTCAAGCTCCTCACCCACGCCCACAAAGCTCTCCACAACGCTGGACGAGCATACCTCAACAAACGTCTCACCTTCTACACCCCTAACCTCCAGCTTCGCTCCGCCGACCTCGCCCTCGCCACCGTCCCACGCATCCACATCACCTCTACCGGCGGCAGATCCTTCTCTTACCTCGCCGCCAAAACCTGGAACACCCTCCCCACACAGCTGCGTCAGACCCAGGACCTGCTGACCTTCAGGAGACTTCTCAAGACCTGGCTGTTCGAGCAGTAGCTGCACCCCCCCGTCAGCGCCTTGAGACCCTCACGGGTGAGTAGTGCGCTCTACAAATGTTTGATTGATTGATCAACCTGGAGTATTGCACCAACCCTGGGCCTAACTCTGGGAACTTTTCCATAATTACAGAGGACAAGATAGAGAAGGCCTCGAGCCAGTTATCAATGGTCTTTTCCGGCTATGCCTGATACTTGACCTTCTTGTCATCCTCTTCTCCCCCAACTCTTCTGACGTCCAGGCCCTCCTGGCCTAGCATGAGCAGGGAAAAAATGTCTAAGAATTCGCGCTTCCATATTACTTCCTTGACTGCCTGCGGCACCTCCCACGATAGGGAGCAGCGTCCTGACAGCAGCGGGGCGTTGGTGACAGGCCGGGGGGATGCTGGCAGCGTGTTCAGCTGCAGGGGGGGGAACAATTATGGGCAGCTGGGTTACTGGAGGTGGAGGCGGAACTGTCGGGGGGACCCCCGGGACGGCCGGGGGGCTGGCGGTAACAGCACTGGTGGCGAGGGGCGCACCTCCCGTGGCGGCTGGCGTGCTCACTGCTGATCCCGGGCTAGTTGTGGTGGTGGGAGGGCTGGCGAGCACTGCTGTACTGGTATCCCCCCTGAAGCTCCTGCTGACTTACTGGTTCCAGGTGTACCTGCCCCCTCCCTGGATACTTCTGGAGCTGCCGCAGCGGGTGCCGCCCGTTGTCCCTGCGGCTCGTTCCCCTGGTGTGCCCACACACTAGCAGCCAAAGTGCCCCTCCCTCCCCCGTGTTTGTGCTGATGCCCAGGTGCGGGGAGCTAGTCCCTGGCGGACCTGCTCTGACTTCTGCCATAAAGGTCCTCAACGTGTCTATGAGCTTACCCAAGTCCTCCCTTGTGGCGTAGTTCCCTGGGGCCGCATTGCTGTCCAGCGGGGTTGCCGGCCCCAGTGCCGGGGGGGGGGAGGTCAACGGGGGAGCTGCTACTCGGGGGGGTAGCCACCGCTCTACTCCTGGGAGGCAGCGGATCTGCCGGGAAGTCCTTAATGGTGGGTCTGCGTACTCGCTTGGACCTAGCGGGGCCTGCCTCTGCACTGGGCTCCTGCTCTGGGGTAGGGACCTCGCTGGCGATACCGGAGTCCTTATGATCGTTAGCCTTCAAGAGTTCCGTGGCCCATGCCAATCCCTTGGTCTTGGCCATCTGGATGTAGGCTATCCATTGTGCGTCCTGGGAGGTGCCTGGTTGAGTTTCCTCCACCTGGGACCTCTGTGAGAATAGGGGGGGGAGCCCTGGCTATCCATGCCGCTCTTCGCGCCCGCGGCCACTGACTCAATCTGAGGAGAAAAATTATAAGTGTAAGACATCACTGCCCCTCTCCTCAGACTCGTGGCACGAACCACACTGTGTTCCTGGTGCCCACAGTCGCTCCGCCCCACCACCCTGCCTCTGCACTTACTTATTCGGTTGGTTGACTAGTAGGCCTTAGGCAGACGTACACTCTGGTGACGCTTCTGAGGGACTCTGCGTGCGGGGATGAAGAAAGAAGGTTAGTTGTGACCCCAAACGCAAGCCCGTGTCCTTTCCCCTGGACGCACTGCCCCGCGCGCTCCTGTGAGACCCTCCTGGGGTCCGGTGATCGGCCCGATCGCCTCCACCCCACCCCTGCGAGCGCAGCTCATACCTGAAATCCACCCTTCGTGCGGTGCGGACTCGCGATTGCTCCAAGAGACCTGGGCTGCCCCTGAAAAAGATGAAAGTTACTCACTATTCCCGGACATGGCCCTGCCTACTGGGAACCTTGATTAGGCTGCTGCACGCACATCTGGGTGTGACCCCTGACCCAATACATGTTGCTGATTTGTGCGCAGCGTGTTGGCTTGGGGAGGCTGGCGGCGGGCGTTCAGTGTTGTGCTGTAAGCTGGGAACACAAAAACATTAATGCATGCTTCATCATACGTGGTACTTCACCCGGGACCAGGTAGCCCCTTAATGCTGCTGGGTAACCTGTATGGTATGACTACTGCTTCTGCAACTTTACTGCCGTACTCATAGGACACAGCCAAACGATTGCCACAGTAATCTGCCCCCATGCCATAAAACCCATTTGCTAGCGTTCGACCAATACCACCCAACACATGCCAAGGATTCGCCCTACCACTGCGCTACCTCCCCACGCCCTTCAAGATTTGCTGATGCATTAATGCTGCCGTGACACTATAAGCACCATCCCGGATGTTGCCCCCCAAGGCCTCAACCCCCGGGCAGCCACTAGGAGGCTGGCTCACTGCTCGCTATAGGCCGCTAGAGAAAGATGATCCCCTAGGCCTAATTACCGGCAGCCTATGATTACTGCCCCCAAACTGGGGGAAGGGACGGCCGCGTGCTCGGACAGCATCCCTCGGCCGTGTATGGGCTCCTGCACCCCTTCACCGCCCTCCGGTTGATATCCCCGGTGCCGCCCGGTCGAAATCCCCCGTGGCCTCACGCCCAAACTTGATTGCCCGGCTGCAGACTCCCTGCATCGCAGAGGGCTGTGCTGGGCCTGCGGTCCGGCCCCCTGAAAGGACCGGTGAACATGGCATGCCTCCGCACTACACGGAGTCACAAGACCAGGGAGCACAGCGGCGTGCCGGACGGAAGTGAACCGGCAGCGGCGGGAGCCCCCGCCTCCGGAGAGACTGGAGCCCTGATCCAGCGCCTAGGACCCGCTCAGCCTCCCGGCAGCATGCCCGCGTGGGCCGAGGCCCTGGCGCCCACCCAGCCTCAAAAGTGGTGCCGCAGAGGGGGAAATCATGCACCCCCCCACGCAACAAACATGCCCCCGCGGGCCGGCTGCTTTATCGGAGAAACCCAGGTGCGGCTTCCGGCGAAGCTCCCCGCCCTCGGCAACTCCCGCACCCCCGCCAACTGGCGAGACGAGACTGAGACAAGACAGAGGGGTCCCCTACCGGGACCTGGATGCCAAGATGGGGGACAGGGGAGCCTGCACAGCATCCCGCCTTCCCCCAGCGCTGTATACTCAGGTGCCCCCCCCACGGGCAGGGCCTAGCGCCCATCGCCCGGTCCTACGCCCGGGGAGAAAAGCGTGCCGCTGTGGCCTGGGGACACTAGGCGATAAGGAGAGCCGGGGCATAACCCGGTCCCAACCACCGGCAACTGGTGCCCCAAGCAAGGGAGGGAGCCGCTCGACAATGGCTGCCCCCCCCCACGGCCCCTAAGCGACCGGACCGCTCGGGCCTAGGACCCCCTTTCCCCACGTGGGCAGAGGCCCCCCGAAGCCGTTGAGGTGCTCTGACCCCGCCGCAAGATGCTGGTTGCCACCCCTGCTTGGGGGTAGCGGGGAGAGGACCGCCCGCTCAAGGGAGGCCAGGGAAAATTTCCCATCAGTTCTGCCCCCCGACCCGATACCGGGCCACCCCGGGCCGCCCGTGCAGCCTAGGAATGGAAGTAAGACCAAAGCTAAGCCCGGGACAAGGACCCCCACGGGCATCACCCCGCTGGGGGGGCACTCACCAGCCGCACGACGAGCTCTACGACTGCGATCCAGGGGGACCAGCACCAAACGGCGTCAAGGGCAGCGGCAAAGAGGCCGCCAGGTGGGCGGGGAGAGGCACTTATACCTCATCCCCCGCCCACCTCCTATCGGAAGTGACGCTGCGCGCGGACCCGTAGGGGGGTCCCACAATGCTAGACTGTCTCGTGTGCCCTCATGTGGCACTAAGGCGGCCGCCCTCTTATGAGGGTCCCCTTCGTGGACCACGGGCAGCCAACAATTCCCGCACTTAGGAAAACTGGTTGCAAGAACAGCAGGACAGTCGTGATCAGCAGGCCAGTCATGATCAGGTGGCAGGAGCGTCAGGCCAGTCGTGATCAGGTGACAGGAACAGCAGGCCAGTCGTGATCAGGTGGCAGGAACGGCAGGCCAGTCGTGATCAGCAGGCCAGTCGTGATCAGGTGGCAGGAACGGCAGGCCAGTTGTGATCAGGTAGCAGGAACGGCAGGCCAGTCGTGATCAGCAGGCCAGTCGTGATCAGGTGGCAGGAACAGCAGGCCAGTCGTGATCAGCAGGCCAGTCGTGATCAGGTGGCCTGTCGTGATCAGGTGGCAGGAACGTCAGGCCAGTCGTGATTAGGTGGCAGGAATGGCAGGCCAGTCGTGATCAGGTGGCGCGACTTCCCTCCCAGAGACACCCCTCTGCCGGATTCATAATCGTGGCCTAAGTGTTCAGACTGATACGATCTTACGCAGGGCACAAGTCGGGGGTACGCGCAGGTACATGGCGTCCACCCACTATTTTCAGGGGGTGGACACCGTCCATCCTGCCAAGAAGTTGAGCCCAACAACAGTATGTTGAACTTGTCCTGGTGTAATTTTCAGACACGTTCAGCAGCGCCTGTACATTGTCTGCTTTCCATTCCCAGCAGCAACGTGCAGGCAGCGAGGGGGCTTTTTTTCACCTCCAGCTGGGCGGAAGTTAAGGGGCCATCAGGCCTCCTTGTGTTTGAATATCCTGACTGGAGGCGGCCAGGAACCTCAACTTAAATGTAAATGCCACAGAGGGGAAACAAAGGCACACAGCTTGTTATCTCTTCACAGGTACTTAAGAGAGGCAGCTTTTGACTTCCTTCAGTCCCTGTATATAATAGATGCATGCACTGTAAGAATGTCAGGTGTGTTGGTCTGTCCCAGTATTTACACAAATAACAATTTCAATAGCAATGTTTTATTTCTTTTATAGTGCTATGCATCCCAATGCATGGTGTCAGAGCTCTTAACAAAACATACACATTATACATAGACAATAAATCATGTAAGTGTGTAAATCAATGTACAAGACGAGTGACATGAGACAGTGAGGGTTACAAGGTGTAGGAGTCACTTGCCCATATCTCACAGTGCTATATTAGAAGGATTACAATTTATGAACTGCGGGTAACAAAAGGATCTCTGGGGCAGATTTACAAGGAACTCCTTTCGCCAGCGCCAAATGTCCTTGCGCCACCATGGATGCGCTGTATTTACAGTACAGTGCTCCATGGCGCAAGGATTAACAGATGCGTCAGAAATACTGACGCATCTGTTGGCACAAAAGTCACGCATCGCTGGAGTTGCTCATGAAAGTGACGCAACTCCAGCACTGCACCACAACAGATAGGTGAGTCCCATACAAAAAGCCCTGCGTCATTCCTTACGCCTGGTGTGAGCAGGCGTAGGGATTTTGACGCAGTGAAGGCGTAGAGTGACGCCGTGAAATGTTGTAAATTTCACTGCGTCAGTTCTACATGGCTTTTTGCGTAGGAAAGCCTACCCTGCATACATTATACTGACGCAGGTATAATGTGACGCAGGGCTTTACAACGTGACGCACCTCCCTAGATGCATCACGTTGTAAATTGGCTGCATTGTTTGCGCCGCCGCTGCGTCAAAAAAAGTGACTCAATGGCGACGCAGAGGAGGTGCAAGGGGCTTGTAAATCTGCCCCTAAGTGTTAAAAGCAGTAACCCACTTACCTACCTACATAAAATAAAAATCTGTCATCTGCGTGTTAGATGATGTGCTTAGCAGGTGACACATTAACCTTCTATACTACTTTGATTCAAATCTGGAACTTCACAAAACACAGATCTGTTAAACCCCAGAGTTATCTCACCATTACTACTATTCCCTGGGATTTACTGGTCACCTCTGCAGCAGGTGCCTTAACCCAATCAAATATTTAAAAATTCAGACTTTGAAACTAATTAAGCAAAACAGATCTACTGCCACTCTTCTCCTTGTTGCCAATATCTTTGTGGCAGGGTTTTAAAAAAAAGAAATGTATGAGTTGATGGCCAGATTTTGCGTCAGGATTATGACACTTTTTTGCCACAACTCCAACGCCAAATCTCATTTGTTAAATTTCATAATGCGCTTAAATGTACTCATGGTATACCTGATAAACATATGTGTGAGGTCTTAATATCTGATGTCCCTTCTTGTTATGTCACTTCCTGTGATGTCACATGCAATTTCACACGCGTGACATCATGCAGTGTGATGGCACGCGTCATGCTTTTACTTGCATGCTACCTAACTTGGTTAGTCCCCCCACTTCTTTTTTAGGTCTCGCCTGAGCCAGCGCATGCGCTGCTCTGGCGAGACTTTTAGTTAGTGGGCTTCAAAAATCCGACCACACGCTTTTTGTGTGGCCTAAAGCGTGCGGTTACGCGCGCGGTTACGCGCACAGGCGCCATCTGGCTTTCCTCCGTCATGGCTCATTAAGCGCATCGCTTGCGGACACCCTTACAGAGCGCGATCGCGATCACTTTCACGTTTGTGTTTATTTGTGAAACGCGGTATGGGGAAAACCAGTTATTCGCCGGGTATAACACAATTTGGTCGAATAAATGAACAGGGATTATTATAATTACGTTTTCACGCTAGGCATTGAGTACTGAAGCCACTAAAACTCTTAGATGTAGCACCAAGAAGCGGTCTGCCTTTGCCGCTTCAAGCGCTATATTATCATAATTGCCAGCGGATTCTGTTTGCAGCCGTGACCCCTTCTCCCGAGCAGCTCTTTGAAACTAAGTGGCCTGCTCCAATTCACCAACCCCTTTCCCCACTACCACTTCCCACTTGAACTCATGCCTGGCACGCCTCGGAGGTGTGACACTCTGTGACGTGCGCTGGTGTCGGTTCTCAGCTTGTGTTTCCCATGGCTTGGCAGTCACATGCTCCCGAATATGTTGTCAGTTGCTAGGAGACTGCAGGAGGGCTGTACTCGCCGAGATGCTGCAGACACCCTGGGGTTAAAATCTCACTTTTTCACTTCCCTAACAGTTTTCGTTTACTGCTTCTTTGACACCCCTTCTCCGAATCGCACTTAAACCTTACATTTGCTTTATCATGGGGCCAAATTAGATCTGTGCAGCACATGGTGCTGCTGATGTGTGCTGTCATTAGTGCGGCCCTTGTGCATGGTTTAAGCTGTTGCAGGACATCGGCGAACCACGCCATTACGATTTCTGGCGCGCTCTTGGCATTTCATTGATGCAGCTTGTAGTAAATAAACCTCAGACTGGGCGGAAAGTAATGCAGCGTTGACACCATGTGCGTACTTCTTAAAGGTGCACTAACCTATTCAGGGTTTTCAGAAGAACACTTAAGAGAGGCAGCGGGGTGTTGAGAAAAACGCACTCCTGGGTTATTTTAGAAACAAAAATCACGTTTGCGGTATTGAATGATGTTTTCAGAAAATACACGTATGTTTACCGTTAACTGTTCAGACTTGTGTTTTTATTTGTTTTGAGGCATAGATTTTGGCATCGGTAAACATGCACTCAGAGGACTGTTTTTTTGTTTGTTTGCATATTTCTGTCTACTGCTCACAAATACCCACTTTAAATCATTCAGTGGCATGCAAATAATTTAACCGTATCAAGGTGATACCTGTAAATATGAGAGGCCGGTTTATTTTCTCTCATACATCGAGCGCCTAAAATTCCAAACTTAACTAGGTACGTTTTATGCCAATGTGTGTGGATTACACTGTGTCACGGCAGCATCACTCAGCACAACCACAGCATCACTCAGCACCACCACAGCATCACTCAGCGCAACAGGAGCATCACTCAGCGCCACCACAGCATCACTCAGCGTCACCACAGCATCACTCAGCGTCACCACAGCATCACTCAGCGCCACCACAGCATCACTCAGCACCACCGCAGCATCACTCAGCACCACCGCAGCCTCATTCAGCGCCACCACAGCATCACTCAGCGCCACCACAGCCTCACTCAGCGCCACCACAGCATCACTCAGCGCCACCACAGCATCACTCAGCGCCACCACAGCATCACTCAGCACCACCACAGCATCACTCAGCGCAACAGCAGCATCACTCAGCGCCACCACAGCATCACTCAGCGCCACCACAGCATCACTCAGCGCCACCACAGCATCACTCAGCGTCACCACAGCATCACTCAGCGCCGCCACAGCATCACTCAGCGCCACCACAGCATCACTCAGCGCCACCACAGCATCACTCAGCGTCACCACGGCATCACTCAGCGCCACCACAGCATCACTCAGCGCCACCACAGCATCACTCAGCGCCACCACAGCATCACTCAGCACCACCACAGCATCACTCAGCGCAACAGCAGCATCACTCAGCGCCACCACAGCATCACTCAGCGCCACCACAGCATCACTCAGCGCCACCACAGCATCACTCAGCGCCGCCACAGCATCACTCAGCGCCGCCACAGCATCACTCAGTGCCACCACAGCATCACTCAGCGTCACCACAGCATCACTCAGCGTCACCACAGCATCACTCAGCGTCACCACAGCATCACTCAGCGTCACCACAGCATCACTCAGCGCCACCACAGCATCACTCAGGGCCACCACAGCATCACTCAGCACCACCACAGCATCACTCAGGGCCACCACAGCATCACTCACTGCCACAACAATATCACTCAGCACCACCACAGCATCACTCAGCACCACCACAGCATCACTCAGCACCACCACAGCATCACTCAGGGCCACAACAATATCACTCAGTGCCACCACAGCAGGGCCGGACTGGCCGTAGCGGGCACCGGGCGTTTCCCCAGTGGGCCGCCAGGGTGGGGGCCGGTTTTGGGCCCCTGGGGGCCGTTTTTGTTACAGGGCCGTTTTTGCAGCATAGCTGCAATATCGCCACCTGTAACAAAAACGACCGAAAACAACCCTGGCAAACAGCTCGGCCACAGCCCCAACCCCCCGGGGGGGCCGGCCGAGCACTTTGCCAGGGCCGGTTTTGGTTCCCAGTCCGGCCCTGTACAACAGCATCACTCAGCACCACCACAGCATCACTCAGCGCCACCACAGCATCACTCAGCACCACATCAGTATCACTCAGAATCGCCTTTGCACTAGTACACCACCACATCATCATCACTCAGCAAGACCTGAGTATCATTCAGCATCACCTGCTATTGGGACTGCTATTGGGTTTCCCCAGCTCCAAGCAAATCTGAGACCTCCTCTCACACCTGCCCAGGCCCTTAAGGCTTTGCTGGGTGCACCCCAAATCATTCTCCTCCATCTTGTGAGTTACAGCCTACCTGTGCCCCAGATTGCAGTGAGGAGAGTCCAGGAAGTGGTAAGGAGGCAGACTAGTGCTGTCTCTTTCCTAAAAAAGTTTTAAAACGATTTTCCCTACCTGTGATTGCATCATCTTATTTTTTCTTTTTAAATTTCTTTAACTGTCTTTGCCTGTGGTTGTAACAGTTTAAAATTGTAGTTTTAACCTGCCAGTGATTGCATAATTTATCCCAAGTTTTTGTGTTTAAACTTGTGTTTTTTCCTGCCTGTGACTGCTTCCATTTAACCTGTTGAATTGTGGGATTTGCAGTCCAAACTCTGTAGTTTTTCCCTCTCATTCCCTGTGACTATCAGTTTTTCCCTCCACATGTCTCCTTTGCTCTGTGCTAAGATCTGTATGTTAAGCAGTGCACCCCCAGCGACCATCTTGTGTTAACAAGTCAGTGAAACCAGCCCCCCTTCCCCCTGAGACAGCAGTAATGTGCTGTAAGCTGTTTAAACTGTGTTTAATAGGGACTGTGCACTTCGTTTTTGGCCAGGAGAGGGAGTAAAGTTTGATACAAATAGTGTTGTTAGAGGACAAGTTTGTTGGGGCCTTACCTGCAGAAGTCCAAAGTGTGGATTGAGCCGGTCTGTCTCCTAGAGATTTCTGAATAGAGAAGCAGCTTCCAACTCCCTGGCCAGCAAACCTTGTCTGAGGCAGCTGGGACCTTATATAGTCTGATATTGTTTGGTACATGTGTACACTGATTGGTGGTTGTATCTGGTGTTTCTATTGGATTAGGGTTAGTGTCCTCATTGGTTGGGTATTTGAGGGTTCTGATTGGTTTCTGGGTCTGTGATTTAATCAATGTAGGGTTGGGGCTAGGGTTAGTATTTCTATTGGAAGTAGGGACTAGGGCTTCCTGTGTTATTGGTTGTTGGGACTAGGGCTAGGGTTAGGCCTTTAATTGGAAGTAGCGATTAGGGCTTATGGTGTGATTGGTTGCTGGACTAGGTGTGGGACTAAGAGTAGGGTTAGGCTTTCTATTGGAAGTAGGGACTAGGGCTTCCTGTGCCATTGGTTGGTTGGACTAGTGTTGAGACTACTGGTAGGGCTAGGGCCTCTATTAGACGTAGAGATCAAGGGTTTTTGAAACTGATTGGGTGCTTGGACTAGGGCTAAGATTGGCTGTAAAGTCCTTGTCTTCTATTGGTTCTAGATTTTAGGGCTAGTGCTGTGATTGGATATTGTTAGGGCTAGGGTTCCCATTGGCTGAAGGGGTCACCTGACAACTAGGGCTATAGACGGCCAAGGTTTAGGGCGTCTCAGCCCAGGGTGGAGAGGACAAGGGTGAGTGCCTGTTTGAGCTTGTTCGAAACTGGTCGGGACCAGGGCCAGGAATGCTGCCCATTTTCCCATTCATTAATACCCACCCTATGTATTTGTCCCTCTGTACATAAGCATTGATTTTCACTATAGATATGTGCCTATCTTCGTGTATTGCTTTGTATAAACATGTACAATAATTATGTTATAAAAACAAAAACAAAAGAAAAAAAATAAATCTTCTTTGGTCTACATGTACTTGCTTCCATTGGGCATCTATGTACCTCCATGTACTTGGATCTGTGTGTCTGTTACTTTTCTCCTGAAAAGCATATCCAATGCACTACCCTATTTCTCATCCGCTACCTCTATCAATATCTTTAATCTACATATACTTACCTCCTTTATGCATCTATATACTTTCAATGTACTTATGGATCTATATATTTATCACTTTCTTCTAATTTAGCATTTCCAATGCACTACCCTATTTCTCAGCCTATACTTCCCTCAATATATCTTCTAGCCCAACTTTCTGACTCATCTCAAACTTCTTTCTACAACTCTCTCCAATACACTACCCTATCTCACCCTATACATCTATCACTATATCCTCTACACCCACTCTCTCATTTATCCCAAACGCCATACCACTACTATGTTCCCCAAAATAACCCATTCTTGACTCTCTCCTACTCTGCCCCTCTTTCCATCATCTGACACCTCCTTTACTGTACCGATCCCCAAAACAAACCTTTCTAAACTCTTCCCTCTGACTCTTCCCCTCCAAAAACCCTTTTTACTCATCCAAAAGCCTCCCCCTACTGCTATGACCTAAAAAAAGAAATCCTTCACTCTTCTATCCCTCCACTATCCCTTTCAATCAAAATAACAGACTAGCATGTTCACTTCTCTAATTCCATATTTCACTATACTAATTCACCACTAATCCTTATGGGTTCCAGAGTAGCGTGCTACTCGCCAACAAAGCGTTTCAACACCTCATCAGGGTTACAAGCGCTATATAAATGCAAACCTTTTTTCCTTTTTTACCCCTCCCCAACCCTTCTCAATCCAAATAACTGACTAACATATCCACCACTCAAATTACTTCATATTTCACTATACTAATTTTCAACACTAATCCTTTATGGGTTCCGGAGTAGCCTGCTACTCGCCAGAAAAGCGCTTCAACACCCCATCAGGGGTAACAGGCGCTATATGAATGCAAACCTTTCTTTCCCTTCTAGCCCTCCGCTATCCTTCTCACTCCAAATAACTGACTAATATCCACCACTCAAATTACTTTCATATTTCACCATACTAATTCACCACTAATCCTTTATGGATTTCCGGAGTAGCGTGCTACTCGCCCAAAAAGCGATTCAACACCCCATCAGGGGTTAGAAGCGCTATATAAATACAAACCTTCTTTCCTCTTCTATCCTTCTGCTATCCTTCCGAATCCAAATAACTGACTAACATATCCACCACTTAAAATTTACTTGCATGTTTCACTATACTAATTCAACACTAATCCTCTATAGGTCCCGGAGTAGCGTGCTACTCGCCGAAAAAGCGCTTTGACGCCTCGTCAGGGGTAGTAAGCGCTATACAAATGCAATTACAATACAATACAATACAATACCTCAGCATCGTCTCCGCACCAGTCACCACCACCACCACCACCACTACCACCTCAGCATCACTAAGCACAACCTCAGCCTGCTCTCGGAATCTGGCATCTGTTGATTCTCCCCTAGCGTCTGGCCGCTGCTAGTGTTATAATACATGTACTAGTTCCCAACCTTCACCCTCCGATTGTTTATGCCCCCTCAAAAAAAAGCTTTAACAAACAACCATTGGAATAGGCAGAAACAAGTTGCCAGCATTGCAAGAACAAAAGAAAACTGAGGACATTTTTTATTGTAAATACTTTTTTTAATATGGTCGTTCAGTTTTACATAATGCCTTCTTGGTCATATATAAGGTAACAAAAATGCTTCTGACACTTTTTTATTAAAACTTTTCAGCATGCTGCACAGCAGCCACACTTCTCTACAGCACAGCTTGAAGACATTGGCAAAGTCAATAGCTCTGGCTAAACACTTATAAGGCCCCAAAGGCGAGACCTATTGGCTATGCCAATGCTTGTTTAGTACTTGTGCCCTGACCTTACGATAGTTTTCAGCCCTCGGATACAATTGCAGAACAGGATGAAACGTGTTGGCTGAAACTTGTAACATTCCCTGCAAAAGAATGTCATTCAAAGAAGGAACATAAAGATGGCGGCACTGAGGCTCGCGGTAACTCTCAAGGCCCAGACGAGTCATTGCTTAACCAGTTGAGGAACTTAGGGTGCTTATACTGAAGTCAGGGTACCAGCAGGAGGGAGAAAGAGTGGGGTACCGGTGGAGGCTGGGGCAGTCCTAGCAGCGGGGTACAGGCTGGGGGAAGGGCCATAGCTGGGGGTGTAGTGGGGGGAGAAAGAGTGGGGTACCGGTGGAGGCTGTGCAGACCTAGCAGCGGGGTACAGGCTGGAGGAAGGGCCATAGCTGGGGGTCTAGTGGGGGGAGAAAGAGTGGGGTACCGGTGGAGGCTTGGGCAGTCCTAGCAGCGGGGTACAGGCTGGAGGAAGGGCCATAGCTGGGGGTGTAGTGGGGGAGAAAGAGTGGGGTACCGGTGGAGGCTGTGCAGACCTAGCAGCGGTGTACAGGCTGGAGGAAGGGCCATAGCTGGGGGTCTAGTGGGGGGGGGGGGGCACCGTGCAATCTACTCGTTATGGGTTCTGCTTCTTGGTTATTTCCATAGCGCTCCCCCACACGTGGCCTCTTGGCGCTTTGTACAGACATAGGCCTGCGGTTGTGGCTCAGCCAATGAAGGTCCTGCTCTGGGGATTTTGCTCCAGAAGCACATGGGGGGGGGGGGGTCGTGGGACTGATGGTGGGTGTTGTGGAAGGAGTGACACGTCACACCGTCAAGGCTCGCCTGCCGAGTGTGTGTAGTGCCGGGGGGTCAGGGGGGGGGGGCTTGAGCCCCCCCACCCCTGACCTGTGCCCCCTCTGCCAGTCTTCCTCGATAGGGCCATGGGTCTCGGGCCCTTCACCTGCCCCGGGCGGACACCGGCCAGGGCTTTCTTGCACAGTGCCTGCGGATGCCGGGATTCTCATCTGGGGTGTATGTCCCGGGTAGATGCCCCCCTTTTAATCTGCGAGCAGCGCCTCGAGCAGAGCTTTCACGTTTCTTGCACGAGGAGCTCATCCAGTCCAAGGCTGCCTCTGCATTCTCGCACTCTTAGCGCAGTGCTGTGCACCCCATCGTAAAGCAAGGACTACGAGTCCCACAATGCAATGCGAGAGCCTGGACAGGCTCAGTCACTCTTGCCTGGGAAGCGTGAGCGTTCTGCCTGCAGTGGATAATATAAGAATCAAACAAGCTCCAAAGACCTTAACTAAGTATCTGAAGTAATGGGAGCGCCCCCCAGCCTCACCCCCCTCTCTGGTCCCCACCCAGAGCCCTCCTCCTGCCCTCTCATGTCCGCCCTCCTCCGCCTCTCCCTCCCGCCCCCTGTGCCTCCCCTTCTCCTCCTTCGACCCACTGGCCACTGCACCCCAGCCCTCCCCGCTGCTGACACGTAGCGCCCCCTGCGGGCCCAGGCCTTGTCACTGGTTCTAGCGCCATGCTGCCCACTGGGGTGCTTCTAGCCGCTGGCCTGCTGCTGTGCGGGGGGCCAGGGCCCGGCTCGGGGCTGGCGGAGGAGCTCCCCCCGGACAAGGTGCCCACCCTGGTGATCGCCATCCTGGCCCGGAACACGGCCCACACCCTGCCCGAGTACTTGGGGGCCCTGGAGGGGCTGAGGTACCCCAAGGAGAGGATCTCTGTCTGGTAGGTACTCACCCCAAACTCTACCTAAACCCCATGACAAACCTGGGGCCTGGAGAGGCTGCTGTACCCCAAGAACAGGACCTCTGTGTGCTAACAGTGGCATAACAAAAGCCCCCGAGCCCGCCCCCGGCACTGGCCAGCCCGTGACCTGAGAGATTCGGACGGGGCCCGGAGCATTGGGGGGGGGGCTGCATGTACTTTGCAGGGGGGCTCCCTCAACTTTCGTTACGCCACTGTGTGCTAAGTACTCACCCCAGCCCCCTCACCTGAGGTAACTGGTCCCCAGGAACTGAACCATGACAAACCTGGGGCCCTGGAGAGGCGGCTGTACCCCAAGAACAGTGCCTCCCTGTGGTACCCACCCCAGCCCCCCACTCTACCTGTACCCCATGACAAAGCTGGGGCCCTGGAGAGGCGGCTGTACCCCAAGAACAGTGCCTCCCTGTGGTAGGTACCCACCCCAGCCCCCCACTCTACCTGTACCCCATGAGAAACCTGGGGCCCTGGAGAGGCGGCTGTACCCCAAGGACAGTGCCTCCCTGTGGTACCCACCCCAGCCCCCCACTCTACCTGTACCCCATGTCAAACCTGGGGCCTGGAGAGGCTGCTGCACCCCAAGGACAGTGCCTCCATGTGGTAGGTACTCACCCCAGCCCCCCACTCTACCTGTACCCCATGTCAAACCTGGGGCCTGGAAAGTCTGCTGTACCCCAAGGACAGTGCCTCCCTGTGGTAGGTACTCACCCCAGCCCCCCACTCTACCTGTACCCCATGTCAAACCTGGGGCCTGGAGAGGCTGCTGTACCCCAAGGACAGTGCCTCCCTGTGGTACCCACCCCAGCCCCCCACTCTACCTGTACCCCATGTCAAACCTGGGGCCTGGAGAGGCTGCTGTACCCCAAGGACAGTGCCTCCCTGTGGTAGGTACTCACCCCAGCCCCCACTCTACCTGTACCCCATGTCAAACCTGGGGCCTGGAGAGGCTGCTGTACCCCAAGGACAGTGCCTCCCTGTGGTAGGTACTCACCCCAGCCCCCCACTCTACCTGTACCCCATGTCAAACCTGGGGCCTGGAGAGGCTGCTGTACCCCAAGAACAGTGCCTCCCTGTGGTAGGTACCCACCCCAGCCCCCCACTCTACCTGTACCCCATGACAAACCTGGGGCCCTGGAGAGGCGGCTGTACCCCAAGGACAGTGCCTCCCTGTGGTACCCACCCCAGCCCCCCACTCTACCTGTACCCCATGACAAAGCTGGGGCCCTGGAGAGGCGGCTGTACCCCAAGGACAGTGCCTCCCTGTGGTGGGTACTCACCCCAGCCCCCACTCTACCCGTACCCCATGTCAAACCTGGGGCCTGGAGAGGCTGCTGTACCCCAAGGACAGTGCCTCCCTGTGGTGGGTACTCACCCCAGCCCCCCACTCTACCTGTACCCCATGTCAAACCTGGGGCCCTGGAGAGGCTGCTGTACCCCAAGGACAGTGCCTCGCTGTGGTAGGTACTCACCCCAGCCCCCCACTCTACCTGTACCCCATGTCAAACCTGGGGCCTGGAGAGGCTGCTGTACCCCAAGGACAGTGCCTCCCTGTGGTAGGTACTCACCCCAGCCCCCCACTCTACCTGTACTCCATGTCAAACCTGGGGCCCTGGAGAGGCTGCTGTACCCCAAGGACAGTGCCTCCCTGTGGTAGGTACTCACCCCAGCCCACCTACTCTACCTGTACCCCATGTCAAACCTGGGGAGGCTGCTGTACCCCAAGGACAGTGCCTCCCTGTGGTGGGTACCCACCCCAGCCCCCCCACTCTACCTGTACCCCATGGAAAACCTGGGGCCCTGGAGAGGCGGCTGTACCCCAAGGACAGTGCCTCGCTGTGGTGGGTACTCACCCCAGCCCCCCACTCTACCTGTACCCCATGACAAACCTGGGGCCTGGAGAGGCTGCTGTACCCCAAGG
This sequence comes from Calotriton arnoldi, assembly GCA_963921515.1. NCBI lineage: Eukaryota > Metazoa > Chordata > Amphibia > Caudata > Salamandridae > Calotriton > Calotriton arnoldi. Next base: position 713,514 of record CAWUFW010001266.1, on the reverse strand, counting down.
ACAGTGCCTCCCTGTGGTAGGTACTCACCCCAGCCCCCCACTCTACCTGTACCCCATGTCAAACCTGGGGCCCTGGAGAGGCTGCTGTACCCCAAGGACAGTGCCTCCCTGTGGTGGGTACTCACCCCAGCCCCCCACTCTACCTGTACCCCATGTCAAACCTGGGGCCTGGAGAGGCTGCTGTACCCCAAGGACAGTGCCTCCCTGTGGTAGGTACCCACCCCAGCCCCCCACTCTACCTGTACCCCATGTCAAACCTGGGGCCTGGAGAGGCTGCTGTACCCCAAGGACAGTGCCTCCCTGTGGTGGGTACCCACCCCAGCCCCCCACTCTACCTGTACCCCATGACAAACCTGGGGCCCTGGAGAGGCTGCTGTACCCCAAGGACAGTGCCTCCCTGTGGTGGGTACCCACCCCAGCCCCCCACTCTACCTGTACCCCATGTCAAACCTGGGGCCTGGAGAGGCTGCTGTACCCCAAGGACAGTGCCTCCCTGTAGTAGGTACTCACCCCAGCCCCCACTCTACCTGTACTCCATGTCAAACCTGGGGCCTGGAGAGGCTGCTGTACCCCAAGGACAGTGCCTCCCTGTGGTAGGTACCCACCCCAGCCCCCCACTCTACCTGTACCCCATGTCAAACCTGGGGCCTGGAGAGGCTGCTGTACCCCAAGGACAATGCCTCCCTGTGGTAGGTACCCACCCCAGCCCCCCACTCTACCTGTACCCCATGTCAAACCTGGGGCCTGGAGAGGCGGCTGTACCCCAAGGACAGTGCCTCCCTGTGGTACCCACCCCAGCCCCCCACTCTACCTGTACCCCATGACAAAGCTGGGGCCCTGGAGAGGCTGCTGTACCCCAAGAATAGGACCTCTGTCTGGTATTTTATTCATTCATATTTACATAGTTTTATATAGCGCGAACGTGACCTGTGGGGTATCAAAGCGCTTTACAGATGATTGGAAAATAAGAAAACAAGGAAGGAAACAACAACATAATCCATAACAAAATGACAGTGAAACCTCTACTGCGACTTGCACCTATCCTGCTATCCCCAAATAAATAATAAAGAGGGAAATATCCCAAATACGTTTAACCGTTTAAGCACCCACTGTCAAGGTGCGGTCCTCAACCGGACTAAACAATTTTGTAATAAAAGTCAAACGGTGAACCACTGAGTGTTTGCATATTAAACAATAGTAAGCAAGGTATAAAATCAATGTCAGAAAATGAGTTCTCCAAATCTCTTTTTATACATAAATAGTTCAAATGTGACATTCGCTATGTAGTGAAGAACAGGCAACGCGTTTCGTCCAGTACAATGGACTTCTTCAGGGCTGTAGAGTAACAAATATATACATATATAAATACATTTAAATAACATGACTGACAATATGACAAGAGACATGGTCATGTATCATAGTGCTAACTATATACATGCTTTTAGTTAAAACATACTTAGATGTGGTATAGTCCAATTCACTTAAAACATGAACAACCCACCAAGACAAAAAACAGAAAGTACATATGATAAAACATCTAAACATTTCTAAACAACGTGGAAATGGACAAATTGAAACTGTCCACCGTCCTTCTCTCAGATGAATAAAAATATGATATCTGGGGAGACCCCATAGAGCGTGAGGGGCAGAAGATTTGGAAATACATTCCATGATGATCTTTTTCAGGACTCGTCTAGAGGCATCCCACGTATACAGCGCTCTTCGCTTTCATGTCAGCTTAGGAAATAACAATATAACAAGAGACATGACCATGTCTCTTGTCATATTGTCAGTCATTTATTTAAATGTATTTATATATGTATATATTTGTTACTCTACAGCCATGAAGAAGTCCATTGTACTGGACGAAACGCGTTGGCTGTTCTTCACTACATAACTCATGTCACGTTTGGACTATTTATGAATGAAAAAGAAGATTTGGAGAACTCATTTTCTGACATTGATTTTGTACCTTGCTTACTATTCTTTAATATGCAAAAACTCAGTGGTGCACCGTTTGACTTTTATTACAAAACAACATAATCACAAGAGGTACAGACTGTGTAACTTCACAAATTGAGGAAGGTAACATCCCTAGGACAAGTCACGAGACAATAGACATGGTCCAACAATCAAGAAATAATCATGGGTGCAGATCACGAGTCAAGTTGCGTGACCCAGAGCAGACATTTGTTCATAAGCAGCATTTTAACTTCATTTTTGAACGATGCAGTTGAGGGGATCTGTCTGATTTCGGGGGGTAGGGAGTTCCAAATTCTCGAGGCAATAGCCGAGAAGGCTCTGTCGCAAGATTTCTTTTTATGGGATTTCTGTGGTTTCAGTACCAAGGTGCTGTTGCTTCTAGAGGAATGCATCCAGCAGATAATTCTAGTTTTTGTGCCAAGTGCCTTGGGGTGTTGTAATGAAGAGCATTGCGGGTCATGCAGGCAATTTTTAACTGTATCCTTGCCTCATATGGGAGCCAGTTTAGGGCTTTAAGGTCCGAAGGGATGTGTTTGTTTCTTTTTGATCCTGTGATGAGTCTGGCAGCAGCATCAAGAGAGGCCCTTAGAGGCGCCAACTTGGATCTGGGAAGGCCACAGAGGGTTCAACTTCCACAGTCCAACCTGGGAATGTCTAAGGCTTGGACCGCTAATTTGAATTCGTTGAGGGGAAGGAAGGGTTTTAATTTCCTTAAAAGGTTAATTTGGTAGCTCGCTCCTTTGATGGTGGTCCTGATGTGCTCCTGCATGTTCAGGTTCTTGTCGAGTGTTCTTCCCAGAGATCTCGTGGAGTCTACTGTAATGCATGGCGAGCAGTGAAGAGCGGTTGGATGCTTCATCCATAGAGCGATCTCAGGCGATTGATTGGGTGGGATGAAATGGAGGAATTCCGTTTTGATGGCATTGAGTTTGAGGTGGTTGCGTTTTAGCCAGTTTGAGGTCTTTAGTAGGGTTGTGTTGAAGGACCCAATATCTTCTGGGGAAGAGATTTTTAGGTACAGTTGGGTGTCATCAGTATACATGTGATAATGGATGTTAGAGGAATTCAAGATTTCGGCTGGAGGCTCCATGAAAAGTTTGAAGAGAGTAGGTGAGAGAGGACCCTTGAGGGACCCCTAAAGTGACAGGTGTGGCATTAGACAGGGACTAGTTAACCTTTATTCTTTGAGTTCTGTCATGGAGAAATGAGGTGAACCAGTTTAGTACCGACCATGAAAGCCCCATCCATTCAAGTAAGCCTAGGAGACTGCCATTTTTAGGTCGAGCCTAGCGCAGCGCGCAAGCGCTGCTTAGGAGATGACCTCTTGGAATCGGTCTGTACTTTTTCGAAAACTCGTGCATGTACTGCACTGTTTCCAATGAGCACTCGTGCATGTACGGCATCCACTTTGCGGGAGCGAGCAGCGGCGCCATCTGTTTCCAATTATCGCGCCCGCGCTTGTTTACATTTGCCTGTCTCGCGGTCGCGTTAATTGGAAACAGATGGCGGTCGCGTTCACTTTTGCGGCCGCGCGTTTCTTTTAACTTTGATGCTTATTCTTAGAAATTGGTCCCAATGAGACAACTGCTCTCACGGTATTTTAGGCGCCGTCAGTGTAAAGGTTGCTGTGAAACAGCCTTAAATAAAAGTATTTGTTGAAACTGATGAGACTTTCCTCTTGAAAATGGTTAAAGTTTACCGGGATTTCCACTTGAATTTTTGGTAAAATGTTTGTTGTTCAAATGTGGCCGCCTCTTTAAATAAGTCATTCAAAAGCCTTCACCACAAGGCGAAGTGTCGGCTTCCCACGAGCGACGCCTCCAAGAAGTCGGCTACCTGACCAAAATGCGCCCCCCCTCTCCTCCCGACAATCACTGATCCCGCCCCCATTGGACTCAGGATCACAGCTCCACACTTTTTTCATGCACTTCGACCGCTGCTCTCTATCAACCCAAAGTGCATTAAACATCCAATAAAAAAGAGCAGGCTCCTACTCATCCACACGGAACTGCTCCGGGGTCTCCACACAACCTCGTGTCCGTTTCTTCTGCCGCTTCCGCCCATCCCTATTTCTCCCCTCCCACCCCCCCGCATGCTGTGGCTGTGCTGTTTTATTTGTGCACTTCCATTTCATCGTTGGTACATGGGGATAAGTTCACTCGCGGACATGGTGGGATCAGCCAGAGCATTCATCACAGCGCAATCAAGGAAACATTTTGGAATAAAAATAAACGCCAGTGTTGAGATTGTAGCATCGAGTCCCATTCTGGTCACACCTCCTCTAGCGGCCTGCTACTAAATGTGCTTAATTGTACTTTTTTTTTTTTTTTAATGTTTCCTAACCTTTTGCAATTAACTTCCGATGAATGTCCCACTTCGAAACAATGCGAGCATGTGACTCTGACAAGTTTTGTGTTTGGCTGCATGGCAGCGAGTCCCTGTCACTTGGATGGCTGCTTAGCTGCTCCCCAGTGTGCTGTGCGTGCCACTGGTACCACGAGCTGAGGCTGAAGCCAGCAGATAGCTGGGGCATCTGAGCGGTACCGAGCATTCTGCAATAATGTGGATACTGCAGTTGGTGAGTGAGTTCACCTACCTCCTTAATGAGCCCCTTCACCTCCGAACCATCAGCTGCCCTGCATCGCTCAACTGTGCTCGAGCCTCGGCGTGCATCGGAGCTGCTTCTCTCATACTCGTAGGTCCCCGGCAGGCAAGACATTACATGCCAAACATATTGCTTCTTCTCCAACCAGAGACATCCATTTTTAACTGACAAGAGTCCATACTATATGCAACACGTTCAGACAGCGCTGGCCTTTTAACAATACATTGCATTCTGGGACTTGTGGTATTGCTTTTAATATTGTTGCATATGGTATAAAAATCATAATTTGTTAAATGTTGGTTGGTTGAGCCATAGCTCATTGAAGATGTGGTGTGTGACATGGATCGACTTGACAATTATGGTACCAGGCCTTCAAATCGGTATGAACGTGTAGCAAAATGGTTAACCAGCTAGGTGCAGTACTTCTCGAGCGGTTTGGCTCATGAGTTCCCTTCTTGTTAATTTAAATAATAGGTCGAGGCAGCAGGGTGAGCGAGACTTGTTACTAGGTCCTGCACTTTGCCAAAAGCTGGTTGCTTCTGTGGTGTGCTGCTTTTGACAAGTTAATGTTGATTATCCACACAATTCCACACCACACAATTCAACTCCACACATTTCCAATCCACACCACAAAATGTGACACCAAACCACATAATGCAACTCAACAACACAATTACACAACACAACACATAAATCCAATCCACACCACAAAATTCCACATCATGCCACAAAATTCAACAGCGCACCACATAATTAAACTACACCACATACCACTCCACAGCACAAAATGCCAATCCACATAATTACACTATATAACACACAATCCCACTCACATATTTCCAGTACACTCAATACCACACAATTACTATCAACATATTTCCACTGCATACTATGCCACATAATTCCACTACACAAATCCACTTCACACCACAAAATTCTACACCACACAATTGCCCAACTAATAATTCCTATCCAACCCACATAATTCCATTACACACCACGTACATAACACAAAGGTAAAAAAATTGTCATTTACAGCGCCAATAGCTCTAACTCAAGCAAATGCAAAACCTATTGCATTTCTAATGCTTGTTTAATAGGGTGGTTCAGTTGTACATAATGCCTTCCTGGTTATATATAAGGTAACAAAAATGTTTATAACACTTTTCTATTATAACTTTCCAACATGTGGCACAGCAGGCACACTGCTCTACACCATGGCTTAAAGACATTGGCAAAGCCAATAGCTCCGGCTAAACACTTACAAGGTCCCAAAGGCGAGACCTATTGGCTATGCCAATGCTTGTTAACCGTATGGGGCGCAGATAAGTCTATGATGGTGGCATGTTGGGGGGTAGGTACGTGCTCACCTGCAATACCTGTACACCCCCATAACCGGGGCAGCTGAGAGGTGGTTGGACCCCCAGAATGGAACCACAGGGTGGTGGGTATCTGATGAACCCTCCAAGGAGGCAGCCTTCAAGCTACCGTGATCAGATCTTAGGATTCCAGGGTAAGGGGCAGAGTACAGGAGATGTCCAGTACCGGTGCTACTCGGCAAGGTAAATGTGCACCAGTGCCAGACCTACCCAAAGAGGCAAATGTGCACCAGGGCCCGACCTACCCAAAGAGGCAAATGTGCACCAGTGCCCGACCAACCCAAAGAAGCAGATCTGCACCAGTGCCCGACCTACCCAAAGAGGCAAATGTGCACCAGTGCCCAACCTACCCAAAGAAGCAGATCTGCACCAGTGCCCAACCTACCCAAAGAGGCAAATGTGCACCAGTGCCAGACCTACCCAAAGAGGCAAATGTGCACCAGTGCCAGACCTACCCAAAGAGGCAAATGTGCACCAGTGCCCGACCTACCCAAAGAAGCAGATCTGCACCAGTGTCCGACCTACCCAAAGAGGCAAATGTGCACCAGTGCCCGACCTACCCAAAGTAGCAGATCTGCACCAGTCCCGAACCTACCCAAATAAGCAAATCTGCTCCAGTCCCGAACCTACCCAAAGAGGCAAATGTGCAACAGTGCCCAACCTACCCAAAGAAGCAGATCTGCAACAGTGCCCGACCTACCCAAAGAGGCAAATTTGCACCAGTGCCCGACCTACCCAAAGAGGCAAATGTGCACCAGTGCCCAACCTACCCCAAGAAGCAGATCTGCACCAGTGCCCGACCTACCCAAAAAAGCAAATCTGCCCCAGTGCCCGACCTATCCAAAGAGGCAGATCTGCACCAGTGCCCGACCTACCCAAAGAGGCAGATCTGCACCAGTGCCAAGCCTACCCAAAGAGGCAGATCTGCACCAGTGCCAAACCTACCCAAAGAGGCAAATCTGCACCAGTAACGTAATCCTTATACGAAGGGGAAGGTGCACCAAGAAACAAAGTGAATGTCCTCCAAATTTTGTCCGAAAAGTATCCTTTTATTATTCTTGATAGTAAAAAATAGGTGTCAGCCAACGCGTTTCGTTCCACTGAGGGAACTTCATCAGGGCTGAAAACATATATATAAAAGACATAACGTAAGTCTCCACAAACCAAAATAAATTTACATGTATAAACATACAAATGAGACACACATAATATAAATACAAAACAACGGCTCAAACTAAAATTTTTTTTACACAAAGCATCCATGGAAAAACCATGTAGCACATAAATATATACAATTAAAACCACATTAGAAAAGAGTACATGATAAAAGCAAGCATAAAAAATGAACATCATAATTCACAGCAGTGAAATTAGTAATTCCACAAAATTAAACATATCAATGTCCGAATTCATTCCTATCAAGATCAATAAAGGGTGGGAGAAAACCCGTTGAAATAAATCAGACAAAAGACAGAAAGTACAGAGTAGAAAAAAGAGTCGGTTGAAGTGAAAATAGGAAAATCCCGAAAATCCAACCATATGTGTAGTAATTAAAAACGGAAGAATAAATTCCAAAACCATGGATCTCACCTCATGTAACAATACGAGGTACAATATATCCGTGCTCAAAATCAGATTATATCCAAAATAGAAGTAAAGAGCATCCAAATTCCTAATGGGGAAACAATTACACAACATTAGCCACAATTCGCAGTTTGTCATTGAGCAGAGATAATAATCTCTAAAATATAAATAAGACAGACATAGACATTTGAGTTCCTGCCTGTACAATATAACCACAAAGTCGCCATTCTCACCTCATATATCAAGACGAGGTGTAGTGTGTCAGAGCTCTATGTTAAACAAAATTTCAAAATCAAAGTAAGTAATAATGGTCCGAAAATCTAGTAAGAAAGGTTAAAAAAGAAGAACAATATTGACTATAGTTAGCCATATGTCATGTTTCAGACGGCAGAAACATAAATTTCCCATGTTTTACGCTATGATCAGCAATTAAGCTCCAAAATACCAATGGCAAAATGTAAACCAGTATCCTAAACAAGATGAAACATAGGATACATTTGTAAATATAACCGCAAGTCATATAACACACAACTACTCCAAGTAGGTTCCAAAAATCCAAAATGTGGTCAAATACACACGGTTGTCAATTATACCAAAATACACTGATGGTCTAATAATCACCAAGAGCTTGAAATAGACTGCTTGTAAATCGCAAATGATACATTCTAAACTTCCACCTTGTGGTCAATAACCCACGATGGTAAGTTGTGCCAAAATCAATGAATAGTCTAATAGTCGCAATGAGCATAGATAAAACTGCTCGTATATCGTAACAATTTTCAACAACGAGCGCCCGACCACATGAATATTAAGTGGATGCTCTATTACCCGCAAAATGCGTAGTTTAAACTGATCAGCAACTCGTATATCGTAGCAGTTTCCAACGAGTGCCCGACCACATGTTTCCATCAGGGAGAACAACGTTAAAAATCCCCTTACAAATCCATGATGCCAAGGGGTCACACTACCCAGCTAACAAACAAGATCAAGCTGCGAATCACAAATGTATCGTAATCTTACCTTGATACGATACGTCCTCTGCCTGTAATCTCTCCTTTACGATATTCATATCCGGCACCATGGTCGGTCGTTATTAACAGGGTGTGCGTGACGTCACGGCGTCCTGAAACAAAACAAACTGCGTACCGATGGAGATATGGCTAATTTAAGCGCCATATTTGAATTAGCAATATGTAGCGTGTGCAATGCTTGTCCATCTAGTATACCGAAACGGGCTAATTTAAATGAAAAGCAATAAGAGGCCTAATATTATGGACCATATAGTACGGATTGGAATGTATGTCATATGATCACGGAGGCAACACGTACTATGCCCACAATTAAAAAACACCAATAGCGTCAACATCCTAGGGGTCGCATAATTAAAGGTCCATATTCAAAAAGCTGACATAAGACCAAGGCAACAAAAAGATGTCAATGAATCCCACCAAAGCTATTAAGGGTGGTATTCTTGAAAACGGTCGCCATCTTAGAATATCCACAAAAAATATCAAAACCCCTATGTAGATATAGGACCATCAACAGACAAAAAATTAAATAAATTAATTAAATTGGTAAAACGTGCCGATTACAATATTCTTGTACATGTGTCACAACATGACTTCAGAGAGACATTTAACTGTCTCAAAATAGTTGAAGAAATAAGCAGATAAAGTACGGTCTTATAGCCAGAACAGTGATCAGTAATAGATGTTAGAGGGCTAGTGTCAGAAAAATGATTGGCAGACCCGGATCGAGAAAGGATAGAATAAGGTTAAAACCATATATGTATTCCAATTTGTAGCCAAAATGTTCGATCACCAATGGCGATTGGCAATTAATGCAAAGTCGGATTGATAGTACATAGTCAGAGGATGAGCATCCCATTGGTTTGCATCAACACAAATGATTCATCACTATAACCCACAATTACAGAAAGTAGTGCATCTCTCCATCAGTGTTATGCCCCAACAGGGTAGCCCTAAGGCGACAAATCCATTTGGACTCAATCTGTCTCAGCAGACATTCCCTATTGCCTCCTCGTCTGTTGGCTGACACCTATTTTTTACTATCAAGAATAATAAAAGGATACTTTTCGGACAAAATTTGGAGGACATTCACTTTGTTTCTTGGTGCACCTTCCCCTTCGTATAAGGATTACGTTTCTGGTCTCCAGTAGAGCTTAACTGCGGCAAGCTCTGGAAGTGGATGCACATGACTCTGAATGCTTATGAAAACTTGGGATTTGATGTGCTGAACCTGTGGTCAGCCATTGATGGTGTTGTTTTTGTTATTATGCAAATCTGCACCAGTGCCTGACCTACCCAATAAGGCAAATCTGCACCAGTGCCTGACCTACCCAATAAGGCAAATCTGCACCAGTGCCCGACCTACCCAAAGAGGCAAATGTGCACCAGTGCCCGACCTACCCAAAGAAGCAGATCTGCACCATTCCCGAACCTACCCAAAGGGGCGAATCTGCACCAGTCCCGAACCTACCCAAAGAGGCAAATGTGCACCAGTGCCCAACCTACCCAAAGAAGCAGATCTGCACCAGTGCCCGACCTACCTAAAGAGGCAAATTTGCACCAGTGCCCGACCTACCCAAAGAGGCAAATCTGCACCGGTGCCCAACCTACCCCAAGAAGCAGATCTGCACTAGTGCCCGACCTACCCAAAGAAGCAATATATGTATTTATTTCTAAACACTCACTACTAATCTCTTTATGAGATTAGAGTCCAAGATACACAATATCACAGTATTAAAACGACAGTAGATAGCACAATATACAATGGGCCCCAGGGGGGGACCAAACCATATATTAAGAAAGTGGTATAAGAACCACGACTTGACTAGACACAGTGCCTAGAGCACGTAGAATCGCTGGGACCCCAAGGAACCACCCAAGGTAGTGACACAGGAGACCCACGGGGGACGTGTGCAGTGTGAGAACACAGCCGCAAGCGCCGTAGGATTCTATGGGGAAAGTCGCGGTTGGAATTTTAAAGATAAAGGGCACTTAGGAGAGGACTTTGAGCAAACCCCTTTAGACTTCAGGGATTCTAGGGCCAACACCCACGGGAGCACCGGAGTACTCGAGTTACCTCACCCAGGGAAGCCGGGTGCATAGGTGTCAAAGGGTGTCGGGAATCGTCGTTATTTTCAATGGCGATCTGCTGCAAAGTGCTGCTGCCGTGAAGAAGAAAAGTGTCCGGGATGATCCAAGCCTGGATCGAAGATGTGAAGAACCTGAAAGCAGAGGGGACAGAGTCTGGGTCACTAGCCAGTGACCAGGAGTGGAGCAATCGAATGCCCACCGATGTCGGGTGCTTCAGGTGCGAAGAGGTGAAGCTTGACTCTGCAGCCACGGGGTCCAGGACACGTCGAGGATGACCAGGAGCCGGATTCGAGCTGTGCCACAAAGGATGTCGAGTGCTGGTGTGTCGGTGCTCGGATTGAACACAACAAGCCTTTGTAGGAGAGTAGGATCTGCTTCACATGGGTACCCCCACTTTTTGCTGATGCTTCACTGTTTTTCGACTTTAGTCTGGCTGGGGCCCTGCTAATCAGAACCCCAGCCTAGCTGCTTCCTCTCTAAAATGGTTTCCATGTGCCCTAGGCACATCTCTGATTGGAATCTGGAGTGCCCTTGTAAGTCCCTAGTATATGGTATACTATGTACCCAGGGCATAGGTACCTCAGAGGCCTGCCAGGGGCTGAAGCATGTATTATGCCACCCCTGGAAAGCCAGCCAAAATGACACCACAGGTCTGCTACTGCAGCCTGGGTAAGGTGGTGCAGGCACCCCTTACTGTGATATAGGCTACCTATATCACTACATACATATAAACCTATAAGTCACTCCTATGGCAGGCCTTATCAATCCTGAAGGCAGAGTGCTTGGTTCCTATGTAAGAGGGTGCCCCTGCATGAGCAGAGCCCCTCTGCAGCGTTCGGAGACCCTTCTCTGATGCTGTTTGTAGCGCAGCCTGACCATATACTCTTAAGCGCATTATAACCTCGCGTTAAAATGCTAACTTTGGGATGGCTGCACGGAAACATGTCGTGTTTGGTGTCAAACATCTTGGAATACTACCCCCGCCAGTTCTGGCGGCGGGGGTAGCATTCCACCCTTCTAGAGGGAGAGACATGTACACACCGGTATACCCGGTACTGACTTTCCAGAGCCCTGGCATCACAAAATGGATGCTGCTGCCACAGACACGAGTCTGGCCTCCTGCTGCTGACCGAAACTCCGGCAGGGGAGGCCTGGACAATAGGTTTCCTGTCCCAGGGAGGTGTAACCACCTCCCCAGACAGGATAGTGTATATTGGGGCTGGGCGGGAGCACACTCTGGTGCTTTGAAGTCCTGCACTGGGGGCACATTTGGTGTCCCTGTGCATACCCCAGTTCAAACCGGCTCAGGGGCTTCCAGCCCCTGCTCTGGCGCGAAACTGGACAAAGGGAAAGGGGTGTAACCACCCCTCTGCCCTGACCTTCCCATAGGTGGGTCCCCAGAGTATGTCCAACCCCCTATCTTAGTATAAGTATGGGACCCCAGTCCTTAGGACTTTAGATTACCCTGGACGAAACTCTGAAACTGAATCCTGGACCTTCGACGCTCTACTTAAAGATTAGAGGACTGAAGAATCTCCCTTGGGGGTCAAGGAGTGACTCCCCTGCTTGGCAGGCACCAACAAAGCAATTGTCTGGTCTGCATCGCTGAAGCTCCCGCCGGACGCCGAAGTCTTTGCATCACCAGAGGTGGATTTCCAGACTTCCCCGAGGCTACCCTGAGTCCCCAGCAAAGCTGAGGCCCGTGGCTATCGTGGGTAACGTGGAACCGTGACCCCTGGACACCGCGCACATTTGCAAGTGCATCCTCTTCTGGGTCTTCCACGAAGTTGTGCTTTGGGCTCTGAGTAGCCCCAGCCTCCAGCACCGACTGCACCGAAGATCACTGGCCTCCACTCCACGAGTGTCCTGTGAGCCAGCTCCAAGTGCGTCCACTCGAGGCTCCTTCACGGTTGCTAGTCCATTGGCTAGTAGGCCCTCCCGAAGGCCAATCTGCTTCTGCTTGGGCTCCCTGGTTGCTCCAGGCGTGCCCTGACTTACCCTCGCTGGGTGAGTCCCACAGACCTTGCTGGTCTGCACCATCGTCGTCCTTCCATTTCCACGAGACTTGCCGTTGCCAAGGCTTGTTGGGTCCAATCCGGTCGCCGACACCCCTGCAATCGACAGACGTCGTGGGACAGCTCGAATCCAGCTCCTGGTCATCGTCGATGCCTCCTGGACCTCGAGGCTGAAGAGTCAAGACGACCATCAACCTACCTGAAGCACTCGACATCGGTGGGCATCTGCTCATCGCCTTCCTGGTCACTGGCTAGTGACCCAGACTCTGTCCCCTCTGCTTTCAGGTTCTTCAGATCTTCGATCCACCTTTGGATCCACCCGAACACTTTCGACTTGGCCGCCAGCAGCACTTTGCAGCAGATAGCCATTGAAAACGACGAAACCCGACCCCGAAAGACACCTATGCACCCGGCTCCCCTGGGTGAGGTAACTCGAGTACTCCGGTGCTCCCGTGGGTATTGACACTAGAACAGCCTAGTTCTAAAAGGGTTTGCTCCAAGTCCTCCTCTAAGTGTCCCTTTTCTTTAAAATTCCAACCGCGACTTTCCCCATAGAAGTCAACGGCGATTCGCGGCTGTGTTCTCACACTGCACGCGTCCCCCGTGGGTCCCCTGTGTCACTACCTTGGGTGGTTCCTTGTGGTCCAAGCACTTCTACAGGCTCTAGGCCTTGTGTCTAGTTCAGTCGTGGTTCTTATACCACTTTATTGGTATATGGTTTGGTACGCCCTAGGGCTCAAACGTGTATTTGTGCTATTACTGTAAAGAGACTAGAGGGGTGTGTTTAGCAATAAATACATATATTTTGAATATATACCTGGTGTGGTCCTCTTTCATTTGGTCACTCAAGAGATTATAGACTGGTAAAACAAGCTGCTTTACATTCCTTCAAGACTTAGCCTGAAGGCTGCTCTCCAAAGCTACCACTAGGATAGCTTTCAATAAAGGTTGTCTTTAACCTATCTCCAATAAGGGGTTGTTTGGACTGGTGCAAGGTGCCCACTATAATTAGTGGGCAGCATATGCCAGGCCAACTTCTCACAGCCTTGGCAACAGCAACCCACGCAGGAAGAGAAAAGATGCTTGTGTGAGGACCAACAAGGTCCTGGGGACTCCCCAAGCGATGGAGAGTCAGGGCACGTCCGTAGCAACCAGGGAAGCCCAATTAAAGTTATAGTTGCCTTCTTGGGGACCCACAGGTCAACGGACCGGGGATCGCGAAGGGACCTCGAGAGGAATCACAAAATGGCGGCCCACGGAACACTCGTTGAGTGTAGGCCAGCAATCTTCGGTGTAATTACTGCTCGGGGTCAGGGCTACAAGTAACCCAAAGCTCAGCCTCAGGGGTCGCCGGAAAGCTGATGCTTCTGCAAATGGACGCGGTGCCCAGGGGTTCGGGTTGCACGGTCACCACGAGGGATACGGGCCTCAGACTTGCTGTGGGCACAGATCGACCTCAGAGACCTCGGGAACCCACCTCCTGTGTGGCAATATTCTTCGGAGTCCTCAGGAGCTCCGGAGATGCCAACCGGTCAGTTGCGTTAAAGGTGCCTGCCTTGCAGGGGAGTAACTCCTTTACTCCAAGGGAGATTCTTCAGTCATCCAGCGTAGTGTAGATCGTCGAAGTACTTGGTTTCTGTGTCAGAGTTTAGTCCAGGTGTAATCTAAAGTCCTGTAGTCAGGGGTTCCCACTTTATACCCAAGGAAGGGGTGGGACAAACTCTGGGGACCCACCTATGGGAGGGTCAGGAAAGAGGGGTGGCTACACCCATTTCCTTTGTCCAGTTTCGCGCCAGAGATGGGGCTGGTAGCCGGTATGAGCTGGACTATGCACAGGGACACCAAATGTGCACACAGTGCAGACTTCAAAGCACTCTTGGAGTGCACCCACCCAGCCCCAATACACTAAAGTATGTCTGGGAGGTGGTCACACCTCCCTGTGACAGGAAACCTATTGTCCAGGCCTCCCCTGCCGGAGTTTCGTTCAGCAGCAGGAGGGCAGACTCGTGTCTGTGGCTGCAGCATCCATTTTGTGATGCCAGGGTTCTGTTAAGCTGGTACCGGGTGTACCGGTGGTGCCATGTTTCTCCCTCTAGTAGGGTGGAATCATACCTCCCAACCCAGTTACTGGGGTGGAGGTATGATTCCAAGGTGTTTGACACCAAACACGACATGTTTCCATGCAGCCATTCTCAAGTTAGCTTTTACCGCGAGGTTATAATGCACTTAAGAGTATATGGTCTGGCTGCATCACAAACAACCCCGGAATGAAGATTCCGAAAGCTGCAGAGGGGCTCTGCTCATGCATGGGCACCCTCTCACACGAAACCCAGCACCCTGCCTTCAGGATTGTTAAGGCCTGCCATAGGGGTGACTGATAGGTTTACATGTGCAGTGATATGGAGAGATATAGGGAACCTATATCTCAGTAAGGGGTGCATATACCACCTTACACAGGCTGCTGTAGCAGACCTGTTGTGTCATTTTGGATGGCCTCGCAGGGGTGGCATAATACATGCTGCAGCCCCTGGGAGGCCTCTGGGGTACCTATGCCCTGGGTACATAGTATACCATGTACTAGGGACTTATAAGGGTACCCCAGAATCCAATCTGGAGTGTGCCTAAAGTACATACAATCAATTTAAGGGGAAAGCCGATAGGCTGGGGTCCTGAATAGCAGGATCCCAGCCAAACTAAGTCAAAAATCAGCAAAACACCAGGAAAAAAGTGGGGCAACCATGCAGTCAGATTCCACCTTCCTACACAACCCCCCCCAAAACGAAAGGAGATAAGGCTAACCTTGCCCAGTTGAGCCTTTATTGACTAAGTGGCCGTATAAGGAAGAACCTGCACTAGCATGGTTACCCCCTGTCTTATGGTCCACTAAGCAATTCCTAACCCCAAGGGAATTGGATGATCTCCACCATTTGGAATTACTACCTGTGATGTGTTTTGGCAAAGTAAAAGGCTGGTGGGTTGTCTGAGTGGAGAAGTGAGGCCCTAATAAAGTTGGTCTCAGCTTCCTCAGATCACTGGTCACCATGGAGGCCTTTCTTTCCATGACTGAGTTGTATCTGGCCCTAAGGGTCAACCTCTGGCAGCCTACAGCTGGGGGTTGGGTCCCTTTGGTTGGAACAATGGAGGGACATGGTAGGTTGGGAACCACTTGGTCCCAGGTTTGCCTTTGCCCAACAGAGTCCATCTGGGGCAGGTCCCTACACAATGGTAAGAGGGATCCCTCAGTGTGGTGAGGAATTTTCACCTGGCTAGGGCTACTAGACTGGGTGCCCCTAATCTGTGGATGAGGGGGTTCCTCTGGACAGGGAGCCCCTAGGGGTCCACTGACCTCCCTGACCTCTGCAGCCCTGGACTGACAGAGGGAGGGTAGAGAGGGGCAGGTTACCTGCTCCAGACTGGGTACCACCTTGGAAGGGTCCCCTGCCATCAGGGGTGTTGCCAGGCCTGACCACCTCTGAGGCAGTTCCTTCACTAGGGGTAGGATCAGTTCCCTGAAGAAGCTGACCCTTACCTATAGTCTGGGGGGAAGAAGACTTTTCTTCAACCCTTCGGCTCTCTTGTGGAGTAGAGTGGGCCATTCTTTCAGGCTCCACCTCTCCAAAATTTCCCTGAGATGGGGCTGAGGCCCCAGCAGCCCCACCAACCTTCTCAGAGAGGCCCAACATTTTTAAATGGGCCTGGTATTCAACTTCAGCCCATGCTGAAAGATCCAGATCATTGCCCAACAGGCAATCTACAGGCAAGTTTGGGGACACTGCCACTCTCTTTGGGCCAGTGAACCCTCCCTAGCTGAAATTGACTATGGCCATGGGATGATCTGTTCTGATACCATCAATGTTGGTCACCTGGTACTTGAACTCAGGTAAAATCTGTTGAGGGGGGACTAGTTTCCCTGTCACCATGGTGACACTAGCCCCTGTGTCCCTGAATGCCAATGCCTTCTGACCATTGATTAGGGGCTCCTGTCTGTACTTGCCCAAAGTATTGGGACTCATAGTAAAAGTGGCAAATCCCATGCCAGCATCACAGACTAAGGAGACCTGTGAGGGGGACCTTAGTAATCCAGGGTCCACCTCAGTTCCCCATGACAATGCACCTAACTTTTTGGGTGCATTACTACCACCTGGAGGATTACTACTTGTAGTACCAGGAGGAGTGGTAGTATTGCTGGGAGGAACATTTTCCTTATTGCCAGCCTTGGAGCAACTGGGGTCATTTTTCCAGTGGCCAGGCTTCTTACAGTTATGGCAATAAGGTTTCTTTTCAGGGGAGGAAGGAGTTTGGGACCCAACCCCAGGAGAGGACTTTTGGGGCCCTGTAGGGGATTTGTCTTTTGATTTATCCCCACCTTTTTCTTGGTTTTTGGAAGAATCTTTCTTCTGATTCTTTGGCTTTACTCTGGTTCTGACCGATTTGTCTGCCTTCTTTCCCAATTCTTGGGGAGAGGTCAGATCAGAGTCCACCAGGTACTGGTGTAAAAGCTGTTTTTGACAATTATTAAGGATCTGCTCCCTCATAATCAAATTGTACAATCCTAAAAAGTCATGCACCTTGCTGCCATGTATCCAACCTTCCAGAGCCTTAGTAGCACAATCTACAAAGTCAACCCAGTCCTGAGTCTGTGCCTTTTGGGTGTCTCTGAACTTTAACCTGTATTGTTCAGTGGTTAGGCCAAACCCCTCAATCAGAGTACTCTTCAGGACTTTGTAATTATCAGCATCCTCTTCTCTTACAGTGAGGAGCTTGTCTCTACCTTTGTCTGCAAAGGAGAGCCACAAGATTGCTGCCCACTGCTCCTCAGGGACCCTCTGTACTTTACAGGCCCTCTCCAGTGCAGTTATCCATTTGTAGATGTCATCCCCACTCTGGTAGGGAGGGACAATCTTGTTCAGGTTCCTATGGGGATGAGTATCTTCTCTATTCCTAGGGACACTGTTGCTGCCACCATGGGACCCTAGTCCCAATTTCTGAGAAGCTCTCTGAAGCTCCAGGGATTCCCTGTCTAAGGCCAATTGCTCTCTCTTGATTCTGAGCTTAGCTCTCTCAAACTCAAGCAGTTGGCATTTCTTCTCATAAGAGGATGCCTTTTATGAGAAGCAGAGGACCCTATAGAAGTACCAGAATGATTAGATTCCTGAGAAGGAGATCTTGATCTTCTTGGTAGACTATTAACCCTTCCAGGTGGGGTAAAGAGAACCCCACTGGGGTCTCCTTCCTCACCTTCAGGAAGAATTGGATTTTCCGGGTTGGAATCATTTTGATCCCCCTTGCCAGCATCAGAGTCTGGGTCATAGTAGTGTTCACTACCTGTCCTTTCATCTTCTGCTGCCCCACCCACTCTGCCAACCTCATCAGACCCTGGGGTCTTTCTGAGGTCATCTGCTAGCAACAACTGTATGAGGTGTCGTGTGGATGGGCTTTTCCCTGTCTTCAATTTCCTAGAGGCACACATAGTCCTCAATTCTTGGTATGAGACCTGGTCATACTTAGTTGGGAGAGACCCACTGGTTTCTGCCCTTGAAGACATGACTAGTGTGGTGTGGTGTATGTAAGAAAGTGGCTCTGTATATACTGCACCAAAGTAAGGTTCAGTGTGCACAGAGTCCACAGTCCCCAGAGGTTTGGCAGAGGCTAAAGTTAGATATAACCTTACTCTCTAAAGTGGTAGCTTGGTCGAGCAGTAAGGCAGTATCAGAGGACAGTGTAAAGCATTTGTTGTACACACTCAGTCAGCAAATGAAGCCACACACTCAAGAACTGAACTCTAGGCCAATGGTTTGTATATAAAAATATAGTTGTTTTATTTTAGAACCAACAATGGGTGTCAAAATATACTTTCTCAGAATGAGATGCTTTAGTTAACTACTGTTCAATTGGCAATAGACTTTTGAATGCAATAGTTACAGTTGTTGCAATATGCAACACAATTTTAAACACAATTATACATTGAGCTCAATGGAAATTTCTGGTTAAATGCAATAGATTACTTTTTGGATTACTTTTTTAACCACGGGACTGGATCTTGGATTCAGTCCCGGGACACTTCCTGTAAACAGGTGAGAAAAAGCGTTTTGGTTATGGTAGTGATTTTTGAGGAATATTACTGTATTTCAAAAGTTGACACTTAGAAACTTTTCTGGGTAAAATTACCAATGTTATCCTAGGGAAGGAAATACAGTTTGCAAGCAAAGTATGTTTACGTTACTTTTGTAATCCAGTGCTGGACTCCTAGGTTCAGCACTGGGACATTTACTTAAAACAGGTAAGTAATTACGTTTTTGTAGTTTGTACGATTTTTAAAGAATATTTGTATGATTCAGAAATCGACACTTAGAAACTTTTTCAACAAAAAGCAGGCAATGATATCCTATGAGAGGAATTTCCAGTTACTGGTAAGTACGGTAAAAATTACTTTTCATGGTCGGTACTGGACTAAAAGATGCAGTACTGAGGTCTCTCCTGATAGTAGGTGAGTAATTCGGAATTCGTTACTGTTGTGATTTTTAAGCAATATTTTGGTATTTCAAAAGTGGACACTTAGAAGAAATTTCACAGAAAACCAGTCAATGGATCCCTATGTAAGAAAATTCAATTCGCCGGTAAGTTACTTTTAACGTTACTTTTGTAATCCAGTGCTGGACTCCTAGGTTCAGCCCTGGGACATTTACTTAAAACAGGTAAGTAATTACGTTTTGGTAGTCTGTACGATTTTTAAAGAATATTCTTGTTTTCAAAAGTCGACACTTAGAAACTTTTTGGAAGAAAAAGTGTCCATGTTATCCTATGAGGAAAAATGAGTTATCGGTCTCGAGGTAAGTAATCGGTCTTTTGAGTTAGGGTTCTGGGGTTAGACTCAGGGGTCTCCCAGGGTCAGTGATGCACTGTTGTTGCACCCTCAGCGGCACTAGGGCGGCCGGGTGCAGAGTGTTGAGGCCCAATGTTATCCTATGGAGGATAGGGGGACTCCGGTTGGTGGCGGCTGGCAAGCAGGCCACGGGGTTGTGGGAGCAAAGCTCCTAGGGTTAAGCTCAGGGCACGTTGGGGACCAAGTTAGCACCAAAGAGGCACCCTCAGCGGCACTAGGGCGGCCGGGTGCAGAGTGCTGTTTTGAGGTCGGGTGCCCTGTTGATTTCAATGGAAATTTTCGGTTTTGGTTTTCAGCTGCAGGCTCGGTCCAGGAAGACTTCCAGGAGGAACCAACAGCTGGGCAGGTAAGTTGGAGGGCTCGGGGACGTAGGTGCACCTCGGGTTCCTTTCTCCAGGGCGCAGGGCGTCTGGATGCAGGGGTGTCTTTGAGGTCGGATTTCACCTTACCGGGCCACTCGCGGTTGGGGGGTTCTCCGTGCAGAGGCTGCAGGCGACGTCGGGGAGTCCTGGAGGGGTCAACCCACGGTGGACTCGGACTCTGGAGAGCTGGGGGACCTCGCTGGGACCGGTGGGCCACTTGAACTCGGGCTGTAGGCGACGGGTGCAGTGGTGGTTCCAGGCGTCGGGTTTCTTTCTCCTCAGCAGGCTCGGAGTCTTTGTTTGGTGTTTCTTTTGAACAGAGCTGCTGTTCACAGGAGATCCGGTCTTTGTTGAAGGCAGTCAGTCCTCCCTGGGGTTCTGGAGGTCGCTGGCTGCAGGACAAGACTATTTTTGGCGCAGGATCTCTGGAAACTGCAGACGGGCCGGTAGGGCTGGGGCCAAGTCAGTTGTTCTCTGCAGTCTCCTCTGCTGGGCGTCTTCTTTCGTCCTTTTTCTTCTTAGGTTGCGGGAATCTAAGGAAGGAAGGTTCAGGGTGCCCCTAAATACTAGATTTAGGGGCGTTACAGGTAGGTAAAGGGCAGGGACCAATGGGTCCCTGCCCTGGGGTGGGTACACCCCTATCCTGCCACTCTCCTGTGGGAGGGGGGCAGGAGCCTAGTCCTGATTGGGCAGGGCTCCCCATCTTCAAGATGGCGAGAGCCCGGAGATGTGCTTCACCTCGCCTCCCCCACCTGAGGGGTGGGGTTGGCAGAGGGTGGCACACCCCCTTTCCTCCCTTGGTGTTTCCCTCCAGTCTTCCCACCAGGATGGGGAGGAACCGGTGGGGACCAGTTGCTGAGTACAGCAAGTGGTCTGGGGAAGCCTCACAAAGGCGGAATGCCTTTGAAGCTTCCCCCTGCCCATCCTGGGGGAGGGGGCCTAGCACCTCACCCAGGACGTGCATTGTTGCAGGCCCGGGAGAGCGGATGGCTCTCTACCCAGGGGTCCAGCAACATGTCTGCTGTGTGGCAGCCTAGGCAGCCCCTCAGACAAGACGTGGATTGTAGGTTAGGTTCAGGGGGTAACTCTAAGTTGCCCTCTGACGTGCATTTTACAGTAAATCCCACACTGGCATCAGTGTGGGTTTACTGTGCTGAGGAGTTTGATACCAAACTTCTCAGTCTTCAGTGCAGCCATCATGGTGCTGTGGAGTACGTGCTGACGACCTCCCAGCACCATATACTCGGAATGGCAGCCCTGCACTTACAGTGCCCAGGAATGGGCCTGGGTACTGTAGGGGCACAGGGCTCATGCACCTGTGCCCTCACCACTGGCATAGGGCACCCAGCTAGAGGGGTGACTGAGGTATGCCAGGGCAGTGTGTTTAGGGGCATGGCACACAGGGATGTGTGCCATGTCGACTCTCTGTTTTGTTCTGCACCAAGACACTCAGCCTGCAAGGGCAGTGTGTGTGTGTCAGGGTACAGGGCCTCTAAGGGTGGCACAATAAGTGCTGCAGCCCTTAGGGGTCTTCTCTGGTCACAGTGCCCTGGGTACCTAGGGTACCATTTACCAGGGGCTTACCTGTGGCCAGAGATGCCAATTGGGTTTAGGCTGAGTACAGTTTTTAGGGAAGGAACACAGGCCCTGGGTACCTGATTGGCAGGGATCCAGGGCACACCAAGGAAAAGTGCATCAGTTATCAGGCAAAAAGTGGGGGTTACTGCAACAGAAACCCACTTTCCTACACAAGCCCCCCCAGCCCAAAGGCCAGGAGACTCAGCCAACGCTGGGAGAGCCTGTCTAGTCTTTCAGGCGAGGAAGAGTTGGGGAAGTGGTTTGAAAGTTGCAGGGCCTACTCCGCCTTATATCCTTCTGTCCAGGTCAGTCCCTTTGGGGAGCTGGCCTACCTCATCAGTTTCAGGACCTAATTCCCAAAGCTCCTCTCCTTGCTCTTTAGTGTCTTCACCCCATCTTTTAAGTTTGGGTTCAGAGGTGCCCACCTCTGCAAAGTCTAACTTAGCCAGGGCAAAGCCCAGCTTACCCACAGAGGTCACCCACAGTTTGAGCAACCCCACCATGACCAATAGGGTCAGGGGGCCTAGCTTGTTATTTGGCAGGGGGTTAGGCCACCATGCCAAGGATAGGGCTGCCATGAAGGCTAACACCCAGCAGAGGCTGCTGACAGCTGTCAGTGCCCAGAACCACACCTTTAGCTCCTGTCTGGCAAGTGAAGGGGCTATCTTACAGGTCTCTTTGGGTCCTGGCTGTCTGCCTGTTGCTTTAGGGTGGGGGGTCACTAAACTTTGTAGTGAGCACCCTTCCTCCACCCTTTGTTCTGCCAGCTGAGGAGCCACCAACTCAGGCTGGACAGTTGCCTGACTAGTCAGGTCTTCTTGTTGGCTAGGGGGCTTTACCAGGGCCACTTCTGGAGTTTTCCCTCACTGGGATAGAATCTCCCTGGCCCTCTGGGACTGTGGCTAACAGTTGCCCACCTTTCCTACCCTGTTCCTTTTTACTCTTTTGGGGCTCAGCTGCACTGACTGCAGGTTGAGCCCCCCAGGTTTCTTGGGTGAGGCCTGGCATTGGGCCAGTGCCTCTCTTTGGCTCAGGTCCACCTCTAAGTGGTCATTCCCCAGGAGACAATCAAGGGGGAGGTCTTTACTGACTACCACCTTTCTCCATCTAAGGGACCCAGCTATGACTAGGGGCACTACAGCCACAGGCCTAACAGTGACTCCCCTGGGACAGCCCTTACTCTCCTTGATTCCCCTGGGACATACTGGTGTGGGAGTACCAACCTGTCATGCACCACAGTGTGACTGGCACAGGTATCTCTCAGGGCAGTGGCTGGGATTCCATTCACCAGTAGGCGGTGGAAGTGTCTACTCCCCTCTGGGATCTCCAGCTTACCTCTTGGGCCCATTTTCCAGTTGAAAGCTAGGAGGACTTCCTCATCTGAGGACCCTTCCTCCAGAGCTACACTGGCAACTCCTGGGGCTACACTAGTCACCCCTGGGGCTGT
The DNA here is from genome assembly GCA_963921515.1 of Calotriton arnoldi. Taxonomy (NCBI): domain Eukaryota; kingdom Metazoa; phylum Chordata; class Amphibia; order Caudata; family Salamandridae; genus Calotriton; species Calotriton arnoldi. The sequence continues at coordinate 690,559 of CAWUFW010001266.1, read as the reverse complement.
ACTAGGGATCTTGTTTTTAGGACAGCTAGGGTCCTTGGTGTGGTGTCCTGACTTCTGACAGTTGTGACACCATATTCTGTTGGGATCCCAATTCTTACCTTGGTACCCTGGTTTAGTTTGTGAGGTGTCTTTGGGCCCACCCTCCTGGACAGGTTTTTGGGGGCTGCCTGGGACTCCTTACTTTTATCCTTAAGGGGTTCACTATCTTTCTTCTGGGGAGGCTTTGTGACCCCTTTCTTTTGGTCACCCCCAGTGGATGTCCTAGTTACCCTTGTTCTGACCCAGTGGTCTGCCTTCTTTCCCAATTCTTGGGGAGAAATTAGACCTAGGTCTACCAAATGCTGATGCAACTTTTCGTTTGTGCAATTACTTAGTATGTGTTCCTTCATAAACAAATTGTAAAGTCCAGGAAAATCCTGCACATTATGTCCAGCTAACCAACCATCCAGTGTCTTTACTGAGTAGTCTACGAAGTCAATCCAGGACTGGGTCTGGGTTTTGTGAGCCCCCTGAATCTAATTCTATACTCCTCAGTAGTGAGCCCAAATCCCTCAATCAGAGTATTCTTCATGAGGTCATAGGACCCTGCATCTGGCCCAGAGAGGGTCAGAAGCCTGTCTCTGCAGTTACCAGAGAACAGTTCCCACAGGAGTGCCCCCCAGAGAGGTTTCTTTACTTTTCTTATTTCACAAGCCCTCTCAAAGGCTGTGAACCATTTGGTGATGTCATCACCTTCCTCAAATTTAGGGACAATCCCTTTGGGGATTTTAGGATCAGAAGTTTCCTCCCTATCCTTAGTTTTAGTATTGCTGCCACCATTGATGGGTGCTAAACCCATCTCCTGTCTTTCCTTCTCTAGAGCCAGGAGTCTGGTCTCTAGGTCCAGTCTTTTGGCCAACCTTGCTAAAAGGTGGTCCTCCTCACTAAGGCTATCCTCAGTGTCCTCTCTGGGACCTGAACCACCTAGGTGGCCCCTAGGTCCCCAGAGGTTTACTCTTGGAAATAAGGGTGCAGTGACCCTGTCTTCCCTAGGAAGTGGTGGAGGTGGGTTACCATCCCCATCCTCCTCACTCCTTTCCTCCTCTGCGTGGTCATCACCATGCTCAGAGGGGTGGGCCTTAGCATACTCAGCCAGGAGCTCCTGGAGCCCTTGTTTGGTTGGATGCTGGCCCATTGGTATATTTTTAAGTTTACATAAGGACCTTATCTCTTTGAAAGACAAATGAAGATAAGGGGTGAGGTCGAGCTCCTCAACCATGTCCTGTATGTCATTATTATTTTCACTAATAGCTGGGTTGTTTTCTTGAGACATTCTAACAAAAAGTTCTAACCCCTCTACCCTTGACTATAGTGACTTTTTATTTTCTACAATTTTAAAGGGACTTAAGCAAGGCCCTAACAAGACTTTTAGTAATTTGGTAAAAAATGCCAATTTGAAAAAATCAGAATTCTAAAGGCAATTTAAGAGTTCTGTCGTGTGATCAGATGGTAACCAAGTAGTCCAACAATGCAAGTTTGTATCCCACCGCTGATCCACCAATGTAAGAAAGTGGCTCTGTATATACTGCACCAAAGTAAGGTTCAGTGTGCACAGAGTCCACAGTCCCCAGAGGTTTGGCAGAGGCTAAAGTTAGATATAACCTTACTCTCTAAAGTGGTAGCTTGGTCGAGCAGTAAGGCAGTATCAGAGGACAGTGTAAAGCATTTGTTGTACACACTCAGTCAGCAAATGAAGCCACACACTCAAGAACTGAACTCTAGGCCAATGGTTTGTATATAAAAATATAGTTGTTTTATTTTAGAACCAACAATGGGTGTCAAAATATACTTTCTCAGAATGAGATGCTTTAGTTAACTACTGTTCAATTGGCAATAGACTTTTGAATGCAATAGTTACAGTTGTTGCAATATGCAACACAATTTTAAACACAATTATACATTGAGCTCAATGGAAATTTCTGGTTAAATGCAATAGATTACTTTTTGGATTACTTTTCTAACCACGGGACTGGATCTTGGATTCAGTCCCGGGACACTTCCTGTAAACAGGTGAGAAAAAGCGTTTTGGTTATGGTAGTGATTTTTGAGGAATATTACTGTATTTCAAAAGTTGACACTTAGAAACTTTTCTGGGTAAAATTACCAATGTTATCCTAGGGAAGGAAATACAGTTTGCAAGCAAAGTATGTTTACGTTACTTTTGTAATCCAGTGCTGGACTCCTAGGTTCAGCACTGGGACATTTACTTAAAACAGGTAAGTAATTACGTTTTTGTAGTTTGTACGATTTTTAAAGAATATTTGTATGATTCAGAAATCGACACTTAGAAACTTTTTCAACAAAAAGCAGGCAATGATATCCTATGAGAGGAATTTCCAGTTACTGGTAAGTACGGTAAAAATTACTTTTCATGGTCGGTACTGGACTAAAAGATGCAGTACTGAGGTCTCTCCTGATAGTAGGTGAGTAATTCGGAATTCGTTACTGTTGTGATTTTTAAGCAATATTTTGGTATTTCAAAAGTGGACACTTAGAAGAAATTTCACAGAAAACCAGTCAATGGATCCCTATGTAAGAAAATTCAATTCGCCGGTAAGTTACTTTTAACGTTACTTTTGTAATCCAGTGCTGGACTCCTAGGTTCAGCCCTGGGACATTTACTTAAAACAGGTAAGTAATTACGTTTTGGTAGTCTGTACGATTTTTAAAGAATATTCTTGTTTTCAAAAGTCGACACTTAGAAACTTTTTGGAAGAAAAAGTGTCCATGTTATCCTATGAGGAAAAATGAGTTATCGGTCTCGAGGTAAGTAATCGGTCTTTTGAGTTAGGGTTCTGGGGTTAGACTCAGGGGTCTCCCAGGGTCAGTGATGCACTGTTGTTGCACCCTCAGCGGCACTAGGGCGGCCGGGTGCAGAGTGTTGAGGCCCAATGTTATCCTATGGAGGATAGGGGGACTCCGGTTGGTGGCGGCTGGCAAGCAGGCCACGGGGTTGTGGGAGCAAAGCTCCTAGGGTTAAGCTCAGGGCACGTTGGGGACCAAGTTAGCACCAAAGAGGCACCCTCAGCGGCACTAGGGCGGCCGGGTGCAGAGTGCTGTTTTGAGGTCGGGTGCCCTGTTGATTTCAATGGAAATTTTCGGTTTTGGTTTTCAGCTGCAGGCTCGGTCCAGGAAGACTTCCAGGAGGAACCAACAGCTGGGCAGGTAAGTTGGAGGGCTCGGGGACGTAGGTGCACCTCGGGTTCCTTTCTCCAGGGCGCAGGGCGTCTGGATGCAGGGGTGTCTTTTGAGGTCGGATTTCACCTTACCGGGCCACTCGCGGTTGTGGGGTTCTCCGTGCAGAGGCTGCAGGCGACGTCGGGGAGTCCTGGAGGGGTCAACCCACGGTGGACTCGGACTCTGGAGAGCTGGGGGACCTCGCTGGGACCGGTGGGCCACTTGAACTCGGGCTGTAGGCGACGGGTGCAGTGGTGGTTCCAGGCGTCGGGTTTCTTTCTCCTCAGCAGGCTCGGAGTCTTTGTTTGGTGTTTCTTTTGAACAGAGCTGCTGTTCACAGGAGATCCGGTCTTTGTTGAAGGCAGTCAGTCCTCCCTGGGGTTCTGGAGGTCGCTGGCTGCAGGACAAGACTATTTTTGGCGCAGGATCTCTGGAAACTGCAGACGGGCCGGTAGGGCTGGGGCCAAGTCAGTTGTTCTCTGCAGTCTCCTCTGCTGGGCGTCTTCTTTCGTCCTTTTTCTTCTTAGGTTGCGGGAATCTAAGGAAGGAAGGTTCAGGGTGCCCCTAAATACTAGATTTAGGGGCGTTACAGGTAGGTAAAGGGCAGGGACCAATGGGTCCCTGCCCTGGGGTGGGTACACCCCTATCCTGCCACTCTCCTGTGGGAGGGGGCAGGAGCCTAGTCCTGATTGGGCAGGGCTCCCCATCTTCAAGATGGCGAGAGCCCGGAGATGTGCTTCACCTCGCCTCCCCCACCTGAGGGGTGGGGTTGGCAGAGGGTGGCACACCCCCTTTCCTCCCTTGGTGTTTCCCTCCAGTCTTCCCACCAGGATGGGGGAGGAACCGGTGGGGACCAGTTGCTGAGTACAGCAAGTGGTCTGGGGAAGCTCACAAAGGCGGAATGCCTTTGAAGCTTCCCCTGCCCATCCTGGGGGAGGGGGCCTAGCACCTCACCCAGGACGTGCATTGTTGCAGGCCCGGGAGAGCGGATGGCTCTCTACCCAGGGGTCCAGCAACATGTCTGCTGTGTGGCAGCCTAGGCAGCCCCTCAGACAAGACGTGGATTGTAGGTTAGGTTCAGGGGGTAACTCTAAGTTGCCCTCTGACGTGCATTTTACAGTAAATCCCACACTGGCATCAGTGTGGGTTTACTGTGCTGAGGAGTTTGATACCAAACTTCTCAGTCTTCAGTGCAGCCATCATGGTGCTGTGGAGTACGTGCTGACGACCTCCCAGCACCATATACTCGGAATGGCAGCCCTGCACTTACAGTGCCCAGGAATGGGCCTGGGTACTGTAGGGGCACAGGGCTCATGCACCTGTGCCCTCACCACTGGCATAGGGCACCCAGCTAGAGGGGTGACTGAGGTATGCCAGGGCAGTGTGTTTGTGGGCATGGCACACAGGGATGTGTGCCATGTCGACTCTCTGTTTTGTTCTGCACCAAGACACTCAGCCTGCAAGGGCAGTGTGTGTGTGTCAGGGTACAGGGCCTCTAAGGGTGGCACAATAAGTGCTGCAGCCCTTAGGGGTCTTCTCTGGTCACAGTGCCCTGGGTACCTAGGGTACCATTTACCAGGGGCTTACCTGTGGCCAGAGATGCCAATTGGGTTTAGGCTGAGTACAGTTTTTAGGGAAGGAACACAGGCCCTGGGTACCTGATTGGCAGGGATCCAGGGCACACCAAGGAAAAGTGCATCAGTTATCAGGCAAAAAGTGGGGGTTACTGCAACAGAAACCCACTTTCCTACAGTGTATGCACCTACCTACTCTAGTGGGGCCTACTAAACTCTCTTGAGTTGTAGAAAGGGTGTGCTAAGCCCTTGACACACAACTCTAAGTTCAGTAGAACTTACTGTATTCTAAACTTGATTTATATGTACCTATGTACCTATAGTGGTTTTCAGTTAGTCACTCAAAGAGATTATCTGGTAAAGCAATAGCATGCTTGAATCCAACCGCTGCACACCAATGTGAGAAGTTGGCCTGGCATATGCTGTCCACTAGTTATAGTGGGCACCTTGCACCAGCCCAAACGACCCTTATTGTTGATAGGTTTAAAGACAACCTTTATTGAAAGCTATCCTAGTGGTATCTATGGAGAGCAGCCTTCAGGCTAAGTCTTGAAGGAGTGTAAAACAGCTTGGTTTACCAGATTATAACCTCTTGAATGACCAAATGAAAGGTGAACCACACCATGTATATATAAAATATTAGGTATTTATTTCTAAACACTCACTACTAATCTCTTTATGAGATTAGAGTCCAAGATACACAATATCACAGTATTAAAACGACAGTAAATAGCACAATATACAATGGGCCCCAGGGGGGGACCAAACCATATATTAAGAAAGTGGTATAAGAACCACGACTTGACTAGACACAGTGCCTAGAGCACGTAGAATCGCTGGGACCCCAAGGAACCACCCAAGGTAGTGACACAGGAGACCCACGGAGGACGTGTGCAGTGTGAGAACACAGCCGCGAGTGCCGTAGGATTTTATGCGGAAAGTCGCGGTTGGAATTTTAAAGATAAAGGGCACTTAGGAGAGGACTTTGAGCAACCCCTTTAGACTTAAGGGGTTCTAGGGCCAACACCCACGGGAGCACCGGAGTACTCGAGTTACCTCACCCAGGGAAGCCGGGTGCATAGGTGTCAAAGGGTGTCGGGAATCGTCGTTGTTTTCAATGGCGATCTGCTGCAAAGTGCTGCTGCCGTGAAGAAGAAAAGTGTCCGGGATGATCCAAGCCTGGATCGAAGATGTGAAGAACCTGAAAGCAGAGGGGACAGAGTCTGGGTCACTAGCCAGTGACCAGGAGCGGAGCAATCGAATGCCCACCGATGTCTGGTGCTTCAGGTGCGAAGAGGTGAAGCTTGACTCTGCAGCCACGGGGTCCAGGAGAGGTTGAGGATGACCAGGAGCCGGATTCGAGCTGTCCCACGAAGGATGTCGAGTGCTGGGGTGTCGGTGCTCGGATTGAACACAACAAGCCTTAGCAACAGCAACCCACGCAGGAAGAGAAAAGATGCTTCTGTGAGGACCAGCAAGGTCCTGGGTCTCCCCAAGCGATGGAGAGTTAGGGCACGTCTGGAGCAACCAGGGAAGCCCAATTAAAGTTATAGTTGCCTTCTTGGGACCCACAGGTCAACGGACCAGGGATCGCGAAGGGACCTCGAGAGGAATCACAAAATGGCGGCCCATGGAACACTCGTTGAGTGTAGGCCAGCAATCTTCGGTGTAATTACTGCTCGGGTTCAGGGCTACAAGTAACCCAAAGCTCAGCCTCAGGGGTTGCCGGAAAGCTGATGCTTCTGCAAATGGAAGCGGTGCCCAGGGGTTCGGGTTGCACGGTCACCACGAGGGATACGGGCCTCAGACTTGCTGTGGGCACAGATCGACCTCAGAGACCTAGGGAACCCACCTCCTGTGTGGCAATATTCTTCGGAGTCCTCAAGAGCTGCGGAGAAGCCAACCGGTCAGTTGCGTTAAAGGTGCCTGCCTTGCAGGGGAGTAACTCCTTTACTCCAAGGGAGATTCTTCAGTCATCCAGCGTAGTGTAGATCGTCGACGTACTTGGTTTCTGTGTCAGAGTTTAGTCCAGGTGTAATCTAAAGTCCTGTAGTCAGGGGTTCCTACTTTATACCCAAGGAAGGGGTGGGACAAATTATGGGGACCCACCTATGGGAGGGTCAGGAAAGAGGGGTGGCTACACCCATTTCCTTTGTCCAGTTCCGCGCCAGAGCAGGGGCTGGTAGCCCCTGCAACCGGTTTGAGCTGGACTATGCACAGGGACACCGAATGTGCCCCCAGTGCAGACTTCAAAGCACTCTTGAAGTGCACCCACCCAGCCGCAATACACTAAAGCCTGTCTGGGAGGTGGTCACACCTCCCTGTGACAGGAAACCTATTGTCCAGGCCTCCCCTGCCGGAGTTTCGTCCAGCATCAGGAGGGCAGACTCGTGTCTGTGGCTGCAGCATCCATTTTGTGATGCCAGGGTTCTGTTAAGCTGGTACCGGGTGTACCGGTGGTGCCATGTTTCTCCCTCTAGTAGGGTGGAATCATACCTCCCATCCCAGTTACTGGGGTGGAGGTATGATTCCAAGGTGTTTGACACCAAACACGACATGTTTCCATGCAGCCATTCTCAAGTTAGCTTTTACCGCGAGGTTATAATGCACTTAAGAGTATATGGTCTGGCTGCATCACAAACAACCCCGGAATGAAGATTCCGAAAGCTGCAGAGGGGCTCTGCTCATGCATGGGCACCCTCTCACACGAAACCCAGCACCCTGCCTTCAGGATTGTTAAGGCCTGCCATAGGGGTGACTGATAGGTTTACATGTGCAGTGATATGGAGAGATATAGGGAACCTATATCTCAGTAAGGGGTGCATATACCACCTTACACAGGCTGCTGTAGCAGACCTGTTGTGTCATTTTGGATGGCCTCTCAGGGGTGGCATAATACATGCTGCAGCCCCTGGGAGGCCTCTGGGGTACCTATGCCCTGGGTACATAGTATACCATATACTAGGGACTTATAAGGGTACCCCAGAATCCAATCTGGAGTGTAATTAAAGTACATGTAATCAATTTAAGGGGAAAGCAGATAGGCTGGGGTCCTGAATAGCAGGATCCCAGCCAAACTAAGTCGAAAACCAGAAAAACACCAGGAAAAAAGTGGGAGCAACCATGCAGTCAGATTCCACCTTCCTACAGCGGCTGCTCCCCCGCCCTCGCCCAGCCCGCACCGCCTCCTCTGCTTGCAAAGCTCCCCGAGCACCCACAACGATCCCAGCATGCGCCCGGAACCGAGCATGCGACTCTCCCCAGGCCAGACCGGGCGAACACTATCCGGCCTACTAAAACCGATGCCCCGCCATCTTTTAGGAGGAGGCGGGGAGTCAGTGGGAGCATCGGGACGGAAAACACTTGAGCCCAAAGGCACCGGGCCCATCTCGCCCCACAGCCGTCTGGCTTGGCCTGGCACAGGGTCATGGAGTCCACTCTGCCCAAACGCCACCTCGGCCCCTGGCCCGGCCACGGCACCACCCAGAGCACAGCCATCGGGGGCAGGTGGGGGCAAGTAACCCCCCGGGCAATGAACACTAACCTCCACTCCGTCGACGCACCCCGAACGATCACCGCGAAATGGACCCGCCCGACCTCACAAGACGGCGTGCCCGGCGCAACAGAGGATGCCAGGATGGCCGGGGGGGGGGCATAAATACCCTCCCCACCTCCTCGGCCTAGCGCGCCTAAGGCAAGGGGGACTCCTCCCTGAGTCCCGGCATCAGAGGGGGTGGGTTAGGGCCGCCCTCTTAGGTGGCCCCCTGCGTGGGCCGCGGGCAGCCGCAAATTGTTGCTTTTGCCCTCTGGTCGTAGGATTTACTTGACATCTACAAGATGTCATAAGCAATCTCTGGTATGAACTCGGCGTTTTCGAGCCTGCATGATTGATGGCTGTCTGTCTGTCTGCTTTCTAGATGCCGTTTCTGATCTCCACCTCCCATTTTTCCACTGGCACTTCGGTTGTCGGCTGTTGGTCGTTGATAATGCGGTGCTGGGATCGTGGGCCCGGTGTACAGGGGCTCGGTGTCACCCCAGCTGACGAAGAAACGAGTTATTTCTCAGTAAAATGGTATCCTGCTAGTCTACTACACTCTGAACCAACACTGTATAGTGCCACGAACTGGGACTGTGCGCTAGTGGCGCAGCTCACCCTGTGCGCTAGTGGCGCAGCTCACCCTGTGCGCCTCTCCATCACCCTGTGACCCTCGGCGCCAAGAGCAGAGAGTAGTGAATGATAAGGCTGCAGGGCCCGCGGTTTTACTTCCTCGCCATCAGTAGTCGTTAAAGTAATTGCTGCCAGCCCCGAACCGACGTTTACATTTGACTAAAAGCTCCCAGGGGATTGTGGGAAGGCAGCGGGTGGAGCTGCGCTATGCATGATGCCGGCTGCGAACAGATGGGGTTTTGTGACAGCAGTGCTATCTCCACACAGGTGCAGGCAGAGTCATTACAGCCTTTATACAGGTTACAAAACACACGAACAATATAACATAAAATGAAAATACACTTTAAAAAAAGATCTAATCACAAACGACCGTCCTGCAGGTGCTTCCACGGCGAGCTCCCGTGCGGAGCTCCCTCGTGCAGAGCTCCCTCGTGCAGAGCTCCCTCGTGCAGAGATCCCATGCAGAGCTCGTGTGCTACTCTGGGTGTCCCGGGCCAAAGGACGTTCAAAGAGTAAACATTCCATAATTCTTGAATTACAGACGTGATATATAGTTGGACTGGCCTGTGCACCTTCTATCGTGACAAGTGAGCCCTTGCACCTTCTATATACACCGACTTTATCATGATAGGTCAACCCTTGCACATTCTGTTATACACCAACCCTAACATCTTCTATCATGATAGGTCAACCCTTGCACCTTCTATCATGATAGGTCAACCCTTGCACATTCTATTATGATAGGTCAACCCTTGCACCTTCTATCATGATAGGTCAACCCTTGCACATTCTGTTCTACACCAACCCTAACATCTTCTATCATGATAGGTCAACCCTTGCACATTCTAACATGATAGGTCAACCCTTGAACCTTCTATCATGATAGGTCAACCCTTGCACATTCTATCATGATAGGTCAACCCTTGCACATTCTGTTCTACACCAACCCTAACATCTTCTATCATGATAGGTCAACCCTTGCACATTCTAACATGATAGGTCAACCCTTGCACCTTATGTCGTGACAGCTCATCCCATGCACTTTCTGTTGTACACCAGCCCTGGCACCTTCTATCATGATGGGTCAACCCTTGCACATTCTGTTATACGCCAACCCTAACATCTTCTATCATGATAGGTCCACCCTTGCACATTCTATTATGATAGGTCAACCCTTGCACCTTCTATCATGATAGGTCAACCCTTGCACATTCTGTTCTACACCAACCCTAACATCTTCTATCATGATAGGTCCACCCTTGCACATTCTATCATGATTGGTCAACCCTTGCACACTCTGTTATACACCAACCCTCCCACCCTCTCTCATGATCGGTCAACCCTTGCACATTCTAACATGATAGGTCAACCCTTGAACCTTATGTCGTGACAGCTCATCCCATGCACTTTCTGTTGTACACCAGCCCTGGCACCTTCTATCATGATGGGTCAACCCTTGCACATTCTGTTATACGCCAACCCTAACATCTTCTATCATGATAGGTCCACCCTTGCACATTCTATTATGATAGGTCAACCCTTGCACCTTCTATCATGATAGGTCAACCCTTGCACATTCTGTTCTACACCAACCCTAACATCTTCTATCATGATAGGTCCACCCTTGCACATTCTATCATGATAGGTCAACCCTTGCACATTCTGTTATACACCAACCCTAACATCTTCTATCATGATAGGTCAACCCTTGCACATTCTAACATGATAGGTCAACCCTTGAACCTTATGTTGTGACAGCTCATCCCATGCACTTTCTGTTGTACACCAGCCCTGGCACCTTCTATCATGATGGGTCAACCCTTGCACATTCTGTTATACGCCAACCCTAACATCTTCTATCATGATAGGTCCACCCTTGTACATTCCATTATGATAGGTCAACCCTTGCACATTCTGTTATACACCAACCCTAACATCTTCTATCATGATAGGTCAACCCTTGCACATTCTATCATGATAGGTCAACCCTTGCACATTCTGTTATACACCAACCCTAACATCTTCTATCATGATAGGTCAACCCTTGCACATTCTAACATGATAGGTCAACCCTTGAACCTTATGTTGTGACAGCTCATCCCATGCACTTTCTGTTGTACACCAGCCCTGGCACCTTCTATCATGATGGGTCAACCCTTGCACATTCTGTTCTACACCAACCCTAACATCTTCTATCATGATAGGTCCACCCTTGCACATTCTATCATGATAGGTCAACCCTTGCACATTCTGTTATACACCAACCCTAACATCTTCTATCATGATAGGTCAACCCTTGCACATTCTAACATGATAGGTCAACCCTTGAACCTTATGTCGTGACAGCTCATCCCATGCACTTTCTGTTGTACACCAGCCCTGGCACCTTCTATCATGATGGGTCAACCCTTGCACATTCTGTTATACGCCAACCCTAACATCTTCTATCATGATAGGTCCACCCTTGCACATTCTATTATGATAGGTCAACCCTTGCACCTTCTATCATGATAGGTCAACCCTTGCACATTCTGTTCTACACCAACCCTAACATCTTCTATCATGATAGGTCCACCCTTGCACATTCTATCATGATAGGTCAACCCTTGCACATTCTGTTATACACCAACCCTAACATCTTCTATCATGATAGGTCAACCCTTGCACATTCTAACATGATAGGTCAACCCTTGAACCTTATGTTGTGACAGCTCATCCCATGCACTTTCTGTTGTACACCAGCCCTGGCACCTTCTATCATGATGGGTCAACCCTTGCACATTCTGTTATACGCCAACCCTAACATCTTCTATCATGATAGGTCCACCCTTGTACATTCCATTATGATAGGTCAACCCTTGCACATTCTGTTATACACCAACCCTAACATCTTCTATCATGATAGGTCAACCCTTGCACATTCTATCATGATAGGTCAACCCTTGCACATTCTATTATGATAGGTCAACCCTTGCACCTTATGTCGTGACAGCTCATCCCATGCACTTTGTGTTGTACACCAGCCCTGGCACCTTCTATCATGATAGGTCAACCCTTGCACATTCTGTTCTACACCAACCCTAACATCTTCTATCATGATAGGTCCACCCTTGCACATTCTATCATGATAGGTCAACCCTTGCACATTCTGTTATACACCAACCCTAACATCTTCTATCATGATAGGTCAACCCTTGCACATTCTAACATGATAGGTCAACCCTTGAACCTTATGTCGTGACAGCTCATCCCATGCACTTTCTGTTGTACACCAGCCCTGGCACCTTCTATCATGATGGGTCAACCCTTGCACATTCTGTTATACGCCAACCCTAACATCTTCTATCACGATAGGTCCACCCTTGCACATTCTATTATGATAGGTCAACCCTTGCACCTTCTATCATGATAGGTCAACCCTTGCACATTCTGTTCTACACCAACCCTAACATCTTCTATCATGATAGGTCCACCCTTGCACATTCTATCATGATAGGTCAACCCTTGCACATTCTGTTATACACCAACCCTAACATCTTCTATCATGATAGGTCAACCCTTGCACATTCTAACATGATAGGTCAACCCTTGAACCTTATGTTGTGACAGCTCATCCCATGCACTTTCTGTTGTACACCAGCCCTGGCACCTTCTATCATGATGGGTCAACCCTTGCACATTCTGTTATACGCCAACCCTAACATCTTCTATCATGATAGGTCCACCCTTGTACATTCCATTATGATAGGTCAACCCTTGCACATTCTGTTATACACCAACCCTAACATCTTCTATCATGATAGGTCAACCCTTGCACATTCTATCATGATAGGTCAACCCTTGCACATTCTATTATGATAGGTCAACCCTTGCACCTTATGTCGTGACAGCTCATCCCATGCACTTTGTGTTGTACACCAGCCCTGGCACCTTCTATCATGATAGGTCAACCCTTGCACATTCTGTTCTACACCAACCCTAACATCTTCTATCATGATAGGTCCACCCTTGCACATTCTATCATGATAGGTCAACCCTTGCACATTCTGTTATACACCAACCCTAACATCTTCTATCATGATAGGTCAACCCTTGCACATTCTAACATGATAGGTCAACCCTTGAACCTTATGTCGTGACAGCTCATCCCATGCACTTTCTGTTGTACACCAGCCCTGGCACCTTCTATCATGATGGGTCAACCCTTGCACATTCTGTTATACGCCAACCCTAACATCTTCTATCATGATAGGTCCACCCTTGCACATTCTATTATGATAGGTCAACCCTTGCACCTTCTATCATGATAGGTCAACCCTTGCACATTCTGTTCTACACCAACCCTAACATCTTCTATCATGATAGGTCCACCCTTGCACATTCTATCATGATAGGTCAACCCTTGCACATCCTGTTATACACCAACCCTAACATCTTCTATCATGATAGGTCAACCCTTGCACATTCTAACATGATAGGTCAACCCTTGAACCTTATGTTGTGACAGCTCATCCCATGCACTTTCTGTTGTACACCAGCCCTGGCACCTTCTATCATGATGGGTCAACCCTTGCACATTCTGTTATACGCCAACCCTAACATCTTCTATCATGATAGGTCCACCCTTGCACATTCCATTATGATAGGTCAACCCTTGCACATTCTGTTATACACCAACCCTAACATCTTCTATCATGATAGGTCAACCCTTGCACATTCTATCATGATAGGTCAACCCTTGCACATTCTATTATGATAGGTCAACCCTTGCACCTTATGTCGTGACAGCTCATCCCATGCACTTTGTGTTGTACACCAGCCCTGGCACCTTCTATCATGATAGGTCAACCCTTGCACATTCTGTTTTACACCAACCCTAACATCTTCTATCATGATAGGTCCACCCTTGCACATTCCATTATGATAGGTCAACCCTTGCACCTTTCCTTTGTGACGGATCACTCATGAGCCTTCAAATATGGGTGTCAGTTTGTGCACATTATATTGCGATAGATCGACCTGTAAACTTCGAGACATCTTCTATCGAGACAGACCAGCCGGTGCACCTTCTGTGGTCCTAGCCCAACTCCGGAACCTTGGTGGATGTTGTACCAGTTCATGTGCCTTGTACTGTGAAAGGTCAACCCCAGACCCGTATATTGTGTCAGAAGAACGAGTCCAGTCATCTGAGCTGATGATGGTCATGCTCTGTAAAGAGGGCAACCATTCTCTGCCCCTTCAGAGTACAGAGCCCTGCCCTGTGTCTCAGTCCATGTTACACTGGCCTCCAGTTTACAGACATGAATGACCCTTGTGTTTGCTGTGGTGGAGACCAGATATTTACAGATCAAGGCAGAGGCGCACGCGCTTCTGAGCTGATGATGGTCATGCTCTGTAAAGAGGGCAACCATTCTCTGCCCCTTCAGAGTACAGAGCCCTGTCCTGTGTCTGTCCATGTTACACTGGCCTCCAGTTTACAGACATGAATGACCCATGTGTTTGCTGTGGTGGAGACCAGATATTTACAGATCAAGGCAGAGGCGCACGCGCTTCTGAGCCACACAGAGAACCTGTCTCTCTCTATTCAATCTTTTCATTATTTGCTCCGCCCTTTTTGCTGCTGATCTGCAGGTAATTCTGCATATCAAAGGGGTTTCTCTGACTATTTGTTTGGTACCAGTAAATGTCCCTTTGGAGTAAACCATATTCTTTTGCAGACATTTTTATAGATGTTTTCAGGAATCCACGGTTGATCAGTTTGTGTTTGAGATGTTGGCTTTTGCTAAGCATTCTTTGATTTTACGGCAATTACATCTTTTTTGTTCTTATTCAAAAAGACTTTATTTAGTGCTATAAAATACATCAATACATAAAAAGACAAAACATAATAGCAAATAGATACAAGGAATAATATATCTAAAAAATTCAAGGCTTTATAACTTTTTGGAAAAAGGAAGAGAAAAGAAGGGGAAAAAAGGTGAGGGGGGAAAGGAATATGTAGAATTCCTATATATAGATCTAATACAATATCAAAAACTCATGTCCTCATCTATGACCGAACATTAATGAACAATACAACAAAATATGTTCAGCACAAAAAGTTACATTGAAGGTCAATAAATACAGAGAGTAAATAAATTACGGGGGATGGAAAATATCCGAGAATGTAGAAACGGTATGTGAAAAAGTACCACCAACCTGATTAATAAACGCATTAAGCGGTAACCATAGTCTTGAAATGTGAATTGGTAAACTTTGCATCATATACATAGTATCCAATTCATGATGGAAACACACAGAATCCTCCCACACTTTGTATGATAACTTAGCTGAGATTTTCCAATTAAAAACGATTTGCTGAAATGCAATTGGCAATAAAATATCAAATAGCTTGTCATTGATGGAATAAGGGACTGAGTTAATGTGCCTAAAAATAGATCGAGAATATTGAAGGAGTGTTGCATATTAGAAATCTGTTTAATTTGGGACCAGACCCTATGCCAAAAGGAGAGTGTCTTAGAACATTGAAATAACATATGTAAAAGATCCACTCGAGGAAAATCACAAGACCAGCACTTAGCAGAAACCCCCAATGAAAACCTGGAACAACGTACAGGAGTAAAGTATTCGCGCCCTCTTATTGCACCATAACATTTTTTGAAGTAATGAAGTAAACCTTTCAAAAGGTTTTGGGGATATGAATTGGTAACATAGAAAGAAGATCTAACACAATAGGAGAGATCACAATAGGAGAGATCATCATTTTAATCGCTTCCAGGCGTCCCCACCACGAAAGAAATCAAGGATTCCAAGAGGGCAGAATATTTTCCACCTTCACTGTTAAATCTTTAAAATTGACTTTTATAGTTTCTCAAATAGAATTCGTAACCCAAATACCCAGATGTTTAATTTTAGCTGAAGTAGACCATTGAAAACCGGTAATGCGATAAGAATGACTAAAAATATATTTAGTAAGTGGAAGAATTTCCATTTTACTTTTATTAATTTTATACCCAGATACCTCCGGAAACAAAGAAGATTCCTGCATAAGAAACGGCAGAGAACTTTCTGGAGAAGAAATAAACAAAAGGATATTGTTTGCAGATGCAGCAAACTTCAAATAATGATCACCATAAATAAAACCCGAAATAGAGGGATTAAGGTGAATGCCGGAAAAGAGAAAAGGTTCACGTGCTAAAACAAATAATAAAGGTAAGAGCAGACAACCCTGTCTCACTCCTCTCTGAAGAGGGAAAAAAAGGAAGAGGCATTACCGTTCACCAATACTGCCGCCTGAGGGGCATAATACAAAAGAGAAATATAAGCTATAAATGTAGACCCCAAACCATGCCAACTTAATGACTTGGCAAACACAGAGAGATGATGGACGGAGCGCTGAAACTTTTCAGACACTCACCCCCCAGTCACAGATCTGGGTGAATCCATCATCGTTCTTTAGCTCACTTCACCACCCCAGTTCAGACCCAGCTATATGCAAATCAGTCTTGACCCTGTGCCTCATGGGAACAGTCCAGCCCGAACTGCCAAGCCAGGTCTTCCCTGGACCGGAAACAAGCATCCTGGGACCGGTTGCGGGGTAACACCCCGCATCAGCCAGGCTAGCTTGAATCCAGTGGCAAAGTGAGCAAGGGACCCACGTCTGGGCATACCCTGCCAACTTAGGGCGAACAAAGCAAACACAAGGAGATGATGGACGGAGCGCTGAAACTTTTCAGACACTCACCCCCAGTCACAGATCTGGGTTGAATCCATCATCGTTCTTTAGCTCACTTTGCCACCCCAGTTCAGACCCAGCCATATGCAAATCAGTCTTGAATCTGTTCCTCATGGAACAACAGTACAGCCCGAACTGCCAAGCCAGGTCTTCCCTGGATCAGAAACAAGCATCTTGGGACCGGTTAGGGACCTTCTCCTGAATTCTGAGCTTCTTTGCCCATCTTGCCTCTTTTTATAAAAGCTAGTTGTTCATTTTGTGGATAATAACCAGGGCCGTAGCACCAGCCACTCTCTTAAAGAGTGGCACACTTTGGGTGTCCCCTCGACAACATCACAGCCGAGCTTCGATGTCTGAAGTGGACCAAGGGAGCACCCCCACTAGGTTTGCATGGTTGGTGACCTACTTTGGGACGAAAAGCACAGGGCCAGACAGACCACATACAAGGGGAGCGTGCCTTAGCTTGACCAAACTATGCACAAGATCTTTGCTCCCAGGGGTCTTCTGTAGGGACGCTCAAACTAGCATGTTCAGCGCGGTCGAACAACTCTCGGGGCAGGGCCTTCATCTGGCTCTTGTGTCTGGACAGTCTTTTCAAGATGGCCGTGATATCTCATATCAACATCTCAGCAGTAACCTCGCACTGGAAGACATGTTGAGATTCAGGCACCCATTGCCTAGTGCTATCACAGGTCTTGTATGGACAAGGCCTCACCACCAAAGTACAGTGCTTCAGTTTGACTACTCTTCACCCCAAAACTCATCTGCCATATACCTGTGTTCGTGAGAAAGCTAATGACAAGTGGGACAAGCAGTGACACAGATCAAGCGTTGAGGCCTTCGATCCCCAGGACCTTTGGTCCAATGTCGAGGGCTGGACATATGTGGTCGATCCTTTCCTTGTTTGTTAGAGACTCTGTGGAAAGGGTAACCCCTTCCAGTAGACACAGTGTCTGTCACCCATGTAACATGGATTACAGAGAGAATGCCCACTGGAAACTAGTGCAGATCCTGACTGCAGGACATTTCTTGGAAGGCCTGAAGTATTGGATCTGGGTAAGATCAGGACCAGAGCATCAGTGGGGCGAAGTGTCCAACAACAGGATCAAGCCAGAGGAGTTGTGACATGCCGCTACTCTAGTCCAGGGTTCTTCATGTACTGTTAGGACAAGAACTGCCGGACAGGAAGGGGCGGCGCTGGTCTCTGAACATGAACCGCCTGACAGGACATGGCTTTCTCGGAACATGAACTACCTGCCAGGAAGAGGCTGATCTCTGAACATGAACCAGCTGACAGGAAGGGGCGGGGCTGGTTTCTGCACATGAACCGCCTGACAGGAAGGGGCGGGGTTGGTCTCTGCATATGAACTGCCTGACAGGAAGGGGCGGGGCAGGTCTCTGAACATGAACCGCCTGACAGGAAGGGGTGGAGCTGGTCTCTGAACATGAACCACCTGACAGGAAGGGGCTGGTTTCTGAACATGAACCACCTGACAGGAAGGGGCTGGTTTCTGAACATGAACCACCTGACAGGAAGGAGCTGGTCTCTGAACAGCGCATACTGGAATGGTGTTCATGTTTTAGTGACCATCTAAAATGGAGTCCCACTGAAAGAGATGAACTGAAGCTTCCTGTGCCTGTTTGTGGCACAGAGCCAAGCATTTCTGCTTTTCCCAAATGTTTCCAGTCTGTATCCCCATCATCCCCTTCCTGGCTGGTCAGCACGTCTGGTCTCTTAGAGTCACCTATTTCCACAGCCTCCACCCCTAAACCAGAAGGCAGTTATATTGTGTGTTCATTAATTATTAAGGCATCTCAACAACAGGTGCTATAACTAGGATTTCAGGCCATAAACAGCAGTAGTGTGTACCTGGGACCGCGTCTGGGAGTAGGGATCATAAATCCGCAAGTGAACAAGGGCAAAAATAGCATTATGTGTGGTGACAACTTTAATAATGTATTTATGTATTTATTTAAAAATGGTTAACCGCTACCCCAAAAGGGTTCGGAGCACAGTTGGGCAAGAGCCGTAGGACTTCGAGTTGCAGAACATCCAACGTTTTAAGTCTTTTTTGACTTGTCTAAAGTTAGAGTGGGCACGTAGGGCAAGGGCAGAGCTGTCCAGTTTGTGTCCACTAAGTAGGAAGAGGAGCTACGACCAGATGTTTGTGTGCGGGTGCAGGGGTTGGATCCAAGTGGACATTGGCAGAACAGAGGGACCTTGCAGGAAGATGGTGTTTTGTGTGTTTGTGCAGGTAGGCTGGTCCTTCCTGGCAAGAGGGTTTATGAGGCACACAGAGAATCCTAAACAAGGAATGCTTCTATATAGGGGCACCCTTGCTCTTTAGGATGTTGCGATACATGGGATCGGGCAGGAAGGCCGAGGATCTTCTGGCTGCGACCATGGAACACCCATGCACAGGACGTGCTCCTAGTGCAGGCAGGAGAGGATTAGTCCTTTGACCACTGGTTTTCTGGTTGCTAATGAGGAGCAGGCAAAGATTTTCCTCCGCATCCGCAGGATGAGAAACAACTTAAGGAAACATTTGTGATACGCTGAGGCGTGCTCAGATTGTTGAGTGGGACCCCCTGGATTTTTGGCCGTAGTAGATGTCATAGGAGTAAGCCCAGTCTGGCAACCAGCCCCTGACATGTTTCCCAAACAATAAAATCTCTGTTTTTGAGATATTGACTTTAAGGCTCTTAGCCGCCTTCATCCAAGCCACAATATCTAGAGAAGGGGCTCTGAATCTAGACTGGTAGCAGAGCCATCGTCGGACTGGAGACGATCATTTGAGTGTCCTCTGCGTATGAAAGGATTTCCAATCCATGGGTCCTAACGTGGCCTCCAAGAGGAAGAACATACAGGGTGAAAAGAGGGGGCTGAACAAAGAGCCTTGAGGTACCCGATGAGGGGGAAGGGAGACTTCCAGAGTCCAGTCTGAAGAAATGATGCAGTCCACTTCAGGGCATCTTGACCAATACCGAAGTCAAGGAGGCTCTTGAGAAGAACGCCCAGAGGCACCATATAGGATGCTGCAGAGAGACCCAGGAGGATGGGGGGTGGGGGGGCAGATCCACCCTGATCCAGTGTGCGGGGTAAGTAGTCAGAGGATGCAGAGAGACCCAGGAGGATGGGGGAGGGACGGATCCACCCTAATCCAGTGTGCGGAGTAAGTCATCAGTTGCTACCAGAGCGGTTTGTGTGCTGCAAGAGGCAGGGAAGCCTGACTCAGATGTGTCTAAAAGCTGCTATTAGTCAATAAATGTCGTGAGGTGTTTATTTACTTCCATCTTTACTACCTGGCCGTGGGGGGAGTGAAATGTGCGATAATTGGCCTGGTTGTGTACATCTGCAGAATGATTTCTAAGGTGGAGGAGTTCTGGGGCTATTTTCCAGCAGGAAGAAGCAGGGGTTGATAACATAAGGCAATAAGTGCCGGTCCTAAGGTGAGATGGTTATTAGAGACAACAGAAGGAAGCAAAGGTCACCTTTGACAATGACTTGAGTGTCCTTTCCTCGCATTGCAGGTGTGCCACCGATCACAACGTGGACAACACCAGTGAGATTCTGCGGGAGTGGCTGAAGGCTGTTCAGAAGGATTACCACGCTGTGGAGTGGCGGACCCAGGAGGAGCCCAGGTGAGTCTGTTCACACCTGCTAGGGTTGTGTGATAGGAGGACAGTACATGTACATGTGGAATGCAGTGGGCTCCAGAGTGTTCCCTCGGTGGTCTTCTCTGTGGTGTGTGTAAGTGGAGGTAGCCTGTGTGCCCCTAAATGTTGTCCTATACATCTCCTTTGCACGATGGGACACCTAGAAGAGATGTGTCATCCTAAATGGATGTATTGATGCCTCCCTCAGGTGAGCGGATGTCATAGAGCTGGTGGGGGACATGTGTGTGTGTGTTTGTGTACACACCTGTATGCGCACACATCACCAGACTCTTCCAGATGTCATGCAGAGACCAGAAGAAGACTCCAGTGATCTGTGCTGTCCCCTCTACCAGAGGTCATTGGCCATGTTGTACTGTTAGCTCCGCCTCATTCATTGGCCATGTTGTACTGTTAGCTCCGCCTCATTCATTGGCCATGTTGTACTGTTAGCTCCACCTCATTCATTGGCCATGTTGTACTGTTAGCTCCGCCTCATTCATTGGCCATGTTGTACTGTTAGCTCCACCTCATTCATTGGCCATGTTGTACTGTTAGCTCCACCTCATTCATTGGCCATGTTGTACTGTTGGCTCCACCTCATTCATTGGCCATGTTGTACTGTTAGCTCCATCTCATTCATTGGCCACCTCCTCTAGACAACTTGATGCACCGTCCATAAAGCTTCCCTTTCTTGGCATATCTACTCTGCAAAGTTAAACGCTGGTTCAATCTTCCTTCCCTTTATGGATGTGTCTCTGGGTTATCCTTGAAGGCGTGTAGGGCCATTGGTAAGAGACAACTGCTTGAAATTCAACACTAATAAAACAGAAGTACTGATCTTCGGGAACAATACCGCCCCGGGGAACGACTCCTGGTGACCTTCAGAACTAGGACCCTCACCCACACCAACAGACCGCACCCGCAACCTCAGCATCATCCTGGACAGCAAGCTCACCCTGAAAAACCAGATCAACAGTCTCCTCCGCTTGCTTCCTCACTCTTCTCATGCTCCGCAGGTCTTCAGATGGCTCCTGGTCAGCACCAAACGTACCGTCACTCAAGCCCTAGTCACCAGCCGGCTTGACTACGGCAACGCACTCTATGCAGGAATCTCCTTGTACCTCCTGAAGAGACTACAGACTATACAGAACTCAGTGTCGAGACTCATCCTTGACCTCACAAATCGAACCCACATCACCCCCCACCTCAGGAAGCTCCACTGGCTCCCCATCCAGAAGAGATGCCATTTCAAGATTCTGATCCACACCTGCAAAGCCCTGCACAACCATTACCAGCATACATCAACCACCGCCTGAACTTCCACCAACCCTCCGGACACCTCTGCTCCGCCTCCCTTCACCTCGCTCACACCACTCCCATACGTCGAAGTCACAGCAGAGAGCGCTCCTTCTCCAACCCCGCGGCCAGGCCCTGGAACGACCTTCCTCTCCACCTCCCAACCTCACCCTCACTACTAGAATTCAGGAAAGTACTCAAGACCTGGCTGTTCAACTGAGCCTCTGCAGGAATATCCATAGTGCCTGGATACTCTCATGGGTGATGAGCCGCGCTATACAAGCCTTGTTTGAGTGATTGAGAGACGGTGCTTCTCTTCAGGTGTGAGGTTAGCATGGTGGTTGTGAGATCGGTCTAGCAGGGCAGTGCTCCTTTCTGTGTCGTGCTGCACTGCTCAGGGAGTGAGGGTAGCATGGTGTTGTCTGTGTGTGTGTGTGTGTGTGTGGTTGGTGTAGCAGGGCAGTGCTGCTTTCCTTGTCACTGTGCTGCACTGCTCAGGGTGTGAATGGGATGTAGTATGGTGTTGTCCATGTGTGTGAGATCGGTCTAGCAGGGCAGTGCCCCTTTTATGTCGCTGCTCTGCACTGCTCGGGGTGTGATGTTAGCTGTGTGTGTGAAATCGGTATAGCAGGGCAGTGCTCCATTCTGTGTAGTTGTACTGCACTGTTAAGGGTGTGAGGGTAACATGGTGTTGTCCATGTGTGTGAGATCGGTCTAGCAGGGCAGTGCCCCTTTTTATGTCGCTGCTCTGCACTGCTCGGGGTGTGATGTTTGCTGTGTGTGTGAGATCGGTGTAGCAGGGCAGTGCTCCATTCTGTGTAGTTGTACTGCACTGCTCTGGGTGTGAGGGTAGCATGGTGTTGTCTGTGTGTGTGTCAGATCGGTGTAGCAGGGCAATGGTCCTTTGTGTCGCTTCACTTCTCAGGGTGTGAAAGTAACTTGCTGATGTCCGTTTGTGTGAGATCGGTGTAGCAGGGCAGTGCTGCTTTCTGTGTCGCTGTGCTGCACTGCTCAGGGTGTGAGGTTAGCATGGTGTTTGTGTGTGTGAGATCAGTCTAGCAGGGCAGTGCTCCTTTGTGTCACTGCGCTGCACTGCTCAGGGTGTGATGTTAGCTGTATGTGTGAGATCGGTGTAACAGGGCAGTGCTCCTTTCAGTGTAGTTGTACTGCACTGCTCAGAGTGTGAAGGTAGCATAGTGCTTCCGTGTGTGTGAGGTTGGTGTAGCAGGGCAGTGCTCCTTTCGGTGTCGCTGCTCTCCACTGCTCGGGGTGTGAGGTTAGTATGATGCTGTCCATGTGTGTGAGATCAGTGCAGCAGGACAGTGCTCCGTTCTGTGTAGTTGTACTGCACTGCTCTGGGTGTGAGGGTAGCATGGTGTTGTCTGTGTGTGTCAGATCGATGTAACAGGGCAGTGCTCCTTTGTGTCACTGTGCTGCACTGCTCGGGGTGCGAGGTTAGCTGTGTGTGTGAGATCGGTGTAACAGAGCAGTGCTCCTTTGTGTCACTGCGCTGCACTGCTCGGGGTGCAAGGTTAGCTGTGTGTGTGAGATCGGTCTAGCAGAGCAGTGCTCCTTTCTGTGTCGCTGCGCTGCTCAGGGTGTGAGGGTAGCATGGTGTTGTCCGTGTTTGTGAGATTGGTGTAGCAGGGCAGTGCTTCTTTCTGTTTAGCTGCCCTGCACTGCTTAGGGTGTGAGGTTAGCATGGTGTTGTCTGAGTGAGGTCAGTGTAGCAGGGCAGTGCTCCTTTCTGTGTCGCTGCATTGCTCAGGGTGTGAAGGTAGCATGGTGTTGTCTGTTTGTGTGAGATCGGTGTAGCAGGGCAGTGCTCATTTTCTGTGTCACTGCACTGAACTGCTCAGGGTGCGAGGTTAGCTGTGTGTGTGATATCGGTGTAGCAGGGCAGTGCTCCATTCTGTGTAGTTGTACTGCACTGCTCTGGGTGTGAGGGTAGCATGGTGTTGTCTGTGTGTGTCAGATCGGTGTAGCAGGGCAGTGGTCCTTTGTGTCGCTGCACTGCTCAGGGTGTGAAAGTAACTTGCTGATGTCCGTTTGTGTGAGATCGGTGTAGCAGGGCAGTGCTGCTTTCTGTGTCACTGCACTGTTCAGGGTGTGAGGGTAGCATGGTGTTGTCTGAGTGAGATCGGTGTAGCAGGGGAGTGCTCCTTTCTGTGTCGCTGCATTGCTCAGGGTGTGAAGGTAGCATGGTGTTGTCTGTTTGTGTGAGATCGGTGTAGCAGGGCAGTGCTCATTTTCTGTGTCACTGCACTGAACTGCTCAGGGTGCGAGGTTAGCTGTGTGTGTGGGATCTGTGTAGCAGGGCAGTGCTCTATTCTGTGTAGATGTACTGCACTGCTCTGGGTGTGAGGGTAGCATGGTGTTGTCTGTGTGTGTCAGATCGGTGTAGCAGGGCACTGGTCCTTTGTGTCGCTGCACTGCTCAGAGTGTGAAAGTAACTTGCTGATGTCCGTTTGTGTGAGATCGGTGTAGCAGGGCAGTGCTGCTTTCTGTGCCACTGCACTGTTCAGGGTGTGAGGGTAGCATGGTGTTGTCTGAGTGAGATCGGTGTAGCAGGGGAGTGCTCCTTTCTGTGTCGCTGCATTGCTCAGGGTGTGAAGGTAGCATGGTGTTGTCTGTTTGTGTGAGATCGGTGTAGCAGGGCAGTGCTCATTTTCTGTGTCACTGCACTGAACTGCTCAGGGTGCGAGGTTAGCTGTGTGTGTGGGATCGGTGTAGCAGGGCAGTGCTCCATTCTGTGTAGATGTACTGCACTGCTCTGGGTGTGAGGGTAGCATGGTGTTGTCTGTGTGTGTCAGATCGGTGTAGCAGGGCACTGGTCCTTTGTGTCGCTGCACTGCTCAGGGTGTGAAAGTAACTTGCTGATGTCCGTTTGTGTGAGATCGGTGTAGCAGGGCAGTGCTGCTTTCTGTGTCACTGCGCTGCACTGTTCAGGGTGTGAGGGTAGCATGGTGTTGTCTGAGTGAGGTCAGTGTAGCACGGCAGTGCTCCTTTCGGTGTCGCTGCTCTGCACTGCTCTGCTCAGGGTGTGAGGTTCGCATGATGCTGTCCGTGTGCCTGAGATCGGTGTAACCGGGCAGTGCTCATTTTCTGTGTCACTGCACTGCTCAGGGTGCGAGGTTAGCTGTGTGTGTGAGATCAGTGTAACAGGGCAGTGCTCCTTTCTGTGTAGCTGTGCTGCACTGCTCAGGGTGTGAGGGTGCCATGGGGTTGTGTGTGTGAGATAGGTGTAGCAGGGCAGCGCTCCTTTCTGTATAGTTGTACTGCATTGCTCAGGGTGTGAGTTTAGCTGTGTGTGTGGGATCGGTGTAGCAGGGCAGTGCTCCATTCTGTGTAGATGTACTGCACTGCTCTGGGTGTGAGGGTAGCATGGTGTTGTCTGTGTGTGTCAGATCGGTGTAGCAGGGCACTGGTCCTTTGTGTCGCTGCACTGCTCAGGGTGTGAAAGTAACTTGCTGATGTCCGTTTGTGTGAGATCGGTGTAGCAGGGCAGTGCTGCTTTCTGTGTCACTGCACTGTTCAGGGTGTGAGGGTAGCATGGTGTTGTCTGAGTGAGATCGGTGTAGCAGGGAGTGCTCCTTTCTGTGTCGCTGCATTGCTCAGGGTGTGAAGGTAGCATGGTGTTGTCTGTTTGTGTGAGATCGGTGTAGCAGGGCAGTGCTCATTTTCTGTGTCACTGCACTGAACTGCTCAAGGTGCGAGGTTAGCTGTGTGTGTGGGATCGGTGTAGCAGGGCAGTGCTCCATTCTGTGTAGATGTACTGCACTGCTCTGGGTGTGAGGGTAGCATGGTGTTGTCTGTGTGTGTCAGATCGGTGTAGCAGGGCAGTGGTCCTTTGTGTCACTGCACTGCTCGGGTGCGAGGTTAGCTGTGTGTGTGAGATCGGTGTACCAGGGCAGTGCACCTTTCTGTGTCCCTGCACTACTCAGCATGTGAGGATAGCATGGTGTTGTCCGTGTGTGTGAGATCGGTGTAGCAGGGCAGTGCTGCTTTCTGTGTTGCTGCGCTGCACCGCTCAGCATGTGAAGGTAGCATGGTTTTGTCCGTGTGTGTGAGATTGGTGTAGCAGGGCAGTGCTCCTTTGTGTCACTGCACTGCTCGGGTGCGAGGTTAGCTGTGTGTGTGAGATCGGTGTAGCAGGGTAGTGCTCCTTTCTGTGTCGCTGCACTGCTCAGGATGTGAGGGTAGCATGGTGTTGTCCGTGTTTGTGAGATTGGAGTAGCAGGGCAGTGCTCCTTTCAGTGTAGTTGTACTGCACTGCTCAGAGTGTGAAGGTAGCATAGTGCTTCCGTGTGTGTGAGATTGGTGTAGCAGAGCAGTGCTCCTTTCGGTGTCGCTGCGCTCCACTGCTCAGCATGTGAGGGTAGCATGGTGTTGTCTGTGTGTGTGAGATCGGTGTAGCAGGGCAGTGCTCCTTTCTGTGTTGCTGCACTGCTCAGGGTGTGAGGGTAGCATGGTGTGTGTGTGTAAGTTCGGTGTAGCAGGGCAGTGCTCCTTTCTGTGTCACTGCGCTGCTCTGCTCGGGGTGTAAGGGTAGCATGGTGTTGTCTGTGTGTGTGAGATCGGTGTAGCAGGGCAGTGCTCCTTTCTGTGTCGCTGCATTGCTCAGGGTCTGGGGGTAGCATGGTGTTGTATGTGTGTGGGTAAGTTTGATGTAGCAGGGCAGTGCTCCTTTCTGTGTCGCTGCACTGCTCAGGGTATGAGGGTAGCATGGTGTTGTATGTGTGTGTGTGTAAGTTCCATGTAGCAGTGCAGAGCTCTTTTCTGTGTCGCTGCGCTGCTCAGGGTGTGAGGTTAGCATGGTGTTGTCCTTGTGTGAAATCGGTGTGGAAGGAAGGGCTCCTTTCTGTGTTGCTGCTCTGCACTGCTCAGGGTGTGAGGTTAGGGGGGGTGTTGTCCATGTGTGTGCGATCAGTGTAGGAGGTCAGTGCTCTTTTCTGTGTAGTTGTACTGCACTGCTTAGGGTGTCAGGGTAACATGTCTGTGTGTGTGAGGTTGGTGTAGCAGGGTAGTGTTCCTATCTGTGTCGCTGTGCTGTACTGCTCAGGGTGTGAGGGTAGCATGTTGTTGTCTGTGTGTGTGTGAGATCGGTGTAGCAGGGTCGTGCTCCTTTCTGTGTCACTGCTCTGCTCAGGGTGTGATGTTAGCTGTGTGTGTGAGATCGGTGTTGCAGCGCAGTGCTCCTTTCTGTGTAGTTTCACAGCACTACTCAGGGTGTGAGGGTAGCATGGTGTTGTCCATGTGTGTGAGATCGGTGCAGCTGGGCAGTGCTCCTTTACTGCGTAGTTGTACTGCACTGCTCAGGGTGTGAGGGTAGTATGGTTTTGTCTGTGTGGGAGAGGTCGCTGTATCAGGTCAGTGCTTGCTCCTTTCTGTGTCGCTGCACTGCTCAGGGTGTGAGGGTAGCATGGTGTTGTATGTGTGTGTGTAAGTTCGGTGTAGCAGGGCAGGGCTCTTTTCTGTGTCGCTGCGCTGCTCTGCTCAGGGTGTGAGGGTAACATGGTGTTGTCTGTGTGTGTGAGATGGGTGTAGTGGGGCAGTGCTTCTTTCTGTGTCACTGCATTGCTCAGGGTGTGCGGGTAGCATGGTGTTGTCACTGTGTGTGAGATCCATGTAGCAGGGCAGTGCTCCTTTCTGTGTATTTGTACTGCACTGCTGGAACATATTACACAATTCTGTACCAGACTCTCAATATCCCTGTCCATCTGTGGCCACCAAAAGTACTCACGAACTCTACGCTTCCTATGGGTAGCCTTAAAATGCCCCTCATGAGCTTTAGTCAACAAAATGCTCCTCACATTCTCCGGTGGAACAATCTTCTCTGATCTCATGACTAGACCATTTTCCACTGACAACTCATCACAAACCTTGACATAAGGTTGTAACATTACATCAATATTCCTTTCTTTCGGCCAGCCTTCAATGATAAACTTGATTACAGGTTTCATAATACTATCCTGTTCAGCAGCTCTTTTCCATTCCTCCTCTGAAACAACACAAGTATTTTCAACTTCAATAGTTGCTATTATACAATCATCGAGATCTTCATCTCCATCCGAACTATTATCCATCCGAACTTTTATCACATTCTGCTTCTTCAATGTTCATGAGAAAACATGACCAGAAATCTGCACAAATGTTCTTACCTCCTGCAATATACTCCACATTAAACTGATATTGAAGCAGCCTAGTGGTCAATCTGGCTATACGGGGGTATACGTTTCTATTTGAAGCATCACCTAATATAGATACTAAAGGTTTGTGATCCATTTGTAGAACAAACCTCCTACCCCAAAGATAGCATCTACATTTTTCAATGGCCCGCCAACATACTAGAAGTTCCTTTTCAAATACCGGATAATGCAATTTAGCATTTTTAAACACCCTGAAAGCAAACTCAATTGTTCGTTCTTCCTCATCAACATACTGTGTAAGTACTGCCCCCAAGCCTAAGTTACTTGCATCTACTGTCAAGACACAAGGAGCCGCAGGATCATAGGGCTTCCAGGACTTAACTTCACTCAATTGTTTTTTCAACCATTGAAAAGCAGCTTCACATACCTCATCCCATTTGAAATCAATGTCTCTTTTCAATAAATTAGAAATTGGTCAGATTTTTGTTGCGTAGTCGGGTATAAACCTCAAGTAAAATTCGCTCAAACCTAAAAATGATTTCACACCACTTTTATCTTGTGGCGAAGGTGCTTCTAATATTGCTTTCACCAAACCTGGTCTTGGTTGTACTGCCTTATCGGAAATAACATGTCCCAAGTATTCTACTGACCCTTTTCTGAACTCACGCTTCTCATGTTTCAATACTACACCTTGCTCTTGAAAAATAGACAAGACTTTGTGCAAAATTTCATCATGAAAAATGTCCACATTCTTTACACCCTTCAAGAAATGACCATAAGACGTTGAAATACGGATGCAGCTGAAGCAAGGCCAAACAGCATGCAACAGTATTGTAACGTTCCAGAAGCCGAAACAAAAGCTGTGAGATGTCTAGATTTGGGGTCTAATTCCCGTTGGTGGCACACTACCGCCAAATCAACCTTAGAAAAGAACTTTGCTCCTGCGACTATTGCCAACATTTCATTAATGCTCGGAAGCGGATGGGAGTCAATCCAGATTTCTTCGTTTTGAGGAGGTCAACACAAACCCTGAGATCATTGTTCTTTTTGTACGCCACCACCAGTGAAGAAAGCCACATTGAGGACTCTATCGGTTCAATTATACCTTTGTTACACACACATTATTGGCTCCCTTTCTAGGTCCTCCCTCACGCTAAATGGTACCCTTTTCATTTTGTGCTTGATGGGATTAGCACCATCTTTAATTTGTATGCAATATTTAAATCCCTTTATCTTGCCCAACTCCCCAGAAAATACTTTGGGCTAGTTGTTTAAAAGCTCTTCAACTGAACAATCATCTCTTATAGCCAATACCTGTTCTTTTACACCTGGACATAACATTATTTCAAACAAACCCTGGTGGAACCACCCTAGTATGTTCTACCCCCAGATCGCAACATACATTTTTCCATGAATACGTCTTCCTTTGAACTCCAACACCTCTTCAAAATAACCAATTAAGTCTATTAAACAACCCGCATAGGAAACTGGGGAACGATCTGGTGGCAATAATTGTCTGTTTTCCCCGTTACTCAAAAATAAATCTGGTGTGATCATTCTGATACGTGCCCCAGAATCAACCAACAAGCGTACTTTTTTCTCACCTACTAATATATCCACATAAGGATCAACACAGTCTGACGGGTCACTAGTTCTAACATTTTCATCGCTTACCACCAAAACCATATCTCTCAGATCTGAAATCATGTCATCCACCTCACTATCACTGTTCTCCTAGACAATCCCTACCTTAGTTTCACCTTTCTTCATAATTTGACATACCTTTGCAAAATGTCCCATTTTACCACACGACCTACACACTACATTTTTAGCAGGACAAATTCTTCCATCCCTGTTATGACAAGGATTGCCACTTTTAAAACGTATATCTGTGCGTTTGAAAAAATTCTTTTGTGAACACTCTTTCTTTTAAAGACATCAGCAGGTAAACATGTAACTACTTCTGTTCTCCTTTCTTCTAACTCTTTTATAGATTTCTGGGCCATTTCAATACTCTTGGCCACTCTCACACACTCCTCTAAAGATGGATTTCCCAACGTTAGTAACTTTCGTCATATAGCTCTATCCAAACAGTGACTTATTCATTGATCTTGTACCAATTGGTCACACAAGTCTTGAAACTCACAGTCCGCAACTAACTTCCTTAATGCAGTTATGCAAGTGGCAACATCTTCGCCCACTTTCTGCTCCCTTTTAAAAAAACGTATGACGTAAAACAACCAGACCTGGTTGCACATCATACCTATTGTGTAGTTTTTTGTGTGTTTCCTGGTACTCATCCAATTCCTCATACTTCGCTAATACTAGGGCTGGCCAATGTTTAAACGTTTCTCTTCCTTCAACTCCTAATGAATGGAGTAAAAGAAACCTTTTCCTTTCAGGCCTAAATCTATGAGCACCAATAGCACCAAGATATATTCAAATGCTTCTAAACATTCATGCCATACTATAGGAGAATCACCTGTTGTCTCCAGAAATGGTGGCGGTGGTGGATTCACCGCCTGCATTGTTTTACCTAATGTGTCAAACTATGAACAAATTGAAATCTGAATTTAGAACGTACTGTCTCAGAACAAAAGTCGTTTTCCTAAAAGTTTGCTATACTAAAATGGATTAAGAAAAAAACAAGAATATTTTACTGAGAACTAACACACTGGTGTGCGCATCACCACGCTGACAAGCATAAGGTGTGCATGTCACTGCCAAAATCCAATCCCGTGTGCATCACCACGCTGATAAGCATAAGGTGTGCGTGTCACTGCCAAATTCCAATTCTATATTCCATCCAGGTGTGAAGGAAGTGACCCGTTTAGGGGCCACCGGGGTCACTAATGACCACATCTCAGCCTTCCATACTAAATGTCAGACAGTAGAGAATACAAACCAATAATTGTTTATTTATGTGCACTCAGAGTGGAGCCCCATCTGTACAGTTGTTAGGAGTGCTACAGAGAGGACTGAAGTCAACAAGCATAAAGATACATTATGTACGTTTCATAGCCAGGCAAGAACACGCCCACAGTGGAATTTTCCAGGCAGCTGCAGCTAAACAGCGAAATACAGAAAAAATGGTTTCAGCGCTCCTATCTTACAAAAAGTAACATAGTCCAAGGTCGTTCCATCCGGAGCCCTCCACCAGACAAGGGGAGAGAGCCGCTATCTAGTAAGAAAGCTATGTGCTAACATGAACAGTGTGCTCATTACTGAAATGAAACTCGGAGAGGAGCATTTCCCGTAATCGAACTAGATCAGTTTCGAACAGCCTAAAATGACGCCCGTAAGGAAAATGGCGCAACGAATGCTAACTTACATAGGGCAGTGCGTAAGCATGAACGTTTCTATTCTAACAAACCTTCCTTTTAGCATGAGCTAAAACATTTTTTAACGGTAACAAGAGAAAACAAAACAATAAACAGTCATAAGAAATCTCCTTAATAAACAGTTATGAGCACTCCATACTATCCACATCAGGAAGTGAAACAGTAAGGAGGGAGGAATTCTCGAAAATTCCTTCATCGATATTTATCAGATCCTCAATATCCTTTTGAATCATTATAGCGGCATTTGTATCATGAATTGATATCTTCTTTTTGGGAGTGAGAATAGTGGTACAGTAGGAACAACAAAAGGGAAGGCACTGAACAAGAACTCAGCAAAGCACCAATACCACAATAAGATAAATCGCTTTTTCGAGAATCCAGCCCCAGCTGCCAAAAACAAACCAACTCTAATTCCCACTTTTCATTCCTTTGACATTTTCAAGGATATCTAGTATGTGTTTGGTAATATTCTTTTCCATATTCTTGCACTGCATATTCCCGACTACACACTGGTCGCCCACTACCGCGCATACACCACCACTCTTAGCTAGAATGAAATCGACTGCATATCTGGTCTGTTCCGAATATATTCTCTAATTGAGTGGTGATGTCACGCAAAGCTGCTACTGTGGCATTAGATAAAATTTGCAGCTTACATCCAAAGTATTCTCTAGCTTTCTCACCCCTGGCCATGGAAGTACCACCCAATGTGAAAATAGAAGAAAGGATGTAACCAAAGGTGATCCCATTACTCTAATTATTGACCGCTATATCGGTCACTCCCTCACAGAATTCTTTTGTCACAGTCCTTTTAACCCATCTTATGTTAGGCTTAGCGTATTTACAAGGTACACCCAAGGGCAATACCATTCCAAGTGCTACATCATCTGTACCATTGTGAACATTAGAATACGTCCCATTAGACAAAAAGAAAAACCCTGGGTGTGCATAAATCGGTCCCTCATAATCCACTGCTGCATACCTGGAGTTTATTCCAAAAGTACTTGGATCCTTGTCGTTCACTAAGGGGATCGTATTTTTGTTCAACACTGTTCCTGAGCAATTTATATACAGCGAAGTGTCAGTGCTATTCACAATGGGACAACAAGCAGGATAATAACCAATCTCCAGTGTAACTATCCATTCCTTGTAATGCCAACCCACCAATTTGACATTCTGTTTTTCCATATAGAAATTGTCGCAATAAGTATTGTTATCACAACCTGGATAACCCATTCCCAGTGGCTTTCTATGGTATAGACATGGTCCCGGATAACAAAAAGCAAATACTCCTTTCACTTCTGTAAACTGAGGCGGCCGAGTGTAAGTATAGTTTACAAGTGACAATGGGTATGCAGTCCACAGACTAGTGACAGATTCAGTGGGGTAGCAAGCAGTCCCCTCTCCAAAGAATCTCTTATGCGTCTCTAAAAATACATTATTTGGGCCTGCTCTTTTGTTTCTTTTCGGGGAGATAACCTTACCCTTGCTGCGTAAAGGTACACTTTGATCTTTTTCCAAAACCCATGACACCCCACACAATATTATTATCAACACAATCAAAAGAACAACACATATTATTTTGCTTTTCCATGTCCACATCATATTATGCTGAGCAACAAGAACCATTGGCTGCTCTTCTTCAGCAACCTTTCTACCAAAGGGATGCAAGTGTCTGTCAGAGCCTCACTGGTACAGGCTCCTATTGTCCATCAATAAGTTGGCGCTTGCTCTGTCCTAAGCTCTTTTAATTTATCCCACGTCAATCAAGATGGTATACCTTCAAGGTATGCTTCTGCTCTCCCTAACTAATGTTCAAACCAAAAAGGCAAAGTAAATGCAGAATTGTCCACTAATTTCAATTAATTTAATTGGTGCGGTTACTCAGCACTACCTATCTTGCGCAGTCCTTCCCTAATCTTTCTTCTCCTTGGACTCAGTATCTCTCAGCCGAGGGCGCAAATTGTACCTGGTAGCCCCAGGCTCTGTGTGATCAACAAACAAAGGCTCTTGAATAGCTCGTGTTTCTGCGGGAACAGTCTCATTCAAAACATCTTCGTTAACCTTATCTGTCTGCGGCCAGACTAACTGGGCGTCACTGAAGGGAACAAACCTGGGCACCTGCTCACACTCTGTGTTGCCCACGCCCTCCTTGACCCACTGGTCGTATGGCAACTGCAAAGGAATCCTCTGGCAGTGGGTAGCGTGGACCCAGTTCTTTCGGCCAGCAACCTTTACAGCCGTCCGTGTCACCAACAGAACCTGCTCCGGACCCTTCCAGCGCGGCTCCAAACTTTTCTTCCGCTGGAAGTTCCTGATGAGTACAAAGTCCCCAGGCTGTATGTCGTGGCCGAGTCCCTCTGGTACAGAAGGTAGGGACTCCCGCACCTGTTGGTGAATAGAACGTAAACTTTCTGTTAACTGGCCAAGATAATCAAGCAACACAGGATATTCAATATCTGAGTACTTACGAGGACAAGGGATGCCCCACACATTTTCCGGGCGTCCGAACACGACCTCATAAGGTGACAGTCCTGTTCCAGAATGAGCTGTGGTTCTTGTTGACAGAAGAGCTAACGGTAGAGCATCTGGCCATTTCAACCCTGTTGTCTCCTGAATTTTTGCCAATTTCAGGTTGAGAGTACCATTGTACTTCTCAACCAAGCCCTCTGACTGTGGATGATTAGCAGCATGACATTTCTGATTAACATGCAAACCTTCACAAATCAATGTATTCACTTTCCCATTAAAATGACTTCCATTGTCACTCCAGATAATTCAGGGCAAGCCGAAACGAGGAAAGTACTCTTTAAGGAGTACCTTCGCAGTCGTAATGGCTGTATTATCTTTAGTGGGGTAAGCCTCAACTCATTTACTGAACGCACATGCAACCACCAAAACGTACTTAAGATTATTGCATCCCTCTAATTCGATGTAATCCATTTGGAGGACTTCAAAAGGAAAAGTAGGTGGTGCAAAATTACCAGGTGCTGTTGGGGTACCCTTCCCTGGATAATGCATCATACAGACCATGCAGTATTTCACCAAATGCGCAGCTGTCTTGGAGATGTTATCATTATGCTAGACAGGAGCTAACAATTTACAAATGCCTTTTGCACTAATATGAGCTGGACCATGCGCCATGGTAACCACTGGAAGCACATATGCATCGGGCAACATCCATTTCTGCTCTCCAGATTTATCAATCCAACATCCCTCATCGTTCAACTGTGCTGTACTCTCTTGCCATTTTGTCAATTCCTCTATCGTGGCCTCGCTTTGTATCTCATTTACACTCTCAAGGGTATTCTCAAACATAACCTCAGGAACCCACCGAGCTGGACCTGCAATGAACATACGTTTCATTTTACTTCGGGCCGTTTCTTTAGCTGTATGGTCTGCAAAGGCATTTCCTCTACCCACATCATCAGTAACCTTTCTATGGGCCCTGCACTTGATTATTGCCAATCTCTTGGGAAGCGTTAAGGCAGACAAAAGCCGCAATATAAGGTGCCCATGCTGAATCTTGGTACCATGGGAGGTAAGAAACCCTCTCTCAGCCCAGAGTCGTCCAAACTTATGTGCGACCCAGAATGCGTACTGGCTGCCAGTATAAATATTGACAACCAGTCTTTCACTCAATTCACAAGCTCGAATAAGGGCAGCAAGCTCAGCAGCTTGAGCTGACTGATAGGGAACCCGTGATGTCTCTACCACTGCACACAACGTAGTGATAGCGTAAGCTGCAGTGGTGGTGCCATCTGGTAATTTAAAACAAGAGCCATCGACATATAGTTCTCCTTGAGGGTTAGATAAGGGAACATCAGTCAGGTCTACCCATCCTTTCGTCTCTTCTGTCCGGAAGATACAATCATGTTTGTCAACTGCATCATTCTCAGAAGGGAGGGGCAGTACCGTGGCTGGATTCAGAGTGGCACATCTCTTGATCGTAATGTGTTTAGCAAACAATGTCAATTCATAACCAGTAAGACGTGCACTGGTGAGGTGCTGTGTCTTCATCTTATTCAAAAGTGTATCCACTGCATGGGGTACCATAACTGTGAGGTCAGTATCAAGTACGAGTCCAGCCGATTGTCTGATTGAAGTGGCCACAGCCGTGACTTCTCTCAGACAGCTCGGGAGGGCTCTTGCGACAGGGTCAAGCACAGCAGAAAAATAAGCACAAGGCCTCTGTTTATCTCCAAATTTCTGTGTTAAGACAGAAAGCGCGCAACCAGCCATTTCATGAACATAGAGCACAAACGGTTTGTTATAATTTGGTGTGCCAAGCACCGTAGCCGAACAAAGCGCAGTTTTCAATTGCTCAAAAGACTGCTGACATTGCGGCGTCCAAGGCAAAGGCTCATGCACTGCTTTCGTTGTTAATGCAAGCAAAGGTTTGATTAGTAACGAGTAGTTTGGGATCCACTGGCGACAGTAGGAAGTAATACCTATAAAAGCGCGTACATCTTTTTGAGTTTGTGGAATGGGCACTTTAACAATAGTACTAATGCGCTCAGGGCTCAACCTCCTACCCTCCTTCGACAGTAGGTGACCTAAATAGGTGACCTCCTGTCGACAATACTGAAATTTCGAAGGAAGACCATGATGTGCCAAACGCAACAACAATTTGACTGTACTGTCTTTACAACCTTGTTCTGTATCAGAAGCAATTAGTAGATCATCAACATACTGCACTAATACATTACCTGGAGGAAGCGATAGTGAATCCAACTGACTTTTTAATGCTTGACTATAAATACTAGGACTCTCTGTATAGCCTTGAGGAGCGCAACAGAACCGAAAGCTTCTGCCGGCCAGTGTAAACCCAAACAAATACCTACTATCTGGATGTATGGCAATACTAAAAAATGCATTTTTCAGATCAATAACAGAAAAGAACTTCGCAGTAGAGGGAATCATCGTTAAAAGCGTAGTGATATCAGGAACCACCGGAAACTGTGGAACTACAATTTTATTAACCTCACGCAAATCAATCACAAAGCGGTAAACATCATCAAGGGTTTCAGAGGAACCCGAAGGTGTCCTTTTAAGGACCGGAAAAATAGGACTATTACAAATGTTGGCGGACGTTTCTTCAACTACTCCCTTTCGTATCAAATCCTGAATAATCTGAAGAATGGCCCGTTCTCCTGCCTGCGGTATCTTATACTGAGGAATGCGGGGTAGAACAGCATTATCTTTAACTTGTATAGAAACTGGTGGTATATGCAACAGCCCTACATCCGTGTCACCTGTAGCCCATAGTGTGGGTGGTACCTCAGCTAATTCAGGTGGAAGGGGCGCATCCTGAGACAAACACTGTCTGGTACTCGCATCCAGACCCATAGTAATATAAACACCTGCAGGCTAACAATAGATAGTAGCATGCAACTTCTGCAATAGGTCCAGACCCATCAAATTTTCACCACAATTAGATGTTAATAAGAATGGAGATTCCACAGTGAAAGGACCAACAGTCAATGCAAGGGGTCGTGAAATGGGGCTTACAACCGGTACACCTGAAAAACCTATCGAAACATTATTATGGCCAGACAGAGCCGCCCCGGGGACCATGTGTCGAGAAACAGAATTTTTTGTCGCACCTGTGTCCACCAAAAATTCCTTAGTCGAGCCCTGCAAATCCGCTGTGACATAAGGACCACGCTGATCTACAGGTATCTGAACTGGTCCCTCACCCTGTCCTCGGCTGTCCTAGTTATAAGACATACCTGTCACATCATCCATGTCATAATCATCATGATAATACTGTCCGTCTCTAGGGTCATCAAAATAATTATTATCAGAGCGGCCATGAGAAGCCGCAGCATCCTGAGGTCTATCAGTCCCACGACCTCTACCACCAGAACTTCGTCCTCTAGGGGACGAAACCTTCTGTAAAAGCACCGTGCACTGGCTACGCCAATGTCCTTCCTCCTTACAATACGCACACTGATTTTGCCCCAAAGGTGTCGTTGAGGGCTGCCTAGTACGTGGAAGTTGTCTAGAAGGACCTCCTCGCGCTCTATTATTTCCCCTAAACGCTTGCTGCAACAATACCTTCGTTTTTAAATCCTTATATTTCTTGTCAGTTTTATCCTTCTCCTACTGATTGCGATGTTCATAATATTGAGCCATATTCAAAATAACAGAGGGAGAAGACGTAGACCAAGTACTCTCGGCTGACTGCAAATGAGTCATTATTTCAGGAAGAAGATTAGTAACAAACCTATCAACAAACAAACGGACTCCTCCCTCCATGGACATATCCTGCCCACTATAATCCAAAAACGTATCTTCAAACCGAGTAAAGAAATCAGACACACTCTCATCCTTCTTCTGTCGACAAGTCGTCAATCTGTCCCAACTGACCTTCTTGGGTGGAATAAGTGTGTGCATGTACGTAATAATACGACCAGGCAAAGCAAGTATCTCAGCACAGCGTTTATCACCTGGCTTCCTTTCATGATCCCATCCTTTAATCACATCCCATGTACCGCCCAACTCCGCAACATGATCTTGGGTATGCACCTGTCTCCAAATATCGACAGGAACAAGAAGACCAAAAAACATTTCAACATCAGCAAGAGTCATTACAGTAGAAGAAGCAGCCTCTGTTAATTCCTTATAATAAGCTGTAGGATTTTTTCTGGGGTCGGGTAGAGTAGCCTTAAGGGCTAAAACCTCACTTCTTTTCCATGGAGTATAAACCCATTGCTCCTGAAAACGAGCAGCTACGGCCGGTCTAGTGACATTACCGCGCTGATCTGTTAACTCAGGTATTCCTGGATGATATATCGGGTGGACTTCACGCATAGGGAACTGAGTGATTTTAGTGGGACTCTTATCATACAATCGAACTCTGTAAGAAACAATAGTGGCAATATTTGCAAGCACCTGTCCTGGGGCTAAATCAGCTACATAAACACGGTCTTTAATATCAAATAACACTTGTGGGGCCTCCGTTTCAATGTGTGTGCGCCAAAGGTTAATCAATGTGGCAGACGTGCTGAAGAACGTGCTGCTGTAGAAAAGGCTCAAAGTCACGCATAGATTGCCAAATGTCCTCAATGCTATAATCCGGATTACTAGCCCACTTCATAGCCTGCCTTGCTAATACATCCTTCTCATCTTCACCTACTCCAGAACGCACCAACGGACCCATTCGTTACCTAAATTTCACCCAATCCCTGTCCTCAAACCCTCGTACTGGTGTGTCAGCAACCAAAAATATCAGAGCATGAATAACCATAGGAGGAGGAGAAGCGGCAGAAGTAGTAGGTACAACCGTTGTTAGTGGTTGCACCGAAGGAGAAAGAACAGAGGACACAGGAGTTGGAACAGTAGATGTACTAGAGGTCACAGTCATCAAAGATGGCGAGGACAGAGAAGGAGCTGGGGGCGCCGTAGCCAAAGCTGTTGAAATGGCAGCCGTAGATACGGGGGCAACCAGAGCAGATGAAACAGGCTGTTGTGACTGTAAAGGAACAGTGGGATATATCCTCTGCGGGGCATAGGGAGGCGGGGGTCGAGTATCTAAAAGCTCCTCTACAAAAGTATCACTTTCCTCTTTGGCCAAATAAGACTTGTCAATATGCAGCCGAAATCTCCTATCTTCACATTCAATTCCGGTCTCCTGTTTTTCTCTATCATATGCTCTCTGTGTCAATGTTTGCATTTTCCCTTTCCGTGCGTCCCTCTCCATCTTTAACCGCCTCTGTCTAGCCTCCTTCTGCCAAGTTCGAAGAGAATCAAACATCGACTGTCTACTTCGTCTCTTAAACAACTGTTCCTGTAAAAAGCCAATCTTTTGTTCGTCAAAGGTGCCCGTCAAAGGCCACTGCAACTCTGCATTGTCCCTCGTATATTTGTGCCATAATGTACTAACCATAATAGGGCCAAGGCCATGTTTCACATACATATCAAAATTAGGGCTGCCCTCAATCGGCGCCGGCTGAGCTTCCTCCAACCGGGCATCTGCAGAACAACAAC
This sequence comes from Calotriton arnoldi, assembly GCA_963921515.1. Taxonomy (NCBI): domain Eukaryota; kingdom Metazoa; phylum Chordata; class Amphibia; order Caudata; family Salamandridae; genus Calotriton; species Calotriton arnoldi. The sequence goes on along the minus strand of CAWUFW010001266.1, from coordinate 651,431 downwards.
GGCAACACAAATTCCAAAGTTTGCTTGGGCCAGGCATTTCGAAAGAAAAACAAAATCGTTAGTTTTACCTGGCAAAGTATTTGCAAATACGTTTTATCGAGACAGTCCTTAGACCTTACCAAACTCAAACCACAATGGTACCATATCCACAAAGAACCAAAACAAACTCACCCGATATCAGTGGTAGAAACGAACCAGTTCTCCACTGCCGACTCTTCAGACCAAACGATCAGATCCAAGGGTTTCGCCGTTCAGGACTCCAGTCGGGATGACCACTGGGCGAGGCACCGTCCGGCGGGACAGAAGGAGCAGCTGCGAGTAACAGATACTTTTCTTGCAGGGATCCCTGAGCGGTCAGTCGGACCCGACGATGTCCTAGGCCTCCCCCCGTCTGCGGAAAAGGGGATGGATCAATCACCCAAAGGAGTCCCTGTTTGGGCGCCAACTGAAGGAAGTGACCCGTTTAGGGCCACCCGGGTCACTAATGACCACCTCTCAGCCTTCCGTACTAAATGAAGAGTCGGTCAGACAGTAGAGAATACAAACCAATAATTGTTTATTTATGTGCACTCAGAGTGGAGCCCCATCTGTACAGTCGCTAAGAGTGCTACAGAGAGGACTGAAGTCAACAAGCATAAAGATACATTATGTACGTTTCATAACCAGGCAAGAACACGCCCACAGTGGAATTTTCCAGGCAGCTGCATCTAAACAACGAAATACAGAAAAAACGGTTTCAGCGCTCATATCTTACAAAAAGTAACATAGTTCAAGGTCGTTCCATCCGGATCCCGCCACCAGGTAATGGGGAGAGGGCCGCTATCTAGTGAGAAAGCTATGTGCTAACATGAACAGTGCACTCATTACAGGAACAAAACCCAAGTGTAGAAACAAAACTCAGAGAGGAGCATTTCCCGTAATTGAACTAGATCAGTTTCGAACAGCCTAACATGGCGCCCATAAAGAAAATGGCGCAGCGAATGCTAACTTACATAGGGCAGTGTGTAAGCATGAACGTTTCTACCCAACAGGTGTGCATGTCACCATGCTGGGGGAGTGTCAACGTGCGCATGTATTACGTCACTAAAATCACTGGCAACCACCTTCAGCAATAGGAAGCCTCCAACTCGACTCCACTTTGGTTTGCCAACAGCATACACTTGACACAATGCAAAATGAAGACCCACAAACATCTATGTCTAATCTACAAAAAAACATTACTGGGCCAATAGCAGATCATTTTTGCTGAGATTTGTTTTTTTTTTTTAATTATCCTCGTAGAATGAACACACTGCTGGCACCAGAAACTTCCCAATTGCATTTTAAATCGAACTTACAGACGTTCCCATTACAAACCAGGCAGCATATTTCAGCACAAATGAAGGGAAACAATCCTCGGGTACATGGCTCCTTAATGATCTCTCATGGTGAAAAAACATGGTCAGACCGTCAACCTGCACCTCTACAGACAGCTTCCTACAGTGTTAGCACCTCCCACGATGGGTGGAGACTCGTCAAGCCTGTACATGATGCCTTCCTCCAACAGACTTGAAGGAAAGAAAAAACCTCCTCATGCTGGGCAAAATCTACAGGCATCACGCGTTGCCTGTTATCAGGAAACTCTGTTTCTTCCGACTTGATGGACGTCCATGAACATGAAACGGATCCATCATCTCAGTGGATGTTTCGTTACGAGATGGTTGAAATCACCGACATGCGTGAGTTCTTTGTGGGATGGAGATTAAACATTTGACCATATTTACTGTGTAATGTGTAATTACGAGACTAAATGCTGTAAGCATTGAATATATTTATTTAGGAAATACAGCATGTACCATCCCACAGACAATGCCCAGTGTCCGCTGTCACGACCGCCCAGTCCCGTCGTCCCAACTGTCAACGGATGGAGCGCTCGCGACAACACCACACTAGGCATGATGCAACACACTGCCCACGCGGAGAGTGGACACGGGGCAGATACTACACTTTCACAAGGTCATTCTCACCTAAGTGAAGGCTCAAAACATCTGGACAACCCCGACGTTTTTGAAGTTTACTCAACTTGGGAAATAGATCTTTTTTTCTGCGCATGCCACTCTTTCCAAACCATTTTATCTGCACCTTCAGGTCCTTCAAACCCAGCTGCCTGCCATATTCAATCAATCAATCAGGGTTATGTAGAGTGCACTACTCACCCGTTAGGGTCTCAAGGCGCTGGGGGGTGGGTGAAGCAGCTCCGTTGGGTCATTCGAAGAGCCAGGTCTTGAGGTCCTTCCTGAATTGGTAGAGTGTTGGGCTTCTCCGGAGGTGAAGGGGGAGGTCATTCCAGGTCTTGGCTGCGAGGTAGGAGAAGGACCTTCCACCTGCTCTGGTCCTGTAGAAGCATGGGATGGTGACTAGGGAGAGGTAGGCTGACCGGAAGTTTCTCTTGGGGGCGTGGATGGAGAGGTGGTCATTGAGGTATTGGGGTCCGATGTTGTGGAGGGCTTTGTAGGCGTGCGTGAGCAGCTTGAAAGTTATTCTTTTTTAGACGGGGAGCCAGAAGAGGTCACAGAGGTGTTGGGTGATGTGGTTGTGCCATTGGATGTCGAGGATTAGTCTGGCTGCGGCATTCTGGAGGGTCTGGAGTTTGCGGAGGAGTTTTTTGTTGATTCCGGCATAGACGGCGTTGCCGTAGTCCAGTCTGCTGGTGACGAGTGCATGGGTAACCGTTTTCCTGGAGTTGGGGGGGATACACTTGAAAGTCTTACGTAGTATGCGGAGGGTGTTGAAGCAAGTGGAGGAGACGGCATTGATCTGGCGATTCATGGTGAGCGAAGACTCCAGTATGATGTGGAGGTCATGTGCATGGTCCGTCGGGGGTGGGTGGGTTTCCGAGGGCAGGGGGCCACCAGGTGTCGTCCCATGTGGAGGGGGTGGAGCCGAGGATGAGGACTTCTGTTTTCTCTGAGTTGAGTTTCAGGCAGCTGTGCTTCATCCAGGTTGCGACGGCTTTCATCCCTTCTTGGAAGTTGTGCCTGGTGATGTCAGGTTCCTTGGTGAGGGAGAGGATGAGCTGGGTGTTATCGGCGTAGGAGATGATGTTGAGCCTGTGGTTTCTGACGATGGTTGCGAGGGGGGCCATGTAGGCATTGAAGAGGGTGGGGCTGAGGGAGGATCCTTGGGGTACTACGCATCTGATCACTGTCGGTTCTGAAAGGAAGGGCGGGAGTCTTATTCTCTGTGTTCTGCCTGTGAGGAATGAGCGTAACCAGTCTAGGGCCTTTCCTCGGATGCCGGCGTTGTGTAGTCTGGTGGCTAGTGTGCGGTGGGAGATGGTGTTGAAGGCTGCTGATAGGTCCTGGAGGATGAGGACTACCGTTTGGCCTTCATCGAGGAGGTCCCGGATGTTGTCTGGGGTGGCGATGAGGGCGGTGTCGGTGCTTTGGTTGCTGCGGAATCCGGATTGGGAGGTGTCTAGGATGTTGTTGGCTTCGATGAAGTGAGCTAGCTGGGTGTTGATGGCCTTTTCGATGAGCTTGGCTGCAAAAGGAAGCAGAGAGATGGGCCTGAAATTCTTGAGGCCCTTCGGGTCTGCAGAGGGTTTCTTCAGAAGGGGGTTGACTTTGGCGTGCTTCCAGTTGTCAGGGAATGTGGCATCTCGAGGGAGCAGTTGATGGTTCGATGTAGCTTGGGTGCGATGGCTGTGGCGGCTCTGTAGAAGATGTGCTGCGGACAGGGGTCAGAAGGTGCTCCGGAGTGGATGCTCTTCATGGTCTTTAGTGTGTCTTCTGTCGTTGAGTGATATTGGCGCTGTTCTGCATGCCGAGCTGCCCATTTAATATAGGAGTGGCCACAAATCTAAACCGATATGTATCTTCTCTGAGGACCAGCAACACAACCTAAAAAATAGTTAATGGACCAAGAGAAAAAAAACGGTAACTAAAGAAACGTTGATACAAAACCCATTCAGGCCGTACATATTTCTGAAAGCATTCTGACCTCCAACCCCAACTTTCTTCAACCCTACAAGCCCCACAACCCCAAACTTACGCTTCTGTAGCCATCGCCATTCTGATGGAATGCCTTCCAAATCGCCCGACTCACGTGAAGCTTTCCTCCATACTGCCAACACTTGTCTACTTGTTAAATTTGCCCCAGCTTGATTCCTTCTCAAATCCTTTTGATCCGTTATACTATTCTTGATCAATACATCCCCCCCGCCCCAGTGCCACAACACATCTTCCACTTGAAGCCAACCCCCCCCTTTACTGGCCCTCTCCCCAATATCTCTGAAATGCGAAAAGCCCCAAAAAACAACCACACCATCGTGCTAGAAAACAACACTGCTTTGTCCTTATTGTGACACGCCGCCCACAACAAAGGCACAGTCCTAGTCCGCCAGCTCAGTCTCTGCCCCCCCCCCCTCTCTAGCCCACCCTTCCAACATCCTTATCCCCAACTCACCTGCTGAAGGCTCATAGCCCAGAACATCTTCTCCTAAAAGGCCACTCTAGATAGGTTTCCAGCTATGGACACCTGTGATAGCCCTTTTTCAATCATGTCCATAATGAATTAAGCAACATCATTGACTCTGTCCATCATCCCTTCACCACTACCATGTCTTCTATATACTCCTGAGTGCCTGATCTCCAACCATGCCTGCTGATATGCACGTCTCGTAGATGGTGCCAAGGACCCTTCAACCAAATTCAGCAACCTGCACTTCCAACTTCCCTTAGCTCCTCTGGCATGGGTGTTTTCTCCCTGTCTGCCCACGCAATCTCCTCCACTGTGAACGAGATTGCCCCTGCAGTGTCATTGTCGACTTCTGGGACATGCCTCGCTTGGACGGTCACTTTCTAAGTCGAGCCACTGAGCACAAACCCCCTCAATAGCTGTAACATCCGAGGGCCTGATTCACAAAGGTAAACTTAGACTACAATTGTTTGCTATTCACAAAGAGATTTACAACTAGTACGTTTACCTGAGCGCCAACGAAACGTGCGCCCCACCTTTACAACCCAGTAGGCAAAATTCAAGTATCCCAAGTACACCCGTATCTTCCTTACTGTAGCCTTCCTCCTCGCCAACGTGTGATCCAAAATCTGTAGCCGAGCACTCCGTTTCTGTTCCGGTAACCAGGTCAATCTCAGTGACCAAATATGACAAAACCTTTTGGGGCTCCTCTGTCTTCTATGGTGCTAGGGGAACCCCAATGTCTGTCATTATCTCCTGAAAATCGCACAGCGTTTAGCGCAGCTCTCTGGATTCTGTGACCCCTCAACAGTGAGTGAGAGTCCTTTGCCCCGTATATCTTTCAAATGTCCATTGTAGAAAGCAGCTACATGTTTCAAACAGAGCGCATGAAATGGAACACCCCATAGGGAGCACCTTAAACACAAACCACCTGCTGAAAACCACGTCAGTAGTGTAAGACGCCTTCGTTCGTTCCTGTGCGATGTGATCTTTGACAGAACTACCCTCTGGCCGTGATAGATGTTGAATCGACCTGAACTCACCTCTGTCTCGGGAACTACTTTGATCAAGATCTGCAAAGGCTGAACTGCCCTTCTATGAACACTTCTTTCACCTTCTTCATCAACTTGGATGAATTACATCAAGTAACGCCTCAGCACAACACAACTTCTCCACCCTGTTAGCCTCCTGGGGACTGCTGCAACTCAACTTGAAACCACAAACAAAACCCTGCCAAAGCAATTCTAGGAGTATGCGCCCTCCCCCCTGCAGAAAGGAGCCTCTCGATTCTCCCCCAGTACTCCCCTTTTGGGAGGAGACTGTCCTGGGGCCACCTCTCTTCCCCATTTGTGAAGGGGCTGCTGGCCCCCCACAGTGGGTAAGTGGGTCTCTACCAATACACCTAGAACATGCGTGTCAGAAGCGATAGTTCTCTCTACTACAGTACCCTCTGTTAAAACTCCAGCACACTCCCTGCTCGCCGGTCGTACCGACTACCCTCTGTGCAACACCCACCCCTACTCGGGAGGGGAGTCCCTGAAAGGGCCAATATTTCAAAGGCAAACCACTGACTGCTTGCTAGACGCCATGATAGGCAGCCATAAATCGCGGTCGAGCTTCCCCCATTTACCTTCTGCATCCTCTGACAGCCTGGCTCTGAATTCCTCGTCATAATGAACCCAAGCTAATCCTCCAAACGTGATTTGTGCTTTACGTATCCGGTCCATATGTTTGAAAAGGGTAATACAGAGATCCAGATATTTTCCCAGTGCACACTGGTGTAGATAAGAAAAGCAGCCGTCCAGTTCTCTATAGGCACCGGCGCCCTCAGTCGCCTCCCACCTCTTATTCTTTTTCTTTGGGCCCTTCTTCCGCCAACACCTCTCTATGCAAAGGCTTAAAAACTTCCATGTACTCCCCTTTCCCAATCCTTTCTTTTGGCACATTCCTCAAACGTGCTCCCAAGCACTGTACCACCTATAAACCTGCCTCAAGCTGCCTCACTGTTACTCTCTGCAGCCTCCTCTGGAAGCGGAGCCACCTCCCCCCACGTGACATGCTTCTCTCTGATCTGGAGACCTGGCTGCTTCCTCATGGCCCCACCATCTACAGGTCACCCTTCAGTGATACCCCCCCTGCCTGTGCTGAAAGCCGCCACCGCCTGCATGCTCCTCTCCCCTCCCCTGTCCAGCTCCATGCCTCCTCCTTGGAGAGTGACTGGTAGAACTGCCTCGCTGCCCCCCTGCTCCTTGTTTGCTCTCACAGGGGTCCGACCCTTCTGATAATCGCCCCAAGCCTTTGCCCTAATCCCAAAGACTCGTAACACCAGCACAACGTGCCTTGAAGTCTCTTATTTCAAGTGATTACTTCCATGAAGAAGGGGCGCCTGGACCTGCAATCTTGACATGCCCCCCCCCTGGCCCCCCCGTGCCCCCCCCCCCCTGGCCCCCCCGCTCCGTGACCCGGAGCCCATGCCAAGATTCCACGCCAGTCACGAGGACATCACACGCTTCTTGACATTGCCACCGTGACAATCAACTTTAGTCCTCTGTCTAAATCAATGGTGAGAGGGGCGGGGCCGCGCAAGAGCATGGGCGTGTCTGCGTCAGGCCCCGCCCCTGCGCTCCATCGCAGCGGCTCCTGGAGGCCAACCAACGGCACTGCAGCCTTACTGGCTGTCCCAGCAGCCTCGAACTGTTTACGCATTTGTACTGCCCACAATCTTCACAGGCAGTACCTCCAGCCCCTCCGCTGCCCACGCTGCCACCCTACACAGTCTGCCTTCCCCAGTGGGTGCACTGATGCTTTTCCAACCTCTCCTGCACACTCACTCCCTGATTCTGGCTCCATCTTCACCACAGGCACTTTTTTAACTTTAGCCCTGGGGTGCAAGCACGCTAGCACAGCAGCCACCACCTCTTCCCGCCTCACCAGGCGTATCGCCCGAGGCACTCATGCTTGTTCATCACCCTGGCTAGATGAAGGCGGCCTTCAGTGCCTCCAGTTCCCCTTTATTCGCCATACCCTAGCCCTCACCTCTTGTAACACCATCAGTATATGCTAACCTCCCCTTATCTCACCTTCCCAGTCTGCCCAAAAACCAGACCTCCATCCTACCTGGGTCCTTGTGACCAACGAAGAGCCCCCCCTTGGATACTCAACCTTTTCAGTCTAAGAGCCCCTCCACTCTGTTCCCGCGGACAGCCCCTGCCCAGCAGACCCATGGACTGCACCACATCGCCCGAAGGCCCCTGGAGGGCAAGTCTTTACTATCCTGCACCCCCCCAAGCCCCACTCTGTGAGGTTGGCCTCACTGTGCAGTACTCATTAACATTTATAAGCTGCCTAGCTGCATTCATTTCCTGTTTCGTTTCAGAGGTCGCTGTTTGGTTGAAACTCCGGGGCAGGTTTCTTCGTAGTGTGTAAAGACCAGGACACGGGTGCAGTGTTCCTTTCCATGGACCAGGACACCTGTGCAGTGCTCCTTTCCATGGACCAAAGCACTGGTGCAGTGTTACTTTCCGTGGACCAGGACACAGATGCAGTGTTCCTTTCCATGGACCAGGACACCCATGCAGTGTTCCTTTCCATGCACCAGGGCACTGGTGCAGTGTTCCTTTCCATGGACCAGGGCACTGGTGCAGTGTTCCTTTCCATGGACCAGGGCACTGGTGCAGTGTTCCTTTCCATGGACCAGGGCACTGGTGCAGTGTTCCTTTCCATGGACCAGGGCACTGGTGCAGTATTCCTTTCCATGGACCAGGGCACTGGTGCAGTGTTCCTTTCCATGGACCAGGGCACTGGTGCAGTGTTCCTTTCCATGTACCCGACCCCTTTCCATGTACCAGGGCACTGGTGCAGTGTTCCTTTCCATGGACCAGGGCACTGGTGCAGTGTTCCTTTCCATGGACCAGGGCACTGGTGCAGTGTTCCTTTCCATGGACCAGGGCACTGGTGCAGTGTTACTTTCCATGGACCAGGGCACTGGTGCAGTGTTCCTTTCCATGTACCCGACCCCTTTCCATGGACCAGGGCACTGGTGCAGTGTTCCTTTCCATGGACCAGGGCACTGGTGCAGTGTTCCTTTCCATGGACCAGGGCACTGGTGCAGTGTTACTTTCCATGGACCAGGGCACTGGTGCAGTGTTACTTTCCATGGACCAGGGCACTGGTGCAGTGTTCCTTTCCATGCACCAGGGCACTGGTGCAGTGTTCCTTTCCATGGACCAGGACACCGGTGCAGTGTTCCTTTCCATGCACCAGGGCACTGGTGCAGTGTTCCTTTCCATGTACCCGACCCCTTTCCATGGACCAGGACACAGGTGCAGTGTTCCTTTCCATGGACCAGGGCACTGGTGCAGTGTTACTTTCTGTGGACCAGGACACAGATGCAGTGTTCCTTTCCATGGACCAGGGCACCTGTGCAGTGTTCCTCTCTATGGACCAGGACACAGGTGCAGTGTTCCTTTCCATGGACCAGGACACAGGTGCAGTGTTCCTTTCCATGGACCAGGGCACTGGTGCAGTGTTCCTTTCCGTGGACCAGGACAGAGATGCAGTGTTCCTTTCCATGGACCAGGACACGGGTGCAGTGTTCCTTTCCATGGACCAGGGCACCTGTGCAGTGTTCCTCTCTATGGACCAGGACACAGGTGCAGTGTTCCTTTCCATGGACCAGGACACGGGTGCAGTGTTCCTTTCCATGGACCAGGGCACTGGTGCAGTGTTCCTTTCCGTGGACCAGGACACAGATGCAGTGTTCCTCTCTATGGACCAGGACACAGGTTCAGTGTTCCTTTCCATGGACCAGGGCACCTGTGCAGTGTTCCTCTCTATGGACCAGGACACAGGTGCAGTGTTCCTTTCCATGGACCAGGACACAGGTGCAGTGTTCCTTTCCATGGACCAGGACACAGGTGCAGTGTTCCTTTCCATGGACCAGGACACAGGTGCAGTGTTCCTTTCCATGGACCAGGGCACTGGTGCAGTGTTCCTTTCCGTGGACCAGGACACAGATGCAGTGTTCCTTTCAATGGACCAGGGCACCTGTGCAGTGTTCCTCTCTATGGACCAGGACACGGGTGCAGTGTTCCTTTCCATGGACCAGGGCACCTGTGCAGTGTTCCTCTCTATGGACCAGGACACGGGTGCAGTGTTTCTTTCTATGGACTTGGGCACCCATGCAGTGTTCCTTCCCATGGACCTGGGCACCTGTGATGTGTTCTTTTCCATGGACCAGCGCACTGGTAGAGTGTTCCTCCCCATGTACCTCGGCACCCAGGCAGTGTTCCTTTCAATGGACCCGGATACTGGTTCAGTGTTCCTTCCTATGATGCAGTGCTCCTTTATATTGACCAGGGTGCCAGTGCAGTTGTCTTTTCCATGAACCAAGGCACAGGTGCAGTGCTGCTTTCCATGGACCAGGGCACTGGTGAAGTGTTCCTTTCCATGCACCAGGGCACTGGTGCAGTGTTCCTTTCCATGGACCAGGGCACTGGTGCAGTGTTCCTTTCCAAGGACCAGGGCACCTGTGCAGTGTTCCTTTCAATGGACCTGGGCACTGGTGCAGTGTTCCTTTCCAAGGACCAGGGCACCTGTGCAGTGCTCCTTTCCATGGACCAGGGCACTGGTGCAGTGTTCCTTTCCATGCACCAGGGCACTGGTGCAGTGTTCCTTTCCATGCACCAGGGCATTGGTGCAGTGTTCCTTTCCATGGACCAGGACACCGGTGCAGTGTTCCTTTCCATGCACCAGGGCACTGGTGCAGTGTTACTTTCCATGGGCCAGGGTACTGGTGCAGTGTTCCTTTCCATGTACCCGACCCCTTTCCATGGACCAGGGCACTGGTGCAGTGTTCCCTTCCATGGACCAGGGTACTGGTGCAGTGTTCCCTTCCATGGACCAGGGTACTGGTGCAGTGTTACTTTCCATGGACCAGGGCACCGGTGCAGTGTTCCTTTCAATGGACCAGGGTACCCATGCAGTGTTCCTCCCCATGGACCTGGGCACCCATGCAGAGTTCCTTCCCATGGACCTGGGCACCTGTGGTGTGTTCTTTTCCATGGACCCGACCCCTTCCCATGGATCAGGGAACAGGAGCAGTGCTCTTTCCAATGGACCAGGGCAGAGGTGCAGTGTTCCTTCTAATGGGCCAGGGCACTGGTGCAGTGTCCCTTTCCATGGACCAGGGCACTGGTGCAGTGTTCTTTTCCATGGACCAGGGCACTGGTGCAGTGTTCCTTTCCATAGACCAGGGCACTGGTGCAGTGTTCCTTTCCATGGACCAGGACACCGGTGCAGTGTTACTTTCCATGGACCAGGGCACTGGTGCAGTGTTCCTTTCCATGTACCCGACCCCTTCCCATGGACCAAGTCACTGGTGCAGTGTTCCCTTCCATGGACCAGGGTACTGGTGCGGTGTTACTTTCCATGGACCAGGGCACCGGTGCAGTGTTCCTTTCAATAGACCAGGGTACCCATGCACTGTTCCTCCCCATGGACCTGGGCACCCATGCAGAGTTCCTTCACATGGACCTGGGCACCTGTGATGTGTTCTTTTCCATTGACCCGACCCCTTCCCATGGACCAGGGAACAGGAACAGTGCTCGTTCCAATGGACCAGGGCAGAGGTGCAGTGTTTCTTCTAATGGGCCAGGGCACTGTTGCAGTGTTCCTTTCCATGCACCAGGGCACTGTTGCAGTGTTCCTTTCCATGCACCAGGGCACTGGAGCAGTGTTCCTTTCCATGCACCAGGGCACTGGAGCAGTGTTCCTTTCCATGGACCAGGGCACTGGTGCAGTGCTTCTTTCCATGGACCCGACCCCTTCCCATGGACCAGGGAACAGGAGCAGTGCTCCTTCCAATGGACCTGGGCAGAGATGCAGTGTTCCTTCTAATGGGCCAGGGCACTGGTGTAGTGTTCCTTTCCATGGACCAGGGCACTGGTGCAGTGTTCCTTTCCATGCACCAGGGCACTGGTGCAGTGTTCCTTTCCATGGACCAGGGCACTGGTGCAGTGTTCCTTTCCATGGACCAGGGCACTGGTGCAGGTTCCTTTCCATGGACCTGGGCACCCATGCATTGTTCCTTTCCAGAGACCAGGGCACTGGTGCAGTGTGATGTTGGGATTAATTGTGCAGTACTGTTCTCTGTGTACTAGAGATGCTGTGTTAGCTGTGCAGTGACAGCATGCCAGTGACGTTTTTATCCCCCCTGCATGTTTACCTCACCCAGGTCTTACCCTGGAGAAACTGGACCGAAGCACTGGACCAGTGACCGCTACGAACACCTCATGAAGCTCAAGCAAGCCGCACTGGACTATGCCCGGCGGCAGTGGGCCGACTACATCTTGGTAAGTCACCTGTGACTTGTGGTGCGCACTGGGCTCTGTATGAGGGTTTTTGCTCTAAGATTGTTGGAAGGTACCTTACCACTACTGACAGGGCAACAAAAGTCACTGACCGGGCAACAAAGGCCACTGATAGGGCACCAAAGGTTACTTGGTACCCAAAAAGCTTTGCAAGGTCTCTTTCGTTTCTGGTTGGTTAGAGCTTTCATTTATTGCTTCCCTGATCTCAGTTGTTAACATTTGTGGTGTTCATTTGTTTTTGGTTCAGCCTCCCAGTTCTGTGTTATTGGAGCTTAGAGGATCTACCATGTTTTGTGGAGTTGGTCACACCTGTGTCTCTCTTCTGTCTTTTGATATCGACCTTTGAAGGGTCTCTCCCAAGTTTTGGGGAGTTTACCAGACCTGTTTCTTTCTTCTGTCCTTCAGTATATACCTTTGAAGGGTCTCTCCCATGTTTTGTGGAGTTGGCCACACCTGTGTCTCTCTTCTGTCCTTTGATACAGACCTTTGAAGGGTCTCTCCTCTGTTTTGAGGAGTTGACCCCGCCTGTGTCTCTCTTCTGTCCTTTGATATCGACCTTTGAAGGGTCTCTCCTGAGTTTTGTAGTGTTGACGACACCTGTGTCTCTCCTCTGTCCTTTGGTGTCGACCTTTGAATGGTCTCTCCTATGTTTTGTGGAGTTGACCACACCTGTGTCTCTACTGTCCTTTGGTATCGACCTTTGAATGGTCTCTCCCATGTTTTGTGGAGTTGACCACACCTGTGTCTCTGTTCTGTCTTTTGATATAGACTTTTGAAAGTTCTCTCCTGTGTTTTGTGGTGTTGACCATCCTTGTCTTTTTTTTTTTGTCCTATGATGTCGATCTTTGAACGGTCTCTCATGTTTTGTAGAGTTGACCATCCCTGTCTCTCTCTTCTGTCCTTTGATATCAATCTTTGAAGGGTCTCTACTGTGTTTTGTGGAGTTGACCACACATGTCTCTCTTCTGTCCTTTGATGTAGACTTTTGAAGGGTCTCTCCCATATTTTGTGGAGTTGACCACTCCTGTGTCTCACTTCTGTCCTTTGATATCGACCTTTGAAGGGTCTCTCCCATGTTTTGTGGAGTTGAGCACACTTGTGTCTCTCTATTGTCCTTTGATATAGACCTTTGAAGGGTCTCTCCTGTATTTTGTGGAGTTGACCACTACTGTGTCTCACTTCTGTCCTTTGATATCAACCTTTGAAGGGTCTCTCCCATGTTTTGGGGAGTTTACCAGACCTGATTCTTTCTTCTGTCCTTCAATATATACCTTTGAAGGATCTCTACCATGTTTTGTGGAGTTGAGCACACTTGTGTCTCTCTATTGTCCTTTGATATAGACCTTTGAAGGATCTCTCCTGTATTTTGTGGCGTTGAGCTGTGTGGGGGGCTCTTTTCTGTTCAATGTTATTGAAGCTCGCAGCGTTTCTCCCATGCTTTGTGGTGTTAAGCCATGCGGGGGCCACTCTTCTGTCCTTTAATGCATACCTTGAAGGTTCTCTCCTGTGTTTTGTGGAGTTGCCGACACCTGTGTCTCTCTTCTGTCGTTTGATATCAACCTTTGAAGGTTCTCTCCTGAGTTTTGTGGTATTGACGACACCTGTGTCTCTCTTCTGTCCTTTGGTATCGACCTTTGAAGGGTCTCTCCCATGTTTTGAGGAGTTGACCCCGCCTGTGTCTCTCTTCTGTCCTTTGATATCGACCTTTGAATGGTCTCTCCTATGTTTTGTGGAGTTGACCACACCTGTGTCTCTACTGTCCTTTGGTATCGACCTTTGAATGGTCTCTCCCATGTTTTGTGGAGTTGACCACACCTGTGTCTCTCTTCTGTCTTTTGATATAGACTTTTGAAAGTTCTCTCCTGTGTTTTGTGGTGTTGACCATCCTTGTCTTTTTTTTTTGTCCTATGATGTCGATCTTTGAACGATCTCTCTCATGTTTTGTGGAGTTGACCATCCCTGTCTCTCTCTCCTGTCCTTTGATATCGACCTTTGAAGGGTCTCTACTGTGTTTTGTGGAGTTGACCACACATGCGTCTCTTCTGTCCTTTGATGTAGACTTTTGAAGGGTCTCTCCCATATTTTGTGGAGTTGACCACTCCTGTGTCTCACTTCTGTCCTTTGATATCGACCTTTGAAGGGTCTCTCCCATGTTTTGGGGAGTTTACCAGACCTGTTTCTTACTTCTGTCCTTCAATATATACCTTTGAAGGGTCTCTCTCATGTTTTGTGGAGTTGAGCACACTTGTGTCTCTCTATTGTCCTTTGATATAGACCTTTGAAGGGTCTCTCCTGTATTTTGTGGCGATGAGCTGTGTGGGGGTCTCTTTTCTGTTCAATGTTATCGAAGCTCTCAGGGTCTCTCCTGTGTTTTGTGTAGTTGACCACACCTGTGTCTCTACTGTCCTTTGATATCGACCTTTGAATGGTCTCTCCCATGTTTTGTGGAGTTGACCACACCTGTGTCTCTCTTCTGTCTTTTGATATGGACCTTCGAAAGTTCTCTCCTGTGTTTTGTGGTGTTGACCACACCTGTGTCTCTCTTCTGTCTTTTGATATGGACCTTCGAAAGTTCTCTCCTGTGTTTTGTGGTGTTGACCATCCTTGTCTTTTTTAGGTCTCGCCTAGCGTTGCAGCGCATGCGCTGCTCGCTCTGCGAGATCTATTGTCGTCGGGTTTGCTTCGGAAGTGGGGTGGAAGCTCCACCCATGCTTTTGATTGGCGCGCGTCATAAACGCTCGCTTTTCATTGCAAGGGAGGCATGTTTGTACCCTCCCTGTCTCCTGTTTGCTTCGCCCACCCGGACTGGAGATTGTGCACGCGCACAGCGTTTCTTTTGCTCGCGGCGTCTCTTCCGCCTTGGTGTGCACCTGCGCCACACTGACTTGTGCCGGTTACCCAGACAACAGTGAATCCATTGTGATATACCGTAGTGTGTAGGCGTCCTTCCGACGGGTAACACCTGCCAAAAGCGAATGAATTGAGCGGCATGAGCCAACGTTCTTAAACGCGAAGCATTAGACGGGTGTTGCTCCGTATTCCCCGAAAAGGTCTAAGCTCCAGAAACATTGGTCGCACTCCAGCAGGGTTTGCTTAACTAGCTAAGAACCAGCATTCACACAGTAGACCCGTCGGTCAAGGGACCAACTACATGGGGACCTAGTGTGCCCAAGCTCCGACTAGCACTCACTCTAGCTGGGGCTTTCTCTAACTTGAGCTCTAACCCCGCTTCTCTGCTCTCAGCCGAGAACTCTCACGACTCGGGTCCAGGTTACAGCCTTGTCCATCGCTAACGGACTCCTATAATCTACCCTAATGCACACCGCTCCATTTTTTTTTTTTTTAATGCACTTCGTTCCAAACTACAGGAGAACCGCCACCTACAACCCTTTTCGGAGAAGTCCTAAATGCCGGTCGCCGCAAAAGGCAAATGCGATTCCACAGCCAATCCGCACTTTAGAATTCAATGCAACGCACTGGTATTGGATGACATGCTATCAATGCTCCAATCCTAAGTCACTTTACACAGTAAGAGCCCCTCCCAATCCCAGTCGACTCCCAGAACATGTTTAGACATGGGATTGGCTGACGTATGACCCGGAAGTATTGATATTATTGACCAATGTCATCCGGTAAAATATCAAATAACGGCCCGAAGGCTGAATTCACGGGCCGTCCTTGTAAATATTAGACAGAAGGCGGAATTCATGAAAGGTCCATGTAAGTACTGAACATGTGTTTACCTAAAATAGAGGTGTCGGACTTGTTTGAAAGCTTGCCTCGCTTCTGTTGTAAAACGCATAATCTTTGGCTTCTAGTGACGCCTTCTATAATTGTACATTTGGTATTTGTTCTGTCTGTGTTTATGGTTACCATGTAGTCTTCATTTTCTACAGCAGAGGATACTTCTAGCTTAGACATATACGTTTCTGTTAAACGTTACAATGAGTGTCGTGTACCTTGCTTGGTTGGGGGGAGTTAAATAATAATAGAAAAAGTTATATTTCAGTCCACCTGTATATGCTTCTGAGAAACCTAGTAACGATCTGAAAGAAATATTTTTTAGTGTTTCTTGTTTGAGAAATTCACCTAGGGCAGAACGTTGTCAAGGAAAATTGTACATTTCATATGGATTAAGAGTAAATACATCTATTGCCCACTGTTACTTTTCCCTATGGGACTTGTTAGTTGGCCTAGTCTATTCATTCTTTAGTTCATTGCTTATCCTGTAGATGCCGAATGCAGATCCGACTAAATGGTCTTTTGTGTTTTATATTAGCTTTTTTGCATTGAACGTTTACTAAATGTCGACGGAATCTGTCATACATGACAGGGCTGGGAATTAACCATATTCCCTTTCCAGTGAGTTGCAGATAGCGTGATTTGTTTCCCCTTCTTTATTTCAGTAGAAATATTAACTATAAACTGGAACGTAACACATGACTAGCATCAAAAAATTGTACATGCTTGTAAACTGATCTTAACAGCAGCTATCTTTTAGTATTATTGCTCATTACCACTCTTGTCGATCATCTAAGAAAGTGTTTCATTTGTTCCCGTCGTTCTATTCAAGCTGTGTAGTATGTAGTAGCATAGTTCCTTCTGAGCTTAGCCTATCTGGAGAGGTGGAGGTTTAGCAGTATGGTGGCTTAGTAAACCCCATAGATCATGGGTACTCGCAAACATTTTCCCAGGGGCCACAAAGTACGGACTGTGGTGCATAGCTGCCAAGGTTTCCGATTGGTATGTGTGCTATTTTTATAATTTCAGTGTAATTATGAGTGACATTTCAACCACCATGAGTGACACTTTCTCGCGAGCAAAATCAAGCAGTAAAGACGAGGGAAACATATAGAAAATATCAGAAATGACACCCATTTGAGCAACAAGAAACTAAGAAAATCTTAAAACTGCTGGAAATCACAGAAATAGAAGGGCAATAAACTAGTGCCCTTGTAAACTGATCGTAGTTTTTAGGTCACGCCTAGTGTTGCAGCGCATGCGCTGCTCGCTCTGCGAGATCTATTGTCGTCGGGTTTGCTTCGGAAGTGGGGTGGAAGCTCCACCCAGGGTTTTGATTGGCGCGCGTCATAAACGCTCGCTTTTCATTGCAAGGGAGGCTTGTTTGTTCCCTCCCTGTCTCCTGTTTGCCTCGCCCACCCGGACTGGAGATTGTGCACGCGCACGGCGTCTTTTGCTCGCGGCGTCTCTTCCGCCTTCGTGTGCGGTCCTAGTGGCCTCGCCGGGGCTTGGTTAATTAGCCGACCCAGAACTTTATGAGCTGCGCGCCTTGATCTATGATATGCATATCCTACACCAGTCCCAAGGCAGCACCAACTCATGATGTATAGTTGCCCACAACAACAGGACAAGCTGAACGCATCTCACACACACACACACACAAGCACCTTAGCTGCTACAGTGGGGTACATTATTGTATACATGTCAAAACTCCCAGTTTAAGCATAAGACTCTCTGTTGTCAAGTGAAAAAGTGTACCAGGTTAGCTCTCTCTCAAAAAATGTAATCCACCCAATGCAAGGTGATGCATTGAAACATTAATTACCACAAACCTTTCTCCAACTCTACCCTTTGGTTATTCAGAAGTGCTGGCATGCGCGCTATAGGGGTCAAAGGAATACGTCCAGCCTTCACAAAGCGTTACATCACTCTTCATATACCCAGTCGCAATCCTGGAAACCTAGAGGTCCCAGTCCACAAGATTGTAATTACAATACCAATAACTCTAACTCTAACTGATGCGAGACCTGTTGCATTGCAAATGCTTGTTTTTTTGTCCTATGATGTCGATCTTTGAACGGTCTCTCTCATGTTTTGTGGAGTTGACCATCCCTGTCTCTCTCTTCTGTCCTTTGATATCAATCTTTGAGGGGTCTCTTTCATGTTTTGTGTAGTTGACCACTCCTGTGTCTCTCTTCTGTGATTTGATATCGACCTTTGAAGGGTCTCTATTGTGTTTTGTGGAGTTGAGCACACTTGTGTCTCTCTATTGTCCTTTGATTCAGACCTTTGAAGGTTCTCTCCTGTGTTTTGGTGTATTGAACTGTGTGGAGTCTCTCCTGTGTTCAGTGTTATTAAAGCTTGCAGGATTTCTCCCATGCTTTGTGGTGTTAAGGCATGCAGGGGCCTCTCTTCTGTGGTACAGAGCTGTGAAGGGTCTCCATCGCGGTTTGTGGTGTTGAGCAATGCAGACTCTCTCCTCTGTTTTATGTTGTTTTTCCATGTTCTTTTTTGCTGAATTTTGTCTGATACATTTCCTGATCACTGGTGTTGTCTTCTATATGGTGGCTCTGCTTTTAGTGTTCATCTTTGAAAGGTTTCTCGTACTTTGTGGTGTTTAGCTGTACAGGGGTCTCTCTTCTGTTCAATGTTATCGAAGCTCTCGGGGTCTCTCCTGTGTTTTGTGTAGTTGACCACTCCTGTGTCTCTCTTCTGTGATTTGATACAGACCATTGAAGGGTCTCTCCCATGTTTTGTGGAGTTGGCCACACCTGTGTCTCTCTTCTGTCCTTTGATACAGACCTTTGAAGGTTCTCTCCTGTGTTTTGTTGTATTGAGCTTTGTGGGAGTCTCTCCTGTGTTCAGTGTTATTGAAGCTTGCAGGATTTCTCCCATGCTTTGTGGTGTTAAGGCATGCGGGGGTCTCTCTTCTGTGGTATAGAGCTGTGAAGGGTCTCCATCGCGGTTTGTGGTGTTTATCAATGTGGAACCCCTCCTCTGGTTTATGTTGTTTTTCCTTGATCTTTGTTGATGAGTTTTGTCTGATACATGTCCTAATCACCGGTGTTGACCTCTATGGGGTGGCTCTGCTTTTAGTGTTCAGCTTTGGAGGGTCTCACTCTGTTCTGTGTTTTGTGGAGGTGGACTGTGCTGGGGTCCCACTTATGTTCTGTGGTAGAGAGCTTTGAAGGTCTCCCATGTTTTTTGAGCAGTGCTGGGTCTCTCCTCTATTTTGTGTTGGTCTTTACATGTTCTTTGCTGCTTAGTTTTGTCTGATTTCTTTCCTGATCTCTAGTGTGTACCTGTCTGTGGAGTCTCTGCTGTTAGTATTCGGCTGTGAAGCGTGTCTCCCATGTTTTTTGAGCAGTGCATTGTTCTCCTCTGTTTTATGTTGTTTTTCCCATGTTGTTTGCTGCTGAGTTTTGTCTGATTTCTTTCCTGTTCACTGGTGTTGACCTTTCTATGACATCTCCACTTTCAGTGTTCTTCTTTGGAGGGTCTCCCTCGTGCTTTGTAGTGTTGGCCATGCAGGGATATCACCTCTCTTCTATGATACAGAGCAGTGTTTCTCAACTATTTGACCTCAGTGGACCTCGCTTAGGGGATGTTAGATCTCGGCGGATGGGTTACTCCATCAAAACGGTGACGGATATTCCGTCCGCTGAAATATAAATCACGTAGGATATAATGGGATTTATATTTCGGCAGATGGGATATCCAACACCATTGTGACGGAGTAACCCGTCCGCCGAGATCTAAAGCAGGCCCTTTATCCCTACTGGAACCCAGGGATCCCACTGAATCATTACTGGAAGCTGGGGACCCGGCCTAAGCATTTGTGATGATTTGAACTGTAAAACAACAAACAAAAAAACTGAAACAAGCATTCATCAAACAAATACACAAATGATTAAATATTTTATTTCATTCGCAAACCAATATTCATAAAAAAATCAAAAATGTAATTTTAATGGGAAGGTTGGAGCTTTTCTATATTGAATTGAGGCATGCATACTATATTCTGTTTGATGCACATGCTCTGCTCCCACGAATGAATCTGAGGGTAATACCACAATTTTAACCTCAAATTTCAAATTTCTTCACATTTACAGGTTTTAAAATTTTGAATTTTACATTTTGCTTTTTTAATCATGTGCACATGATTAATCTATATCAGAAAAAGAGGGACTAGGGGCACTTGTAGGTCCAGCATACATGCCTCAGGGAAATCAGGATATCAACTATAGTATGCAGTTCCTTAAGAGAGAGTAGAGGCAGAGGCCTGGTCGGAATATCAGAGTATCCCTAGGGTGGAGACAGGGTGACTCCCACTTTGGGTATAAGGGCCCTCATACACCCGGCTGGGTGTCATGCATCATCATAGGGCATGCTCCTCATCAGGCCGGCACTGCAATGCCTGATGGGCACCCTATGAGGGGCTCTTTATCGGTGGTCTTTTAGTCCCAAGCCATAAGGTGCGGTGTGGGTATAGGGCCTTGTAGTGTAGATGTGAGTAGGAAATGTGAGGAAAATGTGCAGGGGTTGCTAAAATGAGGCACAGTGGTACTCCAAATCATATTTAATCAGCGAGTCCACTGGTCCCAATTAAAAATTGAAAGGTGTGTCACCACTGAGGTAATGGACCGTGGTGACTACGAAATGAAGGTCGACATGTTCCTTGCCTAATGTGTCAACGAGACCACGTGGCAATTCTTCAGGACCAAATGTTTACTATCTACACAGTGGTTGGTTCTAGTGTTAGTGTCAAGTGTAAACCAAACACATAAGTAACCTAACATTGAGGTACCTTAATAGCAAACTGGGCGGCTCATCAGATCCTTCGAATGACTGGCAGAGGATACGTTAATATTTTTAACGTCGGTTCAGCAGCGGCTGGATCGCCGGACGACCTACCCCTCTCTCCGCCAGCTCGGTAGTTTTGGCCATGCAGGGATCTCACTTCTGTTCTGTGATACAGAGCAGTGTTTTTTAACCTTTTGACCTCAGTGGACCTCACTTAGGGCCTGTTAGATTTCAGCGGACGGGTTACTCCATCACAACGGTGACGGATATCCCATCCCCTGAAATATAAATCCCACAGGATATAATGGGATTTATATTTCGGCGGATGGGATATCCGTCACCGTTGTGACGGAGTAACCCGTCCGCCGAGATCTAAATCAGGCCCTTAATCACTACTGGAACCCAGGGATCCCACTGAATCACTACTGGAACCCAGGGATCCCACTGAATCACTACTGGAACCCAGGGATCCCACTGAATCACTACTGGAACCCAGGGATCCCACTGAATCACTACTGGAACCCAGGGATCCTACTGAATCACTACTGGAACCCAGGGATCCCACTGAATCATTACTGGAATCTGGGGACCTGGCCTAAGCATTTGTGATAAGTTGAACTGTAAAACAACAAACAAAAATACAGAAACAAGCATTCATCAAACAAATACACAAATGATGAAATATTTTATTTCATTCGCAAACAAATATTTAAAAAAAAAATGTAAAGAGATTTAAAGGGTCTCGCCCATGTTTTATTGTGTTGAGCTGTGCGGGTGTCTCTGTTCTGTTGCATAGAGCTTTGAAGGGTCTTTCCCATGTTTTGTGGCGTCGAGCTGTGCAGGAGTCTCTGTTCTGTGATATAGCGCTTTGAAGGTTGTCTCCCGTGTTTTTTGGTGTTAGCCATGCAGGGTTCTCACTTTTGTTGAGCTGTGCGGGGGTCAGAGTGTGAAAGTGCCATGGTTGGGCTCTTTGAGTGTAGCTCCTAGAAGCTGGCTGGCTGCTATGTCATTTGTCCCATGCTGAACACAGCGTGATTCTAACATGGTCACTCACAGCGGACCATGTAGTGCTTTCAGTCCAGCCTCTCCACTGGAGACTGAGCACCAGTGTGTCAGAGCCTGTTCGGAGGTCCATCAGTGCTAGCAGGGCCATAGCTGTGGGGCCGGGGTTGTTCTCCCTGATGTCCCAGCGTCCGTCCTACTATGGTTCTGCAAACTGGGCCAAGTAAAAGCCCTTCACCTCTTGGTAGTCGTGAAGAGCAGTCACAGGCTTCAAAGGGAGACTGTTGTGGGGGTACAACAGGCTCTCCTCTCAGAAGACCCCCAAGAGTGTGATAATGGACCTGGTCCTTTCCAGCCCAGTGCTTATCTTCGTAAAAAGAAAAGTGTTTAACACACACTCAGGACTCAGTACTGCAGACTACTCAGAAGGATCTGGTGAAGAGTCTCTTGTGCAGGACTGCTGGCGAGGAGGCCCCTCTGCCCTCTCCTAGTCTGAAGTACCTCAGTGTCGTCTTCAGCACAATTCGTCAATTCAGTGTCCTGGTCTTCCCTGCACCGAGGTGGTGATGCCATCTGCCTCAGGTCACAGGGCTCGGTCCTGGTCTTCCCTGCACCGAGGTGGTGATGCCATCTGCCTCAGGTCACAGGACTCAGTCCTGGTCCTCCCTGCACCGGGGTGGTTATGCCGCACGTATCAGGTCACAGGGATCAGGGCTGAATCTCTTCAGCGGCCTGGTGCTCCCTGCGTCGAGGTGGTGATGCCATCTGCCTCAGGTCACAGGGCTCGGGAGCAAAATCTCTTCATTGAGCTTCAGTGCCGTCGCAGTGGCTTGGCCGGTCGGGGGCACTTACGGTCAGCATCTCAGCATCCTCCGAGTATCTGGGCACACAGTGGCACATGGGTCAAGGCAGCAGCTTCACTTCTAATGGGGCAGTCCACAAGGACACAAGTGACGTAGGCTTACACCGGTGTCTTCTATAGTGTGCAGATCGCGTGCGCACGCTTGAAGCAAGGGCCACGGTTGCAAGAGCAAAGACAATTCAGGCACACTTGGCGAGGGCTGTGTTGTTACAATAGTTGCCTCTTTAGCTGTACAAAGTGCTTGGGCAGACTTTGGGGCAAGTTCTAGGAAGTGACCCACTTAGGGCCACCCGGGTCACCTTGGACCACCTGTCAGCCTTCCATGCTAAATGAAGAGTCAGGGAAACAGTGGAGAATACACACCAATAATCATTTATTATATACGCTCAGAGCGGGGCTCGGTCTGCACAGTCTCAAGAGAGTACTACAGAGGGAACTGAGGAACTGTAAGCATAAGGATATATTATATGCATTGCATGGTCAACTAATAACACGCCCACAGTGGAATTTTCCTAACAGATGTAGGTGAACAGCGTAAAGACAAAAAAAGGTTTCTACCCTCGTATCTTGCACAGCTCGGAACACTTTCAAGGTTGTTTCACCCTGGGCTGCGATCAAACTGCCAGACAGGTGGGAGAGGTTCTTTATCTAGGGAAAGATATGCACTGGCATGAACCGTTCCTCATTACAGAATGAAACTTAGCAAGGGGCTTTTCTTGGAATCAAACAGGATTAGTTTCGAACAGTACATAAAATGGCGCCTGAAGAAGAAAATGGCGTAGCAAATTCTAACTCATACATGACATTAAAGAACATCAACGAGCGTAATATAACAAAGTGTCGGTGCTGCCAACGCAAGGTGGGTGGATGGTCCACTCAGGGAGACTTCTCAGTGCTGCGAATCCTTCGCTTCAGCCTGTTACTTCATCCGGTCAGGACCCCCGGGCATCCCAGGACAAGGAACAGCCCTTCGTTGCGGTCAGACTCCAAGTAATGTCCACCTCTGGGAAGCCGGCTGTCAGGCAGATGCCAGTTCTGGTGGTACTCTGTGGAGCACCCCCTCCTTGGTCAGGGAGAACTTGGAACTGGACCTATTGGTGGGTCAACAGGTCACACTCTCACACGTGCCGCAGACAAGGGATGTGTATTCTGGGCACTTTCAGCACCAGTTGGGGTCAGTTCTTCTCCCATGTGTCCGTCTCAGACTGTCTCCAGTTTAAGCCTCTGTCTAGAGTGTTGCTTCTCTCAGAAGAGTCGTCTCCAGGTTGGAGCACCCACAACAGAGGCACAAAAGGTGGCTTTCTGGATCCTCACCCATCCATCAACAGCCACTGCTATCAGCGATCAGGAAGAGAGATGAAAGGCTGACCATTTACTAAAGGAGCCTTCACTCTGTGACAATTGAAACTGCAGTTCCACCCCTCACCCCTGCTAGCCGCTAAATGGCAGGATTTAGGCAGAGTAATCAACATCTGCAGCAAAAGGACCTCTGTGCATATCAGAGAAAATCCTGACTCTTGTTTCCCCACTTCAAGGCCTAGGTCCCCTCCCTCCAGTCTCAAGATTGACAGCGATACACCGGAGAAGTAACGTCACCTCCACCCTGTGCACATGAAGAGGCAAGGGTTTTTCAAAATGTAAAAGAGAGGCTTCCTTCACTCCGTCCCAGTCAGACACGCCCAGTGTGTGCATTGTGCAGACCACACTCAAACATACACACACATGCACTCTGACTATCTGTGCAGGGATCCGGCTTCACTTGTAACAGTGGAACTCTAACGAGTAGGTTAGTGCGCCACCAATCCTGGGGCACAGATGAAAAGGTCTGGTCACACTAGGATCACTAAACGTGGTACGCTGCAGCCACCAATCCTGAGGCACAGATAAGAAGGTCTGGTCACAGTAGGATCACTAAACGTGGTATGCTAGGGCCACCAATCCTGAGGCACAGATTAAAAGGTCTGGTCACACAAGGATCACTAAACGTGGTACGCTAGGGCCACCAATCCTGGGGCACAGATAAAAAGGTCTGGTCACAGTAGGATCACTAAACGTGGTACACTGCGGCCACCAATCCTGAGGCACAGATAAAGAGGTCTGGTCCCACGAGGATCACTAAACGTGGTATGCTGCGGCCACCAATCCTGGGGCACAGATAAAAAGGTCTGGTCACAGTAGGATCACTAAACGTGGCACGCTGCGGCCACCAATCCTGAGGCACAGATAAAGAGGTCTGGTCCCACTAGGTTCACTAAACGTGGTACGCTGCGGCCACCAATCCTGGGGCACAGATAAACATGTCTGGTCACACTAGGATCACTAAACGTGGTACGCTAGGGCCACCAATCCTGAGGCACAGATAAACAGTTCCTGGTCACAGTAGGATCACTAAACATGGTACGCTAGGGCCACCAATCCTGAGGCACAGATAAACATGTCTGGTCACACTAGGATCACTAAACGTGGTACGCTAGGGCCACCAATCCTGAGGCACAGATAAACATGTCTGGTCACACTAGGATCACTAAACGTGGTATGCTGCCACCACAGCACTACACGCTGCAACCCGTGACGCAGAAAATAGTCCTCTATCATTATAGAGAGTGTGGTTGGTGCAGCCCTACTAGTCCAGCACATGATGAGGGATGAACTCATAAGTGTGGGTGGTGCACCCCTTGGAGCCCAGCACATGACGAGGGATGGACTCAGAGAGTGCAGTTGGTGCACCCCTCCGAGTCCGACGGATTGACTCAGAGAGGGTGGTTGGTGCACCCCTTCGAGCCCAACACATGATGAGGGATGAACTCAGAGAGTGCAGTTGGTGCACCCCTCCGAGTCCGACGGATTGACTCAGAGAGTGCAGTTGGTGCACCCCTCTTAGTCCAGCACATGATGAGGGATGAACTCGGAGAGTGTGGTTGGTGTACCCCTCCGAGACCAGCATATGACAAGGGATGAACTCAGAGTGTGGTTGGTGCAGGGAGCTTTGTGCTCTCGAGTTTAGATGTGCATGTCTCTTTGCGACGGCCAGCCAGGCATGTGCATTTTAAATCCTCTCTAACTCAGCAGTCTTAAGACAGCTGGTTTAGAGAAAGCAAAGGCCTCCAGAGCTCTTGCGAGCGCTGATAGAGGCCGCTCCCACCAATCCTAACGCTGCTCTCATGCTGCATGAGGCAGCTCCAGCATTGGCTTGGGAGTCGAGAGTCTGCCTGCCTGGAGGAGAGAAGGACCAAGGAGGACGTTGCGCTCTTATTTTAATTTTTTTTATATGTGCCCCCCCATCCCACCACCGCTGGACATGCCAGCCGTCACTGATGCAAGGATAGCGTGAAGCTGGGGCCAAAAATCCAAGAAGTAGGAGCACAGATGCTTCCAAATGGGCCCTTGGGTCAGAGAACACAACGACCCCATGTGGACAATTCCATCCCAACAGGACGTCCGACCCCAGTCAGCTGGTGAGACCCTAAGAGCCTGATGTATTCACCAGGAGACGAGCTACAGGACTTCACTGCGCATGCTCATCGCTACCCTTCCACAATGGCTGCAGTCTGCACCCATAATCCCTTCTGTGCCTTGCAGGTGAGAGGGGCCAAGCACCGTCTAAAAACCCTACAATGCGAGATACTGGCAAGAGACTGGTTTATTGTTCCTGCAACACCTTTTATGTCTAACAAACGCTTTACACAGAGATGGCTGATATGCGTTATGAAGATGATCTCACATTTTTCATAATTTGGGTGCGGAGTCATTTGTGTTGATACCTTTTCTGCTTAAACTGATCTCCTGAGGTAACAAATCCTACAAACATTGCTAGATCACACGCAATGAATTTGTTGAGATGTCGAATACTTAACTTTGTTTTCACTCCACAGACCTGGTTTTTAGGTCTCGCCTAGCGTTGCAGCGCAAAGCGCTGCTTGCTCGGCAAGAGATTTTGTGGATGAGGGGTTTTCAGAAATGGACTCGAAGCCCCGCCCCTCATTTCCATTGGCTTGCGTCACTGTTTATGCTAAACGGTGGCCTGCCATTGGAAATGGGGTATTTTGGTTGCTGCCCTTTCGCTTTTTGGTCCGGCCCATCCGGACTGGCTCGTCTGCTTTGCGTCTGTCGCAAAGCACTTTCTTATCTTTATGGGGCCATGTGTTTCTAATTAGCGTGGAGGAGCGCACTGCCCCCGATCTCTCAAAGGAAAAAAATCTTGGTTTCCTTTGAGAGGTCGGGGGCAGTGTGCGCCTACACGCTAATTAGAAACACATGGCCCCATAAAGACAAGAGATCGATGCTTGTTTTGTGTTTGCGTCCAGCTATGTTTTAAATAATTACCTTTTCAGTTATTTTGGAGTTTGTGGGCAGCTGACATCTGAATGTTTTCGAAGTTCCCAAAGTTCCTTTACCACAGTTTGAGTGCGTGTGTACTGAAGTGCCTGCGCTGTGCGCCCTCCAGGGAGTGGCAGCGGCGTGGGCTGCGCACGGGGCAGCTCAGACCGCGCCTCATGTATGGACCATGTGCTCTGGAGTGGCTGCGTGGGAGAAGTACTTTCAGATGTCGCCCTCAGATATTTTTGCTCGATCTTTCGCCAGCTCACGTTTCGGTGCATTCCACAGAGACTTCATTTCCTGAGCACCATCCGAAATGAGAACATTGTGCTGACCTTAAACCTGCATCAAACCTTCAGAAATCGCTCCGCCTGGTTTTGTAATTCTACCAGCCCAGCGCCCTCGAGACTACATTTTTGTATGTGCCAGACCTGCAAAAAATGAACTAAGCATCGGTCTATTGCAAAATCGCGCCTATTCAATGTCAACTGCGCTTCTAGTTAACTTTTGTTAAAATAACCGGAACGCTAAAAATGGCTTGTTTGACAGAAAACACTTGCAGAATTTTCGTACACACGGGTGGATTTCAGTTGGAGGACATTATACTGACCCTTTGTGCAGCACCCCAGAATCTGGATTCTTGGATTTTTAAATAATGAGGTTTATTGCGATCTAGATCAGTTGTGCTTATCTTCTACTTTGGGAAGGTGAAAGGCTGAGCCGATCTTGCTGAGATTGTAACCTTTCTCACAAAGGTTTTTTCGCACTTTTTTCTGCTGCAGGTGCGGAATTTTTGCTATTATGGTCAGCCATTGCGTGATGTCCCATGCGCTGTCTGTCCCTTCGCTTCCCCGGAACGGTGTGTGTGAGGGGAATGAGCTCTACTGTGCCAGTGGCACCGATTCACTCTCCCATCTATGCTCTCCTTTGTCCAGCCAGTTCTTCGGCTGTCCGCCCTTTCTGGACTATCCTCCATGCCTTCCCACAAATCCCTTCTTTTTTTCTTGGTTCAGCACTTTGCTGTGAGCATCTGGGATTTCAGTGGTTTAGGAAAACAAAGAGAAGCGTAATTCACTGATGGAGAAACCGTTTTAAATAAACCTTGGAGCCCCAAAGAACAAGGCTGGGGTCGGTGGATAGGCTTTGTAGAGGAGATGTAATAAACTGAATCTCCTGAGTACACGTTCCTTGCTCCTTCATCCCATCTCTCACGTGGCTGAGACATTTAGAAAACAAGCATTTGCAATGCAATAGGTCTCGCAGTTACGCGAGTTTAGGCAATTGGCATTGTAAATGACAATGCCTTTTATTTATGTTTTTAAAACAAAAACAAAAATAAAAGGCATTGTTATTTGCAATGTCAATAGCTCCAACTCGCGTAAATGCGAGACCTATTGCATTGCAAATGCTTGTTAAGGAGTGGGTGTCTGATACTGCATAAGGGTTTCATGTTACAAGATCTGTGTTAACGGAACCCTGATGGGGGGCTGCTACTCAGCCTCCATCTTGGCCTCGCCCCTAAACAATGCATTTATAAAGTGCCTCCGGTCTGTGGAATGATATTAAAGCACTAAGAGTGTCCTCCTGTTTTCACAGTTAACCGACACCGACAACATTCTCACCAATGAGCGAACCCTCCAGCTGCTGATGGCCGAAAACCGCTCCGTCATCGCCCCCATGCTGGAGTCCCAGACGTACTACTCCAACTTCTGGTGCGGCATCACTCCACAGGTGAGGTACCACCTCCGGGCAGAGGGGGATGGATCCACAGGTGAGGTACCACCTCCAGGCAGAGGGGGATGGATCTACAGGTGAGGTACCACCCCCAGGCAGAGGGGGATGGATCTACAGGTGAGGTACCACCCCCAGGCAGAGGGGGATGGATCTACAGGTTTGGTACCACCTCCAGGCAGAGGGGAACGGATACACAGGTGAGGTACCACCTCGAGGCAGAGGGGGATGGATCCACAGGTGAGGTACCACCTCCAGGCAGAGGGGGATGGATCCACAGGTGAGGTACCACCTCCAGGCAGAGGGGGATGGGTCCACAGGTGAGGTACCACCTCCAGGCAGAGGAGGATGGAAGGGGGGAGTATCCACAGGTGAGGTACCACCTCCAGGCAGAGGAGGATGGAAGGGGGGAGTGAATCCACAGGTGAGGTACCACCCCCAGGCAGAGGGGGATGGATCTACAGCTGAGGTACCACCTCCAGGCAGCGTGGGGTGAATCCACAGGTGAGGTACCAGTTCCCGGCAGAGGGGGATGGATCCACAGGTGAGGTACCAGCTCCCGGCAGAGGGGGATGGATCCACAGGTGAGGTACCACCTCCAGGCAGAGGGGATGGATCTACAGGTGAGGTACCACCCCCAGGCAGAGGGGGATGGATCTACAGGTGAGGTACCACCTCCAGGCAGAGGGTGATGGAAGGGGGGAGTGAATCCACAGGTGAGGTACCAACTCCAGGCAGAGGGTGATGGAAGGGGGGAGTGAATCCACAGGGGAGGTACCACCCCCAGGCAGAGGGTGATGGAAGGGGGTAGTGAATCCACAGGGGAGGTACCACCCCCAGGCAGAGGGGAATGGATCTACAGCTGAGGTACCACCCCCAGGCAGAGGGGAATGGATCTACAGGTGAGGTACCACCTCCAGGCAGAGGGGGATGGGTCCACAGGTGAGGTACCACCTCCAGGCAGAGGGGGATGGATCCACAGGTGAGGCACCACCTCCAGGCAGAGGGGGATGGAAGGTGGAGGGTGAATCCACAGGTGAGGTACCACCTCCAGGCAGAGGAGGATGGAAGGGGGGAGTGAATCCACAGGTGAGGTACCACCTCCAGGCAGAGGGGGATGGGTCCACAGGTGAGGTACCACCTCCAGGCAGAGGGGGATGGATCCACAGGTGAGGTACCAGCTCCCGGCAGAGGGGGATGGATCCACAGGTGAGGTACCACCTCCAGGCAGAGGGGGATGGATCTACAGGTGAGGTACCACCCCCAGGCAGAGGGGGATGGATCTACAGGTGAGGTACCACCTCCAGGCAGAGGGTGATGGAAGGGGGAGTGAATCCACAGGTGAGGTACCAACTCCAGGCAGAGGGTGATGGAAGGGGGAGTGAATCCACAGGGGAGGTACCACCCCCAGGCAGAGGGTGATGGAAGGGGGTAGTGAATCCACAGGGGAGGTACCACCCCCAGGCAGAGGGGAATGGATCTACAGCTGAGGTACCACCCCCAGGCAGAGGGGAATGGATCTACAGGTGAGGTACCACCTCCAGGCAGAGGGGGATGGGTCCACAGGTGAGGCACCACCTCCAGGCAGAGGGGGATGGAAGGTGGAGGGTGAATCCACAGGTGAGGTACCACCTCCAGGCAGAGGAGGATGGAAGGGGGGAGTGAATCCACAGGTGAGGTACCACCTCCAGGCAGATGGGGATGGGTCCACAGGTGAGGTACCACCTCCAGGCAGAGGGGGATGGATCCACAGGTGAGGTACCACCTCCAGGCAGAGGGGGATGGAAGGTGGAGGGTGAATCCACAGGTGAGGTACCACCTCCAGGCAGAGGAGGATGGAAGGGGGGAGTGAATCCACAGGTGAGGTACCACCCTCAGGCAGAGGGGGATGGATCTGCAGCTGAGGTACCACCTCCAGGCAGAGGGGGGTGGATCCACAGGTGAGGTACCACCTCCAGACAGAGGGGGATGGAAGGGGGGGACTGAATCCACAGGTGAGGTACCAGCTCCCGGCAGAGGGGGATGGATCCACAGGTGAGGTACCACCTCCAGGCAGAGGGGGATGAATCCACAGGTGAGGTATCACCTCCAGGCAGAGGGGGTTATAAGGGGGGAGTGAATCCACAGGTGAGGTACCACCTCAAGACAGTGCAGGTGGAAGGGGGGAGTGAATTCACAGGTCAGGTTCATAGTAAACATCTTCGAGACCTGTCCTGTGTAAAGAAGAGACAAAGGAAGAGAGAGGGAAGAAAAAACCAGAGAGCATCTGGGACAGCGACAGGGATAGAGACTGTAGAAAGGGAGGGAAGGTGGAAGGAAAGTGGGGTACAACTAGAGAAAGAGGGCGCAGTCGGTGTGTGGTGTAAATACAGTCCTCATGCTGAAGGGCACACACTTTTCTGTAAATTAGTTAACACGTCATTAGTGTTCTCAGTTACACACCCAGGTGATAAGACTCCTTCAGTGCCGCAGCACGTACAGTATATAAGACAGACCGCAGGTTGTTGGTGTTCATAGCAGGGTGTAGCTTTCTTTACTTCAAATACAAGCAGCTAGCATGTTAAAGATCACACGGCATTTCCTTTCAGAATTCTTTATGACAGAACATTCTTATATGTCCTCAGTTTTATATATATGAAACCCCTCAGGGTAGACTCAGACAGCCGCCTCAAGTCCGCACTGCGCATGTACAGTTCCTCAAATAGCACATCATCGTGCAGCATATCAGAATCACTTATTTAGAAGTGAAAGTAACCAGGGAACGTTTGGGCACCACCTCTGCTTGAGGCACCCATGACTGAACCCCGACACACCCCAATGAACGGTCATCCATGGGCATCCCTGGGGTAGGGCCGTACGGCCTGGACCGTCAGCAGGCCAGTCCCTCTCCAGCCCTGCACCCACCAAAGCCTCAAAGTGAGAGCAGACAGGGAACTCCAAGGCACCATCTCTGCTCGAGGAACCCGTGACTGAACCCAGACACACCCCAATGAACTGTCCATCTGTGGGCAACTCTGGGGTAGGGCCGAAAGGTCAGGACTGCCTGCAGGCCAGTCCTTCCTCTGGCCAACCCCGCTCGAACTAAAACCTCATAGCAAGAGCAGATATAAATAAACGTAGGGTGCATTCAGGTGATAATGCTAATGTTTTCCATGTACCTCCGCCTCTGTTCCCCAGCCTTTACCCGAGCTGGGCATGGGTGGGTGGAATATTTGCAGCCTCGGCATTGTAGCATCTTGCGAGTTTGAAATGACTGAACCCTTTTGGATCCTGATAGACTCCGTAGAACTGTGACGTCAGTGTTAGAGCGGTATGCAATGAAGACTGGTTTAGAATGTGGAGTTCACAGTTACACGCAGACGAATAAAGACGTGTAATACCAAGCTCTGTTTGGTGTAGTCATTGGCGGGTACCAAGGCTGGGGATGATGTTACAACTGGCGATGAGTTAGGGGATAAGTAACCCAAAGATCGGCAGTGCTCTCCCAGAGAGTTTGCTGTGGTCCAAGCAAACTGCTTGTGCATGCCACGTGTATTGCAATTGAAGTACGGAAACTACGCTTAATGCGTGTGGAGTCAAAGCACAAATCCAGCCACTGTAAAGCCGGTGAAGACAACAGAAGCATTGCAAAGAAATCTACATATCGGTGACTGAGAACCTACTGGTCAAACCGTACATAAAGGTACTGCACTGTTATGCAATATACAGTTAAACGTAATACGGATTGATAACTCTAAAGGCGGATGCAACCAGGTTTTAAACGAGCAGCGAATAGCGACAGCATATTGCAAGATAATGCTACGATTAGAAAACCGGTGAGGTAGGCAATGCACAGAGATGCCAATGAATAAACAGTTATTTACTCACCAGAACCTGAGTAAAGTGAGCCGGTACGACCTCAGCGCCAGGTGCTGCAACCCAGGCTTAGCGCAAGGGTTGTGTCTTATGATGCTGATGAGCCTTGTCAAGCCAATTGAAGGGCCGTGAAGGCGGTCGGAACAAGAACATAGCAGTGGGCGACAATCAGAACGGTCGCAGATATTATGGAATAGTGAAATACTTGGGAGCGGCCACTCGCATTGCAGAGTGGTGGGGCAGGGAGAGGGTGAACACACAAAAATAAACAGAAATATAAATAAATAAAACTTACCTGCTCCGACGGCCGCCTTGCTCCCGATCCTTGCGTCCCGTCCAGGAACTGCTGCACGCTGCGCAGGCTCCCAGCGCCCAATGCCAGCGCTGCTCACATGCTGGGAATAGTATTCGTAATAGTATTCGCAGCATGTGAGCAGCGCTGGGATTGGTCTGAGCGCTCGGTTCGGCGCTCAGACATGGACTTGGAGCCTGTGTTGGTTAGAGCGGCCCGATAGGGCCGGCCAAACTGTTCGCACGTGGCAGTGCCCACCACCCCCCCCCCTCCTCTCTGGTGCTGCAGCATCAGTATGGGAGGCCATGCCCCTCCCTCGGCTCGCAGCCCGCAGGACTAAAAATAAAATGATAATAAAAATGTTTTATTATTTTATTTTTGTCCTTTGCCTCTGCTAGCTTACAGCTATGGGCTGCCCTTGGAAATACTGCTTTTCCGATGGAGGCAAAGACAG
The DNA here is from genome assembly GCA_963921515.1 of Calotriton arnoldi. Taxonomy (NCBI): domain Eukaryota; kingdom Metazoa; phylum Chordata; class Amphibia; order Caudata; family Salamandridae; genus Calotriton; species Calotriton arnoldi. The sequence continues at coordinate 618,546 of CAWUFW010001266.1, read as the reverse complement.
CGGCTGTTTTTCCAAAAGTCATCCAGAATTATCCAGAGGCCAGCACATCTCAAGGCCTTAGAAATGGCTCACATATCAGGTTCAAGATGAATAGCCAAGGGAGCCAAGGACAGCTCCACCTTTAATGTCAACCACTCCCAGAAATGACTACAACGCTGCTGCTTTCCTGAAACCACCACCGTTTCATACTGTCAAAAATCTAAACATTGGCGATAGATGGATTGTGTGGATAGAGACATTTGATGATTTCATTGATGCACTTGAAGAGATTGATAATAAAAAGATGGTCAAATAACTCAAAAATCTTGCTGGTGATGGTGTAAAAGAAGTCATAAGGAAAGTGCAGCAAACTGATAAAGAAATCACATATCAGATTAAAAAGTATTGAATCTCAAATTTAATCCAATGCCAAATGTTTACTATGAACTTTACATCTTCAACCAAGAATGTCACACTTATCAGACATTGTAAGGCCAATGAATTTAATGATGAAGAAGCTAATGTCTTAGAGTTTTTGACAGATGTTTGTCAAATTAATTTAGAAGGCGGATGCTGAGAGATCCTCTTAGTCTGGAACGAGTGTTAATGGCTGCCAGAGCTGAAGAGCGTGCTGAAAGGCAAGCTGCTGAAATGGAGGCTGGAGGTGCCCAGAATGAATCCATCATGAGTGTGAGAAGTAAGCCAAAACAAAAGACTGAAGGGCACAAAGTTAGGTCTACACGTAAAAAGAAGTTGTGTTTAAAATGTTGATTTTTGTTTTCACACAAAGGAAAATGTCCTGCTTTTGGACAGATACGTAAAGGCTGTGGGAAGGTGAACCAGCTTGTGATGGTTTGCAAAGCAAAGGAAAAAGTGTGTCAAAGACAAAATGGCCCCCAAGAACATTCCAGAAGCAATGTTCGACACATACCCACAAGACCAAGCGGCGACATCAGTTTAGAAAAATCGACACTTAACAAAGTCGATTGTCATCTAAATCATTGTCAAACAGCTCTTCTATATCATTATCAAATGAAGTACAGAAAATGATTGTGCCATGTCGATGTTTACCTCAGAAAATGTGTTCATGTTGGTTTAGCTGCTTGTGAAGGAAAATGTCAGTCAAAGAAAGTTTGACATGCCAATGCCCCAAAGTCCTTCAGTATCTGATGATTACACTGAAAAAAATGGTTGTTTGATACTTTTCATTATCGACAGTGGTGCATCAATAAACATTATGCCTCAGGAGAAATACAATTAATTATCTCCATTGCCACAACTTAAGTCATCAAAAACCAAAGTGTATACATGGGCTGCCTTGACGCCCTTAAAAATTCAAGGTTCATTTGTGGCAACAATGAAGCATAAGAAAACAAGGGTGCAAGCATCCATCCATGTGCTTCAAAGCACGGCGTCAAGTGCCTGTCAACTCAGTTTCAGCACAGCCGCTATGTGACTGATTTTTTTGAATTGCAACATGAATGCTCACCATGAAATAGTAAGCCAGTTTCCTTTGTTATTTCACGGTTTGGGAAAGTTTAAGACTATGAAAGTAAAGTTGCATATTAATGAGGATGTCCATCCTGTTGCTTTTCATTTGCAAGAAACTGTTGAGAAAGAACTTGAATTGTTACTTAAGCATGATATTATCGAGCGTTCTACTTGTCCAACGCAATAGGTTTCTCCCATAGTAGTAGTGCCTAAAAAGGACAGTGAAGGAGCTGTACGCATATGCGTTGACATGCATTAGGCAAACAAGGCAATTGAATGAGAACGACCTCCTGGTCCACACATTGCTGACATGGTAACACAACTAAATGGAGCAAAGGTCTTCTCTCACCTTGATTTAAATAAAGGTTGTCATCAGATGGAGTTTGAAGAAGAGTGCAGGTACATTATACCTTTTCTATTCACGTTGGTCTGTTTCAATAAAAAAGACTAGGTTTTTGTGTGTCATCCGCTGCAGAACTGTTTCAAGAAGTCATTTGACGTATCATACAGCCTGTCATGAACGCGTTCAGTTACAGCGATGACATCTTGGTTTTTGGAGCTACCCAAAAAGAACACGATAAAGCTCTTACACAAGTGCGTCATATGCTTGCTGAAGCAGGTTTGACTTTGAATGCAGGCGAGTGCGAGTTCCATCAGACAAAGCTAACATTCTTTGGCCGTGAATTTTCTTATGAGGGTATGACCCCAGATCCTGGTAAAGTACAAGTGCTGTCAAATGCGGACCCCGCACAAGATGTTTCTATGGTGCGTTCGTTTTGTGGCATGGACAGTTATTTTTCCAGGTACATACAAGACTGTGCCCCTGTAAGTGCTTTTTTGAGAGACTTGACGAAAAAGAACTTCTCTTCAGTGCGGGCGGGGGTGGATTGGGGGGCTATCATGGCACTGTGAGATGACGGATGATCAAAAGGATGGCTGGAATACCCGACATATTGCCTTTGTCAGTCCTTGTTTTTAAGAGGCTCCTACCAATATGAACCCTAATTCCTGCAGTAGATACCTTTAAGAGGGGAATTAATAATGTTTGTTTAGGCCAGTTAATATCTTTTTTTTTTTCCTTTTTAAATCCACTGACATCAATAAATACAGAAAATGCCTTTAGGTGACTAATGTTGTATTTTTGAAGGAGAGTTTTCTCTTTGAAATGAATTTTTGAATTCTTGCATAAAGTTGGTGATACTCTAATGTTTATAAATGTAATGAGGGTGCCCCTAATGTAGAACTAGGATTACAGGTAAACAACTTTGCCTTCCGTTTCCAGGGCTACTACCGGCGGACGCCAGATTATTTCCCCACCCTGAACCGCCAGCGGCGGGGCTGCTTCGCCGTTCCCATGGTTTATTCCACCTTCCTGCTCAGCCTGCGCAAGGAGGGCGTCCAGAAGCTTGCCTTCTACCCGCCGCATCCTGACTACTCCTGGACCTTTGATGACATCATGGTGTTTGCGTACTCCTGCCTGGCTGCAGGTGGGTGGGGAATGGAGATGAGCTGAGGGGGTGTGTGCTGTTGTCGGGGTGGGGTGAGGTGGGCACAGGCGGGGATACACAGAGTGACTGATTAACATGATGGGGCAGTGTGAGGATGCGCACAATCTGTATTTCCTAATCAAGAATGTCTGATCTGTCCCGCGCTGCCTCTGCCGTACAACCCCCTGTCATCCATGAATCGAGGCCTTGCACTCCCCCCTCTGCCCTGCCCACCTCCCTCCTTCCTCCCCAGCACATGCCCACCTCACTCCTGCTTTCCCCAGACCTGCACACCTCACTTCTGCTTTTCCCTCATCTGCACACCTCACTCCTGTTACCCCCTCACCTGCCCACCTCACTCATCCTTCCCCCTCACCTGCCCCACCTCACTCCAGCTTCTCCCCCTCACCTGCACATGTCACTCCAGCTTCCCCCTCACCTGCCCCAACTCACTCCTGCTTCTCCCCCTCACCTGCCCACCTCACTCCTGCTTCCCCCTCACCTTCACACCTTTGCACCTTACTCCTCCTTCTCCCTCACCTCACTCCTGCTTCCCCTGACCTTCACACCTCACTCCTTCTTTCCCTCACCTTACCACCACACTCCTCCTCCCTCACCTTCACACCTCACTCCTCCTCACCTCACCTGCACACCTCACTTCTGCTTCCCCCTCACCTGCACGGACCCTGACACGCCTCGGGAGGGGGACCTGAGGGCACCCCGGTTGATGGCGTGAACGATGGATGACTTCTGAAGAGAGTCCTAGTGGAGGGGAGTGACGATGGAGGGAGCTAAGTGGCTAAGCCGGATTGAGGTTTGTGGGGTGGAGGATGGGACGGGCCTGCCGCACAGGGCGGAGGCCGGGTAAGTTGCATTCTAAGCATCTGTTGGTGGGTGGTAGGAGGAGACCTGAATGGACTGGACCATGCATACCCCATATTTCCCCATAACACAAGCGGACATGGAGGCTCGGGTCTGCTTTGGTTTTGTTCATATTGGTTTGCTGGACTGGCTGCCGTCGCCGGACTGTCCTGCGAAAGGGGATTTGAGGGAGTTCAGATTTTACCTGCCTGGCCCAATGAAGGCTGCTTGCTTATCCCTGTTCATCTCTCTGGAGCCACCCAGGTGCTTGAGGGTGCCCCGCACTCGCACAAAGACCCGCTATGACACAACATATAAACTTACTTGTGCATCTTGTAGAATGTGAGAGGAATCGGGGCACTGACTGCAAGGCATAGGGTCCTGATCTTCCTTACGCGAAGGTGGAAGTGACTAGGTTGCAGGGGCGCTGGAGAGTAACACTGGATGCCAGCGGCCACTCCTCCTGTGCCAGGGTCTCTCTGATCCAGATCCATCCAGGGTTTCCTTTTACGAAAGACACAGTGCACATAAACCGGGAGGGGAGTACGTGGTCCTTACAGGGACCTTGGACGGAAGCCAGATGCTGCTGCGGGGACTTTAAGTGCATGGCTGATGTCCCCAAGTATCAGACACCTTTTTCATGTCCTCTAGGAGACGCCAGGTGCCAGGTCCCATCCGCTGACCTGCAAAAGGCGCTTGACACAGTCCAGTGGAATTTTGTGCAAGCTGTGCTGTGGCGAATGGCACTGGGCAAGGGCTGGCTCCGATGAGTTAGGCTCCTGTACGCATCCACGACCGCCTGGGTCAGAACATACTCCTGCATGTCGGATGCAGTCTCCAGCTCTCAGGCGGAAAAGGCAGAGGTGTCCCTGTCCCCCATGTTGTTCGGATTGGTGTTTGGGCCGTTTGCCAGTGTGATGAGTAGGGATGGGTGAAGAATTACACTCCGCCGATTGAGTTTGCTGAGTTTTGCCACCTATGTGCTCCATGCGGAGTCCTGAAAAACTCTGCGAAGTGAGCGGAACTGATAGTAACTGAAATAACGAGCTAGAGCTCCTCCTGGCGCGATTTCTCATCACGGGCGGTCGGACCACTTACGTTGAGAAATCTGCCATTCGTGTTGAGGAAGCTGCAGCTCGAGTAGAATGTCTACTCGAGCGGCAGAGAGTAGCAGCTCCCTCTGGCGTGACGCGTAGGGTCGTTTGCGCTGATTTTAGAGCGCAGGACAAACTCCTGGCACTAAAAATCAGTGCGAGCAGCGTGACTTAACAGACTCTGCCGCTGGCGGAACTCCGCGGAGCACGGCAAAGTTTTTCTGACACTTTGCGGAGTTCCGCGGAGTAAAAAGTCTGCGAACTCCGCCCAGTCTTAGTGATGAGGCCGGGTGGTCGCAGGCCTGGCATACCAATACATGACGGGGAGCAGATCATCTCCCTGTATGCTGACGTCATGCTCTTGGTCCTATGAGACGCAGAGATGGGCTTGGCCCTAGGGATGCATCTCCTTGAGGACCTGGGCAGACTTTCCGCCCTCAGCACAAACCGGTCTAAAATGTGCGTGTTCCCTGTATATCCCACTCTGCAGCGGGCCCCGTGGCATTGGTGTGATGAGGCTTTGAATGAAAGCCTCGAACATTCCGTTATTCAGAGACGTTTTAGAGCATGGGCAAAGTGGGCTCTGGCCCAGGGCCCCAGCCTTTCAAGGGGCCCCTGATAGAGCCAGCTCTGTTCTGCAGAGTCTTGCCCCGATGACCTTGAATAATTCTTAAACCGATTGTTTTAAATACAGTTTTTCTTAGTTTATTTTTAATGTAGGTGATACGTGAATGTCTATAACAAACATTTAGCAGAGAAAGGTTTATGTTTCATGCAACATCCATAACAAAAAGTTTCTTTTAGATCAAAAGGGAACCTCACATATGAGAAATGGGGGGTGTAGCGGGATATTTGCAGTAATATTAGTGAGCTGCTGCTGTGCAAGAATATTGGAAACTCAAGTCAGTATCCCTAAATATTTGCCTGTACCTGCGCACTGTCAGTGATCTGGCCAAAGAGGGCATGAAAGAGCTGAAATTGGATCATAAAATCAAAGCTGTTCCCAAAATGCGTTTGTCCCAGGGCATTTGGCCCAGGGCCCCCAAAATCTTTAAGATGTCGGGTGAGGGTATATCATGATGATCGAGATCTCTGGGAAGGGAACCTGGGGGAACCCTCCGAGCACTGAAAGGCAATGTAGATTTCTGGCGCTCTCTAAAGTGGCCTGTAACGGCTCGCCTGGTGCTGTCTAATATGGTGGTGATATCGCGAGTACCACTTCGCAAACCTGCTGGTTTGGATACCCCGCCCCTGGATCAAGGTGCACTGGACACGTTCTAGAGGGAGCTGATCTGGGATGGTGGGCGCTGCAGGGTCTCATTGAAGGTACAGAAAAGACCAATGCAGGAAGGATGGATTGGCACTGCATACTTCGAGGCACACTACCTGGCAGTCCAGCTTCAGTGGGTGGCCAAGTGGTTAGATGACCAGGGAGTGGCAGAACTGGGTGCCACAAGGAAGGGTGACTGGGAGGGGACCTTGGTGGCGCAGCCAGGGCTTTAAGTGGGCCAGGTCTTGCCGGTGCTCAGCACCAGCAGTTCTAAAAAGCAGGTGCTGAGACGGGTCCCTATCGGGCTGTCCATATTTGCCCGCACCCTCAGGGTGAAAAATAATTCTTAACTCTGCAGCAATGCCACCCTTCACTGCCTGTGATGTAACTTCAAAGAGACTCATTATAGTTCTTTCACAGTCTCACCATTTCAGAACTGAAGCATTTTCAATATGATACACAACGAAGCCAAAGTTGTTGCTTATTTATCTTATGCAACTAACAAGCATTGACAAAGCCAATAGTACTGGCTTGTTGTATGTGTAATGTTACTTGTTTTATTATATGTCTGGATGCAATGACAGAAGCAGCAAAATACCAGTCGGTGGCACACTATGTTAAGCACAGATTTCTAGTTTACATGTTTTTAAGTCACGCCCTTAATTACATCAACCACGCCCCTTTGAGAGACCCCCCCAGTTTTTTCATCCCACTTAAACCCCTGGGCGCAGACACTGTGCATCAGGTTCCACGCCAGTAAACTCCCACAACTGCTTAAAACTGCGCTACAGTACTGGAAGAGGGTCACAAGCAAATCCGCCCCCTCGACACAGCGGCGATCTCACTACTGGGTCCCCTAGCAGTGCAGGGGGGTTCATTATTTCCCAGCATGAACGTAACCTCTGGCGTTTATAATCCTAGAAGAAGGAAAGGTGAAGCTTAGCTAAGGGACCTGAACGATGTCCAGCGCTGGGAGGCCTGTTGTGGGTAGCCATGCGCTTTACAAGTTCATAGAATAGAATAGAACAGAATAGTGACATGTTCCTTGAAGGTATGTGAGGAATCAAACAGAATCCATGGTTACAGGCTGAAGAGACAGCCTAAGGTGCAGATCCTAATTCAGTGGCTCACCTTGTCCCGCTCTGTTGGAAGGTGATGGTCACATATTGCACTCTCGCCTGCTCTTGCTGTGTTGCTTCTCCTAACTCTGGTTATAGGTGCTGGGGGACGTTGGAGCACAGTTTGCGCTCTTTGCTGTGTACTCCCACCTGTCTCTGTCGGCTGGCAGGAGGTGACAAGCTCCAGTGTCAGTCATTCCTGAAGTGCCACCAGACCTCTCCCACCATCTAACCCCCTCTTTCTCTCCCTTTCAGAAGTCCAGATATATCTGTGTAACCAGGTCCACTTTGGATACATCAATGTCCCAACACCCCCACACCAGACCCTGGAGGACGAACGACTCAACTTCGTGCACCTAAAGCTGGAAGCCCTTGGTGAGTCCTGGGGGTGTGGGGGTGTCACACTGGTTGCACTGGGAGGGGCTGAAGCTGGACATAGCTGGTCAGTTCTGGGGATTGTGGGCTCTGGCTGAAGCTGAGGGTGAGCCCTGGGTCTTCATGAAGGAGTCACTAGGGGAGCCCTGAAGGGAGGGACTTGTGCTGGAGACCAGTTATGAGCCCTGGGAGGAGGTGCCTGCAGGAGTCCTAGGTGAGCCCTGGGGTATACGGGGGTTCATGATAGAGGCCCAGAGGAGAGGCCTGAAGGGAGGAAATTGTACTGGAGACCAGTGGTGAGTCCTGGAAGGGGGCTTTTGCAGGAGGCCTTGGTGACTCTTTGGAGGCCCTGGGTGTGTCCTGGGGGTGGCTTGCTTGAGGTCCTGGGTAAGCCACAGGGTAGCCTCTCAGGGCAGTCCTTAAAGGGGTGTTATGCTGTAGGCTCTGGTTCAGTCCTTAGAGAGGAGGGCATGTTTGAGGCCCCGTGTAACCCATGGAGAAGCCTCTTAGGTCAGTCCTCGATGGGGGGAGTCATCGTGTAGGCCCCGGGTGAGTCCTTGGAGAGGTGGGGCATGTTTGAGGCCCTGGGTGAGTCCTTGGAGAGGGGGACATGCTTGAGGCACTGGGTGAGTCCTTGGAGAGGGGGGGCATGCTTGAGGCCCTGGGTGAGTCCTTGGAGAGGTGGGGCATGCTTGAGGCCCTGGGTGAGTCCTTGGAGAGGGGGACATGCTTGAGGCACTGGGTGAGTCCTTGGAGAGGGGGGCATGTTTGAAGCCCTGGGTGAGTCATTGGAGAGGGGGGCATGCTTGAGGCCCTGGGTGAGTCCTTGGAGAGGGGGACATGCTTGAGGCACTGGGTGAGTCCTTGGAGAGGGGGGCATGTTTGAGGCCCTGGGTGAGTCATTGGAGAGGGGGGCATGCTTGAGGCCCTGGGTGAGTCTTTGGAGAGGGGGACATGCTTGAGGCACTGGGTGAGTCCTTGGAGAGGTGGGGCATGCTTGAGGCCCTGGGTGAGTCCTTGGAGAGGGGGACATGCTTGAAGCCCTGGGTGAGTCCTTGGAGAGGGGGACATGCTTGAGGCACTGGGTGAGTCCTTGGAGGGGTGGGGCATGCTTGAGGCCCTGGGTGAGTCCTTGGAGAGGGGGACATGCTTGAGGCACTGGGTGAGTTCTTGGAGAGGGGGACATGCTTGAGGCACTGGGTGAGTCCTTGGAGAGGTGGGGCATGCTTGAGGCTCTGGGTGAGTCATTGGAGGCGGGGCATGCTTGAGGCCCTGGGTGAGTCCTTGGAGAGAGGGGCATGCTGGAGGCCCTGGGTGAGTCCTTGGAGAGCGGGGCATGCTTGAGGTGCTGGGTGAGTCCTTGGAGAGGGGTGCATGTTTGAGGCCCTGAGTGAGTCATTGGAGAGGGGGGCATGCTTGAGGCCCTGGGTGAGTCATTGGAGGTGGGGCATGCTTGAGCCGCTGGGTGAGTCCTTGGAGAGAGGGGCATGCTGGAGGCCCTGGGTGAGTCCTTGGAGAGAGGGGCATGCTTGAGGCGCTGGGTGAGTCCTTGGAGAGGGGGGCATGTTTGAGGCCCTGAGTGATTCATTGGAGAGGGGGGCATGCTTGAGGCGCTAGGTGAGTCCTTGGAGAGAGGGGCATGCTGGAGGCCCTGGGTGAGTCCTTGGAGAGAGGGGCATGCTTGAGGCGCTGGGTGAGTCCTTGGAGAGGGGGGCATGCTTGAGGCCCGGAGTGAGTCATTGGAGAGGGCGGCATGCTTGAGGCCCTGGGTGAGTCCTTGGAGAGGGGGGCAAGTTGAGGCCCTGGTTAAGTCCTTGGAGAGGGGGGCATGCTTGAGGCGTTGGGTGAGTCCTTGGAGAGGGGGCATGTTTGAGGCCATGGGTGAGTCATTGGAGAGGGGGGCATGCTTGAGGTCCTGGGTGAGTCCTTGGAGAGGGAGGAATGCTTGAGGTGCTGAGTGAGTCATTGGAGAGGCGGGGCATGCTTGAGGCCCTGGGTGGGTCATTGGAGAGGCGGGGCATGCTTGAGGTGCTGGGTGAGTCCTTGGAGAGGGGGGCATGCTTGAGGCCTTGGGTAGGCCATATGGAGCGTATTAGGTCAGTCCTTTAAGGGGTGTTATGCTGTAGGCCATGGGTGAGTCCTTGGAGAGGGGGTGTGCTTGAGGGCCTGGCTGAGTCCTTGGAGAGGGTGGCATGCTTGAGGCCCTGGGTGAGTCCTTGGAGAGGGCGGGGGCATGTTTGAGGCCCTGGGTGAGTCCTTGGAGAGGGGGACATGCTTGAGGCACTGGGTGAGTCATTGGAGAGGGGGGCAGGCTTGAGGCCCTGGGTGAGTCCTTGGAGAGGGGGGCATGCTTGAGGCCTTGGGTAGGCCATATGGAGCCTATTAGGTCAGTCCTTTAAGGGGTGTTATGCTGTAGGCCATGGGTGAGTCCTTGGAGAGGGGGTGTGCTTGAGGCCCTGGGTGAGTCCTTGGAGAGGGTGGCATGCTTGAGGCCCTGGGTGAGTCCTTGAAGAGGGGGACATGCTTGAGGTCCTGGGTGAGTCCTTGTAGAGGGGGGCATGCTTGAGGCCCTGGGTAATCCATGGGGGAGCCCCTTCTGTCAGTCCTTAAAGGACGAGTCATGCAGTCATGCTTAAGGCCCTGGGTGAGTCCTTGGAGAGGGAGGCTTGCGCAAGGTCCTGGGCAACCCACAGAGGAGTCTCTTATGTCGGTCCTTGAAGGGGAGTCCTGCTGGAGGCCCTGGGTGAGTCCTTAGAGAGGGGAGCATGCTTGCGGCCCTGGGTTAGTCTGTGGAGAGGGGGGCTTGCGCGAGGCCCTGGGCAACCCCCGGAGGAGCCTCTTAGGTCAGTCTTTGAAGGGGAGTCTTGCTGTAGGCCCTGGGTGAGTCCTTGGGGGGAGGAGGGGGGCATGCTTGAAGCCGTGGGGGAGCCTCTTCGGTCAGTCCTTGAAGGAGGAGTCATGCTGTAGACCCTTAGAGAGTGCAAAAAGAACAATTGATGGACAGAATGCAGAACAATGTCGTACATTCACCCCAGTACAGAGATCTGGGCCTGAATCAATCGTTTTTTTGCTCACCATGCCATTCCAGTTTGGACCCAGCCATATGCAAATCAGTCTTGACCCTGCGCCCAATGGGAACAGTCCAGCCCGAACTGCCAGGCCAGGTCCTTCCTGGATTGGAAACAAGCATCCAAGGACCGGTTTCGGGCTTTCAGCCCTCATCAGCCAGGATAGCTTGACTCCAGTGGCATGGAGAGCACGGGACCCACGTCTGGGCATACCCGTCCCGCTTGGCAGTTCGGGCTGGACTGTTCCCACAAGGAACAGGGTCAAGACTGATTTGCATATGGCTGGGTCCAAACTGGGGTGGTGTGGGGAGCAAAAGAATGATGGATTTAACCCAGATCCTTGTGACTGGGGGTGAATGCTGGCATTGTCCAGCATTCCGTCCATCAATTGTTTCTTTTGCATATGTTGCCCTAAGTGGGAAGTGTATGCCCAGACGTGGGTCCATTGCTCACTACACCACTGGATTCAAGCTAGCCTGGCTGATGAAGGGTGATGCCCTGAAACCGGTCCCAGGATGCTTGTTTTCGCTCCAGGGAGGACCTGGCTTGGCAGTTCGGGCTGGACTGTTCCCACAAGGAACAGGGTCAAGACTGATTTGCATATGGCTGGGTCCAAACTGGGGTGGTGTGGTGAGCAAAAGAATGATGGATTAAACCCAGATCCTTGTGACTGGGGGTGAATGTTTGCATTGTCCAGCATTCCATCCATCAATTGTTTCTTTTGCATATGTTGCCCTAAGTGGGAAGGGTATGCCCAGACGTGGGTCCCGTGCTCACTACACCACTGGATTCAAGCTAGCCTGGCTGATGAAGGGTGATGCCCTGAAACCGGTCCCAGGATGCTTGTTTTCGGTCCAGGGAGGACCTGGCTTGGCAGTTCGGGCTGGGCTGTTCCCACAAGGAACAGGGTCAAGACTGATTTGCATATGGCTGGGTCCAAACTGGGGTGGTGTGGTGAGCAAAAGAATGTTGGATTAAACCCAGATCCTTGTGACTGGGGGTGAATGTTTGCATTGCCCAGCATTCCGTCCATCAATTGTTTCTTTTGCATATGTGACCCTTAGAGAGTGTAAAGGAAGAAGAATGCTTCCAGGTGTTGGGGCCGAGTCATGGGTTTATGAAGTATACTTCCAGGTGCTGTGGTTGAGTCATGGGTAAAGGAAGAAGTATCCTTCCAGGTGGTGTGGGTGAGTCACAGGTAAAGGAAGAAGAATCCTTCCAGGTGGTGTGGTTGAGTCATGGGTTTATGAAGAAGAATCGTTCCAGATGCTGTGGTTGAGTCATGGGTAAAGAAGAAGAATCCTTCCATGTGGTGTGGCTGAGTCACGGGTAAAGAAGAAGAATCCTTCTATGTGGTGTGGCTGAGTCATGGGTAAAGGAAGAAGAATCCTTCCAGGTGGTGTGGCTGAGTCATGGGTAAAGGAAGAAGAATCCTTCCAGGTGGTGTGGCTGAGTCATGGGCAAAGGAAGAAGAATCCTTCCAGGTGGTGTGGTTGAGTCATGGGTTTATGAAGAAGAATCCTTCCAGGTGGTGTGGCTGAGTCATGGGTTTATGAAGAAGAATCCTTCCAGGTGGTGTAGTTGAGTCATGGGTAAAGGAAGAAGAATCCTTCCAGGAGGTGTGGCTGAGTCACGGGTAAAGAAGAAGAATCCTTCCAGGTGGTGTGGTTGAGTCACGGGTAAAGAAGAAGAATCCTTCCAGGTGGTGGGGCTGAGTCACGGGTAAAGAAGAAGAATCCTTCCATGTGGTGTGGCTGAGTCATGGGTAAAGGAAGAAGAATCCTTCCAGGTGGTGTGGCTGAGTCACGGGCAAAGGAAGAAGAATCCTTCCAGGTGGGTGTGGCTGAGTCATGGGCAAAGGAAGAAGAATCCTTCCAGGAGGTGTGTTTGATTCACAGGTAAAGGAAGAATAATCCTTCCAGGTGGTGTGGTTGAGTCATGGGCAAAGGATGAAGAATCCTTCCAGGTGGTGTAGCTGAGTCATGGGCAAAGGAAGAAGAATCCTATCAAGTGGTGTGGCTGAGTCATGGGCAAAGAAAGAAGAATCCTTCCAGGTGGTGTGGCTGAGTCATGGGATTATAAAGAAGAATCCTTCCAGGTGATGTGGCTGTGTCTTGGGTAAAGGAAGAAGAACCCTTCCAGGTGGTGTGGCTGAGTCCTAGGCAAAGGAAGAAGATTCCGTTCGAGGCATATGAGCTGCAGATCTCACACTGAGCATTAGATCGCCATCTGGTGTTGGGCTCGGATGCTTGCACTTTGTTGTTTTGGAAGAAGTCTTTGTAGTTAGGAGATAGGTGACTCCTCCCTTGGATGATAGTGCGCATGGGCATCGACTCCATCCTCAGATTGTTTTTTTCCGCCATTGGGTTCGTACGCAATTTTTGCGCACCGGTTCGAAACTTTAGTTTTCAAACTTTTCAACGCGCAAAACTTCCACAAACTTTTCCAATCGACATCGAAATCTCGACGTGCCTTTCATCCATTCCATTTCAGTCGTCGACGCGGGCCGCTGGGCCTATCGACGCCGTAAGGCCTACGGCTCATGGAAAGGACGCCTTTCAGAAAATGCCCCCAGTGTGGAGCAAAATTCCCACACAGTGACCATCACAAGGTCTGTAACCTGTGCCTTTCGCCGGATCACAATGAGTCCAGCTGCCCAGCCTGCGCCTCCTTTCGATCAAAGAAAACTATTCGAGATCGTCGAGCTCGACGGCACGTCATGGCGCAGAGATCAGCTCCGGAACCGGTAGACATCTTCGACGAAGGCCCAGATTTCCCTGAAGAAGATTCCGAGGATCTCCAAATCGTGTCAGAGGCAGAAGACTCAGACGACCCCATCACTCCTGGGCAACGAGTGAGTACTACTGCCCCTACCCCAACCCCCACACCAAAGCACAAGGCACCGGTCAAGACTTCGCCCGTTGGCCCCAGTCGCGACCGAAAACACACTTCAGAAGCCCCGCCTTCCGGCCCGGCTCCGAAGAAAAAGTTCAAGCCTTCCGGTACCTCGGCACCGAGCAAACCGCATGTGCTAGTCCCACCGGCACCTTCGGCACCGAAGCCAAAAGAACACTCGGCTCCGATTCCTTCCACCTCCAAAGACAAACCGGCCTCGAACACATCGAAGCATGGTGATAAGCCGGCGTCGAAACCTAAAAATCACGCCACGGCCCCTAAACCAAAGCCTTCGGAACCGACAACCAAGCCTAAGGATTCTTCCACGTCTCCTAAGGCCAAAGAGCATAAGACTCAGCCACAGCCCCGCTCGGAACCGAAAAAATCGGCACCGAAACCACTTATTGAGGAGGAGGAACTTTTTCATCCGGATCCTGTTGATCCTAAGCAGAAAAAGATCTACATCAACCCTAAAACAGGACATCTCACGGCTGTACCACGCCACAAACCAGTGCCTGTGGAAAAGAAGGACTCTGCCACATCACCTATGCCTCCTTCTTCTCCTGTCCTTCCATCTAACACCCCTCCTCTCCCCAAACCTGTTACACCGCCTGAGCATGTAACTTCTCCACCACAAACACCACCTCCACACTATTATCATGATGACCTAGGGGGCGGTGGTGACCCTGATGACCCATTCACTGATCCCGATGACCCATTCACTGATCCCGATGACCCACCACAAGACGATTGGGATTACAATGATCAAATAGATCCTCCAGACCTCCCAAGCCCTACACCATACCCAACAAAACCATCTCCTCCAGATGATAATATTGGGTTTGGACAACTCATCAATAGGGCTGCTGTCTTTCATGGGGTACACATGCACTCAGACGCACCAGAGGAGGATTTTCTCTTAGACACATTTGAACGGTCCCAGAAAACTATACAAATATTGCCAATGATTAAAGGGGTCATTAAGCATGCTCCCGACATATTTAAAGATCCTGTACGCGCCAGGATTCTTAATCCCAGGATCGATAAAAAAATATAGGCCGGCCCCTGACGATCCTGCGTACATCAAAGGTCAGCTGCCTCTAGATTCATTAGTAGTCTCCAATGCTAGAAAGCGAGCTAATTCACAAACCTCAGGAGACGCACCGCCCCCTGATAAAGAATCTAAATTATTAGACGCATCTGGCAAAAGGCTAGCTGCGCAGGCATCCAATCACTGGCGCATAGCCAACACTCAAGCACTGCTGGCTAGATATGATAGGGCCCACTATGACCAGCTGGAAACCCTGTTACAGCACTTGCCTGACCAGTATAAAACTCAAGCACATGACCTAATCCAAGAGGGCAAACTAATCACCAACGCCTCAATTAAGTGTGCCCTTGATGCAGCTGACACTGCCGCTAGGTCTGTCAATACTAGTGTACTGCTCAGAAGACATGCATGGCTGCGCATTTCAGGCTTCAAGCAGGAGGTCCAAACAACTATTCTAAATCAGCCGTTCAATCAAAACGAACTTTTTGGGCCGGCTGTGGACACTGCTCTTGAAAAAATGAAAAAAGATACAGAAACTGCCAAGTCAATGGGAGCGTTGCAGTCTCCGCAAACACGTGGCGCCTTTCGTCGCTCCTTTTATAGAGGAGCCTCCAAGAACGTGGGCACAAATTGCTCATCTTCCTTTAAAAACACCACCCAAACATCCCCCAATAGAGGATATTTCAGAGGAGGTTACAGAGGGAACAACAGTAAAGGGAGAGGCTGAGGTAACACCAACACTCGTACCTCCCCTGCTGCTAAACATTGACTTCCCTCCACTTCCCCCCGACCATTCCACTCCTGTCGGGGGAAGATTAGCACAGTTCCTACCTGTCTGGAACTCCATCACAACAGACAGGTGGGTAAGACAAATGATCCAATATGGTAACTGCCTGGAACTTACAGCTACCCCCCCAAACATACCACCCAGGCAGCGTCCAATGTCCACAGACCATCTTACACTTTTGAAACAAGAAGTTTTCTCACTGCTTCAAAAACACGCCATAGAGCCAGTCCCTTTACTACACCAGGGAACAGGGGTTTACTCCCTGTATTTCCTAATCCCCAAAAAGGATGGGACCCTACGGCCAATTCTCGACCTCAGACCCCTCAATCAGTATATACACTCGGATCATTTTCATATGATCACTCTCCAACAGGTGCTTCCCCTACTACAACAGGAAGACTTCCTTGCCACACTAGATCTCAAGGACGCCTACTTCGACATTCCCATACATCCTGCTCACAGGAAGTATCTAAGGTTCGTACTCGATGGACAACACTATCAGTTCAAAGTCCTTCCATTCGGGGTCACCACTGCTCCAAGGGTGTTTACCAAGTGCCTTGCAGTAGTAGCAGCGCACCTACGAAGACAACAGACCCATGTCTTCCCGTATCTGGACGACTGGCTAATAAAAGCCAGATCATTCAACCAGTGTATCCAACACACTCATCAGACCATTCAAAACTACACAACTTGGGGTTCACAATCAACTATACCAAATCGCACCTCCAGCCCTCCCATGTACATCAATATCTGGGGGCCACAATAAATACTTCCACAGCTCTGGCGTATCCCAGCCCAGCCAGGATAGCCAGTATACAAGCTCTCATCACCAAATTTCAGGTCCAATACTCTCTCCCAGCCAGAGTGTTCATGCAACTCATAGGCATGATGGCATCTTGCATTTTCATCGTACCTCACGCAAGACTTCAAATGCGTCCCTTACAAGAATGTCTAGCACATCAATGGAATCAGGCTCACGGACAACTTACAGATCTGGTGTTGTTGGACAGCCGCACACATCGCTCTCTGCAGTGGTGGAACACAAAAAACGTGTCCAAAGGGCGGCCGTTCCTCGAGCCGGTTCCACAAATAGTACTAACAACAGACGCATCATTCACAGGATGGGGAGCACACCTCTTAGCTCACACAACACAGGGCAAATGGACCACTCAGCAAAATGTGCTCCACATCAATCATCTAGAACTCCTAGCGATATTCCTAGCTCTCAAATCATTTCAACTCCATGTACAAAACAAAGCCGTCCTCATCCGAACGGACAACATCACGGCCATGTATTACATACAAAAACAGGGGGGGGACACATTCTCTACAACTGTCCCAACTTGCACAGAACGTTTGGAGATGGGCCATCCCACAAAACATATACCTTCTCGCACAACACCTTCCAGGAGTTCACAATCAGATTGCCGATCTGTTAAGTCGACAGACACAACATATTCACGAATGGGAACTACATCCACAAGTTCTTCTACCTTTTTTCCGGATGTGGGGCCAACCAGACATAGATCTATTTGCCACACACCAAAACGCAAAATGCCCAACCTTCGCCGCCAGGTTTCCACACCCACTGTCCAAAGGCAATGCAATATGGATGAACTGGTCAGGCAGATTTGCGTACGCTTTTCCGCCACTCCCACTCATTCCACTAGTGGTACGCAAGCTCCGGCAACAGTCTCTAAAAATGATCCTAGTGGCTCCCACATGGGCACGCCAACCATGGTTCACAACACTACTGGAACTCTCACTAGTCCCACACCAAAAACTACACCTCTCCCCATCACTACTAACGCAGAACCATGGAGAGATAAGGCACACCGATCCAACTCAACTCAATCTTGCGATCTGGCTCCTGAAGTCCTAGAGTTCGGTTACCTTAACCTTCCACCGGACTGCATGAACATCATTAAAGAGCCCAGACGCCCAACTACCAGAGCTTGCTACGCAGCAAAGTGGAAAAGATTCGCCACTTACTGCAATAACAATAAAATCCAGCCACTAGATGCCTACATCCAGAACATCATTTGTTACTTACTACACTTGCAAAGATGTAATTTGGCATACTCATCCATACGTCTTCATCTAGCAGCACTTGCCGCTTACTTACAAAACAGACAACACTTATCACTTTTTAAGGTCCCAGCAATTAAAGCCTTTATGGAAGGCCTTAAACGAATCATACCTCCCAGATTACCACCTTCTCCAGTGTGGAATCTTAACATTGTGCTTACTAGGCTCATGGGACCCCCATTTGAACCTCTGCATAAATGTGAACTTCAGTTCCTCACATGGAAAGTAGCTTTCCTTATTGCAATCACCTCTCCCAGGAGGGTGAGTGAGATCCAGGCTTTAACCATACAAGAACCATTTTTACAAATACATAGTAACAAAATAGTTCTCAGAACAAACCCAAAATTCCTTCCTAAAGTCATTTCTCCTTTTCACCTTAATCAATCTGTGGAACTACCCGTGTTTTTTCAAAACCCGGACTCAGTAGCAGAAAGAGCTCTCCACACCCTAGACGTCAAGAGAGCCCTAATGTATTACATTGACAGGACCAAGTCATTTCGCAAAACAAAACAATTGTTTGTAGCTTTCTCTCCACCGCATAAGGGTAATCCCATCTCTAAAGCTGGGATTGCAAGGTGGATCGTTAAATGTATCCAAATTTGCTACCAAAAAGCCAAGCGCACATTACCAATTCCCCCTAGAGCGCACTCAACACGCAAACTAGGGGCTTTCATGGCATTCTTAGGGAACATTCCCTTAGAGGACATCTGTAAAGCAGCCACATGGTCTACAACACACACCTTCACTAAACACTATTGTGTTGACGTGCAAGCCAAGCAACAAGCTTCTGTAGGCCAAGCTGTTCTTAAAACACTTTTTCAAACTACTGCAACAGATACAGGTGACCACCGCTAGGGGAGATACTGCTGTACAGTCTATGCTCAGTGTGAGATCTGCAGCTCATATGCCTCGAACGGAAAATGCTACTTACCAGTATGCATCTGTTCTTGGCATGTAGAGCTGCAGATCCTCACATGCCCACCCACCTCCCCGGGACCTGTATATGTTCCAGTCCTATCTTACTTAGATATACACACATGGACATCTCTTTCTTTTCTACTAACTCCATCTTTTCCCATCATGGCGAAAAACAATCTGAGGATGGAGTCGATGCCCATGCGCACTATCATCCAAGGGAGGAGTCCCCTATCTCCTAACTACAAAGACTTCTTCCAAAACAACAAAGTGCAAGCATCCGAGCCCAACACCAGATGGCGATCTAATGCTCAGTGTGAGGATCTGCAGCTCTACATGCCAAGAACAGATGCATACTGGTAAGTAGCATTTTCCTTCCAGGTGGTGTGGCTGAGTCATGGGTAAGGGAAGAAGAATTCTTCCAGGTGTTAGGGCTGAGTTACAGGTAAAGGAAGAAGAATCGTTCCAGGTGGTGTGGTTGAGTTATGGGTAAAGGAAGAAGAATCCTTCCAGGTGGTGTGGTTGAGTCACAGCTAAAGGAAGAAGAATCCTTCCAGGTGGTGTGGCTGAGTCATGGGTTAAGGTAGAAGAATACTTCCAGGTGGTGTGGTTGAGTCATGGGTAAAGGAAAAAGAATCCTTCCAGGTGGTGTAGCTGAGTCATGGGTAAAGGAAGAAGAATCCTTCCAGGTGGTGTGGCTGAGTCACGAGTTTATAAAGAAGAATCCTTCCAGGTGGTGAGGTTGAGTCATGGATAAAGGAAGAAGAATCCTTCCAGGTGGTGGGGCTGAATCATGGTGTTATGAAGAATAATCCTTCCAGGTGGTATAGTTGAGTCATTGGTAAAGGAAGAAGAATCCTTCCATGTGGTGTGGTTGAGTCACAGGTAAAGGAAGAAGAATCCTTCCAGGTGGTGTGGTTGATTCATGGGTTTATGAAGAAGAATCCTTCCCGGTGGTGTGGCTGAGTCATTGGTAAAGGAAGAATAATTCTTCCAGGTGTTAGGGCTGAGTTACAGGTAAAGGAAGAAGAATCGTTCCAGGTGGTGTGGTTGAGTCACGGGCAAAGGAAGAAGAATACTATCAGGTGGTGTGGCTGAGCCATGGGCAAAGAAAGAAGAATCCTTCCAGGTGGTGTGGCTGATTCATGGGATTATGAAATAGAATCTTTCTAGGTGGTGTGGCTGAGCCATGGGCAAAGGAAGAAGATTCCTTCCAGGTGGTGTGGCTGAGTCACGGGCAAAGGAAGAAGAATCCTTCCAAGTGGTGTGGCTGAGTCATTGGTAAAGGAAGAAGAATCCTTCCTGGTGGTGCGGTTGAGTCACAGCTAAAGGAAGAAGAATCCTTCCTGGTGGTGTGGCTGAGTCCTGGGTAAAGGAAGAAGAATCCTTCCAGGTGGTGTAGCTGAGTCATGGGTAAAGGAAGAAGAATCGTTCCAGGTGGTGTGGTTGAGTCATGGGCAAAGGATGAAGAATCCTTCCAGGTGGTGTAGCTGAGTCATGGGCAAAGGAAGAAGAATACTATCAGGTTGTGTGGCTGAGCCATGGGCAAAGAAAGAAGAATCCTTCCAGGTGGTGTGGCTGAGTCATGGGATTATGAAATAGAATCTTTCTAGGTGGTGTGGCTGTGTCTTGGGTAAAGGAAGAAGAACCCTTCCAGGTGGTGTGGCCGAGTCATGGGCAAAGGAAGAAGATTCCTTCCAGGTGGTGTGGCTGAGTCACGGGCAAAGGAAGAAGAATCCTTCCAAGTGGTGTGGCTGAGTCATTGGTAAAGGAAGAAGAATCCTTCCTGGTGGTGTGGTTGAGTCACAGCTAAAGGAAGAAGAATCCTTCCTGGTAGTGTGGCTGAGTCCTGGGTAAAGGAAGAAGAATCCTTCCAGGTGGTGTAGCTGAGTCATGGGTAAAGGAAGAAGAATCCTTCCAGGTGGTGTGGCTGAGTCATGGGTAAAGGAAGAAGAATCCTTCCAAGTGGTGTGGCTGAGTCATTGGTAAAGGAAGAAGAATCCTTCCTGGTGGTGTGGTTGAGTCACAGCTAAAGGAAGAAGAATCCTTCCTGGTGGTGTGGCTGAGTCCTGGGTAAAGGAAGAACTATCCTTCCAGGTGGTGTAGCTGAGTCATGGGTAAAGGAAGAAGAATCCTTCCAGGTGGTGTGGCTGTGTCACGAGTTTATGAAGAAGAATCCTTCCAGGTGTCATGGTTGAGTCATGGGCAAAGGAAGAAGAATCCTTCAAGGTGGTGCGGCTGAGTCATGGGCAAAAGAAGAAGAATCCTTCCAGGTGGTGTGGCTGAGTCATGGGCAAAGGAAGAAGAATCCTTCCAGGTGGTGAGGTTGAGTCATGGATAAAGGAAGAAGAATCCTTCCAGGTGGTGTGGCTGAGTCATGGCTTTATGAAGAAGAATCCTTCCAGATGGTGGGGCTGAGTCATGGGTTTATGAAGAAGAATCCTTCCAGGTGTTGTGGTTGAGTCATGGATAAAAGAAGAAGAATGCTTCCAGGTGGTGTGGCTGGGTCATGGATAAAGGAAGAAGAATCCTTCCAGGTGGTGGGGCTGAATCATGGTGTTATGAAGAATAATCCTTCCAGGTGGTGTAGTTGAGTCATTGGTAAAGGAAGAATAATCTTTCCAGGTGGTGTGGTTGAGTTACAGGTAAAGGAAGAAGAATCCTTCCAGGTGGTGTGGCTGAGTCATAGGTAAAGGAAGAAGCAACATTCCAGGTGGTGTGGTTGAGCCATGGGTTTGTGAAGATGAATCCTTCCTGGTGGTGGGGCTGAGTCATGGGTTTATGAAGAAGAATCCTTCCAGGTGGTGTGGCTGAGTCAAGGGCAAAGAAGAAGAATCCTTCTAGGTGGTGTGGTTGAGTCATGGGTTTATGAAGAAGAATCCTTCCAGGTGGTGTGGCTGAGTCATGAGTAAAGGAAGAAGAATCCAGCCAGGTGGTGTGGCGGAGCCACAGGTAAAGGAAGAAGAATACTTCCAGGTGGTGTGGGTGAGTCATGGGTAAAGGAAGAAGAATCCTTTCAGGTGGTGTGGTTGAGTCACGGCCAAAGAAGAATCCTTCCAGGTGGTGTGGCTGAGTCACGGGTTAAGGAAGAAAAATCCTTCTAGGTAGTGTGGTTAAGTCACGGGTAAAAGAAGAAGAATCCTTCCAGGTGGTGTGGCTGAGTCATGGGTAAAGGAAGATGAACCCTTCCAGGTGGTGTGGTTCATTCACGGGCAAAGGAAGAAGAATCCTTCCTGATGGTGTAGTTAAGGTCTTGGTCTGTGGATAAACCAGATGATATCTGAGGTGGGCGTATATGGGACATCTGCCAAAAAGATTATTGATGTCAATGGCACTCTAACTTTAATGGACGGAAAATCTGACACATTTTGGAAGACGACCTGGTCTGCCAAACTCTAAATAAGGATGGACCTGATGATTGCAAGATCATGGCTTGGGAGCCAAGTGATGGGCGTGGCTGAATCTGAGGTTAGGGGGAGCTTGGGGATGAAGACATGCTGCTGTGATTTATAGACTTGGCGGAGGATGGACTTTGTGATGGGATCTTGGCTTGGGGGCAACTTGTGGGGTGTAACTGAGTCTTATGTCAATGAGCGGTCCTGGTAATGTGGTTGAGACATGGGAAAGGGGATCGTGGTGGTGTGTTTGAATCGTGGGTTGGGTCACCTTGGGGTGTTTGAGGTTTGGGTGAAGGAAGGCTACAGGGTGCTAGCTAGGTTGAATGGCGGTAGAGTCAGGGTTGGAGTGCTGGGGTATGATGTTCCTCTCGAGTAGATCCTTGATGTGAATGAATGCTCATTGTTATATGGAGCTCATTGAGCCCAGCAGCACTGGCAAGTGCTGCCTTTCGAAGATCTCCTTTCTTTGCCTTGCAGTGTATGGACACCCCATGGCTCCTTCCCAGTACGTCCATGTGCCCCCTAAACATCCAGACAAAATGGGCTTTGGAGAGGTAAGGATGCATTCGGCTCTTGCTTGTTCCTTGTTGACCTCGAGCCTCTTCTCTTCTTCGGAGAGTTTGTACTTTGCATTATGCACTTCTCACCTATGAACTGTGCCAGTTACATGAGCCCAGAAACCCCAGTTATTACTTACTGGGTTCACTTGACACTCTTGGGGCTCCCTGACTACGAGATATCTGCAATGTCCGCTAATGCCTCTCACCCTGCAAGCTTTGCTCGCCACCTTGTCCACTGCCTCCTATGAACTCTGGGGGTTCCATAGCATTTGCAGATTGCCTCCTTGCCTTGATTTCGATGAGGGTAGGGGAGCTCCGGCACTTTTACAGGTTCACTCATCTCCATGAACTCCGGCTCAAAATCACAGACTGGTTTGAATGTCTCACTGTGGCTCTGATCTCTCTTTTTTCTTGGGATGGCTACAGGTTTTCCTGATTAACCTGCTTCGGCGCCCAGACCGGCGGCAACGAATGCTGAGCTCGCTCTACGAGCAGGAGATCAGCTGCATTGTCTTCGAAGCCATAGATGGCAGGTGAGAGTTCACTGTAGGGATACTGAGGTCATGGGCAGCAGGTGAGAGTTCACTGGAGGGATACTGGGGTCATGGACAGCAGGTGAGAGTTTACTGGAGGGATACTGAGGTCATGGACAGCAGGTGAGAGTTCACCAGAGGGATACTGAGGTCATGGACAGCAGGTGAGAGTTCACCGGAGGGAGACTGATGTCATGGGCAGCAGGTGAGAGTTCACCGGAGGGATACTGAGGTCATGGACAGCAAGTGCGAGTTCACTGGAGGGATACTGAGGTCATGGGCAGCAGGTGGGAGTTCACCGGAGGGATACTGAGGTCATAGACAGCAGGTGAGAGTTCACTGGAGGGATACGGAGGTCATAGACAGCAGGTGAGAGTTCACTGGAGGGATACGGAGGTCATAGACAGCAGGTGAGAGTTCACTGGAGGGATACTGGGGTCATGGACAGCAGGTGAGAGTTTACTGGAGGGATACTGAGGTCATGGACAGCTGGTGAGAGTTCACCGGAGGGATACTGATGTCATGGGCAGCAGGTGAGAGTTCACCGGAGGGATACTGAGGTCATGGACAGCAGGTGAGAGTTCACCGGAGGGATACTTGGGTCATGGACAGCAAGTGCGAGTTCACTGGAGGGATACTGAAGTCATGGGCAGCAGGTGGGAGTTCACCGGAGGGATACTGAGGTCATAGACAGCAGGTGAGTTCACTGGAGGGATACGGAGGTCATAGACAGCAGGTGAGAGTTCACTGGAGGGTTACTGAGGTCATGGACAGCAGGTGAGAGTTCACTGGGGGGTTACTGAGGTCATGGACAGAAGGTGAGAGTTCACCGGGGGGAGACTGAGGTCATAGACAGCAGGTGAGAGTTCACTGGAGGGTTACTGAGGTCATGGACAGCAAGTGAGAGTTCACTGGAGGGTTACTGAGGTCATGGACAGAAGGTGAGAGTTCACCGGGGGGAGAGTGAGGTCATAGACAGCAGGTGAGAGTTCACTGGAGGGTTACTGAGGTCATGGACTGCAGGTGAGAGTTCACTGGAGGGATACTGGGGTCATGGACTGCAGGTGAGAGTTCACCAGAGGGATACTGGGGTCATGGACAGCAGGTGAGAGTTCACTGGAGGGATACTGAGGTCATGGACAGAAGGTGAGCGTTCACCGGGGGGGAGACTGAGGTCATAGACAGCAGGTGAGAGTTCACTGGAGGGTTACTGAGGTCATGGACAGAAGCTGAGAGTTCACTGGAGGGTTACTGAGGTCATGGACAGAAGGTGAGAGTTCAGTGGGGGGAGAATGAGGTCATAGAAAGCAGGTGAGAGTTCACCAGAGGGATACTGAGGTCATGGACAGTAGGTGAGAGTTCACCGGAGGGATACTGATGTCATGGGCAGCAGGTGAGAGTTCACCGGAGGGATACTGATGTCATGGGCAGCAGGTGAGAGTTCACTGGAGGGATACTGAGGTCATGGGAAGCAGGTGAGAGTTCACCGGAGGGATACTGAGCTCATAGACAGCAGGTGAGAGTTCACTTGAGGGATACTGAGGTCATAGACAGCAGGTGAGAGTGCACTGGAGGGTTATTGAGGTCATGGACAGCAGGTGAGAGTTCACTGGAGGGTTACTGAGGTCATGGACAGAAGGTGAGAGTTCACCGGGGGGAGACTGAGGTCATAGACAGCAAGTGAGAGTTCAATGGAGGGTTACTGAGGTCATGGACAGCAGGTGAGAGTTCTTGGGAGGGATACTGAGGTCATGGACAGCATGTGAGAGTTCCCTGGAGGGATACTGAGGCCATGGACTGCAGGCGAGGGTTCACTGGAGGGTTACTGAGGTCATGGACAGCAAGTGAGAGTTCACTGGAGGGTTACTGAAGTCATGGACAGAAGGTGACCAGGGGGAGACTGAGGTCATGGGCAGCAGGTGAGAGTTCACCAGAGGGATACTGAGGTCATGGACAGCAGGTGAGAGTTCACCGGAGGGATACTGAGGTCATGGACAGCATGTGAGAGTTCACTGGAGGGATACCGACATCATGGACAGCAGGTGAGAGTTCACTGGAGGGATACTGGGGTCATGGTCAGCAGGTGAGAGTTCACCAGAGGGATACTGGGGTCATGGACAGCAGGTGAGAGTTCACCGGAGGGATACTGATGTCATGGACAGCAGGTGAGAGTTCACTGGAGGGATACTGAGGTCATGGACAGCAGGTGAGAGTTCACTGGAGTGTTACTGAGGTCATGGACAGCAGGTGAGAGGTCACTTCCAGGATCATCATTGTGGTAGAGTGTGTGAGAGTTCACCACAGAGGTAAAATAGTAGTTCACTGGCGGATTACTCGTGCAGATTAGAGGTCCCTTCAACATTACAGATGCCGTAACTGGCAGGTTTTTGGTCTCTGCAGATCAATCAGTGGCATCCATGGAAGTGGATTGGTCTCTGCAGACCCATCACTGGCATCCATGGCAGGGGATTGGTCTCTGCAGATCAATCAGTGGCATCCATGGCAGGGGATTGGTCTCTGCAGACCCATCACTGGCATCCAAGGCAGGGGATTGGTCTCTGCAGACCCATCAGTGGCATCCATGGCAGGGGATTGGTCTCTGCAGATCCATCAGTGGCATCCATTGCAGGGGATTGGTCTCTGCAGACCAATCAGTGGCATACATGGCAGGGGATTGGTCTCTGCAGATCCATCAGTGGCATCCATGGCAGGAGAGGTCTCCTGCAGGGTCATGAAAGCCACAGGTGGAAAATGATGTCACCACAGGGCTTCTGACCCCGTAGATGGCAGTTGAGAGGTTACTTCAGAGTTACGGATGGCACAGACGGCAGGAGAGAGGTCACCTCCAAAGTCATTAATGCCATAAATGGCAGTAGAGAGGTCACCTCCAAAGTCATTGATGCCATAAATGGCAAGTGAGAGGTCACCACAGGGTTACTAACACCAACAATAGCAGGGGATATGGCACTGCAGTGTTAGTGATGCAGTAGATGAAAGGTTGAGAGGTCGCTTCAAGGTTACTAGTGCCATAGACTGCATCTGAGAGGCTGTTGTAGGGTTAGTAGGGTTGTATGACAAAAATATTGCGGTACAAAAATATCGCAGTCAAAACATTGACTACGCAAAATAATGTTTTTACATAACTGTAATGTAAAGTACAAAGAATCTTGGGCCAGAATATTTGCATTATAATGGTAAGTGTGTATATATTTAATTGTAATTAACATTATTTTTATATAAAATGAGTTATATGTTGAAAAATATTACTATATTTGAAAAATATTACTATATTTGAAAAATATTACTATATTTGAAAAATATGAATGAAATAAAGATGTATTCACTTTATTTTTAAAATACATTTAACTTTAAAAAGTGCACTTTAATATTAGTTTCTAAATAATACATTTATTATTCAAATAAAATAATTCTTACTGAAAAACATTTCATTAATTTATAGTAAAGAACAAAAACACAACAAAAACATGTTATTCAGTGTAAAGAAATATATTTAAAATGTATTCAAACATTATAAGTAAAATGTGAAAGTCTAACAAAAATGAATATTTTACAAATGCTAAAAAACTATGCACAAAGAAAAATTATATAATTAAATAAAATAATTAAAAAATATCTCATAAATTTAAATATGCTTAAATTATTTTGTTTAAGTCCAGGATAAAGTAACATATAGTAACCTAAGACCAATCCAAAATTATTAAAAAAATAAACTAAAACAATCCATATTAATTCCTTTTTAGGTCTCGCCTGAGCCAGCGCATGCGCTGCTCTGGCGAGACTTTTAGTGAGTGGGCATTCAGAAATCCGACCACACGCTTTCTGTGTGGCCTCGAGCGTGCGGTTACGCGCACAGTTACGAGCAGAGGCGCCATCTGGCTTACCTCTCTCGTCATGCGCTCAGCGCATCGCTCGCGGGCACACAGAAAGCGTGTGGACGCTGCAGCTGCTTTCAGTTTTGCCGCCGCGCGCTCACTCGCTCCGCCCTCTCCGTCTCCTTTTTGAAGACCGCTTGTTGGTTCTTGCGAGAGAAAAAGGACTTTTCTCACAAATTGAAATCATCTGCTGCCGGGTTTACGAATAGTTCTGAGGATACGCTGTATACGCATTCATACATAAACGCCGTTATGCTTGTTTTGATCGCTACAAACGGCGTGTTTTGATATTTTTGTGAAAGGCATGAAATTGGAAGATTTTGCCATTGAGGAGTTGCAGATGTAAATGCCTTGAGTACGGGCTCGCATTACAGATTGCTGTGGGTTTCCATGGCAACGCTTCCTCCAGCGAATGCGGCTCCAGTCCTGAGCTGTTTGTAATGTGAGACCAGGCAGCTTTCTGCTGATCTGGAGGAGTGAGTGTTCCCATGTCTCCTGACAAACGTAGCTCATTTACTTCTTTCTAAATATATACATGTATGCATTGTATATAAGAGCTCAGAGACCTTACAAGAAGGCTTCGAGTACATTACGTTGCACTAGATGTTAGAACCACGCAATGTCCCGGAAGAGTGGAAAGTAAACCTCTTAGTTCTTTATATTAATTACTAAAGGTTTGCATTCTTATTTTCCATTACACTCGATGTCTTAGAATAGTTTGTGGACCTAGACGCAAACGAGCCATGACGCCTACTGTAGTCTGTGATGCATGTGCATAGGTATGGACACTCCTTTTGCCGTCAGTTGGTATTATTGTTGGGTGCAATTTTCTCATTTATGGGCCATGCACCCACAGTTGAGAGGTAGAATGACCGTGTGCCAAAGAAGTTAGACTTCTGTTCTGATGAACCCACCTACATGCTACTTACCTAGGTGTAAACAATTTGTAATCTTCTCTGGGATTCTGCCCCTTGCTCACCACTGCGTGGCTCCCCAGATGGGCTGGCAGTTGCGTTACATTGCATGACACGATAAAAGTGCTCATCAGAAGCTCTCTGGGTAAAGTAGCGTGAAAATACACCATTTGTTAAAATTTGCCTGGAATATCCTTTCTAAATGTTTGCATACCATTATTGCAAAAGACAAGGGAACAAATTGGTCTATAAAAGCAGACAAATACCTTGCATACAAAGATTTTGTTTAATTTGCATTATATTTTTAATGCTTGTTGCCACTGCCACCCATTGTGAACCGCTTTGAATAACAAGCATTGGCATAGCCAATAGGTCTCGCCTTTGGGACCTTATAAGTGCTTAGCCATGCAACAGTTGATGTTGTTGCACCAAGGATATTGTGCTGCATAACTAAATACTTATAAGGTCCCAAAAGCGAGACCTATTGGCTATGCCAATGCTTGTTGTATATAGATTTCATGAATTTGTTCACTAGAACAACGCATTACAACATGCAGCATATATCCCCCCAACCCCTCAATCAGTAAGATCTTTGCTGTATCTAGTCGTTACCGCCATCATTGTCTCTCTAAACTCCACGCTGCACCTCTGTGTTGATCCTCTCCATGGGGCCTTCCCTCAGTCTCTCCTGCTTCGTCCATATTCGAGCATTGCCCTCCCTCTTCAGGTTCATCCTGAAGTTCTAGATTTGTTTAGACCTCTCATAACATAGTGCCAGCAGGTTCCCAACTTGAATATTGTACTCTTTTCCTCACTCTGCACTGTGCAGTTGATCATTTAATCATGTTTGCTTCTCGCATTCTATATTCAGGGGCCCTCTTTTTTCCATTTTAGTGCTATTCTCTCCCAAGTACATTATTCTAAATACAATCCGACAAACATCGGGAAACTAAATACATTGTGTGAGGGGAGTAAAGTTTACTATGCTAACTCCCTTCTAACTAGGGGTGGGTGATATATTCTGCTCCACCGGCAGTGTCCGCAGAGTTTTACCCACTCTGCGTTATGCTTGTAATGCGGGGTTCCGGCCGGACTCCGCCAACCGCCGCGTGACGAGGTTTTTCTTGAGCGCAAACGTGAACGAGAATTGGCATCCCATAGCGCGATTTTTAGGCGTTTGGAGGGCACCCGGCTAGATGTTCCGCGGGCGGTCACGGGTAGTCATGACAGTATGCGGTGAGAAAGGGTAGTTAATCTACTCAAGAAGCAGAAAAACCAACTTGAGAGGCGGCGCTGTCTGGCACGCCGCGTGGTGCTGTTTGTGCTGAGTTTTCAGTGCAGAACGACCTCCCAGCCCGTTCGTGAAACTCCGCGGATTCTCACTGAGTTTTTATGCAACTGTGGATTTCCGCAGAGTGAAAGTCCGCAAGTTCTGCCCACCCCTGATTCTAACAAGCATTGAAGAAGGCGCATTCATTGAATTGAATTGAATTAAAAACTTATATAGCGCTAAAAACTGCCACCCTACGGGTATCCTGGCGCTTAGATTGAGAATAGCCACTGTAACAGCAGAACCAATTGTCAGTGGAGGAATCTAGTGTTCACTCCTTGGAAAAAGCCAAGTTTTCAGACTCTTCCTAAAACAGGTCCGAGAACTGGCCTGTCTAAGGTTCTGAGGCAACTCATTCCATAGGCGCGCAGCGGCCACACCAAAGGCTCTGCCCCCCATCCTGGATCTCTTAAATCTGGTCGTTATCAGATTTGCACTCGAAGAGCGAAGCTGCCTCCTGGGATTATACCAGGTGAACATCTCCTGCAGGGGAGCTGGACCCAGGTCATGTGCTGCTCTGTATACAATACAGAGGGATTTGAAGCAAATTCTTTCCTTAATAGGCAGCCAATGCAGGTCTCCCAAGGTCAATGCCGTGGAAGACCTGCGCTGTCTATTTAGCACCAGCTTAGCTGCCATGGACTGGACTCTCTGCAACCCCTGCAGAATATATTGCGGTGCTCCCAAATACAGGGAGTTGCAGTAGTCCAATCTGCTCAAAATTATACTCCTCACTACAAGAGATCGAGTATCTTTTGGTAGTAACGGAAGAACCTTCCGTAACCTACGTAGCAGGGAGAGACAGACACTAGCAGTTTTATTAGCCTGTGATTCCATTTGGAGGTTATCATCTATCATGACCCCCAAATTACGCACCATTTTAACAGGAGTCAAGGGTTCATCCTCGGGGTAAGCTTAAACTCCACCGGTAGATGTCGGGACATTCTCGTGGCAGGACAATACACCACCTCTGTTTTTCCCCCATTAAACTGTAAGGAATTTTTCCTGAGCCAACCAGCAGTCTGGCGCATACACTCCTGGAAGGTGTCCATAGATACCGCTTGTTTCCCCTCCAGGGAAAACACCAGTTGGGTATCATCAGCGTAGTTGACCAGGTCAATTCCATAAGATTTAATAATG
Source organism: Calotriton arnoldi (assembly GCA_963921515.1). NCBI lineage: Eukaryota > Metazoa > Chordata > Amphibia > Caudata > Salamandridae > Calotriton > Calotriton arnoldi. The sequence continues at coordinate 588,299 of CAWUFW010001266.1, read as the reverse complement.
GGGAATAGAGGGCGTAAATAGATATTGAAAAGAACAGGGCTGATCGCCGAGCCCTGCGGCACCCCGTGGTGTACTAGGGACTTGCCAGAGGTGAACGGTGTCATAGACATTGCAAGGCCCGTCCTTTAACCCCTATACTTTTCAATCTTTCCACTAGCACTGTGTGGCTCACCGTATCGAATGCGGCTGACATGTCCAATAGCACTAGGATAGAGGAATTCCCATTGTCAGCACGCATTCGTAGATTATCCATTACGGTTGCCAAAGCGGTCTCAGTGCCGTGTCCTGGGCGGAAGCCAAATTAGGGGAAGAGATTCAGTATTGTGACTTCTGTCTAAGAAATACTGGAGACAATGCATACATTGGGCAAGATCAGATTTACTATTGTCACTCCAGTCAAACAAACATTGGCAAAATGCCTACTTGTGGAGTTCAGATAAAATTCACCCTAAGAATATTAATAAACATTCTACATTATTTCATAAATGTAAATAAAAAACATAAAAATAATACGTCTAGAAACATTAAACAAAACATTAAAATAACTTTTAAAAGTATTCTTCAAGCAACGCATATAACACACAACTTAAAAGAAAAGTAATAATCTGGTATGATAAAAAGTGTTTAATTATAATTTAACTATTTAAAGAAAAACGTTACTCATACATTCTCCAAATATATCTACATTAAAAAAAAAGTACACAATTTAAAAAAATCTTGACAAATGCAAAAATTATAACAAGCATTTCAATTTTTATATATCAAACAGCATTAATTAATAAGCAGTTTAAGAATAAGAATATCCTCCAACCCCCAAAAGAGCACACAATCTACAACTTTCTACAAAATACTCGATTAAAACACATACAAAAAATATTGTTACCAATTTAAACAATGAAATATATAGGAAAAAGTACTTTCCAAATAAAACAACATTTTAACATTGCCCACCTAACCCCCCACAACCCAAAATTAAAACGTATGGAATAATTGAAATCTTTACTAACCATGTAAATGCATAGATAACGGCAAAATAACATCTTAATCAACTAACATTCAATAATGTAATCACAAAAATCTGAAAGAAACTATTAGTTCTAGAGTCCTTACCTTAGAATTACCCCCAGGCGTCAAACTGGATCCGGCAAATTTTTTCTTTAGCAGTACCCCTGCGCGACGGTAGGTGGCGTCGTGATCGCCGGAATGACGTTGTGGTATCTACTTAAATGCCTCCCCTGCGCGCTGAAGTCAGTTCTTTCTTTTTCCACGCCAGCCAGCGCAGATGCGGAGAGAGCGGTACCCTTAGTCATTTTTTGACTAGTGTTTTTCGACTTTTTGTCAACATCTTTTTCGAGTCATTCGACTCCTGGTGCACGCAGGGATGTCACATCGGCGGACCGGCTTCAAGCCTTGTGACTCTTGTCACAAGCTGATGTTAGTCACGGATCCGCACCTCGTGTGCCTTTGGTGCCTGGAGCGCGACCACGACCCGAAGTTGTGCTCCGACTGTCAGGCCATGAACCCGAAGTCTTTGCGGGAGCGGTCCCAAAAGCTTCTGGAGGCCCGGCAGTCAGCTCCGCGCCACTCAAGGTCCCGGTCGAGAGGGAGGTCGCGGGACCGGTCGCGGAGTCACCACCATCACTCTTCATCAAAGTCTTCGTCTTTGGGTAAGTCGAAGTACAAGAAGAAGGCGAAGAAGCACTATCGCTCTTCGCCTTCTCTCCGTCCGTCGACTGACGCAATGCGGGACGTGGAAGGTCGTTGTCCTTCGGCTCCACCCACGGAGCCTACTGGGACGGCTCTGAGCTTCCCTCCCGGGAGCCAGAGCATCCCCTGCCCAGCTTCGTGCCTTTTATGAAGCCCTCCACTCCATCTTTGGGCAGCCCGACTCTGCTGGCGCGCCTTCGGGCCCCGCGGACTCGGCTGGGGGCTCTAGGCCTTCGATGCCGGCGGCTTCGGCCTCGGTGCCGCAGGGCCCCCAGGGATCCAGGCCTGGATCCGGAAAGGTGCTGGTCGACCTCACGACACCTCCTCCGGTACCAATTCCATTGACGATGCCTCCACCACCTCCGACGCCGGTCGAGTCCCCGGCCGGCGTCAACCCCGGCCTCCCCTTTGTCCTGGACACGGAGCCGGACCGGCGTCAACCGACGCCGGTACTGGCGCCAACTGACGCCGTTGCCGGCGCCGACCAGTACTTTTGTGCCACTGTTCTCCCCTGGTGTTCCCTATTGACCTGGGTGGCAACCTGAGGAAGGTGAGGAGGACTAGGAGGGGTCTGTTGACCAGCTGGAGGAGCCGGACTGGAGAGAGGAGTTGGGGGGGGGGAGGGGGCGGGGGCAGTGGTCTGGATACCTCCCCAGACCTTGGCATGCTTTCTTCCCCTACCGTGGCTACGGAGGAGGGAGCCTCCTATGCTGTGGTGTTGCTTAGGGCGGCTGAGGCCTTGGGCCTTGAGCTTCCTACGGTGGCAGTCAGGACTAACCTCCTGACTGAGGTGCTTCAGCCGGCAGCGGCCTCTTCGGAGCCCCTGCTGCCGTTCAATGAGGCCCTCACAGACATCCTTCTGGGCACTTGGTCCAAGCCCAGCACAGGGGCTCCTGTGGATAGGATGATTGCCCAACGCCACCACCCGGCCCAGGGCAACCCCATTTTCCTCTCCCAACACCCTACCCCGAGAGCTTGGTGGTCCAAGCCTCAACCTCAAAAGGCGCGTTCCCTTCTGCTCTCACAGATAGAGAATCCAAGAAGCTGGACCATCTTGGGAAGATGTTTTCTTCCGCCAGCTTAGGACTGCGGTCGGTGAACACCGCATGTCTCTTGGGCCATTAGACCCACTCTGGGTGGGATACAGTTGCGCAGGTGCTGCCACAGTGCCTGGAGGAGGCCCGGGTCATACTCTCCCGTGCAGTTGCAGAGGGGAGAGATGCAGCAAAGTTCACTATCCGCTGTGGGCTGGACACCGCCGACTCGCTGGGTAGAATGATTTCTATGTCAGTAGCCCTAAGACGCTATGCCTGGCTGAGATTCACTGGCTTTTCTGGGGATGTCCAATCGACTCTTTTGGACATGCCCTTTGATGGCCGTCGTCTGTTTGGCAACAAGGCGAATCATGCGCTCGAGCGCTTCAAGGATTCTAGAGCTACGGCCAGATCCTTGGGCCTCACTGCCACCTCTCATCCTGTGCAGTCTGCCTTTCGCCCCTTTCGTGGCTACAGAAGGGGTGCCCCACCACATTTCGCCCAGGGCCACAGGCCTGCGCAAGCCACCCAGCCTCTGCGTGGCCGAGGACGTGGGACCCAACGCCGTGGGTCTGGGGGCCAGCGGGCGGGCCAGTCCACCAGTGCCCCCTCTGCAGCAGCCTCTAAGCCTTCCTAGTGCGACATTTCAGGGCCACCAGTTGCCAGTGGGCGGCAAGATCTGCCATCACCTCCCCCACTGGCACAACATCCCGTCGGACAGGTGGGTTTTGCAGATAGTCCGAAGGGGCTACTCCCTCCCCTTCGAGACTACCTCTCCCTCCATGCCACCAACACTCCTTCGCATGTTGGAGGATCACTTGGCCCTTCTCCGTCAGGAAGTTGCGGCTCTCTTGGCCAAGGTAGCTATTGAGCGAGTCCCTGTCCCAGAAGTAGGTCGTGGTTGTTACTCCCACTACTTCCTGGTGCCCAAGAAGGACAAAGGCCTGCGTCCTGTCTTGGATCTAAGGGACGTCAACCGCTTACTCCGGAAGGAGAAGTTCAAAATGTTGACATTAGCTCAGGTCCTGTCTGCCCTCGACCCTGAAGACTGGATGGTAGCATTGGACTTGCAGGATGCTTATTTCCACATCCCCGTCCTGCCAGCCCACAGGCGTTACCTACGGTTCACGGTAGGCCATGAGCATTTGCAGTTTACCGTGCTCTCCTTTGGCCTTACCAGCGCCCCTCGGGTGTTCACGAAAGTGATGGCGGTGGTCGCAGCTTATCTGCACAGATCAGGGGTTTCAGTCTTCCCCTAGCTCAATGACTGGTTGTTGAAGGCGGGTTCGCCCCAGGTTGTCGTCTCCCACCTCCAGACTATGGCTGTGCTGAGTGCTGGGGTGTCGGTGCTCGGATTGAACACAATAAGCCTTGGCAACAGCAACCCACGCAGGAAGAGAAAAGATGCTTCTGGAAGGACCAGCAAGGTCCTGGGGACTCCCCAAGCGATAGAGAGTCAGGGCTCGTCTGGAGCAACCAGGGAAGCCCAATTAAAGTTAGAGTTGCCTTCTTGGGGACCCACAGGTCAACGGACCAGGGATCGCGAAGGGACCTCGAGAGGAATCACAAAATGGCAGCCCACGGAACACTCGTTGAGTGTAGGCCAGCAATCTTCGGTGTAATTACTGCTCGGGGTCAGGGCTACAAGTAACCCAAAGCTCAGCCTCCGGGGTCGCCGGAAAGCTGATGCTTCTGCAAATGGTTGCGGTGTCCAGGGGTTCGGGTTGCACGGTCTCCACGAGGGATACGGGCCTCAGACTTGCTGTGGGCACAGATCGACCTCAGAGACCTCGGGAACCCACCTCCTGTGTGGCAATATTCTTCGGAGTCCTTCGGAGCTGCGGAGATGCCAACCGGTCAGTTGCGTTAAAGGTGCCTGCCTTGCAGGGGAGTAACTCCTTTACTCCAAGGGAGATTCTTCAGTCATCCAGCGTAGTGTAGATCGTCGAAGTACTTGGTTTCTGTGTCAGAGTTTAGTCCAGGTGTAATCTAAAGTCCTGTAGTCAGGGGTTCCTACTTTATACCCAAGGAAGGGGTCGGACAAACTCTGGGGGACCCACCTATGGGAGGGTCAGGAAAGAGGGGTGGCTACACCCATTTCCTTTGTCCAGTTTCGCGCCAGAGCAGGGGCTGGTAGCCCCTGCAACCGGTTTGAGCTGGACTATGCACAGGGACACCAAATGTGCCCCCAGTGCAGACTTCAAAGCACTCTTGGAGTGCACCCACCCAGCCCCAATACACTAAAGCCTGTCTGGGAGGTGGTCACACCTCCCTGTGACAGGAAACCTATTGTCCAGGCCTCCCCTGCCGGAGTTTCGTCCAGCAGCAGGAGGGCAGACTCGTGTCTGTGGCTGCAGCATCCATTTTGTGAGGCCAGGGTTCTGTTAAGCTGGTACCGGGTGTACCGGTGGTGCCATGTTTCTCCCTCTAGTAGGGTGGAATCATACCTCCCACCCCAGTTACTGGGATGGAGGTATGATTCGAAGGTGTTTGACACCAAACACGACATGTTTCCATGCAGCCATTCTCAAGTTAGCTTTTACCGCGAGGTTATAATGCACTTAAGAGTATATGGTCTGGCTGCATCACAAACAACCCCGGAATGAAGATTCCGAAAGCTGCAGAGGGGCTCTGCTCATGCATGGGCACCCTCTCACACGAAACCCAGCACCCTGCCTTCAGGATTGTTAGGGCCTGCCATAGGGGTGACTGATAGGTTTACATGTGCAGTGATATGGAGAGATATAGGGAACCTATATCTCAGTAAGGGGTGCATATACCACCTTACACAGGCTGCTGTAGCAGACCTGTTCTGTCATTTTGGATGGCCTCTCAGGGGTGGCATAATACATGCTGCAGCCCTTGGGAGGCCTCTGGGGTACCTATGCCCTGGGTACATAGTATACCATATACTAGGGGCTTATAAGGGTACCCCAGCATCCAATCTGGAGTGTACCTAAAGTACATACAATCAATTTAGAGTAGAAAGCAGATAGACTGGGGTCCTGATTAGCGGGACCTCAGTCTGGCTAAGTCGAAAAACAGTGAAACATCAGCAAAAAGTGGGGGTAACTATAAGAAGCAGATCCTACTCTCCTACACAATCCCCCCACCCCCAAACGTCAGGACATTAAACTAACCTTGACCAGTTGAGTCTTCATGTTCTAAGTGGAAATATCTGGAGAGTCCATCTGCATTGGCATGGTTACTCCCAGGTCTATGTTCCACTGTATAGTCCATCCCCTGTAGGGAAATGGACCACCTCAAAAGTTTGGGGTTTTCACCCTTCATCTGTTTTAGCCATAAGAGGGGCTTGTGGTCTGTCTGAACAATGAAGTGAGTGCCAAACAAGTATGGCCTCAGCTTCTTCAAGGCCCAAACCACAGCAAAGGCCTCCCTCTCAACAGCTGACCAACGTTTCTCTCTGGGGGTCAGCCTCCTGCTAATAAAAGCTACTGGCTGATCCTGACCTTCATCATTCAATTGTGATAACACAGCCCCTACCCCCAACTCAGATGCATCTGTTAGGACAATGAATTGCTTGGAGTAATCAGGACTTTGCAGAATGGGAGCAGTGCACATGGCCTGCTTCAGGTCATCAAATGCCTTTTGACATCTAACTGTCCACTGAACTTTCTTTGTCATTCTTTTAGACGTTAAGTCATTCAAAGGGGTCACTATGGATCCATACCCTTTGACAAATCTTCTATAGTACCCAGTCAGGCCCAAGAAAGCTCTGACCTGAGTCTAGGTGGTTGGAGCAACCCAGTCCATAATGGTCTGGATTTTGCTCTGCAATGGTTGAACCTGGCCTCCACCCACAAGGTGGCCCAGGTACACAACCTGACTCTGCCCTATCTGGCACTTGGTGGCCTTGATAGTTAGGCCTGCTTTTTGCAGGGCCTCCAAAACATTTCGCAGGTGGACCAGGTGATCCTCCCAGGTGGAGCTAAAGACAGCAATATCATCTATATATGCTGCACTATAGGCTTCCAGGCCTGTAAGGACTTTGTTCACCAACCTTTGAAAAGTGGCAGGTGCATTTTTCAAACCAAAGGGCATCACCACAAATTGGTAGTGCCCACTAGGGTAGAAAATGCTGTTTTGGCTTTTGCATCCTCAGCTAGTCTGATTTGCCAGTAGCCAGCTGTCAGGTCAAATGTGCTAAGAAACTTGGCTGAAGCCAAGGTGTCTATAAGCTCATCTGCCCTAGGGTTTGGATGGGCATCAGTCCTAGTGACTGCATTGAGACCTCTGTAGTCTACACAAAACCTCATCTCTCTCTTACCACCCTGGGTGTGAGGTTTAGGCACTAAGACTACTGGACTTGCCCAAGGGCTATCTGAGGGTTCAATCACACCCAAATCCAACATCTTCTGGACTTCAGTCCTGATGCAGTCCCTGACATGGTCAGGTTGCCTGTAAATCTAATTTTTAACAGGCAGACTGTCCCCAGTGTCCACTGTGAGAAGTTGGCCTGGCATATGCTGTCCACTAGTTGTAGTGGGCACCTTGCACCAGTCCAAATGACCCTTATTGATGATAGGTTTAAAGACAACCTTTATTGAAAGCTATCCTAGTGGTAGCTATGGAGAGCAGCCTTCAGGCTAAGTCTTGAAGGACTGTAAAGCAGCTTGGTTTACCAGATTATAACCTCTTGAATGACCAAATGAAAGGAGAACCACACCAGGTATATATTCAAAATATATGTATTTATTTCTAAACACTCACTACTAATCTCTTTATGAGATTAGAGTCCAAGATACACAATATCACAGTATTAAAACGACAGTAAATAGCACAATATACAATGGGCCCCACGGGGGGACCAAACCATATATTAAGAAAGTGGTATAAGAACCACGACTTGACTAGACACAGTGCCTAGAGCACGTAGAATCGCTGGGACCCCAAGGAACCACCCAAGGTAGTGACACAGGAGACCCACGGGGACGTGTGCAGTGTGAGAACACAGCCGCGAGCGCCGTAGGATTCTATGCGGAAAGTCGCGGTTGGAATTTTAAAGATAAAGGACACTTAGGAGAGGACTTTCAGCAAACCCCTTTAGACTTAAGGGGTTCTAGGGCCAACACCCACGGGCAGTTCGGGCTGGACTGTTCCCATGAGGCACAGGGTCAAGACTGATTTGCATATGGCTGGGTTCAAACTGGAATGGCATGGTGAGCAAAAAAACGATGGATTTAGGCCCAGATCTCTGTACTGGGGTGAATGTATGACATTGTTCTGCATTCTGTCCATCAACTGTTGTTTTTGCATTTGTCACCCCGAGTGGGACGGGTATGCCCAGACGTGGGTCCCGTGCTCTCCATGCCACTGGAATCAAGCTATCCTGGCTGAAGAGGGGTGAAACCCCGAAACCGGTCCTAGGATGCTTGTTTCCAGACCAGGGAGGACCTGGCTTGGCAGTTCGGGCTGGACTGTTCCCATGAGGCACAGGGTCAAGACTGATTTGCATATGGCTGGGTTCAAACTGGAATGGCATGGCGAGCAAAAAAACGATGGATTTAGGCCCAGATCTCTGTACTGGGGTGAATGTATGACATTGTTCTGCATTCTGTCCATCAATTGTTGTTTTTGCATTTAACACCCACGGGAGCACCGGAGTACTCGAGTTACCTCACCCAGGGAAGCCGGGTGCATAGGTGTCAAAGGGTGTCGGGAATCGTCGTTGTTTTCAATGGCGATCTGCTGGAAAGTGCTGCTGCCGTGAAGAAGAAAAGTGTCCGGGATGATCCAAGCCTGGATCGAAGATGTGAAGAACCTGAAAGCAGAGGGGACAGAGTCTGGGTCACTAGCCAGTGACCAGGAGCGGAGCAATCGAATGCCCACCGATGTCGGGTGCTTCAGGTGCGAAGAGGTGAAGCTTGACTCTGCAGCCACGGGGTCCAGGAGACGTCGAGGTCGACCAGGAGCCGGATTCGAGCTGTCCCACGAAGGATGTCGAGTGCTGGGGTGTCGGTGCTCGGATTGAACACAACAAGCCTTGGCAACAGCAACCCACGCAGGAAGAGAAAAGATGCTTCTGTGAGGACCAGCAAGGTCCTGGGGACTCCCCATGCGATGGAGAGTCAGGGCATGTCTGGAGCAACCAGGGAAGCCCAATTAAAGTTAGAGTTGCCTTCTTGGGGACCCACAGGTCAACGGACCAGGGATTGCAAAGGGACCTCGAGAGGAATCGCAAAATGGCGGCCCACGGAACACTCGTTGAGTGTAGGCCAGCAATCTTCAGTGTAATTACTGCTCGGGGTCAGGGCTACAAGTAACCCAAAGCTCAGCCTCAGGGGTCGCCGGAAAGCTGATGCTTCTGCAACTGGTCGCGGTGTCCAGGGGTTCGGGTTGCACGGTCTCCACGAGGGATGCGGGCCTCAGACTTGCTGTGGGCACAGATCGACCTCAGAGACCTCGGGAACCCACCTCCTGTGTGGCAATATTCTTCGGAGTCCTTCGGAGCTGCGGAGATGCCAACTGGTCAGTTGCGTTAAAGGTGCCTACCTTGCAGGGGAGTAACTCCTTTACTCCAAGGGAGATTCTTCAGTCATCCAGCGTAGTGTAAATCGTCGAAGTACTTGGTTTCTGTGTCAGAGTTTAGTCCAGGTGTAATCTAAAGTCCTGTAGTCAGGGGTTCCTACTTTATACCCAAAGAAGGGGTGGGACAAACTCTGGGGACCCACCTATGGGAGGGTCAGGAAAGAGGGGTGGCTACACCCATTTCCTTTGTACAGTTTCGCGCCAGAGCAGGGGCTGGCAGCCCCTGTAACCGGTTTGAGCTGGACTATGCACAGGGACACCAAATGTGCCCCCAGTGCAGACTTCAAAGCACTCTTGGAGTGCACCCACCCAGCCCCAATACACTAAAGCCTGTCTGGGAGGTGGTCACACCTCCATGTGACAGGAAACCTATTGTCCAGGCCTCCCCTGCCGGAGTTTCGTCCAGCAGCAGGAGGGCAGACTCGTGTCTGTGGCTACAGCATCCATTTTGTGATGCCAAGGTTCTGTTAAGCTGGTACCGGGTGTACCGGTGGTGCCATGTTTCTCCCTCTAGTAGGGTGGAATCATACCTCCCACCCCTGTTACTGGGGTGTAGGTATGATTCCAAGGTGTTTGACACCAAACACGACATGTTTCCATGCAGCCATTCTCAAGTTAGCTTTCACCGCGAGGTCATAATGCACTTAAGAGTATATCATCTGGCTGCATCACAAACAACCCCGGAATGAAGATTCCGAAAGCTGCAGAGGGGCTCTGCTCATGCATGAGCACCCTCTCATATGAAACCCAGCACCCTGCCTTCAGGATTGTTAAGGCCTGCCATAGAGGTGACTGATAGGTTTACCTGTGCAGTGATATGGAGAGATATAGGGAACCTATATCTCAGTAAGGGGTGCATATACCACCTTACACAGGCTGCTGTAACAGACCTGTGGTGTCGTTTTGGATGGCCTCTCAGGGGTGGTGTAGGAGAGTAGGATCTGCCTCTTATGTTGCCCCCACTTTTTTTCTGATGTTTACACTGGTTTCTGGCTATAGTCTGGCTGGGCCCCTGCTAATCAGGGCCCCAGCCTCTCTGTTCTCTCTAAACGACTTGGAGTGCACTCTAGGTGCACTAGTGATTGGATACTGTGGTACCTTATGAGTCCCTAGTATATGGTACCTTAGGTACCAAGGGCATAGGTACTTCACAGGCCTACCAGGGGCTGCAGCATGTATTATGCCACCCCTGGGAAGCAGGCTAAATCTGACACCACAGGCCTGCTACTGCAGCCTGGGTGAGGTGGTGCTAGCACTCCTCACTGAGATATAGGTTCCCTATATCTCTCCTACACACACACATAAACCTATCAGTCACCCCTAAGGCAGGCCCTATCAATCCTGAGGGCAGGGTGCTTGGCTTCTATGTGAGGGGGTGCCTCTGCCTGAGCAGGGCCCCTCTGCAGCTCTCAGAGTCCATTCTCTGGTGCTGTTTGTGGATGCGGTTAAACCATATACTTTTAAGTGCATTATATGCATCGAAACATGTCGTGTTTGGTGTCAAACATCTTGGAATACTACCCCCCCCCCACCAGTCCTGGCGGCGGGGGTAGCATTCCACCCTTCTAGAGGGATAGACATGTAGCTACTGTGGAAAAGCGGTAGAATCTTGCAGAGCCCTGGCATCACAAAATGGATGCCACCAGTCACAGACACTGGGCTGCCCTCCTGCTGATGACCAACACTCGCAGTGGAGGAAGCCCAACAATAGATATCCTGTCCCAAGGGGGTGTGACCACCTCCCAGACAGGGTTTAGTGTATTGGGGCTGGGTGGGTGCACTCTTAGAGTGCTTTGAAGTCCTGCACTGGGGTAGCAGAAGGCTCCTCTGTGCATATGCCAGTTCAAACCGGCTCAGGGGCTACCTGTCCCTGCTCTGGCGCGAAACTGGACAAAGGGAAGTGGGTGTAGCCACCCAATCCCCTGACCCTCCCATAGGTAGGGTCATAGAGCTAGTCCCTCCCTTTCTTTTAGTATAAGAGGGGAACCTGTGCATTGCACCCTAGATTTCCTGGACGACGCTCTACAAGAAGAATCCCGGACCTTCGACGTTCCACTACCTTTGGAAGACTGAAGAATCTCCCTTGGAGTCAAGGAGTGACTCCCCTGCTTGGCAGGCACCAAAAACTACAAACGACGGTCGCAAACTACGCCACTCCCGCCGGAGCCCGAAGTCCCTGCAGCCCAAGAAGTGGATTTCCTGACTTCTCAAAGGCCATCGTGAGTCCCCAGCGAAGCTGAGGCCAGTGGACCCCAAGAGTAACGAGGAACCGCGACCCCTGGGTACCGTGCACTATTGTCGAGTGCAACCCCTTCACAACGTTCCACAAACTTGTGCTTTGGACCACGTGTGGTCCCAGCCTCCAGCAGGAATCCCTCCTAAGATCAGAGGCCTACCACGTCCCGAGTGACCGTGGGCCCCTGTGAGCGGATCCTCCCGAGGCGTCTTCGCGATCCCTTGCCAGCCGGCTTGTGGGTCCCCAGAAGACTTCCTAAAGAAACCAAAGGGCTCCCCTGGTTGCTCCAGGCCTGCCCTGACTTACCCTCGCTGGGTGAGTCCCACAGACCTTGCTGGTCTGTGCCATTGTCTCTTCACACTTTCCCCGAGACTTGCTGTTACCAAGGCTGGGTGGCTCCGATCGAGTCGCCGACACCGCCGTAAGCTGCAGACATCGTGGGACACGCCGAATCCAGCTCCTGGTCGTCGACGACGCCTCCTGGACCTCGTGGCTGAAGAGTCAAGGCAACCGCGAACGACCTGAATCTTGCGACGACGGTGGGCATCCATCTTCCTTGCCCCGAGTCACTGCCAAGTGACTTTGAACACTGTCCCCTCTGCTTTCAGGTCTTCCATCTTCTGAATCCAGGCTTGGATTCCTCCGGACACTTCTCCAGTCGCCGCAAGCAGCAAGTCTTCACTGGCTCCCATTGAAAACGACGCCGCGACCCGACACCAAAGAACACCTATGCACCCGGCTCCCTGGGTGAGGTAACTTCAGCACTACGGTGCTCCTGTGGGTGTGGGCCTCTAGAACAACTTACCCTGTAAGTGGCTTGCTTGTAGCTTCCCTAGAAGTGTCCTAAAACTCTAACTTTCTAAGTGCGATAATTGCATTGACTCGTACAGGGTTCGCGTCTGTGTTAGACACACCGCGTCCATCTCCTTTGCAACACTAGCTAGAACTGTATCCTTCGACTCGTACTGAGTCCGATCGGTGTTCGCCTCGAACACACAAAGGGCCTGTAACTCCGAGATCTACATTGCACCGACTCGCACCAGGTTCGCGTCTGTGTTAGACACAGCGCGTCCATCTCCCTTGCATCTCTATCTGAAACCGCGTCCTTCGACTCGTACAAGGACCGATCGGTGTGTTCGCCTCGAACACGCAAGGGACCTTAAACATTGATATCCCAATCGCGTCTGAGCGCAGAGACTCGCACAGGACTCGCACCGGTGCCAGGTCACCGCGTCCGTCCCCTGTGGGTCTCCTACAACTACCTGGGGTGGTTCTTGGGGGTCCCTCGATTCTAGATTATAGCGCCGAGACACCCAAGGGTATTTGTGCGCTCTAGAAGTTGTTAAAATAAAATAAATAGATGCCCTAGACCTAGGTCTAGCAAACTAAGATTGTGATATTCGATTGTGCTAAACTTATTGTAATAATATTTGACTTGTACATATGTTCCTGACCTCTAATCTCATAAAGAGATTAGTAGAGAGTGTTTATTAATAAATACATATATATTTGATATATATACCTGTGTGGTGTCTTTTCATTTGGTGATTCAAGAGATTGTGTGGTAAAACAAGCTGCTTTACATTCCTTCAAGACTTAGCCTGAAGGCTGCTCTCCACAGCTACCACTAGGATAGCTTTCTATAAAAGTTGTCTTAAACCTATCTACCATAAGAGTCGAATTGTTCTGGTGCAAGGTGTCCACTTTAATTAGTGAACAGCATATACCAGGCCAACTTCTCACAGGTGGCATAATACATGCTGCAGCCCCTGGGAGGCCTCTGGGGTACCTATGCCCTGGGTACAAAGTATACCATATACTAGGGACTTATAAGGGTACCCCAGAATCCAATCTGGAGTGTACCTAAAGTACATGCAATCAACTTAAAGGGGAAAGCAGATAGGCTGTGGTCCTGAATAGCAGGATCCGAGCCCAACTAAGTCGAAAACCAGCAAAACACCAGGAAAAAAGTGGGGGCAACCATGCAGTCAGATTCCACCTTCCTACAGCTCTCACCTGTTTTCTTTGTGCTTTTAGGGCTTTGAACAGCAGTGGGATAAAGGAGCTGGGAGTTGACCTTCTCCCCGGATACTATGACCCCTACTCTGGCAGGACCCTCACCAAGGGGGAGGTCGGATGCTTCCTCAGCCACTTCTACATCTGGGAGCAGGTGAGGCTGGGGTGTTAAACCTGAAGGGAGACCTGCCCTCCAGAGAAAGGGGTGAATGAGACTGGATGTGGCAATGCGAGGGGCGAGAAGTTGTGTGTGTTATGGGGCAGCAGTTCTCAGGGTAAGATCTTGTGCCGCAAGGATATCCACTTCCTCTTATTATAAGCAGTGAGGAAAACCACACTTAGGAGAGTAAAACTGTTTGGCTCCTTCACGAGATTGTAAAGAGTAGTGTAATCCAACCAACAAGACTTTTAAATATTAAAAGAATCCGTAGAAACCTATATTTTTTTGACATACCAAGAACTGTATTTTACACACCTAGTTTAGTCCTCACTCTCATGCCTCTTGCACTGTGTGTTAAAAGCTGCCACCAGGAGGCAGTGAATGACTGATTTCCGTCGTTTTATTCACGCACTGTCCTGCACATGCGCTGCATTACTATTGGGAAGCAAGGCTAACAAGCACTGACAAAGCCAATACTTCTGATTCAGATTCCTTACCTCATGAATCCTCCTCGGGCATCAGACTGGATCCAAAAAGATTGAAATGGTTTCGTATTCCTCATCTCATGAATCTCCCTCAAGCATCGGACTGCATCCAGAAAGGTTAAAATGGCTTCAGATTTCTCCTCTCATGAATCTCCCTCAAGCATCAGACTGGATCCAGAAATGTTGAAATGGCATCAGATTCCTCATCTCATGAATCTCCCTCGGGTATCAGACTGGATCTAGAAAGGTTGAGATGGCTTCAGATTCCTCATCTCATGAATCTCCCTCGGGCATCAGACTGGATCCAGAAATGTTGAAATTGCTTCAGATTCCTCATCTCATGAATCTCCCTCGGGTATCAGACTGGATCCAGAAAGGTTGAAATGGATTCAGATTCCTTACCTCATGAATATCCCTCAGGCATCAGACTGAATCCAGAAAGGTTGAAATGGTTTCAGATTCCTCCTCTCATGAATCTCTCTCAAGCATCAGACTGGATCCAGAAAGGTTGAAATGGTTTCAGATTCCTCCTCTCATTAATCTCCCTCAAGCATCAGACTAGATCCAGAAATGCTGAAATGGCTTCAGATTCCTCATCTCATGAATCTCCCTCAGGTATCAGACTGGATCCAGAAAGATTGAGATGGCTTCAGATTCCTCATCTCATGAATCTCCCTCGGGCATCAGACTGGATCCAGAAATGTTGAAATGGCTTCAGTTTCCTCATCACATGAATCTCCCTCGGGTATCAGACTGGATCCAGAAAGGTTGAAATGGCTTCAGTTTCCTCATCTCATGAATCTCCCTCGGGTATCAGACTGGATCCAGAAAGGTTTAAATGGCTTCAGATTCCTCATCTCATGAATCTCCCTCGGGTATCAGACTGGATCCAGAAAGGTTTAAATGGCTTCAGATTCCTCATCTCATGAACCTCCCTCGGGCATCAGACTGGATCCAGAAAGGTTGAAATGGCTTCAGATTCCTCATCTCATTAATCTCCTCGGGCATCAGACTGGATCCAGAAAGGTTGAAATGGCTTTAGATCCTCATCTCATGAATCTCCCTCGGGCATCAAACTGGATCCAGAAATGTTGAAATGGCTTCAGATTCCTCATCCCATGAATCTCCCTTGGGCATCAGACTAGATTCACAAATGTTGAAATGGCTTCAGATTCCTCATCTCATGAATCTCCCTCGGGCATCAGACTGGATCCAGAAAGGTTGAAATGGCTTCAGATTCCTAATCTCATGAATCTCCCTCTGGCATCAGACTGCTTCCAGAAATATTGAAATGGCATCAGACTCCTCATCTCATGAATCTCCCTCGGGCATCAGACTGGGTCCATAAATGTTGAAATGGCTTCAGATTCCTCATCTCATGAATCTCCCCCGGGCATCTGACTGGATCCAGGAATGTTAAAATGGCTTTAGATTCCTCATCTCATAAATATTCCTTCAGGCATCAGACTGGATCCTGAAAGGTTGAAATGCCTTCAGATTCCTCATCTAATGAGTCTCCCTTGGGCATTAGACTGGATCCAGAAAGGTTGAAATGACTTCAGATTCTTCATCTCATGAATCTCCCCCGGGCATCAGACTGGAACCAGAAAAGTTGAAATGGATTCAGATTCCTCACCTCATGAATCTCCCTCGTGTATAAGACTGGATCCAGAATTGTTGAAATGGCTTCAGATTCCTCATCTCATGAATCTCCCTCGGGCATCAGACTGGATCCAGAAATGTTGAAATGGCTTCAGATTCCTCATCTCATGAATCTCCCTCGGGCATCAGATTGGATCCAGAAAGGTTGAAATGGCTTTAGATCCTCATCTCATGAATCTCCCTCGGGCATCAGACTGGATCCAGAAATGTTGAAATCGCTTCAGTTTCCTCATCTCATGAATCTCCCTCGGGTATCAGACTGGATCCAGAAAGGTTGAAATGGCTTCAGTTTCCTCATCTCATGAATCTCCCTCGGGTATCAGACTGGATCCAGAAAGGTTGAAATGGCTTCAGATTCCTCATCTCATGAACCTCCCTCGGGCATTAGACTGGATCCAGAAAGGTTGAAATGGCTTCAGATTCCTCATCTCATTAATCTCCCTCGGGCATCAGACTGGATCCAGAAAGGTTGAAATGGCTTTAGATCCTCATCTCATGAATCTCCCTCTGGCATCAAACTGGATCCAGAAATGTTGAAATGGCTTCAGATTCCTCATCCCATGAATCTCCCTTGGGCATCAGACTGGATTCACAAATGTTGAAATGGCTTCAGATTCCTCATCTCATGAATCTCCCTCTGGCATCAGACTGGATCCAGAAAGGTTGAAATGGCTTCAGATTCCTAATCTCATGAATCTCCCTCTGGCATCAGACTGGATCCAGATATATTGAAATGGCATCAGATTCCTCATCTCATGAATCTCCCTCAGGCATCAGACTGGTCCATAAATGTTGAAATGGCTTCAGATTCCTCATCTCATGAATCTCCCCCGGGCATCTGACTGGATCCAGGAATGTTAAAATGGCTTTAGATTCCTCATCTCATGAATATTCCTTTAGTCATCAGACTGGATCCTGAAAGGTTGAAATGCCTTCAGATTCCTCATCTAATGAGTCTCCATCGGGCATTAGACTAGATCCAGAAAGGTTGTAATGACTTCAGATTCTTCATCTCCTGAATCTCCCCCGGGCATCAGACTGGATCCAGAAAGGTTGAAATGGATTCAGATTCCTCACCTCATGAATCTCCCTCGGGTATAAGACTGGATCCAGAATTGTTGAAATAGCTACAGATTCCTCATCTCATGAATCTCCCTTGGGCATCAGACTGGATCCAGAAAGGTTAAAATGGCTTCAGATTCCTCATCTCATGAATCTCCCTCGGGGATCAGACTGGATCCAGAAAGGTTGAAATGGCTTTAGATCCTCATCTCATGAATCTCCCTCGGGCATCAGACTGGATCCAGAAATGTTGAAATGGCTTCAGATTCCTCATCTCATGAATCTCCCTCAGGCATCAGACTGGATCCAGAAATGTTGAAATGGCTTCAGATTCCTCATCTCATGAATCTCCCTCGGGTATCAGACTGGATCCAGAAAGGTTGAGATGGCTTCAGATTCCTCATCTCATGAATCTCCCTCAGGCATCAGACTGGATCCAGAAATGTTGAAATTGCTTCGGATTCCTCATCTCATGAATCTCCCTCGGGTATCAGACTGGATCCAGAAAGGTTGAAATGGATTCAGATTCCTTACCTCATGAATATCCCTCGGGCATCAGACTGAATCCAGAAAGGTTGAAATGGTTTCAGCTTCCTCCTCTCATGAATCTCTCTCAAGCATCAGACTGGATCCAGAAAGGTTGAAATGACTTCAGATTCTTCATCTCATGAATCTCCCCCGGGTATCAGACTAGAACCAGAAATATTGCAATGGCTTCAGATTCCTCATCTCATGAGTCTCCCTCGGGCATCAGACTGGATCCAGAAAGGTTGAAATGACTTCATATTCCTCATCTCATGAATTTCCCTCGGGTATCAGACTGGATCCAGAAAGGTTGAAATGACTTCAGATTCCTCATCTCATGAGTCTCCCTCGGGCATCAGACTGGATCCAGAAAGGTTGAAATGACTTCATATTCCTCATCTCATGAATTTCCCTCGGGCATCAGACTGGATCCAGAAAGGTTGAAATGACTTCAGATTCTTCATCTCATGAATCTCCCCCGGGTATCAGACTAGAACCAGAAAGGTTGAAATGGCTTCAGATTCCTCATCTCATGAACCTTCCCTCAGCTATCAGCCTGGATCTAGAAGGGTTGAAATGTCTTCAGATTCCTCATCTCATGAATCTTCCCTCAGCTATCAGCCTGGATCTAGAAGGGTTGAAATGTCTTCAGAATCCTCATCTCATGAATCTCACCTCCAGTATCGTACTGGATCCAGAAAGGTTGAAATGGCTTCAGATTCCTTATCTCCTGAATCTTCCCTCAGTCATCAGACTGGATCCAGAAAGGTTGAAATGGCTTCATATTCCTCATCTCCTGAATCTTCCCTCAGTCATCAGACTAGAACCATGAATATTGTAATGGCTTCAGATTCCTCATCTCATGAATCTCCCTCGGGCTTCAGCCTGGATCCAGAAAGGTTGAAATGACTCTCCTGCACGAGTAGATGGAGCCACTGCCGCAGCTGGACTCTGGGGTGTCTACTTATGACATCCCTAAGCTGTATATGGTGCCAGGCTGGCCTCTCACATCAGTTCCTTTTGTTCCTCAGCTGTTGACGCGGTTCCAGAGTTGCTGTATGCTGGAATTTCTAATGTTTGCTTTTGAAGTGCCTTTAGGAAATGTCTTCTCAAAAACCAGAATCTCTGAGGTGTGCCGTTGGAGTTTGAATCCTTCACACACCTCCAGATCTACTCACAGTTGTGGCTTCATCCATTGGAGAGCTGTGCAGGTCTGCAAGTGAACATTTTTCATGCTTTGGGGCTGTAACAAGCAAGTTAGTTGTCGCTTCTTCAGATTCTGTTCTCCAGGAAGGTACATATGGACGACTCCCTTCCACAGGAATTCTTACACTATGCTTGAGGCATTGAACATACCTCTCTTCATCTTGTTCTCGCTCCTGCTCACTGAACAGGCCTTCTGGTCGGTGGGCCCCTTTTCTGATTCCAGTGTTGGCTCTGGCTCTAGGTCCTACGCTTGAGGACATGAGCCGAGAGATGATGCCATCTCTGCGTCAGGTACTGCTGCACATACTTCTGATTTATCCATCTCCTGGTGCTGACTCCGCTCCAGTGGATGATGTACTCAGCCTTTGCTGGTTATGATCCATCCTCCAGCAGCTATAAATAGGGTTGGCCTAGGTCAAGTTAAAGTATCCTGGCCTGGTCAAATACAATACATATCCTACCTAACTCTGAACTTACCAACTTCATCAATAATAATCTAATTTCAGGTCCATCCCAATTTGGGTTCCGTGCGCATCATAGCACGGACCTAGCTCTTATTACATCTCCAGAAGAACTCAGACCGACCCTGGGCCATGGGGGAAATGTGGCCTTGATCCTTATTTCGGCCGCATTTGACATGGTCAACCACAATCGCTTGGTTGACCGTCTCGCCTCTGTCGGTGTTAAAGACCTGGCCACCATGGACCGAGCTCAATCAGTGGCTTTGGGGGACTTTTTCTCACCTTATTTTTCCTTGCCTTGTGGGGTGCCACAAGGGTCTTCACTAAGCCCCACCCTTTTCAGTCTATATGTTTCCGCACTGGCTGGTTCAATTAAGTCCTATGGATTCTCTCTGGTCTCATATGTTAACGATACTCAAATCACCGTATCAGTCATAGGCAAGCCAGAGACAATGGCTGCTAAGTCTCATGACTGTGTGCTCCACATAGGCAATTGGATGAGTGACAATTGTCTAAAACTAAACTCTTCAAAAACAGAGGTCCTACTGTTTGGCAAGAACCCCACCTTCTGGTCTTCCCACTGGTAGTCTTGTCAACTGGGCTCTCTTCCAAATCCCAGTGTAAAAGCCAAAATTCTGGGAGTGATTTTTGACACTAAGCTATCCTTTGAGGAACAGATTAATCATATTACATCCTCTTATTTTTTCATTCTGAAAATTCTTAGTAAGGTTCTCCCCTATATTTCCTCAGCCCTTCAGAAAACGGTAGTCATGGCACTCATATTCGAGACTCAACTACTGTAATGCGCTCTTCACCAGCTCACAAGAACGTTGCCTAAACAAGTGCCAGACCCTCCAAAACTCGGCAGCCCCCCTCCTTCTGGACATCCCTAGACACAAATCAGCATCTCAAGCTGCAGTTCAGCTACACTGGCTCCCTGTATCAAGTTTAAAGACGTGTGCATAGCTTTTAAGTCTCTTCACAGCCAGGGCCCCATTCAACTAACACACTACTTCAAACCCTACAATCCCTCAAGATCTCCCTGCTTCTCTGCTAGTGGAAACCTTATTGTCCCCAAATTCAAGAGTCAGATGGGGCAGGTAGAGCTTTGTCACATGTACAGTAAGGCTGTGCAACTCTCTTCCTCCAACCCCTAAGAAAGAATCAAATCTGTCTGATTTTAGGAAAGGCCTGAAAACCTGGCTATTTAATCAGTAAACCCGATTTCACTCCCCTAGATTTCCTACGCTGCACCTCAGAAGCTAGTGCCTAGCCACCTTAGGGTATTAGCTGCTCTTTAAAAATCCCTTTTCATTTAATTCTGCTAATAGTTATGGGCTTGGCTGTAAAAACTGTGGTTAATCACAACGATAATTTAGTAATTTAATTGGATGATAAGCATGTCATTTCATTCAATATAGAAAAATACAACAACACATCTAAATCACAATATTTACGTCTAAACCAGTTAAAAAACCTAACCCAAGCATACACTCATTCACTAAATTTTGCCTAATGACGCTTGATGAGTGGAACAGCTCTACAGAACACTGTGGTTCTTCATTTAACCATCCAGAGGCTCTTTCCCAAAGTTCCTTATCTCTCAGTCAATCTCTTAAATATCGACTGCGTTCTCATTGTTTTGGCAATTTCCAGTTTTGTGCCTTCACCAGGATAATAGATTGTATGACTGATGCAGAAGTTCTCCAAATTATGTTAATGGATATGTCTGCATGATTACATATTCCATTGTCTCTCTTTTTCTTTGATCCATCGATCCTATGGAAACATTTCCAACATCTCAACCAAGGCAAGCTTCTTGTTGGTCTCTGTTTGATTTTTTTTTTTAGGTCGAGCCTAGAGCAGCGCATGCGCTGCTCTAGGAAATCCACCTCTTGGAATCACTTCAGCTTCAGGAGAAGCTCGTGCATGTAGTGCTCACACGCCATTGGCCTTTGCGTCTGGCTTTAGCACGCAATTGGCCAAAGGCGTGTGGATGTCCCAGCTTTTAGGAAAATGTTCACTCCCAGAGCGTTTTGCTCTCGGGAGCCAGCATGACATCTGTTTTGTGTCACCTTTCACTTTCGCGGCCGTGGCTTTCTTTGTGGTCCCATTTATTACTTCCTGCTTTGGCTTTCTCTGGGCTGAGCTCTCGCGCTTCCCGGAGCCTTGTTTACTCTTTCCTGGCACTGATTTTAAGCTTGATTTGTAAGTGATCCAATAAGCAGAAATTATCTTCGCTATCCCTCTCCCTTCTCCACACCCTCGCTCGTCTTTTTAAGCAGAAATTAAACCTATGCTGCTATTTAGTGTTCGTGCGTTCTGAAGAGCTTCATCCTCTCCGCATGTTTTTTTAAAATCAAATCATGGCGAGTTTAAGGCGTTGCGTCTTTCCCTTGACACAAGTTTTGCTTGTTTACTGACAAAGCCTTTTATTGCTTTTGCCTGCTGCAGTTCTTGTTTACAAAAAGGGATGTGTGGTTTTACATGTCCGTTTTAATTCGACGAATAGGTTGAAAGGTACTACCTTCCTCGGAGCCTGTGGTGCTGTGATGAGCCTGACGTTAAAGCCCCGTCTTGAAACCCCTGATGGTTTTTTACTTACCACAACAGTGTTGGTGTACATTACAGCAGCAGGGGACGGGTCTTTATCAACAACTCAAAGGCCACCAGCAGCTCAACTGTACATGTTGCACCCGAATGGGTGGTCGTAAACTAGAAATGCCTTCTGCTTTACTGTCCTTATCGGAGAGAGACACCAGAGTTCGAGACCTAGACTTTGATCTGTTAAGACTCAGAGCTTGACACTCTCCAGTCATACACAATAGGGCCTTGATTTCCAACGCTCTAGGTTTCTCTAGGTCCGACATGGGATGTGCCTGACAAGGGCTGCGCAGGCGTTGGATGTGGTAGTGGCTTGACCGAGGGCGCAGGGTGCAGAATTCAATACATAAATATAATTTGTACAGAATATTCAGCCAAGAATTACCTTGTATGACTATATAAACATACATGACAGTGGCTATAAGCCCTCGTATGCAAGGAAAGGGTCCGGGCGTTCTAAAAAAACAAAATAAGTTGTTCCAAGTCCTTTCATCATTTGTCTGTCTTGGGTATTCTCCTATGTTGAGGTGAATATGCCTTCTATTGGTAAAACATAATTAATATATAGTACACGGGATGGATTTGCCATTGAGGCCTCTAGGGCGTCTTCAACGATAAATACAACACTGAATGCATTGCCGAGAATACTGCAATTTATGTTAATACTGAAGTGGGTATTGAGGTTATTTCCCCTGAAAGTGAATTTACTGTCGGTGTGGAACTCTTTTTCCCAGCTGATATAACAGATTTGATAAATATGCAGTTTATATGAGAACCCGGGCTGTTCCTAATCAGGGAAGGATATAAAAGCAAGCATTGGCATAGCCAATAGGTCTCACCTTTGGGACCTTATAAGTATTTAGTTTTGCAGTACAATATCCTTGATGCAACAACATCAACTGTTGCATGGCTAAACACTTATAAGGTCCCAAAGGCGAGACCTATTGGCTATGCCAATGCTTGTTTATATTTGCGTCAGTCTACCGTACCTAATTTTTGGTTTATTATGTCCTGAGGTATATCTAGACCTTGTGTGTGCTTTCCATCATAAATGTCATCTCTGTAAATAACCTCTTTATGGAAATCTGTGGGGTTTCTAACTTTGTGGAGGTGTAAACCACCCTCCTCGGCTTCCTCTGCTGCACCTGTGGGCCCACGGTGCCTGTGGGATCCTCGACGGTGACCCCATCGGCGGTCTCTCCCCTGGCACTAGTCAACCTGGTTGAAGCTATTGACTGTGTCCTGATCCTGACAGCCCCTCTTTTGCCTCTGAAGGCCTTTCCACTTTTTTCAGAGTTGGCGCCCGTACCAACATCACTCACAACATTCAAAGCCTCTTTCTGAGT
This sequence comes from Calotriton arnoldi, assembly GCA_963921515.1. NCBI lineage: Eukaryota > Metazoa > Chordata > Amphibia > Caudata > Salamandridae > Calotriton > Calotriton arnoldi. The sequence continues at coordinate 565,246 of CAWUFW010001266.1, read as the reverse complement.
TATCTAGAGACAGAGTGGTTGTGGACATAGCAGAATGCAAAGGGGAGTTCAGTATTGGGCTTCCTGCGCCCTGTTTAGGCCTCTGTTAAGGGCTTTCATGTTTAGGTCAGTAGTGAGACAGGCTCCCTTCACTCGCGTTCAGACTCTGATGACAGCCCCTATATGACTGTTCTCCTTTATGCATGCATATCTTCTGATAGTCACGTCTGTTTGGTGTGTTTCAGTATTATGGTTTGGTCAGTGTGCCCAACCTTTCTCTCGTTCTATCTGTGTCGTTGCTCCTCATGAATGTTTCTTTTTATGCTTTCTATACTCTTTCAGTTCCCTTATGCTGCCTAAGAGAGAAAATCAGGGGCTAATCTACCCATTTCATCTGCGTTTGACTGTCATATTGTTCATGTTGGCAGTGTTCTGTATTGCCTCAGCCCCGGGCTTGCAGCACTGGATGCTTTTTTTGTGTCCGCGTGACAAGTTTCTTGATTGAGTTATCTGCCACTCTCGTCTCCTGGGCAGTACTGCCGGTCTCATCTCCTGGACCTGGTGAGTACTGCCACTCTCGTCTCCTGGCGGGTACAGCCACTCTCGTCTCCTGGCGAGTACAGCCACTCTCGTCTCCTGGCGAGTACAGCCACTCTCGTCTCCTGGCGAGTACAGCCACTCTCGTCTCCTGGCGAGTACAGCCACTCTCGTCTCCTAGCGAGTACTGCCACTCTAGTCTCCTGGCGAGTACAGCCTCTCTCGTCTCCTAGCGAGTACTGCCACTCTGGTCTCCTGGTAAGTACAGTCACTCTCGACTCCTGGTGAGTACAGCCACTCATCTCCTGGTGAGTACTGCCACTCTCGTCTCCTAGCGAGTACTGCCACTCTATTATCCTGGCGAGTTCAGCCACTCTCGTCTCCTAGCGAGTACTGCCACTCTCGTCTCCTGGCGAGTACAGCCACTCTCGTCTCCTGGCGAGTACAGCCACTCTCGTCTCCTGGCGAGTACAGCCACTCTCGTCTCCTGGCGGGTACAGCCACTCATCTCCTGGCGAGTACTGCCACTCATCTCTTAGCGAGTACTGCCACTCTCGTCTCCTAGCGAGTACTGCCACTCTATTATCCTGGCGAGTTCAGCCACTCTCGTCTCCTAGCGAGTACTGCCACTCTAGTCTCCTGGTGAGTACAGCCACTCTCGTCTCCTGGCGAGTACAGCCACTCTCGTCTCCTGGCGAGTACAGCCACTCTCGTCTCCTGGCGGGTACAGCCACTCATCTCCTGGCGAGTACTGCCACTCATCTCTTAGCGAGTACTGCCACTCTAGTCTCCTGGAGAGTACTGCCACTCTCTTCTACTAGTGAGTACTGTCACTCTCGTCTACTAGTCAGTACTGTCACACTCGTCTCCTGGCGAGTACAGCCACTCTTGTCTCTAGGAGAGTACTGCCACTCTCGTCTCCTGGTGAGTATTGTGACTCTCGTCTCCTGGCGAGTACTGCCACTCTTGTCTCCTGGCGAGTACTGCCACTCTTGTCTCCTGGCGAGTACTGCCACTCTTGTCTCCTGGCGAGTACTGCCACTCTTGTCTCCTGGCGAGTACTGCCACTCTCGTCTCCTGGCGAGTACAGCCACTCTCGTCTCTAGGAGAGTATTGCCACTCTCGTCTCTTGGTGAGTATTGTGACTCGTGTCTTCTGGCGAGTACTGCCACTCCCGTCTCCTGGCGAGTACTGCCACTCTCGTCTCCTGGCGAGTATTGCCATTCTCCTCTCCTGTCGAGTGCCGCCACTCTTGTCTCCTGGCGAGTACTGCCTCTCTAGTCTCCTGGCGAGTACTGCCTCTCTCGTCTCCTGGCGAGTACTGCCACTCTCGTCTCCTGGCGAGTACTGCCACTCTCGTCTCCTGGTGAGTACTGCCACTCTCGTCTCCTGGTGAGTACTGCCACTCTCGTCTCCTGGCGAGTACTGCCACTCTCGTCTCCTGGCGAGTACTGCCATTTTCGTCTCTTGTCGAGTACCGCCACTCTCGTCTCCTGGCGAGTATTGCCATTCTCCTCTCCTGTCGAGTGCCGCCACTCTTGTCTCCTGGCGAGTACTGCCTCTCTAGTCTCCTGGCGAGTACTGCCTCTCTCGTCTCCTGGCGAGTACTGCCACTCTCGTCTCCTGGTGAGTACTGCCACTCTCGTCTCCTGGTGAGTACTGCCACTCTCGTCTCCTGGCGAGTACTGCCACTCTCGTCTCCTGGCGAGTACTGCCATTTTCGTCTCTTGTCGAGTACCGCCACTCTCGTCTCCTGGCGAGTACTGCCATTCTCGTCTCCTGGCGAGTACAGCCACTCTTGTCTCCTGGCGAGTACAGTCACTCTCGACTCCTGGTGAGTACAGCCACTCTCAGCTCCTGGCGAGTACTGCCACTCTCGTCTCCTGGCGAGTACAGCCACTCTCGTCTCCTGGCGAGTACCGCCACTCTAGTCTCCTGGAGAGTACTGCCACTCTCGTCTCCTGGCGAGTACTGCCATTCTTGTCTCCTGGCGAGTACTGCCATTCTTGTCTCCTGGCGAGTACTGCCATTCTTGTCTCCTGGCGAGTACTGCCACTCTCGTCTCCTGGTGAGTACTGCCACTCTCGTCTCCTGACGAATACTGCCATTCTCCTCTCCTGTCGAGTGCCGCCACTCTTGTCTCCTGGCGAGCACTGCCTCTCTCGTCTCCTGGCGAGTACTGCCTCTCTCGTCTCCTGGCGAGTACTGCCATTCTCGTCTCCTGGCGAGTACTGCCATTCTCGTCTCCTGGCGAGTACTGCCATTCTCGTCTCCTGGCGAGTACTGCCATTCTCGTCTCCTGTCGAGTACCGCCACTCTCGTCTCCTGGCGAGTACTGCCATTCTCGTCTCCTAGCGAGTACAGCCACTCTTGTCTCCTGGCGAGTACTGCCACTCTCGTTTCCTGGCGAGTACAGCCACTCTCGTTTCCTGGCGAGTACAGCCACTCTTGTCTCCTTGCAAGAACTGCCACTCTCATCTCCTTGCGAGTACCGCCACTCTCGTCTCCTGGCGAGTACCGCCACTCTCGTCTTCTGGTGAGTACAGCCACTCTCGTCTCCTGGTGAGTACTGCCACTCTCGTCTCCTTGCGAGTACTGCCGTTCTAGTCTCCTGACGAGTGCCGCCACTCTCGTCTCCTAGCAAGTACAGCCACTCTTGTCTCCTGGTGAGTACCGCCACTCTCGTCTCCTGGCGAGTACTGCCACTTGATTGTTACATGAGGTGAGGAATCTTAAGGTAGAAGTGTCCATCAGAATAACCAGTTCCTTCCCTTCGGTCATGCGTTTTCTGGTGGATACTCTCTCTAACTGCAGATTCATCCGCCCGCCCGCCTCCTGGTTCTGAGTGATCATATATGTTAATTCGGGGTCCCAGTTAGGTTTCTGCGCTGCATTCCTGGCAGCCTGTAAAGGTGTTAAAAAGAAGACTGGAACCGACGTCAAGGCACCTGGGTGGTGCCACACACAGCTCCTCCCTGTCACATCCGGGGAGGCACCAGAGTCGAGCGCGGCGCCAGAGCTACTTCAACTTTTCTGGATCCAGTCTGGCATCTCAGAGAGGTTCACGAGGTGAGGAATCTGCAGGTCGCTTCTCATTAGTGTAGGTGCTTGGATTGATGAGTTGCGTGTCTCTCAATTGTGGAACTATTGCATGCAGGTGTAGATGTGGGTAAATAGTTGTGGTCTGCGCTCCGGAAATTCCATCTCTTCATATAATGCATCTCAACAGGGACCATGTCACCGACACATCAGTGAAACTCTCATCCCAGTAAAAATGCACCCATTACAAAAAGCATGTCATTCCCCCATGCATCTCGTCTGATAGCCCCCCAATCAGATATTACAGCCTTCTGCTAGTACCCCCCCCCCCCTTGAGGCAATCACTCTAATATAATACAAGAGGGAGAGAAGCAGGCTGGGTGGCATTACAGCACAGTTCTTCCAGGTGCATTATGGGAGATGCAGTTCAGAATCCTAGTCACTTTACACTGTTTACAAAGAAGCAGAGTGCCCACCATGTGTGGGCGAAGCCAGTGCTTGTTTCTTCAGACATGTGTCTCTGGATTCTTGTCCTTCATCAGCAGTTTGGGGGTGCTTGAGATGCTGCTCAGTGTCTCTCCTGTCAAGTACCCCTCCAGTGCAGGTACACACCACAGATGTGTCAGCCCTGTAGCTCTGGGGGGAGCACAGCAGCCGAAGGGGGAGGGCAACACACTGCCTGGCACAACAGCACAGCTTTTCCAGATGCATTATGGTAGATGCAGTTCAGAATTAGTTAGCAACAGAAGAGGGCTGGCGCCGCCAGTGCTTACACGTCTGAACACAGTACTAGATTCCTCCAACTGTGAATGTACATGCCCCAATGAACTGCATTTACCATAATGCACTGGGGTGAATGGTGTTTTACATGCTAGCAGGGTGTCCCACCAACAACAAAGTGTGGCTCCTCCATGAGGGAGCTGTTGGGGCTGACAATCCATCTGGGATACATCTGAGCTAAAAGGGTTACTTGAACTAAGGAACTGAGACAATGTGTTAGGTACCCCCAAAAATAAAGCCGCTCCCTGGTAAGGAAAGCCAAAAGGCTTGAACCTTGTGTCCAGAGATGTCCACAGTGGTTGGGTCCATACTGGCTGGGGGATTTCCTCAACTAGGAGTTCAAATACTACAATGAACTGCATTTACCATGGTACACTTGGGCAAACTCATGCCACCACTGTGCTCCCACCTCCTCGTCTTTAATTGGTCAGTCATGCACCTGGAGCGTGCCTGTTTTCCTGTCTTTCCTGGAGGCCTGCCTGTGTAATATGCACATGGCCCTGCCTGTCTTTATCTGTTATTTTTGTCTGTCTTTGTATTCAGCATTTGCCTGTCACTTATGCAGGCACTCCTGTCTCCTGTGTCCAGCGTTTGTGTCTCATGCGTCCCCTGCCTGTCTTTGTGTGCAGTGATGGCATGTCTTGCATGCCCTGTCTGTCTCTGTGTGCTGTAGTGTCTGTGTGTCTCACATGCCCTGTCTGCCTCTGTGTGCTGCAGTGTTTGTGTCTCTCATGCATTACCTGTCTGTCTCTGTGTGCTGCTGCTGTCTGTGTGCCTCACATGCCCTGTCTGTCTCTCTGTGCTGCAGTTGTTACATGTCTCTGTGTGCTGCAGTGTTTGTGTGTCTCGCATGGCCTGCCTGTCTCTGTGTGCAGCAGTGTTTGTGTGTCTCGCATGCCCGGTCTGTCTCTGTGCTGCAGTGTTTGTGTCTCTCATGCATGCCCTGCCTGTCTCTGTGTGCTGCTGCTGTGTCTGTGTGTCTCGCATGCCCTGTCTGTCTCTGTGTACTGCAGTGTTTGTGTGTCTCACGTGCACGCCTGTACCCTGTGTCTCTGACCCCAGTTGTCTCTTCAGATAGTGGAGCGTCAGCTGGACTCTGCGCTAGTGCTTGAAGATGACGTTCGCTTCCAAGGGTTTTTCAAGCGCCGCCTCGCCCGCTTGATGGAAGACATCGCTAGTGTGGAGCTGGACTGGGACCTCATGTGAGTAGTATCTGCCTGCACCCAAGCACAGACATCTCTGAGGAGCAGGGGAAGAGAGACTAGTCCATGACGCCGGGGTCCAGTCCGTCCGGAGGTGGGTCCAGTCCGTCCGGAGGTGGGTCCAGTCTGTCCGGAGGTGGGTCCAGTCCGTCCGGAGGTGGGTCCAGTCCGTCCGGAGGTGGGTCCAGTCCGTCCGGGAGGTGGGTCCAGTCTGTCCGGGAGGTGGGTCCAGTCCGTCCGGGAGGTGGGTCCAGTCCGTCCGGAGGTGGGTCTGCAGGCTCCATCCGGAGGTGGGTCCAGTCCGTCTGGAGGTGGGTCCAGTACGTCAGGAGGTGGGTCCAGTACGTCAGGAGGTGGGTCCAGTCCGTCAGGAGGTGGGTCCAGTCCGTCAGGAGGTGGGTCCAGTCCGTCAGGAGGTGGGTCCAGTCCGTCAGGAGGTGGGTCCAGTCCATCAGGAGGTGGGTCCAGTCCATCAGGAGGTGGGTCCAGTCCATCAGGAGGTGGGTCCAGTCCATCAGGAGGTGGGTCCAGTCCATCAGGAGGTGGGTCCAGTCCATCAGGAGGTGGGTCCAGTCCATCAGGAGGTGGGTCCAGTCCATCAGGAGGTGGGTCCAGTCCCTCCGTGAAGTGGGTCCAGTCTGTCCGGAGGTGGGTCCAGTCTGTCCGGAGGTGGGTCCAGTCTGTCCGGAGGTGGGTCCAGTCTGTCCGGAGGTGGGTCCAGTCCATCCGGAGGTGGGTCCAGTCCGTCTGGAGGTGGGTCCAGTACGTCAGGAGGTGGGTCCAGTACGTCAGGAGGTGGGTCCAGTCCGTCAGGAGGTGGGTCCAGTCCGTCAGGAGGTGGGTCCAGTCCGTCAGGAGGTGGGTCCAGTCCGTCAGGAGGTGGGTCCAGTCCTTCAGGAGGTGGGTCCAGTCCATCAGGAGGTGGGTCCAGTCCATCAGGAGGTGGGTCCAGTCCATCAGGAGGTGGGTCCAGTCCATCAGGAGGTGGGTCCAGTCCATCAGGAGGTGGGTCCAGTCCCTCCGTGAAGTGGGTCCAGTCTGTCCGGAGGTGGGTCCAGTCTGTCCGGAGGTGGGTCCAGTCTGTCCGGAGGTGGGTCCAGTCTGTCCGGAGGTGGGTCCAGTCTGTCCGGAGGTGGGTCCAGTCCGGAGGTGGGTCCAGTCCAAAGGTGGGTCCAGTCTGGAGGTGGGTCCAGGAGGTGGGTCCAGTCCATCAGGAGGTGGGTCCAGTCTGTCCAGAGGTGGGTCCAGTCTGTCCAGAGGTGGGTCCAGTCTGTCCAGAGGTGGGTCCAGTCTGTCCAGAGGTGGGTCCAGTCTGTCCAGAGGTGGGTCCAGTCCATCAGGAGGTGGGTCCAGTCCATCAGGAGGTGGGTCCAGTCCATCAGGAGGTGGGTCCAGTCTGTCCAGAGGTGGGTCCAGTCTGTCCAGAGGTGGGTCCAGTCTGTCCAGAGGTGGGTCCAGTCTGTCCAGAGGTGGGTCCAGTCTGTCCAGAGGTGGGTCCAGTCTGGCCAGAGGTGGGTCCAGTCTGGCCAGAGGTGGGTCCAGTCTGGCCAGAGGTGGGTCAAGTCTGTCCAGAGGTGGGTCCAGTCCATCAGGAGGTGGGTCCAGTCCATCAGGAGGTGGGTCCAGTCCATCAGGAGGTGGGTCCAGTCCATCAGGAGGTGGGTCCAGTCCATCAGGAGGTGGGTCCAGCCCATCAGGAGGTGGGTCCAGCCCCTCCGTGAAGTGGGTTCAGTCTGTCCAGAGGTGGGTCCAGTCTGTCCAGAGGTGGGTCCAGTCTGTCCAGAGGTGGGTCCAGTCTGTCCAGAGGTGGGTCCAGTCTGTCCAGAGGTGGGTCCAGTCCATCAGGAGGTGGGTCTTGTCTGTCCGGAGGTGGGTTTGTCCGTCCGGAGGTGGGTCTTGTCCGTCCGGAGGTGGGTCTTGTCCGTCCGGAGGTGGGTCTTGTCCGTCCGGAGGTGGGTCTTGTCCGTCCGGAGGTGGGTCTTGTCCGTCCGGAGGTGGGTCTTGTCAGTCCATAGGAGGTGTGTCCAGTCCATCAGGAGGTGGTTCCAGTCCATCAGGAGGTGGTTCCAGTCCATCAGGAGGTGGGTCCAGTCCATCAGGAGGTGTGTCCAGTCCAAAGATCATCAGGTCCTTTTCATTCATCAGGAAGTCCTTTCCTTGGAGAAGGGCTTCAGTTGATGGAGTAGGGGTTCAGTCAATGGGTAGAGTGGTCTGTCCATGCAACGGGTCTACGAGTGCTGTCCATGGTGTAGAAGGGATCCATTCATTGAGCGGTGGTTCTGTCCATTCAACGGGTCTACGAGTGCGGCCCATGGTGCAGAAGGGTTCCATTCATTGAGCGGTGGTCCTGTCCATTCAACGGGTCTACGAGTGCGGCCCATGGTGCAGAAGGGTTCCATTCATTGCGCGGTGGTCCTGTCCATGCAATGGGTCTACCAGTGTTGTCCATGGTGTAGAAGGGTTCCATTCATTGCACGATGGTCCTGTCCATGCAACGGGTCTACGAGTGCTGTCCATGGTGTAGAAGGGTTCCATTCATTGCACGGTGGTCCTGTCCATTCAACGGGTCTACGAGGGTTGAAGGGTTCAATTCATTGCACGGTGGTCCTGTCCATTCAACGGGTCTACGAGTGCTGTCCATGGTGTAGAATGGTTCCATTCGTTGCTTGGGGATCCTGTCCATGCAACAGGTCTACGAGTACAGCCCATGGTGCAGAAGGGTTCAATTCATTGCGCAGTGGTCCTGTCCATGCAACGGGTCTACGAGTGCGGCCCATGGTGCAGAAGGGCTCAATTCATTGCACAGTGGTCCTGTCCATGCAACGGATCTAAGAGTGCTGTCCATGTTGTAGAAGGGTTCCATTCATTGCGCGGTGGTCCTGTCCATGCAACGGGTCTACGAGTGCGGCTCATGGTGCAGAAGGGTTCAATTCATTGCGCGGTGGTCATGTCCATGCAACGGATCTACGAGTGCTGTCCATGGTGTAGAAGCGTTCCATTCATTGCGCAGTGGTCCTGTCCATGCAACGGATCTACGAGTGCGGCCCATGGTGCAGAAGGGTTCAATTCATTGTGCGGTGGTTCTGTCCATGCAACGGGTCTACGAGTGCGGCCCATGGTGCAGAAGGGTTTCATTCATTGCACTGTGAGACTTGTCCATGCAACGGGTCTACGAGTGCTGTCCATGGTGTAGAAGTGTTCCATTCACTGAGCGGTGGTTCTGTCCATTCAACGGGTCTACGAGTGCGGCTCATGGTGCAGAAGGGTTCCATTAATTGAGCGGTGGTCCTGTCCATTCAACGGGTCTACGAGTGCGGCCCATGATGCAGAAGGGTTCCATTCATTGCGCGGTGGTCTTGTCCATGCAATGGATCTACCAGTGTTGTCCATGGTGTAGAAGGGTTCCATTCATTGCACGGTGGTCCTGTCCATGCAACGGGTCTACGAGTGCTGTCCATGGTGCAGAAGGGTTCAATTCATTGCGCAGTGGTCCTGTCCATGCAACGGGTCTACGAGTGTGGCCCATGGTGCAGAAGGGCTCAATTCATTGCGCAGTGGTCCTGTCCATGCAACGGGTCTATGAGTGCGGCCCATGGTGCAGAAGCATCCAATTCATTGCGCGGTGGTCCTGTCCATGCAACGGTTCTACGAGTGCGGCCCATGGTGCAGAAGGGTTCCATTCATTGCACTGTGGGACTTGTCCATGCAACCGGTCTACGTGTGCTGTCCATGGTGTAGAAAGGTTCCATTCATTGCACGGTGGTCCTGACCATGCAACGGATCTACGAGTGCGGCCCATGGTGCAGAAGGGTTCAATTCATTGCGCGGTGGTCGTGTCCATGCAACGGGTCTACGAGTGCGGCCCATGGTGCAGAAGGGTATCATTCATTGCACTGTGGGACTTGTCCATGCAACGGGTCTACGAGTGCTGTCCATGGTGTAGAAGGGTTCCATTCATTGCACGGTGGTCCTGTCCATGCAACGGGTCTACGAGTGCGGCCCATGATGTAGAAGGGTTCAATTCATTGCGCGGTGGTCCTGTCCATGCAACGGATCTACGAGTGCTGTCCATGGTGTAGAAGGGTTCCATTAATTGCGCGGTGGTCCTGTCCATGCAACGGATCTACGAGTGCGGCCCATGGTGCAGAAGGGTTCAATTCATTGCGCGGTGGTCCTGTCCATGCTGCAGGTCTACGAGTGCGGCCCATGGTGCAGAAGCATTCAATTCATTGCGCTGTGGTCCTGTCCATGCAGCTGGTCTACGAGTGCGGCCCATGGTGCAGAAGGGTTCAATTCATTGCGCGGTGGTCCTGTCCATGCAACGGGTCTACGAGTGCGACTCATGGTGTAAAAGGGTTCCATTCCTTGCGTGGTGGTCCTGTCCATGCAACGGGTCTACGAGTGCGGCCCATGGTGCAGAAGGGTTCCATTCATTGCACTGTGGGACTTGTCCATGAAGCAGGAACTCCTATTCAGGGGAAGGGGGATTGTCTTTCTTGAAGCTGGTGGTTCTATCCATGTAGAGGGGTCCTACTCATGGGTCAATGGTCCTGTTCATGAAGAGGAGCGTTGTTACAACTGGGATCCTAACTCACCGTAGACAGTGGACTGGCCTCTTAGACACACATCTATAGACGTGAAGGAGTGGGGTTTCTTGAATCTCAATCTCTTAGTTAAATCATCAAATATTATCCATGAGTGGTAGCATGGACCTTTGATCCTCGACTTGAAGTGTAAGAAAGGAGCTAACATGAGCAATACATTCCAAGTAGAGTGAACCCAGTGTGGCTCCACAAGAACAATAGAGAGAATGGTGTCCAACCCTTTAGGGTTTTATTAATAATTTAATCCAGGTTATATCAGTTAGCAAAACTGAAGAAAATATATTGTACGAGGTTACATATTTAAATGATCATGCAGTCTGAATTTATAGATTATGAGAAAGAAAATACAAAGTAGTATTACATACAGAAAACAAAAAATCACTCAAGCAGGTTCCATAAAGGAACTTCCCTATTCAAAGCATAGTATCGAAAGTGGTATGAGGGAATTCTATAAGGAAGGCGTCAGCAAAGAGTGTGAACATTCAAACATGAAGCTAAACCCTATGGTCGGGAAATCAGCAAAGCTGTGGAGAGGTCTTCTCTCAGCCAAAGTCAGGAAAGGGTCTGATCTGCTAGTCTAACGAGCACACAATTCAAGCATGAAAGAAGATTCTAGAAAACTTCTTATCACTTTTCACCCAATGAAACAATGAGAAGGCAGTGTTCTCGGAGAAGGTAGACCTCCTAGTTTCCCAGCTTCCAACAAATAAGCAATTGTCTGGGCAACCTTGGATGTAACAGCCGTCCGGTCTGCCTGGGCCAGGATGGTTTCTCCCACAGTCTCTGTCTCTATAACCGAAGCCAAATTTTAATTAAGAAGATCAGTCCCCCCCCCCCCCCCCCGAGTCTAATAAAGTGAACAATAAGTCTTGTAACTTAACGAGCACGTTGATAAGGCACCTGCAGAGGTGAGAAAACAAAACACTTGCAAAACATTTTATCAATCGTAACATGTTCACTAAGGCCTGGTTACAAGTTAAGACAACATTAGGCTCAAAACAGGTTCTAAATAGATACAGTTAACATAAATGATTATATCAAATACAGTTTGAAAAGAGCATACATCTTATTTCAAGATGAGTGGGTACATTTAGTATAATTCAACTAAATATACGGTGGCTCTCACTAAAGTGCATATATATAGCCACTTACTATTTATTGATTAATGAAATGCAGACAGATTAATACAGTTAAACACATGTTGAGCATATTAGGGGGGTGGGCAGTAAATTACACTGCTCCAGATGGGAAGGTAGTCTGCTTTTAGTCCTCGTGATCGTCCCCCAGGTGGCTTCGGAGCTTCAGTGACAACGTCAGTGAAGGGATTTCCCCCTCTGCAGCGGGTAACCTTGAGAAAGTAAACACAAGGAGATGATGGACGGAGCGCTGAAACCTTTCAGACACTCACCCCCAGTCATAGATCTGGGTTGAATCCGCGAGCTAAAGAACGATGATGGATTCAAACCAGATCTGTGACTGGGGGTGAGTGTCTGAAAAGTTTCAGCGCTCCGTCCATCATCTCCTTGTGTTTGCTTTAACCTTGAGAAAGTGTCATTGTTTCTTAGTAGAAAGCATTGCTAGCCTTAGATCTATTCCTTCCCTAGATGGTCGCATTACCAGTGTTTGTTGATAGAGTTTCCCAATCCAAGATGGAGTTTACATTCTTTCCTTTGGTGTTCCATGTTGCCTGCCCTAGACCGTGTAAGGAGGCTGAAATCAGAGAAGGTTGTATAACAATGAGACCACAGTTTCAGGAGTAGGTGTGGGTTCTCTGGTAGCGATGAGCACCCCGCCCTACTCCTCGTCCACTCACTTCAGCCCCTACATCTGTGGCAACAAACCATGGGGTGTATTTACAAGAACTGACGCATCGGCATCGATGCCTCAGATTTCTTGCATCTGCCGCAAATGCCCTAACGACACCATGGATGCTCTGCATTTACAATACAGGGCGCAAAGATTCACGGATGTGGCGGAAATTCTGACGCATCTTTTGCCGCTAAAGTGATGCATTGCTGGAGTTGATCGTAGGACTTGCGCAACTTCAGCAATGTGTCAGGACACAAAGACGAGTCCCATGTTAAAACCCCTGCATCAAACCTTTCGCCTGGTTTGAGACGGCGTAGGAATTTTGACGCAGACAAGTTGTAGAGTGACGCAGTGAAAAGTTGTACATTTCACTGCATCAGTTCTATGAGGCGTTTAAGGTGGGAACGCCTACCCTGCATACATTATACCTGGTGCAGGTATAATGTGACGCACACCTCTACAAACTGACGCATTGGACCCAATGTGTCTATTTGTAAATATGGAGCAGTGTGGAGCACTGCTTGCTTCGAGCTGAGTAAAAAGAAATGACGCTGCGGTGGCGCTAGCTCTTTGTAAATATGCCCCCATGTCCTTCTCCGTCAGGGCTGTGAGTCCGAGCTAACAGACCTTGCCTTATCTCTGACACAGTCTAAAAGTTCAGGCACGGCTTGTTCAGGGCGTCACCTGTCCCTATGCTACACTCTGACGTGAGAGGCATGCTCTGTCTCTTTTGGGTTGGGTAGGGATATCACCCCATCTTGTCTCTGACAGGAAAAGGGTTTCTGGGGTCCTGATGTCTGAGGTAAGTGACCTTGTCTCCTCTCTGTTGGGGCAGGAAGGTCAGGGTCCTTCAGTCGTGTCTTCTTTCACTGCTCAACCAGGGCAGTGAGTTGAGGTCAGACTCTGAGTCTGGATACAGTGAGTTAATTTCCCTCAGTCTGCATTATAATTAGGGCTCCCGGTTTTATGGTAATTGTTTTTTTTGTTTTAACATTTCCATCTGTATTTATCCATATTTATTTTTTGGTCTTATTGGTATTTAGCCATATTTATTTCATGTTTTGAGAATAAATAGAGTCGTAAAATGGTATATTGCCACTTTTATTTAACTCTTAGACGTGCACTCAAACATGGGTTCCTGTTGCGTTTTAGCAAACTAAGCCACCACATATGACAAAACACTCCACCCACCGGTACATATTGGCATAATACTACAAATATATGTTAAAATATGCCTGTATTTAAGGAAATATCCTGTTTTATAACTCCCCATGCTGTCTATTTGCTCTGACTTTGCCTAGAATTCATGAAAGACAGCCTGAAGAGTCTCTTACAAAAAGCACAATTTCAGCATTTTTCCTCTTATAAAAATACATACAGGAAACACATTGTTTTCTGTCTGTAATTATCTGCAAAAATCGGAAAAAACAGAAAACTGGGAGCCTTAACTATAATGTCTCAGTGTCTGCCTCTTAGAATGGTTTTGCAGTCTTGACAGTGAGATGCCGGTTCAGGGGTCAAAGGTTGGGGCTGCCCTGGGTTAGCACTCCCTGGGTTTCAGGGTCCCTTTCATAGGTTCCACAGTTCCTGTGTTGCGTCACCAGCACCAGTGTTTCAATGCCTAGAGCTAGGAGGGGCTTGTGAGTGTTGTTTATCTCTGACCCTTCCTCTGCCCTCTGCAGCTACCTGGGACGGAAGCAGGTGACGACAGAGCCAGAGACCCCAGTGGAGGAAGTGCGTCACCTGGTCATCGCAGACTACTCCTATTGGACGTTAGCCTACGTCATCTCACAGCAGGGAGCCCAGAAGCTGCTCAACGCAGAACCTCTGTCCAGGATGCTGCCGGTGGACGAGTTTCTGCCCATCATGTATGACAAGCACCCAAAGTGAGTACTGGCCGCGGAGTGGGGCGCCGGGGCTCTGCCCATCATGTATGACAAGCACCCACAGTGTGTACTGCCCGCAGAGCGGGGCACTTGGGCTCTGCCCATCATGTATGACAAGCACCCAGACTGAGTACTGGCCACTGAGCGGGGTGCCGGGGCTCTGCCCATCATGTATGACAAGCGCCCAAAGTGAGTACTGGCCGCTGAGCGGGGCTCCGCTCATCATGTATGACAAGCGCCCAAAGTGAGTACTGGCCCGGAGAGCAGGGCTCCGGGGCTCTGCCCATCATGTATGACAAGCGCCCAAAGTTGTCGTGTAGTTCCTATAGTACCCATGCAGGACCTGCGCGTTTGGATAACATAAACTGTGGGATTGGTGGCAGACTGGTTCCATGCACCCCCACCGAGAATGTTAGCCTGTTTGCATTAGCTAGCTCACAGTGCCACTAGTGTCTCCTCTTATCGGGGAGAGAATAGTTTCTGGCAACCTCAGAACATGACAACCCTGATCCCTCAGGATCGTGGAAACAATGTACTACTTTTCACTCAGTCACTCGTGCTTACTTAGTTTATCTCAGAGAGTTACACAGAATAAACAGTCTGGGCGTTTCAATAAGGGTTTATTGAACAGTAGTTATTCTCGTGTAAAATATATGAGCTGCAACAACCATTAGACAGTAGCAGAGATATATGATTAGCAGTACAGTGAATATAAATGGATAGTACAGTTCTACCATCTTGCAATAAGCATGAATAAATACATGAATATAAAATGCATTGATAAAAGTGTGCGTACTCCTATGATGCCTATCTGGATGTACCTAAGTGTACCTAGCATGTGAGTAGGTGTAAGCCAAGAATCCCTCTAGGATTTAGTCGAACCCCATTACCCGAAGTATGAGAATGTAGGAGTCTCTCTTGGTCTCGAGTTGGACACCCTACGAGGGATGTTCAGACCACTGTCAGCTGGAGCGTCTGCATGCAGGAGCCTCAGCATCTCTGGTCAGTGTGTCGGCCTGGAAGTCTCGGTTCCCTCTAACTAACACTATCAAGAAGTGCTGTATTTATACAGAAAGTATCTAGGGCTCCTTTGTCCCTTGTTGCTTGTATTAGCCATTGTTGGATGTGAGGATGACGTATGGGATGAACCGTGTACGTAGATATGGGGAGGAAGGTGGTGTAGCCCCAGCCTGGTTTCCAAGAACCCTTATGAATATTCATTCATACTGTGTCAGTCTAAAGATGAAGTCGTAGAACGCCATTGTTCAGGGAAACCCTCCTTCTGCGCCCAGGACTAGAACTAGGTAAAGGTTCAATCCTTAAAGACTCATTACTGTGTAGTGTAGGGGAGGTGATGTAGGTGAAAGGGTATGATGTTACCCGGGCCTATATTAAGGTTCCTATATGAAACATAGGAAAGTGAGTACTGGCCCGGGGAGCGGGCCCCGGGGCTCTGCCCATCATGTATGACAAGCACCCAAAGGGAGTACTGGCCACGGAGTGTGGCGCCGGGGCTCTGCCCATCATGTATGACAAGCACCCAAAGGGAGTACTGGCCACGGAGTGTGGCGCCGGGGCTCTGCCCATCATGTATGAAAAGCACCCAAAGTGAGAAGCTGCCCGGGGGGCGCTGGGGCTCTGCCCACCAACAGGTTTCTGCCCATCATGTATGACAAGCACCCAAAGTGAGTACTGGCCTGTGGAGCGGGGCGCTGGGGCTCTGGCATCATGTATGACAAGCGCCCAAAGTGAGTACTGGCCCAGGAGCGGGGCGCCGGGGCTCTGCCCATCATGTATGAAAAGCACCCAAACTGAGTAACTTCCCGCGGAGCGGGCGCTGGGGCTCTGCCCATCATGTATGACAAGCACCCAAGGTGAGTAACTGCCCACGGAGCGGGGCTTTGGGGCTCTGCCCCTCATGTTTGACAAGCACCCAAAGTGAGTACTAGCTGCAAAGCGTGCGCCGGGGCTGTGCCCATCATGTGTGACCAACACCCAAAGTGAGTACTGGCCGCGGGGTGCTGGGGCTCTGCCCATCATGTGTGACAAACACCCAAAGTGAGTACTGGCCGCGGAGCGGGGTGCTGGGGCTCTGCCCATCATGTGTGACAAACACCGAAAGGGAGTACTGGCCCGGGGAGCGGGGCGCTGGGGCTCTGCCCATCATGTGTGATAAGCACCCAAAGTAAGTACTGGCCCGGGGAGCAGGGTGCTGGGGCTCTGCCCATCATGTGTGACAAGCACCCAAAGTGAGTACTGGCCGCAGAGTGGGGTGCTGGGGCTCTGCCCATCATGTGCGACAAACACCGAAAGTGAGTACTGGCCGCGGAGCGGGGCGCCGGAGTTCTGCCCATCATGTATGACAAGCACCCAAAGTGAGTACTGGCTGTGCAGCGGGGCACCGGGGCTCCGCCCATCATGTATGACATTCACCCAAAGTGAGTAGTGGACGCGGAGCGGGGCGCCCGGGCTCTGCCCATCATGTGTGACAAACACCCAAAGTGAGTACTGGCCACGGAGCGGGGCACCGGGGCTCTGCCCATCATGTGTGACAAACACCCAAAGTGAGTACTGGCCGCAGAGCGGGGTGCTGGGGCTCTGCCCATCATGTGTGACAAACACCGAAAGTGAGTACTAGCCACGGAGCGGGGCGCCGGGGCTCTGCCCATCATGTATGACAAGCACCCAAATACAGTACTGGCCCGGGGAGCGGGGCGCTGGGGCTCTGCCCATCATGTGTGACAAGCACCCAATGTGAGTACTGGCCACGGGGCGCTGGGGCTCTTCCCATCATGTGTGACAAGCACCCAAAGTGAGTACTGGCCGCGTAGTGGGGCGGCGGGGCTCTGCCCATCATGTATGACAAACACCCAAAGGGAGTACTGGCCGCAGAGCGGGGTGCCGGGGCTCTGCCCATCATGTGTGACAAGCACCCAAAGTGAGTACTGGCCCGGGGAGCGGGGCGCTGTGGCTCTTCCCATCATGTGTGACAAGCACCCAAAGTGAGTACTGGCCGCGGAGTGGGGCGGCGGGGCTCTGCCCATCATGTATGACAAACACCCAAAGTGAGTACTGGCCATGGAGCGGGGCGCCGGGGCTCTGCCCATCATGTGTGACATTCACCCAAAGTGAGTACTGGCAGTGGAGCGGGGCGCCGGGGCTCTGCCCATCCTGTGTGACATTCACCCAAAGTGAGTACTGGCAGTGGAGCGGGGCGCCGGGGCTCTGCCCATCCTGTGTGACATTCACCCAAAGTGAGTACTGGCAGTGGAGCGGGGCGCCGGGGCTCTGCCCATCATGTGTGACATTCACCCAAAGTGAGTACTGGCCGCGGAGGGGGGCGCCGGGGCTCTGCCCATCATGTGTGACAAACTCCCAAAGTGAGTACTGGCCGTGGTGCAGGGTGCCGGAGCTCCGCCCATCATGTGTGACAAACTCCCAAAGTGAGTACTGGCCGTGGAGCGGGGCGCTGGGGCTCTGCCCATCATGTGTGACAAACACCGAAAGTGAGTACTGGCCGCGGAGTGGGGCGCCGGGGCTCTGCCCATCATGTGTGACAAACACCCAAAGTGAGTACTGGCCACAGAGCGGGGTGCTGGGGCTCTGCTCATCATGTGTGACAAGCACCCAAATTGAGTACTGGCCTGGGGAGCGGGGCGCTGGGGCTCTTCCCATCATGTGTGACAAGCACCCAAAGTGAGTACTGGCCACGGAGTGGGGCGGCGGGGCTCTGCCCATCATGTATGACAAACACCCAAAGTGAGTACTGGCCATGGAGCGGGGCGCCGGGGCTCTGCCCATCATGTGTGACATTCACCCAAAGTGAGTACTGGCAGTGGAGCGGGGCGCCGGGGCTCTGCCCATCCTGTGTGACAAACACCCAAAGTGAGTACTGGCCGCGGAGGGGGGCGCCGGGGCTCTGCCCATCATGTGTGACAAACTCCCAAAGTGAGTACTGGCCGCGGAGCAGGGCGCCGGGGCTCTGCCCATCATGTGTGACAAACTCCCAAAGTGAGTACTGGCCGTGGAGCGGGGCGCTGGGGCTCTGCCCATCATGTGTGACAAACTCCCAAAGTGAGTACTGGCCACAGAGCGGGGTGCTGGGGCTCTGCTCATCATGTGTGACAAACACCCAAAGTGAGTACTGGCCCGGAGAGCGGGGCGCTGGGGCTCTGCCCATCATGTGTGACAAGCACCCAAAGTGAGTACTGGCCCGGGGAGCGGGGCGCTGGGGCTCTGCTCATCATGTGTGACAAGCACCCAAAGTGAGTACTGGCCCGGGGAGCGGGGCGCTGGGGCTCTGCCCATCATGTGTGACAAGCACCCAAAGTGAGTACTGGCCCGGGGAGCGGGGCGCCGGGGCTCTGCCCATCATGTGTGACAAGCACCCAAAGTGAGTACTGGCCCGGGGAGCGGGGCGCTGGGGCTCTGCCCATCATGTGTGACAAGCACCCAAAGTGAGTACTGGCCGCGGGGTGCTGGGGCTCTGCCCATCATGTGTGACAAACACCCAAAGTGAGTACTGGCCGCAGAGCGGGCGCCGGGGCTCTGCCCATCATGTATGACAAACACCCAAAGTGAGTACTGGCCGCAGAGCGGGCGCCGGGGCTCTGCCCATCATGTATGACAAACACCCAAAGTGAGTGCTGGCTGTGCAGCGGTGCGCAGGGGCTCTGCCCTGCAGCAGGTCTGTGTTCCCCAAGAATCAAAGTATCCCGGATGTCTTAAAAGTATAGCTGCTCAGCTCTACCCTGTCACTTTATTTGTTGTTGTTAAACTTCTCTCCAGAGTTCAATCTTGTGTATAGTGCCAATATCGGCAACACTCAGTTCTCATACAGCAACATACATAAATAAACCACACAACACCTTTTTAGTGGAGAAATTTGCTGCAGGTTTATTTGCATAACCAATATGCCAACATGGTGGGTTATCTTACGGGCGATCCCAGGGCAGGCCAGCCCCTATGCTGCCTGCCCGTCTGATGAGCCAACTTGCACCGTGGCCGTTGCCAACCGGTGGTTACCAATTATTGGGAGAGGCCACCTCTCCCATCAGTGGACCGCCAGTCCACTCCCTTACTCACGCCCCCGACCGGTGGGCGGAGCGTTCCAGGCAGCCCCCGGTTGCTCAGACCCACAACCGCCCGTAGGGCTAACGGGGCGCCGTAGTTCTTCCAGGGGACCCGCTAAACATCCCTGGGTATCCTTGGCTTAGCACCCTTGTTGTGCTGCTGCAATATAGTACCCTTCTGTACCTTGCAGACTCTGGATCGCCCTGGAACTCCTCCTGCAACACAAAACAATAAGTTAGATTCTTCCCCTCCCCGTACTACCCTTTGGCCGTCCGCAGGGTAAGCGGTAGGGTGGGACACAGCGAGACGGGTAGCGGTCAAGAGACCGTACAGTGGGCGGGGGAAGGCTTTTGTACCCCTGTCCCCTCCCACGGCCGGAAGTGACGCGGCCAGCAGACCCCCTGGTCCCTAGCCCAGGGAGCCTAGTGAGCGGACTTCTGTGCCTTCATGTGGCACTAAGGCGGCCGCCCTTTGGAGGGTCCCCTACGTGGCCCCCTGAGCAGCCTTGGCATAGTGCCAATATCGGCAACACTCAGTTCTCATACAGCAACATACATAAATAAACCACACAACACCTTTTTAGTGGAGAAATTTGCTGCAGGTTTATTTGCATAACCAATATGCCAACATGGTGGGTTATCTTACGGGCGATCCCAGGGCAGGCCAGCCCCTATGCTGCCTGCCCGTCTGATGAGCCAACTTGCACCGTGGCCGTCGCCAACCGGTGGTTACCAATTATTGGGAGAGGCCACCTCTCCCATCAGTGGACCGCCAGTCCACTCCTTACTCACGCCCCGACCGGTGGGCGGAGCGTTCCAGGCAGCCCCCGGTTGCTCAGACCCACAACCGCCCGTAGGGCTAACGGGGCGCTGTAGTTCTTCCAGGGGACCCGCTAAACATCCCTGGGTATCCTTGGCTTAGCACCCTTGTTGTGCTGCTGCAATATAGTACCCTTCTGTACCTTGCAGACTCTGGATCGCCCTGTAACTCCTCCACAGCTCTGGGGGTGGCCACCGTCACCACCAGGGCCCCCCACCAAGGCAGATATCCTATCTACATCCTGTTGCTTCCAAGGCCTCCCCAAGGTCCAGCAAATTAAGTCCATGCCTACCCTTGAGAAGTGAACCTCATCCACTTCCCAGCATCCAGTAGACTTGGCCTGAAGTAAACCATGCCAGATGAAGCCAAATCCCCTTTGTTCCGTGCATTTACGCATGGCGCTGTTCACTCTCCTACGTGATATCTCAATGGCGTCTCCAGATCGGGCTCCTTGCCAAACTGGGCGAGGTAAAGTTTAAGACCACCACAGTTCACATGCCCCAAGCTGAATGCTCAACTGACACATGATGTCCCTCATGTCTTGGAGCATTACTCTCCTCCCCAGGGTCGTCAGGTCATTCCTTCCCAAATGTATGACCAGAATATGAGGTAGACCGATCCCTCCCCCAAGTCTCTGCTGCAGCTTCTTCATCAGCTCGTTCCAGCGCATACCCGGGTAACCCAGCCACGTTAACTCTGTGGCGGAGGAGCCATGACGCCACTTTCCTATCTCAGCCCACCGTGCCACTCTAACGATGCATGGATGGCCAATTACCCAGACCTTGGTTCCTGGTAAATACGGAGATGTTGTGTTTGAAAACCATATATATAGTTACGTTTATATTCTAATAGTCTACAATTGCACAACAAAACCACATCACTGCAACATCAGTTGGCAAACCGGGCCAAAACCGAACACCTATAAACACCTTGCTTTCGGTTGCAACATAGGACATACGAGTCCTGTCGCCATATCGTCCCGCACAAGGCCTTATATATCGTTTGTAGCATTGCGAGTCCCAGCGCCCTACCTGCTTAATACGCTCTGGCGCATCCCTGATAGAAAGGCTGTGATTGCCACCCCCAACCCTGCCGGAGTGGCTGCTGAATCTCTCAACTCCCACTGTCTGTCCTGACTATTGCAAGCATGCCTGCATGATGTGGTCTACTTGATACTTTGTAACCGGAGACCCATCCTCATGCACCAGGAGGTACACCGCAATCACCTGGCGGAGGGCCAATAAGCCTTGCCCAAGAGCAAAGGGCAGTACCTAGTGTCCCCAAGCCCCTGTAACAGGACTACTCTCCCTTCGCCTGCCTGATCAGTTTTAGACTGTCTCACCACTATCCTGAGACATGATGTGCTAATGGTAACGTCCTTGATATTCAATGCCACCCCGAGGTGTCCTGCTTGGATCGCCACTAGCTCCCCAACATCAGCTCCATCAAAATCAGCCAACCACCCCCCAGGTGGAGTCTACACCCCCACACTTCTGACAGTGTAACACGCGATCATGCCTCCTGTTCAGTTGAAGATAGTAATTCTTGGTGCTGACAACCCCAGGGGCCTAATACTGGGCTGTCTATATGCGCCCCAGGATGACCTAAATCAAACGGTTTGGTGTGGATGGGTGTCAACATTGCCTGGCTGAAGTGCAATACCTTTGACAAGCAACTCAGGGCAATAGGTGCCCATACAGGTAGAAGTTAGCGTAACAAGCCCGCCTTGCTTCCTCTCCTCCAGTTATCCGTGTATGGCGCTTATGGAGCCTGTCCCTCAGAATATGCCAGTCACCACCCCAGGTGACGTCTTGCCCTCCCAAACTTCTGCTAGTATACCAGGGAGCCGACAAGACAGTGGGACAGGCGGGGACTATATGTGTGATTACCTGCCCCTTACTTGAATACTGGGAAGGCAAATGTTCATTAATACTTTGTAGCCCATGTGTGCCTTACCCAGGGTTTCACCAAATTTTTTGAACCGTAGCACACATGTTGGATGACAACTTCTACAACGTGCCTGGCTGCCAAGGCTATAGGGCGGGCGACATTTACCGCAAAGTCTCTCGCTTTCTACACTGTTGTGTGAGCCCGGTACCTACACAAAAACCTATACAATTTCCGTTTCTGACTGTAATTAGGAGTACTTTCACCCCATGGTATCTTTGTCGCTGCAAAAACTGTTTATAGTTACTCAACTCAAAAGGCACTCGTTTTAACGACCTCAGGAGGATGAATTGCTAGGTGAACCTACCAGGATCTGACCTTCTGACCAAGCGGTCGAACGCAAGCCCCTTTCAGTTCTGCCGCTCCCCAGGCCTGTGCAATTGTATCCCAGGGCCGACTTCTGGTACCTGTACCATTACTAGGACATGCCCGAGCTAGAAACCCCATCTAGAAGGCCTGCCAACAGGCTGACCACCTCCAACACTGGAGTGTCACGCAGCCACTCCGTAGCCAGGATACTAAACCAGGTATAGATGTATCCAAAGACCCATCTCTTAGCGCCTGCCTGCCGCGCTGACCCCCGCTGAAGGAGTTTGCGCGGGATGTCCTGGTAGACCACATGGTGGGGACTGGCCTGAGTCTCCCTGCCCAGAACAACCACTGACACCATACACAGCTAATGCTCACTGACCTGAACGCGGGGAGATGCACTGGCCAATCCTTGGACCAACAGACCTCAAACCCCAAACCAGGTAACCTGCCACAAACACTCTGACATTGCCCTTATGGTCACCCCGCCTTCCCCGAACCGGACTGCTGGGAGCACAGGCCCCAACTTCGCTGACCACCGGCGACAGGACAGCCGTGCTCATGCCAAAACCGAGCGACACAAGCTACCCCAACGTGGCACAGGTCCCTTGCCAGGTTACTCCCCTTAATGCGCACCTACTACAGGAGCCTGAAATAGTTCCTGTGATCTGCATTGTAAATTAGTCAAAGATGCACCTTTGATCTGGCAGCTGATAAAGTTAATTAAGCCTGCCAATACTCCGCTCAGAGCACCCCGCTAGATAATGGCTTCCCTTGAAAAGGCGGAGCCAACAGACCTCCAAGCACCAAAGGCTGTACATCGGAGTACAGCTCTAGTCTAACAGATGCCCCTTGCATCAGATATCAACCATACCACACCTGGCTGAAAGCTGCTCAGTGCTTCTGATGCATCGGCGCTCCCTGACCCCCGCAAGCTTCACCCTGATAAAATCCGCTCGTGACTGGGGCATACCAGTGTGATTAAAGCACAAGACATGCTTGCCCGACGTTAGCTCTTCAACCAGGCTCCCCCGCAAGAGCCCTTCACAAACCATGTGGCCTAAAACATTCGTCCTGTGGGGCGGTTGCAAAAGGACTGCACTCAACCCCTATCCCTTCTCTACCAATGTTATAAATGGCGTTAACGGTTGGGAACGGTGTGCACCTACGCGTGGCTGAGCCCACCATTAGTCATGAGAAGGGGGTACACACTAGGCTAACGCCTGCTCGTCCCCCAAGTAGCTAGACAGAGCCTTAGGGCTTATTCCAGAGGCAGTGTACAATTTTATGTGCCAGACGCGCACCCACAGTAGCCAACTAGGCACACCACAGCAGAGACTGCATGCAATGTTATTAAAATATCCTTCCTATACTCCATAAAAGAACCGCACTGTCCACATCCGGGCCCTTCAAGTAGAAACCGGCCAAACCAATCGCCGGCCCTCATGCTAAGACAGAAACGCTACATGGCCATAAACGTGCCACCAAGTGTCCAATGAGATTAAACAAGTAAAAGGCTTTATTGCATCATCCAGACCAAAAATGGAGTCAGAGCAGACTGGTCTTAGTGTGGGCCAGAATGGAGGAGGTATATGTGTGGCTAATGCAGGCCCAAAAGTCTGTGCAGATAGGTGTCTTTAAGAAAAGAAAACCGAAATGGCCATGCAATGAACCCAGAACCGACCCATGTCTGTCTCTGCGGTGAGGAGTTGGGTAATATGCAAGAGACTAGGATGCCGGTAAGCATCAAAATAGAGGGACAGTGACTTTAGTTGTCCACATATGATCACAGCAGCAGCTCCCTAACATTACTGAAAATAATATCTGTGACACCCACCAATTCTCATTTTTGAGGTCCTGTTTAGGTCTAAGAGATACTTGATATGGATGTTGCGTGGAACCCAAAAAAACATTTCTGCAAATTAACTAATATCTTCTCACACATTGCCCGCGTAAAAATTGCACTCGAGGCAAACGGTAATTAACACAATCCGCTAGAGAAGTATATAAGCTATCAAGGGGCCCCTTCGGAGGCTGGGGCCCTGGTCCACTTAGCCCGTGCCTAAATGTCTCTGACCCAACGCTCCCTCTGCTCGCCGTGGCACCGGCACAAAGACCCCATCCGATGAGGGCACCACCCGGATGGGAACGCTATTTGGGACATCGCGCACAAATAGAAAGGCATCCCATGCTCAAAATATCCTTGAAGCACCCTGTGCAAGTCTACACCAGCAGACGTGCTGCTCAAGTTGCTCCCCCCCACAGCGCCGAGGGGTGCTAGCCCTGTTTGTGCCTGTCATCACTGCCCCTAAGATGGAGAGGCAAATAACACTGCCTGCGATGCAGGTGGTCACCCTTGGCACTGATGCCTCGGAAGGCGCCAGCGAGGCTTGGACAGGTTTAGACATGCGCAAGTGCGACACTTCTCTAAACCAGGCCCCCAAAGCTGTAAGAATGGCTTTGGCAGCAGGCACTGCACGCCAAAGTGAACCGATGGTGGACTAAACAACCCCCGTGCGGTGAAGCCACGTGAAAGATTCCCCGCCTGACACCAACCCCACAGCTGCTCGAGAACAGCCCACCACACCTTCGGGGCTGTGCCCCCAAAATCCCTACAGCCCAATACACTGAGGGTCATTGCACGATGCCCACTACCACCACCATAATGCAAACTTGCAGTGTACTGTTAATGACAAACCGAACTAGATAGGCGGCAATCTGCCATACTTGGAGCCGAGGACCAAGTGGAAAAGATTAGGTGTGTTGTATCCCACACAATGCTTATAAGCACCAGAGGATGCACTGCCACCCTATTCACGGTGAGCTCAGTCGTGATGCCCATTGGAACTAGGCGCCCCATGGCCAAAGGGGGGCAACCACGACGAGACCACTCCCCCGGCCCCACACTGGCAGCAACAACAAGCCAATCAACTTCACCTCCGGAGTCACCGCACCCAAGCCGGAAATGACTCCCAAGCCATGGGCGGAACCATGGAGGGAACAACAGAAGACGCCTGGACTGCCAACGAATCCTGCGTGGCCATACTGCAATGGTGAAGTGTCCCTCATAGTGGCTGGAACGCCACGCCCCCATCACCGAAATTAGAACATGCCACACCTAACAATCTGAAAACCTCGTCAGCTGTGTTAAATTTCTGCTAATCACAACTCGCTGTATTCTGCTACTGCTGTACAGCCCTCTGATGCCTTCTGGCCAAGTCCGTGCCCATGAACTTGCAGATAAAACCAACAACACCGACGCACTCCATAGCAAGGCCAGAGCCCGATGAGAACACCCACTCAAGGCTCACCACTCAGGCAGCTGCTACCCAACCACAACCTGCGCCTGCAGAGCACACGTGCATCCAAAATTCCACCGAGCCCATTCATGCGGAGTGCCCGTGACAGCCCTACCAGTAAAATTGTTCTAAAAAACTGCAAGGGGTTACGGAAAGGCTAAAATCAACTCAATTGTTTCCTAAGGGGCTCGAAGGTTGTAGAGCAAAGGTCACCGACCGAATCCCACACCACTTCCCCTTGTCCGCATCACAAAGGCAAGTAGAGGGGGCAATAGGGGAGGGGGCGTGCACCGTGCTGCGGGCCGCCCGGCATGCTGCAACTCCGCCCCTCTTGGGAACATGCAGCGCTTCATGGAGAGCGTTCCCCACTGTGGAATAGCTTCGCGAGCGCTCGTGTAAAACTTCCTACCTAGCTGATGTGTGTCAGCGCCCTGCCCAGACAACCAAAGGAAATATCCATACAAATTCAGAGACAGTACCCTTGCCTGTAATAGTCCCTCTGAGACGCCAACCCGTAACCGCCAGGAAGTGAACACATAACCTACGGAGTAATCGTCAGAGACCCTGAACACTAGGCCTCTAAAACACTGGGCCTCCGTGCCGCCTAATGAAACAAATATTTACTGCTAAACGTAGCACCACCAGGCCTGTTTAGGAAACAGCTGGACATAAGACAAATGAGTAGCTCCTGCACATACTAAATTTGCGCTGTTTTTAAGCAGCCACAGTACCCAGGTCTTACCGCAGGCGCTAACCAGTACTTCGCACCGGTCCCGTGAACCACCACTCCCCCTTGTCAGCCGCCGCCCTCGACACATAGGGCCCAGCAAGTTCGCTCCCTCATCCGCCCACCAGCAGCCCGGATGGGCATGCAGCCGGCCAACTGACCCAGTCGAAACCCACGCCGTATGAGCAGCGCGCGCCGGCCGATCCAACCCGCAACCGGAAGTCCCGGTCCCATGCACAGCTGTCGGCCGAGGCAGGGGCGGCGTGTCTGCGCTCGCGGCCCCACCAAAACCACCCCCCAACAATGGGGCGGAAACAGCGGTCCGCGGGATAGCGAACTGCGAAACCCCTAAGGCATTGGGGTACGACTCCTGCCCCTGCTCCCCAGAGCACGTACAGCCTGAAGTAAACGAAGGAGAGTGGCCTCCGGACCTGCCATACTCCCGCCCACAACTGTCCCAGTGTAAGGTGAGCCCGGGACCCCCGCCACACCGGTAGGGGCGAGGCGTAATTGGCGGGAAAGGATGGGGTAGCGCCGCGGGGGCTCATGCACTCGGCGCAGTCCACCCAGAAAATCGGAGGCCGTAACACAAAAGATCACCCGGTCACAAGCTGCCAGCCACTGAAAACGTCCTCCCGCCGCAGCGACCGGGATAGGCCGCGACCACACGGTGCCGCCCCAGTGAAGCCCACGGGCCACCCCGCTCCGCCGCGCTGTGGGAACGGGAGCACCTTAAGGGACGTGAGCCCATACCCCCCCCTTCACCCAACGGAGAGGGGCAGCAGGGAGCGACCCAACTCACCCCCGCATGGCCCAAGCCCAGCCCGGCTAATTAATCGGGTCGTAAATATTTAATGGCGGGTCTGCTAATGCCCCCTGGCTCCACAGTTACCCCTGCATACCCCCCCCGACACGCCGTCGACCAAGGGCCGAGAAACCCGCGAAGGCTGCTCGGCACAAAGACAGACCCCAAAGGCCCTCCCTGCCCCCAGACTCACCGCGCAAGACGACCACCAATTGGTCCTTGATGCACAACACCGGAGACGCGGTTTAGGCATGCATACACCGCAGGGAAGACCGCACCAGGCCACCGACGCGAGGTAGACGAAAACGCACGACGCACCACACAGCGAGACGGGTAGCGGTCAAGAGACCGTACAGTGGGCGGGGGAAGGCTTTTGTACCCCTGTCCCCCTCCCACGGCCGGAAGTGACGCGGCTAGCAGACCCCCTGGTCCCTAGCCCAGGGAGCCTAGTGAGCGGACTTCTGTGCCTTCATGTGGCACTAAGGCGGCCGCCCTTTTGGAGGGTCCCCTACGTGGCCCCCCTGGGCAGCCTTGGCAGAGGTCTTGGCCAGAGGCAGTTTTCTATGTTCAGACACCCAGTCACTACTTAGGGCCCATACATTCCAGTGTTTGCGGTGTCTCCTGTTATGGCACATATCGGAATTACAAGTCACGCAGGAGGCACCTCCGTGCCCCCCTCCCCCCCCCCACCCCCTTCCCTCCTCGCGCACCACAATTTTCCCCAAATAGATTTATTCAGGCTGGAATCTAGTGGGGGATAAATGCCCGGTTAATACTGGATCAAGCAGGTTTGGTGCAGAAGGTGGCGGTGCCAAAATCCACCTGCTGTGCCCTATTTCCAGGCTGTGCTCCAGATCTGTGCTGATCGTTGCACTCGGTGAATAGGGGTCTCTGCAGTGCAGTGTGACGTCTATAGGGAGCGATGCATATATCCCCCTGGCCATCCCGGATCAGGGCTTTGGGCCGGTACACAGAGGTGAGATGAGGGCAGCTCCGAGCTCTGCCTTAATATTCACAAACACCGACTATCTGGACAGAGTCATCTTATGAGGAACCAGCCCCCTGAAATGGGCATGGATTAACTCTGACTACCACTAGAAGTCTATATATGCACCTAAAATCCTTAGGTCTAGTTAAGGTAAATAAATAGCACCTAACAGCACACTTGCAGTGCATTTTCTGTGGACCCAATTAAAAGCCCATTGAAATGCGCCAATAACAGTGGCTGCGCGACCCTAACACACTCTCCCAAGCCTTCGACACTGCAGTGTGGGCACTCAAAGCAGGGCATGGCGTTCAGCAGTGCCCTGTGCAGGGCATAGCTTCTACCATCGCACTCCTAGCTGGCCGGCTTCTCCGAACCCACTGCGCTGCCCCTGGGTACAGGGCATGGCCAACGCCTGGGCTCAATCTTTGGGCCTCTAACCGGCTGCACAGGACGTTCTTTGGCCTTGTGCAATGGGCACAGGCTTAGGGTGTGGCCACTTAGGACGTGGCCTTAAGCCCGGGCTCCACGCCCCTGATCCCATTGCATACAGCCTTTGGTCATGCGCAGTGGCCATTAGGTGAGGACATGGCCACCCACATCACTCCGCACCAGTCCCTTTCTTCTGTGTCTCGTTGGTCTCCCCCAGCTGTTGGGCAGCTGAGGCCCCAAAAAACAAGAGCTCCTTCGCTGTCACCTTTGTGGTAGGCATGGTAGAAAGACTACTCTGGTTACAGCTTGACAGTGGCCTCGTGCATATGTTTCTCTGACATCCCTAATGCTAGTGGGACATGGGATCATCTGTCCCGTCGTCATTCTTCTGCCAGGGAGGGAATGCTGGGACAGATGACAGCGGCTCCTTCTTACATTCCTCAGGATCAGCTGACAGCTGTCCAGGCGTTGCTCTTCTGCGAGAGTGATTCACAAACTCACCCTGATGGGGGGGCGGGGGGGGGAGGGCTCCACCCTGTGCAGAAATCACTGGACTCAGAGAGGACCCCTTCCTCACAAC
This sequence comes from Calotriton arnoldi, assembly GCA_963921515.1. NCBI lineage: Eukaryota > Metazoa > Chordata > Amphibia > Caudata > Salamandridae > Calotriton > Calotriton arnoldi. The sequence goes on along the minus strand of CAWUFW010001266.1, from coordinate 536,434 downwards.
ACACGCGCAGCCTGACATGTGATTCACAAACTCACCCTGATGGGGTGCTCCACCCTGTGCTGCAGTCACTGGACTCAGAGAGGACCCCTTCCTCACAACACACGCGCAGCCTGACATGTGATTCACAAACTCACCCTGATGGGGTGCTCCACCCTGTGCTGCAGTCACTGGACTCAGAGAGGACCCCACCCTCACAACACACGCGCAGCCTGACATGTGAGTCACAAACTCACCCTGATGGGGTGCTCCACCCTGTGCTGCAGTCACTGGACTCAGAGAGGACCCCACTCTCACAACACACGTGCAGCCTTACATGTGAGTCACAAACTCACCCTGATGGGGTGCTCCACCCTGTGCTGAAGTCACTGGACTCAGAGAGGACCCCTTCCTCACAACACACGCGCAGCCTGACATGTGATTCACAAACTCACCCTGATGGGGTGCTCCACCCTGTGCTGCAGTCACTGGACTCAGAGAGGACCCCTTCCTCACAACACACGTGCACCCTGACATGTGATTCACAAACTCACCCTGATGGGGTGCTCCACCCTGTGCTGCAGTCACAGGACTCAGAGAGGACCCCTTCCTCACAACACACGCGCAGCCTGACATGTGATTCACAAACTCACCCTGATGGGGTGCTCCACCCTGTGCTGCAGTCACTGGACTCAGAGAGGACCCCACTCTCACAACACACGTGCAGCCTGACATGTGAGTCACAAACTCACCCTGATGGGGTGCTCCACCCTGTGCTGCAGTCACTGGACTCAGAGAGGACCCCTTCCTCACAACACACGTGCACCCTGACATGTGATTCACAAACTCACCCTGATGGGGTGCTCCACCCTGTGCTGCAGTCACAGGACTCAGAGAGGACCCCTTCCTCACAACACACGCGCAGCCTGACATGTGATTCACAAACTCACCCTGATGGGGTGCTCCACCCTGTGCTGCAGTCACTGGACTCAGAGAGGACCCCACTCTCACACCACACGTGCAGCCTGACATGTGAGTCACAAACTCACCCTGATGGGGTGCTCCACCCTGTGCTGCAGTCACTGGACTCAGAGAGGACCCCTTCCTCACAACACACGTGCACCCTGACATGTGATTCACAAACTCACCCTGATGGGGTGCTCCACCCTGTGCTGCAGTCACTGGACTCAGAGAGGACCCCACCCTCACAACACACGTGCAGCCTGACGTGATTTACAAACACACCCTGGCGGGTGTGCTCCACCCTGTGCTGCAGTCACTGGACTCAGAGAGGACCCCACCCTCACAACACACGCGCAGCCTGACATGTGATTCACAAACTCACCCTGATGGGCTCAAAGAGGACCCCTTCCTCACAACACACGTGCACCCTGACATGTGATTCACAAACTCACCCTGATGGGGTGCTCCACCCTGTGCTGCAGTCACTGGACTCAGAGAGGACCCCACTCTCACAACACACGTGCAGCCTGACATGTGAGTCACAAACTCACCCTGATGGGGTGCTCCACCCTGTGCTGCAGTCACTGGACTCAGAGAGGACCCCTTCCTCACAACACACGTGCACCCTGACATGTGATTCACAAACTCACCCTGATGGGGTGCTCCACCCTGTGCTGCAGTCACTGGACTCAGAGAGGACCCCACCCTCACAACACACGTGCAGCCTGACATGTGATTCACAAACTCACCCTGATGGGGGGGCTCCACCCTGTGCTGAAGTCACTGGACTCAGAGAGGACCCCACCCTCACAACACACGTGCACCCTCACGTGATTAACACACACACACGCACCCTGAAGGGGGGGCTCCACCCTGTGCTGCAGTTACAGTACACTCATGGAGGAAACCAGCCACACAAAGATGGCGCCAGCTCAAGGAGTTGTTACTCATGGGGGAGTGAAGGACCCCTTTGAGGGTTTTTTCTATGGGGGTGCAAGTCCAGGAGACCACATCAACCTCAAAAATAAATTGTGTCGCTGCACTATTGTATTCAACCCGTAGGCTTTCCTTGCTTCTGGACCCAACGGAGTGGAACAGAATCTGAAGATGATGACTCTGTCCTGGGGCATTCTGGGCTCATGCCCCATGTTACTGTGAGACATCACAACTCCTCCTATCACTGACAAGCAAAAGAAACCAGCACTGGCAAAGCCAACAGGTCTGGCGATGGCTGTCAGCCTTTTAGCTTTGACAGTGCTTGTTTTGTTATGCCGTTTCTAAAACTTTGGGTCATGGGAGCTTACAGGACCTCACCAATATATATATTTTTTTAATTGCCTAAAAGCAAAAATAATTTTTAGTCTCAAAAGCACACATTGCTACAGTAGTCCCTGGCACTGAAGGTGTGAGAAGTTGGCCTGGTATATGCTGTTCACTAATTAAAGTGGACACCTTGCACCAGAACAATTCGACTCTTATGGTAGATAGGTTTAAGACAACCTTTATAGAAAGCTATCCTAGTGGTAGCTGTGGAGAGCAGCCTTCAGGCTAAGTCTTGGAGGAATGTAAAGCAGCTTGTTTTACCACACAATCTCTTGAATCACCAAACGAAAAGACACCACACAGGTATATATATCAAATATATATGTATTTATTAATAATCTTTATGAGATTAGAAGTCAGGAACATATGTACAAGTCAAATGTTATCAAAATAAGTTTAGCACAATCGAATATCACAATCTTAGTTGGCTAGACCTAGGTCTAGGGCATCTAGAATCGAGGGACCCCCAAGAACCACCCCAGGTAGTTGTAGGAGACCCACAGGGGACTGACGCGGTGTCCTGGCACCGGTGCGAGTCTATGCGCACAGACGCGATTGAGATTTCAATGTTAGAGGTCCCTTGCGTGTTCGAGGCGAACACACCGATCGGTCCTTGTACGAGTCGAAGGACGCGGTTACAGATAGAGTTGCAAGGGAGATGGACGCGCTGTGTCTAACACAGACGCGAACCTTGTGCGAGTCAGCGCAATTGTCGCACTTAGAAAATAAGAGTTTTAGGGCACTTCTAGGGAAGCTACAAGCAAGTCACTTGCAGGGTAAGTAGTTCTAGGGCCCACACCCACAGGAGCACCGTAGTGCTGAAGTTACCTCACCCAGGGAAGCCGGGTTCATAGGTGTTCTTTGGTGTCGGGTCGCGGTGTCGTTTTCAATGGGAGCTAGTGAAGACTTGCTGCTTGCGGCGACAGGAGAAGTGTCCGGAGGAATCCAAGCCTGGATTCAGAAGATGGAAGACCTGAAAGCAGAGGGGACAGTGTTCAAAGTCACTTGGCAGTGACTCGGGGCAAGGAAGATGGATGCCCACCGTCGTCGCAAGATTCAGGTCGTTCGCAGGTGCCTTGACTCTTCAGCCACGAGGTCCAGGAGGTGTCGACGACAACCAGGAGCTGGATTCGGCGTGTCCCACGATGTCTGCAGCTTACTGCGGTGTCGGCGACTCGATTGGAGCCAACAAGCCTTGGTAACAGCAAGTCTTGGGGAAAGTGTAAAGAGGCAATGGCGCAGACCAGCAAGGTCTGTGGGACTCACTCAGCGAGGGTAAGTCAGGGCAGGCCTGGAGCAACCAGAGGAGCCCTTTGGTTTCTTTAGAAAGTCTTCTGGGGACCCACAAGCCGGCTGGCAAGGGATCGCGAAGACGCCTCGGGAGGATTCGCTCAACAGGTGCCCACAGTCACTCGGGACGTGGTAGGCCTCTGATCTTCGGAGGGATTCCTGCTGGAGGCTAGGACCACACGTGGTCCAAAGCACAAGTTCATGGAACGTTGTGAAGGGGTTGCACTCGACAATAGTGCATGGTACCCAGCGGTCGCAGTTCCTCATCACTCTTGGGGTCCACTGGCCTCAGCTTCGCTGGGGACTCACGATGGCCTTTGAGAAGTCAGGAAATCCACTTCTTGGGCTGCAGGGACTTCGGACTCTGGCGGGAGCGGCGTAGTTTGCGACCGTCGTTTGTAGTTTTTGGTGCCTGCCAAGCAGGGGAGTCACTCCTTGACTCCAAGGGAGATTCTTCAGTCTTCCAAAGGTAGTGGAACGTCGGAGGTCCGGGATTCTTCTTCAGAGCGTCGTCCAGGGGTATCTAGGGTGCAATGCACAGGTTCCCCCTCTTATACTAATAGAAAGGGAGGGACTAGCTCTATGACCCTACCTATGGGAGGGTCAGGGGAGTGGGTGGCTACACCCACTTCCCTTTGTCCAGTTTCACGCCAGAGCAGGGGCAGGTAGCCCCTGAGCCGGTTTGAACTGGCATATGCACAGAGGAGCCTTCTGCTCCCCCAGTGCAGGACTTCAAAGCACTCTAGGAGTGCACCCACCCAGCCCCAATACACTAAACCCTGTCTGGGAGGTGGTCACACCCCTTGGGACAGGATATCTATTGTTGGGCTCCCTCCACTGCGAGTGTTGGTCATCAGCAGGAGGGCAGCCCAGTGTCTGTGACTGGTGGCATCCATTTTGTGATGCCAGGGCTCTGCAGGATTCTACCGCGTTTCCACAGTAGGTACATGTCTATCCCTCTAGAAGGGTGGAATGCTACCCCCGCCGCGGGGAGGGGTAGTATTCCAAGATGTTTGACACCAAACACGACATGTTTCGATGCAGCCATTCCAAAGTTAGCATTCTACCGCGAGGATATAATGCACTTAAAAGTATATGGTTTAACCGCATCCACAAACAGCCCCAGAGAATGGACTCTGAGAGCTGCAGAGGAGCCCTGCTCAGGCAGAGGCACCCCCTCACATGGAAACTAAGCACCCTGCCCTCAGGATTGATAGGGCCTGCTTTAGGGGTGACTGATAAGTCTCAATGTGTGTGCAGGAGAGATATAGGGGACCTATATCTCAGTGAGGGGTGCTAGCACTTCCTCACCCAGGCTGCAGTAGCAGGCCTGTGGTGTCAGATTTAGTCTGCTTCCCAGGGGTGGCATAATACATGCTTCAGCCCCTGGTAGGCCTGTGAAGTACCTATGCCCTTGGTACCTAAGGTACCATATGCTAGGGACTCATAAGGTACCACAGTATCCAATCACTAGTGCACCTAGAGTGCACTCCAAATCGTTTAGAGAGAACAGAGAGGCTGGGGCCCTGATTGGCAGGGTCCCAGCCAGACTATAGCCAGAAACCAGTGTAAACATCAGAAAAAAAGTGGGGGCAACATAAGAGGCAGATCCTACTCTCCTACAGAAGGGAACTATTTTTTTTGTGTGGATGTGCACCTTGTGAAAGGGTAAAATGCTGCCACTCACTGTGAAGTTAGCCAATGGCTGAAGTGTGCTGACCCACTGCCCCATGCTGTAGTGGGTGGAAGAAAATGTGAATGACGCAATAAATGACCAGTGGTTGAAGAGAGCTGACCGAAAGGCTCTAAGTACATTTATAATTTCACAACAACAAAAAATGTCCTGGCTAGGGCTAGACTAAGTTTTAGAAATACAGGGAACATTTCCAGGCCCAAGTAACAAATGGTGGAATCGTTCAAAGGATGCGACTCTGGAGAAGCCTCAAAACTATTGTTACAGGAACATGTTTCTTACTCAGCTGCCATCAGCTGTCAGTCTCCCCAGTGGCAGTGACTACAGTTAACTAGGGGTGCGGGGTACACCTCGGTGCATCCCTAATCCAGCAGACCCTCCTGCACTGGCGGGGAGCAAACAGTGTTGCGCACCTGCAGCAGGCTTGAGAAGAAGCATTGGCAATGCCAATAGGTCTAGCTTATGAATGCACTGTCAAGCCAGACCTAAAATTCCATGTACGTTAATGACTGCCCCCTCCCATCTGTGCTGCTGCCAGAGAGAAACGCCATCAATTGTCTAGTTATCTAAGACACTTTCATAGCATTACAATGTCATGTGTGTGCCCCTGAAAGTTCAAGCTCAGGCAGCTGAATAAATAAACAAAATGATCACAGCTGTGTGGAGAGCAAGCCCTTTTTTTTGTGGAAGCACACACCTTCTGCCCAATCAAAACATATACCTCCCCCCCCCCGGCTGCCAACATGTGGGTGGAGCCAGAGCCCGTCTCCTAGTGATACTCGCATAATTGTCTGGCGACAGCCGCACTGCCAAGCCAGACATAATAACGGTGGGGGACGCCACAAAATGGCAAACCGGGGTCATGATGGTGCCGCCTCCTGCTCAGTGACAGCGGCTTCACTCCCACACGAACGTGTCCTCAACGTAGGCTCATTGAGGGGGTACTCCCTGTGGGTAAACCCTGGCTTTCCTTGCTCTTGAGGCACGGGGGTCTCACAAAGGGCCCTGGGCCCGAATCATGGCTGCGGGTTCGTCTGAGGGTCACATGTGTTGGAGGTCACTGGCACACCGCCCCACCCACTGTCCAGACAAACCTCAGTGTCTTTTAATGTCAGTGGGGTCCTTTGCAGACGGTCAGCCGCCTTACATGCTAGTGGTCGCTGTGTGACAGAGATTTCAGAATGTGCGTCGCTGTGCTCCAGATCTGTGCTGATTGTTGCACTCAGTGAATACGGGTCTCTGCAGTGTGACGTTTATTGGCAGTGATACATATCGCATCCTGCTCCTGGCCATCTCGGACCCGATCTTTGGGCCGGTACACAAGATAACCAGACTCTTTCAAAGAGGTGAGATGACGGCAGCTCCATGACACACAGTCCCACTCAACTAGAGATCGTAATACAGGGCATCAACAAAATTCTATCGATCCTCACCACTCCTCTGGAACCCACCCAACGCACACACCCTACACCCACAGTTACCAACACTAAACACACAAGCCCTCCCAATGCTCAAAGGCACAGCTGGAACACAACCCCCTTCTTGAACCAACCTCAGAGACCCAAAAGAGCAAGTGCCGCAATGTCCATGAGAGAGGCGACCGATCTTGCCAAATCTTACAACACATTTGTCATCCCCAGCTCCCCGATCCAGGTGATCACTGGATTTGGAAGAGACCGCACCCCACCTAGAACGCAGAGGCCTCCAGCCTTACTTACTAATATCCCCATGGCCCCCTGAACGAAGAAACTCAGCAACAACGGGACGACCAACTGCATGCCCATAAACTGCAGATCGGCTACCAAACACGCAACAGAACTGGCAGAAACCATCCTCACACATGACATTGACATCACATTCATCACGGAAATTTGGTTGAATGAATCCTCTTCCCCAATCATTGACATGCTTTTGCCCCCGGGCTTCTCTATCATCAATAAAGACAGAAAAAAACATTGAGGCGGTGGTATTGCAATCGTCCACAAGAGCAACATCTCCGTAACAGTAACAGACTCCTTCAAATATGACTCTTTCGAATATCTAACCTCCACCCTTAAAACGATCGACAACAAAACGATATACTGCCACCTCCTCTACCACCCGCCAGGCAACACCCCCTCATTCGGAGAACACCTTCCTGACCTGATAACCCACTGCTCACTCTCGGACTCCAACAACCTAATTCTAGGTGACCTCAACCTGCATTGGAATGAGGAAAATAACTCTCTGATCAAATCTCTGAACGAACTTCTATGCAACAACAACCTTACCCAACACTGCACAGAACATACCCACAACAGAGGCTCAATCCTGGATGCCATCATAGCTCATGAAGACTCAGTCACTATCGACCACATCCTTCCTGTTGACTGGTCAGACCACCACATCGTTCTATTTCACATCAACCAAACGATCCAATGCCTTCCTCGTACTCAGTATTCCACCCATTGGACGAGAAATCTCAGACAGATTCCCCTGGCCGACCTGGAAGAAAGGGTAAGCTCACTCCTTCCCGCCACCTCATGTGACCTTTCTGCAACTGAGCTCACCTCGCATTACAACGCAGCAATGACTTCCGTACTGGATCAAATAGCTCCCTTGAAACAAAAAAGAGTCAGAAGCATTCCATCTAGATCCTGGTTCAACACAGACCTAAACTCCGAAAGAAGACAATTAAGAGCTGCTGAAAGACTCTGGCGGTCCAACCCGTCCACAATCACCTCAATCAACTCCAGTCTGAACGCAGGAAGTGCAAAAAACACATCAAGAACGAAAAAACGTCCTTCTTCTGTGGTGCACTAGACGATGCCAAAAACCGGCCCAAAGAACTCTTCAATATCATTAGACAACAAATATCCAAGCCCCCTTCAGCCACGGTGCAGACGTCCAAAGATGTGATAACTCTGCCAACTTCTTCAATGAGAAAATCACCAAGATTGAGCTCTCACTGGACGACTACCGCCAACCTCCCAACGACAGCCCGCTCCCCGGAAAAGAAAAGAACCCACCCAGCCACCCCCCTAACAACTGGAAATCTTTTAATCCCATCTCCGAAGCAGAGATCATCGAAATGATTACCAGTTCCAAACCCTCGTCACACATTGCTGACCCTATACCTGCCCAACTGGCTAAAAAGCTCAAACTCACCCTTGCCCCGCTCTGGACCAGGATTATAAATAGCTCCCTGAGAACCAGAGTCATGCCAGACTGCCTCAAAATCGGCCAAGTCACGCCACTACTAAAAAAAAACGGGCTCTGACCCGAACAATCTCAATAACTTCAGGCCTGTCTCCAATCTCCTGTTCCTAGCGAAAATCCTGGAAAGATGTGTTCTCCTTCAACTCACTCAACGCATTGACAGCAACAACCTGCTAGACCCTCATCAATCGGCTTCAGAAAAGATTGCAGCACAGAGACAGCGATCCTGAATGTCATTGATGATGTCTACAAATCTCTAGATACAGACCGATGCTGTATACTCATACTCCTGGACCTATCGGCAGCCTTCGACACGGTAGACCACAAATTGCTCATTAATGCACTCCGAGAAAGGGTGGGAGCGGAAGAAGTGGTACTACAGTGGTTTACTTCCTTTCTGCGGAACCGCTCTCAAAGAGTAAAAATCAAAAACTCCTTGTCTGACCTACTCCCCATTAGCAGGCACGTCCCTCAAGGATCAGTCCTCTCCCCACAACTATTCAACATCTACATGCAGCCTCTCACCAACATACTCAAAAAAGCCAATATTCCCTTCCACCTCTATGCGGATGATACCCAGATATATCTAGAAACTTCCTCCATCTGTGACATTCAGAGACTAAACGACACCCTAAAAGAAGTTCAACACTGGCTATCCCTTAACCACCTGAAACTCAACCAAGATAAGACGGAAATCCTTCTCATATCCAATAAAGAGCAGACCCCCCAAATCACAGAATGGCTAAAATCCATCGATGCTCTCAACTGCAGTCTCACACCAGCCAACTCAGTAAAATCACTGGGAATCACCCTAGACCCAAACCTAGACATGATCAAACATATCAAGAACACCGCAAAGAGCGCTTTCCTCAACCTAAAACTACTCTAAAAAATAAAACCCTTCATCCCTCCCAACGACCTCAAACAGGCAACTCAATCCCTGGTGCTGTCCAGGTTGGATTACGGGAACGCAACCCTCACAGGCACTGCAAAATCCCACCTTGCTCCCCTCAGATCAACTCTTAATGCAGCAGCCAGGATGGTCACCGGAGTAAAGAAATACGAACACATCTCCCCTGCTCTCAGAGAGTTAAAATGGCTCCCAATCGAAATGCGTGCCAATTTCAGAACCGCCTGCCTCACGCACAAAGCTCTGCACACTGGGAAACCTGCCTACCTAGCCTCCAAACTCAAGAAGGCCGGTCAGACAAGGACCCTCAGGAGCACTAACACTCTACTTCTCATCCCCCCGAAAACTCTCAAGCAAAAAACCCTATCACGCTCCTTCTCTGGAAATGCTCCCAAAATCTGGAACTCCATTCCAGTCTATATCAGGACCATCCCCTCCTTCTTAAAATTCAAAAGTCAGCTCCAGGACCTCTTCCTCAACCGTACTCTCCCGAATGGATAACTGCCCCCTAACGTTGAATCCTGCACATCGCAGCATTTAGCCACGTGGATAATGAAGGCTTCCACCCCACCTACCTCTCGACGCGCTCCTTTGTCCCCCTCCTTGAACTGGACGCGTCGCGACTCATCCGTTTACTATTGTTTTTACTCTGTGTTCGTTTTCTTCACTATAAATGTTGTAAAGCGCTCCAATACCCTCCGGTCTGGCCAGCGCTATATAAAACTCTTAAATAAATACACTCAATACCACATAATTACTATACACATAATTCTTCTGACCACTGTCAGTAAGAGGATTAAAAGGCCACAGTATGGGGTAACGTTTGAGCTCAATGAAGGCCAATGATGCCTTATAAAGGCCACTGGCTGGTAAATATACATCCACATTTATATATTCAGCATGACAATATGTTCACAGAATTTTATCACGAATTTTGTAGACCTTCACACATGCATTGGTTTGGAACCACAGTCCCACCTGGTGCATTATAAAGCATGTTTTGTCACACACCAAAGGTTGATTAGTTTCCAGAGGGTCTGTATGTAAACATTGCAGCCTCATTGTTTCTCAGTGGCTCCCTGCCAGAAGAGAGAAGGAGTGGTGTAGTTCCCTGTCCCGTCACTAGAGGGCGGGCTCTGCAACAAAAGGAAGTCTGAGGCGCCAGATCCTGTATTTGCAAAAAGATGAAGAGATACCAAAAGGCAGGTCTTTGGTGGAATAGAATGCACATCATGAAAGCAGCATTCCTGTGTGTGGAAAGCAAAGCAAGGGGGTTCTAAAGGAAAAAAGTGAACTTCTGGAGCTACCGTGGCCTTTAAAATGCACAAGTTATTTTTGAGCGAAACACAGTCAGGTCCCTTTAAAGAGGTCTTTAAACCGTGTACTGGGTCCGAGCACATTCACATGGATGGATGGATGGAAATGGTATTTCTATATTAGTTTGGAGCAGGTGTTTTCCTGTTATCTTCAACCTGGTAATATCCCTGCATCCCTGACTGCAGTGTCAGGGATGCAGGGATATTATCAGGTTGAAGATAACAGGATTGGGGGAGAGGGGTGAGCTCCAGATTACTGGGCAGTGGAAAGAGGGAAGATAGATTGTTAGGGGCACTTAAAACACAACATTTTCAAATTACTCAACATTTTTTAACTCCTTCAAAATGGAGACGAGAGAGAGTGCGTGTGTTTTTTGTCAGGGTGGGCATGTAAAAATTCCAGGTGAACTCCGACACTTCATCACACCTGACTGAAAGCCCTTGTACCCAACTACTTACTACAGAACACATTTTTTAGGGGGTGTAACATCCCAAACACCCCCCTGAAGCTACGCCCCTGCTCCAGAGCTGTCAGCAGACTGCTCCTCTGGGGGACGTGGGCGGGATGCGTGCAAAGACCCCCCTCAGGTGTCTCCTAAACTGGCCGAAGAGCAGCTTCTTCATCGCCAAGCAATCAGGCCTTTGAACTTAATGGAAAAACACGGCGGTCCAATCAATCCTTTATAAATATGTCAAACAGAAGAATTAACCCATGATCTACGCCGCTTTTATGGGCTACTCAACGGCCTTTGACCGCGTGTCTCACCCCTTGTCTCGGAAAGAGTAGCTCGACTGGGAACACCAAAGTGTACTCTATAAAGACTAATTCCTTCTATTAGTTTCAAACTTGATAAACTGCACTGCACCTCCCTGAAAAGTTATCACTTCATTGTAACTATGGCAACAATGGGTAAGATGCAAGCATACCTGTTAATGGCTACAAGTCCTACCATCCGAAGCGCTGTAGTCAGGCTGAGAGCTGGTAGGCTGCCCACTGTCGCTACTGTGGGGGCGCGGAGAGGCATTTCAACCAAACAGCGTCTTTGCCCCCCATGTCACAATGGAATATAGGACTTGGACCACATCCTTTTCAAACGTTCTTGGCTTGTGTATCATCGTACCAAGTTTTTAGATCCTTGTTTCACCCACTTGAATGCCAATGCTTGTTTCTCCCTTGCGCTTCTCCCCACTTCTCCTGCGTATGCCTTTTGCATGTACTTTCTCCCGGTGTTGCTTCCCGCTATGCTTGATGACGCATGTGCGTGTACACATCATTGCACATTTTTCATTTTTAGGCATGCGCTGTTTCTTCCAGACATGTTTTTTACTGTTAGTGGGCTTAGAGCCCTCCCATTACATACCATTGGTGGGATTCCAGGCCACTCTCGATTGCGTGCTTCCTGCTGGTCAGTTCTGCGGTCAACACTTCCCTCTTCTTCATGTGACCCTCCCCTGGAGCATGGCCCAAGTACTTGTGTCCTTACACTGCTTGGCTTTTGGGAGCTATTTTTTTTCCTTCTGTTGAGCCCCACTACAGAGTACATCTTTCGTAGCTGGCTTTGTCGTCTGCTCCATCCCGTTGTCTATGTTTGCTTGTTCCCTCTCCCTCCATCCCTCCCATTGGTGTGCCCCCATCCAGCAAAATAGATGAGCCGGGAGGTCAGGTGCCTTTGTCCCATCCGCTGACTTTTGGTTTTGTTGCAGCTTTTATATACTGCAAACTTGACCAGAAGGTGTTAGAATGCTTTACACAAGGACACATTCACTTTGTGTAGACACAGGAACATTAAGTGATTTTCCCAGAGTTAGAGGATGTTGAGCCGGCACTGATACTCAAACCAGGTCCCCAGCTCCAAAGTCAGCAGCTTTGACCATAACGCCACATCCTCTCCCGTGGCTTGCCTGCATATATCAGATGGCAGATTAACATATGTACATTGGTGACAGTATTTACTTTGGCACGTGGAAGCTTGCATTTGAATACATCCCTTCCTGCGCTATCCCTCTACCACCCCCACCCCGTCCTTGTCCACTCAAAATAATTCCACTCCATGCCACTCAATGCCACTGTACATAATTCAACCCCACTCCATGCAACATAATTACATTACACATAATTGAACTCCACAAAATTCAACACAATGCCACACAATTAAGTGGCAAGCAATTCCACAACACACAAATCCACACCGCATAATTCCACTACACACAACACATTTCAACATCTCACTGTTCTATGCCACACAATTCAAATTCACACAATTCCACTCCACATCATTCCTCTCCATACCACATAATTACAATGCAAAAAATGCAGTCCAACATATCTCCACTCCGCTCTATGCCACATGATTCCAATTCACATAAAACTACTCCATGCAACATAATTCCGCTCCTTTACAATCCACATAATTGTACTCCACACAACACAATTAAACTCCAGATAATTTTAGTATACATAATTCCACTCTACGCTACATAAATCCACTCCACGCCACATAATTCCACTCCACATATATCCACTCAGCTCCAAAACAAATAATTACGCTCCACAAAATTCAACTCTGCACCATGCCATATAATTACACTACACGATTCCACTTTGCATCATGCCACATAATTCCACACAACACACAATTCCATGCAATGCAATTCCACGCCACACAATTCCACACCACACAACATAATTCCACACCAAACCATATAGTTCCATATCACAACACATAATTCCACTATAAACCACATGCATCAAATCCACACCACAAAATTCCACATAACTCAATACCACGCCACATAATTCCACTGCACTCCATGCCACTCCACGATACAAAATGCCACTGCACATAATTACAGTCCATGACACACAGTCCTACTCCACATAATTCCACTACACTCAATTCCACATAATTACTATACACATAATTCCACTGCACAGCATGCCACATAATTCAACTACACGTAACTCCACTCAATGCCACACAATTCCACACAATCCAATTTCACAAAGAATATTCCACTCCAACCCACATAATTTCACTCCACACCATATAATTGCATTCTACACAATATAATTAAACATCATGCCACATAATTCCACTCCATGCTACACAATGCCACTCCACATAAATCTACACCATGCAACATAATTACACCCCTCACCATGCCACATATTTACACTATAGATATTTCAACTCCACACCACATACATCAACTCCACTCCATAACATATTATTCCACTCCTCCCCATATCACATAATAAAACTCCACAAAATTCCACTCTGTACCCTGCCACATAATTCCAACCCACATTATTCAACTCCACACCACATAATTACACTCCACAGAATTCAACTCTGCTCCATGCCACATAATTCCACTCAACATAATTCCGCTCAAAGCCACACAGTTCCACACCATACTATTCAACTCCAGACAATTCCACACAACACAATTCCACTCCAATAAATTCCACTTGATGCAATACAAGTCTGTGCTACACAATTCAATACCACACAATTTCACACCAATACCACTACACACCACATAATTTCACCCCACACCACATAATTCCACTCTACAAAACATGATTCAATTCCACAACACATAACCCCAAATCATGCCACTCCACCCCACAATGCCACCCCACATAATTCCACTTCATGCCACATGATTGCAGCCCACATAATTGTGCTCCACACCATACCACATAATTGCACTCCACAAACTTCCATCTCACATAATTCCACTCAACGCAACAATTCCTTGCCACACAATTCAATGCAACACAATTCCACCCCACACCACACAGTCCTACACCACACCATTTCTCTCAAAATCCAAGTAATTCCACTCCACAGGAACAAAAGGAAAAGCCATAGGCAGTAGTCTCGAAGGTGAGACCTATTGGCTTTGCCACTGCTTGTTTTTTTAACTTTTTGCCAATGCTCTTTAGAATTGGCAAACAGCCATTTTTGCTTATGCAGAGCATCATTGGCAAAAAGCATTAGCAAACCCTCAAGGCATGCATTGCATTTAAAGGGTGAAACCTACAGGCTTTGCCAATGCATGTCTTATTTTTTGTTATATAAACTAATGTTGATTTCCTTTGTTTCCCTTCTCGCAGTAGTTTCTATGTCACCACAATGTCAGACAAGACACCCACTGGAGACTACCCATAATACATCAACTGTAGACCACCCATAAGACACCCACTGTAGACCACCCATAAGACACCCACTGTAGACCACCCATAAGGCACCCACTGTAGACCACCTATAAGACACCCACTGTACACCACCCATAAGACACCCACTATAGACTACCCACAAGACGCCCACTGAAGACCACCCACAAGAAACCCACTGGAGACTACCCACAAGACACCCACTGTAGACTACCCATAAGACACCCACTGTAGACTACCCATAAGACACCCACTGTAGACTACCCATAAGACACCCACTGTAGACCACCCACAAGACACCCACTGTAGACTACCCATAAGACCCCCACTGTAGACTACCCACAAGAACCCCACTGGAGACTATCGACAAGACACCCAATGGAGACTACCCACAAGACACCCAATGGAGACTACCCACAAGACACCCAATGGAGACTACCCACAAGACACCCACTGTAGACCACCCACAAGACACCCACTGTAGACCACCCATAAGACACCAACTTTAGACCACCCATAAGACACCCACTGGAGACTACCCATAACACCCCCACTGTAGAATACCCACAAGTCCCCCACTGTAGACTACCCACAAAACCCGCACTGTAGACTACCAACAAGACCCCCACTGTAGACTACCCATAAGACACCCACTATAGACCACCCATAAGACCACCACTGTAGACTACTCATAAGGCACCCTCTGTAGACCACCCATAAGACACCCACTGGAGACTACCCACAAGACACATACTTGAGACCACCAACAAGACCCACACTGTAGACTACCCATATGACCCCCGCTGTAGACCACCCACAAGACCCCCACTGTAGACTACCCATAAGACCCCCACTGTAGACTACCCATAAGACACACACTGTAGACCACCCATAAGACCCCCACTGTAGACTACCCATAAGACACCCTCGGGAGACCACCAACAAGACCCACACTGTAGACTACCTATAAGACCCCCACTGTAGACTACCCATAAGACCCCCGCTGTAGACCACCCACAAGACCCCCACTGTAGACTACCCATAAGACACACACTGTAGACCACCCATAAGACCCCCACTGTAGACTACCCATAAGACCCCCACTGGAGACTACCCATAAGACACCCACTGGAGACTACCCATAAGACACCCACTGGAGACTACCCATAAGACCCCCACTGTAGACTACCCATAAGACACCCACTGAAGACCACCCATAAGATCCCACTGGAGACTACCCATAAAACACCCACTGGAGACTACCCATAAGACCCCCACTTGAGACTACCCACAAGACACCCACTGGAGACTAATCATAGAACACCCACTGTAGACCACCCACAAGACACCCACTGTAGACTACCCATAAAACCCCACTGTAGACCACCCACAAGACACCCACTGTAACCACCCACAAGACACCCACTGCAGACTACCCACAAGACACCCACTGTAGACCACCCATAAGACACCCACTGTAGACCACCCATAAGACACCCACTGTAGATTACCAATAAGACCCCCACTGTAGACCACCCACAAGACACCCACTGTAGTCCACCCACAAGACACCCACTGCAGACTACCCACAAGACACCCACTGTAGACCACCCATAAGACACCCACTGTAGATTACCAATAAGACCCCCACTGTAGACTACCCACAAGACACCCACTGTAGACCACCCATAAGACCCCCACTCCACTCCCGCCTGCTTCATACATGGTTTATTAGGAGGCAGCAGCCCAGGGCATCAGGCATGTATCCTGCTCGTCTCCACTTGTTGGGCTTTCTCTATTTCTGTGTCTGCCCAACACACACCTCTGGATGAGCTTTTGTGAGACAGATCAGAATTCTACTCCTTGCACTAAAGTCACCTCTGAGTGGGTTCTGTGATACTGCACAGTAGAGATGCTTGTACCCAAGTCTGGACGACTGGCTGCTAAAACAAATGTTTTTATTAATGCCAGAGGGCAACAAACACAATAGTAAAATACATATTCCAACAGGAAAATCTATCACTTCCTAAAAACAGGGCAGAGACCATAATGAGCCATGGTGAGGTAGACTGATCCCAAAGGGTGAGGACTCGGGAGGGGTCATGTATGCTGAGCCCAGATAGATGAGGAGCTGAGAAGAGCCCCAAGGTGGTGGAAGCCAACTTCAGGGAGATTAGGACCTGCGAGGGACCCCATGGTGGTGGAAGCCAACCCCAGAGGGATGGGGAACCACAAGAGATCCCAAGAAAGTGGAAGCCAACCCCAGAGGGATGAGGACCTGGCAGGGACCCCAAGGTGTTGGAGGCCAACCCCAGAGGGATGAGGACCAGCAAGGGACCCCAAAGGGGTGGAGGCCAACCCCAGAGGGATGAGGACCAGTGAGGGACCCCAAGATGGTGGCAGCTAACCCCAGAGGGATGAGGACCTGCGAGCGACCCCAAGCTGATGAAACACAACCCCAGAGGGATGAGGACCAGCGAGGGACCCCAAGGTGGTGGAGGCCAACCCCAGAGGGATGAGGACACGAGATGGACCCCAAGGTGGCGGAAGCCAACCCCAGAGGGATGAGGGCCTGCAAGGGACCCCAAGCTGGTGGAAGCTAACCCCAGAGGGATGAGGACACGAGATGGACCCCAAGGTGGCGGAAGCCAACCGCAGAGGGATGAGGGCCTGCAAGGGACCCCAAGCTGGTGGAAGCTAACCCCAGAGGGATGAGGATCTGCGAGGGACCCCAAGGTGGCGGAAGCCAACCCCAGAGGGATGAGGATCTGCGAGGGACCCCAAGGTGGTGGAAGCCAACCCTAGATAGATGAGGGCCTGCGAGGAGTACCAAGGTGGTGGAAGCCAACCCCAAAGGAAATAGGTCCTGTGAGACAGATAACGACCTGAAAGCGACCTCAACATCAGGTAACCCAAACCTTGACAGATGAGGACCGAGAGGGAACCGAACTGGTGAGCCAATCCTAGAATGATAAGGACCCAATACTGACCCCAAGACGGGATAAGCCAACTCTATATGTTTGAGGATACGAGCGGGACCTCCAATGTGGTATAAAGTAACCCCACAGGGATGACAACTTTAAAGAAACCTCAAGGTGTTGTAAGCCAACCCCAGAGGGTTTAGGACCTGAGAGGAACCCCAAGACCGTGTAAGCCAACCCTAGGATGATGAGGCCCAAAGAGTAACCCCAACGCAGAGTAAGCCAATCCCAGATGGGTGAGGGTCCTAGAGTGACCCCAGAAAGGTGTAAGCAAACCCCAGAAAACAGATGACCCAAGAGGGACCCCAAGGTGGGGTAAGCTGACCTTTAACGGATGAGGACCTGAGAGGGACTCCTAAGGTGATGTAAGACGACCCCAGATGGATGAGGACCCACTGACCCCCAATGAAGTGTAAGCTAACCCCAGAGAGTTGAGGACCAGAGAGGGACCCCCAAAGTGGGGTAAGGCAACTCTAGACAGATGAGGATTCAAGGGGGACTCCAGGGCGGTCTAAGCCAACCCCAGAGGAACAAGGACTGAAGAGTGGACCCCAAAGTGTGGGGAAGCTCACCTCAAAGGGATGAATACCCACTAGAGTACTCCAAGGTGGCGTAAGCTGACCCCAGAGGGATAAGGACCTGGGAGGGATATCAGAGCGGGGTAAGGTAACCTCAGGTATATGAGGACTCAATAGGACCCCAAGGAGATGCAAACCAACCCCAGAAAGATAAGGACCCAAGAAGGACCCCCAAGGCAGTGTAAGCCAACCCCAGAGGGTTGAGGACCAGAGAGAGACCCCCAAATTGAGGTAAAGCAACCCTAGACAGATGAGGACCGGAGTGGGAGCCCAGGGAGATGTAAGTCAAACCCAGAAAGATAAGGACCCAAGAAGGACTCCCAAGGCAGTGTAAGCCAATCCCAGAGGATTGAGGACCAGAGAGGGACCCCCAAAGTGAGGTAAAGCAACCATAGACAGATGAGGAGCCAAGAAGGACACCAAAGGAAGGTACATGCACACCCTTGGTGTAGTCTTGAGGTTTAACAATTGAATCTGTGTTTTGCGTGCGACCGGGGTATCGATGTATGATCAATCAGCGTAACGGTACAATGAGTCAGAAGCGTTACCCTGCCGTGTGACGTCCCCCGATGGCACAGCCGGGCTCCAACTAGGAGGTTAATCCACTTCTATACAATAAGTACGCAACAGTTCGACATGGAAGTGAAGTTTTTATTCCACAGTGTTTTGGAATTTCCAATGGGTCCTTCCGAAGAAATACGGTTCAAACCCATTAGTCCATCAACCCAATGCATTTCGGGTAGAACCCTTCATCAGGGGAAATTTATGTCTACAAAACAATGAAAATTAGACTGCGAATGTAAAGCTGGACTCATAGAGAGCACTAATATAATGATAATCACGAAAATAATCTAAATGCAAAATGAACCTTGAGTGCCCAAGTGAAGTGGTGGAAAAACCCAAAAACGTGCTTTAAAGCCTTATGCAAGTGAGCTACCGGTGAAGAAACGGAAAGTGCACCGAAGAAAACATGTGAAAATGCAACTGAGTGAACACGATGATGAATCAACGGCTGAAACTGTGGGGCGTGATGGTTCAACCGGTAAAACGCCATTCCATGATGGAAAAGCGAACAAGGATGCAGAGGATGTAGCAATTCTATGCGGGCGGAAGGTGATTGGATTCTTACCGCAGTTCCGACATTTGCGAAAATATAACAGTGCAGGGCATCACGCATAACGTTCTACCATGATACATGCATGCAGAGAACGCCGACATTCTAAACGGGCTTGATTCTTACTGCGGTTCTGAATCCCGTGAGTGAGGGCCAGGGCACGAGTGTCACGAATACGCAGGGTGGTAAAAATAGAAAAAGTCACCAGAAATGCAAATCGTCCTGACGGCAGGACGTTCAAAGTCCCAAGAACTTTATACATGTACCCTGTTGACAACGAACAAAGGGGGTGGAGGCTAAAGTGAAATAATGGTTGGGGAGAACGAAAGAGCTGAAAAGTATGGGATAGTTTGGGACCGAAGGTGAAACGTTGGTGGCCATCTTGGAATGGTTCCTCTACACGAGTGAAGGCTTAGTAAAATACATTCCAAATAGAAAGAAATGATACATACTGAATAAACCTGAGAACAGGGATAATGAAGAGTAGGGGATAAACATCAACATAGAAAGATGAAATAGAAAAAAGGTAAGAATAAGGTAATGTTAAGGTGGAAACTTGGTAGTGGTAGAAACATAGAGAATCCTACAGTGCAATACAAACTGAAAATGTGGGGGGAGATGCAGAAGCATGAAGGTCAAAGAGGTTCTCAAGAAATCGTACAGTGCAAACTGAAAATTAAAATGTAAAGGATCAGATACAGAGCATGAAGGTCACAGAATTTCACAAAAAAGAGCTATGTTCTATCTGGTCATTAAGTCCATTGGGTGTGAGAGTGTCCAGGGGGTATTTATGGTGGTTTCTGCCTTCACGTGTTTCTACCGCTTCAAGTACCAGGAATCTGAGTTGACTGATGTTCTGTTTTAACTCCATGAAGTGTGTAGCTACTGCAGGTTTTTGATTCAAAGTTCTGATGTTGCTTTTGTGTTTGTTCAGTCAGATTTTTTTTTTTAATAATTCTTTTTAGCAAACAGTTGAGAATCGACATTGTAGGTTACATAAAGAGGAATTGTGCAAAATTGAATACCCAGACAGTTGTTAACAAAAATCATACAAATGATACACATTGGGGTACAACGGTTACGGCGTGGATGGCTCTTCAAATGAGGGGATGTTTGGTGGGACACATATATTACCCCGATAAGCATCCCATTTGCTCCATATAGAGGACCATTTTTTAGGGCACCCATGTGCAACGTACACAGTTTTTTCCCTGGTCATACACCAATCCATATGTGCCTTCCAGGCCTCGATTTTAGGCGATACCCCAGCTCCCCCCAATTGTGCAATATTCCTTTTAGCCACCGTTAGGCCCAGCGTGACCCATATTTTATCTTTGCTATTCAAATCAGTGGGCTCCCAGACGTTTAGAAGGCATCTTTTTGCTTCAGGTTTAATGTCAAAGTCAAGTACCTCTCTCATACAGTCATGTATCTTCTTCCAATAATTCTGGACGCACCCACATTCCCATATTATATGCATAAATGTGCCTACTTGACCACACTGTCTTCTGCACTTTCCCTCGTCTACTCTTCCCATTCTAACGAGACTAGGCCCAGAAACATAAACTCTGTGGAGGATTTTAAGTTGAACCAGGCGCAATCTGGAAGAGATCGCAACCTCCCGCGGGGAGGCCACTGCCTCTTGCCACTCCTCGTCATCAAGCTCCAGCCCATCTCCCTCCCAACGCCCCCTGATCAGTCTAAGGGGATCCGAGGTGTTATTAATCAACTTTTTGTAGGTCAGGGATATCACTTTTGTTGGTAAATACCCGTCAAGCAACCTATCCTCCAACGGCGAGGATTCCGGGGGAGAGGTGCCTTTTGGTAGATTTGACATGAGCGCATGCCTAACCTGCAGATATCTAAAATGCTCTGTGTCTGCTAGCTCGTACTCCTGTTGCAGAGAAGCGAATGTCACTACCTCACCCTTCACCCATAGGTCTCCAATCTTTGAGATCTCGATTAGATCCCATTTGTCAAACCCCTTCGAGGTCCTCAGGGTGCCCAACTGTTCTGTATCCCACAAGGGAGTAGCTAGCGTGAGTTTCTGGTCCCACCCCAGGCTTCGTTCAGTCGGATTTTAATTGTACGTTCGGTTTTCCCCACATATCCAAATCCGCATGGGCATTTCAACAGGTAAACCACGTTTTTGGTGTCACAGGTGGCATTGACTTTCAATTTAATTTTAGTTCCTTTGCGTGGATGGGTCATTGAATTACCTTTGATAATATTGTTGCAATTATTACAGTTCAAACATGGGATGGTACCCTCATATGTGGGAGTCCCTCTAGTCATTATTGGTCTTGAAAGACTTTCTTTGATGTTTATACTTCGTTCGTAGACGAACAGGGGTGGTTCTGAAAAGAGTCCTTTGAAGTCAGGTTCTGACTGTAAAATGGGCCAAAGTTTGAGGATAATCTGCTTCAATTGCCGGCTTTGTTTGGAAAATTTCGACACTAAGACCATACGATCTGTTTTTCTATGTTGAGTGTGGATTAGGAGTCCTTCGCGGGTTTTAGTGCTAGATCTGATGATAGCCAGATCGAGAATTTCAGGAGGATATCCCCTATCACTGAAACGTTGAAGCATTTCAGAAATGTTGGTGGATAATTTAACGGGGTTCGACGTAATGCGTTTCACGCGGAGTAGCTGGGAATAGGGCAAATGTTCCTTCAATGAGTGTTGATGGAAGCTGTTATAATGCAACAGATTGTTGCCATCGGTTTCTTTTCTGACAGTATTAGTTTCAAATTCGTTCTGAGTTTTGGTACTGGAAACGTCTAGGAAGTTGATAATGGTATCGCTGATGTTATGGGTGAATCCAATGCGGTCATTGACAAAATTAAGCTGTTGTATGGCGGTCACAAGATCGTGTTGGGAACCTTTCCAAACCAGGAAAATGTCATCTATGTACCTACCGTATATAGCAAGGTTGTCAATTCAGGGTTCCACTGTTAGGATATGGTCAAGTTCGAACTTGTATATAAACAAATTGGCGTAGCAGGGTGCTGCGCAATTGCCCATAGAAGTTTCCTTCAGTTGAAGAAAATATTCTTGCCCATGGCAGTGTAAGCCAACCACAGAGGGTTAAAGACCAGAGAGGGACCCCCAAAGTGGGGTAAGGCAACCCTAGACAGATGAGGATCTGAGAGGGACTCCAGGGTGGTGTAAGCCAACCACAGAGGGTTAAAGACCAGAGAGGGACCCCCAAAGTGGGGTAAGGCAACCCTAGACAGATGAGGATCTGAGAGGGACTCCAGGGTGGTGTAAGCCAACCACAGAGGGTTATAGACCAGAGAGAGACCCCCAAAGTGGGATAAGGCAACCCTAGACAGATGAGGATCCGAGAGGGACTCCAGGGTGGTGTAAGCCAACCACAGAGGGTTAAAGACCAGAGAGGGACCCACCAAAGTGGGGTACGGCAACCCTAGACAGATGAGGATCCGAGAGGGACTCAAGGGTGGTGTAAGCCAACCACAGAGGGTTAAAGACCAGAGAGGGACCCCCAAAGTGGGGTAAGGCAACCCTAGACAGATGAGGATCTGAGAAGGACTCCAGGGTGGTGTAAGCCAACCACAGAGGGTTAAAGACCAGAGAGGGACTCCCAAAGTGGGGTAAGGCAACCCTAGACAGATGAGGATCCGAGAGGGACTCCAGGGTGGTGTAAGCCAACCACAGAGGGTTAAAGGCCAGAGAGGGATCCCCAAAGAGGGGTAAGGCAACCCTAGATAGATGAGGATCCGAGAGGGACTCCAGGGAGGTGTCAACCAACCCCAGAAAGATGAGGACCCAGGAAGGATACCAAGGCAGTGTAATCCAACCACGGAATGATGAGAACCCAAGAGTATCCCCTAGGTGTGGTAAGCTAAGTGAATTTGTAGATTCTGATATTGGAAAACTAACATAATTAAAAACACATTATTTCTTTCAAGTTACTGTGCTAATTATCAGACTTTAATGATAGAATTTGTGTATCTACCCAATACTCTGCTAATTATGACATTGTATTGATAGAATTAATTCTTAAATTGACACAAGATTTTTTTCTCATGAGGCTTCCAGGAAAATCTGCAAATGTGAATAATTGTGATATAATTTGTGTCCTTCTGCTGTTCTCTGTGAAATGAGACTTAATTTTCACTTTTAATCAGTAACCGTGTTACTTTTTGAATTTTAGTGAAAAGTACAAGGAGCAGTTTCTGAACCGTGACCTGAAGGTGTTCTCTGCGGACCCTCTGCTGGTGTACCCCACTCACTATGCGGATGAACCTGCCTGGCTTAGTGACACTGAGACATCCACTCTATGGGACAATGATGCAGTGGCCACGCACTGGAGTGGCTCGCAAAAAACCCTAAAGGATTCTCGGTTAGACCCACACCATGGACTGCGTCCGGCCTCTCATGATGAGCTCTGACAGTGGTAGCCTCAGTCTGATGACCGGTGAAAGCACGTGACAGCTACTGTGGCTGGCTGGCCTCCAGGTACAGCAATTGACACTACCATCCTCTGTCTGACCTCCAGACAGCAGAACTGGTACTCGAGGTCTCCCTCTGAATCCCTGGGAGCAACAACTGGTCTCATCTCCCAGGACAAGGCTTGCCACCCATGGCTCTCATCTAACCTTCACACCCAGACTTCATCTGACCCCCAGAGAAAACAACACCTGGTACCAAGGTCTACATCTGACCCCCAGGATCCAGAACTGACATTCCATCATCTGATCTCCAGCAAGATCTGAGGACTAATCTCACCCCCAACTGACACTCTTTCAACTGACCTCCAGAGAGACCCAGGATCCAGAACTGACATTCCTTCATCTGATCTCCAGCAAGAACTGAGGACTGATCTCACCCCCAACTGACACTCTTTCAACTGACCTCCAGAGAGACCCAGGATTCAGAACTGACATTCCTTCATCTGATATCCAGCAAGCCTTGGAACTGAGGACTGATCCGACCCCCAGGAACCTGAACTCACTCTCCTTCATCTGCCCTCCAGAGAGACCTGGTACCAAGGTCTCCATCTGATCCCCAGGGTCCAGAACTGACACTCCTTCATCTGATCTCCAGAGAGACCCAGTGCTGAGGACTGATCCGACCCCCAGGGACCAGAACTGACACTCCTTCATCTGATCTCCAGAGAGACCCGGTGCTGAGGACTCCCTATGAACCCTCAGGGACCAGAACTGACACTCCTTCATCTGATCTCCAGAGCGACCCAGTGCTGAGGACTCCCTCTGAACCCTCAGGGACCAGAACTGACACTCCATCTGACCTCCAGAGAGACCCAGGATCCAGAACTGACACTCCTTCATCTGATCTCCAGAGAGACCAGGTGCTGAGGACTGATCCGACCCCCAGGGACCAGAACTGACACTCCATCTGACCTCCAGAGAGACCCAGGATCCAGAACTGACACTCCATCTGATCTCCAGAGAGACCCAGTACTGAGGGCTCCCTCTGAACCCCCAGGGACCAGAACTGACACTCCTTCATCTAATATCCAGCAAGCCTTGGAACTGAGGACTGATCCGACCCCCAGGGACCTGAACTTACTCTCATTCATCTGACCTCCAGCGAGACCTGGTACCAAGTCCTCCATATGCTCCCCCGACCAGAACTAACACTCCTTCATCTGATCTCTGCACAGGAGACTTGCTACCCATGGTCTCTATCTGATCACCCTGCGTCCAGACCTGACATGCCTGCTCCATCTGGTCCCCAGAGAGAAACCCTTGTACCCAGTGACTCCAACTGGTCTTCAGGGACCAGACCGAACACTACTTCACCGTCTCACCTCCATGAAGGGAACTGTTACCATGTAATCTCTTGTCTGGTGCACTTGTGTGGGTTCTTCTGGGCCTGGTTGGACACTGGTTCTTCAGCCACCAATATCTGACCTGAGACATTCGAACCTGTAGAGTTTGCTTCTTGAGGCTGTTAACAACCTTTTCCTGGGATGGACCAATCAGATACCTGGCAATGAACTGGCAAAACCATGTTAAATGTCCCTTCGTGGGATACGGCTCAGCCTGCACTCCGTAGTTCTTTAGATGATGACAAAAATCAACAAAGATGTTTACAATAAAAATTAACTAACAAGGGATCCCATCCCCTCTCCTGTGTTGCTGCTCAGGGTGAGACCGTCTGAGAGATGGACTTGTCAGTACCAATGATAGACGCTGCAGGTGACTCTGATTTGAGATGGACCTACTGGTACTAGAGATTCATGTGTAGTTTAGAAGCTGTGTGTGATTGTGCGGGGGCATGGAGCTGCTGGTACCAAAGATTCATGTGCAGAGATGCAGTGAGTGACTCTGTGTCTGGAAGAAGGGCCTCCAGGTACCAATGATTCATGTGCAGAGAAGCTGTGAGTGACTCTGTGTCTGGAAGATGGGCCTCCCCATACCAATGATTCATGTGCAGAGAAGCTGTGAGTGACTCTGTGTCTGGAAGATGGGCTTCCCCGTACCAAGGCTTCATGTGCAGAGAAGCAGTGAGTGACTCTGTGTCTGGAAGAAGGGCCTCCAGGTACTAATGATTCATATGCAGAGAAGCGGTGAGTGACTCTGTGTCTGGTAGATGGGCCTCCTGGTACCAATGATTCATGTGCAGAGAAGCTGTGAGTGACTCTGTGTCTGGAAGATGGGCCTCCCGGTACCAATGATTCATGTGCAGAGAAGCTGTGAGTGACTCTGTGTCTGGTAGATGGGCCTCCCGGTACCAATGATTCATGTGCAGAGAAGCTGTGAGTGACTCTGTGTCTGGAAGATGGGCCTCCCAGTATGTTATGGCTATTTCTAAAGCGCGGCAATTACCCGAGGGTGTCCTGGCGCTAACCACTAATTCACTGAGAACTTGGGATAGGAGACAATGTTAAAGCGTAAAAAACCAAGTTTTCAATCCTTTCCGAAAAGTGAGGAGGTCAGGGGCCTTTCTCAGATACGGGGGCAGATCGTTCCAGGCCTTAGCTGCGCATACCGTAAAGCTTCTCCCACCCCATGAAGACTTTTTGATGGGTGGCACTTTTACCAACTTGGCTCCACCCGAGCGAAGGGTTCTTCTGGGTATGTACCACTGTATTTGCCTTTTCAAGAAGTCTGGGCCTATACCATGTAGTGCCTTGTAGACGGTACAGAGTGTTTTAAAATTCACCTGTTTCCTAACCGGCAACCAATGCAATTGTTTAATTTCCTTAGAAATGGGGGCAAATTTGGGAGTACCAGTAAGCAGCCTCGCTGCTGCGTTTTGCAGCAGTTGCAATTTATTCATGAAACGTTCCTGTATATTTAAGTGCAGGCTGTTGCAATAATCAAGTCTGGACATGATCAGTGCAGTGACTACAGTCCGCTGGCTATTAGCCGGCAAAAAGGGAAGAACTTTCTTAATCATTTTGATTATAAAGAAGGTGGATGATGCCACTGCATTGATCTGATCGCCAAAGTTAAGTTTCTCGTCAATTATGACTCCTAGGTTTTTCACATTCCTAACGGGAGTTGGAAGAGTCCCCATTTCCTCTGGCCACCACCCTGGGGTCCAGAAGTTGGGATCGTTTCCAAATAGGATGACCTCAGTCTTTCCTGAATTCAGTTTCAGGCAGTTTTGTGACATCCACCTCTCGATTGCTGTCATGCAATCGTGGAACCTATTTTCAATTCCTATTGCCTGACCAGGCCGCAAAGCCACCACAATTTGTGTGTCATCGGCATACGATGTCAGGCTGAACCCAAATGAACTAATTAGAGTAGCCAGGGAGGAAACATATACGTTAAAAAGAGTGGGGCTAAGAGAGGACCCCTGAGGCACTCAGCACGGCAAAGAGAAAGGTGTAGAATGGAAATCACCCAGTGCCACAGTTTGGGATCTGTCCGTCAGAAAAGAATTCAGGAGTTCATATGCTTTGCCTTGGACGCCGCATGCCAACAAACGGTCCATCAGTACATCATGATGGACCGTACCAATGATTCATGTGTAGAGAAGCGGTGAGTGACTCTGTGTCTGGAAGATGGGCCTCCCGGTACCAATGATTCATGTGAGGAGAAGCTGTGAGTGACTCTGTGTCTGGAGAATGGCCT
Source organism: Calotriton arnoldi (assembly GCA_963921515.1). NCBI lineage: Eukaryota > Metazoa > Chordata > Amphibia > Caudata > Salamandridae > Calotriton > Calotriton arnoldi. The sequence continues at coordinate 508,834 of CAWUFW010001266.1, read as the reverse complement.
CCCGGTACCAATGATTCATGTGAGGAGAAGCGATGAGTGACTCTGTGTCTGGAAGATGGGCCTCCCGGTACCAATGATTCATGTGCAGAGAAGCGATGAGTGACTCTGTGTCTGGAGAATGGCCTCCCGGTACCAATGATTCATGTGAGGAGAAGCGATGAGTGACTCTGTGTCTGGAAGATGGGCCTCCCGGTACCAACTCTTCATGTGTAGAGAAGCGGTGAGTGACTCTGTGTCTGGAAGATGGGCCTCCCTGCACCAATGATTCATGTGTAGAGAAGCTGTGAGTGACTCTGTGTCTGGTAGATGGACCTACAGGTGCCTGGGAGGTGACTCTGTGTCTGGAAGATGGGCCTCCCTGCACCAATGATTCATGTGTAGAGAAGCTGTGAGTGACTCTGTGTCTGGAGAATTGCCTCCCGGTACCAATGATTCATGTGAGGAGAAGCGATGAGTGACTCTGTGTCTGGGAGATGGGCCTCCCGGTACCAACACTTCATGTGTAGAGAAGCGGTGAGTGACTCCGTGTCTGGTAGATGGACCTACAGGTGCCTGGGAGGTGACTCTGTGTCTGGGAGATGGGCCTCCCGGTACCAACACTTCATGTGTAGAGAAGCGGTGAGTGACTCCGTGTCTGGAAGATGGGCCTCCCGGTACCAATGATTCATGTGCAGAGAAGCGATGAGTGACTCTGTGTCTGGAGAATGGCCTCCCGGTACCAATGATTCATGTGAGGAGAAGCGATGAGTGACTCTGTGTCTGGAAGATGGGCCTCCCGGTACCAACTCTTCATGTGTAGAGAAGCGGTGAGTGACTCTGTGTCTGGAAGATGGGCCTCCCTGCACCAATGATTCATGTGTAGAGAAGCTGTGAGTGACTCTGTGTCTGGTAGATGGACCTACAGGTGCCTGGGAGGTGACTCTGTGTCTGGAAGATGGGCCTCCCTGCACCAATGATTCATGTGTAGAGAAGCTGTGAGTGACTCTGTGTCTGGAGAATGGCCTCCCGGTACCAATGATTCATGTGAGGAGAAGCGATGAGTGACTCTGTGTCTGGGAGATGGGCCTCCCGGTACCAACACTTCATGTGTAGAGAAGCGGTGAGTGACTCTGTGTCTGGGAGATGGGCCTCCCTGCACCAATGATTCATGTGTAGAGAAGCGGTGAGTGACTCTGTGTCTGAAAGATGGGCCTCCCGGTACCAATGATTCATGTGCAGAGAAGCAGTGAGTGACTCTGTGTCTGGAAGTTGGGCCTCCCGGTACCAACGCTTCTTGTGTAGAGAAGCGGTGAGTGACTCTTTGTCTTGAAAATGGGCCTCCCGGTACCAAAGATTCATGTGCAGAGAAGCTGTGAGTGACTCTGTGTCTGGAAGATGGGTCTCCCGGTACCAATGATTCATGTCAGGAGAAGCTGTGAGTGACTCCGTGTCTGGAAGATGGGCCTCCCGGTACCAATGATTCATGTGCAGAGAAGCTGTGAGTGACTCTGTGTCTGGAGAATGGCCTCCCGGTACCAATGATTCATGTGAGGAGAAGCGATGAGTGAGACTGTGTCTGGAAGATGGGCCTCCCGGTACCAATGATTCATGTGCAGAGAAGTGGTGAGTGACTCTGTGTCTGGAAGATGGGCCTCCCGGTACCAATGATTCATGTGAGGAGAAGCTGTGAGTGACTCTGTGTCTGGAAGATGGGCCTCCCGGTACCAATGATTCATGTGCAGAGAAGCTGTGAGTGACTTTGTGTCTGGAAGATGGGCCTCCCGGTACCAACGCTTCTTGTGTAGAGAAGCGGTGAGTGACTCTTTGTCTTGAAAATGGGCCTCCCGGTACCAAAGATTCATGTGCAGAGAAGCTGTGAGTGACTCTGTGTCTGGAAGATGGGTCTCCCGGTACCAATGATTCATGTCAGGAGAAGCTGTGAGTGACTCTGTGTCTGGAAGATGGGCCTCCCGGTACCAATGATTCATGTGCAGAGAAGCGGTGAGTTACTCTGTATCTGGAAGATGGGCCTCCCTGTACCAATGATTCATGTGCAGAGAAGCTGTGAGTGACTCTGTGTCTGGAAGATGGGCCTCCCGATACCAATGATTCATGTGCAGAGAAGCTGTGAGTTTCTCTGTATCTGGTAGATGGGCCTCCGGGTACTAATGATTCATGTGTAGAGAAGCGGTGAGTGACTCTTTGTCTTGAAAATGGGCCTCCCGGTACCAAAGATTCATGTGCAGAGAAGCTGTGAGTGACTCTGTGTCTGGAAGATGGGTCTCCCGGTACCAATGATTCATGTCAGGAGAAGCTGTGAGTGACTCTGTGTCTGGAAGATGGGCCTCCCGGTACCAATGATTCATGTGCAGAGAAGCGGTGAGTTACTCTGTATCTGGAAGATGGGCCTCCCTGTACCAATGATTCATGTGCAGAGAAGCTGTGAGTGACTCTGTGTCTGGAAGATGGGCCTCCCGATACCAATGATTCATGTGCAGAGAAGCTGTGAGTTTCTCTGTATCTGGTAGATGGGCCTCCGGGTACTAATGATTCATGTGCAGAGAAGCTGTGAGTGACGCTGTCTGGAAGATGGGCCTCCCGGTACCAATGATTCATGTGCAGAGAAGCTGTGAGTGACTTTGTGTCTGGAAGATGGGCCTCCCGGTACCAATGATTCATGTCAGGAGAAGCTGTGAGTGACTCTGTGTCTGGTAGATGGGCCTCCTGGTACTAACGCTTCATGTGTAGAGAAGCGGTGAGTGACTCTGTGTCTGGAAGATGGGCCTCCCGGTACCAATGATTCATGTGCAGAGAAGCTGTGAGTGACTCTGTGTCTGGAAGATGGGCCTTCCGGTACCAATGATTCATGTGCAGAGAAGCTGTGAGTGACTTTGTGTCTGGAAGATGGGCCTCCCGGTACCAATGATTCATGTGCAGAGAAGCTGTGAGTGACGCTGTGTCTGGAAGATGGGCCACCCGGTACCAACGCTTCATGTGTAGAGAAGCGGTGAGTGACTCTGTGTCTGGAAGATGGGCCTTCCAGTACCATTGATTCATGTGCAGAGAAGCGGTGAGTGACTCTGTGTCTGGTAGATGGACCTACAGGTGCCTGGGAGGTGACTCTGTGTCTGGAAGATGGGCCTCCCTGCACCAATGATTCATGTGTAGAGAAGCTGTGAGTGACTCTCTGGCTGGAAGATGGGCCTCCCGGTACCAATGATTTATGTGTGGAGAAGCTGTGAGTGACTCTGTGTCTGGTAGATGGGCCTCCCGGTACCAATTATTCATGTGAGGAGAAGCTGTGAGTGACTCTGTGTCTGGAAGATGGGCCTCCCGGTACCAATGATTCATGTGCAGAGAAGCTGTGAGTGACTCTGTGTCTGGAAGATGGGCCTCCTGCACCAATGATTCATGTGTAGAGAAGCGGTGAGTGACTCTGTCTGGTAGGTGGGCCTCCCGGTACTAATGATTCGTGTGCAGAGAAGCTGTGAGTGACTGTGTCTGGAAGATGGGCCTCCCGGTACCAATGATTCATGTGCAGAGAAGCTGTGAGTGACTCTGTGTCTGGAAGATGGGCCTCCCGGTACTAATGATTCATGTGCAGAGAAGCTGTGAGTGACTCTGTGGCTGCAAGATGGGCCTCCCGGTACCAATGCTTCATGTGTATAGAAGCTGTGAGTGACTCTGTGTCTGGTAGATGGGCCTCCCGGTACTAACGATTCATGTGAGGAGAAGCTGTGAGTGACTCTGTGTCTGGAAGATGGGCCTCCCGGTACCAATGATTCATGTGCAGAGAAGCTGTGAGTGACTCTGTGTCTGGTAGATGGGCCTCCCGGTACCAACGCTTCATGTGTAGAGAAGCGGTGAGTGACTCTGTGTCTGGAATATGGGTCTCCCGGTACCAATGATTCATGTGCAGAGAAGCTGTGAGTGACTCCGTCTGGAAGATGGGTCTCCCGGTACCAATGATTCATGTGAGGAGAAGCTGTGAGTGACTCTGTGTCTGGTAGATGGGCCTCCTCGTACCAACGCTTCATGTGTAGAGAAGCGGTGAGTGACTCAGTGTCTGGAAGATGGGCCTCCCGGTACCAATGATTCATGTGCAGAGAGGCTGTGAGTGACTCTGTGTCTGGAAGATGGGCCTCCAGGTACCAATGATTCATGTGTAGAGAAGCTGTGAGTGACTGTGTCTGGAAGATGGGCCTCCCGGTACCAACGCTTCATGTGTATAGAAGCGGTGAGTGACTCTGTGTCTGGAAGATGGGCCTCCAGCTACCAATGATTCATGTGCAGAGAAGCTGTGAGTGACTCTGTGTCTTGAAGATGGGCCTCCCGGTACCAATGATTCATGTGAGGAGAAGCTGTGAGTGACTCTGTGTCTGGAAGATGGGCCTCCCGGTACCAACGCTTCATGTGTAGAGAAGCTGTGAGTGACTTTGTGTCTGGAAGATGGGCCTCCCGGTACCAATGATTCATGTGTAGAGAAGCTGTGAGTGACTCTGTGTCTGGAAGATGGGCCTCCCGGTACCAATGATTCATGTGTAGAAAAGCGGCGAGTGACTCTCTGTCTGGAAGATGGGCCTCCCGGTACCAACGCTTCATGTATAGAGAAGCTGTGAGTGACTCTGTGTCTGGAAGATGGGCCTCCCGGTACCAACGCTTCATGTGTAGAGAAGCTGTGAGTGACTTTGTGTCTGGAAGATGGGCCTCCCAGAACCAATGATTCATGTGTAGAGAAGCTGTGAGTGACTCTGTACCTGGTAGATGGACCTATGCAAAAAGAACGAATGATGGACGGAATATTGAACAATGTCAAACACTCACCACCAGTACAGAGATCTGGGTCTATATCCATAATTTTTTTGCTCACCATACCACCCCAGTTAAGACCCAGCCATATGCAAATCAGTCTTGACCCTGCTCCCCATGGGAACAGTCCAGCCCGAAGTGCCAGGCAGATTCCTCCGTGGACTGGAAACAAGCATCCTGGGACCGGTTTCAAGGTATCACCCCTCATCGGCCAGGATAGTGTGAATCCAGTGGCATGGGGAGCATGGGACCCATATCTGGGCATTTCAATCACACTTAGGGTGACAAATGCAAAAAGAACAATTGATGGACGGAATGCTGAATGATGTCAAACATTCACCCCCAGTTCAGAGATCTGGGGCTAAAACCATCGTTTTTTTGCGCACCATGCCACCCCAGTTCACCCCAGCTCACTAAGCCATTGAATTCAAGCTAGCCTGGCTGATGAGGGGTGATACCCCGAAAATGGTCCCAGAATGCTTGTTTGCGGTCCAGGTAGGATCTGTCCTGGCAGTTCGGTCTGGACTGTTCTAATTGGGCGCAGGGTCAAGACTGATTTGCATATGGCTTGGTCCAAACTGGAATGGCATGGTGAGCATAAAAACGATGGATTTAGGCCCATATCTCTGTACTGAGGGTGAATATTTGACAATGTACAGCATTCCTTCCATCATCTTTTTGTGTTGCTATAGTCGCCGTAAGTGGGAAGGGTATGCCCAAACATGGGTCCCGTGCTCACTATGCAGTTGTGTTAGAAATTATGTTTCTGGTTGGCTAGGGTATGCACCTAAGCCAGGCAGAACCCACCAATGTAGTCAGGGCAAGTAAGTTACACACCAAAGATAACCTGTGCTCGCCCTCTGGTAGCTTGGCGCAGAGCAGGCAGGCTTATCAGAGGCAATGTGTAAAGCGTTTGAGCAACACACACACACACAGCAACACAATGAATACACCACAAAAGAGACTGCACACAGGATTATATAAAAATATGTGTATTATACATACCACAAGACCAAAACGGCATGAATCATAACTTCTGTGCACACTTTGCAGTTACTGAGATAGTACTTGTTATCCTGAACAAGGTACATCCAAAAACGACACGCATCATAACATTAGAGCATGTAATGCCAGTCAGGTTATGAAAAAGCACATGAACTACCAAACATCATCATCAAGTCATAAATACTTTGCTGGTAATACAGACTTGTGTAGAGATGAGCACATGAAATCCACATATAATCGTAAAAACATAGGGCCCAGCGCATCTGCGCTCCTACTAGCAGGGTTACGGTAGATTTGTGAGCCGAACTGGAAACAAGTGTTTTTATGAATTAGGGGGGGTGCAGGAGTACCTGCGCACCTACTCAACGTGATACGGTAAGTTCTTCTTCCTAGCGATGTCACTTCCCCTACACCATACACAGGGGGCCCAGTGAGGTCTCCCCCATAGTGCTACTACAGATCCAGTGCCTCCAAGGTACGTCCCCGAAAAGTGGGGGGGGGCTAAATAGGCACACACTGTAAAACCCAGCGGGGCAACCTCGCTGGGTCCCCCACACTCAAAGTAGCCAGAAGCAGCTGCCGCAAAGAACTGAGCCCACGACGGAGTGCGGGAGGGCTTCACTAGGACCTCGTTTGGTCCTTGCTATCGGTTCTCGAATGCAGCTGCCCGTGAGCACACAGTGCCGCTGCTGCCTCAAAGTACCTGTCAGCCCAGGCACCCCCGAGGTCTCTTCTGGCCTGGGCGATCGCGTCCTTGCAGGGAGCTCCCCAGTCAGGGAACTCAGTGCTTAATTTGTAAAATATTAAGTGCCAGGGCTCTGACCAGGAGGCCACTGCAGCTTGCACCACCCATCACCCTTGTAATCGCTGCCAAAACAATTACCATCTCTCCCGCATGTAAATGCTACAGTTCAGATTATTCCAGGTCCCCAAAGCTAAAGGAATGGCTGAGGAGGCAGGTATTAGCAATTTTAATGTATATTTTATTCCTAAACAACCGTTGTTCTGCTCATCTCTAAATTAGATGAGCAGCGCCACCATGTGGTAGTCTGTTGTAAGTATGGTGTTGACAATTAGGTGCCGGTGCCGAGCACTGGAAACCAATTCAGTGCCGATGCTGAGCACCAGAAAGCACCGGCTCAAATTAAGCACTGAGGGAACTCCTCTGGACCCAGAAGATGTTGGCGGCCCTAAAAAGCGGGACCCGTGTTGCCAGCTGACTACACTTATTGATCCTAGGGGTGGTGCCTGCCTACACAAGCCTCATGTGCTTGGCCCGCCCCTGGGTTGGGGGGCAACTTGTCAGTGATGGGGCCGTGCTGGAAGGCATTGTGGCGGATTCTTCTCACGGAGGCGCATTGATTCTAAATCATGCCACTGGTGATTTCAACTGGGTCTTCCTAGAGCGAGTGAAACAGGAATCATATCTCTTGGAAAGAGAACAACAATGGGTTTTTTGTCTGAAAACCCACATTAGGGGTTTGAATGAAAATATACCCTGGGGTCAATTTGTTAAATAATTAGGCCTCTTCTATTGTAGCCAGCATCCTCGCCTGCCCAGGGGCGCTACATGCCCCCGCTGCTTGCCCTTCTTTGATCGGTTTTTAAATTAATTTTTTTAATATTTTTATCCGCCTTCAGCAATATCGGGTGAATATAGAACTAGGATTCACCTTTTTTAAATTAGGGCAACTCTTTTCTTTTTGTTTATCCCAGAGTCCAGCCCTTGATTCGCTGTCATTCACTGAACCATTATGGCAATTATTCTTTCACCATAATTTTCTTTAAACAACTTTCTTTTATTACAGAACATTTTTCTCTTAATAAAACATTTTTTTCCAACAAAACATCCACTCTATGTCTATAAAGACTGCAGCACTCCGCTGATTCTACCCTCAATCACAGAAGGTGCAACCTTTACCGGTACACCAGGAAATAGTGCCGTCGGGAGCGGCCATCTTGCAAGTCAGCGCACCAGCTCTTACAGAAGGTGCAATCTTTACCGATATACTAGGAAGTAGTGCAGTCAGGAGCGGCCATTTTGGAAGTCAGCGCACCAGTTGCGCGTGACACGTGGATGCCGTCTCACCGCGAGCACATTGTAGTAACATGGTTATCTGTATTCTGCCTTTAGAGTGTTTGGAATGTAGAATGTATATGTGTCATCTGGAATGGGTGTTATTGTTGGTGCTTAGAATGTATTGCTTCACTTGGAGATAGCCCTGTGATAGTGCTGCATGCACCTTTGTGTGTACCTGCTAACTTGAATAAAGAAGAGGAACTACGCTTGTTTCCATGTGTGGTTACTACACTGATTTTGGAGACGAGCTGGCTAACTCGAGGAACCCACGTTTCGTATTTTATTCAAGACATCTCTTCATACCCTGTGTTGGACTGGGAACGGAAGTTACTCATCACAAGAATTCTCGCGTGATGCCTCTGTCGTGTACATCGTGTATTACAACAAGAAACAATTGAAATTCATCGCGGATTCACTGAAAATTCAAGTAAGTGTAACGCCGCGCTGGCTACAGCTTACCAACGGTTACTTCTAACGACCGCCTCTGTGACTTTCAAATCCCGCATTACCTGCGCGCGTCTGAATTCCACTGTCTCCATGACAGAGCGCCTTGCATGTACCGCCTTCTCTTCATGACAGAAGACGACGCATCAAAGTAAACACTGTAGAAGGACCACTTTACGCGGCGCACGTTATAGAGGTCACCCGACGTCATTGCGCACAAGAGGGCACGCACGGCGGCCATTTTCAAGTAAACTGAGCCGGTTCCTGAAACTCTGAACTCTTCTCACCACCGGATCTGTTCTTCAAGGAAGTTTTAAAGTTAGCGCTTCATACAAAATAAGGAAAATAAACCTACGGTACTTTTTTCTTTCTCTTTTCCTTTGCTAGTGCTGATCAAGGGTGTGTGCAGTGCTCTGAATGTTTTTCTTATAAGAACTTTTCTGAAAGGCATGTGTTCCTCAGTCTTTTGCTTACAACTGGCATTTTGAACTGCTCATATTAAGTTTCACTCTTCAGCTTATAAGTAACATCACCTATTTTACTACTTTTGGGAAATTAAATTTCGTGCATATTTTCCTTCCGCAGCTTTCAGTCTCACTTTCAAGTCATGTCTGCAGGAGAAACCAGCACGGCTGTGGGTGACGCCAATGCTTCTTCAATGCACATTCATTCCCCGAAGGAGTTTTTACCTTTACCTGGAGAACCCGTGGGTTCTTGGAATGACTGGAAAGAATATTTTCTTAATTACATTGCTAACCTGGAAGATATTAGTGGAAAGTTTTCACCAGAAAGGAAAAAAAGAATTTGTATGTATTGTTTAGGTCCGGATGTTTGCGTATTTACAATGAGCTACAAAATCATGAAAGAGTGGGAGGGGGTGATATTGATGTAGTTAAAGCTGCGAGGCTGGATCGTGATGATCCCTCTTCTCCGTCTGTTTGCGTCGCTGTCACTAGACTTTCTTTCTTTCAGACAAAGCAAGAAAAGCATGAAAATATTGAGGAGTATGTTTCAGCTTTAAAAGAAATTAGCGAGTCAGTGTAGGTTCGCGCAATTGCATGATGAGTTCATTCGTGACCAGGTGGTTATGTACACGAAGAATAAGACCATGCAAGATAGATTATGGGTGGAAGGTGAGGGTTGTCTTAAAGATATCGTTGCTATGGTAAAAAAGGCTGAGCTTTCCGAGCATTGTGCAAAAGCTACTCTTTCTCATGATAAGAAGGACTCGGAAGTTGTGGGAAAAATTTCTGATAATAAGTCAGGGCACAAGATGAACCGTGACTACAAAGTTGAGAAAAAGAAAGGAGAAAATTTCGAGCCTAAAAGAATTGGCAACTTGGTATGTTACAGATGTGGTAGTTTCTCACATTCAGCTAGATATGAGAAATGTCCTGCAAAGTCTGCAAAATGCCTGGAATGTGGCATCATTGGGCACTTTGCCAGAGTTTGCAAAAAAAAATAAAAAATCTAAAGGTAAAGTTGCTTGTGTACAAGAGGGGGAGGAGGAAAGTTATTCAAGCTCAAGTGATGAAGATGTACAAACTAAATACATTCAAAAGAAGAAAGTGGTACTTAACATTTCTGATGGTTCCTCCTCTAAACCTTTGTGCCTAGTTTCCTTAGGTGGCATTACTATTCAACTTGCGGCGGACTCAGGGTCCCCGTACACCATTATTACCCAAGATATATGGGAAAAACATTTCACAAATATATTGGCGTTTGGCTAGAACCTAATGATATTTCTCCTGAAAGTTATACTGGAGAGAAAATTGATGTCTTGGGATACAGAGTTTTGGTATTTCGTTTCAAAGAGAGACATGCTACAGGGAAATTGTACATTGCTAAAGAGGGGCCATCAGTTTTGGGGTGGAAAGACCAGAAGAGTTTAAACATAATTCTTGACCCTAACAGTTAGGAGCAAGTCTTGATTTCATGTGATGGAGAAGACACCAAAAAGTGGGTTTTACAGGGATCCCCTACAGTTTTTGCAGGTGATATGGGAAAACTCAAGGGGTTTACTCACCAAATACGATTAAAAGAGGGGGCTGTGTCTAAGGTACATAAAGCACGCAATATTCCTTTTATTGTTAGAGAAGAGGAGAAACTACACTTGTTTCCATGTGTGGTTACTACACACATACTGTAATGAGCCAGCACTGGTGGGCACTCCACATCATCGGAGACACAGGCGGGCACTCACCTTACATTAAGGGAGTAGCCTTGAGGCACTAAGCACGGCATAGCCGCATTGGAACAAGAACTTTATTGAAAAGATTGCAAATAATGTACCTTTATTTGGGGAATTCCTTTGACCTTATGTTTCTGATCTACTATCCGCATACAGAGTGTGACTATAGGCGTCCCTTCCCCGTATGCTCTCATGTTGTAATTAGAGACAACCAACCATGTACGTGAATTTCCTCATATTTTCGAGTGTGTCATGTGTCTTTGCGCCTTTTCATGTGTCTCGTATGTTCTTCATTTTCAAAGCGAATCTTCGCTGATGGCAGCACTAGAAGTGTTCACTTGTATCTAGAAAAATATATCATGTTTATACACACAGGTGAAACGCTGTTAATATTGGGGCACTGAGTTTTGTGCCCCAGATGTATAAATAACTATGGATTCTTTTTCATTCCCTTACAGTTGAAATCTATCAAGATTCTCACACCAATTGGTGCTGTATAAAAATTAAAATATATATATATATACATATATTACTATATTTACTAGAATAGGAGTGGTATCAGGGAATTCCTGTATCTTTGGTCCTAAAGAATAGCCTTGGGGTAGGGCTAGAAACATGTGGACCAGTGGAACATAGGAACATTATATTCCTTAAGTACCCAAACTTTCCCCATATTTGAACCATACCGATAGAGGTAAACAATAAAATATTTTTTTTCCTACTATTCAGGTATTTTTAAATTCCTTTTTCCTTCCCACTCAGATTTCTACACTTCATCGACACATAATATCCAACCGTAAGTGCTCCCATGTTTTCGTAGGTCATAGCACGTCCCGTTCCGCAGCGGGACGGGAAGAACCCGATGATGATGCATGCCACCAAGGGGCAACCCTGGTGGGTGAGGGTTTTTTAAGGAAAATATACCATTTTCCTTTATACAAACATAAAAGTGGAAGGAAAAAGAAAAATAACTCTCTCTTGTAACAGAGGGGCTCTCTATGACTATCATATCATGGGATTTAGATTCCCCCCTGCTGCTCTTTACAGGGTCTGAAGCATCCGATCAGCACTGAAGCAGAATAGGTGCCTCTAAACACGCTGGTCCTTTCAATCTTGGAGGCAATGTAGAGAGCTCACCATGCGCTGATCAGAGGGAGCGCCTGATCACAGCTTCTCGCTGAAACGCACTGCTGCCGAGCAGTCCCACGGCAGTAGTGTGCAGTTGGAATCTTTTATCGCCCTGGGATTTCCAAACGGGGGCTAGCCAATATGCCCTTGGAGAACATATGGGGCACAAAGAGCGTAGTAGGCAGGCAGGTCCGCACACAAGTCCAATTGCAGAGTGGCATTCTCTCCAGCAGCCCAGCAGGCAGCAGGCCAGCACAGCACAGCAAGAAGTCCCAATGGCGATTTCACCCGGCAGCACAGCAGTCTTCTAGCAATGTGCAGTTTGTAGAGCCAACAGCGTCTGTTTACAAGTTCCACGCAGTGTCTAAAAACATGGGGTTCTTATACTCAAAAATATCTTTGATGAAGGGGTGACTTCAAAAGAACCTTTAGAAGTGCGCAACAATCCCATACAGCCCAGCCCTTCCTCCATTCTCCTTCAAGCCCTGTACCAAGTCTGAAGATGGACCCGTGGTACCAATGATTAATGTGTAGAGAAGCGCTGAGTGACTATGCAGGGGACATGGGCCTGCTGGTACCAATGGTTAATGTGTAGAGAGGCGGTGAGTGACTGTGCAGGGGACATGGGCCTGCTGGTACCAATGGTTAATGTGTAGAGAGGCGGTGAGTGACTGTGCTGGCGGATGGACCTACAGGTGCCTGGGAGGTGACTCTGTTCTTTGAAGATGGGCCTCCCGGTACCAATGATTCATTCGGGCGTATAAAATCTGTGACTGTGGGGGGCATGGATCTGCTGGTACCAATTACTCGGGTGTATAGAAGCAGTGAGTGACTGTGGGGGACATGGGCCTGCTGGTACCAATGGTACATGTGCACAGAAGCAGTGAGTGACTGTGGGAGAATGGACCTGCTGGTATGAATGATTCATGTGTAGAGAAGCTGTGAATGACTGTGGGGGAATGGACCTGCTGGTATGAATGATTCATGTGTAGAGAAGCGGTGAGTGACTATGGGGGGGAGGGGGGCTCTGTCCCTCACTCCAGGAGTAAATCGAGTGATGCATGAAGCTGGGATGGGCCTGGCACTCACCCCATGAGTGAATCCAGTGATACAAGAAGCTGGGATGGGCCTGGCACTCACCTTAGGAGTGAATCCAGTGATGCAAGATGTGTTTGTGGTGTAACACCACCCAAATAAATGTATTCTTGGCTTTTAATTGGGGCTGTAATGTTTGCATTGGTTTTTCTGCAAATCTGATACAAAGTTTTTCCTATTTAAAAGTGTACTTTCGATCACTTTTCCCTTGAGAAGAGGTTTTAACTTGTTATTTTTTTCGGCCAAGAACTTAAAGATGTAAAGTGACCAATTCACAAAAAAAGTTGTAAATCAGCTCCCGTAGAAGTTCTCCTATGAACGGGGGAAATTTACTGCTACGCAAACATTGGCAGTAGTAGGCCTGGGAAGCTGCGATCTCATGGGACCTTTTTGGATGCGGCTGTTTCCAAACTGCAGGTTGTTGGATCCGTACATCTCCTCATTGGGAAAGGCCATTGTGCAGTTGCCCGTTTTTGCTCCACACTTTTTCTCTGTGGAGAAACCACTTCCACTATAACCCCCACAGAATTCTGGGGTGCTCAGTTCCCCTTCCCACCCTGGTAGAGGATTTACCTCATTGTGTTGCTGGAGCAAATCTCCAAATATTTCCAAGGGGGGAAAAGGTCAGAGAGGAGTTTGTGAATGGCCACAAATTCTCCTGCTCTCATGTCAAATGATGGTTGCTCCAGCCATGGGGTTTCCCACTGCATTATTGTGTGAAGTTGTGATCTACGTTTGTACGGCAGTAAATGCTAGCTACCCTTCGGTGGATCCTTGACAGACGTGTTTTTAGCCGTACATTGTCAATATATTATGGCTGGAGGAGCACAGGTTAAATATCGGTGCTACTATTTTCTGTGTTTTGGGTACCATGGGGTGTGACGTGGGGCAGCAGGACAAAAGAACACAAATAGGAGCGTTTTTAAACGCTTCCTAAAGATGAGCAGAGCCGGTTCCCTGCGTAAGTACTCCGGCAGATCATTCCAGATCTGCGGGAGAAAAACAGAGCACGCTCTACCCCCTTTAGATTTAGAGATGTACCTGGGGGAGCCAACCTGCAGGCCTCAGAAGATCGCAGAGTCCGGCCAGGAACATATTTCTCCAAGCGATCTTTTATAAACTTGGGTGCCTGACCGTAGATTGCCTTGTGGGCAATACATAGACCCTTGAACTGCGCTCTCTGTTTAATAGGGAGCCAATGTAATTTATGTAACAGAGGGGTAGCGCGTGTCTTTCTGGGAAGTCTAAAAATAAGCCTGGCCGCATCGTTCTGCACCACCTGCAATCTCCCAATAAGCTTCTGGGGGAGGCCAATGTAAAGGGCATTCCCGTAATCCTTCATAGGTCATCCTCATCCAAGTCCTTACCATGTGAGGCAATCCTGCCTCACGACAGCCAATAGAAACAGCAGTATTTTTATTTTTACAATATAAGCCCCTCCCACCCACCGCCATGCCTGTTTTCTTTGCTGTCCGACACATTGGTCGGAACGCTGGCATGCTGTGCTGTGTTTCCTGTCTCTAGTTCGCTGGACTGGGATTTCGGTGCAGTGAGTTTTTCTATGGATTTCCTGCAATTTGGTTCATGTTCATGCTTACTTTTTGTGCTTTTTGTTGCGCGCTGCCGTACCGGTGTTCCGGTCGGTCGCGTTCCTGCTCCGTGGCAAGAACCGCTCCCTGCGCATGTGCTTGGCTGGGGTGGGGAGCTTTCCTCTGCGTTCTGGCCTCGGGTCGTTCCGGTGCTGGGGTCTGCTAGCAGCATCCGGCTCCCGCAGCCATGGTTGTTTGTTCTGTGGCTGTGGGGGAGGAAAGTCTTGTTTTGTTTGAGACTTGGTTGCTTGGTGACCGCTTTTAAGGGGAGTGGCTGGGCACTTCCTGATGTGGTCGGTGGCTTCCTGTTTGGCTTGTTCTTGCTGCAGTCTGCCATGGGTGATGAGGATTCCTCTCCGGTGCCTCCAAAATCTTTGTCCAAGCGGAATAATGTTCAGGAGCTGCAGGAGGATAACCTGTTGCAAATTTCCAGGTCTGATTTGCAGGATTTGATTAATGCTGCTGTGCAGGCTGCGCTGCATGTACTGTCTGCTAAGAAGTCCAAGGAGGATGAGGAGGACATGGACAATTCCCCTAATGGGAAATATATCCAGGGGAAGGTTTTTTCAGACATGTTGATCCATATTCGTGAGGTCTTGGGGTTTGAGCCTAAGTCGTTGTCTGATGAGGGGTTTTACTCCCAGTCTAGTACCTCGGTGGTGGATGACCTGCCTTTTCATGATGTCATCAAGGACATTCTGGCTAAGGAATGGCTCGAGGTCGACAAGCAGGAGATTCCTCGCTTTTTGGGGAAGAAGTATCGCTTGGTGGCGTTTGATTCCCAGTTTCCTCAAGTTCCTAAAGTCAATTCTATTTTGTCCTCCATGGCTTCTTCTTTGTCTTCGGAGGAGGCTTCCCTGGCGGACCCGGTTGAGCTGAAGGTGGAGTCCGCTCTCAAGCGTTCTTATGCTGCTTCTCATTTTGGGGTTCATGCTAGCACTTACTCGGCCTATGCCTCGCAGGTCCTTATCAAGGATTTTGAGAAGTTGTTTGACTGTCTTCAGGATCAAGGGGATCCCACTCCTATCTTGGTGCAGATGGAGGTCTTGGCTCAGTTTCTGTCGGATGTGACTTTTGATTCTTTGTGAGCCTTCTCCTCGGCTACCGGGCAGCGGTGGCTGGTAGGAGGTCGCTCTGGACCAAGACTTGGCATCTTGATGCTGCCCAAAAGACCTTGGTTCATAAACTGCCTTTTGAGGGTCCCCGGCTTTTTGGGGACAATCTGAACACGATGGTTCAGCGGTCTGCAGAGGAGAAGAAGTTGTTGAAGCCTTTTCAGACTGTGCAGAAGAAAAAGTCTTTTTTCCATAAGCAAGGGTTTCAGAGTGCTCTGTCTTCTCAGCCCTTTCGTGGTCGGGCCCGTGGTCGGAGGGCTGCATTCCGTTATAAATCCCGCCCACTACAGCAGCAGCAGCAGCCTCAGGAAGCTGGACAGAAATGACTATGCCATGGTGGGGGCTCGACTCCATTTGTTCCTAGATCTTTGGTCCAGTCTGATTTTCGACTGGTGGGTCCTGTTGATCATCCATCTGGGTTACCGGATTCCGTTCCGGGGCCATCCTCCTTTGGATTGTTTTCAGGTTACCCCATTGTCAAAAGACCCCGTGAAAAGATCTGCCATGTTGACAGGCGTCTGACTGTTGATGTCAAAGGGCACTGTTGTGCTGGTTCCACTGGCGGAGTGGGGCCTGGGGTTCTATTCCACTCTGTTCCTGGTCCAAAGCCCGATGGTTCCTTCCACCCGATTCTGAATCTCCGGTCTTTGAACAAGTTGGTGCGGCTGGATAATTTTCGGATGGTCACCTTACAGTCCGCCATTCCCCTCATCCAGGAGAGCGATTTTTTTGGCTTCTCTGGATTTGGAAGACGCTTATTTTCACGTTCCTCGGAAAGTCCGCGGTTCCTGTGGTTTGCGGTGGACGGGGTCCATTACCAGTTTCGGGTATTGCCTTTCGGCCTCTCTACTGCTCCCCGGACTTTTACCAAGGTATTGGCTCCTGCTGTGGGGGTTTTGCAGCGTCAGGGTTTCTCTGTGTTTCCCTATATTGATGATTGTCTGGTCTCTGCTTCCTCCCTCCCTAAGGCTCTTCTGATGATGGAGGCAACGATGGCCTTGTTCCAGGATCTGGGGTTCAAGTTCGATCTGGCCAAGTCTCATCTCGTTCCTGTTCAGAGACTTCAGTTCATCGGGGCACTGTTCGACACCTTGCAGGGGGCGGTGTTTCTTCCTCCTGCTCGGATCTCTACCCTGCAGGCGCTTCTGTTGGACCTGCTGAGTCGCCCTTCTGTCCCAGCTCGGGATTGGTTGCGGGTTCAGGGGTTGATGGCTGCCACCACGGCGGTGGTTCCTTGGGCTCGCCTGCATCTCAAGTCCTTGGTGATTCATCTGTTGGCTCGATGGGACCCCTTCCGGGTGGATTACAAGGCTCTGGTTCCTCTCTCCCCTGTTCTGGTTCGGGACTTGGACTGGTTGCTTTGCACTCCCAATCTGGAGAAGGGGGTACGTTTTCAGCTTCCTCCTCCCCTTTTGTTGACCACGGACGCCAGTCTTTGGGGTTGGGGGGCCACGTTGGGGTGCTTGGAGGCCAAGGGTCAGTGGACTCAACAGTACAGCGCCCGTTCCTCGGACTGGCGGGAGTTGGCGGACATTTGGCAGGCGGTGCAGTTCTTTCAGGTTTCTCTCCATGGGGCGAATCTGTTGGTTCGTACCGACCATCAGGTGGCTCGTTATTACTTGAACCACCAGGGGGGGGACCAGGTGCGCGTCTCTGAATCTGTTGGCTTCTATGATTTTTGCCTGGGCGGAATCTCACCTGTTGGCGTTGAGGGCTGTTTACATTCAGGGGCATCTGAACTTTCATGCGGACGACTTGAGCCGCAACCTTCCGTCCTCGGTTCTGTTCAATCTGTCTGTTCCTCTGTTCCGGGACCTTTGTCTTCAGTTCGGTACTCCCTGGATCGATCTTTTTGCTTCTCCTCACAACTCTCTTCTCCCTCGGTTCTGTTCCAAGGTGATTTGTCCTCAGGCTTGGGCGGTGGATGCACTCTCGATTCCTTGCCCTTCGGACATTCTGTATGCCTTCCCTCCGATTCCCCTCCTCCTGAGGGTGATGCAGAAGATTCGGGGGGACAGGGTGTCTGTGCTATTGATTGCTCCTTTTTGGCCTCACCGCCTTTGGTTTCCGCTCCTGATGCAACTGGTGGGGGGCAGATTTGTCCAGCTTCCCTTGGTTCCGGCTCTGCTTCAGTATCCGCTCCTGTCTTTGCCCCGTCTTCGTTGCTTGCATCTGACAGCCTGGCTCTTGAGCGGCTGACATTGGAGTCTTTGGGCTGTTCTTCTGTGGTGGCCTGTGACATTCAACAGTCGCGTTGGCCTTCGACGCTTAAGAGCTATGGTGAGCATTGGGGGTCTTTTGTCTCCTGGTGCTCCTCTCATGGTGTGGATCCTGTGGTTGGGGATCCGGCTTCTATTCTTGATTTTCTTCGGGATGGGTTTTGAAGGACCTTTCCCCTTCTGCCTTGTCTGCTCAATGGGCTGTGGTTCGGGCTTGTAGGGGTCCCGGGGCCCCCTTGGAGGTTGTTGCTCCTTTGGTGAGTTGGCTTCTGCGTAGTTTTCGGCTTTGTCGTCCGGTCTCTCCTGTGATTGTGCCTTTTTGGGATTTGCCGACTTTGTTGGAGGCTAATTTGTTGTGGTTGTCTGATAAGGTGGCTTTTCTGTTGGCCATCACCTCCGCTCGGCGGTTGGGTGAGTTGGGTGCTCTGCTTATCGTCCTTCCCTTATTTGCAGTTCCTGCAGGATAGGGTTGTTTTGCGGCTTGACCCAGCTTTTTTCCCTAAAATTTCCTCCGAGTTCCATTTGCAGCAGGAGGTGTCCTTCCTGATTTACCTGGGGATGGGGATTCGCTTGTTCCTTCCTCCTTGGTGTTCGCAGAGCCCTTCAGGTTTACCTCCAACGTACCCTGGGGTTTCGTCTTTCCCCTGCCCTGTTTGTCTCCTGTGGGGGTGTGGCTAAGGGGAAGAAGGTTTCTACTTCCACCATCAGTCGGTGGGTGCGTTTGGCGGTCTGCCAATCCTATAAGTCTGTGGGTCTGCCTCCTCCGTCTCAGGTGCAGGGACGTTCGACGCGTTCTGTGTCCGCTTCCTGGGCTGAGGCGGCGGAGGTCTCTATCCAGGAGATTTGTAGGGCAGCCACTTGGCAGTCCCATCACACGTTTGTTCGGCATTATCGCCTTGATGTCTTGCATGCCTCTGTGGACAATTTTGCTGTTGGTGTTTTGAAAGCTGCTGTGCCTTAAATCATTTGTTTGATTAAATTCTTGTACTTTTGCATGGATCCCTGGTGTCCTGCATTTTTCTTCTTGGTTTTCTGCTTGTGAGTTCATCACATGGTAAGGACTGGGACGAGGAGGACCTATGAGGGGGTAAAGTCTTGTTACTTACCGATAATCCTCATTACCCCGATTGGGGTCCTCCTCGTCCCAGTCCTGTTCCCTCCCGCTGTGTTTGTGTCTGGACTTGTTGATAACAGGCATGGTGGTGGGTGGGAGGGGCTTATATTATAAAAATAAAAATACTAGCGTGTCTATTGACTGTCGTTAGGCAGGATTGCCTCACATAGTAAGGACTGGGACGAGGAGGACCCCAATCGGGGTGATGAAGATTACCGGTAAGTAACAAGACAACAACCCTCCTGGTAGGGTATGCTTGATACTGCAGAGCTACCTGGGAGCTAAGACCAGCCTGGAAATGCTTTAATCTCAGCCCCTTTCTGAGACTTCAACCCTCTCCAGGAAGGTGTCGGCCATCTCACCAACAAAATATAAAAAACAACTTAGAGCTTAATGATCCATTCGACAGCACAGTTTACCAAAAATGTTTATTGGAAGGAAACCTGTGTCTAATAAAATAAACAGTCAGGAAGCTGTACGCACAGGTTCCTGACCTCTCATGGGTGCTCTACCCCTTGGTCAACTCTCTGCTTCACCCTGCCCACCGCTTTGTTAATTGGGAAATTGGAGATTCACACCCCCTGAAACTCACGCCAAGCTATGTCTCGCATTATGTGTATGAGCTTAAAAATCTTAGAACACAAGAGGGCATATTTACAAGGAGTTAACGCCACCAGAACTTCACTTTTCCGTCGTTCTGGTGGTGTTAACTCCTTTTAGATCTCGTGCCTAGCGTTGCACTGCGCAGAAGTGCTCGTGCAGCGCGAGACATTTAGTACGTGAAAAAACGGGGATTCAGCACTGACCTAGGAATCGCACACGCTCGTGCGTGTGCGATTCCTTTTGTGCTCCCCCATTGGCCTTTTCGTGCGTCTTTTTTAGTAAGAGAGCACGCAATAGGCCAAAGGCGGTCGCATTGCTCCGCCCATGGCCTATTGGTGTCTATTACGCGCACCAAAGGCCATGTGGTTTCAATTATCGTGCCCAGACACGGGCGCGATAATTGAAACCACATGTCTCGCTGTGGCGCGCGCGCGCACCACTCGCGAGTTTGTTTTACAATAGCGATCGCTTTTTACAACTTCTAGTGTCCACCAGGCCATCACACATCCGGTGTTCAGTCACTACCCGGGCATTGGACTTCCGATGTCTCGAACTTCACAGCTGAATAGGACGTATCCGGAAAAAGACAATGTGTTAATGTTTTGTCTCCTTTCCTACCACAATCTGTGTTGACCTTGACGAGGAATGTGGTGGTGTGGGGGAGGGGTTGCTTCGTAGAACGGAACAGCCAACACGGATGACCAGGTTGTCGCCCTCTCTCCACCCCCGACACCCAGCTCTAGTCAAACCTTTTTAGTGACATCCCTGTGTGAGACTGCATCTGAGTTCGCTGTTCGTGTTTCTTAGCTGGTTCTGCGCTCTCCCGCCAGAAGCTGCAGGACTTTTCTGCTTGAAACATGACTCGCGCCTCTTCTGTCACCGGAAGCCCCTCGCGCAGTGAGGGGCCTGACCTCCAGCTCCTCAGACGGAGCCGCACGGGCCTCTCCCCGGCACTGCAAGTAACTCCTCCATTTATCGTAGTTTTAATGTTTTATGAGAGGGGCACGACACCAGGGTCGCTGGAGAACCGACAGAGCCGCGGGTTATATACGAGTTTATTTTTACGTAAATTGTAAACGAAGCAAATAATGTTCTTGACTGATTTATGTAAACCAAGGTCAGTGAAGGGTGCATCACTTGCATTTAGGATCTGTTGATAAATTATTCATATACCTGCATTAGGCAGCACATGTCGGAGCCCCATTGAAAGACTGGTTCTTTCCCCTGTCTCCCTATGGGTTCCCATGTCTGCCTCTCATTCCCTCTCACACACTTTTCTCCTCCCTCTCACTCTGTAGACTCACCAGTCCCCTATTCTTAATGTTCCTCTCCTCTTTCTTACTCATCCCTCTCGCTTCTTCTTGCCCACATATCTTCTGCCACTTATTGTCTCACCTTCCAGAGCACCACTGATATCTATCGTCCATATTATCGCCACACCCACTCTCCACTTCCCTATGCCTCTCATTTGTTCCTTATCTGACCCGCATTCTTTTTTCTCTCCTCTTTCACACACTACTCCCCCTCTCTCCTTATTGCCACTTCCCTCAGCCCTCCCCTTTATTTACCTAACCCTCTTCTCCCACTCTGTATTTACTATCTCTCACCTTTTAAATGTTTGCCGCCTGTTACGCCTCTCCCCTCCCCATGTCTTCCCTTCGTAAGGTCTCTGCTTTCCATCTTTTCCCTTATTTCCCTCACCCTCCTCTGCCACTCTGTAGATCCCATCACACCCCTTCTAATTGCTTCTCCTTTTCCACCCTATTCCCTCTCTCACCCTCCTTTTTACTGTCTCACCCCCTCTCACATTCTTCCAGCTGTCTCAACCCTTTGCCAGACTCCGGCTCTAAGACACTTACTTCCCTTGAAGTGGCTTCTATTTTTAGCTATTTTTAGCTACTTTCAGCCAATTTGTGAGCGGTAAGGGAGGAGTGTTAGGGGGCACCCAAGAATGACATCCATGCCTTAGGTCTAGTGTCTATTGTACTGTAGTGCAGCATTTATATAGTGCTTACTACCCTTGTGTGGGGCACCAGAGTGCTTACCCACATGGGCAGCAAGCTACATTATGTGGGATGTGTGGTTGGAAACGTGTTTTCTTTGCACGTAGCAGTGTGGTGGATGATGAGGTGTGAGAGAGAGAGACATACAGTTTTTAGGTCGAGCCTGGGCAGCACCTGCGCTGCTCTGCGAGGCATGCTGTATTCAGGTAGGAATTTGAAGCTACGCCCACTCTCCGTCCATATTTTTCATTGCTTGTGTCATTGTCCTTTGTAAACTATAGCTTTTCATTGGTCAATAGGCTTAGTAGTCCTTCCTTAGTACTGCCTTGTCTCGTCTTGTAATTTTTTTTGTAAAAGTGCCCCATGCGGCGGTTTCACTGTAATAGCGGCTGTGGACCTTTCTTTAGACACTGCTCACTGGGCACGGCCTCTATTAACGTGAAAGGCGGCATGGGGGCTTGTAAACAACAACCAAAAATTGCAATGTGATACGTCTCACATTTAAGAGAATTTAAGCTATTGTCATTTACAATGTCAGTAGCTCAAACTCTCGTAAATGCGAGACCTATTGCATTGCAAATGCTTGTTCTTATTTACAAGGTGGCATTAAGCCACGTCAAGTGGCTTAACACTACCGTGCAAATAAAGCCCCTATTCACGCAGGGCCTTATTTACGAGAAAGTAACGCTGCGCGGTCCCACAAGCCATTTGGCTGCATCGCGCTGCGTTACTTTCAAAGCACAGGGATGTCTTATTTACAACAATTTGACGTACCCCTGAGCTCTCCCCTGCGCTGGCGCACAATTGGCTGCCATGCGCCAATGCAGGCAGCCTTACACCATGGTGCAAGAGTGCTTGCATTGCGGGAATGATTGTTTTTGTGCAGGAAGGGACACCTTCCTGCACAAAAACAATCACAAGAGGTGTTTTCCTCTTTCTCTGCAGCATGAATAGAAAGAGGAAAAACCAATGAGAAATACAAGTATTTCTCCTCCTTACGCCCCCCCCCCCGCCCCCCCCGGGGAAGTGTAGGATTCTGACACATTCCCAGGTTTACGAAACATTGTAATGCATCAGAATCCATGGGTGTTGCGTGGGAACACCCACAACACCACCCATGGCACGCCCCTTTTGCGCAAAGTGCTGCGTGAAAAGGGGCCGTATTTACAAGGCCACGAAAAGCCGCCAAAAATACTGCCAGGGAATACCTGATCTTAAGCAGGCGATACAAAGAGAAATGTTTATTTCTCCTCATATTTTGCTTTTTCCACGTGTGCTGCATTCTGCTGAATACATAGATAGAGCAAATCACCTATAAAGATTGTTTATGTGCAGGAAGGTGTCCCTTCCTGCACATAAACAACTGCCCCTGCAGCGCAGGCACCCTTGCAACATGGCGCTAGGGTGCCTGCGCTGATGCTAGGAAGCTTTTTTAGCGCCAGTGCTAGGGGTAACGCAGGGGTGCGCTGCATTCTTGTCAATACGGCACATACCTGCGTTTTGAATCTGCTGGAGCGCATCATTACCAATTTTGACATAACACAGGGCTCTGCCAGTTTCTTGTAAATATGCCCTAAAGAGCCATTGTCTACAAATCCAGCGCTGACTGAAGGTGCCACACAGGGAAGGCAGCCGCCACAATATCTTCTAGTAGCAGTGCGCCTCCTCACAGAACATGAGCAGCTTGGGTAGCAGCAGTGCGAGCTCCCACCCCTCATAGGAACAGTGCTAGTTCCAACACCTCACAGCAGCTGTCCAAGCTCCCACCTCTCACAGCAGCAGTGCAAGCTCCCACCCCTCATAGGAGCAGTGCAAGCTCCCACCCCTCATAGGAGCAGTGCAAGCTCCCACCCCTCATAGGAGCAGTGCAAGCTTCCACCCCTCATAGGAGCAGTGCAAGCTCCCATTCCTCACAGCGGCAGTGCTCGCTCCCACACCTTACAGCAGCAGTTGCAAGCTCCCACCCCTCACAGAAGCAGTTGCAAGCTCCCACCCCTCACAGCAGCAGTTGCAAGCTCCCACCCCTCACAGCAACAGTTGCAAGCTCCCATTCCTCGTAGCAGCAGTGCTAGCTCCCAACCCTCACAGCAGCAGTGCTAGCTCCCACCCCTCACAGGAGCAGCGCAAGCTCCCATTGCTCACAGCAACAGTGCAAGCTCCCATTCCTCGTAGCAGCAGTTGCAAGCTCCCACCCCTCACAGCAGCAGTTGCAAGCTCCCATTCCTCGTAGCAGCAGTGCTAGCTCCCAACCCTCACAGCAACAGTGCAAGCTCCCACCACTCAAAGCAGCGGTGCAAGCATACTTTCATCCATCGCAGCAGCTGTGCAAGCTCCCACCCCTCATAGCAGCAGTGCTGGCTCCCATACCTCACAGCAGCAGTGCAAGCCCCCACCCCTCACAGCAGCAGCACAAGATCCCTCCCCTCACAGTAGCAGTGCAAGCTCCCACCTCCTGCAGCAGCAGTTCAAGCTCCCACCCCTCATAGGAGCAGTGCAAGCTCCCACACCTCACAGCAGCTGTGCAAACTCCCACCTCTCACAGCTGCTGTGCAAACTTCCACCCCTCACAACAGCAGTGTAGGTACCCACCCCTCACACCAGCAGCCCAATCCCCCACCCCTCACAGCAGCAGCACAAGATCCCTCCCCTCACAGTAGCAGTACAAGCTCCCACCTCTCACAGCAGCAGTGCAAGCTCCCACCCCTCATAGGAGCAGTGCAAGCTCCCACCCCTCATAGGAGCAGTTCAAGCTCCCACCCCTCACAGCCGCAGAGCAAGATCCCACCGCTCACAGCAGCTGTGCAAACTCCAACCCCTCACAGCTGCTGTGCAAACTTCCAACCCTCACAGCAGCAGTGTGGGCACCCACCCCTCACACCAGCAGCCCAATCCCCACCCCTCACAGCAGCAGCACAAGATCCCTCCCCTCACAGTAGCAGTGCAAGCTCCCACATCCTACAGCAGCAGTTCAAGCTCCCAGTCCTCACAGCAGCAGTGCAAGCTCCCACCGCTCACAGCAGCAGCACAAGCTCCTATCCCTCTTAGCAGCAGTGCAAACTCCCACTCCTCACAGGAGCAGCGCAAGCTCCCATTGCTCACAGCAGCGGTGCAAGCTTACTTTCATCCATCGCATCAGCTGTGCAAGCTCCCACCCCTCATAGCAGCAGTGCAAGCACCCACCCCTCATCGCAGCAGTGCTAGCTCCCACCCCTCATAGCAGCAGTGCTAGCTCCCACACCTCACAGCAGCAGTGCAAGCTCCCACTGCTCACAGCAAGCAGTGCAAGCCTGCACCCCTCACAGCAGAGGTGCAAGCTCCCACCCATCATAGCAACAGTGCTAGCTCCCACCCCTCACAGCTGCAGTGCAAGCCCCCACCCTTCACAGCAGCAGCACAAGCTCCCACCCCTCACAGGTGCTGTGCAGGCCCCCACCCCTCACAGCAGCAGCATAAGCTCCCACCCCTCACAGGTGCTGTGCAAGCTCCCATCCCACCACAGGTGCTGTGCAAACTTCCAACTCTCACAGCAGCAGCACAGGCACCCACCCCTCTTAGCAGCAGTGCAAGCTCCCACCCCTCACAGGTGCTGTGCAAGACCCCACCCCTCACATCAGCAGCACAAGCCCCCACCCCTCACAGCAGCAGCACAAGCTCCCACCCCTCACAGGTGCTGTGCAAGCTCCCATCCCACCACAGGTGCTGTGCAAACTTCCAGCTCTCACAGCAGCAGCACAGGCACCCACCCCTCTTAGCAGCAGTGCAAGCTCCCACCCCTCACAGAAGCAGCACAAGCTCCCACCTCTCACAGGTGCTGTGCAAGCTCCCACCCCTCACAGAAGCAGCGCAAGCTCCCACCTCTCACAGCAGCAGTGCAAGATCCCTCCCCTCACAGCAGCAGTGCAAGCTCCCACCCCTCACAACTGCAGTGCAAGCTCCCAACCCTCACAACAGCACTGCAAGCTTTCAACCCTCGCAGAAGAGGTGCAAGCTTCCACCCCTCACAGCAGCAGTTCAAGGACCCACCGCTCACAGCAGCAGCCCAAGGTCCCACCGCTCACAGCAGCAGCACAAGCACCCACCCCTCATAGCAGCAGTGCAAGCACCCACCCCTCATAGCAGCAGTGCAAGCTCCGACACCTCACAGCAGCAGTGTAAGCTCCCACACCTCGTAGCAGAAGTTTAACCTCCCACCGCTCACAGAAGCAATGCAAGCTCCCACCCCTCATAGCAGCAGTGCAAGCTCCTACCCCTCACAGAAGCAGCACAAGCTCCCACCTCTCACAGCAGAAGTGCAAGCTAACCTTCATCCATCACAGCAGCAGTTCAAACTCCCACCCCTCATAGCAGCAGTGCAAGCGTCTACCCCTCATAGCAGGAACTGCATGCTTCCACTTCTCACAGCAGCAACACAAGCTCCTACCGCTCACAGCAGCAGTGCAAGCTCCCACCCCTCACAGCAGCAATTGCAAGCTCTCACCCCTCAAAGCAGCAGTCTAAGCTCCTACCCCTCACAGAAGCAGCACAAGCTCCCACCCCTCAAACAAGCAGTGCAAGCTCCCACCCCTCAAACAAGCAGTGCAAGCTCCCACCCCTCAAACAAGCAGTGCAAGCTCCCACCGCTCCAACTTCCTGAAGATTAATGTAGATAAAACTGAAGTGCTCGTGTTCGGTTCTCAAAACTCCATTTGGTCTAGCACATGGTGGCCAGGTGTCTGCGGACCTCGACCCACTCCTGTCAGGTCAGCCAAAAATCTTGGGGTCATCTTTGATGACTCTCTGAGGTTTGATGCACAGGTCAGTCGCACTGTCAGCACCTGCTTTTACATCATTAGGACCCTGAAAAAGATCTTTCCCTTTCTCTTTTCTGCACCAGTCAGTCATCATTGCCCTTGTCACCTCACGCTTGGACTACTGCAATGCTCTGCTCTGTACCTGAACATCAGTAGTTCCTCCTTGAACAAACTTCAAGTTGTACAGGATGCGGCAGCTCGCCTCATTCTGAACACTCCAAAGCGGCATTCGGTTAGGGAGGGGATTCGCTCCCTGTCAGGAAGTGTATTTCCTATAAGGCCTTGTGCCTAGTTTTTAAGGCTCTTCACCAGAGGGGCCCCACTCAAATTAAGGTTCTTTTCCATTGGTCCATTCCGGGCAGACCACTTAGATCCTCATCTTGTAAAAAACCTAGGATCCCCAGATTTTGGAAGACAAGATGGGGTGGGCGCTCCTACCTATATCTCAGAAGTGGACTCTTTCGTGTCCTTTAAAAAGCATCTGAAAACCTGGCTCTTCTCACCTTAGAATCCCTGTCCCTGCCGCTTCACTCCCGCTGACTCCTTTGTTCCGTTATAGCGCTTTGGCACCTTCGGGTTTTAGTGCGCTCTATAAATGTTATCCTATCCTATCCTACAGCAGCAGTGCAAGCTCCCACGGCTCATAGCAGCAGCGCAAGCTCCTATCCCTCTTATCAGCAGCTTAAAAGTCCTACTGCAGTCACACTGAGACTTGCTACCGCTGCTGTGACTGCGGCTATTGTCGTGTCTTGCACTGTTGCCACTGCCACTAAGTCCTGCTGTCACAGTTGTGCTGCTGCGTCCCAATTATGTCCTTTCCTGCAGTTGTGCTGCTGAGTCCTGCTGTCACAGCTGTATCTCATGCAGATGTCCTTTCCTGCAGTTGTGCTGCTGAGTCCTGCTGATGTCCTTTCCTGCAGTTGTGCTGCTGAGTCCTGCAGTCACAGTTGTGCTGCTGAGTCCTGATTATGTCCTTTCCTGCAGTTGTGGTGCTGAGCCCTGCTGTCACAGTTGTGCTGCTGAGCCCTGCTGTCACAGTTGTGCTGCTGAGTCCTGCTGTCACAGCTGTAACTCATGCAGATGTCCTTTCCTGCAGTTGTACTACTGAGTCCTGCCGTCACAGGTGTGCTGCTGAATCCTGCTGTCACAGGTGTGCTGCTGAGTCCTGCTGTCACAGTTGTGGTGCTGAGCCCTGCTGTCACAGTTGTGCTGCTGAGTCCTGCTGTCACAGCTGTAACTCATGCAGATGTCCTTTCCTGCAGTAGTACTCCTGAGTCCTGCTGTCACAGGTGTGCTGCTGAATCCTGCTGTCACAGGTTTGCTGCTGAGTCCTGCTGTCACAGATGTGCTGCTGAGTCCTGCTGTCACAGTTGTAACTCAAGCGGATGTCCTTTCCTGCAGTTGTGCTGCTGAGTCCTGCTGTCACAGATGTGCTACAGTAACTCATGCTGATGTACTTTCCTGCAGTTGTGCTGCTGAGTCCTGTGTCACAGATGTGCTGCTGAGTCCTGCTGTCACAGATGTAAATCCTGCTTTTATCCTGTCCTACATTATTGCTGCTTTGTTTGAGCCCTGGGGCAGTGCTGTAATTCTGCTGATG
The DNA here is from genome assembly GCA_963921515.1 of Calotriton arnoldi. Taxonomy (NCBI): domain Eukaryota; kingdom Metazoa; phylum Chordata; class Amphibia; order Caudata; family Salamandridae; genus Calotriton; species Calotriton arnoldi. Next base: position 481,070 of record CAWUFW010001266.1, on the reverse strand, counting down.
TCCTTTCCTGCAGTCTTGCTGCTGAGTTCTGCTGTCACTTCTGTAACTCCTGCTGTGCTGCCCTGAAGTCTTGTTGCTGTTGGAGACTTGCTGCCTCCTGTTCTCCTGTCCTGAAGTATTGCTGCTGAGTCCTGCTGCTGTCCTGTCCTGCAGCGATGTTGCTGCTGAGTCTTGCTGCTGTCCTGCAGCGATGTTGCTGCTGTCCTGTTCTGCAATGGTGCTTCTGAGTCCTACTGCTCTCCTGTCCTGCAGCAGGGCTGCTGAGTCCTGCTGCTGCTGGCCTGCAGCAGTGCCGCTGCCTTTGTCATGTCATGTGTACCTGCAGAGCTCACAACTCACCCGAAAGGGTATCCTGGTGCAAAAACAGCAGGGTACAGCTGGCTGTGTCTGGAGCAGTGCTTAATTTGTAATAATATCAGTGCCAGGGCTCTCGTCAGGAGGCCACTAGAGCCGGAACCACCCATTACCCCTGTCAGTGCTGCCAAAACAAAACTATTAACCATCACACTCCCAAAAGTGTGACAAGTCAGACTATACCAGGCCCTCAAAGCTGTAAGAATCTATTGGACGGCAAGTAGTAGTCAATTTTAATGTATAATTATTCATAAACTTCTGTTGCTGTGCTCATCTCTAAATTAGACACCATGGCCCTCATTATCATGTAGGTCCTTCGGTTGCAGTCCGACCGACATCTAGTGCTGCGGTCCGACCAATGCATTATAATACGCGGCGGTCAGAGGCAGCATGCGGAGGGACCGACCGATGATTCTGACTGGCTCAGGCACCGTCGTAGGGATTACGATGTCCCTTTCAGGCAGCCTTTCAATGGCGGTCTGACCGCCATTGAAAGGCTGTTGGAAACAGACTTTGGAGGAACCTAACAGGTCTCCAGTCCCTCTGCGGCCTCCGCTATGAGGCCTGCGGGGCACCTGTGGTGCCTCCTCAAACATCCATATGCCTGGCACACGGTGCATGGATGTTTGTAAACAGTTCAAATAAAGCGCTGGTCTGGAGCCTAGGAGAAGGTCCATGTCTTCAGTTTCTTGCAGAACTCCAGGACTGCAGAGGCTGCTCTAATATTAGTGCCTGGTTGTTCCAGGCTTTGGGAGCGAGGCAGGAGAAGGCACAATCACTGGCTCTGTATATGCCGGGGATGTTTGCGAGCAGGAGTCCGACCGAGCGGAGGTTTTTGGCTGGTGTGTGGAAGTTGATGCAGCTGTTGAGGTAGGTGGGGCCAAGGCTGTGCAGGGCTGTGTGTGTGCATCTGTGTGTGTGAAGTTTGAAGATTGCGCTTTTGTATGCGACTCCGCCTGATCCAGTTCAAATACCTCCACAGGGTCTATTTTACTAGAGCAAGGTTGTGGCGGGCGGGATTGATTGCCTCTCCGGAGTGTCTCCGCTGTGGACGGGAGGAGGGTACCTTCATACACACAGTCTGGTGGTGCATATCGCTGGATAGCTTTTGGAGGGGGGTGTTCACATGTCTTTCTGAAGTCTTGGGATGGGAGCTTCCACGCACACCGCAGTTGGCCCTGCTGCATGTTATGGCAGGAATAGGTGGCAATGCCTGCAAACGACATCTCTTGGTGTTGGGCTTTACACTGGCGAAGCGAGACATTGCTAAGGGGTGGAAGGCGGTGCGGGCCCCTCGGTGGCTGCCTGGAAAAATGGATTAGATTTTTGTATGGGACTGGAGCAACCTATCTTTGTAGCCAGGGGATGCCCGCGTAAGCATTATAAAATATGGCAACGATGGGCGGAGTACCGGGGCCTATGGTTGGAACCGCCAGTGATGGTGGAGCCTCAGTTACCGGGTTGAGATTCTGGGTCTGTGAAGGTGGCGGGGAGGGGGAGCTGGGAGGGCGAGTATATTGGTGTTAAGGATATTTGTACATACATCAAGGCGGTGGATGAGATTCTGTGGTATCAGTGCGATCTTTAGGGGGGTGAGGGAGGGAGGGAGTTGGGGGGATTAGTATCATTTAATGTGTTCTTGTTATGCATAGTTGACTTGGCAAAACAAAAGTCGATTGTTTCAATGCCTAAGCATAGTCTGATTTGGCAGATGTCTCTGGTGTGCAGAGCCCTGCGTTATATGTGCAAATTGACGAATAAAATATGTTTTAAAAAAAAAAGATTGCGCTTTTGTGAATAGGGAGCCGATTGAGGTCTTTGAGGTGCGGAGTGATAGGAGTGTGGGGAGGAAGCTTGAAAGTGAGTGTGGCCACTGTGTTTTGTATGGTCTGAAGTCTTCTGGTCAGTTGAGAGTTGATGCAGACATAACGTGTGTTGCTGTAGTCCAGCTTGCTGATGATGAGGGCTTCGGTGACTGTTCTGCGTGTGTTGAACAGAAGCCATTTGAAGATTTTCTTCAGGATTTTGAGGATGTGGAAGCAGGAGGTGGTGACTGCATTGACATGGCTGGTTATGGTGAGCTGGTTGTCCACCACTATTCTGAGGTTCTTTGCCAAGCAGAGGGTGCGTCTGAGATGTGCAGGGCACCTGGCGAGTTTCATAGTGAGGTGTCTCTGCCGAAGAGTCTGTGTTGAGGTTTAGACAGCTGGTCTTCATTTACCTGTCTACTTCAGAAGCGCAGGAGGGGAAGCTCTTCCGGGGGCTCGGTGTTTCTTCGGAGAGAAGATGAGTTGGCTACCATCGACATATGAGATGATGTTGATATTGTGTGTTCGGATGATGTTTGCGAGCCAACTATGTAGACGTTGAAAAGTATGGGGCTGACACATGATCCTTAGTGTACCTCACAGACGAGGTTGGTGGCGGCCGAGGTGTAGGGAGCCAGGCTGACTGACTGCGTGCGGTCTGTAAGGATGGAGCAGATCCAGCACAGCATGGGTCCGTGTATGCCGGCTTCATGGAGGCGTTGAATGAAGATGGGGTGGGAGACGGTGTCGAAAGCAGTGGATAGGTTGAGTAGAACGAGGGTTGTGGTGTCTCCTCCGTCCAGGATCAGTCAGATGTCTGTGGCAGAGATAAGCCGGTCAGATGCTGTGGTTAGGACTGACTCCGGAATGAGTGGTGTCGTTCAGGTGGGGGAGGGTCTAGTTGCTTGTTGATGATTTTCTCCAGGACTTAAGCCGTGTAGAGTAGAAAGGAGATGGGGCAGCAGTAGGCCAGCATCTTCGGATCTGATTAGGGTTGTTGTAGGAGGGGAGTATTGTGGCGTGCTTCCAGGTGTCGGGGAAGGTGGCTGTGCGGTTGGTGTTGTTCAGTAATGGGGTTAGAGCTGACCTGCTGGGGTCCAGTCCTTTAGCAAAGACGTGGTGATGGCAGGGGCCCAAAGTTGCTCTAGAATGTATGGACCGCCTGCTCGTTGTGGTTGCCTGCGTGGTGATGGTGGGCCAAGTGGTCATGGCGGGCTTCAAGGGGCTTGTCACGGTGGGCAGGAGGCTGCGAGGGTGGATGGGTCTGACTAGGGCTCACGTTGTTCTAGATGTAAGAGCACACGCACCTGGTAGTTTCTGACATGTATTATGGATCCTATAAGGCCATCTCTCATTTAAGTCATAATGTATTTTATGATTTTTTTCAAAGCTGGCAGATCTAAATGATGGGTTGTACCACATATTCATGACACTTGGTCATCTAGTTCCTAGACATTTTATATTTTCCCCTTGGAATTATATTTTGGTCAAGAACGGGGGCTACTGTGGGGCTTATGGTCTTCAGCATCTGTCTAGTTCCCACCAAAAAGTTCAAGAATGCACCTATAAGTAGAGCCACTGTAATTATGCGGCAAGGAAGGATTACATTATGTGGCTGGGTTTACTAAATTATGCAGCAAGAAAATGCAAATTATGCAGCATAATGTGACTCCATTTGTGATAGTATAAGTTCATTATTTCGTCATTTTTATACATTTTAACACTGTCTGGACAAAGGTTTCCCCTCTTTAGTATCAGTGTGACACCAAAAAACAGCAAAATGCAGCTGGAAGTTGAACAATTAACCTCTGTGAAGGCCCGTCCACTGCACAGCAACACGTGTTGCCACATGTTTAGTAACTCATGATCCGTTTGAGCTAGAAACCATTTTTTGTTCAAATCTGCAAATTATGCAGCAGATGATAGGGTATGTGGCAAATACGGCAAATCCCAAATTTGTGAAAAATGCCAGAGCTGCAGAATCGCATAATGTCAGTGGCCCTGGCTATAAGTGCCTGTAGCCTGGCTATAAGTGCCTGTAGCCTGGCCATAAGTGCCTGTAGCCTGGCCATAAGTGCCTGTAGCCTGGCTATAAGTGCCTGTAGCCTGGCTATAAGTGCCTGTAGCCTGGCTATAAGTGCCTGTAGCCTGGCCTGTGAAAGGAGACGACAAAGTGAAATCTTACCTTACTTCCGAGATGTATATTTGTATATTAATGTTAGCTGTTGGTGAAAGGCCAATGTTCTCTTACAGCCAGGTTCATGGGAGTAGCCAGGACAAATAAAATACCCCCACTTTGAGCAGCAGCCCGAATGGCAGTGAGTGAGCCCGAATGGCAGTGAGTGAGCCCGTAGGGCGAGCAAGGCCAGCACGTGTTGATTTTGCTTTCAGAAAGGGATTGTGCCTTTTCCACCTGTTTCATCATTCATTCGCCATCCTTCCTTCCATGTCATCCACACAGCGACCGACCCATTCTTCTGTACATCCAGCTGTGAGGTTTTTGGGAATTTCGCTCTTAGAGTCACTCTAGAGACGAGGTTCTTGATTTATTCCTTTCTTTGACTTTTATATATACGTTTAAAGGATAATATGGCTGGTTGCATGTTTCTGTTGTGGTTCTTTCGTGTGACACAGTCTGTTGTGCTCTTCGCCGGTGTCTCCTTGATAAGGGGCAGGTAAGTACTCGTGTCTCTCCTCGTATAACCCAACACCATAAACCACGGAGAAAATGCGAGTCCTTAGACTACTATCCTGAGCAAAAGTAAGAGTTTTCTCCAAGGCTCAGTTCTGGGAAATCCCTGGTGCAGTGAATCAGTGACAGGGACTACGCTGTGCTTAAAAAAGTGCCCAGGACTCTTACAACGCTTTCCCGTCCTTTTTTATCATCGCTCCTGCGAAAAGCTGGGTCAATATATGGTGCTCACTTATGTAAGTGTAGCACCCTGCACTAACCCGGGCGACCCTTATGGTGATTTTAGTGGTCTTAGACAAGCATAGAAAGCTCTCTAAGTGGTAGCTGTGGAAAGCAGCCTTCAGACTTAATCTAGGAGGAGTGCAACACAGCTCGGTTTACCAGTGTCTAATCTTCTAGTATAGGCTGAATGAAAAGAACCACACAGTGTACTTATAAAAATAGATATTTATTATAATCACTCACTAATACTTTACGGTATCCCCTACCCAGAGATATACACCATGCACAAAATACTTTGATTATAGAGCAGTCAGTAGCACCAAGACACAGTGGTCCCCAAGGGGAGACCAGACCATAAATATGTGACCCTTCCCAGTGGACCCCGAAGATACTCCGGAGAAGACAGAAGGTTGAGGAGCCACCCCACTCGTGGATACCCTCGAAATCAGGATACCGACAACCACTGTCGAGCACAATCGAGGACTTCAGGACGAGACCGCTGTTGCAGAAGGATGAAAGAGTCTGTTGGAACCCGGACGCGGGTTCTTATCGAACAGTACCTGAAAGCAGAGGGGACAGAGTCCATGCCACTCCGGGACGTCCAGGAGGCACAGAAGGCGAAGGCCACTCGAGTTCAATGAACCAGGTCAGTTGATGAAGAGGCTTCAAGTACGGGTATACCAAATCGGTAGCTCTGCCCAAGCCACCGTGATGCTGAAGACAACCGAATCCGTCCTCTGTCCAACCAACCGCGTCGGCACGGGTCAGTTATAGCGAGGACAGACTCGTCGACAAGACCTTTCCATGAGTCCGACTCCGTTGCTATGAGTCGGTCGTGGTAACCGATGCGGTTACCGGGTGATGAAGCAATGCAGCGATGTGGTGCAGGGGTTCGGTTGCAGGGCACTCTACGAGAGATGCTGACCTCAACTCGACGAGAGGACAACTCAGGCCTCAAAGACGTGTAGAGCCACCACCTGTGTTGCTGAGCCTTGTGGAGTCCGTTGGAGCCCAGGTTCGGCAGACCGGTCGATAGTGTTGCGGTGCCTGCGGATGCAGGGGAGTGACTCCTTCACTCCAAGGGAGATTCCTTTGGATGTCTTTAGATGTCCACAGGCCCAAGATGGAACCTGTATGGAGCATGGAGACTGATGGTGCAGCGGGTTTGCAGGACAATGAGGTCAGGAGCAGACAGAGTCTTCCCAGTTGCAGTCTCGGTCCCAAAGCAAAGGACGATGCGATCAGTCCGGCACGGTCAGCACGACTCGGCCAGGATGTCAAGACGGTCAAAGAAGAAGTGGATTTGGATCTGAATCGAATCCCACAACGAATCTAGGGACCCACCCACAGGTAAGCAAGCCCTTAAGTACCCTATGGTGAGGGTTAGGACAATTCAGGGGTCCCTCCCAGAGGAGGGGTCGGACAGTGGGGAGGATACTCCCATGTCCTTTGTCCAGTTTTGTACCAGAGCGGGGAGCCAGCGGCTCCCTGATCTGGTTTGAGCTGGAGTATGCAAGGAGGGCACCAAATGCGCCCTTCCAGCAGACTATGTAGTGCTGGCCAGCGCCCCCACCCCAGCCTAATACACTAAATCCTGCCTGGGAGGTGGTCACTCCTCCTTGTGGCCAGAAACCTATTGTCCTACCGTCCCCTGCTCGGGCTTGGCCCAGCAGCAGGAGGGCAGAATCGTGTCTGGGGTCGGCAGCAGCCCTAGGTTGCTGTCAGGCTGTGTAAGATCGGCCGTGGGAGCATGGAGGGTTCCCCAGAGGGGCCCTACCGTGGATGGAATCATACCTGGTATGATTCCAACATGTTTGATACCAAACATGCCCAGGTTTGTTCCAGCCAGCTTAGAGATGGTCATTGCGTAATGACGCATGGCCTCTTTATATCGAAATGGCTGATTCACTTACAAAGCTCCAAGAATGGACTCCGGGGTTTGTAGGGGTGGTCTGCTCATGCAGGGCCACCCTCACACTCGTAATCGAGCAGCCTGCCTTTGGGACTGAAAGGCATGCTTGAGGGGTGACTTATAGATGCCAATTGCAGTGACGTTAGATATAAAGAAACATATATATTTTGTGGAAGGTGCACGCACCAACTCATACAGGCTGCAATGGCAGGCCTGTAGTTACAATTTGGAGAGTCTCTCGTGGGTGGCATAATAAATGCTGCAGCCCACAGTGGACCCCTGGGGTACCCATGCCCTAGGTACCTCAGTACCTTATACTAGGGACTTACAAGGGTGCCCCAGTAGCCATATAGGAATGAAGCAGTTACACACCATAGCCAATTTAGGGAGGAAGCACAGTGACTGGGGTCCTGATCAGCAGGGTCCCAGTCAGAATAGTCCGAAAACAGTTATCACACCAGCAAAAAGTGGGGGTAACCACAAAAGCAGATCCTACTTTCCTACACTCTGCTTCTTCTTCTGTGACAGAAACCAGGTTCACACACCAAAGGCGGTAGGCCCTTTGAAGCTCCCCGACCTTGGAATTCTAATCTGCAGGTCATCCTGTGGGAGGAGGTGAAAGCACCTCCTTCCCAAGCAGGCTCGGTTTATGGCCCCCGGAGGGCAGAGGCCCTCACGCTTGAGGGGTCAGACACTCGTCCCTGGTGGCAGTCTGACGAAAACCAGTCAGTCAGCACCAGGGGCTGGTAGGTTTTCAGAGGGCACCTCTAAGTTGTCCCTGTGTGCATGTGTTACTAAATCCGACACTGGCATCAGTGTGAGTTTATTAATACAAGATGTTTGATACTAAACATCCCTATTTTCAGTGAAGCCATCATGAAGATGGGGAACTTGTCCAGCATATGTTTTAAAATGGCTTCCCTGTCCACTTATACTGGAAGTAATGGAACTGACCAGCACAGGGGCATATCTGCTCCGGCAGCTATGTTCTTACAGGTAATATAAGGCATCCTGCCTCAGGGCGGTAGGGCTTGCGGTAGGGGTGGCTTACAAATATTACATGCAATGTTTGGTGGCATGACACATAGGGATGTGTGTCATGTAATGTTTTTACTTTTGACTGAACCAAGACACGCAGCCTATGTTTCTGTGCTGTACTATCTTATGAGTAAGGGTCTCTTAGGGTGGCACAATTCGCGCTGCAGCCCTTAGGGACCCTCATTATTACCTCAGGCCCTAGGTACCAGGATTGTATTTACTAGGGACTTACAAAGGGTACTAAAGGTATTGTCAATTGAGTTACAATTGCACAGTTTTGGGGAAAGAGATCTGGCACCGAGGACATGGTTAGCAGGAACCCAGTGCACTACCAGTCGAAATCACAGCATATACCAGGCAAAAAGTAGGGGTGACAATGTCAAAAGAGGCACTTTACTAAATAACCCCCTCCCAAACAAAAGAAGATGACACTACCTTTCCCCAAGAGAGTCTTCTTCTTCTAAGTGGAAGAACCTGGAAAGTCCATCTGCATTGGCATGGTCATCCCAGGTCTGTGTTCCATGGTAAAGTCCATTCCCTGTAGGAAGACGGACCACCTTAATAGTTTGGGGTTTTCACCTTTTATCTGCATTAGCCATCTGAGAGGCCTGTGGTAGGTTTGAACAAGGAAGTGAGAACCAAACAAGTATGGCCTCAGCTACTTCAGGGCCCAGACCACAGCAAAGACTTCCCCCTCAAAGGCACTCCAACGCTGCTCTATGGCAAGAAGCCTCCTGCTAAGGAAAGCAACATGTTGGTCATGGCCAACATTACTGGTTTGAGACAGGACCGCTCCTATTCCATGTTCAGAGGCATCGGTCTGCACTATGACCTGCTTCAAATAATCTGGAACGTCTAGAATGGGTGCTGAGCACATTGCTTTCTGAGTTATTACGGAAACGACCAACGTACCGGAACGGGTACGGAGGAGGAGGTTTTCCCTTACTTGACTATTTTGGACCTGAATCATTAAGATTCTGTTATCATTGAACCTAATAAATTTGGATATCATGGGACGGAAGTATAACCGGATAGAAGGAACATTGGAAGAAGATTTAGCCCTGAGGAAGTTGCGGGACAAAATTCCCAGCTGAGCGACGAAACACGTGTTGGCTTTGTAAGGCTAAGGAGTAATACAATTGAATGAAGGAACAAGAAAGAATAAGAAGAGAAGTAGACTACTGTTAATTCTTGATTATTTTTTATACTAAGTGATATGCGTGTGCTGGGAAATATCGTTCACTTTATGTTGGTTCAGACCATATGTAGGAAGTAGGGTGGTTCTTCCTATCTCATTAGCACCACACTTTGTTATAACATTTCTAACATATATTTTGTGAACTTTCCTTGGGGCGCCACTTCCCTATGAATCTACCGCCCACCTCTCCAAAGTCTATACTGACTCCTACACACTGTTTATATTTGGTGATTAACCAATTGCACACATTTACTGTTCAGGTAGCAGAGATTAGATTTGTTGTTTTGCACAAAGGGGAATAAAGCCTGCTATGTGTCTCAGGCCTAGGAGTGATGGCCCATTGGAGTGGGCAGAGCAGTCAGCCTGCTTCTCAGAGTTGTAGGTATGATTGGTGCAGCCGGTGCTGTGGCACCAGGTCCCAGTGGCATGAGGGGCCAGCTTAACCCCATGTCTGTATTACTTCTCTTCCAAACTTGCATTAGGGCTCAGTGGCCACTTGCTCTGGTAGTGTTGCTTTGGGCCCCTGAGTAATGGTCCAGAGGTGGGGACAATTGAGCAGAGGAGACACCTTACTTTGGGCATCAGAGAGATGACAAAGGGCAGAGGAGACATCCCACTTGGTGAGGGAGTAGCTATCATTGATGAAGAAGGTGCAGCAGCACTGGGGTCCAAGGGGCCCACTGTATTAACATTATGTCTTTACGGAGGCTCATTTTCCTTGGTAGCATTAGGGCAGAAGGCACCTTTGCTGCAATAAAGGGGGGAGGGCAACATATGGGAGCTCATTTTTTTCTGAAAGGAGGAAATGTGGCCAAATGGTGAGAGCTGCTGACTTTCGAACTGAAGAACCAGGTTCAAGTCCCAGCATTTGCTCAACATCCTAAGATTTTTGTCAATAAGGGGCCGATTCCGATCTCGGTCGGAGGCGCACCCAATACTATTCGGTCGGGAAAAAAGCCATGCGAAAGCCAGTTTCCCGACCGATCCGTACAGCACACCGAACGAGCAAGTACGATGCGCACAACAGCAAAAATTCCGGCCGAGCCGTACTCACCCAAACCAGGTCCTGTTCTCCGACCGAGGCGAATCCGGAAACGCCGAATCGAGTCGCACGGAAGGGAAAATGCAGCCCCGTCCGGCCGGACAAGTACGATGCGCTTTCCGTACGCGCCGAACCCGTCGCTACGCACGGCACGTCAAAGCATCCGGGAGAGGCGCACATAAGCTCCGAATCGCGCCACAACACGATCCACGGCTACGAGACGAACACAGCACAGACGAGGACGACGCGAAGCGACGAGGACGAAGCGAAGCGACGAGGACGAAGCCAAGCGACGAGGACGACGCGAAGCAACGAGAAGGACGAACGACACGAACCAACCATGAATCCCTTCGTCCCGATCATACCAATATTCTACATCTACTACCGGAACAGGCACGGACGCGTACGGCGCAGAAGGTAAGTCAGACACCAACCACAAAACACATACAACACGTACACGACACATCACACACATACACGGGGAATCTGAATATACTTGCAACAGCAGCACCATAGGGGCGGGATGCCCATCACCAATGCCACATATGCACACAGGGGCCTGAATGCGCGCCACCACCCCAACCCAGGGGGGCTGGATGCCAACCACCACAACCACCCTTAGCCAGGGGGTGCCAAATGCCCACCACCACTACCACCCTTAGCCAGGGGGCAGGATGCCCACCACTACTACCACCCTCACCCAGGGGGGCAGGATGCCCACCACTACTACCACCCTTAGCCAGGGGGCTGGATGCCTACCACTACTACCACCCTTAGCCAGGGGGCAGGATGCCTACCACTACTACCACCCTCACCCAGGGGGGCAGGATGCCCACCACTACTACCACCCTCACCCAGGGGGGCAGGATGCCCACCACTACTACCACCCTTAGCCAGGGGGCAGGATGCCCACCACTACTACCACCCTCACCCAGGGGGGCAGGATGCCCACCACTACTACCACCCTCACCCAGGGGGGCAGGATGCCCACCACTACTACCACCCTTAGCCAGGGGGCAGGATGCCCACCACTACTACCACCCTCACCCAGGGGGGCAGGATGCCCACCACTACTACCACCCTCACCCAGGGGGGCAGGATGCCCACCACTACTACCACCCTTAGCCAGGGGGCAGGATGCCCACCACTACTACCACCCTCACCCAGGGGGGCAGGATGCCCACCACTACTACCACCCTCACCCAGGGGGGCAGGATGCCCACCACTACTACCACCCTTAGCCAGGGGGCAGGATGCCCACCACTACTACCACCCTCACCCAGGGGGCAGGATGCCCACCACTACTACCACCCTTAGCCAGGGGGGCTGGATGCCTACCACTACTACCACCCTTAGCCAGGGGGCAGGATGCCCACCACTACTACCACCCTCACCCAGGGGGGCAGGATGCCCACCACTACTACCACCCTTAGCCAGGGGGCAGGATGCCCACCACTACTACCACCCTCACCCAGGGGGGCAGGATGCCCACCACTACTACCACCCTCACCCAGGGGGGCAGGATGCCCACCACTACTACCACCCTTAGCCAGGGGGCAGGATGCCCACCACTACTACCACCCTCACCCAGGGGGGCAGGATGCCCACCACTACTACCACCCTCACCCAGGGGGGCAGGATGCCCACCACTACTACCACCCTTAGCCAGGGGGCAGGATGCCCACCACTACTACCACCCTCACCCAGGGGGGCAGGATGCCCACCACTACTACCACCCTTAGCCAGGGGGCTGGATGCCTACCACTACTACCACCCTTAGCCAGGGGGGCAGGATGCCCACCACTACTACCACCCTCACCCAGGGGGGCAGGATGCCCACCACTACTACCACCCTTAGCCAGGGGGCAGGATGCCCACCACTACTACCACCCTCACCCAGGGGGCAGGATGCCCACCACTACTACCACCCTTAGCCAGGGGGCAGGATGCCCACCACTACTACCACCCTTAGCCAGGGGGCTGGATGCCTACCACTACTACCACCCTTAGCCAGGGGGCAGGATGCCCACCACTACTACCACCCTCACCCAGGGGGGCAGGATGCCCACCACTACTACCACCCTTAGCCAGGGGGCAGGATGCCCACCACTACTACCACCCTCACCCAGGGGGGCAGGATGCCCACCACTACTACCACCCTCACCCAGGGGGGCAGGATGCCCACCACTACTACCACCCTTAGCCAGGGGGCAGGATGCCCACCACTACTACCACCCTCACCCAGGGGGCAGGATGCCCACCACTACTACCACCCTCACCCAGGGGGGCAGGATGCCCACCACTACTACCACCCTTAGCCAGGGGGCAGGATGCCCACCACTACTACCACCCTCACCCAGGGGGGCAGGATGCCCACCACTACTACCACCCTTAGCCAGGGGGCTGGATGCCTACCACTACTACCACCCTTAGCCAGGGGGCAGGATGCCCACCACTACTACCACCCTCACCCAGGGGGGCAGGATGCCCACCACTACTACCACCCTTAGCCAGGGGGCAGGATGCCCACCACTACTACCACCCTCACCCAGGGGGGCAGGATGCCCACCACTACTACCACCCTCACCCAGGGGGGCAGGATGCCCACCACTACTACCACCCTTAGCCAGGGGGCAGGATGCCCACCACTACTACCACCCTCACCCAGGGGGGCAGGATGCCCACCACTACTACCACCCTTAGCCAGGGGGCTGGATGCCTACCACTACTACCACCCTTAGCCAGGGGGGCAGGATGCCCACCACTACTACCACCCTCACCCAGGGGGGCAGGATGCCCACCACTACTACCACCCTTAGCCAGGGGGCAGGATGCCCACCACTACTACCACCCTTAGCCAGGGGGCTGGATGCCTACCACTACTACCACCCTTAGCCAGGGGGCAGGATGCCTACCACTACTACCACCCTCACCCAGGGGGGCAGGATGCCCACCACTACTACCACCCTTAGCCAGGGGGCAGGAAGCCTACCACTACTACCACCCTTAGCCAGGGGGCTGGATGCCTACCACTACTACCACCCCCACTCATAGGATGGACAATGCATGACACAACAAGCACACCACAACCTAGGGAATGCAAGATTAAGACATCCCCCCACCACCATGACAAGCGTGTGAGCAGGCTGTGTCAAATGCCTACAACACCGAACATGACATTGAACATACAATGTGACCCCCTAGCACATGTGCCACACATATATGTGTGTGGCACCCACAATGCAAGCAGCCCATGACCATTGTGGCAATGGGGCCTAAACCCCCATCATCACAGTGACCAAAAGGCAAGTGTGGGGTCCATAGCTGAAGCACATTTTGACCATTGTGGCAATGGGGTCTAAACCCCCATCATCACAGTGACCAAAAGGCAAGTGTGGGGTCCATAGCTGAAGCACATTTTGACCATTGTGGCAATGGGGTCTAAACCCCCATCATCACAGTGACCAAAAGGCAAGTGTGGGGTCCATAGCTGAAGCACATTTTGACCATTGTGGCAATGGGGTCTAAACCCCCATCATCACAGTGACCAAAAGGTAAGTGTGGGGTCCATAGCTGAAGCACATTTTGACCATTGTGGCAATGGGGTCTAAACCCCCATCATCACAGTGACCAAAAGGTAAGTGTGGGGTCCATAGCTGAAGCACATTTTGACCATTGTGGCAATGGGGTCTACACCCTCATCATCACAGTGACCAAAAGGTAATTGTTAACAAAGAAAGAGCTGCAACTGCCAAACTGCATGGATCATTCCTGGTCACAGAACCAAAAACTCATCTGTGGCAAAGTAGTGTATGTGTCCCATTGCAACATAAATTGGGGGAGCCAAATACTGCAGTGCAAATGAAACATTCCTTTGGCCATGTGCAGACAAACAACACCCATGGGGGCTGAGACCGTCAACAGTCATCAATGACACAATGACAGAAGTGACCATCAGAATGCAGAACCACATATCTGCACCAATGGGCACACAAATGCAGATACCCTGTGGAGACAGCAGATGTGAGGTGAACAGATACCATACCATGGCAGCAATGGGACACACAAACCATGATCACTGTGCTGACCGATGACCTAGGAGTCCCAGGGACAGCAGGGGAAACACACCAAACAACATACAGCCAATGGCACACCCAAGATATGCCAATGCAGTGGTGCAGATGCACAAACACAAACAGGCAGACCAACACTGTCATCATACACAGCAGGTGAGGGGTGGGGGTGCCAGTGTCCCCAGGCAACAACACAACACATGAGGAGAGCTGAATACCAATCATACAGATGTGCATACACTGCCACACTAAGCTAACTCATGGATCCAAATCCCCTATGTGGGCAAGCAGGCATTGACAGGTGAGAGGGAGCACAAAACACACATGTCACACAGGCACGTAGGAACAACAACTGACACAGCAAGTCACAGACACACCACAGCACCACCCCCAGGGCCCCCACAATGTGGTGACCCTGGGCTGAAGAAAAATACCACTGTGATGACAAAGCTAAATGTCGTTCACACTGTGAACCACAGTCAGGTGTCCTGAGCAACTAACTACCATCACACCTACACAAGCACAAATCAATCAGCATGGCCAGTAAGCCAAGGCCAACATGGAGGCAGGGGACTAGCCGGGCAACAACTCTCATCTGCACACACTCAACACCACACCCCTCGACCTCCAACAATGTGCAGCAGTGAAGTACACATGCACTGGTGACATTGCACATGCACCCATGACTATTCCAGGGTGGTGGGTGGGAACCAAGGTGTAGAAACACATCACACATGGACACTCAACAAGACTCCTGAATGTCTGACACACTGCACACTACTCTGTACATGGACATGACGGCAATACCACACCGACCAATGGGATCCCAGCCACAGTCACACACCAATGAAGAAGCCAAGGTCACCCACAAAGAACACACATAGACAACAACCAACATTGCAGCCCGGACCCTAAGGAGTGCCAGCAGTCACACACACAACGTGTCACAATCACTGAAAGATAACACAAACTGGAAATCACATGACAGGGGCAAACAACAAGTGCCAAAGGGAAACCTGACTGTGACCCATCTGCGTCAGCACACAAACTCTGCCCTGACAGCAAACACACCTATGGGTGACACCCTGATGACCAGTAATGTGCCATGCACCCACATCACAGAGAACACAGGGAGAAGACTTTGGGGGAACATAGCTCAAGTCAGCAAGCATCACAAACAGGTACAACACTAGGGATCACAGCATGCGCAGATGAATGGAAGTGAACACACAGACATGCACATACAACACACACCTTGGGCGCAGGCAATGTCACACGTGTACACACTGCCATGAGGGGACTCCACTCCTGTGTGAGGAAAGCTGTGCCATATGTTGCCTCAGTAGGGCCCCATCATGTCAGCTGAGCACTTGGTCACACAATCAACAATTAGCACCAAATGAGGGCTCCCATCACATCAGCCTGGTCATGGATGTGCCAACGGAATCATCAGCACAGATCCAACACACTTGTATAGCAATGTTGCACTGACTACACGGATGAGTCCCTCCCCATTGATGCCCAAACCTGCATGTCCACTGGAGATGGCAACACGGTCAGGGAAGTAGACAAATGCAACGATGGCAGGCACAACAGATGTGCAGGGGTGGAAGCCACAGATATGAAATTGCCAATGTAAGTAGGAAACCCATTGCCAAATACTGAACACATGACACCCTCAGATGCTGCTATTGATGACATGGATACACCACATGATAGGACACATTCCCCCTGGACCACATGGGTTCCTGCACAGTAACACTTCATAATCATGAGACCAGATATCACCATCACTGCAGCAAGGGCATGGTTAGCTGCACCAACAACATGTACATCTGAAGCATGAGCACTAGAGAAAAGAAAGTTGCTTTATTCAGCATATGTGTTGAGGCCAAACGAAGTCCTGAAAAAGAGCAAAGGCCAATGGCCAGTCCATTGTCAAAGTTCAAACAGGGTGACACTGGCAGATGTCACCCTACGCATGCCTGCACAATACCAGGGACAATCCACTAGGAGGGGCAACCGGGGGGCAGGCCAGGCACCGCAGGGACAGGATCAGGGCTCACCAGGGGAGTCAGGGAAGGGGTGGTGGGTGCAGGAGAGCCACTGACAACTGCAGTGGAGGTGTCTGACATGGTGTGTGCCGGCACAACTGGGGGGCATGACACAGATGTCGTGGGTGCCGGCACAACTGCAGTGGACCCTGCAGATGGGGTGGACAGGTCCGCCACTGCAGTGCCCAAGTCAGACAGGGCGGTAGTGGACTCCACTGCAGTGCCTACCTCCAGGGGAGGAGAATGGGGAACAGGCAAGGTGGGTTGGACAGAGGGGGGACACCCTCACCACATCAGTGGCACAGACAAGCGCAGCGGGGGTGTGGTGCTGGGAGAGCAAGTGGCAGGGGGAGAAGGCCGGAGCATCTTGGGGATGGTATATCTGTGGGTGGGGGAACCTGGGGCAGGGTGTGGTGGGGGCACCTGTGCAGTGGGGGCCTGAGGGATGGAGGACGGAGACCTTGTGCCTGAGCTGCAGGGTGGTGGCGGGGTCTTGCTCTTAGCACTCCGGGGGACTTGCGGGTGGGGGCCTCAGTCCGTCTGCGCCTGGGGGAGGGTGTCCGGGGGCGAGGGGCACTCTGCTCCGTGTGGGTGGGCTTCCTCTTCCCCCGGGATGCTGGAGCAGCTTCATCGGTGGGGAAGAGGCCGAGGTCACAGAGGAAGAGCTGCTGTGACTTTGGGGTTGCAGGTGAGGCAAGGGAGGGTGCTTTGGAGGGAGAGGGAACTGAGGACTGCGCAGTGCATGTGGATGCGTGTGTGTGTTCCAGGGCCCCATCCCCTGTGAGTCTGGCTTCAGTCCCCTGAATGTGCGTGCGTGTGCGTTTTGTCATTGGCGTGTGTGTCAGTGTGCTGGATGTGTGTGTGCTGGTGTGTGCCTGTGCCAGTGTGTGTGTGCCTGGGATGGGTAAGGTGCTGGGGAGTGTGGATGGAGCAGAGGCAGGAGGGGTGAGGGACCGTTTGAGGAGGGACACTGCTGCCGTCAGGGAGGAGTCCATGGACCTATTGCCCCTCTGTAGGTCAGACATGCCCGATGAGATGCCCTCCATGAACGACACCAGCTGAGTCAACAGCGCGGTGTGCGCATGGAGGACACTCAGCATGGCTGTCTGCCCTACATGGAGCTGGCGAAGGAGGTACACAGACTCCTCACTCAGGGCAGCAGGGGACACAGGGGCAGGGGGTGCGGTGCCTGGCCCAAAGGAGACACGCTCCCGGACATGGGAGCCTCCACGGACCTGGGGAATGGGAGCCGATGGGAGGGCGGTGGTGGTGCTGGTGGTGGCGGGGACAGCAACACTAGCTGGGGTGTGGTGGCTGCTGACACCCGCCTCCACAAGGGAGTCATCCTCCGAGTTGCTCTGGTCCTCAGCTGAGGTGGATGCTGCTGAGGACTCCTCGGTGTGGCTCCCCTCGCCCTCCGTGCCACTGGGTCCCTCCGACCACTCCTCGGCTGCTGACCCAGTCTGGCTCTCCGGCTCCTCCTGGTCCGTGGAGCTGTCCCCTTCCGTGGCCGTGGATGTATCTGCAAACAATGGGGAAACAGACAGACATCAGTCACCTGCACCAAACGCACACACCACTGTGAGCACAGCACATTACAGAGCAAGCCCTGGCATCATTAGTTGTACATTGCTAAAAGTGCCCTAATTGAACAGGAGAAGTCAATTGTCAGTCTGATGCCAAGCATGGCACTCACATCCCACATGGCCTTGCACCCATCTGTCTGGTGTCTGTTGGATTGCAACACCCCAGTGTTGACACATGCACCAAGTACACAGTAGTTGGACAGTGCAGAGGACACGGTGTGGACACATCACAGCTCTTGCCACTGAGTCAGTACAGGTTTACGGATGTAAGGGATGCCCAGAGTCAAATAGGAAATGCATGTGATGCATACCAGCGACAGACACCATGATGCACCCATGTCCTGATAGCCAGCGCCACTATGGTGTGCATGTAGCACATGTCACTCCCCTGCAGGATCACCAATCAGTAGACACATGCCATGGCGGAGGCATGACTGCAAAGTCATACATCACTGGCTCAGTGATGTATGACTTTGCAGCCAGACAACAACACTCTGCACTGTGTCACAATAGTAGGTCATGGGGAATGCAAGTCCTGGAGCTGCACAAGTGCACATGTACATCCCCCCACAACACATCCTCTTAACCCTCATCTGTCCAGGTCATACCTATTGGACATATGGGAGACCTGTGACACTACCCTCTGAACCTGAGCCCCTCACACTCTGCTGTGCATGGGGAACAGCTGCCTGAACTTCACATTTACATGCCCCAGTCTGCATGGGCAGCTGATCAGACACCTATGTGTCACACAAGTATCGTCTCCTATGGTCACATCTCCAGTGGCATGCTGAGCCCCTACCAAGAAACTCCACAGCAGTCCTGGCGACTAATCCACAGCACACTGACACAGAGGCAGACACCTGAGGGGTCAAATCACTGTGCACAATGTGTCCTCTGATACACGGGAGTGGGAGTACAGAGTGTATTGTATGGCCTGGAGTAGGCATGACTGTCCAGCCCCACATGAATGAGGGATGAGCCCTGGACTGTAGGCAGCTGGCTAAGTATGTGTGACACACGTCATATACATACTCCTGGGGCCCAAACATTGTTCCCACCCGCAGCATGGGTGTGTGCCAGGTACCCCAGCCACATGTGGTGGATCAGCTCAGCAATTGGACCACAGATCAAAGTAACACGCTGAATACATGTCAGAATACAGGCATTGTGTAAGCAATGGACCCACCCATGATGCCCACCACAGAGTCAGGGAAACAGATGCTGTCTCCCACCTTGAGTCAAGCAAACTGCAAGGACACAGTCCTAAGTGACAGAATTCCCTGCATGTAAGGGCCACACCTGGGTATCAGATGAGGAGTGGGCAGTGCACAATAGAGGGACATGGCTCCTGGACAACATGACTGCTGTACTGTGGCAGTTCAACCTGGCCCGAGGAGGGCACATAACATGTTAGACAGAGTACACAGTGCAGTCTTTGACTCACCCCCTCCTTGCTGCTCTCTGGCCTTCAGCTGCCCATCCAGGTCTGGAAAGACCACCGCCAGGATCCTGAGCATGTGGGGGGTCAGGGTCCGTGTTCCGCCCCTCCTGCGAGGAGGCGACAGCTTCAGCTGGACCCGTGCAATCCTCCGGGTCCAGCCCCGAAGGTCCTGCCACCTCTTTTGGCAGTTGCGGATCCGGCGCTTGTAGACCCCCACGGACCGGACAGCCCGGACGATGTCCTTCCAGATCTCATGCTTCCGATGGGCAGAAGCCTGTCAGGATGACAAAGTGATAAGGCCATTACTACACATGCAACATATCCGTGCATGACACAGTTGCATATACATGTCGCAATCACAGGGGCACATGGTGTACCCAGGCAGTGCACGGCTGCCCATGGACAGTTTTCCAGAAGTCACTACATGGTATCATAGCATGGGGAGTAAAACCCTGTTCAGAAGCACTGTCACTGCACCATACCTGTCCAGTGCAAGTCACTACACACTATGGGGGGTGACAACTACTCAGTGAGCCTGCTAGCCAGTGGTGTGCTGACTCTCAGCCTTGCTAGTCAGACAAAATGCACATTCAGAAAGGCAGTGCACAGAACACTCACCTGCTCCCCTGGTGTCCCATACAGCTTGCTGTACTGTGGAAGTAGGCTGTCCAGCAGGGCCTGGTTCTCTTCAAGGCTGAAGGCTGGGGCTCTCTCCACAGTACGTGCCATTGCAGGGTCCAGAGGGGCAGAGACAGCAGCAGTGCAGTGGCAGATGTCGTCCTGGAGCATGTAGTGCAGGCAAGTGGGCTCTCAGGGGAACATGCAGCAATATATATGTGCTGGAGAGGCAGATACTGTCCCTTGTGTCCAAAGTGATAGGTCCAAGTCGTTTGCATCTTCTGAATCTGGCCAATCCATGGAATAGCAGCACCAAAACACGCCCACAGCATCCTTCAAAATTTCAACTTCATGACATACATGATTTTGCAACATTGTTGTGGGTGACCAACTGATTTTCCAGCAACCGACTCGTTCGAATATTCGAAAACGCGTCCGTTGCCAGGCAAGCCCATTGTCAATGGGTGCGCACCGATCGGTCCATTGAGGTACAACGCGCACAGGGGTACAACGCGTACCCGCACACATTGAATGCAATGGGCCGGCCGGAGGCACCGATCGGTCCATTGCAGTACAACGCGCACAGGGGTACAACGCGTACCCGCACACATTGAATGCAATGGGCCGGCCGGAGGCACCGATCGGTCCATTGCAGTACAACGCGCACAGGGGTACAACGCGTACCCGCACACATTGAATGCAATGGGCCGGCCGGAGGCACCGATCGGTCCATTGCAGTACAACGCGCACAGGGGTACAACGCGTACCCGCACACATTGAATGCAATGGGCCGGCCGGAGGCACCGATCGGTCCATTGCAGTACAACGCGCACAGGGGTACAACGCGTACCCGCACACATTGAATGCAATGGGCCGGCCGGAGGCACCGATCGGTCCATTGCTGTTCAACGCGCACAGGGGTACAACGCGTACCCGCACACATTGAATGCAATGGGCCGGCCGGAGGCACCGATCGGTCCATTGCAGTACAACGCGCACAGGGGTACAACGCGTACCCGCACACATTGAATGCAATGGGCCGGCCGGAGGCACCGATCGGTCCATTGCAGTACAACGCGCACAGGGGTACAACGCGTACCCGCACACATTGAATGCAATGGGCCGGCCGGAGGCACCGATCGGTCCATTGCAGTACAACGCGCACAGGGGTACAACGCGTACCCGCACACATTGAAAGCAATGGGCCGGCCGGAGGCACCGATCGGTCCATTGCTGTTCAACGCATCACTGTACATGTGACTGGCATATGTCAGCATGCCTGTCTCAGATGGACATATGCCAGCCACAGATAGCTCCCAGGGAGTGAGGGGCACACCTACATCACGACAGCCTGTCCAAACCTTATCATAAGGCATGTAAGGCTGCATTTCCTATTGTGTGTATGTTGGTGTACATATTGTCCTGTGGGTGTCACCTGTGGGCAGCCACCCCCAGGCTGTGCACGTGTTAATGGGGACAGGATCCTGGGTGTTACGTGTACGTGACCACTGTGATGTGCAACTGTTCATATCTGTGCATGTGCCATGGTCACATTTCACAGTGGTGTTTGTGTATGTCATGTCACATACCCCGTGAGTCCCATGTGGGACGGTATGTTTGAGCCAGGGTGTCCCAGTGGCACAATAGTGATGGCCCTCCACAGTCTTTGTGCATGTAGTGTTTACAATGTCTCTGATTTCATGTGCACAATGGGAGACAGTCTCCACATCCACGTTGTGTGTGCATGGACTCTGATGTTGTGCGTGTGTGTCACAGACGTCCATGGCTCTCCTGCCATGGCAAGTGTGGCCACTACCTGTGGGGGTCATGTTTGTTTTGTTGTGGTGTACACATGATACTCCAGGTGATGCCAGTGTCCATGTGGCATTACAGGGTCCCTGGGAATGTGCCTGTCGTTGAGCTGTGGTGCCTGGGGCACATCTGTCCTCACATGTCACTGGGGGGTGACTGTGACACAGCATCATGATATCCAATGGGCCAACCTGGGACAAATTGATGCCACCTGTAGGACCGTGTTGACAGATGTTGGCCATGTATGTACCATACATGTCGTTCCGGTACTGCACACTTCATGTAGTTGTGCCTCATGATGATGTATGTTGGGATCTTGAGTGTGTTCAATGCCGCATATGTGGGGTGACTGACGATCTTGCTTACTTCTCCTCTGCACTGCAGGGCTCCTGCTGTCCATCGGCCATTCCCAGACCTGGCAACGATGGTGGAACGGGACAGCATCCGACGGTACCGCTTCACCAGGCAGCTGATTGAGGATTTGGCAGTGCAGTTGTCCCCACATTTGCAGCCTGGCCGGCCGTATCCTACAGCGCTGACCCCCAAGGTGAAGGTGATGGCAGCCCTACACTTCTTTGCCACCGGTACCTTCCAACATACTGTGGCGTCTGCTGGTGGGATGTCACAGACCATGTTCAGCCGTGTGCTCCGCGATTTCTTGGCGGCAATGTTGCTCTTCCTGAACCGGTACATCTATTTCCCTAGACTGCGACGACTCACTGACGTGAAGAGTGACTTTTATGCCCTGGGGAGGATGCCGCATGTCATTGGCTCCATTGATGGGACACATGTGGCTTTGGTACCACCACAGGCCCAGGAGCAGGCCTACAGGAACCGCAAGCACTACCACTCGGTCAATGCACTGGTGGTGTGTCTTGCAGACATGACCATCACACACGTGTGTGCCCGTTTCCCTGGTTCAGCACACGATGCCTTTGTGATGAGGAGTAGTCGCATCCCCAGGTTGATGGCACAGATGCAGAACCAGCGTGCCTGGCTTGTCGGTGTGTACTGACTTTGTGCCATTGTGTGTGATCTGATCTGTAGTATTCCGCCCACTTTTCCAAGTCAGCTGATGTGCACTTGTCTGTCCGTAGGTGACTCGGGATACCCCAACATGCCGTGGTTGCTGACACCCCTCAGGAACCCTGTGACACCTGCCCAGATGCGCTACAATGAGGCACATGGTCGGACCAGGAGAGTGATTGAGCGGACCTTTGGTCTCCTGAAGAGCCGCTTCCGCTGCCTGGACAAGACCGGAGGGTCCCTCCCATATGCCCCTGCGAAAGTGTGCAAGATTATCATCGTCTGCTGCATGCTCCACAACCTGGCAGTGCGGAAGGAGTTGCCTCTCATCCAGGATGACGATGACCAACATCCGCCACCTGTGGAGGATCCTGGCCTGGAACACGATGCCAGTGACGATGATGATGATGATGGTGATGGTGATGTCCGCACACAGCTCATCACCAACTTCTTTAGCTGAATGTGAGTATCCTGAGGTGTCATGTCAATGATGTGAGTTGGCATGATGTGTGGGTGGTGCTCTGGTGCTGTTGGAGTGTGTCCATGGGCTACTTGACTGGATGTGTGTTGCGATGTGTGCTTACAGGTGGGCTGTACTCCCCAACAGTGTTGACATGCTAACTTGGTTCTGGGTGGGTATCTTGTAACATGTATTGTGCATGAGTTTTGCTGTTCTGTCCTGTACTCCATTGCTTTTGACTGTGTGTCATTTCTGTCCTTCACAGGGTACTTTCAGATTCGTTTGGTCAACTGTGTCCACCGACAACGTGATTGCACATCCAGGCTGGTAGCTGTTGTGTCCCTACAGGTGATGTGCGCCACACCCATGGACTTCCTTCTGTCTACAGTTGTTGACTGTGTGCCCGCTACCAGGTGGGGTTACCTTGCATCTGTAGTGGTTACGGCATGTTGCTACTGTGTAATAAACCTGTGCTTCACTTAGTGATGTGCGTTGTCTGTGGTCACACATTTGACTGCCATTTGCTTACTGCACCTGTGGGCTACTTGACTACAACTGGGAATGGGTGTGGTGTCTGTGCATTGCACCGTCTTCCCTGGCAACATCAGTGTAGGCAATGAGTCAGATGGCCTAGGTGTGTATGTGTTGTGTAGCCCTGGTGGTGTGTCTCCCTCATATGTGTCACGTTGCCTGTACTCACATGCCTGTGTTGTCCTTGCTGTTGCAGTTCGCATACACAGTGTAATTTTGTTGTTCATCATCCCCATAACAGCACCCACGTTGGAATCACGACAGAGGCAAGTATGGTGTATTATTGTGTTTATTGTGATACATCTGTGATAATAGTGCATAGGATGGATTGTGCTGTACATGAATCTTGCAATCCCAAGTTCCTAGATGAATAGAAAGTCCAGGTAGACAGGATCCCCAGTATCGGGGCCACAGTTGTCTGACACATTGTTCCAACTTGTACTCCCCATGCAATGTGTGGGAGTAGTGTTGCCATCAACAGGGTGAACAGTCTGTGCACAAAGGCGAAAATCCAGAACAGGTTCAGGCTTCCTGGGAGTTGCGCTTGGCCATCAGCCTCTCACTTTCCCCTCCTCGGACGACCCCTCTTCTTGGGGGGGGCCCTCAAGTGCAGGCTGCTGCGGTGCAGGGGACTCTCCGCCAGAGTCCTCCTCCCTCCCTGTGGCAGTTGCAGTTTGTTCGGTACCAGATGTTGTTGGCACACAGGGAGGTGTGGACTGGTTGCTGTTCATCTGGCGGAGGCATTGTAAAATGTCCCTGTGCACCGCCGTCATCTCATGTAGTACATCCCACTTGGACTCCACGCGGGTCATGTGGGAGTCCACACGTGACATGTGGGAGTCCACACGTGACATGTGTGACTCCACATGGGACATGTGGGAGTCCAAGCGGGCATGATGGGCAGCCTGCTGCTGTTTGATGTCTCTGAGGAGCCCCACTACCTGGCTGAGCTCTCCGGTGCTGGACTGGTACGCATCAGCTATGCGTACCAGTTGTGGGTCTTCATGCACACCAGCAACGTCTGCAAGCAGCGACCTCTGTCTCCCACCCCTCCCACCACCCCTGCTGACATGTGCAGTGTGTGCAGTTGCACGCACAGATAACCCTGGTCCACCTCGGGGGTTGGTGGTGGTGGTGGTGTCCATGGCCCCAGGTTGGTCCAGGGTCACTGCGCTGGTGTTGTTCCTTATTCTGTCCATGTCGGCAGGGATGGTATTCGTGGTGACAGTCGTTGGAGGGGTGGGTGCAGGGGGTGCAGCTGGTGGACCTGCTGGTGCTGCAGCTGGTGGTCCTGCTGGTGCAGCATGTTGACTTGCACCGGATGTGCCAGGTTGTTCTTCATCGTCCGAGGAGGACAGAGGCTGTACGACGCCAGTGAGCTCGGCATCCTCTTGAGCCTGGGACTGGGACTCCTCAGCGTCTGCTGCTGTGTCCCTATCATCACCTGTTTTTGGGAGACACAAACAATGTATGTCATGTTTCTGCAGGCATCAGTGGTTGACACACCTGACAGTTGTGACTGTGCCTCGGGGTGCGGGCCTGTACATTGTATTGTCCTAAGTCGTCACAGTCAGGGGTTGATATTGGTGTGGCACATTGTCCTGCATTATTTGGGCATTTCTATGTATTCTCTGGGGTGTGAACATGGTCTGCATTGATTGTGTTTGGTTGACAGCCAGACCTCCTTCCCACCCACCCACCCACCCAGTCAGTTATCCCACCATGGAACGTGCTTGCATTGCAGGGAGTGTAAGTTGTCTCTCAGGATGTCAGTCAGAGGTGTCCTGCTGTTTGTTGGTGCACAGTTGGCAGCAGGGCCTTGTGCTCCCCACAGCAGTAGCCAGTGTCAGCCATCTTGTGAGTCCTTCTCCACTCCCTGTGATGTGAGCATGGTTCAGGGTGGTGTTGATGGGACAGTTGTGAGGCTGAGCAATGTCTGTGACTACCACTCCCATCATGCTATTGCCTCCACCCCCTTCCCAGCATGCCCATGCTTCCTTCCTTTTGACTCTGCTTCCCTGTGGGGTGGGCTGGCTGTGCTGACAGGATGGCTGGGAGTGTTGTCCTGGCAGTTGTTTGGCTAAGAGTCCCAAGAGTGTCCCTGTGCTTCACACAACATAACCCAGGGTGGTGGTGCTTTGTGGGATCTTGTGTTAGGATGGAGGGCATTGCATTCTACCAGGTGGGTACTGTGGAGTTTGTGTTGGGGGGGGGTGTGAGGGGAGGTGCTGGTGACTATGGTCAGTGCTGCAAGTCCCCCTTCCCACCCAGCCAGCCGGATATCCCACCATGGAACGTGCTTGCATTGCAGGGAGTGTAAGTTGTCTCTCAGGATGTCAGTCAGTGGTGTCCTGCTGTTTGTTGGTGCACAGTTGGCAGCAGGGCCTTGTGCTCCCCACAGCAGTAGCCAGTGTCAGCCATCTTGTGAGTCCTTCTCCACTCCCTGTGATGTGAGCATGGTTCAGGGTGGTGTTGATGGGCCAGTTGTGAGGCTGAGCAATGTCTGTGACTACGACTCCCATCATGCTATTGCCTCCACCCCCCTTCCCAGCATGCCCATGCTTCCTTCCTTTTGACTCTGCTTCCCTGTGGGGTGGGCTGGCTGTGCTGACAGGATGGCTGGGAGTGTTGTCCTGGCAGTTGTTTGGCTAAGAGTCCCAAGAGTGTCCCTGTGCTTCACACAACATAACCCAGGGTGGTGGTGCTTTGTGGGATCTTGTGTTAGGATGGAGGGCATTGCATTCTACCAGGTGGGTACTGTGGAGTTTGTGTTGGGGGGGTGTGAGGGGAGGTGCTGGTGACTATGGTCAGTGCTGCAAGTCCCCCTTCCCACCCAGCCAGCCAGCCAGATATCCCACCATGGAACGTGCTTGCATTGCAGGGAGTGTAAGTTGTCTCTCAGGATGTCAGTCAGTGGTGTCCTGCTGTTTGTTGGTGCACAGTTGGCAGCAGGGCCTTGTGCTCCCCACAGCAGTAGCCAGTGTCAGCCATCTTGTGAGTCCTTCTCCACTCCCTGTGATGTGAGCATGGTTCAGGGTGGTGTTGATGGGACAGTTGTGGGGGGCAATATGTGTGACTGCGACTCCCATGATGCTATTGGCTACACTGACTTGGCCAGCATACACAGAATTCCTTCCTTTGAGTGGTCTTCACTGTGTGTTGGTGTTGTTGTGGTGGCTACATGTGTGGATGTGTGTGTTAGTTCTATTTGTGCCACTGCCTAGCTGTAGTTGTGGTTGTGTTTGTACATGTGTTGGCACAGTTGGATGTGACTTTTTTGATGGCATGTGTTGTGTTTATCTGACTGACATACACATTTTGGGATGATTCTGTTCTAGTTGCTGTGTAATTGCTATGAGTGCATGGTTTGACTCTCCCCTTGACAGTGATGTGTGTGTTTTGTGGCAGTTTATTGTGTACATTTGTTGTGTACTCACCAGGCTCTGGGATGTCCTCTAGTCCATATACGCTCACTGGCGGAAGGATGGCCCGCACCTTCTCCTCCCAGGGCCTGAGGTATACTGGCTTGGCAGGAGGGCCACTGCCGGTGTATTGGCTCAGGTGGTAGTCTTTCTTGAGCAGCTCCCGGACCCTCCTGCGCACGTCATACCACCTGTTCTGGATGTCCGTCTTTGTGCGCCGACATGGTGATTGGGCGTTCACCCTGTTGATGATCCTCTCCCACATCTTGGTTTTCTGCGACATGGGGGTCTGTTGGACCAGAGTGCCAAACAGCTGTGGCTCCACCCTGAGGATCTCGTCTACCATGACTTCCAATTCACTATCTAGGAACTTGGGATTCTTCTTGGGGGGCATGGTGATGGGTGGTGATGGTGGGTGATGTGTGTGTTGGTGTGCAGGTGAGGGTGTGTGGGTGTGTGTTGTGCTGGGTGTATGTGAGGTAGGTATTTGTTGGTGTGCTGATGGTGTGTGGCTTGTGTGAGGGATGAGCTGTGGGTGTGTGGTTGCTTTCTCTTGGGTGCTGGCAGTGGAATGGCATTTGCAAAGGCTCATGGTAGTGATTTGTGTCCTTTATATAGGTGGAGTTGTGGGTGTGTCTTTGTTCTCTGTCCCCACCCCCCCAGTATTTATTGGCTTGGTAATTGCTTGTTTGGCCTTTTTTTGGTTGATTTTTCCTTTGTGCTGTTTGTGTATGTTGGAAACGTTCTTGTGACCGAGTCGGACCCTGCATTGGTCTCGTACGGTGTTTTCCGTTTCGTTCACGCTGTGTTTGTGCAGTTTTGTATGCTGCGTACGCGTCGGTCGCGGTGTATTGTGTTGCTTCGGCTCGGTTTTGTATGCGTGTCGGTCGTACGGCTTGTCCTCCGTCCGACTCGCTCGTGTTTTCGCGCCTTGCATCGTACTTTGCAGGTTGGAGTTGGCGGGTACGATTCGGTCGGATTTGTTCCGGGTGCGTGTCGGTCGGTTGGATTCGCGTGTTTTTCCGGCCGGATTGCTATTTTCCGAGTGGCTCGGTCGGTCGGCTTGGTTTCCTGACGTGTCGGTCGGATTTATCGCGGCTTGCATCGTACTTGGCGTGTCGGGCGCCACTGGTACGTGTCGGTCGGTATTTTTTCCGGATCCGAGTCGGTCGGTGCTTTTTCCGGCCCGAATCGGAATCGACCCCTAAGTCTCTTGCGCGTTATTGTGTATTAATAAAAGCTGCACTCTGTCTGCAGCCACGTGGCTGGTGCTGGCTTTGCAGACATAGATGTACACTTGGAATGAACGTAGAAACAGAGGCTTTTTCTTTCTAGGAAAGTCATCGCTCTCTCTGACCACCTCCTTTGTTCATATAATGCGCTAAATAGGCTCTGGATAAATTTTGCAGCCAAGGATGCAAATCCTTCACCCGAGAGGTCGTCTGTGTATATATGTTGATGTCTGTTGATGCCTACGCAATCGGGTTTTCGAGCAACTTACTCAACCCAGTCAGCACTGCTCCTGTCAACAGAAACTATTTGCAGACAGGTAGATGAGGGCCAGATGGTTGCTTTGGTCCTCTTGGACCTCAGTGCCGCATTCGAAACTGTAGCCCACCCACTACTCCTACAGCGCCTCAGAAAAGGCGGGCTGGATAAACTGGCCCTAGAGTGGCTGGGGTCTTTTTTACAGGATCGAAGCTTTCAGGTGTCTCAGCGACCTCATTATTCCAAAAACATGGCGCTTGCTCAAGGGGTCCCCCAGGGCTCTATATTAAGCCCCACTCTTTTTAATCTCTATATAGCCCCACTGGCAGAGATTATTACTAAACATGGAATCAGTTTCGTGTCATACGCGGATGACACGCAACTGGTGGTCTCACTGTAACAATCCCATGAAGAGGCAGCCACCAATTTTTCTATATGCCTACAGGAGCTGGCATCCTGGATGACGAATAACTGTTTAAAATTAAATGGCAGCAAAACTGAGGTTCTAGTGGTGGGAAATTCTCCCTCGATCTGGTCCTCATCCTGGTGGCCTCAGACTCTGGGCCCGACCTCCTCCCACAGTAATCAGGTCAAGAACTTGGGGATGTGGCTGGACTCCAAGCTCTCCTTTGAGAATCACACTAGAATTGTGGTCGGGAAGTGTTTTGGAATAATGAAAGGGCTTTGGAAAATCTTAGACATGCTTCCCGTGGCAGCAAGGAAAACCCTAGTCCATGCGCTTGTAACTTCCCACCTGGACTACGGAAATGCTCTATACCTGGGAGCTAGTAGTAAGTGTCTGAAGAGACTTCAATGCATTCAGAACGTGGCGGCCCACCTTGTTCTGATGCTGCCCAGGAGAGCTTCCTCCAAGAATGCCCTCGCTGCCCTTCACTGGCTCCCAGTGAGGGAGAGAATACATTTTAAGGCCCCGTGTGTTAGTCACCGTATTCTGCAGGGGAAAGGGCCAAGTTATCTACACAACCTACTGTCCCCCTACACTCCATCCCGACATCTAAGATCTTCGGGGACTGGACAGGCCAAAACCCCGGTTATCAAAAGAGCAAGAATGGGTGGCCGATCCTTCCGCTATCTAGCCGCTAAACACTGGAATGACCTCCCTCTCGCTCTCCGGAAGGAACCTTCTGAAATCATTTTTCGGAAAAAACTGAAAACATGGCTCTTCCGCCCATAGGTTTCCTCTAAGCCATGTCACATTATTGTTCCTGACGAGGTCTAGCCGCAGCGCGGGGACACACTAGTGAGTGTAACCAAGTACTTTATAAGCTTGCTTATTATTATTATTATTAGAACTATTTGTGTGTAGTCGCTGCACGCGTTGTCTTCCCACAAATCATGCATTGTAAGCCCACGATGCGTGTCTACAACTGCGTAGACGTAGGGAGACTGCACACAATTATGGGCAGTGCACACTGTCTGTGAAAATACACAGTTATGTGAATGTGGGCAATTAAAATGTGAAGATGTGTGATGGCATTAGTAGAAGTAAGCGTTAGTCCAGCACTAAATGGTTAATTACATGCAAACGATTCTGTAACAGCTGAGACAGGCGTGAGTGCATGTTGTCTGTGCGTATGACTATGTGCATGTCTGTGTGTGCGGATGTGTGTGGTGTGTGTGCTTGCGTTTACGAGCAAATTTTTGGAAGCATTACTACCAACTTAGAAATTATTTTATACCTCACTCAGGGGAGTCTTGGCACTTTGACTTACTTTCTTGCAGCGTCGCAAGGGCGGCCTGTGAGAACAGCAATCTGTATGGCCGGGCCTGCCTGGTGGTGGGCTGCTGCAACGCCGAGCATGATGACATGAGGCTCGCTTGGCAAAGATGCACAGTTAGTCCTGGGCCCCACGCGTGGTCTGGGCAGCCGAGCTGCGGAGTGCGAACGAACCACTACTCCGGCCGCCACAGTCCGTGTTCAGTCAGTTGCCGCCTGGGGTCGGTGTCGCTGGATTCTGTAGTACTCTAGGAGTGGAATGTGTGGCTTTGTTCCTGGCCGTTCTAAGCCAGGAATTCCTATGTTACTGTGATGCTTGGTTACAAGGGAATGTTGATGTTCAAAGGTGGTTGGGAGTTGGAGTTTGTTGGGAGGAGGCTGTGGAGGACTTGTCTACTGTGTAGCCTGGACATTAAACTACTCAATCAACTTCGATTGTCTGAGTACTTACTACAATTTCCTGGTGACGATCTGGCTACACGGCTACAACCCTACGCACACAGATTTTCTTCAAGCCTGTTTTCTCTGGATTTCCACATTTGTCTCGCTACGGAGAAGAGCACCATTTTGTGCACTTGGTGAGGATCATTTCATGTGGATCCCAGCTTTCCCTCCTGTGTCTGCATTGTGCCTGCGTGCGGCTCCTTTGTGCACCGCTTCTGCCTCTGTGCTTGTTTTGGCCTGCGGTCCGTGCATCGTTCTTCAAGATCGACTGGTTTACCTTTGCTGGTTTAACTACGCTGCCTGTCTGTCCTGGTTCTCGGCCCGGACCGTCTACTTCCCTGATTTTGCTCCGTCCTTTGGGTTTCTCTGTCCGTGCTCGCGCATCCCTCGTGAGGCCAAACCCCTCCTACTCCTCTCGTCACGCGCACACAGAGACTTGTGTAGCAACCAACTTACCATTGTGTTGCCTGGTTTGTACGTCCCGGCACGGACTCTCCACGTCTATCAATCAATCAATCAATCAATCAATCAATCAAGCATTTGTATAGCGCGCTACTCACCCGGAGGGTCTCAAGGCGCTTGGGGGAGGGGGGTCTGCTACTGTTCGAACAGCCAGGTCTTGAGTTGCTTCCTGAAGGAGAAGTGGTCTTGGGTAAGGCGGAGGTGGATGGGTAGGGAGTTCCACGTCTTGGCAGCCAGGTAGGAGAAGGATCTTCCTCCCGTTGTGGCTCTTCGGATGCGGGGGACGGCGGCGAGGGCGTGGTTGGTCGATCGTAGCTGGCGGGTGGGAGTGTAGAAGGTCAGACGGTCGTTGAGGTATCTGGGGCCTTGGTTGTGGAGAGCTTTGTGTGCGTGGGTGAGGAGTCGGAACGTGATTCTCTTGCTGACGGGGAGCCAGTGCAGGTCTCTCAGGTGTCTGGCGATGTGGCTGTGTCGGGGGATGTCCAGGATGAGTCGAGCTGAGGCGTTCTGGATGCGTTGGAGTCTTTTTTGAAGTTTGGCTGTGGTTCCGGCATAGAAGGAGTTGCCGTAGTCCAGTCGGCTGGTGACGAGGGCCTGGGTGACCGTCTTCCTGGTTTCGGTGGGGATCCACCGGAAGATCTTGCGCAGCATGCATAGGATGTTGAAGCAAGACGAGGAGACGGCGTTGACTTGTCTGGTCATTGAGAGGGAGGAGTCCAGGATGAAGCCCAGGTTGCGTGCGTGGTCCGTTGGTTTGGGTGCGTTGCCCAGGGCAGGGGGCCACCAGGAGTCGTCCCAGGCGGAGGGTGATGATCCTAGGATGAGGACTTCCGTCTTATCTGAGTTCAGTTTCAGGCGGCTGTTCCTCATCCACTCGGCTACGTCCTTCATGTAGGTTGGTTCTGGCGGTTGTGGGGTCGTTGGTGAGGGAGAGGATCAGCTGGGTGTCGGCGTAGGAGATGATGTTGAGGTTGTGTTGGCGAGCGATGGCTGCGAGGGGGCTCATGTAGACGTTGAAGAGGGTGGGGCTGAGTGATGATCCTTGTGGTACGCCGCAGATGACTTCGGTGGCCTCGGAACTGAACGGGGGGAGGCGGACTCTCTGGGTTCTTCCGGCGAGGAAGGAGATGATCCACTCCAGTGCCTTCTCTTGGATTCCGACGTTGTTCAGGCGTTGCACTAGGGTGCGGTGGCAGACTGTGTCGAACGCTGCGGAGAGGTCCAGGAGGATGAGGGCCGTGGTTTCCCCGTTGTCGAGCAGGGCTCGGATGTCGTCGGTGGGTGCGATGAGGGCGGTCTCGGTGCTGTGGTTGGCCCGGAAGCCGGACTGCGAGTGGTCGAGGGATTCATTCGTCTCGAGGAAGGCGGCCAGTTGTCTGTTGACGGTCTTCTCGATGACTTTGGCAGGAAAAGGAAGGAGCGAGATGGGGCGGTAGTTTTTGAGGTCGGTGGGGTCCGCTGACGGTTTCTTCAGTAGGGCGCTGAGTTCGGCGTGCTTCCAGCTCTCTGGGAAGGTGGCGGTGTCGAAGGAGGTGTTGATGATGTCCCGGAGGTGGGGTGCGATGACGGTGTCGGCCTTGTTGAAGACGTGGTGAGGGCAGGGGTCGGTTGGTGATCCGGAGTGGATGGAGTTCATCGTGCGGATAGTGTCTTCGGTGTTGATCGGGGTCCAGGCTCGGAGGGTGGAGGTGGGGGACGTTGGAACGGTCGTAGGGTACGTCGGCTGTGTGCTGAAGCTGTTGTGTATGTCTGCGATCTTGCTGTGAAAGAACGAGGCGAGCGAGTTGCAGAGGTCTTGCGAGGGAGTGATGTCGTTGTTTCCGGCGCTGGGGTTCGAGAGCTCTTTGACGATGATGAAGAGTTCCTTGCTGTTGTGGGCGTTGTTGTCCAGTCGTTCCTTGAATGCGGTTTTCTTGGTGGTGTGGATCAGCTGGTGGTGTTTTCGGGTGGCGTGCTTGAGGGTGGTCATGTTGTCTGCAGTCGGGTCTCTGCGCCATGCTTTCTCGAGGGCCCGGCAGTTCTTCTTGAATTTCTTGAGTTCGTCGGTGAACCAGGATGCTTTCTTGTTGCCGGGTCTGACTGGGGGGGGTCTTCAATGGGGCGAGGTCGTCTGCGCAGTTGGTGATCCATCTTGTGAGGTTGCTGGCGGCTTGGTTGGGGTTCATTGAGCTGGCGGGAGGGTTCTGGCTCAGGGATGTGGTGAGTTGGTCGGTGGTGATCTTGTCTACCGCTGTGCGACGTGCCAGCTGACGGCTTCCTTGCTGCTTAGCAACGCCATACGCTTTCTTCTACTAAATTGAAGTATGCGGATCATTATGGCATTGGAGTAAGCGGATCGCGGTGATTTCGCAAACCTACATATCTCCTCCTGTCAGTGCCATTTATTTTATTAACCGGTTCTTCTCAAAACGCATTCCAATCCACACAGGATTTCGGCAGAGCGGCATTGTAAGTAAGCGGATCACGGTGATTCGCACATCTTTATTTTGCTGTATTTGCCTGCGTTCCACTTTAAACTATCTGCATATACAGTCATTTCTCCTAACATTCCTATTGTGGATCGGTGGTCCGCACACCCTCATTCATCTTTTGACATTCTTTCTACAAATCATCATGAACATCATTTCAAAATTCAGCCCACACATCAAGGTGGATCAGTGATTCTTTTATTCACGTGGATTTCCAGGAACCATATTCTAGGACATTTTTTATGATTTTTTTTTCCCTTTATTTAAATTTTATGTGTTTGCTCTGCTCTATTGGTCCCCTGTTTAAGGTCTTTTTGGTCAAATCTACTATGACCTTTGGCTACTGCATTGCTTAATTTAATAAGTGAAAGCTGATATTCAAAGTATGTGTACCATGCAGGCAGTCACACCCCCTCCTTTTTTGGACACTCCTGGTGAACCTCTGGTTAGGTGGGAAGTGTGGTTTGATGCCTTCAAAACCTACTTAGGGGCAATTCGCGCTTTGAGATTTGGTGCTGGACGCAAGAAATGATTATTACTCCATTCATTGGGGTTTGAAGGCAGGTCCGTGACTTCTCACACGAGAGGAATGACAATGTAGATGAATATCAAGATACTGTTCTCAAGCTTAAAGCCAGGTTTGACAAACAACCTAGCCTTATGCTTTTAAGGCACAAGTTTTTTAAAAAGAAAACAGGTTGACGGAGAAGATGTTGATACCGAGATTACGGAGATTAGCTTCCGTTTGCCAGTTTGAGAGTTTCACTGACCAACCTATCAGGGATCAGTTTGTGGGTCAATGCAGAGACAGACAGAAGCTTCTAGCCATGGGTAATTCCTCATTAGAAGAAACCATTAAAGTGGCCAAGAGCATCGAAATATCTTAAGTTTCACTGAGAGAGTTAGATGATAAACCTATTGAGGCCGTAAATGTGGTGAATGGGAGTGGAAAATTGAGGCAGAAGAATGTTCATAGTGGGATGACGGCTAACACTAAGGGGGATATACACAAGAACGTGCGCTAAACATCTCCAAAAAATCTTAACGCAACTTCACACATCGCAGTCTATCGCGGGAAAATAACCCCGTGTTAACGTAGAATTCACAACACGGCGGTACCATGCGATAGCCTACCGAAACCGCGGCCAATGTCCGCGATACAACCACCGCGACGGCGATAAAAACACAAACCCCAACACGTAAAAAGACGCGATGGGCCCAAACGCGATAAGAAAACAGTGATAACCAGCGAGAGGCCAGCAATACCCAAGCGTAATGCGGGGAAAAACACAAGAACAGCATACGGAAAATGCCACTAAAAAGGAAATCAACTGCGGAGTACCACGGATGGACCCTGACCCACTGCAGAGGACAACATGAACCCCACAATCCCCACGGAGGAACACCCAGGAATCCAGGGCTCGTGGAAGGGCAATGAGAAGAGGAAGAGGAAGACAAGGTACAGTCTGCAGGAAAACACGATTATCGTCACGGATGAGATAGAACACCACCACCAACTGTACGTCACCTCCAACGTGTCATTGGCAACAAAGAGGCAAAGATGGCACACCATCTCGGACCATGTGAATGCCGTCGCAGCGCCGAGGAGGACAATGGAAGAGGACAAGAGGCGCTGGATTGATGTGAATGGCAAAACCAAGCAGAAACTCGCTGCTAACACGAAAGCAGCAACGCACTTCGGAGGAGGGGGGCCAGCAGAACACCAGGAGCTGAATGACATGGAGAAGATGGTGGCGGGAGTTGGGGATCCGGACACTGCCCAACATGACCCGACACTACATCAACAGGGTGCGTACCGACCAGGGAGTGGGGGGACGGGTGGAGATGGGCCCAATGGCACACATGCACAATGAAGCAGAGCACACTGCACACCCACAATGACTCTGGATCATGTCCCTGATCCCACGGGTAAACTGCAGCACACACACAAACACCAAGTAGTCCCACACACACCATGTGCCCAAAGGGGCACCCACCCAACACATCAACAATCACACAACCAACACATGCACATGTGCGAAACACAGCAAACATGCATATACGTCAGCCACACTGACAATGCAAGAGACACCACATGACGAGTATCATGGCTGCAGTCCAATCATCATGACTATGTACACAGCACGACACTGAGGTGGCTGAGTGCGGACCACAACCGGAAAGGAGCAGGTCACACTCGGACACAACCACCTGCACAAACAACCCCTGACGTCAACGACACATCTGCGGACAAACCATGCCCAAGAGTCACAACCCGACAAAGAGCATAAGTTACCCAAGTCTGCAACATCTCAGCACTGTGGGAGCACAGAACTGAAAGGCACACCGCATGAAAGGGATAAGTGGCAGCCAAATCAGAGCCGCAGGAGCAACTCACCCACCGTGCAGCATACGCACATAAGAATAAGTGCACCTCGACATTGACAACATCCTGGTACAAACAGCAACACCTCCACAACAGAACACAGGACACAACTGGTGCCGCATATTTGCACAACATGGCCAATCACATCTGGCACAGCAGGAAACTGTGACATGGCAATGTACAAGTACAACCTGTAACCTGCAAATATTTTTTATTCACACATGCTGTGCTTGTGGACATTTTGTACTGTCCCATGATTGCCAGGGACGGCCACAATATGACGTGCTCATGAGAAGAAATTGGCAATGAGGGTGTTCCTACGGGCCATTCCTGCCGCAGCTGCAGTGGGATGTGGGCCACCTGCCCCTTCATCCTCATCATCGTCCGGGACTTCTGGAACTTGGATCCATGGGGCATTGGTGCGTACACAAATGTTGTGCAACACACAACATGCAACGATCATCTTGCACACGATGTCTGGGCTGTACAGGAGCCTTCCACCAGTGTCGTCCAGGCACCTGAAACGTGACTTCAACAAGCCAAATGTGCGTTCCACGATGCCCCTGGTGCGTATGTACTGCCTCTGGGCGTGTGTGTTCGGGTCTCGGAGGGGTGTCATCATCGCAGGGCAGAGTGCATATCCTTGATCACCTGTGACAGTGCAGAGAGAAAAGAGTCAATACTTGGTTCGGCATGATGTGTTGGCAGGCCCACTAGTCCAGTGACGCCTGTGCTGGCTGTGTGTGGGGTGAGTGTAAGCCAGCCCTCAAGGAGTAGCTGGTGCTGGCAACAACTTCAACAGTCATCAGGCACTCAGGAATGCAATGTTCGAACAGCAAGGAAGCATGACTTGAGTTGCACAGAGTTAGTGGCCCCGGATGCACAGCGGCCGACACGGGCCTACCGCCACGGGACGCTGACGTGCGGGAGACTGGGGTAGGGTCATGAGGGCAGAGCAGGGTCTCCAATGTATCAAAGGTGGTTTTCGTTGAGTGTCTCGGGGAGAGTGGGAGGTGTACCCCCAGGGCATGATGCAGAGGGCACATACCAGCTGTGTCCGGCAACATGGCGGATATGAATGCTACAGACTCATGCCAAACACCAAGTCCATACCTGCCCGTTGCTGATGACAACCCCCAGGCCACAGGCTCAGACATCAACAATGTTCTGCCGGAGGCTGACAGTGACTCACGGCGCACAGGGTTAGTGGCACCAGGTCAGTCCTTGCTACTGGTTGACCTCCTCCGTAACGGTGATCCGTGTTTCCACCGGAATGAAACGCATCTTTCTCTCACTCCTCTCCCTGCGTTCACTGGCATGAACTTCCATTGATTAATGAAGACTCAGTTCTAGATGTGGGACATACTGGACTGCAGTGTAGGCCGGCTGCAGAGGTGGAGTATGTCAACGAATGAGGTCTCCTGGGGGCCTGTGTCACGGAGGACAGCGATGGTCTGAGGAGGCTGCCAAGGTCGCGGGCATGGGTATTGGAGCTAGCACCGGCACGTGGTGGGCCCTCTTTGACACACGACGGTGACGGCAGGTGAGCAGTGCGGCCTTGGAGCGCTGGGGCGGACAAGCCGGGTCTGGGTATCAGCGGCCTGGGGTGCAGCAGGTGCACAGGCTCGCAGGCCCCGCTGCTCACGGCGTCGGCCTCGTGGCGGGCTGAGAGGCGCCGCCCTGGCAGTGACGTTGGCCATTCCGGGAGAGCACCACGCTCAGCGCCATGGTTTTTTTTATCCACACCCTGTGCAGGCCTGGCGTAAGTCGGGCCAACCTACTACACTCACGCACACAGGAGGGGACGCAGCGAGCGACATTTCCGTGATCTAACCCACACCCTGGGGTGACATGGTTGCGTCCACTGTTCACTGCTCTCCAGACACCAGTAGTTAATGTCTGCATGGACATATCTGTGGTTTGCATACCCAGGTCAGTCCGGCACATTCACGCCACACTACATTCCCATTCATGGGTCACTTGCATCCTTCGCACATGCCTGCTTTCCGCCTCTCCACACGTTCAGCTGTTGTGTGGCTGTGGTGCCATGATATAGCTGGCGTGTGTACATGGGAAGCCCAGGATCCCAATGGAGTTGTGTTGTCGTGTCTGGTAGTTGGGCATGTTGATTGACATGTTGTATGTGGTTTGGTCACATGTGCATTCCCACAGTTGTGCGTTGTGTGATGGTGGCTTTGAGGTGTGTGGTGTGTTGATTTGGTACTTACCAAAGAGCAGTCCAGTTCCATAGGTGCCATCCTGGAAGCGCTGGTTGATGATGGACTGTCGGAAGATGTAGGAATCGTGCACACTGCCTGGGTAGTTTGCGACGACATTGGTGAACATTCCCCGGTGGTCCACTATTGCCTGCACATTGATAGAATGTGTGTGCTTTCTGTTGCGGTAGATGTGTGCAGTGTCCGCAGGGGGCACAAGTGGGACATGTGTGCAGTCAATGGCCCCCAACACGTGTGGGAATCTAGCAATGGCGTAGAAGCCTTGCTTGGTCGCCAGCTGTTCTTGTGCAGTGTGGGGGAAGTGAAGGTACTGGGGTATGAAGCTGATGATGGCATCCAGGACAGGTGTGAGGAACTTTGATAGGGCTGGCTGTGAGACACCTCCGACTCTGGCCGTTGTTGGTTGGAAGGTACCAGAGGCCAACGTGTGCAGCACAGTCAGCAGCTTTGTCTGCGGAGGGATGTTGGTTGTCCGCTGTGTTGGGACCGTCAGCCTGTGGCCGATGTGGGTCATGATGCGGAGGATGGTTGTCCTTTTGAGCCTGTAGTTGGCAATGACTTCCTCAAGCGTTAGGTCTGTGAGACTGGTGCGTTTTCGGTAGGT
The DNA here is from genome assembly GCA_963921515.1 of Calotriton arnoldi. NCBI lineage: Eukaryota > Metazoa > Chordata > Amphibia > Caudata > Salamandridae > Calotriton > Calotriton arnoldi. The sequence continues at coordinate 441,951 of CAWUFW010001266.1, read as the reverse complement.
CCGCTGTCTTACTCTGCGCTGCCTCTGTGGTGATCCGGGGGGGGATGCAGGTCTGGGTCCTGGGGGTGGTGGCGGTGGGTGTTGTGGCCCTGTTTGGGCTCCAAGCTGCATGATGAGTAGCTCCATGGCGTTGGTTGTTCTTCGGGTGTGGCTGTGTGCGGGGCTCCGTTGCCTACTGCAGGTAGTCGTCCTGCTTAACACCAGCAAGAGACAGGTGTTAAATACCTGCTGCTTCCGCGGCTTATCGCGTGGTTTTGACTCGCATCGCGGATCTGGCAGTTCGTTGTGAAAGTGGTGTAGTGGTGTTTTCGTGTGTTTTTGCATGGGAACGCCTACTCTGCATCTCATTAGGGTTAGTTGGTGGTGTCACCCGTGGGGATAAAATTTGCGGCAGTTATCGCGGGAATACTGGCGATGTCTGCAGTTTGCACACGCTTGTGAATGGGGCGTTAAATCTATCTCCACTTTTGATGTGTTAAGGTGGCGATAACTCGGCGATAAGTCCTTGTGAATATCCCCCTAAGAGTAAGACTCAAGCTGACAACTCCATATCGAACAATATGTGTTTTTGTTGTGGGAATACCCCACATCCTAAAGGGGGTAGATGTCCTGCTGCTAATGTTGTGTGTAACTATTGCAAAAAAAAGGACGTTTTGCTAACGTATGCTTAAAAAGAAAAGTCCAGAAAAAAGTGGTGGCATGTGTGATGGAGTCTGATGACGAATCTGACTCTGAAGTCATTTCTGTTGTTACTGAGGTCCAAATGGGGCTTTCTTCTGATGAAAAATAACCCATTGCTGGGGATCCATCTAATTGTGTCGACCCCATTGTAGAAGTTAGTGTTGGTGATAAGATTCTCACTTTGTTAGTTGATACTGGTGCCAGAATTACCATAATCACGCAAAAACTATTTGAGGAAACATGGGGAAATAGAGAGTTGATGCCACTGGATCGTTCTCCTGTTTCCTATGAAGGGCGCAAGATCGAGCTTCTTGGGTATATCAAGGATTTGCTCATGTTCAAGGGGAGGAAGATCAAAGGCAAAGTTTATGTTGCACTCAAAGGTCTAAACATTTTGGGATGGTTCCATCTGGGATTGTTCGGGATGGTGTTGAGACCAGGTACCAGAGAACAAGTGTTGGTTGTTGAGTGTGATAATGTGGGATGCAAGTGGAGGAGCCAGCTCCCCTCTGTTTTCAGTGAAATTTTGGGGGAAATTTGTGGATTTAAACACAAGATTGTTGTGAAGGATGGCGCCGTCCCTATAAAACATAAGTTGAGAGGGGTTCTTTTTAGTGTGAGGGAGGATCTAAATAAGGAACTCAAATCTCTGTGCGACAAAGGTATAATCAAACCCACAGAGTCTTCTTTGTGGTTGTCTCCACTCGTTGTGGCACGCAAAAGGTGTGGGCAGTTGCGAGTGTGTGTTGATTTGAGGTCACTGAATAAAGAGATATGGGTTGATTCGCACCCTTTACCCAAGATTACCGAGTTGTTTGCTTGTGTCAGGGGAGCTAAATATTTTTCTAAATTAGACTTGGCCAGTGCGGTAAACAGTCTAAATATCGAGTGGACAAAATATCGAGTTTAAAATATTGAGTGGACAGAATATCGACTGTCAAAAATATAGTGGTACAGAATATCGTTTGTCATAATATCGAAGTTAGTAATATTGTCAGTCATAATATCGTTGTTAAAAATATCGATTTTTTTTGTGTGTGTTTTAAATGTTAGTATATGTGTTAAAAGTATATATTATTTTTGTAATGTATGTTTGAATTTTTTTTAAAGTAATGAATTTAATGTTAAATTATTTTTGCGTATTTTAGTTCTGTAGTGGGTTGTGGGTTTATAGGGGAATAGGGTGGGAAGTAATTTAAGTATAATATATTAATTAAGAATTTTTTGAATTAATTATATGTTAATTAATTTTTGCGTAATTTTATTCTGTAGCGGGTTGTGGGTTTATAGGGGAATAGGGTGGGAATTAATTAATAAATGAATTAATTAATATTTTTGCATTTAATAATTTATATTGTTAATTGTGTTAATTAATTATTAATTAATTATAAATTGATTAATAATAATTAATAATGTATTGGTAAATATGTTAATTGTGTTTTAAAAAAGTTATTAATTAGTTATTAATTTGATATTAATTATTAATAATTAATGTGTAAATATGTTAATTGTGTACTTTGTTTAGGAGTGGGTTGAGGGTTGATAGGGGAGTAGGGTGGGAAGTAATTTAATTATTATTAAAATTGTTAATATTTTTTATATAATATTTTTTAAGTTATTTTATAGTGTTAATTGTGTGAAATAATTTATATTTGATGGTTATTAATTTTATCGTTAATTATTATTAGTTAATTAATTGATAATTATGTTAATTGATTAATATTTTACAATATTGGTGGTGACGTTTATAGGGGAATATGGTGGGAGGTAAAAAAAAAAATTTAAATTAATTAATTGTTAATTCATGTTAATTATATTGCAGGAGTGGGAATACTAAATTAATCCCCTACGCTATCCAACACTTTCCCTACTGTTATACTTGGTGGAGTAGGAATAGTAAATTATTCCCACCCGCTATCCAACACTTTCCCTACTGTTGCACTCGTTGGAGTGGGAATAGTAATTTTTACCCACCCGCTATCCAACACTTTCCCTACTGTTGCACTCGGTGGAGTGGGAATAGTAATTTTTACACACCCGCTATCCAACACTTTCCCTACTGTTACACTCGTTGGAGTGGGAATAGTAATTTTTACCCACCCGTTATCCAACACTTTCCCTACTGTTACACTTGTTGGAGTGGGAATAGTAATTTTTACCCTCCCACTATCCAACACTTTCCCTACTGTTGCACTCACTGGAGTGGGAATAGTAATTTTTACCCTCTCGCTATCCAACACTTTCCCTACTGTTACACTTGGTGGAGTGGGAATAGTAAATTATTCCCACATGCTATCCAACACTTTCCCTACTGTTGCACTTGCTGGAGTGAGAATAGTAATTTTTACCCACCCGCTATCCAACACTTTCCCTACTGTTGCACTCACTGGAGTGGGAATAGTAATTTTTACACCCCCGCTATTCAACACTTTCCCTACTGTTACACTTGGTGGTGTGGGAATAGTAAATTATTCCCACTCGCTAACCAACACTTTCCCTACTGTTGCACTCTCTGGAGTGGGAATAGTAATTTTTACCCACCCACTATCCAACACTTTCCCTACTGTTGCACTCACTGGAGTAGGAATAGTCATTTTTACCCTCCCGCTATGCAACACTTTCCCTACTGTTACACTTGTTGGAGTGTGAATAGTAATTTTATCCCCTACGCTATGCAATGTTTTCCCTACTGTTATAATTAATGTAGTGTGAATTTTTTTTTTTTAAATAATCATTTTAATAATTTAATGTATTATATATAAAATAAATTTTTATATTTATATTACAGGTTTATTTAGATATATATGTAATTATAATTTAAATTGTTTTTAACATTTTATAATTAAATGTAATAATTATTTATTAATATTATTAAGTTAATATATATGTATAAAAAATTAATTATGCATGTTTAATATTTGTTTCCATTACATTTATTATTTATTAATTTTAAATTTTTTTAAATAATTCTAACTATGTTTTATTTAATTATATTTATAATTTAATTAATTTTATATTATTTTTAAGACATTAAAGAAAATAGATATTTTATACAACTAAATTTTTAACAACGATATTTTGGTTTCGATATTTTGGTACTTACCTTTATGGAGATAGGAAGTCGATATTTTGTCCATCGATATTTTGGCGACGATATTCCGGTACCTCGATATTTTGACTGACGATATTATGTCAGTGATCCGGCCAGCCCCTATCATCAGATTGATTTACACCCAGACTCACGCTCATTGACTGCCTTTGTTTCTCCATTAGGAATTTTCCAGTATAGACGCATGCCTTTCGGTTTGGCATCTGATGTGTCTGTGTTTCAGAGAATTATGAAGAATTTGTTGTGTGCAGTGGAAGGTGTGTTAGTCTTTCAAGATGGTGTATTGATTCACGCAAAGGATGTTCAATCTCATGATATCATTTGTACAGAGTGTTAGACATTTTTGCGAAGCATGGTGTGGTTCTGAAATCTGAAAAATGCTAGTTTTTGGGTGAGGAAGTAGAGTATCTGGGTCATCTTATTTCTAAAGAGGGAATTGGACCTAGACAGGGTCTGATTGAAGCCATTGTTGGGCCTTCTACACCTCGTGACAAGACGGGAGTCAAGTCATTGTTGGGACTTTGAGTACTACTCACGTTTTGTTCCTGATATTTTGACAGCATAGTCCGGCCTATTAGCAATCTGCTCAGGAAGGGAGTGGTGTTTGAGTGGTCCACCGAATGTGCTTCTGCGTTTCAACAGATCAAGTCGCGTTCAAGTGAGAGTAAGGCTCTTAAACCTTTTGATCCTGATTTGACGTGCTGTATTACTGTGGACGCGAGCCGGGTTGGTTTGGGTGCAATTTTGACACAGGGCTCGGGTGATAAGGAGAGCACGGTGGCTTTTGCCTTGAGAGTTCTTAGAGATGTGGAACTACAAGATTCCATCATTGAAAAGGAGCTTCTCACATGCCTGTGGGCGGTGGAAAGGTTTTACCTGTATGTTTGGGGTAGACGGTTCTTGTTGTAAACAGACCATAAGCCGTTAGTCAACATTCTTGGTGTGGGTTCTAGCAAATGTTGTACCACTAGAATTGTGAGGATGGTCTCTAGGTTGATGCAGTATCAGTTTGATGTGACGCACATTTCTGGTGGGAGGAATGGTAGGGCTGAATTTCTTTCTCGTTTCCCTCTGAAAAACGATGAGAGTGAGAGACAAGATTTTCACGATGTGTGTGAGGAAGACACCGAAGATTGTTTTGTGGCTGCACTGGAGATACCCGAGCTTAGTGTGGGTTTGGAGGAGGACTGGATGAAAGCTTTGAGGGATGATGTATTACTACGGAAGTTTGTGATTTAGTCAGGAGTGGTTGGCCCAGAGAAAGAGTGTTGTCGCCCCTTCTCCAACCTTATTGTAAAGTTGAGTCAGAGAGTTCCCTGGAGGATGGTTTGTTGTAGCATTCAGATAAACTTATCCCTCCACATGTCATCAGGAGTGTCATCATCACCAAAGCTCATGAAGGTCATTTGGGGCGAAACTTACCAAACGTCACATCTGTGAAGTTTTTTGGTGGCCTGGCATGGACGCTGAGATCAATGAGACAGTTGAAAATTGTGTGGTGTGTGGGTTTGCTGATAAAAGTTTGAAGATGTCGACACCACCCTTGCTTCCCATTGAGTGTCCTTCTGGTCCATTGGTCAAAGTGGGTCTTGATGTCATGGGACCCATAGAATCTCTGCCCGGGGGTTCTCACTATATTTTGGTTCTTGTGGATTATGCGTCCAAGTGGTCAGCAATCAAAATGGTCAAGGACCCTAATGAATCTAATCTGGCGTTGTTCCTCAAAGAGGTGTGTTTGAGTGAGGGGTTCCCGGAAGTACTCGTTTCTGACAATGGGACTCAATTTGTGAGTAGAGAGTTGCAATCTTTTCTTGATTCCAGTGGGATAAAGCATGTGAAGAGTTCTCTCTATCACCCTCAAACCAACGGCTTGGTCAAGCGGATGAACAGGGCGGTAGGTGAGTGTGTCAAGTGGGCGAAGTCAGGGAACCATGATGTAAGCAAGTCCCTGGACAGCATGGTGTGGTTCTATAGGACCACCCCTCATTCTACTACCAAAGTATCTCCTTTTGAATTGCTAAGGGAAGGAGAGCCAACACTAGCTTTAGACCAGAGTGGATGAATAAGTGGCTCAAGGCTGACTCTGATGTTGTGAGTCTTATGAATATTGTCAAGGAGAACGTGTTGAGAACTTAAACTAAGCAGAAATGCTGGTATGACCAAAGGAAGGGTGTTAAGACTGTACCTGTGGGTGACATGATCCTGATAAAATCACCTGTCCATGTGAAGAAAGGTTCAAACAAATTTGGTGAGCCCATCAATGTGACAAAGGTGGGTAGTAATGCTGTTCAGGTGGAAGGCAGTCAGTGGTGGAATGTTAGTAAAATTGTTAAGGAGAGGGTCAGTAGGAATGCTGAGATGAACAGTGCTGTGGGTGGTTCCATGCCTGATAGCGACAAGGATACCGAAGTGAACGGAATATGCAAAAGTAATTACCTTAGGAGAAGCACCAGAACCACAGTCATTCCTTGTAGGTATCGGGTGTAAAGCTTTCTTGTGGGATTGTTGTGTTTTCATGCTCATTTTTTGTTTGTACATAGGTTTTTTTTGTTTTAAGGAGATATGAGTATATGTAGTATTCTAGGAGTGGAATGTGTGGGTTTGTTCCTGGCCGTTCTAAGCCAGGAATTCCTATGTTAATGTGATGCTTGGTTACAAGGGAATGTTGATGTTCAAAGGTGGTTGGGAATTGGCGTTTGTTGAGAGGAGGCTGTGGAGAACTTGTCTACCGTGGACATTAAACTACTCAATCAACTTCGATTGTCTGCGTACTTACTACAGATCCATTACAGCGGTGAGCTGCGCTACATTGCAGCCAGCAGCCCAGTAGCGGTCGGTGGTGGGAGTTCCGCCGGGCGCTGACATGGGGCGGGGGAGGGGCAGGGTGGGAGGTAGTAAACTATGGATTATGGCTGATTACAGGTAAGTAAATATATAAATAAATAAAAAGTTCGTTACGCGCGCTGCATCGCCAATTTATTTATTTATATGTTTACTTACCTGTAATCAGCCATAATCCATAGTTTACTACCCCCCACCCTGCCCCTCCCCCGCCCCACGTCAGCGCCCGGCAGAACTCCCACCACCGACCGCTACTGCAGCAGCCAAAACGAATACTTTCGATTCAACGGCCGTCCGCTCGCGCTTTGGGCCGCAGGACTCAGCCTAACCCGCCTATTACTGTGAGTTTGATAAACTCATTCCTGACCTCACTGGCTGACACTGTCTCGGTAGTAGCCATGATTGGGCAGGCATTGACTCCTGATGTCAGTGAAATGTATCTGTATAATGACGCACGGTGATTGAATCCTAACATAAACCATATGTTACATTGTAGTAGCAGCAGCTAGAGCTGAGCAGTTCCCCAAGCCTGCCGAACAGCTACACTAAATGGTGTTATTAGCAGCAAGCGCTCCGGGCCACTTCCCAGCTGAGGAAGTGCTATATGGGTGACTTTGCATTTCAGTGCAGTGATGGGGATCACCACACTAAAATGCGTTAGTCTAACGCCTGATGCGTGGTACTGGGCAGGGCTGCATTTATTGTGGATGACATAGCATAGAAAATTTACCTCCTGAAATGATCTCATAAGGCCCGCCCCATGTGCTCAGCTCTGCTCCACCCCCAATCCTTGCCTCTTTGTGGATCAATTCCATAATGGGCACCTAGGGAAGCTAAAAAATGACTTAATTTTTTTCACCCATGACATCCCTTCCTGGTCCACCAGCTTCCTCAATTTCTTCAACGTCTCCTCCTCCTCGTCTATCCCGCATGGACAGCGGCTAAAAATGTCCCCCTCCACGAGCTTTAAGGGCTCTCTCACCATAACACTCTACAATAATGGCACCGTCATGATTCAAGCGACAGACTCCTGTCTCTCCCTCTTTGACCATCTCTTCCACTCCCTTCGTCCAACCCACACAACTATGATTTCCCTCGACTCGTCTTTAAACTCCTCTCCTTTCTCCCTTTCTCCCCCCCTGACCCCCCGATACTCCAGCAGGCCGCTATCCCGGGAGGCACAGGCCTACCCTTTGTTCCCCCCTGCCTCTGCTCCCTCATCTCCCTCTCTCCCCCTTCCCAAAATGCCCCTCCCCCTATCGTGTCTTTCCGGCCTCTGGCCTCCACCCCCCTCCCCACCCTGCACCTGCTCGATTCTCCAACATTTTTGCCGCCCCCCAATCCCACTAAACCTACCCACCGCCCCCTCTTAACCCACCTCTCTTACAACCTGGTCTACCGATCAACTTTCCTTACCTTCCCCGTTCCCTCCCCCTTTCGCCTCATCCCTTTCCGCTCTTCCCCGTCACCCGTACCCTAAATTATTCTCTTCCACCTCCCATCTATCCTCAACCCCACCTTCCTCCTCCCTTGCTTCCCAACCTTGTCTCCCTCCCTGACAATTCCTTCCTCGTCTCTCCCTCTGACCTTGCAGTCCCTTACTCCTCACTCAGTTTCCCTTTAGTTAATTCCCCCCACTCCAACTGCTACCTGTCCCCCTACATTCACCTTTCATAGCCTACAGTACCTGTCTTGCACCATCCTCTCCTTTCCCCCATTCCTCTGGCCTTCCTCGGAACCCCGCCCTCCCCCCTTTACAGCCCCCTTTCCTCTAGTTTCCACGCACATTCGGACTTCATCTGTCCCCCCGCCCACCCCACCCGGGTCAGTCTCGTCTCCCCTCTTCTCCACTTACCTCCGGCCTGCATTTGCCCCCCCCTCCTACTCCTCAACTTTCTCCTCATACGTATGCCCCCTTCTCTTCCCCTCTGTTCAACTCCAGTAAAAATATTTCTCTTCCCACCACTGTTTCACCATCCACTCCTTCTGTCCACCATCTTTCCCCACCTTCTACCCTTGCGCCCCAACTCCCCACCCATTCCCCCACCCCTCCCCTCCCTCCCTCACCCTCCGCACTCCCTCCCGTATCCCGTTCCACCACCCCGCCCCGTCCTCCCTCACTCTATGCACTCCCTCCCGTATCCTGCTCCTCCAGCCCGCCCTGTCCTCCCTTACCTTCTGCACCACCGCCCTCAACTCGTTCCCCCACCGCTCCCCGTCCTCCCTCACTCTCTGCACTCCCTCCTTTATCCATCGAGCCACCAAACACGCCGTGCTCAGCTCTCCTCTCTCTGGAAAATAAACTTGATTCTCTCATCTATTCCATTTCCCAGCTTGTAGCGTCCATCTCACGTTTAAGCGCCAAGTTGTCCCCTGTTCCTAACAACCTCCCGAGGAGTTCCTTGCTCCCGCGCCCCAATAAAACCAACCACAGTCTGACCTCTGCAGACATCACCAACTTACTGGCCAGCTTCAAGACCACCAACGTCACTCCCCCTCCGCCTTCCTCTCCTAATAATTCTACGCAGTTTCCTATTCAGATCATCTCCTCTATCAGACCTCACCAACCTCCCTCTTACCGGGCTCCCTCATTCAAGAATCTTATTCCTATCTCCCTGAACAACCCTAACACCCCCATCACCAAAACCTCTGCGTCAGAGCTGCACTGTTTGCTCCACAACTGCAGATCTGCAATCAAACACAAAGTGGAAATCTCTGATACTATCATACACCAAAACCTTGACATGTTCTTCCTCACTGAGACCTGGTTTAATGACTCCTCTCATACTTTGTTTGACCTTCTGGTACCCACTGACTACTCTATCCTCAGAAATGACAGGGCAGACAAAATTGGGGGAGGTGTCGCTATCATCTTCAGAAACTCCCTTCAAATTAAAGCGTTCCCTACCACCCTCTTCCGTACATTCGAATGCCTTTCCCTAGAACTTCAAATACATCACGGCTCACCCTTTAGATTCCATGTCATCTACCACCCGCCTGGTTACTGCTCTTCATTTGTGGAGGAACTGACTGACTTCATCAGTGACCAATTCTCTCAAAGTGACAGACAGATCTTCCTGGGTGACTTTAATCTCCACTGGGGCTCTTTGGAAGATTTGGCTGCCAACAAGCTTGCCTCCTTTCTCTCAGCCAATGATCTCCTCCAACATTGCTCGGAAACCACACATTCCAAGGGCTCAATTCTGGACCTTGTCATATCCAAAGCTGACTACTGCTCCTCCCATCCATGTAGACTGGTCTGACCACCTCCTCATTCCCTTCCGTTTTCACCTATCGCACGTTATAACTCTCGGCCAACCTAAAAGAGCTACTACCTGGTTCCGCAACACTAAGAACATTGATCTTGACACCTTTTGTGATTCCGCTATGCGGGCACTTCCTAGACTAGACCCTAGCGTGGATGTCAACGTTCTCACTTCTCAGTGCCTCTCAGTACTAACAGTTGAAATTGACATTGTCGCTCCTCTCCAAAGCAAAAGGAAAAGACCCACCCCTCAGCACCTTGGTTCAATAAAGCGCTCTACGATGAAAGGAAAAACCTTAGATTCCTGGAGAAACATTGGAGAAAATCTCCTTCCACCTCCAATCTCTCTCTTTTACGCTCAGCAAGATCCAAATATCACAACCACATCTTCCTTGAAAAAGCATCACATTTCAGATCCCTCCTTGACTCAGCCAAAAACAGACCCAAAAAACTTTTCGACCTCATCAAAAACCCAAACTGTTCTCCCCTAACCATTAAGCCTGAGGATTCCTCAAAGAAAGCAGCAGATTTCGCTATATTCTTCGATGAAAAGGTCAAAGCACTGGTGGATCAGGTCGTCCACCCCCCCCATTGAGGAGCGGAAATCCTTAGTGACCTGGCAGAACTTTGACGTCATCTCGGAAGATGACCTCCTCAAATGCATCCTCGAAACTAAACCCTCCAACCATTCTTCTGACCCCATCCCTAGCGACATCGCCATCGATTTCTACACCTATACTCTCTCTTACTGGACCAGGCTAGTCAATCTCTTCCTCAGTCATGGCTCCCTCCCGGTTGCCCTCAAATCAGGTCAGGTCACCCCTCTTCTAAAAAAACCTCCGCCGATGCGAACGACCTCAACAACTTCCGCCCTATCACCAACCTCCCTTTTCTTTCGAAAATCACCGAAAAATGTGTTGCGAAACAACTTTCCTCACATATTATGGACAATAACCTCCTCGACGTCTTCCAGTCGGGCTTCATCCAAAATTGCAGCACTGAAACAGCCCTGCTGCAAGTGATTGACGATGCGCTGCATATACTCGACTCTGGGGAATCATGTCTTCTGATTCTTCTAGACCTCTCTGCAGCCTTTGACACGGTTAATCATAGCACCCTCCTCAACACTCTTCAACAGAGAATGGGACTGGACGGCACAGTGCTCAAATGGTTTGCCTCTTTCCTCTCGGACAGATCCCAAATGATCAAGATAGGGAAGTCTTTCATCTCCTGTGGCCGTAGGTCAAGGCGTCCCTCAAGGTTCTATCCTGGCACCCACCTTGTTTAATCTCTACCTGGAACCTTTAGGGAACCTCCTAAGCAACTCTGGGATCCTTTACCATCTGTATGCGGACGACACGCAAATCTACCTTAAGGTGTCTTCCGCACACGATCTCTCCCTACTCAATTCTACTCTCAACTCTATTCACAACTAGATGTCAGCTCACCAACTCATTCTGAATCCTGCCAAAACTGAATTCCTCCTCCTCTCTACCTCTCTCTCACCTCCTCCTGTTCAATCTTGGATGGATCAGCTGAACCTACTCAACAACAAACCCATCATTGTCGACAGCGCTAAATCCCTAGGTGTCAGGACTCAACCTAATCTCCCACATCAACTCTATTGCTAAGAACGCACGGTACCAGCTGCGCCTTCTTTGGGGGATCCGTCGGTTCTTCCCGGAGAAAGACTTAAAAACCTTGGTACAATCTCTGGTTCTCTCAAGACTGGATTATTGCAATTCTCTTCTGACGGGCCTACCCAAATCCCACCTCTCCCCTCTCAAATCCATCCTCCATTCAGCAGCTCGCTTCATTTCAGGGTCTAAACGAAGCGACCACGTCACTCCTATCCTGTCCTCTCTTCGATGGCTTCCGATCGAGGCAAGATCTATTTACAAAACTGCCTGCATCACACACAAAGCCTTACACACGTCCTCCCCTCGTTACCTGGCGAATAAATTGAAATTGTCCGGTGGCTCTCGCCCTTCTCGCAATGCGGAAAAGCTTCTGCTTGAGCCCCCCGTCTTCAAAAGGGAAAGATCGATGGCTCAATCCTTCTCGGGCAATGCGGTGAGAATCTGGAACTCGCTTCCCCCACTGCTCCGTGCCACCTCCTCTACCCGGATCTTCAAAGCTGACCTCAAGTCTCTTCTCTTCCAAAGACACTTCCAGAACTAATACTTTCGTTCTCAGGCCCCTCTAGGAAGTTCGCTCGTCAGTGTAAATTTGTACTTTTTCCTGTTCATTCCTCACCTTTGCGTGTTGTGTTGGATTTTATGTGCGTGTTCCCTTCATTTCAAGTCCCCTGTTGAATTCACGCCCTCTCTACTACCTCAAGGAAGTTCTTCCACTATAGGAAATTCTGTACTCCAAGCCTGAAGTGCCTTCCCAGTGTGTTACGAGTGACTGCCACTTACTGCAGTATTATACCTCTATTTGTATTTTGCACCCCATGTATCATGTATTTTGTACCCCTTGTACCCCCTGTTGAATTCACGCCCTCTCTACTACCTCAAGAAAGTTCTTCCACTATAGGAAACTCTGTACGCCAAGCCTATAGAAGTGCCTTCCCAGTGTGTTATGAATGACTGCCACTTCTGCAGTATTATACCTCTATGTGTATTTTGTACCCCATGTATCATGCACACCTGTCACTTTTTCCTCTTGGAACGTATACCTCTTTTTGTATCTGGTTTGTTTGTTATCTGCACAATTGTCACTTTTTCTCATGCAATGTAATGCTTGCTTTTGTGTTATGCTCACTGTTATGTTGTGGGCCCTAGGCCCACATGCTGGCAAGTGAGTGACACAGACACCGTGGCAAGGGTTACTCAACTGGCCTCGAGCACGTGCACCCGGGCCCTTTTATTAGCAGGCTCACGTCACTCGTGACGCCTGTGAGGGATGCGTGTGGGGGTGCAAGTGTGCCCACTCCCATAGGGGAGTGGCTCTAAACTCTATGCCTGTCGAGATACTAGAACGTGTCTCGCAGGACATAACATTCCTCCCAAATTTTAATAAAACAAAGGTTCCCTAGTCCAACCTGTAGGGAGAAATAACAATGAAATGTACACCACAGGGTCCATCAATTTCTCGGGTCAGGCATCCAGAAGACAGCAGACCAGGACTGGTGACTCCGACTGTAGCAGGATGATCTCGGCGGGCACTCATCATTTAACCTGGGTGATCCCGGACACGAATGCTTGCTTGGAGATGTCCGCTGCACTCTCGTAACATGCCAGTGGAAGCATGCCCTTTGGTCCCAGGTGGCTTCCTTTCGCTGACCTTGAGGATGGTATGTGGTGATTAACAACAGTTCATTCACTGGGTGCGTCAAGTTCATGGTTGGAGTCCATGGTGAAAGTTTACTGGATACTTCTGGATTGCCTGAAGTCTCTTAGGCCGTCTTGCTGTGTCCAGTGACCTGTCGGTGGGGCAATGTCTCTTCCAGCTCTCCCGCCTGGGGAGGCCCTTCGTCGGGCTTGCCACGGGACTGCAAGTAGGCTGCGATTGGGGCTGCGTGTGTGCCGGCTGGGGGCAGCTGCAAACCGCCAAGGAGCCAGTAGCCAGTCTCTCGCACAAACCTCAAGGGTGTGTGGGTCTTGGTGAGGACATGCTCTCTCTGCCGCAGTTCAGGTTCACACCAGGTCAGCGGGTAGCCTCTGAGTCTTCTTGTTTGCGAGGTCGGCAACAGTGTAGGACTCCAACCATCGGTACTCGGGATGGTTTCGTGTGACGCACTTGATGAGGACTGGCATGGTGGCATGGCCAGTCGTGTGGTGAATCTGGACGATTGCTGGTGATGACTTGCCTTGATGATTGCAGGCTTTCAGTCTGGAGTCAGTCACCTGAGGCAGGGGTGTCCAGGTGCCTCCACGTTCTCTGGGAAGCACTTGCATTCGTGTACTTTGGCTTCTTGGGCTGTCGGGACTTTGACGACGGAGGGGTGATGAACACGGTGTGAAATGTGAGGCATGAGACTCGGTTCGCGCAGGCTGTGCGGCTTACCCTCGGCCTCCCGCGGTGCGGTTGCCAATTCCTTCTCGGGTTATCCCCCTCTTCCCTTGCTGTCGCTGTGTCAGGACTCACTCCTGTTGTAGCTTGGGCTTTCTTCATCGTCCGGCCCTGCCACTCACGACTTCCCTTCTGACCTCCACTGGTTGTCCGATTCTTGGTGTGGACCCTCCGGTCACACTTCCACGTGTCTCGCTGAGTGCGGTGTCATGCACATGGCACTGATGACGTCGCTGCCATCGGGCCTGGACAACAGGTGGTGATGGTTAACTTGGAGAGGAAGTTTCTGGATGGACGTCGTAGGCACGTGACTGCCTCTTCTGAATCTTGTCTTGCACCTCTGGCATTTGCGGTCAGGAGCAGGGATGCCACTCGACTCCAACTGCCGACACTCGGGCTGGACGGTCTCACTGTGAAGCGACGGGAGCAACGCAGTTTGCGCGTGCTGCGGCTTACGTGTGGTTCTCCCTTAGTGCTGTCGCCAGGGCCGTCGGTCCGCCTTGGTGGCTGTCTGGTGTCTTTGGAGGTGTTCTTGGCTTGTGGTGCTACGAGTCCTCGTGCTTCTCCTCTCGTTGTCTTTGACGCACCTGCGTTTGTCCAGCTCTTCTGGGTGACACGATTTCCACTCTTCTTCGGGTGCAATGACATGCACCATGTTCTAACACGGCCAACGGGGCCGTTGAACTTCAATGGTCTCCGGACCACTCAGGCGAATCTTCAGTTGCTCTTCTCGGCTGCATGGCGAGCAGCCACCCATCTTGGGTGCTCCTTCTTCATGCAGCTTCTTGAAGCTCCTACTCCGTGTGTTCCCTCTCCAGGGAATGGCTTCCACGAGTAGTAGGGAGCTGTGATGGCAGCTGGCCACTTGTGGTGTGCAACTCTCCTCGTGTCAGCCTTGGGTCACTGACGACTCCTTCTGGAGGCAGTGTGAGGGAGGACACTGTGCTGTGTTTAGCCTGCTCGGGGCTCCGTTGCTGCTGTGGAGTTGTATGGGATCTCCCTGCTGACTCCAGCAGTGCTTCTTTTCTTTGGAGAGGTCTCTTTTCCTCCTGGGCATTTGCCCGTGTTGACGCGCTTCTGGGTGCGTGTGGCGCGCACCTCGGACGGCGCACTCTTGGTCATCTGTTTGGGCGTCCTCATCTGGCACCTCGTGTGCCTGCTGGTCTTCCTTGCGGTGTTGGTCGTTCACCGCTAGGGAGTGTGGCGCACTCTTCTCACTTGGGGTGGCGTTGGGCCGCCGCTGATGGCGCGCTTTCTGACTGCGCCCTTCGTTTGCTTCATTGGGCGCACTTGCTGCGCATTCTCTTCATCCTCAACGCTGTGTGGTGGCCTGGCACCACTCTGGCACCTCAGCTCGCCTTCACATTCGCTTCCCGTGGCTTTAGAACTGGTGCAGTGTGCATGCAGTCTTTTTGTCTTTTGGGTATCATACTTTTGCAAAACGCATGCCCCGGTAATCTTCCTTATTTTATGGTCAAGTCTGTTGCTTTTCACTTGTGTAGCTAGTGCAGTACTGCGGTGCTCTGGTCACTGCAAAGGTGCCGCTGACCCTTTGTATGCACGGCTGCTTTGACCTGCTGCTGTTGCGTTTTCCTCTTCAAGTACCCCCATGGAGCTGCCTCTCCTTGTGTAGTGTGTGCATGTCTTGGCAGTCCTCTTAAACAACCTACATGTAGAGCCGTCTTCCCTGGCACTGATCATAGGCTGCAGCAATCGGTTCCTTTTGTTTCAGGCGTGTGTTTAAACTATATTCCTTTTCCTAACCACGGTAGCGCAAAACGGCCACTAGATGGCAGTGTAGGGCTAACTGTGGCATGTCTTCGGTCGTTTCCTTCGTTCTGGAACCAGCTCAGTTCCGTGATGCTGCCGCTTGTCTGGTACTCACGGGCTTCGATGGGGCAGAGAAATGGAGGGCAACCAAACTCGTGGTGGATGCAGCTTCTTACACAGCCCGATGAGTTGCAGACACTAATGGGCTTCCATGAAAACTGCTTGTGAGGCATTCACATTTTCAGAGCCTGGATCGGCCTTAACAGCTTGGCATGCGCTGCTGGCCTTGCTTCACCCCAATGTTGGTGGGGCACACCCCACCGGACTTCGCCGAGGAGCTCCCTCGGCACCGCGGTGAGTGTCTCTTTATTTAATTGTGTTTACTTTACAAATGCAGGCGGGGAGGGGTGACACTCGCAGGCTGTCGGTCCTGCTAAGTTTGGGGGCCGTTTCTCTCGCCCACCTCCGGTCTTGCCTCGCTGCTCTTGAACGCGCGCCGGCAGCCCGCTTCTTCAGTTCCCTGAGGGGTGCCGGGACTGGCACAGTGTATTTTCTCTCTTCTGCGTCTGTGACTGTTCTGCGGCCCCGGGCCGCACACTGTCCCTTGTCCTTTCTCTACCCCACCGCGGCAGCCTCGCACACTTCACTCGCTGCACGGGGGCTGGAGCTGGCGCCGGAGACTACTTCCCCACGTTTTGGTGTTCGCGCCTCGCTCACGCTGCGAGGCACTTCTGCCCCATATCCGTTCGCCCACATCGGGGTTTCACCTCCTTTCATGCTGGCCACTCCGATCGGCCGCAGGCCACCCGCTGTCTCCTCCTTGTTCTCCCCGCCCGCAGCAGCCTCTCAGTTAACACGCTGCGCGGGGTGGGGGAGGGTTGGCGCTGCTGCCGGAGCCTGCGTGCTCCGTTCTGGGCAAAGCTAGTTTTCCTCATGGGGACGGGGGAGTGGGTAGCTACTCCACTCTCCCTCCTCTTTGCAGTAGGCTCACCTTCTGCCCTCAATGCGGGGTGGGCTCCCGCGGACCTCCGGCTGTTCGGGGTCACTCTTCCCTTCGCGCCACAGCCCCTCAATCACTCACCGGGCTCGCCGCCTGCCTGACGGGTCGTCGCGGCCGATGCGGGTGGGCTCCGTTCGGCTCCTCAGTTGGGCCTCAGTAGGCTGGTGGCAGGGGCATGCCACCGGCTCTCGGACTCGCCACGTGGTCACTCATCCGCGCCACGCAGTTCCTTGTGCAGGCGGGTGCATATCCTCACTGGCACATCGGGTGCGGGGTGGGCTCCCGATCACCTCTTCCCGCCCCGGGGTTCTTCACACGCCCCCCGTGCTATCGGGCGCATCTGGCGCCTCCTCGCAGGGGGTGCCCTAGACACGGGCAACACTCTCCCCCTTTTCCTTATCTGCTGGGCTGCTGCACGCACGGGCACAGCCCCCTCGTCGCCAATGTTATGTTGTGGGCCCTAGGCCCACATGCTGGCAAGTGAGTGACACAGACACCGTGGCAAGGGTTACTCAACTGGCCTCGAGCACGTGCACCCGGGCCCTTTTATTAGCAGGCTCACGTCACTCGTGACGCCTGTGAGGGATGCGTGTGGGGGTGCAAGTGTGCCCACTCCCATAGGGGAGTGGCTCTAAACTCTATGCCTGTCGAGACACTAGAACGTGTCTCGCAGGACATAACACTCACTGGTATCTTTCTCCTCATGTAATGTTACTGTTCCTATTGTGAAGCGCTCTGACACCCTCGGGTAAAGTCCGCGCTATATAAAAACGCATAAATAAAAATAAAATAATAAAATAAAGGTTTGCAGGAGGGCCCTGATTTCAAAACATTTTATTTATAGGGGGTGGGCTTCTGGTCTAACTCCTGATGCTTGCACTTGGTCCTGCTGCTGAGCTGAAGCATGCTCTGCATAGTTTATCATGGTTCTCATAGTTCCATCACTGCTGGCAGTAGGTGCCCATAGTATCCCATTATCGTCCCTTTCCTCGCACGCGCCATGGCAGCTCCCTGCAGCACGTGCTGCTTCTTTTGGGAGGAGCCAGGACGCCTTGCGGGATGGAGGGTGACGTAATGCTCGGCGGCCATCTTGGATTGGGACCAACAGCCGCAAAGCTGCGAGGTTGAAATCCAACATGGCCGCCAAGACCCGGGCCGCTTTCTATGTCTGCTCTTCTGTTGCTATGCACGCGCCGGTCCTTAGCAACAGAGCGCGCGACCCAAACTTGGCTTCAGAGGGAGCGGAACTGGGACGGAGAAGCCCAGAACCGGGACAGAGAACCAGAGAAAGAGCCCAGACTCGGAGGAAGAGAGCCCAGAACCGGGACGGAGAACCAGAACGGGGACGGAGAGGTCCAGAACCGGGGATAGAGCCCAGAACTGGGACAGAGAACCAGAACCGGGACGGAGAGGCGGAGAACCAGAGAAAGAGCCCAGACTCGGAGGAAGAGAGCCCAGAACCGGGACGGAGAACCAGAGAAAGAGCCCAGACTCGGAGGAAGAGAGCCCAGAACCGGGACGGAGAACCAGAGAAAGAGCCCAGACTCGGAGGAAGAGAGCCCAGAACCGGGACGGAGAACCAGAACGGGGACGGAGAGGTCCAGAACCGGGGATAGAGCCCAGAACTGGGACAGAGAACCAGAACCGGGACGGAGAGGCGGAGAACCAGAGAAAGAGCCCAGACTCGGAGGAATAGAGCCCAGAACTGGGACAGAGAGACAGGACCGGGACAAAGAACCGGGACAGAGAACCAGAACCAGAGAAAGCAAACCGGGACGGAGAGGCCCAGAACCGGGACAGAGAACCAGGGAAAGCAAACCAGAACCGGGACAAAGAACCTGGACAGAGAGCCCAGAACCGGGACAAAGAACCTGGACAGAGAGCCCAGAACCGGGACAAAGAACCTGGACAGAGAGCCCAGAACCGGGACAAAGAACCAGAACCGGGGATAGAGCCCAGAACCGGAGAAAGAGAACCAGAATCAGGACAGAGAGCCCAGAACCAGGGAAAGAGAGCTAAAACCGGAGAAAGAGTCCCAGAACCGGAGAAAGAGGTCGAGGCCCGGGGCAGTGTGTGTCTGGGTCCAGAGACAGGGCCAGACAGGGGTCTGACCACCAGGGCAGGGAGGAGGCCAGACCCAGGAGCTTTGACAGGACAGGGGCTGAGTGAGGGGCTCAAGAGCCCAGCTGAGGCAGGCTAACACCAGCCATGCCCCCCAAGAAGAAAGGCAAGAAGAAGGGGAAAGGTGGCTCCGCCAAGAGCAAGCCACCAGCCCCGGCTTCCACGGGAGAGCCGCTGTCCGAGCTCTCCAAGGAGTTCTACCTGATCCAGATCCGGGACCTGGAAGGCCAGGTGGCCAGGTGAGTGCTGGAGCGTCTCGCCAGCTGTGTCTCCTCATGTGAGAATCTCCAGGTGGTTTCCAAGCACTAGGGGGCTGTTTGCGGTGTTAAACCCCACTGATAAATGTATTTTCTGATAAATAGTTGGGTACAATTGCTTTCAGTCGGTATGGTGAGGTGTCTGTCAGATTTCACCAGGAGTTTTTACATATACACAGGCGCACACGCACTCTCTCCCTCTCTGCTTTGAAAGTCCTTGAAAATGTTTGTTATTTTCCAAAATATTATGTTTTCTCTCACTTATTACTCCTACCAATCCACATTCCACTCCCTTTCCACTGCCCCTTAGGTGCCTTGTCGTGCAATATATTTTAACATTATATGTATATAAAACAGTGGCTAATCCAAGGAAAAGGCCCTCCTTACCCACGTGTAGCTATCCATCTGACGTACACATTAAATTAACATAAGAAGGTACTTAGCTACCATCTAATGTTATTTTAACTTTATATGCCAGCGTGATTGTTTGAAAATGTGAAGCTCACCCCCCCAATCTTATTGACCAAGCTACACACTGCCAAGCACATTGTAAAGACGACTACATGCAAGTAAAGTATCTAAAATACACTTTATTAAAGTCCACCCCTGGGGCTGCTCCTAATACGCTGACTCTCCATTTACAATCTAGAACATGGACTCCCTGATGTCAACATGACATGATGAGCAGCAGCAACGGCAACAATATACGCATCTGCCCCCATCAACCTAGAGCCGGCTGGCCAGAACTCTTTCCGAATCATATATCCCCTGAACCTTTCAAAAAATGCTGCAAAAAACTTCAAACATAGACTACTTAAAACCCATCCGGAAACTTATTTTAGACCCCTTCTTCTCCATTAACAAGGGTGTCACCATAAATGATCTCATCTTCTACACTAAACGACACACTCAATGGCGGAAGGCCATTTACTCTCTTCTCAATATCTCCTCTTTCCTTAAAACTCCTCACGGTCTCAGAGTGACAGTCGCGCCCTCCTCTGCCTTTAGAGCTGAAGCCACCATCTCACTTTACAAGAACGGAACCATCCTTATCCAAGCCTCTGACCGCAATCTAATGTTGTTTGACAACATTTTCCCCATCATCATGAAGACAGTCGATAACTTCAGTGTCGCTCCCCGTAGAGGGGCTAGCCCCACAAGGGTTCCCCAGTCCATGCAAATTCTATCTCCCGCCTCTTCACCACCAGCTGCCAACCTGACATCTGTTCCCGAAGGGCCCCCCTCTAGCTACCTCTATTCAGAATAACAATTCCACCGCACTGCCCGTTGTTAACGAGCCGCGAATGCACAGCCATCACAAGAGTCTACATGCTTCCCCCCCCCCCACCCCACACAGTTAGCTGGCTCCAACTCCTCTAACTCCCCTAGTTCCACTGCTCACAACGCTGCCCGGATTCTCCCCATGATCCCTTCCCCCAGCTCTATCCGCAATCCTGACCTGGCCCCACATGCTGGCAAGGGTCGCCTGCTGTCCGTCCCCTCCTCCCCTATCCCACACATCCCTACAGGCACGCAGTTCCATTTCCCAGAATCACTTGTCCCGGGGCCCATTCACTCACCACCGGCCCTTCTTGTCCCTTCCCCCACTAGCTATCCTCAGCCGCAGGGTCCCCGGGACCTAGCCTCACATCCCCATTCACACACCTATTCGAAGACCGACTTAACGAGATTGCACTCTGCCTACAACAACTTAAGGCTGATATTCGTAGCCTATCACACATCACTGAGGATCTATCAGTTAATTCCAGATTAAGCCGCTCCCTTATGACCATTCTCCATCTACGCTCGCTCCCTGACTGCGGTTGTACCTGGCGCCCTTCCCCCCCCATCCAAGGCGAACCACATCCCACTCCACCCACACACCCCATAGATGGGCCTCCGCTCCGCACCCTAATGACCCCTCACGCCCCCCCCAGATGTAGATCCTCCCCGTCTGAGAGTGATATTCAATCTCTCCTACTATCTTATGATCTGGCACTTCCCTCCACCCCATCTAACTCGCATCTAATTGAATCAATCCCCACTGATCCCTTCAGGGAACCTAAGCCAAATACAAGAACTTTAAATGTGAACAACCTCACGATAGTCACCACCACGCTACCCCCATCAACGGACACCCCCGTTAGTCTCAAATGCGCGCTCCTAAACTGCAGATCGGCTGTTAAACACGCTGCGAATATTGCCGATCTCATCCTTGTCCAAGATCTTGACCTTTTAATGCTGACGGAAACTTGGCTAAATGACTCAGCCGCTCCTATCCTGGACCTTTTAATGCCTCCCAACTTTGATATCATTAGGTTGGATAGAACTAGTGGTCAAGGGGGAGGCATTGCATGCCTACATAGTAGTAATCTAATAGTGAAAGTCAATCCTGCCGACCTCCTGCCGTCTTGTGAATATCTATGCATTGAAGTGACTGGGGGCAACAATCACACATGCAAACTGTATACGTTCTACCACCCCCCTCACGACAACCTTCCCTTCACAGAACAGATCATAGACATTATTTCATCTAACGCGGATTTCCAGGGCACTCAGATCTTCCTGGGAGACTTCAACCTCCACTGGAATGATATAAACGATGTGATTGTCAACAGCCTCAAATCCTTCCTACGTGACCTTAACCATACCCAATTATGTGACAGCCCTACGCATAACAAAGGAGCCACGCTCGATCTGGTCATTGGTAAGCACAATTCTTTCCTCCTGGAGTCGATCCTTCCATGTGACTGGACGGACCACTACTGCATCACCTTCCTCGTCCTTGAATCGTTAAGAGCAAGCAGATCCTAACCTAAGAACCCAAAACAGTTGAAAAGATGTTTACGGAACATCAACTCGCAAGACCTGACGGCGCTCTGTGATAGCATCTTGCCACCCCCTTTGAACATGTCGGATGTCCATGACCTGACGGCCCACTATAACCACTTAATACTTAATGTACTTGACTCAGTAGCACCACTTCAGCTTAAATGAGTGTCCTCTAAATGCTCCAAACTGTGGTTCAATGATAGTCTTAATGCCGAAAAAAGAAATTTAAGACTTGCAGAAAAGGAAATGGTGATCGCATCCCTCCCTTGAACATCTTTGTCACTTGAGATCCTTGCGAAGCACATACAATAGACGCATCAGATGCTCGAAGGCCACCTTCTTCAGAGCTCAACTAGATCAAGCAAAAAAACGTCCAAAAAAACTGTTCGAACTCATCAAGTCCCAAGCTAACAATCATCCTAACCTCTCCTCTCCGGGTCAAGGGACACTCCCGAACTGCGAAGAATTCGCTGTTTTCTTCACTGATAAGTCTACTAAGATTGAGATGGAATTAAGCTTGGCCGGTGATCACCTCCCGAGTGGTCCGCTGAACACCCTACGTTCGCCCTTCAGAGTCGACTAGCACTGACCCTTCACAGCCCTTCCTCCCCAAAAACAATGCATCTTGGAGTCTGTTCCAAACCTTGGATGAACCCACTATACGCAAAATGCTGTTGACGTTGAAACCTTCCAATCACTACAACGACCCTTTGCCATCGAACCTGTTCCCGGAAGTGAGATCCTCCTTACTAACCCTCTGGACGACAATAGTCAATGCTTCTCTTATGCAAGGTGCTATTCCGGGTTGCCTTAAATCAGGTCAAGTTACCCCGATCATAAAGAAACCAAATGCTGATCCCACGGACCTTTTTAACTTTCGCCCAATCACCAACCTCCCCACCTTAGCAAAACTCCTGGAGAAATGTGTGCTCGCCCAACTCTGTCATCACATCAACCACTTCCAGCTCCTGGACCAATGCCAATCTGGTTTTCGCCCAAGTCATAGTACGGAGTCGGCGCTAACACACATCGTGGATGATGCGCTTAGAATGCTGGATCACAAGGAATCGTGCCTATTGATCCTTCTTGACCTCTCTTCAGCATTTGATACTGTCAAACACGATCACCTAATTGACCTCCTGGAACATAGGATGGGGCTGTCTGGGCCGGTTTTAAACTGGTTCTCTTTGTTACTTCACAACAGATCCCAAAGCTTCAAGGTGAACCACTCCTTGTCACATCCTGCACCAGTCACCTTGGGGGTTCCCCAAGGTTCAGCACTGTCCCCCACACTCTTTAACCTGTTCATGGAGCCTCTGACAGAAATTCTAAAATCATCCAGCATTCATTATCATATGTACGTGGATGATACCCAACTATACCTGAAGATCGCCTCCCCTGAAGACATTCAGTCCCTCAACTCAGTCCTGCTGGAAACACAAAGCTGGTTGACAAGTAATCACCTGAAGCTAAATGCTCTTAAAACGGAATTCTTACTGATCTCACCCCACAACCAATCCCCTGTCATGGAGCAATGGCTGAATCAGCTGACTGCTCTTAGCTGTAGACCGCACCTCGTGGACTCGGCATCTTCTCTGGGTATCATTCTGGACTAAAGACTGAACATGCAGAAGCACATCAGTTCCCTCCCCAAAGGAGCGAACTTCCAACTCAGCCTACTCAGGAAACTCAAACCCTTTCTCCCTGCTCATGACCTAAAGGTTGCAGTACAAGCATTAGTGATCTCAAAGCTGGACTATGGTAGCGCAACACTTTGCGGCCTGCCTAGAGTGAGGACGGCTCCTCTTAGGGCTTCCCTCAATTCCGCTGCTAGGCTCTTAACTGGCACAAAAAAATCACACCACATCTCTCCGGACTTGCAGGACCTGAATTGGCTTCCATATGAAGGTCGGATACAGTTAAAAATTGCATGCATGGCTCACAAGGCCATCCATTTCAAGACCCCGCTGTACCTCGCTCGGAAACTGGAGCTCTCCTGCGGTTCTAGAGCCTCCAGAAGTGCCAGCACCCTTTTGCTAAAACCACAAAAATTCAAGAAAAAAAGACCTATAACCGAGCCTTCTCAGAGATGGCTCCGAGGATCTGGAACTCCCTTCCACCCGAAGTCAGGGTGAACCCCTCCACTGTCTTCTTCAAAAAAGAAGTCAAAGGACTCTTGATGAAGAAATTTCTTCCTTAGCCTGGCTCCTTCATCTGGTTCTGGGTCCATACCCATTGACTCTGGCCCGGCCACCTGGTTCACAAGTTTCTTGGACAATTCTAGACTGTGATCTTGTCACGCTGTCGATTCTGTTGTGTCTGTTTTTCCCTCAGGATAATGTTTGTCAATTTTAGACTTTGATTTTGTTGCCTTGCTTATTCCGTTTTGTTTGCTTATAACCATCGTGATGCATAATCTGTAAAGTGCTCTGATACCCTTGGTGGTCATGTTCGTGCTATATAAAACTTTCAAAATAAATAAATAGCTTGCACATCCCTCACAGATTACTATACCATAGCATATGACCACCTCAGGATACCTTCTCATAGAACGTAAGCAACTCACGAAACCATCTCATAGCATATGAGCACCTCAAGATAACTTTCCATGGCATCCACCACATTTGGACCTCCTTGTAGGACCTAAGCCCCTCTTGAAACCTTCCTGCTGCATCCAAGCACTTCACATCTGGACCCCATCATTGCATGTCAGCACTACAGGATAGTTTTCCATAGCATCCAGGTGCACTGTGTCATGGGAGCACCTTAGTACACCTTCACATGACATACAAACACACCTGGACCCTCTTGTGGCATGTGCAAACCTCTAATACACCCACCATCCCACACTTTTCCAAGCACGTCTGGACTCCATCTTAGAGTGCACACACATCAGCATACCATTCCATACCACGTGAGAACCTTGTGATGCCTTCACATGAAATCCAAACACATCTGGACCCTCTTGTGAATGTGAAAACCTATAGTACACCCACCGTCACACAGCATCCAAGCACGTCTGGACTCCATCATAGAATGAACACCCATCAGCATACCATTCAGTACCACGTGAGAACCTTGTGATACCTTCACATGACATCCAAACACACCTGGACCACCTCATGGCCTGTGAGAACCTGTAGTACGCCCACCATCCCACAGCATAAAAGCACATCTAGACTCCATCATAGAATGCACCCATCTGCATACCATTCCATATCACGTGAGAACCTTGTGATACCTTCACATGACTTCCAAACACATCTGGAGCCTGTTATAACATGTCAGAACCTCTGTTGCACCCACCACCATGATCCCAGCCACAGCAGTTCTACACGTCCCATCACCTTCTGGAGGCCACCGGTCTAGTCTGAACCCATTATTGATGCTGAGACCACCATGATCCCACCCATAGCAGCTCTGAGTCCCATCACCCTTTGTAGGCCAACACTGGAGTTTGAACCCATTATTGATGGTGAGACCATCATGATCCCAGCCACAGCAGCTTTACGAGTCCCGCCACTTTCCGGAGGCTCCGATCTAGTGTGAACCTATTGTTGCTGCTGAGAACACCATGATCCCACCCACAGCAGTTCTACAAGTCCCATCACCTTCTGGAGGCACCGGTCTAGTGTGAAGCCATTGTTGATGCAAAGAGCACCATGATCCCACCCACAGCAGTTCTGAGTCCCATCACCTTCTGGAGGCACCGGTCTAGTGTTAACCCATTGTTGCTGCTGAGAGCACCATGGGGTCCATTTGGGATGATATTCTGGTTAACGCTGATGAGGGATTCCTGTCCTTACTGATCTGTATAGTCAGAAATAAAAAGAGAAACCCTTATGTCTGTGAACCGGGCTGTTTAATTACATGAAAAACAGTGGTTTGGACAATTCTCATTTAAGCAAAAATAAATTCATGAACCGTGAAATCACTTAACCCCTTCCCTGCTCATGACGAGCTCAGCTCGTCATGCTGCGCGGTTGAGCTGTGCGCATGACGAGCTGAGCTAGTCATGACCACGCCCGCGATCGGAATGTACAGCACCTGGGCGGAATTCCGATCGCAGCGAAGGCGTTCAGTGAAGGCGTCAACATATACCACGAGGTCCTCTTTTAAAAAGCATGGCTTATTTACAACATAATCCTGAATCATTAGCAGTATTATGGCGTAGTACATGTAAAGTGTACCCATTGAGACAACCACAAGCAAGAACAAGTGAGCACTAGGACGTGAAAAGACATTTCCGTGTTAGTATACAAACAACCCAAAGAACTCAGAGCGTCAAAGAGGGCCACAGTCGCCGGTGTGAGTCTGTGTCACGGAATGGTAAGACGTGTAGATGAACTCATCTGTGATCTATCTGTGTGAGGCAATTCTTCATGAGATCTTTTGGGAGCTCATACATTGAGGGGCCTTCACTTGGCCTCGGATTTAGGTCCTTCTCCCTAGCAGGATTCAGTGTGAAACTGGCCCCTGTGTTCTTAGAGACCACCCATGTCACTTGTGGACTTCCTCAGGGACCCACCTCTTTCCCTTGTTTTCAACTTTTAAGTGCTCGTCCTCTTGAGGCTTCCCAGTGCCCTCAGCTTGGAGTTCCACTCCGATGATGACAATGCACAGAGCTGTCGCTGTCAGCCGGACTTGTCGACGGCGTTAAGCCTTCTAGGTGATTGGGCAGAAAGGAGTGGACTGACGCCAAATGGTCCCAAAACAGATTCCATTCTGCTGGCCCACAGCAAATTGTCAAATGTACCCTTTCTCCTCCACAAGCCTGGTTTCTAAGGTGGTCACACATCTTGGTGTCCTCTTGACACCTCCTCCTTTGGCCTGTCATGGTTTCGGGGGTTCCCTGCCTTCCAACTTTCCGCAGAGTGTTTGCCTTTCGCGCATGCGGAGTCAGATTCCTCACTTCCGGGTGGCAGACGGGTTGCAGTCTAGCTTCCGAGATCGGAAGCCGTCACTCAGCGCTTCCGGGGGAAACCGCATAAACCACAGCGGTTCCCGCCGGTCCAGCGCTTTTGATTAATGCCTACACCTTGCTGCGGATGCCTGCTTCAGAACCGGACCTTGCAACAGGTATTTTCCGAGGCCGCGCTGGAGCGCTATTTGTAATTCCTGATTCGCCGCGCTGAGCGCTATTAGTGATCCTTGACACGCCGCGCTGGAGCGCTAATTGTGATTCCTGACTCGCCGCGCTGGAGCGCTGTTTGTTGTTTTATTACTGATTTCTGTACCTTATCGCGCAGGAGCGCTTGCTGGTTTTCCTTTTGTTTCTCCACTGGAGCGCTAGACTGTTGCTTGCCTATCTGCACCATAGCGCTTGCTAGACTTCCTTCTTCACCGCGCAGGTGCGCTTGTCATTTACCTTTTTTCATTACTTTGGAGCACTGCTAAGACGGTGCTACTCACCTTGTGGAGCTATTTGTGTTCCCCTGAACTGCAGCACAGGAGTGCTACATCTGGCTTCTGTTGCCATAAATAACTACTCCACGCCAGGGGCTTCCTTTTCACCAGGTAAAGTCTGATCCGTATGTGTGTAAAAGGCAAACCTAGAGAGGGTATTATTTATGTGGTTATAAAACAGGTCTCCCTTGTCTTTCTTTCACCAGCCAGAGTTGATGGTCCTTCCCCAACCTGTGGGTGGTTCTCTTCTGATCTGTTGGACGCCATCCCCGTTACCTTTAGCTTCCTTCCCCGGTCCCATCCTCATCCCGGTTGGTGTACACTCCGTGACAGGGGTAAGGTGGGTAAGGGGACGATAGCTCATGTCGTCTCTGTGAGAATACTTCGCAAGCCACAGGTAAGCCTTGTGGGGTACTGGACAGAATCAAAAGCCCAAGGGTTTTATCTCACCCGGACGACATGAGTAATCCCGAGATCTCCTTGCAGGACATAGCGGCCATGCTTACGAGTATACAGGCCGAAAACCTCAGCCTACGCCATGATATGACGGCCTTACAGGGTCTGGTGGCGGCTGGGGCATCAGGTCCCTGGGGTCCTTCTCCCTCTTCCAAGGCTAGGCAGGAAGGGATACTACGACCTCCCTTGTTTACCTTTGGGGGCCCTTCCTCCGCTTCCAACCAGGATCATGCCATACAGGTGATAGCACCCCATTCAGTACAGCTAGCACCGCCCGAACGCTTTTATGGTGACAGTACCAAGTACAGCGTCTTTCTCCACCAGTGTCAGCTACACTTCATGGCCAGAGCAACTGCTTTCCCAGACGACGCATCCAAGGTCGCCTTCATACTATCCTACATGGGGGGCGATGCCGCCCTGTGGTCCATATCCTTGGTGGAAAATGACGACCCCATGCTGTACAACCTAACCATGTTCAAAGAGACAATGCGACGGATGTTCGCCAGACACACCTTCGTACAAGCCGCAGATAATGAGCTGCTGAATTTAAAACAAGGGAACACCGACCTGCTCCATTACATCACGACATTCAGCAGACTCGTCATCGAGGCCCATTGGCCCGAATCCAAGAAGGTGTCCGTATTCTACAGGGGTCTGCGGGATGAGCTGAAGGATCTGATCTCACAGATTTCCGACCCCCGGAGGATATAGGACCGTTCATCGATCTGGTGGTCAAAATGAACTTCAGAGTACAGGAGCGAAAAACCGAAAAGGCCAAAGGAGGCGACAACCGGTTATTATCCTTCAAGGATAGAACCAAGGATGAACCCGCTCCGACCTGTGATGTACCCGAACCTATGCAAATAGGTGGCATACGGGGTCCTCTTACTAGCGAGGAAAGAGAGAAGCGAAGGAAACTGAACCAGTGTTTATACTGTGGTAAGATCGGACACTTCGTCAGGGAATGCCCAGTAAAGCCTACAAGAGTACGAGGAAGGAGACCCTTCGCGTTACCCGTATCCAAAGGTGATAAGCCGGGAAACGGAGAAACCCAGTAGACAGTGGGGTCCGGCTACTGGGTTCGTCGGCCTGCAAAACAGCGACCCCTGCCTATTCCCGTGGCATCCGTCATCTGGGTGTTGACGTGGTACTGCGAGCACGATCAGGCCAGACATGGCAGGTGACGGCTCTTCTCGATTCTGGAGCCACTGGCAATTTCATCGACACCCAGTACTCGAAGGACCTGGGTATAACCATTATACCCAAGGCAAAACCAGAGGCGGTTAAGGCAGTGGATGGTACGGACCTTACCTCCGGTC
This sequence comes from Calotriton arnoldi, assembly GCA_963921515.1. Taxonomy (NCBI): domain Eukaryota; kingdom Metazoa; phylum Chordata; class Amphibia; order Caudata; family Salamandridae; genus Calotriton; species Calotriton arnoldi. The sequence goes on along the minus strand of CAWUFW010001266.1, from coordinate 412,877 downwards.
TCATCCGGTATCAAACAGAGGACATGGTGATGACATTTGTAAACAACCACACGGAAACCATCTGCTTTGACGTCATCGATGCACCCCAGTTCAGAGTAATCTTCCATGGCTAATGAACCACAACCCACGGATCGATTGGGTATCCAGGATCATTACTCTAGAATCGGAGTATTGTAACACTTTCTGTTACACTCAAGACAAGTCCTTCAGTGACCGGATAATACAGGCCCACTCTCTACCTTTGATGGGAATGGGTGCGGTAACCCAGGACAACGTACCAGAGGCATACCTTGACTTAGCAGCTGTGTTCGACAAGAAGGGTGCCAGTATCCTTCCTCCTCATCGCTCGTTCGACTGCAGGATAGACCTCATTCCGGGTTCCACGCTACCTTGTAGTCGGATATATTCCCTCACCGAAAAAGAGAACGAGCATCTACGCTCCTACTTGGACGAATACTTGCAGAATGGGTTCATACGCCATTCCAGGTCTCCGGTGTCCTCTCCTCTTTTTTTTGTGGCCAAGAAGGAGGGAGATCTAAGGACCTGTATTGACTTCAGAGCTATGAACGCCATTACCGTGAAAAACAGGTATCCCCTGCCGTTGATTTCTAACTTACTGGACCAAGTAAAAAACGCCTCCATATACACCAAGTTAGACCTGCGGGGGGCATATCATCTCGTCCGAGTCCGGAAGGGTGATGAATGGAAGACCGCATTCCGGACTAGGTTCGGTCTCTTCGAGAATCAGGTCATGCCTTTCGGACTCTGCAACGCCCCCGCAGCGTTCCAGTACTTCATCGATGCGGTGCTCAGGGACTATATTGACGTCTTCTGTATAGTGTATATCGATGATATACTGATATATTCACATACTATTTCAGAACATGTCCAACACGTACGTACCATCCTCCAGCAGCTGGAACGACATCACTTATATGTAAAACTAGAGAAAAGCGTGTTCCACACCACAGCGGTCGAATTCCTGGGACACATCATTACTCCTGCCGGGATCCAAATGGATGACAAAAAGGTGGAGGCCATACTACAATGGCCATCTCCCACCACCGTGAAAGGAGTCCAGAGGTTCTTGGGGTTTTCCAACTATTATCGCCGCTTTATTACGGGCTTTTCCAGGATTGTTACCCCCATCACTCGATTGCTACGTAAGGGTGTCATCTATTCCTGGGACTCGGAAGCCGAACACGCCTTCCAAGAACTAAAGAGGAGGTTCACCACAGCTCCCATTCTGATACACCCCGATTCAGAGCTGCCGTTCATAGTGGAAGCCGATGCCTCGCAAGAAGCTCTGGGGGGTGTGTTGTCACAAAGAAACGTCGGAACGGGTCTCCTTCATCCCGTGGCGTTCTATTCCAGGAAGCTACAACCAGCCGAACGCAATTATACCGTCTCAGACCGAGAGCTCCTGGCCATCAAAACTGCGTTCGAAGAATGGCGTCATTATCTGAAGGACGCCAAGCATTCCGTAACTATCTACACTGATCACAGGAATCTGCAGTTCCTTCGCTCAGCCCGTGCCCTTACATCCCGGCAACTGCGCTGGACTCTATTTTTTAATGAGTTCGACTTTACCATCACGTACCGACCTGGTAGGGAGAACGCCAAGGCCGACGCACTTTCTCGTTTGGAGGAAACCGACGAATCCATGTCCACCCCTGAGCCGGTATCTATACTCCCTGAGCATCATTTTCAGGGGGCGGTTCTGTCCTCTGAGTTCCTTACCCAGTTACAGAAGGACACAGACCAGACTGACCCAGCGGCCTTAGCAGAAAACCAAAAAGGAATAACCACACAGAACGGGTTCCTGTACAAAGATGACAAGTATTACCTGCCGTTGGTGTCTCGCCAACAGCAAGCATTGTACATGTGTCATGATCACGTCCTGTCCAACCACCCAGGATGCCACAAGACCACAGAACTACTGCAACGACACTTCTGGTGGCCTACTTTGGAAGCAGACGCCAGGGCCTATATAGCTCGCTGTGCGGTGTGTGCCCAAGGAAAAAACATGTCAGTACCCTCAACAGGGCTGTTGCATCCCATTCCGGTTCCTCCCTATCCGTGGCACACCGTTTCCATGGATTTCGTGGTAGAATTACCAACCACTGAAGCTGGTTACACCACTGTTCTTACCATCGTTGACCATCTTTCGAAAATGGCTCATTTCGTACCACTGAAGAAATTGCCTTCGGCGGCGGAGCTGGCACTAGTGTTCCTGCAAAACGTGGTTCGGCTACATGGCATTCCATCTGCAGTGATAACAGACCGGGGTTCGCAATTTGTGTCCCGTTTTTGGAACGAAGTGTGCAGGACCATAGACATGGACGTACGCTTATCCTCCGCATATCACCCCCAGACCGACGGCCAAGCAGAAAGAACTAACCATACCATGGAGCAGTACCTCCGCTGCTTACTACTGGCGGTGGACAGAGAATGGGCCGACGTGCTGTGGATGGTGGAATATGCATATAACAACAACCAACACGCCGCCATCGGTATGTCTCCATTCTTTTGTCTCCAGGGAAGACATCCACGTACAACGGCATGGGAAGAACCCCGGCACAGTCCTCTACCCACGGTTCGAGTCTATCATACCAAGCTTCGCGACCTCTGGCAACAAGCTCGGTTCGAACTGGCCAAAGCCAAAGAATCCTATAAGCAACACGCCGACGACCACCGGAGGAGGGAACCTGATTACAAAAAAGGGGACAGGGTATGGCTCTCCATCCGTAACCTCAACGTACACGGGCCTAAAAAACTATTGCCTCGCTTTTTGGGTCCCTACGTTATTGAGAAAGTGATCAACTCTGTGGCTATGAGACTCTCATTACCTCCCCAAATGAGGATACATCCTGTCTTCCATGTGTCCCTTCTCCGTGCTGTTCACCCTGAGTGTTCTGTCTCTTCTCCTCCTTCTCCTGTTCTTAGAGACGAACACCTGGAATATGAGGTCCGAGCTATTCTGGGTTCCCGTCGCACCCGGGGAGGCTCTTTTATCTGGTTGACTGGAAAGGGTATGGTCCGGAGGAGCGATCTTGGGAGCCCCTGTCCCACGTACGTCACGCTTCCCGATTGGTTCGTGCCTTCCACTTTGGTCACCCCCTTAGCCCTCGTCCTGCCACCCCTGTCTGAACTTTTTGGTTGGGTGGGGGTTCTGTTTTAGGAGGGGGTACTGTCATGGTTTCGGGGGTTCCCTGCCTTCCAACTTTCCGCAGCGTGTTTGCCTTTCGCGCATGCGGAGTCAGATTCCTCACTTCCGGGTGGCAGACGGGTTGCAGTCTAGCTTCCGAGATCGGAAGCCGCCACTACGTCACTCAGCGCTTCCGGGGGAAACCGCATAAACCACAGCGGTTCCCGCCGGTCCAGCGCTTTTGATTAATGCCTACACCTTGCTGCGGATGCCTGCTTCAGAACCGGACCTTGCAACAGGTATTTTCCGAGGCCGCGCTGGAGCGCTATTTGTAATTCCTGATTCGCCGCGCTGAGCGCTATTAGTGATCCTTGACACGCCGCGTTGGAGCGCTAATTGTGATTCCTGACTCGCCGCGCTGGAGCGCTGTTTGTTGTTTTATTACTGATTTCTGTACCTTATCGCGCAGGAGCGCTTGCTGGTTTTCCTTTTGTTTCTCCACTGGAGCGCTAGACTGTTGCTTGCCTATCTGCACCATAGCGCTTGCTAGACTTCCTTCTTCACCGCGCAGGTGCGCTTGTCATTTACCTTTTTTCATTACTTTGGAGCACTGCTAAGACGGTGCTACTCACCTTGTGGAGCTATTTGTGTTCCCCTGAACTGCAGCACAGGAGTGCTACATCTGGCTTCTGTTGCCATAAATAACTACTCCACGCCAGGGGCTTCCTTTTCACCAGGTAAAGTCTGATCCGTATGTGTGTAAAAGGCAAACCTAGAGAGGGTATTATTTATGTGGTTATAAAACAGGTCTCCCTTGTCTTTCTTTCACCAGCCAGAGTTGATGGTCCTTCCCCAACCTGAGGGTGGTTCTCTTCTGATCTGTTGGACGCCATCCCCGTTACCTTTAGCTTCCTTCCCCGGTCCCATCCTCATCCCGGTTGGTGTACACTCCGTGACAGGGGTAAGGTGGGTAAGGGGACGATAGCTCATGTCGTCTCTGTGAGAATACTTCGCAAGCCACAGGTAAGCCTTGTGGGGTACTTGACAGGCCCCTCAACTCGGGCTCAGTCTCCTTGGCTGATGCTTCGTGAGATCCTTTGGGGCACAGTGTCTGTGTTGTAAGCTATAAAATACATATATTTGTAAGGATCTTTCTCATAATTGTACCAAGGCATTTTTATATTCGCAACTTGATGTAAAATAATTCTAGTTTTGAGGAGTTTCATTTGCCATTTTGGGCGTTTATTAGAACCATTAATGATCTTGCTTCGAATCCCAGCATTTATTTGGCCAGACAGTTATGAATATTAATCCAGCTGTTAAAATCTAGCTTTAGTCCATGTTTGAGGGGGCAGCTGGCCAGTGTTAGCTCAGGGACTGGTACCAGACAGACTCACTAGATTTATCCATACATGTACATCCATTGCACAGGATGTTGGTGTGTGTAGGGGGCTGTGCAAAGGTGTGACCTTCCCTTACACACACTTTGTAACGTGCAAGAAACTGCATAGAAAAATAAACAAAAATCGAGATTGTTGAAGAAAAATACTGGTTTTCCGACTTTTTTTCAACTAAACATCCATAGAAGAATTTCCATTTATTTTGGTGAACATAAAAGTTTGAAACTAACATTTTGGGAGAATGTTTTGCAGAACAGATTTAATCATTCGCAAAAGAGGACAAAAAGTTGACTATTTTACAACTCCACAAAGTGCAGAAATTATTAATTGTGTGTACTAACGTGCATGTGTGTGCACACAGGTTTCAAATCTGTACCCGGAAGATCCCTCCCCAGGACTCTCCTTCTGCAGTCCACCCATGCCAAACCTCATTGGGATCCATCTCTCCCACCACAGGTACCAGCGCAGGTGGGACGAGCTGCAGGTAAAGGAGGGCACCTTCCAGTCTCAGCTGGAGCAGGTTTCTGTCGACAAGAGGGAGATTGTGGCTTTCTTGAAGCGAACCCTGGACCAGCGTGTGGATGAGATCACAGACTTGGGTGACAAGTTGAGAGAGCTGCAGGAAGCCAAGGACGCAGAGAAAGAAGCTTTTGAAGGCCAGCTGGCCCACGCGAGGCATGAATTCCAGGAAACCAAGGACCAGCTGAGCGCGGAAAACATGCTGCTAGGTAATAAACCAACTTCTTTAACTAAACCTCCCATTACCACCTACTTCTCTGTCTCTAGGAAGTAGCTGATAGCCTCCTGGGCAGGTGGTGCAGCCCATCCAGAGCCCAGAAGACCCAATTACTGTAGGGTCTCAGAGTATTCAACAAATGCATAGTTTGTTCCTCACTTCAACTTTTGTCACTTCATGTTCAGTCACATAGATGGGGAGATATTGATTCTTTGAGAGTCAGAGGGAGATCTTCCACCATGGAGTGAGTCAAGGAGATGTTCAATGAGAGGGTCAGGTGAAGAGATGGTCAATCGAAGAGTGAGATGTTGAGATTATTACCCACAGTGTGAGATAGGGAGATGTTCAATCATAGAGCAAGATGAGATGTCCAGTCATTGAGGGGGAGCTGAGGGAATTTTCCATCAGTGGTATGAAAAGGTGTTGAATCAAAGAGCGAGATGAAATGCTCAGTCATACATTGAGATGAAATGCTCAGTCATACATTAAGATGAGATGCTCAGTCATACATTAAGATGAGATGCTCAGTCATACATTAAGATGAATTGCTCAGGTATACAGTGACGAGAAGTTCAGTATAGAGCAAGATTAAGTGATATTCAGTCAGAGTTTAATTAACGAGTGAGATGAGATGTTCAGTCAGAATGAGATGAGATGTTCAGTCAGAGTGAGATGAGATGCTCAGTCATACTGTAAGATGAGATGCTCAGTCCTACAGTGATGAAAAGTTCAGTCATAGAGCAAGATTAAGTGATATTCAGTCAGAGTTTAATTAACGAGTGAGATGAGATGTTCAGTCATAGAGTGAGAGGAGGGAATTTTCTATCAGTGGTATGAAAAGATGTTGACTCAAAGAGTGAGAGGAGATGTTCATTCATGGAGCAAGATGAAGTGATATTCAGTCTTAGAGTGAGATGAACCGCTGTTCAATTAAAACGTGAGATGAGATGCTCATTCATAGTGAGATGAGAAGTTCAGTTATAGAGCAAGATGAAGTGCTATTCAGTCAGTGTTTAATTAACGAGTGAGATGAGATGTTCAGTCAGACAGTGAAATGAGGAGATGTTCGGGCATAGAGGAACATGAAGTAATATTCAGTTATAGAGTGAGATGAAGAGACATGTAATTAAAGAGTGAGTTGAGATGTTCAGTCATAGAGTGAGATGAAGTGATATTCAGTTATAGAGTGAGATGAAGAGACATGTAATTAAAGAGTGAGTTGAGATGTTCAGTCATAGAGTGAGATGAAGTGATATTCAGTCATAGAGTAAGATGAAGAGACTTTTAATTAAAGAGGGAGTTGAGATGTTCAGTGATGGAGTGAGAAGAAGTGATATTCAGTCGTAGAGTGAGGTGAAGTGACTTTTAATTGAAGAGTGAGTTGAGATGTCTAGTAGTAGAGCGAGATGAGAGGATGTTCAGTTATAGAGTGAGATAAGATGTTTCATCATAGAGTAGGATGAGACAATGTTCAGTCATTGAGTGAGAGGAGGGGATGTTCAGCCATAGTGTGAGATACGCTGTTCCATTAGTGAGTAAGGTGAGGGAATGTTCAGTCACTGGACGAGAAGAGCAGGTGTTTAGTAATAGAGCAAGATGAGGGAATGTTCAGTCATCAAATGAGATAAGATGGTCCATCACATAGTAAGATGAGGGGATATTCAGTCATGGAATGAGATGGAGCGATGTTTAGCCACAAAGTGAGATCAATCTGTAGGTGTTCAAGCCTAGAACAAGGTGAGGAGATGTTCAGTGACGGAGTGAGTGAAGAGATGTTTAATCTAAGAGTGAGGTTAGGAGAATGTTGAGTCATAGAGTAAGATGAGGGAATTTGCATTGTCGTAGAGTGAGACGTAAAAAAGGATAAATCAAGGGATGAATTCAGGAGATGTTCAGTGATGGTGATCTGTCCTAGTGTAAGATGAGGGGCTCTTCAACCACTGAGCTTAGATGAGGAGATGGTCATTCATAAACTGTGATGATGCCAGGATCCAGATTCCTTAGGAGCAGTACCCTCTAAATGCCCACCTTCCAGTCTGTGTAGATTCAGAGTGTCCAGAAGAGGGGTACTTCGGGGAAAGAGACCCGTAATAAGATGAAACCGCAAGCAATATTATAGAGAAACTCTGGTTCAGTGTACTTTAAATCATGTGGTTCATCAAGACAATTACCTGTGGAAATTGTCATTTTAATTTTATCCAACCTATTATTCTATTGCTCTTCATTTCTCTTTATTGTTTTTGTTTTTATCGATTCTAAAGAGTCCCAAATTAGTCATGGAATTAGTTATGGAACTCGAATGAATGTAGTCATCCTTTTGTGTCCCTTGCTTCTTTTCTTCTTCTATTGCTTGTAATTGTGTACATAATTAATTCTGTTTATTGTAACTGCATTTTATATTCCAATCTCATTGTGATTCTTGTTCTTTTCCTCTTGAATGTCATTGTTATTAGCTGAATTTTGCCCTTAACTATTGCTGCTCGGTCGAAGGATGTCCAGTTATCTTTATATCAGCACTTTTGTCTTTCTTTTTCAAGATATATCCCCTGTCGATTTCATGGCTGTGATTTTATGTGTTACAATATTGTACTTTCATGACATGCTGCTACATTTTAATTTTTTGTTTATTTTTATCCTTCTAAAAAGTGAGTGATTCGTCTCTTGTGATCATTTGAATAATATTCTATGGTAAAGGTCTCTAATTGCACAGTGTAAAATGTTATTTTATAGTGTGATTCTCTGTAACCTTTTAAGTGGACCTCTTTTTGAGCTCCATACCTAAATGAATGAATGAAAATTTCTCCTTGAAGATGAAGTTTTATTAATTCAGCTGGACTTGTTAGAGTTTGACTCCTTCTTACAAGAGTTCTATCTCTTTGATTGAAATTAGGTAGAGCGATTCACCTCAAGGCTTTTATGGAAGTTCTTTTATGATGCAACTTTGTTAGACCTGGCACCATTGGCGTGGGTCTCCCTTCCTCTTTTCGCTGTTGTCCCCCTTGTTTTTGCTGGTGTTAGATGCTCTGGGCGCTGTGACACTGCCATTCGGTGCCACAGCGCGAATGCTCCCTGTGTAAATATGACATGTGAATTGGCATATCCCTGATTGGCTTATTTGGGTTACCTGTTAGTCCCTAGTAACGTGGCCTGTGAGTGCCCAGGGCTGGTAATCCGAATGCTGCCGGTGGGCCTGCAGCGCGGGTTTGCGGCACCCACAGAAGCAGCTTGCAAAGTGTATCTCAGACTTGCCACTGCAGAGTCTGCGTGCAGTCCCGAACTGCCATTTTGGCTGTGAAGTGCACCCACTTCCCAGCCCCTGAACCTTCCCATGGCACCATGTAAGTCACCCCTATGGTATGGTGCGTTGTATGTGTAAGGTAGGACATGCCTTGGTGTGTGTAGCATGTCCTGGTTGTGAATTACACCCAATTTCGTTTTTCACTACTGTAAGGCTACCTGTTCCTCATAGGCCAGAATGGGCAATTGTGACTATTACATTCTATAGTCCTAAGTGACCCCAGGAACATGGTAGAAGAACAAATTTAGTATGCCTGAGCTCAGAATATTGAAATATATCTTTTAGTGAAGTGTATTTTTATATCCTGTGTTTAAAAATACTACTTTTAGAAAGTAGGTATTTTCTTGCCTAAGCCTTCCAGTGCGCTCTGCTGTTATGTGTATTGGCTGTCTGGTTTTGGAGGGACAGGGCAGGCTGAGCCAGACCTGAGTTGAATAGAGAGATCTGGGCTGGAGTATGGGAAGGGGTAGCTCCTTGACTTGAATAGGGCTGTGCCTGGCAAAGGTGAATGATGGCTCCACCTCCCACTGTGCGTCTGATAGCAGACCCCCTCTTCCTGAAAGGAAGGATGCAGGCTGGTAAACAAAGTGCTCCAGGACCGAACAGAACTGGTTCTGGCTAGGCTCAGTGACTTGTAACTTTTAAGAACAAAGACTTTTGGGGTATAAATATCCGTGCTGAAACCCCTACAATGTGTATTGCTCCTGGACATCAAGACGAACCTCTGTCCGTGTAACTGAAGGAATCTGCAGGAGGGGACTATCCTTGTGCTTGTATGCTGTTTCTTGTATTGGCCTGCAGTTGTTATCACTGGACTTTGAAAGAGAGGAAAAAGGACTTTCTGGAGAAACACTTTAACTCATCTTGCTAAAGCAATCACCCAAGGGCTAGAAGAGAGCTCGCCTCCTGTCAAAGTCTCAGGCACATTAGACTTCACCATCGATCCTCTGAATCCTCCCAGCGAGGACTTCTATTTGCAGGTGAGGCTCCTGTCAAGGAACTCAGGGCCTCTATTACTACTGCAGAGAACGCGGATTGAAACCACTGAAAAATGCACGTCTGTGAGCCGCCGCAGCTGAGAGCGCTGTCAAGAATCGTCGCGCTGCTGCCGCTGAGTGCTCGCAAACCCCAGGACCATCGCAGCGTCCCGAACCGCGTCGCATCCCTGGGATCGGCGCCTCAGGACATCGCACCAAGAGCGTCGCATCCACGCGATCGGCGCACCACGACCTCTCAGCGCGGACTCATCGCGCCCGCCAGCTACTTCGCATCGCACCCGGCTCGTTGCTCCTGAGCGGAGCACCGTTCTTTGGCATCGCAGCGTCTCAACCGTTTTGCATCCCCGCGATCGGCGCACCGGGACATCGCATCAACAACCTCGTGGACAGAAGAGCACTGCTTCGCTTTCCCTCGCATTCGCCGATCGGCGCAACACCTCCTCCCTCGCGGCAAGGAGTCAGCGCACCGTCAGCCCCGTGGGGAGAGCACCAGCGCTACAGCTCCAGGACAACGTTTTGCTTCTTTGCCTTGCCAAAATCCAGGTACTATCGTGAGTAGAAGGGTCGCAGAGACCACTGCCTTGAACTGAGTCCTTCGTGCACACTTTGAACTATTTTTGCAACATCCCAAGAGTAATTCCGTTTTTGATCGTATTGTGGCTTTTTGGTCGTTTTGGGTCTTGTGATAAGCCTATATAAAGATACTTATTTTTGATATACTTATTCGTGTGGTGTCCCTTTGTAGTGTCGCTTACTGTGTTACTGTGTATGATCCTAAATGCTTCACACACTGCCTCTGAGATAGACCTAACTGCTCGTGCTACGTTACCACAGGGTTGAGCAGGGGTTATCGAAGGGTGTAGCCCTCTCACTCTTACTTAGGAAGAAGGGTCCCTACTTGGACAGTGGCCCGCCACCGCCAACTAGAGACCCCCATTTCTAACGTTGGTGGTCAGCGGTGAGGATCTGGACTTGCATTTATGATCGCATACAGTAATTACAGTGTACACTACTAGTGAGTGCAGACCATAACGCAACCGCATACGTGTTTGAGGTTTTGTCTTTTTTTTTTTTGGTTCTATTTTTGATTGATATTGCCAGTTATTGCTACAATGGGCAAGCCCAGATCCAATGCCTCGGAGGATCTCTCCTGGGAAGAAGAGAAATTAGAATCCTACAATGCCAAGCAGCTCAGATATTTTTGCAAACACTTCACAGTCCCTATCACGGGTCTCACTAAAAGGGAGGAGTATTACAAGGCGCTGAAGGCCTGGCTAGAAGCCAGGGACGCCCCTAAGAATACGGGAGAGCTTGTGGAGGGGGAAGAGAATGCAGGAGAGCAGCAGGGTGAAGTAGTAGACTTAGTAGGAGATAAAGCAATTTCCAGCCCGGGCACTAGTGTGTCCGCCAAGGGCCTGTCCCCAGAAGAGATGGAGGACAGGGAGAGAGATAGGCGGCATAATATGGAGATGGCTAGACTTAAAATGGATGGTCAGAGGGACCTAGAGAACAAGAAGTTAGAGTTTGAGATTATGAAAATGAAACTTGAGCATGAGAGAATATTGAGGGAGTTGGAGATTAAAGCAAAGAGTGCCGAGATCTCCCCCTCTGGTGGCAGCATACCTGTAGTGCATACTGAGAATAGAGTGTATATACCCAAGGAGGTTATTAAGGATTTCCACAAAAGTGAAGATATTGGGCAATGGTTTGCCGCTTATGAATTAGCCATGGTGTCCCACCGGGTCCCTGAGAAGGATTGGGGAGCGGGGTTGTGGGGACGCTTTGTGAGTGAGGGGAGGGATACCTTGTTGGACCTACCCCCTGAGAGTCGAATGGTTTTTAGCCACATGAAGGAAGCTTTGATTACCCGCTATGGTTTGACCCCTGAGATGTATAGGCAGAGGTTTAGGACCTGCAAGAAGCTAGAGGGTACCACGTGGGTTGAATATGTCTTTTTTTTGCAGAGCAATGGAACGCTGGATAAAAGGTAGCAAAGTAGAAACTTTTGAGCAGCTTTATGATTTGATTGCATGGGAGCATTTATCTAGTAACTGTTTTCCTGAGCTACGCCAGCACCTGATTGATTGCAAGCTGACTAACCCTAGAAAGCTTGCTGAGGAGGCGGACCGCTGGGTGAGCACCCGGGTTCGCAAGGGTCCAGTGGGAGACTTCGCCAAAGGTGGGCAGGGTCCCCAGCAGAGAAGTGGGGGGGACAGGGGTAAACCGAGTGAGTTCCAAAGAGGGCCCCAAAGTAATTCCCAAGGGAACCAAGCAGTGGTGTCCCCGCCTCCCTAAGAGAAGAAGCCAGTGCCCCCGACAGGTAGGCCTGTTCAGAGGGGGCCCCTTACTTGTTTTAAGTGTGGTCAAGTGGGCCACAGGTACTTTGATCCCCAGTGTCCTCAGAGGGATACTAAGGCACCACCCCATGCACCACCCCGCCAGCTTGCTAGTGTAGCCCTGGGAGGGGAGGAGATGGGTGCCCCAAGTGGGTGGGATCCCGTAGAGTTGACCCTTGTCTCATTAGGAGACTTTGAGGTGGTCCCTAAGCTCGCACTGCCTGATAACACTAAAAAGTACAGGCAGTGGGTGACCATCAATGGCCATAAAGTGGAGGCTCTAAGAGACACAGGAGCCAGTGTAACTGCTGTCAGCTCCCGGTTGGTGTCCAAAGAGCAGGTTGTCCCCCATGCATTCTGCCCAGTAGTGTCCGCAGACAACTCAGAGAGCCAATGTGAGGTGGCTCAGGTTCCCTTTGAGTGGGGGGGGTCTCAGGAACTCTTCAGGTGGCTGTGAGGCCCACCATGCCTGAAGACTGTCTGTTGGGCAATGATATAGAGAACTCCCCGTGGGCTACGGTGGAGAGGAAATCTCACTTAGAAATGTTGGGTCTGCCTGAGTGGGCGTGTGCTACCACTCGGTCCATGGCAGCCAAGGAGGGTGTTGAGAAGGACCTGGAGCCTGAGAGAAGGGCCCAGATCCCTGCCTTAGAGAGAAGGGGCAGGGGGCGCGGGAAGCCGGCCCCCTTGGTTCCCCCGGCCCAGGAGGGAGCAGACCCCGAGGGGGATGCCCTGGAGCCTAGCGGGGAGCAGATCACCGAACTGGGGGACCTGCCTGAGCTGACCCATTGGCAGCAGGAAGGGGGACCCACCAGGGAGGAATTTTGTGAGCAGCAAAAAGTTTGCCCCTCCCTTGAGGGTATGCGGCGACAGGCTGCAGCCCAGGCAGCAGGTGACACGTCTGGTTCACATCTGATTTATTGGGAGAACAGTCTCCTGTATAGCGAGCCTAAGGCTGCTGAGCCGGGGTCAGCCCGTGTGCTGGTGGTACCCCAGTGCTTCAGAGCCTTCCTACTGGGGTTGGCTCATGACATTCCATTGGCAGGACATCTGGGGCAGACCAAGACCTTTGAGAGGCTGGCCGCCCACTTTTATTGGCTCCCAGATGCGCAAGAGTTTAGACACTCATTGCAGGACATGTGAGACTTGCCAGGCAAGTGGGAAGAGTGGGGGGAAGATCAAGGCCCCACTCCAGCCCTTTCCAGTTGTTAGTACCCCATTCGAGCGAGTGGGCATTGACATTGTGGGGCCTCTGGATCCCGAGACAGCCATGGGCAACAGGTTCATCCTGGTCTTGGTGGACCATGCCACCCGGCACCCTGAAGCCATCCCGCTCAGGACAGTGACGGCCCCCGTGGTGGGACGTGCACTGATGGGGATTTTCTCCCGTGTGGGATTCCCCAGAGAGGTGGTGTCTGACAGGGGGACCAACTTCATCTCCCAGTACATGAAGTCTCAGTGGAAGGAGTGTGGGGTAACTTATAAGTTCACCACTCCTTACCACCCCCAAGGTAATGGTCTGGTTGAAAGGTTCAACCGGACCTTGAAGGGCATGATCATGGGCCTAGAAGAGCCCCTGAGGCGTAAGTGGGACGTCCTCTTGCCATGCCTGTTGTTTGCCTACCGTGAGGTGCCGCAGAAGTCCTTAGGGTTCAGTCCCTTTGAACTGCTCTATGGCCATCCGGTTAGAGGACCTCTGAGTCTGGTCAAGGAAGGCTGGGAGCAATCTCCCAGGAAACCTCCCCAAGATGTATTTAGCTACATGTTGGCCTTCAGGAACCAGACTCGGCGTTTCAGAAAGATTGCGGAGGCAAATCTGGAAGCCAGCCAGGAGGAAATGAAACGTTGGCACGACCAGAATGCCACTCTGGTCGAATTTCAACCTGGTCAGAAGGTTTGGGTACTGGCCCCAGTGGAGCCTTGTGCGCTCCAAGATAAGTGGACCGGTCCATTTGAGGTGGTGGAGCGCAAAAGTCCAGTTACCTACTTGGTGGACTTTCAATCTCCCAGGAACCCCTTGCGGGTCCTGCATGTGAACCGCCTGAAGCCCCACTTTGAGAGGTCTGAAGTGGGCATGCTTCTTGCCACAGATGATGGGATGGAGGAGGAGAGTGAGCCTCTCCCTGACCTCCTGTGTGCAGGAGAGAAGGATGGGTCAGTGGAGGGTGTGATCCTCTCCACCACACTGACCCCTGAGCAGCAGAGAGATTGTCACCAACTGTTGGGGCAATTTTCTGATTTGTTCTCCCTGGTGCCTGGTGTCACTGATTGGTGCATCCATGAGGTGGATACCGGGGACAGTCCTCCTGTTAAGCACAAGGCTTACAGAGTGACTGACAGGGTCAGGGCTTGCATTAAGGAGGAGGTCTCCAAAATGTTTGCCCTAGGGGTGATTGAGTCCTCTAGCAGCCCCTGGTCCAGCCCCGTGGTCTTGGTACCAAAAGCTGCGACGCCTGGTGCCACCCCTGAACTTAGGTTCTGTGTGGACTACCGAGGTCTCAATTCGGTCACGAAGACCGACGCGCACCCCATCCCCAGAGCTGATGAGCTCATAGATCGGTTAGGGGCTGCCCGGTACCTCAGCACGTTTGATCTGACGTCTGGGTACTGGCAGATCGCCTTAACTGATGGGGCCAGAGAGGTCCGCATTCTCCACACTAGATGGGCACTACCAGTTCCGTGTGATGCCCTTTGGGATGAAGAATGCCCATGCCACCTTTCAGAGGTTGGTCAACCAGGTGTTGGTTGGGCTGGAGGATTTCAGCACCGCCTACCTGGATGACATTGCAGTGTTCAGTTCCTCCTGGGAGGACCACTTGCGCCACCTCTGGGAAGTGTTGATGGCGCTGCGCAGAGCAGGCCTCACAATCAAGGCCAGTAAGTGCCATATTGGGCAGGGTTCTGTGGTGTACTTGGGACACCAGGTGGGGAGTGGTCAGGTGGCACCCCTGCAGCCCAAGATTGAAACCATCCTGGCTTGGGAGCCCCCAAGGACCCAGACCCAGGTGAGGGCCTTCTTAGGACTTACGGGTTACTACAGGAGGTTTGTCAAGGGGTATGACAACATTGTTGCACCCTTGACTGAGCTGACTTCCAAGAAGCAGCCAAAGATTGTGAACTGGACTGACACCTGTCAGAAAGCCTTTGATGCCCTCAAGTCTGCCATGTGTACAGCACCCGTACTCCAGGTGCCCAATTTTGCTAAGGAATTTGTTGTCCAGACAGACGCTTCAGAGCATGGGGTGGGGGCCGTTCTGTCACAGATAAATGAGGAGGGACTAGACCAACCTGTAGCCTTCATCAGTAGGAGGTTACTTCCACGGGAACAGAGGTGGAGTGCAATTGAGCGTGAGGCATTTGCTGTGGTCTGGGCACTGAAGAAGCTGAGGCCATACCTGTTTGGGACTCACTTCCGGGTTCAGACAGACCGCAGGCCCCTCAGATGGTTGATGCAGATGAGTGGTGAGAATCCCAAGTTGTTGAGGTGGTCCATTTCCCTACAGGGTATGGACTTCACAGTGGAACACCGCCCTGGTACAGAACACGCCAATGCTGATGGTCTGTCCAGATTTTTCCGCCTCAGTGATGAGAACTCCCAAGGGTATGGGTAGTTCTCCCCACATTTCAGCTGGAGGGGACACGTGTTAGACCTGGCACCATTGGCGTGGGTCTCCCTTCCTCTTTTCGCTGTTGTCCCCCTTGTTTTTGCTGGTGTTAGATGCTCTGGGCGCTGTGACACTGCCATTCGGTGCCACAGCGCGAATGCTCCCTGTGTAAATATGACATGTGAATTGGTATATCCCTGATTGGCTTATTTGGGTTACCTGTTAGTCCCTAGTAACGTGGCCTGTGAGTGCCCAGGGCTGGTAATCCGAATGCTGCCGGTGGGCCTGCAGTGCGGGTTTGCGCCACCCACAGAAGCAGCTTGCAAAGTGTATCTCAGACCTGCCACTGCAGAGTCTGCGTGCAGTCCCGAACTGCCATTTTGGCTGTGAAGTGCACCCACTTCCCAGCCCCTAAACCTTCCCTTGGCACCATGTAAGTCACCCCTATGGTAGGGTGCGTTGTATGTGTAAGGTAGGACATGCCTTGGTGTGTGTAGCATGTCCTGGTAGTGAATTACACCCAATTTCGTTTTTCACTACTGTAAGGCTACCTGTTCCTTATAGGCCAGAATGGGCAATTGTGACTATTACATTCTATAGTCCTAAGTGACCCCAGGAACATGGTAGAAGAACGAATTTAGGATGCCTGAGCTCAGAATATTGAAATACATCTTTTAGTGAAGTGTATTTTTATATCCTGTGTTTGAAAATACTACTTTTAGAAAGTACGTATTTTCTTGCCTAAGCCTTCCAGTGCGCTCTGCTGTTATGTGTATTGGCTGTCTGGTTTTGGAGGGACAGGGCAGGCTGAGCCAGACCTGAGTTGAATAGAGAGATCTGGGCTGGAGTATGGGGAGGGGTAGCTCCTTGACTTGAATAGGGCTGTGCCTGGCAAAGGTGAATGATGGCTCCACCTCCCACTGTGCGTCTGATAGCAGACCCCCTCTTCCTGAAAGGAAGGATGCAGCCTGGTAAACAAAGTGCTCCAGGACCGAACAGAACTGGTTCTGGCTAGGCTCAGTGACTTGTAACTTTTAAGAACAAAGACTTTTGGGGTATAAATATCCGTGCTGAAACCCCTACAATGTGTATTGCTCCTGGACATCAAGACGAACCTCTGTCCGTGTAACTGAAGGAATCTGCAGGAGGGGACTATCCTTGTGCTTGTATGCTGTTTCTTGGATTGGCCTTCAGTTGTTATCACTGGACTTTGAAAGAGAGGAAAAAGGACTTTCTGGAGAAACACTTTAACTCATCTTGCTGAAGCAACCACCCAAGGGCTAGAAGAGAGCTAGCCTCCTGTCGAAGTCTCAGGCACATTAGACTTCACCATCGATGCTCTGAATCCTCCCAGCGAGGACTTCTATTTGCAGGTGAGGCTCCTGTCAAGGAACTCAGGGCCTCTAGTACTACTGCAGAGAACGCGGATTGAAACCACTGAAAAACGCACGTTTGTGAGCCGCCGCAGCTAAGAGCGCTGTCAAGAATCGTCGCGCTGCTGCCGCTGAGTGCTCGCAAACCCCAGGACCATCGCAGCGTCCCGAACCGCGTCGCATCCCCGCGATCGGCGCCTCAGGACATCGCACCAAGAGCGTCGCATCCCCGCAATCGGCGCACCATGACCTCTCAGCGCGGACGCATCGCGCCCGACAGCTACTTCGCATCGCACCCGGCTCGTTGCTCCCGAGCGGAGCACCGTTCTTTGGCATCGCAGCGTCTCAACCGCGTCGCATCCCTGCGATCGTGGCACCGGGACATCGCATCAACATCCTCGTGGACAGAAGAGCACTGCTTCGCTTTCCCTCGCATTCGCCGATCGACGCAACACCTCCTCCCTCGCGGCAAGGAGTCAGCTCACCGTCAGCCCCGTGGGGAGAGCACCAGCGCTACAGCTCCAGGGCAACGTTTTGCTTCTTTGCCTTGTCAAAATCCAGGTACTATCATGAGTAGAAGGGTCGCAGAAACCACTGCCTTGAACTGAGTCCTTCGTGCACACTTTGAACTATTTTTGCAACATCCCAAGAGTAATTCCGTTTTTGATCGTATTGTGGCTTTTTGGTCGTTTTGGGTCTTGTGATAAGCCTATATAAAGATACTTATTTTTGATATACTTATTCGTGTGGTGTCCCTTTGTAGTGTCACTTACTGTGTTACTGTGTATGATCCTAAATGCTTCACACACTGCCTCTGAGATAGGCCTAACTGCTCGTGCTACGTTACCACAGGGTTGAGCAGGGGTTATCGAAGGGTGTAGCCCTCTCACTCTGACTTAGGAAGAAGGGTCCCTACTTGGACAGTGGCCCGCCACCGCCATCTAGAGAACCCCATTTCTAACAAACTTCTTCACTTGAACCCTGGCTCTCCTTTATCATGAAGTCATAAGGCATCTACTGGGTAGTGTCCCTTGAAGTAAAATGAACGTAAGCAATTTTTCTTGTTACCGTTGTCACCTTAGACCTGTACTTTAGCATGGAAAAACATCCTTCTTACTGCGCCTGTGTAGGTCAGAAGTTCACTGCTGCCTCTCCATCACCTGCAGCGAGATGCACAAGAAACTTGAATCACCCAATGCTCATTTCCACCAATACTAAAGAACTCTGATTAGGAAGGGATCTGGGACTTGACAGAACTCTGGGTCCAACTGCTCAACTGGCCCACTAGAGTACTAAGCAGGTGTGCTTGGGTATGGTCTCCTATTGATAGCTTTGCACAACAAACAATATGGTGGGTGAAATGCAATCTAATTATCACAACACATAGGCCTTGAGCTCTACATTCATTGTTTTAAGCCTAAAGAGCAAAACTCAATTTATCTTGTCTCCATAGTGCGCCAGGGAGCACAAATTAAACAAGTACTTTTCTGTTCTCACGTGAATTCTCCGCTCTCCTTTCTTTAAAGGCAAGACCTTATGGAGTGTCTTTTTGTCATGAACCATATTTCACACTTTATTTTGTAGCTTCTTCATTTCCAAATGCTATTGCATTGTTAGTGGACTTGACCACACCACATCCCTTTAGAAAGTTCCTTGAAAGAGTCTCCCACTCAGTGTTGAGAAGAGGCGCTCTGCCAGCAAGAGGGGCTTTGCCAGTCCTCATGGATGAGGAGACGTTCATACAGAGAGCGAGCTGAGGAGATGCTCAGTCACAGAGCGAGCTGAAGAGATGTTCAGTCACAGAGCAAGATGATAGATTTGAGGAAATATGAATTCATAGAGCAAGATAAGGGTATGTTCATTCATAGAGTGAGATAGGATATTCCACCATAGTTTAGGATGTTCAGTCATAGATTGAGATGAGTAGATGCTCATTCATAGAGTAGATTAGGATATGTTCATTCATAGAGCGAGATAAGATATTCCACCATAGTTTAGGATGTTCAATCATAGATTGAGTTGAGGAGATCCTCATTCATAGAGTGAGATTAGGATATGTTCATTCATAGAGCGAGATGAGGAGATATTTAGTCCTAGAGTGAGATGAGGCAATGTTTAGTCATAGAGTGAGATGAGGAGATGTTCAGTCATGAAGCAAGATGAGGAGATGTTCATTCAGAGAGCGAGAAGAGATGTTCAGTGACCGGGCTGGATGAGGAGATATTCATTTATAAAGAGAGAGAAGATGTTCATTAATAGAGCAGGATGAGGAAATGTACATTCAAAGAGCGAGATGAGGCAACGTTCAAAGAGTGAGAGGGGGAGATGTTCAGTCATCAAGGAAAAATGAGGAGATGTTCATTCAGTGTGCAATATGAGGCGATGTTCAGTCATGGAGCGACCTGAGTAGAATTTCAGTCATGAGGCTGGATGAGGAGTTGCTCATTCATAGAGTGTGATACAATGTTCATTCATAGAGCGAGATGAGATGATGTTCAGTCATAGACCGATATGAGATGTTTAACAATACCGCCAAAGAGCTTGGCTTTAATCCCTTCCTCTGCGCACCATCCAAAGACATGTCGTTCTCGGAATCTACTTATATCTCCTTGTGCCTCATTACAAGTGCAGTGGACAATACCGGGCGCATACACCATCCAGGGAAATGCCTTTACCACATGGTATTGGGTTGAGTTTTGCACCCGATTTTGAGAATTTGCCGGTACATTGGGAATAGTGTGCTGCAGCAGTCTTTGCAACATCATTACTGCGCAGTTGGGCCTGTCCTGCGCTGGCTTCCCTTGCAGGTTCGTCCAGGTGTCACAAGAAGGAAATAGCCCTGGAAGTCTCAACATCAAGCGAAATGTGCACTGAATGTTTAATTAAAATCCAATTTAATTACTGGGGCCTATTCTTAAAGGAAGATTAGATCTGTAAACTTACCTATCTGTAAATCTACTACTTCATTTATGTGTAAAACTACACTCTTTTTGATACTCAGCATTTCCAAATGTGGAATTACACCCAATTGTAGACTTGCACGTCTCCACCACCTGGTTGAGCTCCCTTTAAAAAAAAATGTTTTTATTGAGCTTTTGCATGTAAAAGAAAACAAACAATACACAATGCAAATACAGTATCGTATGCTGATTCAGATAATCAATGTATAATGTCCCAGTAGGTCAGGGCATCACATTCAGTTGCGGAAACATCTGTAGGGGGCATAGGTTCATTCTTTAACGTAACTATGACGAATGATATAGTTAACTTTGCATTACGGGAATGTTTACAGGGGTAAATGAGTGCCATATCCCATTCTTTAGGAGTAATCTTAAAGCCAATGTCCTGCTCCCAATGTACTTTCGTAGGCTGCATCTAGTCCTGTGAGTTAGATGCCATCACATGTGTGAACCACATGATAAGGTGCTGGCCGGAACCCATCGCATCGACTGCATGTAACAATGGATGCGCCTCGGGTTCTTCGTCTGTAATGCGCCAAAGCCACAGTAGTTCTGCTAGTAGTGTGCGATGCGCTAGGAAATGGCCTCGGGGAATGCCATAATGTTTGCGTAGATGCTCAAAGGGCGCAACAGCTCTCTCGTGAAATAAAGTGCCCAGTGTGTCCTCTCCTCCCGGAGTTCCACCACCTCCGTGCCGAGTAGGTCCCCGAAAGGTTGTATAGATCTTACTCTGATCTCCAGTGTGTAAGGCACCAGTGTCAAAGAAAAAGTGGAGACTTCTAGTGTAGCTGGCATGTGCTATGGTCAATAGGGTACTGGAGCGCGGTGGAGTTTACCAGCCGGCAACAGCAGTTCATGTATCATTTGAGCAGCACGGTCTAGCGAGGAGGAGCCCAGCTCAGCCAGATGTCGATCCGCCAGCCATCGCGATGGCCACTGTAACTGAGCCGCAAGGTAATAATGTTCGAAGTTGGGAGCCCCCAGTCCCCCCAAAGCAACGGGCAGCTGAAGCTTCCTCCGTGCCACCCGTCTTTGCTCTTTGTTCCAGATAAGGGAGCCCAACATCCCATGCAGTATGCAGAATGTGGAGCATGGTACAAATAATATAGGAACCTGGGGAGCATCACCATCTTAGAGAGGGAAACTTGCCCTTGCACCGTGAGAGGTAGCGTGCTCCAGAAAGTTATTTAAGGCCTCGGGGAGGTAATTGCCCTCATGAGATTGCCATCTAGTATATCACGGGTGCCATGGTAGATACGGACGCCCAGGTAGCGGAACGTGGACGGTTCCCAGCGCACCTGAGGAGCTGCAGCGGGTAGGTCGGGCTCAATTGAAAGAGGCAAGTCTTGTCCCAGTTCACTCCCAGACATGAGTCCCTGTCGGATGTCTTGTATGTAGAGAAGAACATCATCCACGTATAGGAAGACCGCATGCAGTTCCGTCCCTAGATAAATGCCCCATTCCTCCCCAAAGCATCTCCGATGTTGGGCCAGCGGTTCCACTGGCAATACAAATAGAAGCGAGGGCAGCGGGCATCCCTGGCGTGTGCCTTGACTGATTCCAAAGGGCACCGACTTAAGCTGTCCTGTTTTAACCATGGCAGTAGGGGCTGTGTAAAAAAGGTGGATGAGTCGGAGTAGCCTCACCGGGAGCCCCAGTCGTGAGAGTACTGCAAATATGTATTCCCAGTCTATGGTCTCAAACCTCCGCTCCAGGTCTATCACTAAACAGGCAGTAAAGTGCCAACGGGGTGGAGCCTGTTCCAGTACTCTATGCAACCTGCGTATGTTTAGAGTGGTCAAGCGACCAGGTATGAAACCATTCTGGTCCGCGTGCACTAGCATAGCATCAGCATATACTCCATTAGGCGGCCAGAAATTACTTTACTGATTATCTTACAGTCTGTGGCTAGCATTGACAGAGGGCTATATGATGTCACATCAAGCAGGTTTTTGTCAGGTTTTAGTAGCGATATTATAAGAGACTCACCGAGTGTTGGCGGCAGCTGCACCCTCTCTAAGGCTGCCTGATAAGTCTCCAATAATTTAGGGACTAGCGTACCCTCGTATACCTTATAAAATTCAGCTGGCAGGCGGTCCAGGCCAGGAGTTTTGCAGGTGGCTAAACCTCGTATTGCCGCCCGTAGTTCTTGTTCTGTTATGGTCTGTTGCAGCTCCTCCTGGGCTGCTCGATCAATAGTAGGCAGCTCTAGAGCCTCAAGGAATGTGTGTATGTGTGCTGCACGGGCAGTTGGGTGTGGGTCATATAATGCTTTGTAGTATGTTGTGAATGCGTTATGCATCTCTAACTGGGTGAAGACCATGTTCGTTGAGGATCGTCGTATTGCAGTGAAAGGTTCTTGTAGGTTCACGCTGCACATGAGCAAGGCCAGGAGCCGGGCAGCTTTGTCTCCCTCTGCATGTATCCTAAAGTCAAGCCGCTGCAGCTGTGCCACTAGCATGGCATGGCGGTCCCTGGCATCAGTGAGAACTCGATGCTCTGCCAGAGCCTCATGCGCCCGTGCCTCGAGGGAGTTCAGGGTCGCCTCTAAGGCTATCAAGTCCTTATGCAAGTCTGTCCGCACCGCCATCACAGTGCTACTACAGTGTCCCTGCAGTACTACTTTCAGTGCCTCCCACTCTGTCTGCCTGGACGTCGCTGTGCCCCAGTTTTCTGTGAAGTAGTTAGTCAGCATTTCATGTGTCCGATCCTGAAAGGCACTGTCTTCGGCATGGTCGGCTGCTAGCGCCAGTTGGGTACAGGTGGGCGGGGAATGCTCCAGTGCAAGTGCAATAGCAGGGGATTGTGGTTGGAGAATGTGCGGCCTAAATATTCTCTAGCTGTTACTTGTGTATGTATTGTCGGAGAGCAAAGGATCCGGTCCAGTCTGACATGTAATCACACAGTGGTGAATAATAGTAATCTTCTCCCACAACATGGTGAAGTACGCACCAGGAATCTAGGAGGGACCAAAGTGTCATCCACTGCGACAGTCCCAGTGTGGCTGTCACCACATGGGAGGTTGGCAAGGGGGGATGGGCGTGATCTAACCCAGGGTCTGGCATGCTGTTAAAGTCTCCCCCTATTAACAAGGGAATGTGCTCCCACCGCGCGAGGAGGGCAGCAAGACGGGCCAGAAAGCCTGGTTGCACTATGTTCGGGGCGTAAACACTCCCCAGTAATATCGGATGGCCGTCCAGTTGTTCCTCCACAAAAACGTAGCGCCCTTGCAGGATCAATTTCTACTACTGGGGTCCGAAAGGGTACCACTGGACGGATCCATATTAGCGCCCCTCTAGCAAATCCAGAATATGTTGTGCTATAGCACTGCCTGCACCATTTCTTTTTTAAACCGACATCCTTCCCACCCGCCACGTGTGTCTCCTGCAGTAGCGCAACATACGCATCACACCTGCGAAGGGACTGCTGAACCAAATGCCGCTTACGCGCTGACCCCATTCCCCGTATGTTCCAGGTGAGGACATTGAGGTTCGTCATATTGTTATTAATAAGCGGGACTGGTGAATAGCTCTGCGCCTATGTGTAACCGGTCTTGTGCCCTGCATGACCTAAAGTACAAAATTCCTAACACCGCTCCCAGGGTAAGCGCCAACGGACAGTCACCCAGACATTAAACCAACAGACCCATTATGTGGGTGTTCTCCTACCAGAACCTCATAAAAGATCCCCTGTACATGGGAGGTGGATAGGACCACCTAAAGGAAAGGAGGGGGGCAACCAGCAGCCAAAGTCGAAACTGCAACTCCTGCAACACCGGGAGACCAGGCACCTAAAAGAGAGAAAGAGTTATGAAGAAGTCAGTCCAAAAGCCAACCACACGGCCAGAGTGGTCCGATCCATCATGGTTGTGAGAAGTTGGACTGGCATATGCTGTCTACTCGTTATAGTGGGCACCTTGCACCAGTCCAAACGACCCTTATTGATGATAGGTTTAAAGACAACCTTTATTGAAAGCTATCCTAGTGGTAGCTACTGAGAGCAGCCTTCAGGCTAAGTCTTGAAGGAGTGTAAAGCAGCTTGGTTTACCAGATTATAACCTCTCAAATGACCAAATGAAAGGAGAACCACACAAGGTATATATATAAAATATATGTATTTATTTCTAAACACTAACTACTAATCTCTTTATGAGATTAGAGTCCAAGATACACAATATCACAGTATTAAAACAACAGTAAATAGCACAATATACAATTGTCCCCAGGGGGGACAAACCATATATTAAGAAAGTGGTATAAGAACAACGACTTGACTAGACACAGTGCCTAGAGCACGTAGAATCGCTGGGACCCCAAGGAACCACCCAAGGTAGTGACACAGGAGACCCACGGGGGACGTGTGCAGTGTGAGAACACAGCCGCGAGCGCCGTAGGATTCTATGAGGAAAGTCGCGGTTGGAATTTTAAAGCAAAAGGACACTTAGAAGAGGACTTTGAGCAAACCCCTTTAGACTTGAGGGGTTCTAGGGCCAACACCCACGGGAGCACCGTAGTACTCGAGTTACCTCACCCAGGGAAGCCGGGTGCATAGGTGTCAAAGGGTGTTGGGAATCGTCGTTGATTTCAATGGCGATCTGCTGCAAAGTGCTGCTGCCGTGAAGGAGAAAAGTGTCCGGTGTGATCCAAGCCTGGATCGGAGATGTGAAGAACCTGAAAGCAGAGGGGACAGAGTCTGGGTCACTAGCCAGTGACCAGGAGTGGAGCAATCGAATTCCCACCGATGTCGGTTGCTTCAGGTGCGAAGAGGTGAAGCTTGACTCTGCAGCCACGGGGTCCCGGAGACGTCGACAATGACCAGGAGCCGGATTCGAGCTGTTCCACGAAGGATGTCGAGTGCTGGAGTGTCGGTGATCGGATTGACCACAACAAGCCTTGGCAACAGCAACCCACGCAGGAAGAGAAAAGATGCTTCTGTGCGGACCAGCAAGGTCCTGGGGACTCCCCAAGCGATGGAGAGTCAGGGTACGTCTGGAGCAACCAGGGAAGCCCAATCAAAGTTGGAGTTGCCTTCTTGGGGACCCACAGGTCAACGGACCAGGGATCGCGAAGGGACCTCGAGAGGAATCACAAAATGGCGGCCCACGGAACACTCGTTAAGTGTAGGCCTGCAATCTTCGGTGTGATCACTGCTCGGGGTCAGGGCTACAAGTAACCCAAAGCTCAGCCTCGGGGGTCGCCGGAAAGCTGATGCTTCTGCAAATGGACTCGGTGCCCAGGGGTTCGGGTTGCACGGTCACCACGAGGGATACGGGCCTCAGACTTGCTGTGGGCACAGATCGACCTCTAAGACCTCGGAAAACCCACCTCCTGTATGGCAATATTCTTCGGAGTCCGTCGGAGCTTTTGAGATGCCAACCGGTCAGTTGTGTTAAAGGTGCCTACCTTGCAGGGGAGTAACTCCTTTACTCCAAGGGAGATTCTTCAGTCATCCAGCTTTGTGCAGATCGTCGAAGTACTTGGTTTCTGTGTCAGAGTTTAGTCCAGGTGTAATCTAAAGTCCTGTAGTCACTGGTTCCTACTTTATACCCAAGGAAGGGGTGGGAAAAACTCTGGGGACCCACCTATGGGAGGGTCAGGAAAGAGGGGTGGCTACACCCATTTCCTTTGTCCAGTTTCGCGCCAGAGCAGGGGCTGGTAGCCCCTGCAACCGCTTTGAGCTGGACTATGCACAGGGACACCAAATGTGCCCCCAGTGCAGACTTCAAAGCACTCTTGGAGTGCACCCACCCAGCCCCAATACACTAAAGCCTGTCTGGGAGGTGGTCACACCTCCCTGTGACAGGAAACTTATTGTCCAGGCCTCCCCTGCCGGAGTTTCGTCCAGCAGCAGGAGGGCAGACTCGTGTCTGTGGCTGCAGCATTCATTTTGTGATGCCAGGGTTCTGTTAAGCTGGTACCGGGTGTACCGGTGGTGCCATGTTTCTCCCTCTACTAGGGTGGAATCATACCTCCCATCCCAGTTACTGGGGTGGAGGTATGATTCCAAGGTGTTTGACACCAAACACAACATATTTCCATGCAGCCATTGTCAAGTTAGCATTTACCGCGAGGTCATAATGCACTTAAGAGTATATGGTCTGGCTGACAGAGGGAGGGTAGAGAGGGGCAGGTTACCTGCTCCAGACTGGGTACCACCTTGGAAGGGTCCCCTGCCATCAGGGGTGTTGCCAGGCCAGACCTGACCACCTCTGGGGCAGTTCCTTCACTAGGGGTAGGATCAGTTCCCTGAGGAAGCTGACCCTTACCTATAGTCTGGGGGAAGAAGACTTTTCTTCGACCCTTCTGCTCTCTTGGGGAGTAGAGTGGGCGATTCTTTCAGGCTCCACTTCTCAAAAATTCCCTGGGATGGGGCTGAGGCCCTAACAGCCCCACCAACCTTCTCAGAGAGGCCCAACATTTTTAAATGGGCCTGGTATTCAACTTCAGCCCAGGCTGAAACCTCTAGATCATTGCCCAACAGGCAATCTACAGGCAAGTTTGGGGACACTGCCACTCTCTTTGGGCCAGTGACCCCTCCCCAGCTGGGATTGACTATGGCCATGGGATGATCTGTTCTGATACCATCAATGTTGGTCACCTGGTACTTGAACTCAGGTAAAAGCTGTTGAGGGGGGACTAGTTTCCCTGTCACCATGGTGCCACTAGCCCCTGTGTCCCTGAATGGCAACGCCTTCTGGCCATTGATTAGGGGCTCCTATCTGTACTTGCCCAAGGTATTGGGACTCATAGTAAAAGTGGCAAATCCCATGCCACCATCACAGACTAAGGAGGCCTGTGAGGAGGACCTTGATAAACTGGGGTCCACCTCAGATCCCCACGAAAATGCACCTAACTTTTGGGTGCATTACTACCACCTGGGGGATTACTACTTGTAGTACCAGGAGGAGTGGTAGTATTGCTTGGAGGAACGTTTTACTTATTGCCAGCCTGGGAGCAACTGGGGTCATTTTTCCAGTGGCCAGGCTTCTTACAGTTATGGCAATAGGGTTTCTTTTCAGGGGAGGAAGGAGTTTGGGACCCACCCTCAGGAGAGGACTTTTGGGGCCCTGTAGTGGATTTATCCTTGGATTTATCCCCACCTTTCTCTTGGGACTTGGTAGAATCTTTCTTCTGGTCACCACCCTGATTCTTTGGCTTTACTCTGGTTCTGACCCATTTGTCTGCCTTCTTTCCCAATTCTTGGGGAGAGGTCAGATCAGAGTCCACCAGGTACTGGTGTAAAAGCTGTTTTTGACAATTATTAAGGATCTGCTCCCTCATAATCAAATTGTACAATCCTAAAAAGTCATGCACCCTGCTGCCATGTATCCAACCTTCCAGAGCCTTAGTAGCATAATCTACAAAGTCAACCCAGTCCTGAGTCTGTGCCTTTTGGGTGTCTCTGAACTTTAACCTGTATTGGTCAGTGGTTAGGCCAAACCCATCAATCAGAGCACTCTTCAGGAATTTATAATTATCAGCATCCTCTTCTCCTACAGTGAGGAGCTTGTCTCTACCTTTGTCTGCAAAGGAGAGCCACAAGATTGCTACCCACTGCTCCTGAGGGACCCTCTGTACTTTACAGGCCCTCTCCAGTGCAGTTATCCACTTGTGGATGTCATCCACTCTGGTAGGGAGGGACAATCTTGTTCAGGTTCCTATGGGGATGAGTCTCTACTCCTAGGGACACTGTTGCTGCCACCATGGGGCTCTAGCCCCAACTTTTGAGAAGCTTTCTGAAGCTCCAGGGATTCCCTGTCTAAGGCCAATTGCTCTCTCTTGATTCTTAGCTTGGCTCTCTCAAACCCAAGCAGTTGGCACTTCTTCTCATAAGAGGACTCCCTTTTATGAGAAGAAGTCCTATGAGAAACAGAGCTCCCTATAGACTTACCAGAATGATTAGATTCCTGAGAAGGAGATCTTGATCTTCTCGGTAGCCTATTAACCCTTCCAGGTGGGGTAAAGAGAACCCCACTGGGGTCTCCTTCCTCACCTTCAGGAACAATTGGATTTTCCAGGTTGGAATCATTTTGATCCCCCTGGCCAGCATCAGAGGCTGGGTCATAGTAGTTTTCGCTACCTGGCCTTTCCTCTTCAGCTGCCCCACCCCTTTGCCAACCTCATCAGACCCTGGGGTCTTTCTGAGGTCATCTTCAAGCAACATCTTTGAGATGTTGGGTGGTTGGGCTTTTTCTCTGTCTTCAATTTCCTTGAGGCACACATAGTCCTTAATTCTTGGTATGAGGCATGGTCACACTTAGTTGGGAGAGACCCACGGGTTTCTGCCCTTGAAGACATGACTAGTGTGGTGTGGTGTATGCACCTACCTACTCTAGTGGGGCCTACTAAAGTCTCTTGATTTGTAGAAGGGTGTGCTAAGCCCTTGACACACAACTCTAAGATCAGTAGAACTTACTGTATTCTAAACTTGATTTATATGTACCTATGTACCTATAGTGGTTTTCAGTTAGTCACTCAAAGAGATTATCTGGTAAAGCAATAGCAAGCTTGAATCCCAGCGCTGCACACCAATGTGAGAAGTTGGCTTGGCATATGCTGTCCACTAGTTATAGTGGGCACCTTGCACCAGTCCAAACGACCCTTATTGATGATAGGTTTAAAGACAACCTTTATTGAAAGCTATCCTAGTGGTAGCTATGGAGAGCAGCCTTCAGGCTAAGTCTTGAAGGAGTGTAAAGCAACTTGGTTTACCAGATTATATCCTCTTGAATGACCAAATGAAAGGAGAACCACACAAGGTGTATATATATATATATATATATATATATATATATATATATAATATATGTATTTATTTCTAAACACTAACTACTAATCTCTTTATGAGATTAGAGTCCAAGATACACAATATCACAGTATTAAAACGACAGTAAATAGCACAATATACAATGGGCCCCAGGGGTGGACCAAACCATATATTAAGAAAGTGGTATAAGAACCACGAATTGACTAGACACAGTGGCTAGAGCACGTAGAATCGCTGGGACCCCAAGGAACCACCCAAGGTAGTGACACAGGAGACCCACGGAAGACGTGTGCAGTGTGAGAACACAGCCGCGAGCGCCGTAGGATTCTATGAGAAAAGTCGCGGTTGGAATTTTAAAGCAAAAGGACACGTAGAAGAGGACTTTGAGCAAACCCCTTTAGACTTAAGGGGTTCTAGGGCCAACACCCACGGGAGCACAGTAGTACTCGAGTTACCTCACCCAGGGAAGCCGGGTGCATAGGTGTCAAAGGGTGTCGGGAATCGTCGTTGATTTCAATGGCGATCTGCTGCAAAGTGCTGCTGCCGTGAAGGAGAAAAGTGTCCGGTGTGATCCAAGCCTGGATCGGAGATGTGAAGAACCTGAAAGCAGAGGGGACAGAGTCTGGGTCACTAGCCAGTGACCAGGAGCGGAGCAATTGAATGCCCACCGTTGTTGGGTGCTTCAGGTGCGAAGAGGTGAAGCTTGACTCTGCAGCCGCAGGGTCACGGAGATGTCGACGACGACCAGGAGCCGGATTCGAGCTGTCCCACGAAGGATGTCGAGTGCTGGGGTGTCGGTGATTGGATTGACCACAACAAGCCTTGGCAACAGCAACCCACGCAGGAAGAGAAAAGATGCTTCTGTGCGGACCAGCAAGGTCCTGGGGACTCCCCAAGCGATGGAGAGTCAGGGTACGTCTGGAGCAACCAGGGAAGCCCAATCAAAGTTGGAGTTGCCTTCTTGGGGACCCACAGGTCAACGGACCAGGGATCGCGAAGGGACCTCGAGAGGAATCACAAAATGGCGGCCCACGGAACACTCGTTAAGTGTAGGCCTGCAATCTTCGGTGTGATCACTGCTCGGGGTCAGGGCTACAAGTAACCCAAAGCTCAGCCTCGGGGGTCGCCGGAAAGCTGATGCTTCTGCAAATGGACTCGGTGCCCAGGGGTTCGGGTTGCACGGTCACCACGAGGGATACGGGCCTCAGACTTGCTGTGGGCACAGATCGACCTCTAAGACCTCGGAAAACCCACCTCCTGTATGGCAATATTCTTCGGAGTCCGTCGGAGCTTTTGAGATGCCAACCGGTCAGTTGTGTTAAAGGTGCCTACCTTGCAGGGGAGTAACTCCTTTACTCCAAGGGAGATTCTTCAGTCATCCAGCTTTGTGCAGATCGTCGAAGTACTTGGTTTCTGTGTCAGAGTTTAGTCCAGGTGTAATCTAAAGTCCTGTAGTCACTGGTTCCTACTTTATACCCAAGGAAGGGGTGGGAAAAACTCTGGGGACCCACCTATGGGAGGGTCAGGAAAGAGGGGTGGCTACACCCATTTCCTTTGTCCAGTTTCGCGCCAGAGCAGGGGCTGGTAGCCCCTGCAACCGCTTTGAGCTGGACTATGCACAGGGACACCAAATGTGCCCCCAGTGCAGACTTCAAAGCACTCTTGGAGTGCACCCACCCAGCCCCAATACACTAAAGCCTGTCTGGGAGGTGGTCACACCTCCCTGTGACAGGAAACTTATTGTCCAGGCCTCCCCTGCCGGAGTTTCGTCCAGCAGCAGGAGGGCAGACTCGTGTCTGTGGCTGCAGCATTCATTTTGTGATGCCAGGGTTCTGTTAAGCTGGTACCGGGTGTACCGGTGGTGCCATGTTTCTCCCTCTACTAGGGTGGAATCATACCTCCCATCCCAGTTACTGGGGTGGAGGTATGATTCCAAGGTGTTTGACACCAAACACAACATATTTCCATGCAGCCATTGTCAAGTTAGCATTTACCGCGAGGTCATAATGCACTTAAGAGTATATGGTCTGGCTGACAGAGGGAGGGTAGAGAGGGGCAGGTTACCTGCTCCAGACTGGGTACCACCTTGGAAGGGTCCCCTGCCATCAGGGGTGTTGCCAGGCCAGACCTGACCACCTCTGGGGCAGTTCCTTCACTAGGGGTAGGATCAGTTCCCTGAGGAAGCTGACCCTTACCTATAGTCTGGGGGAAGAAGACTTTTCTTCGACCCTTCTGCTCTCTTGGGGAGTAGAGTGGGCGATTCTTTCAGGCTCCACTTCTCAAAAATTCCCTGGGATGGGGCTGAGGCCCTAACAGCCCCACCAACCTTCTCAGAGAGGCCCAACATTTTTAAATGGGCCTGGTATTCAACTTCAGCCCAGGCTGAAACCTCTAGATCATTGCCCAACAGGCAATCTACAGGCAAGTTTGGGGACACTGCCACTCTCTTTGGGCCAGTGACCCCTCCCCAGCTGGGATTGACTATGGCCATGGGATGATCTGTTCTGATACCATCAATGTTGGTCACCTGGTACTTGAACTCAGGTAAAAGCTGTTGAGGGGGACTAGTTTCCCTGTCACCATGGTGCCACTAGCCCCTGTGTCCCTGAATGGCAACGCCTTCTGGCCATTGATTAGGGGCTCCTATCTGTACTTGCCCAAGGTATTGGGACTCATAGTAAAAGTGGCAAATCCCATGCCACCATCACAGACTAAGGAGGCCTGTGAGGAGGACCTTGATAAACTGGGGTCCACCTCAGATCCCCACGAAAATGCACCTAACTTTTTGGGTGCATTACTACCACCTGGGGGATTACTACTTGTAGTACCAGGAGGAGTGGTAGTATTGCTTGGAGGAACGTTTTACTTATTGCCAGCCTGGGAGCAACTGGGGTCATTTTTCCAGTGGCCAGGCTTCTTACAGTTATGGCAATAGGGTTTCTTTTCAGGGGAGGAAGGAGTTTGGGACCCACCCTCAGGAGAGGACTTTTGGGGCCCTGTAGTGGATTTATCCTTGGATTTATCCCCACCTTTCTCTTGGGACTTGGTAGAATCTTTCTTCTGGTCACCACCCTGATTCTTTGGCTTTACTCTGGTTCTGACCCATTTGTCTGCCTTCTTTCCCAATTCTTGGGGAGAGGTCAGATCAGAGTCCACCAGGTACTGGTGTAAAAGCTGTTTTTGACAATTATTAAGGATCTGCTCCCTCATAATCAAATTGTACAATCCTAAAAAGTCATGCACCCTGCTGCCATGTATCCAACCTTCCAGAGCCTTAGTAGCATAATCTACAAAGTCAACCCAGTCCTGAGTCTGTGCCTTTTGGGTGTCTCTGAACTTTAACCTGTATTGGTCAGTGGTTAGGCCAAACCCATCAATCAGAGCACTCTTCAGGAATTTATAATTATCAGCATCCTCTTCTCCTACAGTGAGGAGCTTGTCTCTACCTTTGTCTGCAAAGGAGAGCCACAAGATTGCTACCCACTGCTCCTGAGGGACCCTCTGTACTTTACAGGCCCTCTCCAGTGCAGTTATCCACTTGTGGATGTCATCCACTCTGGTAGGGAGGGACAATCTTGTTCAGGTTCCTATGGGGATGAGTCTCTACTCCTAGGGACACTGTTGCTGCCACCATGGGGCTCTAGCCCCAACTTTTGAGAAGCTTTCTGAAGCTCCAGGGATTCCCTGTCTAAGGCCAATTGCTCTCTCTTGATTCTTAGCTTGGCTCTCTCAAACCCAAGCAGTTGGCACTTCTTCTCATAAGAGGACTCCCTTTTATGAGAAGAAGTCCTATGAGAAACAGAGCTCCCTATAGACTTACCAGAATGATTAGATTCCTGAGAAGGAGATCTTGATCTTCTCGGTAGCCTATTAACCCTTCCAGGTGGGGTAAAGAGAACCCCACTGGGGTCTCCTTCCTCACCTTCAGGAACAATTGGATTTTCCAGGTTGGAATCATTTTGATCCCCCTGGCCAGCATCAGAGGCTGGGTCATAGTAGTTTTCGCTACCTGGCCTTTCCTCTTCAGCTGCCCCACCCCCTTTGCCAACCTCATCAGACCCTGGGGTCTTTCTGAGGTCATCTTCAAGCAACATCTTTGAGATGTTGGGTGGTTGGGCTTTTTCTCTGTCTTCAATTTCCTTGAGGCACACATAGTCCTTAATTCTTGGTATGAGGCATGGTCACACTTAGTTGGGAGAGACCCACGGGTTTCTGCCCTTGAAGACATGACTAGTGTGGTGTGGTGTATGCACCTACCTACTCTAGTGGGGCCTACTAAAGTCTCTTGATTTGTAGAAGGGTGTGCTAAGCCCTTGACACACAACTCTAAGATCAGTAGAACTTACTGTATTCTAAACTTGATTTATATGTACCTATGTACCTATAGTGGTTTTCAGTTAGTCACTCAAAGAGATTATCTGGTAAAGCAATAGCAAGCTTGAATCCCAGCGCTGCACACCAATGTGAGAAGTTGGCTTGGCATATGCTGTCCACTAGTTATAGTGGGCACCTTGCACCAGTCCAAACGACCCTTATTGATGATAGGTTTAAAGACAACCTTTATTGAAAGCTATCCTAGTGGTAGCTATGGAGAGCAGCCTTCAGGCTAAGTCTTGAAGGAGTGTAAAGCAACTTGGTTTACCAGATTATATCCTCTTGAATGACCAAATGAAAGGAGAACCACACAAGGTGTATATATATATATATATATATATATATATATATAATATATGTATTTATTTCTAAACACTAACTACTAATCTCTTTATGAGATTAGAGTCCAAGATACACAATATCACAGTATTAAAACGACAGTAAATAGCACAATATACAATGGGCCCCAGGGGTGGACCAAACCATATATTAAGAAAGTGGTATAAGAACCACGAATTGACTAGACACAGTGGCTAGAGCACGTAGAATCGCTGGGACCCCAAGGAACCACCCAAGGTAGTGACACAGGAGACCCACGGAAGACGTGTGCAGTGTGAGAACACAGCCGCGAGCGCCGTAGGATTCTATGAGAAAAGTCGCGGTTGGAATTTTAAAGCAAAAGGACACGTAGAAGAGGACTTTGAGCAAACCCCTTTAGACTTAAGGGGTTCTAGGGCCAACACCCACGGGAGCACAGTAGTACTCGAGTTACCTCACCCAGGGAAGCCGGGTGCATAGGTGTCAAAGGGTGTCGGGAATCGTCGTTGATTTCAATGGCGATCTGCTGCAAAGTGCTGCTGCCGTGAAGGAGAAAAGTGTCCGGTGTGATCCAAGCCTGGATCGGAGATGTGAAGAACCTGAAAGCAGAGGGGACAGAGTCTGGGTCACTAGCCAGTGACCAGGAGCGGAGCAATTGAATGCCCACCGTTGTTGGGTGCTTCAGGTGCGAAGAGGTGAAGCTTGACTCTGCAGCCGCAGGGTCACGGAGATGTCGACGACGACCAGGAGCCGGATTCGAGCTGTCCCACGAAGGATGTCGAGTGCTGGGGTGTCGGTGATTGGATTGACCACAACAAGCCTTGGCAACAGCAACCCACGCAGGAAGAGAAAAGATGCTTCTGTGCGGACCAGCAAGGTCCTGGGGACTCCCCAAGCGATGGAGAGTCAGGGTACGTCTGGAGCAACCAGGGAAGCCCAATCAAAGTTGGAGTTGCCTTCTTGGGGACCCACAGGTCAACGGACCAGGGATCGCGAAGGGACCTCGAGAGGAATCACAAAATGGCGGCCCACGGAACACTCGTTAAGTGTAGGCCTGCAATCTTCGGTGTGATCACTGCTCGGGGTCAGGGCTACAAGTAACCCAAAGCTCAGCCTCGGGGGTCGCCGGAAAGCTGATGCTTCTGCAAATGGACTCGGTGCCCAGGGGTTCGGGTTGCACGGTCACCACGAGGGATACGGGCCTCAGACTTGCTGTGGGCACAGATCGACCTCTAAGACCTCGGAAAACCCACCTCCTGTATGGCAATATTCTTCGGAGTCCGTCGGAGCTTTTGAGATTACAACCGGTCAGTTGTGTTAAAGGTGCCTACCTTGCAGGGGAGTAACTCCTTTACTCCAAGGGAGATTCTTCAGTCATCCAGCTTTGTGCAGATCGTCGAAGTACTTGGTTTCTGTGTCAGAGTTTAGTCCAGGTGTAATCTAAAGTCCTGTAGTCACTGGTTCCTACTTTATACCCAAGGAAGGGGTGGGAAAAACTCTGGGGACCCACCTATGGGAGGGTCAGGAAAGAGGGGTGGCTACACCCATTTCCTTTGTCCAGTTTCGCGCCAGAGCAGGGGCTGGTAGCCCCTGCAACCGCTTTGAGCTGGACTATGCACAGGGACACCAAATGTGCCCCCAGTGCAGACTTCAAAGCACTCTTGGAGTGCACCCACCCAGCCCCAATACACTAAAGCCTGTCTGGGAGGTGGTCACACCTCCCTGTGACAGGAAACTTATTGTCCAGGCCTCCCCTGCCGGAGTTTCGTCCAGCAGCAGGAGGGCAGACTGGTGTCTGTGGCTGCAGCATCCATTTTGTGATGCCAGGGTTCTGTTAAGCTGGTACCGGGTGTACCGGGTGTACCGGTGGTGCCATGTTTCTCGCTCTAGTAGGGTGGAATCATACCTCCCATCCCAGTTACTGGGGTGGAGGTATGATACAAAGGTGTTTGACACCAAACACAACATATTTCCATGCAGCCATTCTCAAGTTAGCATTTACCGCGAGGTCATAATGCACTTAAGAGTATATGGTCTGGCTGCATCACAAACAACCCCGGAATGAAGATTCCAAAAGCTGCAGAGGGGCTCTGCTCATGCATGAGCACCCTCTCACATGAAACCCAGCACCCTGCCTTCAGGATTGTTAAGGCCTGCCATAGGGGTGACTGATAGGTTTACATGTGCAGTGATATGGAGAGATATAGGGAACCTATATCTCAGTAAGGGGTGCATACACCACCTTACACAGGCTGCTGTTGCAGACCTGTTGTGTCATTTTGCATGGCCTCTCAGGGGTGGCATAATACATGCCGCAGCCCCTGGGAGGCCTCTGGGGTACCTATGCCCTGGGTACATAGTATACCATATACTGGGGACTTATAAGGGTACTGGAGTGTACCTAAAGTACATGCAGTCAATTTAAGGGGAAAGCAGATAGGCTGGGGTCCTGAATAGCAGGATCCCAGCCAAACTAAGTCGAAAACCAGCAAAACACCAGGAAAAAAGTGGGGGCAACCATGCAGTCAGATTCCACCTTCCTTGCAATTAAGATAATAATATTAACCAGCAGTTGTACCAATGGACGAGTGCTCACCAAAAGGAACCAATTACTCAGTGACAGCAATATTAACTGTGCAACAATGAGCAGGTCAAATCATGGAGTCCGCTGTCTGAGGGGTGACAGTTGGCAGTATAAGTGAGGGGGTGATACTGGGCAAATTAGGTGATCTAGTGTCTGATAGCGAGCCATTGGTAAGTCCGTTGGACAGGAGAAAGTGGCGCTCTGTTGTCAGGAACGATACATCCGACAGCGTGCATTGCTGTTGGCTTCGCATCTGTTCCAGTGAGGGCGCTCCTTCGGGGCGAGATCTCACCTTCCTCCGATCACGCCATCTCCCAGTGCGTTGCTTCCTCTCTGTTCCAGACCGCTGGCTTGGTATGGCTAGGGCGGATGATTCATATCTCCTCTGCTCTACTCAGTCCCAGGCAACCGTTGGTTCCGTGAAAAAATAGCTGGTTTGGTTGGCTATCACTTTAAGCTTCGCTGGGTATAACAGTGAGTACTTGAGACCAACCTCTCTCCGACTTTTCTTAACACCCAAGAAGGATTCTCATTTGCACTGCACCAGCAAGGTATAGTTCAGAAAGATATAGATGCAGGCATTTTTGTATTGTTATGGGCCTGTGCACCTGCCCACTTTCAATATAGTCTCTTTGTCTCTAACGTTCAAGAGGCGAAGCACCTCTGGTCTGGGGAGGGATTCCAGCGGTGGTTGCCTCCCCGGGACCCTGTGCTCTCGCTCAGTCTTATACTGCTTAGAGTGAGTCAACGAACCCACCACCTGTGCCAGCCACTATTCAAAGAAAGAAACTGGATCAGGGCCCTCCGCCCCCTCTGGAAATCCCACAACCCGAAGGTTGTTACGGTGGGAGCGGCCTTCAGAGTCCTCTGCTCTGTCCTCCAGCTCCCACACTCTGATTATCAGTGTGCGTATCTGCCCCTCCATTTCCTTCACACTGGGTTGCAGTTCCCCAAGGGTGCCCTCCAACTGCGTAGCTCCACCAGCCAGCTTCTTCTGGTCATCCCGTAATAGGTTCAGGTCTATTGCCACTGCCGCTATGCGGTTGCGCAGGTCTTGTCGCGTCTCCACGATGGCTGCCAGAATTTTGTCAAATTTGTCGTCTGTGGAGGATTCATCCAACCTATCTCCTTGACCATCCTGGTTGAGCTTCCTACAGCAGATTTTGTAAGTATAAAGTTACTTCTAGTAACTTTTCACAATGAGGTGGAGATCTCCATCAACATGGCTGAGAGCTGCCTATGGGAAAGGATAGGGAAATTATTAATGTTTATTATTCTTTAAAAAAATATAAATATATTTTATCATAAAATATAAATGTGAGATCATTTACATATCTTTAAGGACCTAGAACTAATAAAATAAAATTTACAGAAAACTAGCTTATTGAATTAATTGTGTATGAAATAATGAATTGGCATGTATTCAATTTTGTTAAGTTATGCATAGAATTAAATAATTTTCATTTTTTAACAAACGTTTAAAATGTTATTTTATATTTACTTCTGAATTAAGTTTATTGTTTAATTTTAAAATAATGCAATTATATATACACAACGCTTTGCCCCCCGGCAGTTAAAGAATGGAAGAAGGAGTATTTCTGCATTGAGGAGAGAGGAAGTAGTATTTCACTACGTGAAGGGGCCATACCTGTGGACTTGTTGTCAGCATCAAGATCTCGATTTCCAGCCGCTGAGACGAGTGTGCAGCCCGCGGGCCAACAGAGATTGGGGCACCACTGCGTGCTTGAGTGTCAATTACTTAATTGGCATGCACAGCAGGGATCTGCATAACGTCCCTGAGGGGCTGAGAGAGTGGCGCACTGTGGTGTAACAGGACGGGACACCATAACTTTAAGAAACAAGTGGGGCCAGGAGTATGCTCCAATGGGAGTGAACATCTTTGCAGTTAAAATACCCCCCCCCCTGGGTTACAACCCACTGAGTGAAACTGGCATTGAAAAAGGCAATCCAGCCGAAACCCGTCTGCCGTAGCGTTTCACGAACTCACAGATCATCCGGCATGAACATCTTTATGGATTAATAAAATTCCACAGGCGATCTACCAGAGCTGTGTCAGACCCATTCTTTCGATACAGTGGGGTTTGGAATCGATATAATAATCACAATCCTTGAACTGCCACTTGCTCAGCAATCGAACAGGTACAGACCACAGCGTGGAGTATTTTGCAGTGCCTTTATTGCAAAGTTAGTGCATCCATAAATCAAAGTAGCGAGTGCCCAGCATGACGCGTTTCGACCGCGTTTCAGCGGTCTTGATCACATGACGCGCTGGACCAGTTGGAGTCATTATATAGTGCAACAACCAATAAGATTACTGATGAAACCACATTTGATCAGCCATAAACATGAAAGAAATACTATGTGGGCAAAACCAATACAATTGTGAATGATGACGCCAGGGGTCTCCAGTAAATGTAAAGATATAGTAAAATAATATATCGACATAGACGCACTGATAGATACCTTGAAAAATGTTACCTCAGATACCATACGGTACTTTCTAAGCGAACATACAATTTCAGATATATCTATAAATATGTACAATGCCTCTAATCTCCCCTTACACAGTATTCAGATCATGTGTGCTGACAGCTAAAAGAAAGTGCATAATGTAGGAAGGTGGAATCTGACTATATGGTTGCCCCCACTTTTTTCCTGGTGTTTTGCTGGTTTATGACTTAGTTGGACTGGGATCCTGCTATTCAGGGCCCCAGTCTATCTGCTTTCTCTATAAAATGGTTTCCATGTGCCTTAGGCACATCTCTAATTGGAATCTGGAGTGCCCTTATAAGTCCCTAGTATATGGTATACTATGTACCCAGGGCATAGGTACCTCAGAGGCCTACCAGGGGCTGCAGCATGTATTGTGCCACCCCTGGAAGGCCATCCAAAATGACACCACAGGTCTGCTACTGCAGCCTGGGTAAGGTGGTGCATGCACCCCTTACTGTGATATACGTTACCTATATCACTACATACCTACACACATATAAACCTATAAGTCACTCCTATGGCAGTCCTTATCAATCCTGAAGGCAGAGCGCATGGTTCCTATGTGAGAGGGTGCCCCTGCATGAGCAGGGCCCCTCTACAGCGTTCGGAGACCCTTCTCTGATGCTGTTTGTAGTGCAGCCTGACCATATACTCTTAAGTGCATTATAACCTCGCGTTAAATGCTAACTTTGGGATGGCTGCACGGAAACATGTCGTGTTTGGTGTCAAACATCTTGGAATACTACCCCCCCCGCCAATTCTGGCGGCGGGGGTAGCATTCCACCTTTCTAGAGGGAGAGACATGTTCACACTGGCTTGCCCGGTAACTTCTTTCCAAAGCCCTGGCGTCACAAAATGGATGCTGCTGCCACAGGCACAAGTCTGGCCTCCTGCTGCTGACCGAAACTCCGGCAGGGGAGGCCTGGACAATAGGTTTCCTGTCGCAGGGAGGTGTAACCACCTCCCCAGACAGGGTAGTGTGTATTGGGGCTGGGCGGGAGCACTCTCTGGTGCTTTGAAGTCCTGCACTGGGGGCACATTTGGTGTCCCTGTGCATACCCCAGTTCAAACCGGTTCAGGGGCTTCCAGCCCCTGCTCTGGCGTGAACTGGACAAAGGGAAAGGGGTGTAGCCACCCCTCTGCCCTGACCCACCCATAGGTGGGACCACAGAGTAAGTCCAACC
The DNA here is from genome assembly GCA_963921515.1 of Calotriton arnoldi. Classification (NCBI taxonomy): domain Eukaryota; kingdom Metazoa; phylum Chordata; class Amphibia; order Caudata; family Salamandridae; genus Calotriton; species Calotriton arnoldi. Next base: position 373,283 of record CAWUFW010001266.1, on the reverse strand, counting down.
CCCTACCTTAGTATAAGTATAGGACCCCAGTCCCTAGGACTTTAGATATTCCCTGGACGAAACTCTGATACAAAATCCTAGACCTTCGACGCTCTACTTCACGATTAGAGGACTGAAGAATCTCCCTTGGGGTCAAGGAGTGACTCCCCTGCTTGGCAGGCACCAAAGAAGCATCTGTCCGGTCTGCATCTCTGAAGCTCCCGTCGGACGCCGAAGTCTTTGCATCACCAGAGGTGGATTCCCAGACTTCCCCGATGCTGCCCTGAGTCCCCAGCAAAGCTGAGGCCCGTAGCTGTCGTGGGTAACATGGGACCATGACCCCTTGACACCGAGCACATTTGCAAGTGCATCCTCTTCCTGGACTCCCACGAAGTTGTGCTTTGGGCTCCGAGTAGCCCCCGCCTCCAGCACCGACTGCACCGAAGATCACTGGCCTCCACTCCACGAGTGTCCTGTGAGCCAGCTCCACGTGCATCGTCTCGAGGCTCCTTCGCGGTCGCTAGTCCGTTGGCTAGTAGCCCTTCACGAAGGCCAATCCTTTTCTTCTTGGGCTCCCTGGTTGCTCCAGGCCTGCCCTCACTTACCCTTGCTGGGTGAGTTCCTCAGACTTTGCTGGTCTGCACCATCGTCAATCTTCACATTCCACGAGACTTGCCGTTGCCAAGGCCTGTTGGGTCCAATCCGGTCGCCGACACCTCAGCACTCGACAGACCTCGTGGGCCAGCCCGAATCCTGCTCCTGGTCGCCGACAACGCCTCCTGGACCTCGTGGCTGCAGAAACGAGACGACCGTCAACCTACCTGAAGCATCCGACATCGGTGGGCATCTGTTCATCGCCTTCCTGGTCACTGGCTAGTGACCCAGACTCTGTCCCCTCTGCTTTCAGGTTCTTCAAATCTCCGATCCACTCTTGGATCCACCCGGACACTTTCCACTTGGTCGCCAGCAGCACTTTGCAGCAGATCGCCATTCAAATCGACGACGAAACCCGACCCCGAAAGGCACCTATGCACCCGGCTTCCCTGGGTGAGGTAACAAGAGTACTCCGGTGCTCCCGTGGGTAGAGAGTCTAGAACGACCTAGTTCTCAAAGGGTTTGCTCCAAGTTCTTCTTTAAGTGTCCCTTTTCTATAATTTCCCAACCGCGACTTTCCCCATAGAAGTTAACGGCGATTCGCGGCTGTGTTTACACACTGCACGCGTCCCCCGTGGGTCCCCTGTGTCACTACCTTGGGTGGTTCCTTGTGATCCAAGCACTTCTACAGGCTCTAGGCCTAGTGTCTAGCTCAGTCGTGGTTCTTATACCACTTTATTGGTATATGGTTTGGTACGCGCCTAGGGCTCAAACGTGTATTTGTGCTTTTACTGTGTTTAAATAACTTATAACTTATGTACTTCGAACTCTAGCCTCATAAAGAGACTAGAGGGGTGTGTTTAGTAATAAATACATATATTTTATATATATACATGGTGTGGTCCTCTTTCATTTGGTCACTCAGGAGATTATAGACTGGTAAAACAAGCTGCTTTACATTCCTTCAAGACTTAGCCTGAAGGCTGCTCTCCATAGCTACCACTAGGATAGCTTTCAATAAAGGTTGTCTTTAACCTATCTCCAATAAGGGGTTGTTTGGACTGGTGCAAGGTGCCCACTAGAATTAGTGGACAGCATATACCAGGCCAACTTCTCACATTGGTGTGCAGCGTGTGGGATTCCAGCTTGCTATTGTTTTACCAGATAATCTCAATTGAATTGATCAACTGAAAACCACTAAGGGTACCTCAGGTACATATAAAACAAGCTTAGTATACAGTAAGTTCTACTGAACTTAGAGTTGTGTGTTAAGGGATAGCACACCCTTTCTACAACTCAAGAGAGTTTAGTAGGCCACACTAGAGTAGGTAGTACATACACCACACCTCACTAGTAATGTCTTCAAAGCCAGGACCCAGAGAGTCCTTGCCAGAAGCCACTGGGCTTCTTCCCTCCAAGTATGATACACTCCCATTCTTGGAATTGAGAGCATTATGCAATGTTAGGAAACTGAAGACAGGCCAAAGTGCCAGCACCCAACATCTGAGAGAGATGTTTTGGCTGATGATCTCAGCAGACCCCTAGGGTCTGAAGGGGTGGGTGCAGAGGGTGGGGCAGAAGATGAGGAAGGGGCCAGGGGTGGCAACACCCAGGACCCCCCCTCTGGAACTGACCAGGAAGGTGACAATGACCTTGACCTGGAAAACCCAATTCCTCCTGTGGATGAGGAGGAGGATCAGAATGACCTCCACTTTGTCCCCCCAGGAAGGATTGTGAGTGTGCCTAGAAGGTCTAGATCTCCTTCTCAGGAGTCTAACCACTCTGACACCTCAACAGGGACCTCTGTCTCCTCTCATAGGAGGGAATCCTCTCATGAGAGGAGAAAAAGACTGATTCAGTATGAGCAAGCCCAGCTTGAACTCAGAAAACAGCAGTTGGCTATAGACAGGGAGTCCCTAGATCTCTACAGAGAGAGAAAAAAGTTGGGACTAGAGTCTCATGGTGGCAGCAATTTCCCCAAAGATAGGGAAAGGTCTTATGACCATAGAAACCTAAGCAAGATTGTCCCTCCCTACCAGAGTGGGGATGACATCCACAAATGGATAACTGCACTGGAGAGGGCCTGTAAAGTTCAGAGGGTCCCCCAGAAGCAGTGGGCAGCAATCTTGTGGCTCTCCTTTGCAGACAAAGGTAGAGACAAGCTCCTCACTGTAAGAGAAGATTTTGCTGACAATTACAAAGTCTTGAAGAGTGCTCTGATAGATGGGTTTGGCCTAACCACTGAACAGTATAGGTTGAAGTTCAGAGACACCCAAAAAGCTCAGACTCAAGACTGGGTTGATTTTGTAGATTGTGCTACTAAGGCTCTGGAAGGTTGGATACATGGCAACAAAGTGCATGACTTTTTAGGATTGTACAATTTGATTATGAGGGAGCAGATCCTTAATAATTGTCAAAACCAGCTTTTGCACCAGTATCTGGTGGACTCTGATCTGACCTCTCCCCAAGAATTGGGAAAGAAGGCAGACAAATGGGTCAGAACCAGAGTAAAAACTAAAAATCAGGGTGGTGACCAGAAGAAAGATTCTACTAAGTCCCAAGAGAAAGGTGGGGATAAATCTAAGGATAAGTCCACTACAGGGCCCTAAAATTCCTCTTCTGGGGGTGGGTCCCAAACTCCTTCTTCTCCTGAAAAGAAACCATATTGCCATGTCTGTAAAAAGCCTGGGCACTGGAAATCTGATCCCAGTTGCCCCAGGATTGGCAATAAAGAAAATGTTCCTCCAACAACTACTACCACCCCTCCTGGTACTACCAGTAGTAATCCTCCAGTTGGGAGTAGTGCACCCAAAAAGTTAGGTGCTTTTGCAAGAGGAACAGAGGTGGGCCCTAGTTTAGACAGGACCCCCTCAACAGACTCCTCTGACTCTGATGGTGGTATATGATTTGCCTCCTTTACCATGGGTCCCAAAGCATTGGGCAGGTACAGACTGGAGCCAATAATTAATGGTCAGACAGCTGTGGCATTTAGGGACACAGGGGCTAGTGTCACCATGGTGGCAGGGAAACTAGTCCCCCCCTCACCAGCTTTTACCTGAGTTTAAATACCAGGTGACCAACATTGATGGTGTCAGAACAGATCACCCCGTGGCCATAGTCAATCTCAGCTGGGAGGGGGTCACAGGCCCAAAAAGAGTGGCAGTGTCCCCAACCTTACCTGTAGATTGCCTGATGGGCAATGATCTGGAAATCTCAGCCTGCGCTGAAGTTGAACACCAAACCCATCTGAGGATGTTGGGTGTCCCTGTAAAGGTTAGTGGGGCTGTGATGGCCACAGCCCAAGATTTTGGAGAGATGGAGCCTGGAAGAATGGCCCACTCTCCCCCAAAAGAGAGCACAAGGGTTGAAGAAAAGTCTTCTTCCCTCCAGACAGTAGGTAAGGGTCAGCCTCCTCAGGGAACTGACCCTACCCCTAGTGAAGGAACTGCCCCAGAGGTAGTCAGGCCTGGCCTGGCCACACCCCTGATGGCAGAGGACCCTTCCAAGGTGGTACCCAGTCTGGAGCAGGTAACCTGCCCCTCTCTACCCTGCCTCAGTCAGCCCAGGGCTGCAGAGGTCAGGGAGGTCAGTGGACCCCCAGGGCCCCCTGTCCAGAGGAACCCCCATCAGCAGATTAGGGGCACCCAGTCTAGTAGCCCTAACCAGGTGAAAATTCCTCTACACACTGAGGGATCCCCCATACTTTTATGTAGGGACCTCCCCCAGAAGGACTCTGGTAGGCAAGGGCAAACCTGGGACCAGAAGGTTCCAAACCTGCCATGTCCCTCCAGTAGTCCATCCAAAGGGACCCAACCCCCAGCTGTAGGCAGCCAAAGGTTGACCCTTAGAGCAAAGTGCAACTCAGTCATGGAAAGACAGGCATACATGGTGACCAGTGATCTGAGGAAGCTGAGGCCAACATTCCTAGGGCCTCACTTCCCTACTCAGACACCTCACCAGCCTTGTACTTTACCTAAGCACACCAGAGGTAGTGATTCCCCATGGTGGAGACCCTCTCATACCCTTAGGGTGAGGGATTGCTTAGTGGACCATAAGACAGGGGGCAACCATGCTAGTGCAGGTGCTTCCTTATATGGCCACTTAGTCAGTAAAGGCTCAACTGGCCAAGGTTAGCCTTATCTCCTTTCGTTGAGGGGGGGGGTTTATGTAGGAAGGTGGAATCTGACTATATGGTTGCCCCCACTTTTTTCCTGGTGTTTTGCTGGTTTATGACTTAGTTGGACTGGGATCCTGCTATTCAGGGCCCCAGTCTATCTGCTTTCTCTATAAAATGGTTTCCATGTGCCTTAGGCACATCTCTAATTGGAATCTGGAGTGCCCTTATAAGTCCCTAGTATATGGTATACTATGTACCAGGGCATAGGTACCTCAGAGGCCTACCAGGGGCTGCAGCATGTATTGTGCCACCCCTGGAAGGCCATCCAAAATGACACCACAGGTCTGCTACTGCAGCCTGGGTAAGGTGGTGCATGCACCCCTTACTGTTATATACGTTACCTATATCACTACATACCTACACACATATAAACCTATAAGTCACTCCTATGGCAGTCCTTATCAATCCTGAAGGCAGAGTGCATGGTTCCTATGTGAGAGGGTGCCCCTGCATGAGCAGGGCCCCTCTACAGCGTTCGGAGACCCTTCTCTGATGCTGTTTGTAGTGCAGCCTGACCATATACTCTTAAGTGCATTATAACCTCGCGTTAAATGCTAACTTTGGGATGGCTGCACGGAAACATGTCGTGTTTGGTGTCAAACATCTTGGAATACTACCCCCCCGCCAATTCTGGCGGCGGGGGTAGCATTCCACCCTTCTAGAGGGAGAGACATGTTCACACTGGCTTGCCCGGTAACTTCTTTCCAAAGCCCTGGCATCACAAAATGGATGCTGCTGCCACAGACACAAGTCTGGCCTCCTGCTGCTGACCGAAACTCTGGCAGGGGAGGCCTGGACAATAGGTTTCCTGTCGCAGGCAGGTGTAACCACCTCCCCAGACAGGATAGTGTGTATTGGGGCTGGGCGGGAGCACTCTCTGGTGCTTTGAAGTCCTGCACTGGGGGCACATTTGGTGTCCCTGTGCATACCCCAGTTCAAACCGGTTCAGGGGCTTCCAGCCCCTGCTCTGGCGCGAACTGGACAAAGGGAAAGGGGTGTAGCCACCCCTCTGCCCTGACCCACCCATAGGTGGGACCACAGAGTAAGTCCAACCCCCTACCTTAGTATAAGTATAGGACCCCAGTCCCTAGGACTTTAGATATTCCCTGGACGAAACTCTGATACAAAATCCTGGACCTTCGACGCTCTACTTCACGATTAGAGGACTGAAGAATCTCCCTTGGGGTCAAGGAGTGACTCCCCTGCTTGGCAGGCACCAAAGAAGCATCTGTCCGGTCTGCATCTCTGAAGCTCCCGTCGGACGCCGAAGTCTTTGCATCACCAGAGGTGGATTCCCAGACTTCCCGAGGCTGCCCTGAGTCCCCAGCAAAGCTGAGGCCCGTAGCTGTCGTGGGTAACGTGGGACCGTGACCCCTGGACACCGAGCACATTTGCAAGTGCATCCTCTTCCTGGACTCCCACGAAGTTGTGCTTTGGGCTCCGAGTAGCCCCCGCCTCCAGCACCGACTGCACCGAAGATCACTGGCCTCCACTCCACGAGTGTCCTGTGAGCCAGCTCCACGTGCATCGTCTCGAGGCTCCTTCGCGGTCGCTAGTCCGTTGGCTAGTAGCCTTTCACGAAGGCCAATCCTTTTCTTCTTGGGCTCCCTGGTTGCTCCAGGCCTGCCCTCACTTACCCTTGCTGGGTCAGTTCCTCAGACCTTGCTGGTCTGCACCATCGTCAATCTTCATATTCCATGAGACTTGCCGGTGCCAAGGCCTGTTGGGTCCAATCCGGTCGCCGACACCTCAGCACTCGACAGACATCGTGGGCCAGCCCGAATCCTGCTCCTGGTCGCCGACAACGCCTCCTGGACCTCGTGGCTGCAGAAACGAGACGACCGTCAACCTACCTGAAGCATCCGACATCGGTGGGCATCTGTTCATCGCCTTCCTGGTCACTGGCTAGTGACCCAGACTCTGTCCCCTCTGCTTTCAGGTTCTTTAGATCTCCGATCCACTCTTGGATCCACCCGGACACTTTCCACTTGGTCGCCAGCAGCACTTTGCAGCAGATCGCCATTCAAATCGACGACGAAACCCGACCCCGAAAGGCACCTATGCACCCGGCTTCCCTGGGTGAGGTAACAAGAGTACTCCGGTGCTCCCGTGGGTAGAGACTCTAGAACGACCTAGTTCTCAAAGGGTTTGCTCCAAGTTCTTCTTTAAGTGTCCCTTTTCTTTAATTTCCCAACCGCGACTTTCCCCATAGAAGTTAACGGCGGTTCGCAGCTGTGTTTACACACTGCACGCGTCCCCCGTGGGTCCCCTGTGTCACTACCTTGGGTGGTTCCTTGTGGTCCAAGCACTTCTACAGGCTCTAGGCCTAGTGTCTAGCTCAGTCGTGGTTCTTATACCGCTTTATTGGTATATGGTTTGGTACGCCCCTAGTGCTCAAACGTGTATTTGTGCTTTTACTGTGTTTAAATAACTTAGAACTTATGTATTTCGAACTCTAGCCTCATAAAGAGACTAGAGGGGTGTGTTTAGTAATAAATACATATATTTTATATATATACCTGGTGTGGTCCTCTTTCATTTGGTCACTCAGGAGATTATAGACTGGTAAAACAAGCTGCTTTACATTCCTTCAAGACTTAGCCTGAAGGCTGCTCTCCATAGCTACCACTAGGATAGCTTTCAATAAAGGTTGTCTTTAACCTATCTCCAATAAGGGGTTGTTTGGACTGGTGCAAGGTGCCCACTAGAATTAGTGGACAGCATATACCAGGCCAACTTCTCACACATAAGTTAAAGTGCTAGTACTAGAAAATGTGCAAAATTGTGCAACCTATCACCACAGGGCTGCATTGCAGGGAGGTGGTCCGAGGCCACGCCCCTTTTTACACCTCTCTGCAACGCAGCTCTGTGGCGCTTACTGGAGGTACCTGGTGGGCTAGTTGGACCCCAGGGACCTTCAGGATTTAAGGGGACTTAATCCCCCAACTTAAAACGAGCCACGTGGCATGTTTGCACAGTGGTGAAGGCAGGGGGCGAGGCCTGATGTGACAAGTGTGCAAACGCGCTCTGTGGCGCGTTTTAAGTTGGGGGATTGTCACCTTGTATCCTGAGGGTCCCTGGGGGCCAACTAGCCCACCAGGTACCTTCAGTAGGCGCAACAGAGTTGTGTTGCAGATAGGTGTAAAAAGGGGCGTGGCCTTGGACCACCTCTCTTCAACGCAGCTCTGTGGTGCTTACTGGAGGTGCAAAACACACAAGATGATGGACGGAATGCTGCACATTGGCAAACATTCACCCCCAGTCACAGATCTGGGTTTAATCCATCGTTATTTTGCATCACCACGCCACCCCAGTTCAGACATAGCCATATGCAAATCAGTCTTGACCCTGTGCCTCATGGGAACAGTCCAGACCGAACTGCCAAGCCATGTCTTCCCTGGACCGGAATCAAGCATCCTAGGACCGGTTTCAGGCTATCAGCCTTCATCAGCCAGGATAGCTTGACTCCAGTGGCGTAGTAAGCACGGGACCCACGTCTGGGCATACCCTTCCCACTTAGGGCGAAATGCAAAACACACAAGATGATGGACGGAATGCTGCACATTGGCAAACATTCACCCCCAGTCACAGATCTGGGTTTAATCCATCGTTATTTTGCTTCACCATGCCACCCCAGTTCAGACATAGCCATATGCAAATCAGTCTTGACCCTGTGCCTCATGGGAACAGTCCAGACCGAACTGCCAAGCCATGTCTTCCCTGGACCGGAATCAAGCATCCTAGGACCGGTTTCAGGCTATCAGCCTTCATCAGCCAGGATAGCTTGACTCCAGTGGCGTAGTGAGCACGGGACCCACGTCTGGGCATACCCTTCCCACTTAGGGCGAAATGCAAAACACACAAGATGATGGACGGAATGCTGCACATTGGCAAACATTCACCCCCAGTCACAGATCTGGGTTTAATCCATCGTTATTTTGCTTCACCACGCCACCCCAGTTCAGACATAGCCATATGCAAATCAGTCTTGACCCTGTGCCTCATGGGAACAGTCCAGACCGAACTGCCAAGCCATGTCTTCCCTGGACCGGAATCAAGCATCCTAGGACCGGTTTCAGGCTAACGGCCTTCATCAGCCAGGATAGCTTGACTCCAGTGGCGTAGTGAGCACGGGACCCACGTCTGGGCATACCCTTCCCACTTAGGGCGAAATGCAAAACACACAAGATGATGGACGGAATGCTGCACATTGGCAAACATTCACCCCCATCACTGATCTGGGTTTAATCCATCGTTATTTTGCTTCACCACGCCACCCCAGTTCAGACATAGCCATATGCAAATCAGTCTTGACCCTGTGCCTCATGGGATCATAGGATGCTTCTGACAATTGTGGATACATAGGATTAGAAATTCTTTCTTTTTTCATTTTTAGCACTAGCACGTTCATTGGTTTTAGCACTTTTTTAGGGTATTTATATTGAATGGCACTTTATACGGTTTTAATCAGCCACATGATGAGATTTGGAAAAAAGTGATATATTGGTGATATTTTAAAGCAGCATTTACGCAAAGTAATTTTTAGAAATATGTATCAGTATTAACCTGGTTTAACATTTCTATATTATGCATTTAGGGAGATTTATAACTATATGGTGTGAACGAGGAATCGTCACATATATATATATATATATAGGTAAATCATCTCTTGTAGCCTTCATTTGTAGAAAAGATGAAGCGAACCCAAAGTATGGTGCAATTTTGTTTAATCAGTCCGCCGCAGCCATATCGCGTTTCAGCCCTCGTGGGGCCTTGATCACATGACACGTTAGAGGAGCAAACATAACCTATTTAGAGTGACAGAGCTACTAAACGTGACTATAGAATTCATAGACATGGAAAAAATTCTTAACACTATTGTTCACAATGGCAAATCAGTTCCACATATTAAGAACTAGCATTGGCATAATATGTATGGTGCAAAATGAGCAATAAAGATATAAATATCAATAAATATGTAAATAAATAAATATTAAATAAGTACATACAGTGCTCATAAAAAATGCAAGAATAAGATGGTATTAAGAATCCCACAGATTGGATAAAAATGCATAGAAAAAGTAAAACAAATGTAAACTTTATCATATAAATAATGGCATATTCCCAATCTAACACGGATCAATTTTGTGCATCCCATTGCCAAATTGACGCAATTGTGAATACAAACTGATATAGACCATGTGTGCTTTGGATTAATCATTCCATGCCTAATAATAAAGTGTCAGTGCAATTTAAAGTGTCACCTAGTGAACCCAGAGGTTCACATGTGCAAAATAGTGTAAAAATAGAAAAACTAAATGTTAAAAACAATGGTGAGGCAGCGACAAGATTAGAACAGTTCGATTAAAACCAGAATTTTCATAAATATGTAAAGAAGTCCTCACTAAAATTCAAACCATGTGGTGTCTTACAGTCCAGCTCCAAAATATACTTGGTCTCGAGCCTTCTCAGTATTGCCTCTCGGTCACCACCTCTTCTCAGAGGTGGGACCGAGTCCACAACAAAATATTTGAGCTCAAGTGATTTCTTTGCATGCACTTCCCCGAAATGTCGTGCAACGGGATATGTTGTATCACCGTTGTTAATGGCTCTTATGTGCTGGAGTATCCGCTTGTGGACCTGCAGCTTGGTGCTACCTACATAACGCAGGCCACAAGGACACTCCAGCACATAAAAGGCAAATTCAGTCTTGCATGTCAATTTTTTGTTGATATGGATCGGTTTGTTGCTGAAAGGCGTGACATATTCAGTCTTATTAACACCATGTTTGCAGGCTTTGCATACAGCACATTTGATGAATCCTTTACTGGCATTAAGCCAAGTCACATTATTTCTCACCTCTGGGCTACTTTTGACCAAAACATCGCTCATAGAGCGGGATTTCCTAAATGTAATGTTAGGTGACCTGGTTATTTTTTCACCTAGGACTGGGTCATTTTTCACCAATGCCCAATTTTTGTTGATCATCCTACATATAGTTTTGTGTTGAGTACTGTATGTAAGAATTAGTCTAGATGGTTGTGTTGCCTCTGATAACATGTTTGAGTCAGTGCTACCTTTACAAGCCAATGCCTGTGTTCTACCCTGGTCATTCGCTCTGATCATGGCTTTATTGATCACATCTAATGAGTAGCCTCTCCTGAGAAACCTATCTCTGCATTCTTCCTGTGCTGTTTGACAATCAAGGTCAGAGCTGCAAATTCTCCTTATCCGCAGCATCTCTCCATAGGGGATGCTGCGGATCAGATAGACAGGGTGGTGACTTGCAGCATGAAGCAAAGCATTGCCTGCTGTAGGTTTTCTGTACAGCCTTGTGTGCAACTGGTTGTTCTAAACCAAAATCTCAACATCAAGAAAGCAGATAGATGCATTGCTAATCTGGCCAGTAAACCTAAGATTAAGATTTTTATAATTTACTTGCTCAATAAACTGGAGGGCACCAGTCTCCGTACCTCTCCAAATTATTAGCAAGTCATCTATGTACCGAAACCACCTTATTACATTGTTTGACATGATTTCCCCAAAGGTGGACATGAGGACCTGTTCCTCCCACAGCCCCATGTGCAGACAGGCATAGCTGGGGGAAAAACAGGCCCCCATAGCCACACCCCAAACCTGCTGGAACACCTGGTTCTGGAAAAGAAAAAAGTTATTCTCAAGGCACATAGTGATCATGGCCAGTAACATTTTGTTATGCCTGTAGAAACCAATCGGTCTGGTGTTTAGAAAATGCTCTATCGGCTTTAAACCATCCCTATGGTGAATGCTCGTATATAAAGACGAGACATCTAATGAAATAAGCAAGTAATCCGGATTCCAAACAATGTAATTTAGTTTTCTTAGCAGATCCCCTGTATCTAAAATGAAAGAGGGTAGACCTCTCACAAATTCCTGCAAAAAAAAATCCACATATTTGCTTGCATTTTCCATGATGCTGTTGCTGGCCGATATGATTGGCCTGCCCGGTGGTTTACATTTATCTTTATGTATCTTAGGAATAAAATAAACCACTGGCATCACAGGGTGGTCATTCTTGAGAAATTTAAACTCATCAATTGTCAATAAATTAGCGCTCTTCCATGCCAGTAGACTCGAATAAAAAGTGTTCCATGCAGTTTTGACAACCAACATCAACGTTGAGGGGCATTGTTTGCCAGGGGCCCGGGAGTCGGGCTCCCCTGTGTGAAGTGGGGCAGCAGCAACTTAGAGTCCCAGAGAGGGGGCTCCCCAGGCGCAGTGGCGCACAGGCTAATCTGCAGCGAGGGGCATGCCAGGCTTGTAAGGCCTATTGTATTTACGCAGATGACTCCTGCCCCCGAGTGATTAGCAAGGTTTAACCTCTGCATGAGGGTGTTCACCTATGATGCCTACAGGGATTACGAGCAGCAGCTAAGTTCACCAGAACTGTAATGTTGATGGTAATGGTTTACAATGTTATGTGATTAAGCTGCATTACGGCCTCCAATGAATTTAATGTACCTACATGAATTGAGCCTTTGTGTTCACCTGCCAAGAGTTAATGTGTTCCTATGTTGTAGGCCTACCTGATTTGCGACTCCCACTGTATAGAAAGTGGTTGCGCCTAGAATGTTCCAGGCTCTTCCTCATCTACAGTGTAATGTGCATCTAATGTCTAGCTAATTGCATGTCGCCAAATGTGTTGAAGTATATGTTGGGACCTACTGTGTCACCTGCTTTTACAGGAGGTTGTTGCTACGGCCTCCTACCGGCCTACTGTTATGATGTGCTTGAAGGAATCTACGCACTGGGTTTAAGAAGCTAACTGAAGTGAAATGTTGCCTAAGATTATCTGCGTCACCTATTGCTGACTTAAAGTTAGATAAAGAAACTTGCTTTTACATAACAGCCTGGTGTGGTCTCCTTTTTGTGGTGTGCCTGGTGTGTCGCCTGTGTGTGCTGCGCGGATGCTTCACACAATGCTCCGAGTTTAGCCTTCCCGCTCCGCACCACGCTACCCCGTTTCCAACAATGTGTGTTAGAGTATTTAAAAGGCTAACAGTGAGAGTGTGTGATGGTGAGAGTGGCTGTATGGATGCGTGTGTGCTTGTAGCAGTTATTGTATAAGAGTGTAAGAATCTGCTAGTATTTGTATGAGTAAGTGAGCTGGTGTGTGCATAACTGTATAGGTGAGTAAATGGGTGTGTGATTATTTTTTTGCATGACTGACTAGGTGTGTGAGTACCTCTATGGATGAGTGGCGGTGTGTGAGTGTTTATATAGGTGTATGAGTGCATATGATAGTCCTGTACTGAGTGACCGTAAGTATGAGTGACTGTACGGGTGAGTGTGTAGATGTGTGTGTGTAGACCTAAGAATCAGTGAGTGGGTATGTAGTTATTGGTATTGGAGTGTTTATGGTTTTGAGAATGGCAGGCTGTTAGCTGAACTAACTATGACGGGGGAATTTCACGGGTTTTGTACGAGTGAAATGTCCAACTAACTATAACTGTCCCTAAAACCTATGGTTTTTTTAGTGAATTTCAAAGGTTTTTTAAATGCTCATTTCTAACTATAACGTGTCTGAAACCTATGGTTTTTTCAGTGAATTTCAAAGGTTTTTTAAATGCTAATTTCTAACCATAACGTGCCTGAAACCTATGGTTTTTTCAGTGAATTTCAAAGGTTTTTTAAATGCTAATTTCTAACCATAACGTGCCTGAAACCTATGGTTTTTTCAGTGAATTTCAAAGGTTTTTCAAATGCTAGTTTGTAACTATGCCTACAGAAGTAGGACATGTGAAGAAAGAAGAAAAAACGCACAGAAAGAAGCAAAAGAAATGTCGAAAGAAACAGAAGTCCACAAAGACAAAGAAAAATCCAGGAAGAAGCAAGACATGTGCAGAAAGAACCAACAGAGGAACAGAAAGAGGCCTTGTTGCAAAATCATCCTGTGCCCACAACTTTTCCAGACGTGTACTGGTGGTAACTGACTCTGACTAACCAGGCCTAGAGCCAGTGCTATGGTAAAAGACACTTAGAATACAGTTAAAACACCTACATACACTAGGGAACACTATGCGTTGGGGTACCCCTGTGATTAGCATGACCTCCTCTGTAAGTCCCTAGTACATAATAGGGCAGGGGGATTAAAACTACCTCTTAAAACGCGCTACAAGGCGCGTTTGCACAGTGGTGAAGGGAGGGGGGGCCTAAGGTGACATGTGTGCAAACGCGCCCCGTGGTGCGTTTTAAGTTGCGGGATTAAGTCCCCTTGAATCCTGAGGGTCCCTGGGGCCAAACTAGCCCCCCAGGTACCTACAGTTAGGACCACAGAGCTGAGTTGCAGAGAGGCGTTCCGAGGCCACGCACCTTTTTTCACCTCTCTGCAACGCAACTCTGTTGTGCTTACTGGAGGTACCTGGTGGGCTAGTTGGCCCCCAGGGTCCCTCAGGATTCAAGGGGAATTAATTCCCCAACTTAAAACGCACCACAGGGTGTGTTTGCGCACATGTCACCTGAGGCCCCGCCCCCTCCCTTCACCACTGTGCAAACGCGCCCCGTGGCGCGTTTTAAGTTGGGGGATTAGGTCACCTTGAATCCTGAGGGTCCCTGGGGCCCAAATAGCCCACCAGGTACTTCCAGTAAGCACAACAGGCCTGCGTTGCAGAGAGGTGGTCCGAGGCCACGCCCCTTTTTACACCTCTCTGCAACGCAGCTCTGTGGCGCTTACTGGAGGTACCTGGTGGGCTAGTTGGACCCCAGGGACCCTCAGGATTCAAGGGGACTTAATACCCAAACTTAAAACACGCCACATGGCGTGTTTGCACAAATGTCACCTCAGGCCGCGCCCCCTCCCTTCACCACTGTGCAAACGCGCCCCGTGGCGCGTTTTAAGTTACAGGATTAGGTCACCTTGAATCCTGAGGGTCCCTGGGGCCCAACTAGCCCACCAGATACTTCCAGTAAGCGCCACAGCCCTGCGTTGCAGAGAGGTGGTCCAGGGCCACGCCCGTTTTTACACCTCTCTGCAACGCAGCACTGTGGCGCTTACTGGAGGTACCTGCTGGGCTAGTTGGACCCCAGGGACCCTCAGGATTCAAGGGGACTTAATCCCCCAACTTAAAACACGCCACAGGGCATGTTTGCACACATGTCACCTCAGGCCCCGTCCCCTCCCTTCACCACTGTGCAAACGTGCCCTGTGGCGCGTTTTAAGTCGGGGGATTAACTCCCCTTGAATCCTGAGGGTCCCTGGGGTACAACTAGCCCACCAGCTACCTCCATTAAGCGCCACAGAGCTGCTTCGCAGAGAGGTGTAAAAAGGGGCGTGGCCTCAGAACACCTCTCTGCAACGCAGCCCCCTGGCGCATACTGGAGGTTCCTGGTGGGTTAGTTGGACCCCAGGGACCCCCAGTATTCAAGGGGAATTCGTTCCCCCTCTGCAAACGCGCCAGGGGGCGTGTTTGCAGAGTGCTGCCAAGGAGGGGGCGTGGCCTCCGGCGCGATGCCGGAATTTTTTTTTTTATTAAAGGGGGTTGTGTGGCCCCCTTCTTTTTAATTATTTTGGGCCCTGGGGACCCCATCCCCCAGGGCCTGACCCCCTTTTATTTTTTATTTTTTAAAAGGAACGGGAAGGGGACCGCGTGGGCCCCCCTCCTGTGGCCAATTTTGGCCCGGGGACCCCATCTCCGGGTCATTGCCACCTTTTTAAAAAAAAAAATGTTCATGGAGGGGGGCTGCGTTGCCCCCCTCCTCAGGCCGCCTTAGGCCCCGGGGACCCCATCCCCCGGAACCGGCCTTTTAAAAATTTTTTTTTGTTTTTCCTTAATTTGGGGAGGGGGGCCACGTGGCCCCCCTCCCGGGCCACTACTTGCCCCGGGGACCCCATCCCCCGGGGCTGGCCCTATCCTTTGGGGACCGTGGGGGGACCCCAACTCCCCCACCGTCCCGCCGGCTCCCCGCGTCCCTCGGGAGCCGGCATTGCTTTTCCACATGGGGAGCTGCTAACATGCAGCTCCCCTTGTGGAAAAGCAATTTGCTTTGAATTTTGGAAGAGAGAGCAGGTTTCCTGCTCTCTCTCCCAAAATTCAAAGCAAGTTTGCAATGACAGGACGGGAGCCGCGAGGCTCCCGCCCTGCCATAGCAAACTACAGTGTCCCGGGGGTAGGCACCCCGGAACACTGCAGGAGCCGGCCCTGGGGGGTGGCGGTCCCCAGGGCCATCCCAGGCTCCAGGAGGGGAGCCGCGCGGCCCCCCTCCCAACATCTACAAAGCCCCGGGGAGGTGGTGGTCCCCGGGGCTTCGGGGGTCCGAAACGGACCGCCACATTTTTTTTATTAGTGCCCCGGGGAGGTGGCGGTCCCCGGGGCGTGTGGGGGGGCTGGAGCCCCCCCACATAGGTAATTATTATTTTTTTAAAAGAAGCTCCAGGGGGTGGCGGTCCCCGGGGCTGCGGGAGGGCCGAGAGCCCTCCCGCACCTATTTTTTTTTAAAGCTCCGGGGGGTGGCGGTCCCCGGGGTTTGGGGGGGCCTTAGAGGCCCCCCATATAATTATTAATAAACGCACGCATGCCCCCGGGACTTGGCCCACCCGGGGGCCAATTAACCACGAAGCGCGGGAGCCCGCGCTTCGTTGTTTTTTTTTTATCGGCAGGATCCGCGCACCCAGCGCGTTTTTTGCCGCTTTTTTTTAAAAAAAAAAAGAATTTTTTTTTTGGGCCCTGGGGGTCCTTGTAGGACCCTCTGAGCAGGCCTAGGGGGTCAGGGTGTTTCTACCCTGCCCCCTTTTTGCGTTTTGCGCCCTTGTTTTACTGCTTTCTTGTTCCTCGGTTCTACCGAGGAACAAGATGGCTGCCAACACTTCCTGATTTGGAGTGTTGACAGCCAATTAGCATACAGCTCGTGATCGGGAGGGTGCGCGGACCCTACGCGGCCATAGATATATATGTGATTTTACTTTTGATTTTCTCAGGAACTACTGAACGGATTTACACCATTTAAGCAAAAGGCACGACTCTGAACCAAGGGCTACCTTTTTGCCAAATTTGGTGTAATTCCGTTCAGCAGTTCGGGCTGTAGCTGCGACTAAAGGTTCCTATGGAAAGTTGCAAGGGGAAAACACGTTTTGGGACCCCCCTTTTTTCTCGGCCCCCACTCGACGAATCACCCCGAGACTTTCAGGATTGGAGTGGACCGGAGCGCCCCACTAGTTTTGAAAATTTCGCGAAGATTCGTCAACCGGCGCCAACATTATTTCAAATAGAATGTTGCGGATTTCCTATGGAAAATAGGGCCTAACTATAACTATCTACTGGCGACCGCCAGTAGAAAATATATATATATATATATATATATATATATATCCATCCATCCATCCATCCATCCATCCCCCAAAGGTGACCTTCCCTTTGCGGTCAGAGATCGAGGCGCACACTGGAGAAATGAATAATAAATTTTATTTAGCCACACGAATTCTCTCGGACAGACGCGTTTCGGCTGCACGCCTTCCTCAATGTCACTCGATTTTAGAAAACAGCGCCATATTTAAAATGAAATCAACATAAAAAGAGGACAGCACAGTTCATTACATTCATCAAAATAGAATGGAAAAACGGTAGGCAATGCATTTGGCCTATGCCAATTCGGCGGCCATTTTAGAAGGTTCAATTTAATTCATTCTCCTTCTATTACTACTATTTGACGCCACTGTTATTGCAAATTCATCTAACAGTTACGTATTTTAAATCAGTGCAATACAATCCTATTAACCATATGATACTTGTCATTTGCATCTCTTATTTCTGCAATTCTTCAATTATGCCCTGAATGGGCTTACGACAAGGACATTATTCTGCCAAGAATGGGCATTCCCTCTAAGTATTTAATTAATCTATTCATTATTCCCCCGAATTTTTACTGATTATGTCAAATATTTATATGCCTACCTATATCTCTCAAGCTCATTCCTTTAGCACGAACCAAAAGCAAACTAGGACTTTTTCTCATCTGGGGAAGATCACCTCCCAATTAATTTACTTCCAGTGTTCCTTAACTTTATTTAATCAATGTGAACCCAAAGCTCCTCTTCATTATTCAGGCCACGTGGGGTCTTAGTCTGCAGCTCAACAATATAGCGAGATTCCAACTTCCTCAGCTTTCTAGTTCTATCTCCTCCCCTCTCTCCCTTGGGGACCTGATCCAGGCAGAAAAACTTCAACAGATTGACATTAGAGTTGTGTTTTTCTTCAAAATGGCGCGCTACCGGGTACGTCGCATCATGGTTCCTTATTGCGCGCATGTGCTCTAAAATCCTTTTCTTAGTTGGGTGGATCGTGCTTCCAACGTAATTCTTATCACACGGACACATTAAACAATACACCGTGTAATCAGAATTACAATTCATAAGTTTTCCAATCTTACGCTTTGTTATTCTTCCCGGTACTCTGAATTCTTTTACTTTTTGACTATTTTTGCATGCTTTGCATTTCATGCAGGGATAGAATCCTGTTACCTGGTCCTTCTTTTTAGGTCCCTTAGTGAAGTGACTTCTAACTAGCTGATCTTTTAGTGCCGGGCCCCTTCTATATGTAATCAGGGGACTGTGTGGAATTATAGGTCCAATAATGTTGTCAGCTTTTAAAATCCTCCAATTTTTTCTAAAAATCTGAAATATTTCAGTGGAACCGGTCGTATATTCTGTTATCATTCTGACCGGTCCTTTAGATTCTGATGTAGAGCCTTGCCCCCCCAGTTTCAAGTAGGAGATCTTTTCTTTCTACTTTTTTTATTTTCCTTGTAGCATTCACCAGGGTCTCCTTTTTATATCCTCGATTTTCAAACCTGTATAGTGCATATTTGCTTTCTTTTAGAAAATCCTCATCTAATGAGCAATTACGTTTTAACCTCACTAGTTCTCCATAGGGAACCCCACTTATAACACTTTTTGGATGGAAACTATCTGCGTGCAATGTGCTGTTCCCAGCTGTGGGTTTTCTATAAAGAGTAGTTTCAATCTTATTGTCCTTTATATACACCATTAGGTCCAAATATGGCACATTTGTTCTGCTCATACATTCTGTGAATTTCAGATTAAAATTGTTGTTATTTAATGCTGTCACATATTCCATTGCCTCTTCTAGTGATCCTCTCCATATAATGAAGAGGTCATCTATATAACGTGACCATAGAACGACTTTATCAAGACATGCTTCATTGTCTCCGGCCCAGGCCACGTGCTTCTCCCACCAGCCTACGAATAAATTCGCATAGCTGGGGGCTATACATATACTCCAAAGTATCAATAAAAACTGAGCAGTAATGTGTAGCTTGTGCTCAGCAGTTTTTATTGATACTTTGGAGTTCACCCCACGCCATAGGTTTATGTGGCCCGGAATTATCGCCACATTGAAAACTAAGATACAGTGAAACCGTTCAGCCGTGAACAAGTCGCATGTACAAACTTACTGAGGCGACGAAACACGTGTTGGCTTGGGAACGCTTTACGTATTGGAAAAAAATTTGAAGACTGATTAAAGAAGGAGAAAACCAACAAAATGCTTTTATTTCTCATATGTGATTAACGATTGCAAACTATCAATTTTAATGACTTACGTGTGCTGGGGTATACTAATTACTGTGTCTTGTTGCTTTGTGGCCTCAAAAGAACCTGGGGAGGCGGGTGGTTCTCCCTAACCCTTCAGCACCGTCACCACTTGGAGCCTTACCTTATAAATAACGAGTGAAACCACCTATTGGCGCCTGTACCCTATCACTTATACCACCGGATCTCTCTTTAGAATCTTTAGAATCAACTGTAACCGCTGCCTGTGTATTGTTATTACTGGCAGGTGTTGGTACAGAAGGTTTTTTCATGTCTTTGATCTTGGCTAAACCAAGGCAAGACGTTTGTTGTACAGTGTCATTCAAAAACATTATTTGCTGAGGGATGATACAGGCTCTAAACAAAGCTTCTATCCCCTGTACTTGCCAATTTTTAGTACCCCAGACAGATTTTGTGTCTATTGTGTCTTTCCACAAGTCGAAACCATGTCTAGACAGTTGGGCAATAAATGCTGCAGAGTAAATCTGTTTTGTATTAGTTAACATAATTTTCAGTCCTGTTTTGTTTACATTTTTATAGTAAAATGTTTCTGGATCAGATGTATTGTATCCTGAAAAATATGGAAACTTTTTAGCAAACGTTTTTGAACTACCTTTTGGTGGTGTAGGACAATGCTCCCATTGGTTAAACATAAACACATTTCTTGGTGTTGCAGATTTATGCAAAAAATGATGACCATAGTGGTTATTATTATTATTATTATTATAGCAATACAGCTGTTCATAGTCTGATGAACCCTCTAAATATTCATTATTAGAAAATGCAGCAGTCTTTTCTAGGTCAAACATCATATCATTCACAGTTTCAAAGTCCCAATCATCAGAATAGGTACTGGATGAAACAAAATCACTTCGTGAAATCTTAAATAAATGTGGAATGTTCAAAAGTTCCGTAGGGCCGAAGATATCGAAATCTACTTTGTCCCACACTATACCATCCTGTATAGGAACGGCTGTGATGTTCACTGCTGACAAGTTTCTTGCTTCACGATGGGATGATTTTTGAGGGTTCAAAAGTAAGTTCACATTTTTACTTTCAATGTCCAAATGGATGTATCTGCCATTTACAAGCACGCTGATAGTCATAACCAAAGCTAGCCAAAGCAGAAAGAAGAATATTCCAGAAATAATCCATAGTTCAATCCATGGTGAAACCAGATAAGTCTTTTTCAGAAAATGAAAAAAGTCTTGTACTTGTTGTTTAAAAGTTTTTGATGCTGGCGACGTTTCAGGCTCACTTGGATCCTCAGAAAACGTATCAAAGTTAATGAAATAGCCAGAAGCAGTTCTGTCAATTGTTGGAATTGCATCAGGATTTGTAGAAATCGCTGGAACCAGTTGATCACTTGTTACATTAGTGCAGACAGGTGTATTTGGACGAACTGTTACTTGAGTTTCAAGAGGGATGAGTTCCAAAGCATTGTTGCTTAGTCCTACATCTGTTACTGCTGAATTTTCGACGGTTATCAGTCTTTCAGTCTGAACCTCTTGGATAGTAGCGAGAGGACTGCGTCTGCTACTAGGTCGGAGTCCACGAGGCCTACTATTTAGTATTGGCCACATACTGTGGTTTGATGAGGTCAATGGACACAAATCTTTTCTCCTTTTTTCCAGCAAGGGGCGGCAGAAGTACTGTTCTTGTTCCTTAAATGGCTAGGACAGGTACTGGTTGTCTGTAAGAAGGTCCAAATTCCTTCTTGTCCGCAATCTTCTCTCTGACTAGATCCCCAACCTTTGGAATCCAGACAGGCCTTGCTGGGACTGCCGGTTTTTCCCTAGTGGTGGTTGGCTTCAGGAATACGTTGCTTTGTTCATTTAGATCCTGTAAAACAGCCATACGATCTTTGATATCAAAGGGTTTATTTTCCACCACTGTGCCTTTACATTCGAGATCAGGAACCCACATTCTTGTCCCAAATAGGACCTCATATGGAGTGACCCCCCCTAGAGAACTTCTTGGCAAATTATTTAATGAGCGTTGGACCCCATAAAGATGTTTGACCCACCCATCACCCGAACCTAATACCCTAGCTGTTATAGACTGCTTTATGTCCCGGTTTTTCCTTTCCACAACAGAATTTCCCTCAGGATGAAATGGAGAGGAGTACCGCAATGCAACGCTCAGACTGGCCATGGCTTGTTTGTAAGCCCGAGAGCTAAACGCAGGGCCCTGGTCAGAATGTAGCGTGCCTATTGCGTATGTGCCGATAAAGACTTGCAAATCTTTTATAACAGTTCGAGCGTCAGCCGAGCGCTGAGGCCATATCCATAGGAACCTAGAGCATGAATCCACTGCGACCATTATATATTTATAGTTACCGTCCCTTTGCAAGGGACCGCAGTGGTCCAGGTAAACACAAGCTAATGGTTTGTCTGAAATTAATAGGGGTGTCTGCGCAGGACGTTTCACTGTGGAGACTTTCATCTGTTGGCATATTTCACATTCCAAAACATAATTTTTGGTCTGTTTCCTAATGCCAGGCCACCAATATCTTTGTTTCAGTAAAGATACTGTTGCAGAAATACCTGCATGGGCAGAGGCTATCCCTTCATGTGCTGCTAGGATTAGTCCTAATCTACGTTCCTTGTTTGGAAATACCCTATCCCCCACTCCAGGGATTCGAGCAAAAGGAACGTTATTCGCATCAATTACATAAGAGTACTTGAGTGGAAACTTTTTTGGTAACGCTGCACCACTGCCTTTGCTCGTAGCATTGACAGCCAACAATATCTCACTGTCTATTCTCGTTTTTGAACGAGTGATCGCAGCTACGGAAGCCGTCTGAACAGCCCTCTTTGCGGCTTCATCAGCCAATGAATTCCCTGCAACGTGAACGCCATCACGTTGATGACTCAGCGTGTGTATCACGTGAGCTTTTGGTAGTTCGTTTTTTAACTGAACTGCTTGTTTCCAAAGCGTTTTATGCTTTATTGTGCCACCTTTTGCATCTTTGAACCCATTTTCAAGGCAATTTTGTATATATTCATTATACGACTGCACACAGTAGAAAGATTCGCACACTATTAGTGTGGGGAATTCGCGATCTGTACTTTCAAGTGCCAGTTTGAATGCTTGTAGTTCAGCTCGCTGAGCTGTGCAATCTCCTAGAGATTGAGTTTTAGTGACCATTGGTCTGAAGTTACCATCGCGCATGCGACCTTTAACGATTGCGCACGCTGCACTGTAAGCTTGCTTACTCCCTGTAGCGGGTTGTGCGGATCCGTCAGTGTAAATTATGAATTTGTACTGATCGAGAGACAGAATTTCAGTGGGCAGAGGACATTCATGTTCATATTGCAGGAACGCTTGTGTTTTTAAATCAGGATCAAAAACATATTCAACATCTGTTGCAGCAAGAGAATTAACCCATTGTATCCATCTAGGATGTAATGCTTTTGCATTTGGAATGCTCGCTTTTGTGACCGCCTCTAAGGCCGGTACTGGAGTTACGACAATAATGCGTTTTCCTTGGGCTAGAGCTCTTTCTTTTGCTACAGCGGTTTGAACTGCTGTCAGTATTTTTTCAGTTGAAGTGAAGCGCATTTCTGCTTGTGTATACAAATGTGATTTGTATGCTATTGTTACTTTTTCACCCTCATTAAATGTTAAGTAGGTGAATCCGCATTGACCCGAAATTATTCGGATCACTAAGTTGCGTTGACTTACGCGTGTTTGTAAGTGATTTGTTGCTAACATGTTAGCTTGGAGTGAATGCAAGATTTCTGTGTGTTCCTGTGTCCAATTTTTGATTGAAAAATCAGGTTTGATTAATGCATAGAGAGGTTTAACCCTTTCTGCGTAATTTAGAATGTAAGTTCTTCCAAAATTTAGGAAACCCAGGATGGATTGTAAATCTTTCAGCGTTTTTGGAGGTTGGAGCAGCGCACACCTTTCTAAAAAGTTGGCTGCCAGGCTCTTTCCTTCACTTGAAAGCTCATATCCTAGAAAAAGGACATTGAGATGGGCAATTCTGGATTTTTTAAAGTTGAACTTATAGCCCTCAGAGGCGAAGCCCAATATAATGGTGTTCACCCTGTTCAAGTGCCTATCCAGGTCATCGTCTGTCAGATAGATGTCATTGACATATGACAATGCCTCATTATCATAAATTTGTAGTAACTCTGTTACCCTCGCTGAGAATAACCCCGGGCTGTTCTTGAACCTTTGTGGGAGTCGACAAAATTGACGCTGGGTCCCCATTATTGAGAAAGCTGTTAAGTACCTGCTTTCAGGTGCTATATTTTGACAAAAAAAAACATTTGAGATATCCAATGTGGTTTTATATTTTTTACCCACAATGTTATTCATTAATGCTGTACTATGTGCATTTTGCACTGCAAATGTTTTTGAACAAGTGTTTAAGTGTCTGTAATCCAAAACTAGATGATATGTATTGTCTGGTTTGGAGACAGGAAACAAAGGATTGTTCATTGAAGAGGTGCATGTTTCAATCACCCCTTGGTAGTCAAGGTGATCTAAGATCTCCCTGACCTGTTTTTTAGCTTCTTGCTTTATTGGGTACTGCCTTTGTGCAGTAGGTTCATTTTTTAAATGTATTTTATGGTGATGTGAGTCCTCATCCCATCCTACATGATTCTTGTATAATGCTGGGGCCTGGGCAACTGCCCAGTTCCTGGCATAAATATATTTTAAGTGAATTGGAATATGGTTGGAGAAGGCAGGCATAATGATGTCCTCACCATATGGGGACTCCCTGACAAATTGTGGTGGCCAGTCTTTTTCTGCTAGAAGTATGTCATAACCCCTTGAAAGTTTCTCCCAAAAGGGTGTTTTCACCTTTCTTGGTATGTCTCCCTCCATTCGGAGTGTTATTTCATATAACTTTTGTG
Source organism: Calotriton arnoldi (assembly GCA_963921515.1). NCBI lineage: Eukaryota > Metazoa > Chordata > Amphibia > Caudata > Salamandridae > Calotriton > Calotriton arnoldi. The sequence continues at coordinate 349,081 of CAWUFW010001266.1, read as the reverse complement.
GAGTACTAACCCTGGTGTCTACAGTCTCAACTGTGATGTACTCATTCAAGTCCACTATCTCCAGAAGTTCCTTCAGGTTCTGGCGAGCTATTGTGACTTCTGCCGCACTGTCCAGCATTGCCTGAGCCCATTCTCCGTTCTTGAGTTGTGTTCTCAGTATCCTTGGCATGTCTGATCGTCAGACCTGCTACCTTCTTTTTTGAGAATTGAGGTTTTGATTTATTTTTCTGAACGTGTTTGTCGTCTTTCGATTTCACGCGTTCTTCTTTATGTTCTAACCGTCCTCTTCTTTCCGATGTCTGTGACGATATCTGAAAGGTACGAGAGGAACGTGTATCAGTATCTTGATACCTGTCAGGCTTTCTTAAATTATCCCTATTCCTGAGGTTATACCTCCTTTCAGAGGGCTCCTTTTGAGGAGACCTACCTCGGGATTGAGAACGTTTCTCGTTTGAATTTTGTTTATTAGTTTCCCACTTCTTTTTAGAAGATGTAGGTGTTTGTTTAATAGAGTCCTTCTCAGGACTTTCAGATAGTTTTGGTTTTAATGGTCTTCCACCTAAACTATCTCTGCCTAATTCTGCATAAGATTGTTCTATTATTCTGGGTAGTTCTGTTTGATGTTCTGTAACATCGAATTCCCTTAATCGTTGGCGGATCGCCACTGCTGCTGCCTCCCCTTTAATATTAGATAATATTATTGTTGAGACCTGGTTGAAGTTTTTCAGTAATTTCATACCTAAATTCAGAGCAGGCTCTGCCCCGTATTCGTTTTGAATTTGTTTCAGGACATCTGGTATTACTGCAATTGACGGAACACCATGTGTTTTAGTATAGATGGCAGCAAAGACTGAGCCCCAAGTGGTGCAGTCTTCCAGTTGTGGTGTGATCCCCATTGGTAAACAGATTGTTAGGATTCTGTGTTTCTCATAAGGGCTAGTATTAGGAAATACTGCTTCGATTTGAGTAATTTTTTGAGCTATCCAGAATGGAATTTGCTCACGTTTTGTGGGCATTTTATCCATGACTGCATATAAAGTCTGTGGTGTAATTTTTAGTGTATTCCCCTGTTGAGGGGTTTGATTTGGAATGGTCAATGGTGGTTGGACTGTGAAAGTCCGCATGACATATTGGACTAATTGTCTGTAAATTTTTATTAACTCTGTAAGTTGAGTAAGTAATTCCTCGTCTGACATTTCTTCAATGTCAGGATGAGGTGTGTAGCCGGCTAGAATCGGCCATGTTGCTCCTGGTCTACCTAGTGGACCGAGCCTGGTAATATTTTTGTGATGTTTTAGGGCACCTTTAAACCAGAGCTGATGCTCCTGGTATGTTAGTGGAATTTCAATATCCTCGAAAGGAATATATTCCTCTGGTGGTTCATCTTCTTTGCAGAATTGAAACAGTTTTGTTACTGGATTTGATTCAGGGAATACTATCCATGAATAGAATACCTCTCTCTGAAAAGATTTGTGTGCCTCTATCACGAAAACTGCTCTACCGCCTCTTGGTGGTAGGCTGTGTTTTATAAGTTTTAGAGTGATGGCTCTTCTTAAGTTTGGATGGATGTCTATAACACCCTCCTCAGTTTCATTTAAACCGGTAAAGTTAAAAGCTTCTACGACTGGGTCAGCCGCAGCTACACTGTTCCCGGTGTTATTGTCCCCGTGTTCGGACATTTGTTTTTTGAAAAATGTAGAACAAGTTTCAAGGAAACAAAAGATAAGGTGCACAATATTTTGGAACACTGTATCCTTCTACGTTGAACAAACCAAACAACTAATATATAGGTTTTTTTGTCCTATTTAGTTTTGGCGGATATTTAACCCTACCCACTCCAGACGTCTTATGGAGTATGTGAGTAGGGGTCTCTGGGAAAAGCACGACTGAGTTACTCAGTATATAGCGTTAAATTACTGCCTTACCAAACGTTTGGGCGCCATGTAGTGTAGTTCTTATTTCCCTAATAGGCTCTGTGCATTGGAGTAATATACCCTATAGGCTTGACATAGGACTGAGGTCGGTATGTCCCTATCGAGTATATTAAACTTAATTACTTGTGCCAGCTAGCTCAGAGGCCACTAGAAACTCCTTGAGAACAAGAAGGGAGTAGTTTCTGGCAACCACATAAACATGACCACTTTGTTTCCCTTTAGAATCGGAACACGTCTCAGAATCGTGGAAACAATAGATAACAGTTTCACTCAATCGTGCATGCTTAGTTTCCGCAGAGTTACACAGAAAGGAAAGACGGGCGTTTCAATAAAGGGTTTTATTGAACAGTCTTGTTTCTCGTGTAAGAGATATGTGCTGTTATGATCACAAGACAGTATGCAAGATAAATAATGTACAGTGTAAGCAGTAGAAATAAATAATACTGCGCTAGCATTATCTTTTAGCATATATTCACTCACATAAATAACATGAGCTAAAAATACGAGTACTCATACGATGTGTCTCAAAGATAGTTCTACCCCAATGTACCTAACCTAGTCTAGGTGTAGGGAAAGGTAAGAAGTAGGTGGAGTATTCTCTAGTATGGTATACTAAGAGTAAGTTAAGTCTAGTATGCCAAGAGTCCCTCTAGGTTCTAGTCAGCTCCATACCTTGAGAATGAGAGAGTTGGAAATCTCTTGCCGGATCTGGAACTCTAACACCCCGCGAAGGGAGTCAGAACACTGGAAGCTGGATTCTTCTGCGTGCAAGAATGACAGCGTCTTCTCAGTGCGTCAGGCCGGGATACGGGCTCCTCTGAAGTCGAGGTCTCCTCTAACTTGCTTTGGCAAGGGAAGGTATATTTATACCTGATAGGTGCCTTGGAATGTTAGCATTGAAGTGAAGTTGGACAGAGGAAGACGACAGGAATGAACCCCTAAGGTATAACGGTTCATACATAATAGATGAGTTCTTAGAGAAATCAATAATCCTGTGCTAGGGGAACTCCAGGGAGCTTAAGGGTCTGGTTTCTAAGAACTCGTTGTGACGTTAGGGTGGACGGATGTCGGTGACCATGCCTGTATTTGGAGTGCACGGCTAATGCCTAAATAAGGACTGGGATTCTATGCCTATATAAGGGCAATGCGAATTGTACCTATATAAGGACAAGTTTAAGGAAAACCTATATACGGACACCTAAAGCGGAATACAACAGTGGTCCAAAAGGATCCGTGGCGTTTCTTCAGGACCAGAAAAATGAGGGGTAGACTCTATATAGAATATGAAAGGGTGTGGAAGTACTATCATATATAGCCTGCAATAGTGGTTCAGCATATGGTCATAAGAGTACCTGGGATATGCTTGCCCTATCATGTCTCACACTCCAACCCCCAATAGCCAGCCTACGTGCACCTTAGGTCGAGACAGAGGACTGTGTATAAAGTGCGGTTAACAGTCTCGTCCGCAGAATCTCGCGTCAGACCTACCCCTCTCCCTGCCTTCCTGGAAGGATCTTTGAGTGGTCATGTGTGGTGCTTGACTTACTACAAGGCTGGGCTGGAGTACATTTACTACTGTTTCATCACCTCAAGGGCTGTAGTAACTTTATAAGTGCCGTTTGTGAATAAAGATGGGTTACTCTTTTTTGGTTGGGTATTTGGAGTTGTCTGCCCATCTCTAAGCCTCTCCTTACTTTTCCTTAAACCTCTCGTATTTTGTAGTAGACATTCCCCATTTTCTGGCCACCCTGCCTGATCTCTCCAACATTTACTAGTAAGTAGTCAACTTACATGTGCTGATTAACATGGAGAGGGTTTCTACGTTACATATCTTGTTTCGTGCCATTTGACACCACACTATCTGACAAAGAGTTAAATATGAGGCTGCAAACAGGGACACAGAAAATCAATCAATCATGCAGAGATTTGTAAAGTGCGGCAAATCACCCTTGAGGGTCTCAAGGCGCTGGTGTTGCTGCTAGCTTCGTGGTGATCCGTTCATTGGAACAACCAGGTCTTGAATGAACAGGAGGAGGCTGGGTCCCCAGGAGTGACCGGTAAGAGGCTGGGACCCCAGGAGTGAACGGTAGCGGCTGGGACCCCAGGAGTGAACGGTAGCGGCTGGTACCCCAGGAGTGAACGGGAAGAGGCTGGGGCCCCAGGAGTGAACGGGACGAGGCTTGGGTCCCAGGAGTGAACGGGACGAGGCTGGGGCCCCAGGAGTGAAGAGGAAGAGACTGGGACCCCAGGAGTGAAGAGGAAGAGACTGGGACCCCAGGAGTGAACGGGAAGAGGCTGAGGCCCCAGGAGTGAACGAGACAAAGCTGGGACCCCAGGAGTGAAGAGGAAGAGACTGGGACCCTAGGAGTGAACGGTAGCGGCTGGTACCCCAGGAGTGAACAGGAAGAGACTGAGGCCCCAGGAGTGAACGGGACGAGGCTTGGGCCCCATGAGTGAAGAGGAAGAGACTAGGACCCCAGGAGTGAAGGGTAAGAGGCTGGGACCCCAGAAGAGAAAAGGAATAGGATGAGAGTAAACGTGAAGAGGTTGGGGCCCCAGGAGTGAATAGGAGTACCCTGGGGCCCCTGGAGTGAACGGGAAGAGGCAGGGGCACCAGGAGTGAACAGGAAGAGACTGGGACCCCAGGAGTGAACGGTAAGAGGCTGGGACCCCAGAAGAGAAAAGGAAGAGGATGGGGCCCCAGGAGTGAACGTGAAGAGGTTCGGGCCCCAGGAGTGAATGGGAGTATGCTGAGGCCCCAGGAGTGAACGGGACGAGGCTGGGGCCCCAGGAGTGAAGAGGAAGAGATTGGCACCCCTGGAGTGAGCGGTAGCGGCTGGTACCCCAGGAGTGAACAGGAAGAGACTGAGGCCCCAGGAGTGAACGGGACAAGACTGGGGCCCCAGGAGTGAAGAGGAAGAGACTGAGACCCCAGGAGTGAACGGTAAGAGCCTGGAACCCCAGAAGAGAAAAGGAAGAGGATGGGGCCTCAGGAGTGAACGTGAAGAGGTTGGGGCCCCAGGAGTGAATGGGAGTACGCTGGGGCCCCAGGAGTGAACGGGAAGAGGCAGGGGCTCCAGGAGTGAACAGGAAGAGCCTGGGCCCCCAGGAGTGAGCGGGAAGAGGCTGAGACCCCATCATTGAACAGGAGGAGGCTGGGGCCACAGGAGTGAAGAGGAAGAGACTGGGACCCCAGGAGTGAACAGGAGGAGGCTGGGGCCCCAGGAGTGAACAGGAAGAATCTGGGGCCCCTGGAGTGAACAGGAGTTGGCTGGGTCCCCAGGAGTGAACGGGAAGAGGCAGGGGCACCAGGAGTGAACGGGAAAAGGCTGAGACCCCAGGAGTGAGTGGGAAGAGGCTGGGACCCCAGGAGTGAACGGGAGGAGGCTGGGGCCCCAGGAGTGAACAGGAAGAATCTGGGGCCCCAGGAGTGAACAGGAGTAGGCTGGGTCCCCAGGAGTGAATGGGAAGAGGCAGGGGCACCAGGAGTGTGCGGGAAGAGGCTGAGACCCCAGGAGTGAGTGGGAAGAGGCTGAGACCCCAGGAGTGAACAGGAGGATGCTGTGGCAACAGGAGCGAACGGGAGGAGTCTGGGGCTCCAGGAGTGAACAGGAAGAGGCTGGGCCCCCAGGAGTGAGCGGGAAGAGGCTGAGACCCCAGGAGTGAACAGGAGGAGGCTGGGGCCCAAGGAGTCAACGGAAGGAGGCTGGGGCCCCGGGAGTGAAGAGGAAGAGACTGGGAACCCAGGAGTGAACGGGAAAAGGCTGGGGCCCCAGGAGTGAGCGGGAAGAAGCTGGGGCCCCAGGAGTGAACGGGAGTAGGCTGGGTCCCCAGGAGTGAATGGGAAGAGGCAGGGGCACCAGGAGTGATTGGGAAGAGGCAGGGGCACCAGGAGTGAACGGGAGGAGGCTGGGTCAACAGGAGCGAACAAGAGGAGGCTGGGGCCCCAGGAGTGAGCGGGAAGAGGCTGAGTCCCCAGGAGTGAACGGGAGGAGGCTGGGGCCCCAGCAGTGAACAGGAGGATGCTGGGTCAACAGGAGCGAACGGGAGGAGGCTGGGGCCCCAGGAGTGAGCGGGAAGAGGCTGAGACCCCAGGAGTGAACGGGAGGAGGCTGGTGCCCCAGGAGCGAACGGGAGGATGCTGGGTCAACAGGAGCGAACGGGAGGAGGCTGGAGCCTCAGGAGTGAGCGGGAAGAGGCTGAGACCCCAGGAGTGAACGGGAGGAGGCTGGGGCCCCAGGAGTGAACGGAAGGAGGCTGGTGCCCCAGGAGTGAGCGGGAGTAGGCTGGGGCCCCATGAGTGAATGGGAAGAGGCAAGGGCACCAGGAGTGAACGAGAAGAGGTATCCTATAAATAGGACTATAAACGTACAATTCTAAGGGACTTTTTATTGCTATGCCCAATTTTGTTGCTTGTTTTTTAGATTTAATTAATTTTAGTCTTCTTGGTGATAATCATAAATGTTTACATTTGTTAGTTCTACAGTATTCCGTTCAGAATGATGTCACTCAGGAGTTACCCTTAGACCCCAGTACTAAGGACTGGTGAACACAGCAGAGACCGCCATTGGTCTCTGTACAAAAGATATATCAAGCCCTATCCATGAGTGCACACGTGTCCGTACACACATTGTGCGGCACTGTCGCATTACTTTCCACATATACCTGGAATATCCAGAACGAAGCAGTGCCTCGTTAGATGTCACACACACACCATACATACTCAGGACGGGACACTGCCTCATTAGCAGGGCCACTGGAATTATGCAGCAGTAGAGGCCCACATTATGCGGCAGGGTTGCCTACATTATTCAACAAGAAAAGGCAAATTGTGTGGAGTAATGTGGCATATTGACTGGGCATTGGTTGCACCTCAGTTTAACACCCAAACATAGGAATAAGCAGCAGCAAGGTGACCACTCATCCTTTGCAAAGAACCTTCCACTGCGCGGCAACAAGTGTTGCTGCGTTTTTAGTAACTTGAACCGTTTTAGCTAGCAACAATTGTTTTTTATTAAAAAACTGCAGGTTATGCAGCAGATGATGGATTATGGGAAAAATGCGGCAGATACATAATTATGCGATAAATTCTGTGGCCGCACAATCACATCATTCCAGTGTCCCTGATTATTTGAGACTACTCATGTCCTGTATACCCATCTGCAGCTCTAGGGTACACCACATTATTCCACTCTCCTTTATATATATATATTGTATTTGCATTCATAAAGCGCTTACTACCTGACGCAGAGTTGAAGCGCTTTACACCAGGCAGCTCACTGCTCCAGAACCCAAGTATTGATGTTGCACTGTAGCACTGCCACATTAGAGGCCACATGCGTCCTGTACACACAGCACTGCCACATTAGAGACCACATGTCCTGTACACACAGCACTGCCACATTAGAGACCACAAGCGTACTGTACACACAGCACTGCCACATTAGAGGCCACATGCGTCCTGTACACACAGCACTGGCACATTAGAGGCCACATGCGTCCTGTACACACAGCACTGCCACATTAGAGACCACATGTCCTGTACACACAGCACTGCCACATTAGAGACCACATGTCCTGTACACACAGCACTGCCACATTAGTGACCCTCACTCATTCTGTATACACAGCACTGCCACATTATAGACCCCACACGTCATGTACACACAGCACTGCCACATTAGAGGCCACATGCATCTTGTACACACAGCACTGCCACATTGGAGACCACATGCGTCTTGTTCATACAGCACTGCCACATTAGAGCCCACAAGAGTCATGTACACACAGCACTGCCACATTAGAGGCCACATGTGTCTTGTACATACAGCACTGCCACATTAGAGCCCACAAGAGTCATGTACACACAGCACTGCCACATTAGAGACCACACATGTTCTTTACTACAGCACTGCCACATGAGAGACCACATGCATCCTGTGCATACAGCACTGTCACATTAGAGGCCACGCACGTCCTGTACACACAGTGCTGCCATATTAGAGACCACACATGTTCTTTGCCACAGCACTGCCACATGAGAGACCACACATGTCCTGTACATACAGCACTGTCACATTAGAGGCCACATGCGTCCTGTACACACAGCAGTGCCACTTCAGAGGCCGTACGTGTCCTGTACACACAGCACTGGCACATTAGAGACCACACATGTTCTTTACACACAGCACTGCCACATTAGATACACTACATGTCCTATTCACATAGCACTGCCACAAAAGACACCACCACATGCATCCTTTACACACAGCACTGCCACATTAGAGAACCCATGTCCTGTACACACAACACTGCCACATTAGAGACCCCATGCATCATGTATACACAGCACTGCCACATTGGATGCCACATGCACCCTGCACATTCAGCACTGCCACATTGGGTGCCACACTCATCCTGTACACACAGCACTGCCATATTAGTGACCCCATGAACCCTGTACATACAACACTGCCATATTAGAGGCCACAAGTGTCATGTACGCACAGCACTGCCACATTAGAGGCCACAAGCATCATGTACACACAGCACTGCCACATTAGAGACCCCACGCATCCTGTACACACACCACTGCCACATTAGAGGCCACAAGCATCATGTACACACAGCACTGCCACATTAGAGACCACACGCTTCCTGTATATACAGCACTGCCACATTAGAGACCACACATGTCCTTTACACATGGCACTGCCAGATTAGAGACATTACGTGTCCTATTCATAAAGCACTGCCACAAAAGAGACCTCGCACATCCTGTACACACTGCACTGCTACATTAGAGACTCCACGTATCCTATCGACCCAGAGCCCCAACACTTTACACTGTGTACACGAGTCCTGCATATCCTGTGTACAGGTCCCACCACCACCCAGATCCACACCACTAAAGGCTACAATTGTGTGTGCATGGACCCTATTGCTGCGGGCTGGGGGCGGCGGATGAGCTATGGACTTCACTGCTCTGCCAGCAGTCGTGCATGAATAATTGTGCATCTGTCGTTCATTATAGATTACTTTCATCTTTGTTAAATTAGTATGTGCACCGAGTAATTAGGACCGAATGTCATGTGTAAAAAAAAAAGATCTATGCTGCATGGTTTGCCACATGTATTTGTTAAAAAGTTCTGGAGGGCGACTGCCCTTTCTTTTCAACCCATCACCCTTGGCAACCCGTGATGTTTCCGCCAGGACCAGTCAGCAGGCAGAGAACTACCTGCCGGCCTCCTCCCCCTCCACTGACCCCTGAACCCCTTCACTGACCAATGAACACCCTTCGCTGACTACTGAACCTCCTCCACTGACCACTGGCTGCCATTGACCTCAGCTCTGACCTCTAAACCTCCTCCACTGAATCCCTTCACTGACATCTTACCCCCCTCCACCGACCAATGAACACCTTTCACTGACCACTGAACCCCTCCACTGACCAAGGAACACCCTTCACTGACCACCAAACCCCTCCAGTGACCAATGAACATCCTTCACTGACCACTGAACCCTTCAACTGACCAATGAACACCCTTTACTGACACTGACCACTTGTCCACTGAGCACCCTTCTACTTACCACTGAACCCCCTCCACTGACCACTACCCTGTTCACCTCTCCACTGACCTCTGAACCCCGTCCACTACCCATTGAACCCCTTCACTGACCACTGAACCTCCTCAATTGACCACCGAACACACTTCACTGACCACTGAATACCTTTCACTGACCACTGAATACCCTTCCTTGACCACGGAACACCCTTCCCTGACCACCGAACACCCTTCCCCTGACCACTGAACCCCCTCCACTCACCACCCTACTCCCTTCCTTGACCACTGACTCTGCTGACTTCGTCCACTGACCACAATGGCCCAATGATCACACCTGAACCCGTTAAACTCTTTCACTGACCACAACTTGTCCTTTCTCCTTTCAGCTGGCAAGCTGGCAGCACTGGAAGAATTCAGAGTCCAGAAGGAAGAACTGAGCGCTCAGTTTGCAGCTCTTGAGGAGAAGCTGAAGAAACAAGAGGAAGACCACAAACAGCTCATCTACAACCTGGAGCGGAAGGCGGTGGTGGACAAGGACAGGTAAGAAGAGGGCATGGGCAGGAGGAGCCACAAGAGAACAGTGTGGGATCAGAAGGGGGCAGAGATGGGCCCAACGGCTTCTGTCAGTAGGGGACAGTGAAGGACGTGAAGGAGTTCCTAGGAGGTGATGAGGGAGGACATTGTGGGATCAAAAGGGGATGGTGGGGACATTGTGAGATCCCAAGGGGACAAGGAAGGACATGAAAGCATGGACATGAGGGGGCAAGGGGGCACAGTATGGGATCAGAAGGGACAGGGAAGCTCACAATGCTGAGGGATCTTCAGAGGACAGTGAAGGACATGAATGCAGGGAACTAAATTGCTGTCTTGAATGTGTATGCTAGAGATCATGTGCCGCACCAATCCAAATACAGGTGGACAGACCAGAACTTGCCATGTCCATCAAGAAAGTCTCAGGTTAATGAACTCTTGTCCCACAGCAGTGTTTCGGGTCACAAAAGTCTCAAACACATGGTGCTCAGCCATCTGACAGCAGTTCTGATCTCTTATTTTGAGATGATAATGTGACTGTTTTCCACAAATATATACTATTGATGCTGGCTGTTTGAAACTTTTGTAGTAACCAGAATAAAAGCTTCTATTCTCCCCCATTTTTCATATCTCCCCTTTTCTCCCTTCCAGGTCATTTTCCCCGGTCGCATCTTTTATTTATCCTGACTATTGTTTATCTTTTCTTTATCCTGACTATTCTTTATCTTTCCTTTTTTCTGACTATTCTTCATCTTTCCTTTATCGTGACTATTCTTCATCTTTCCTTTATCCTGACTATTAGTAATCTTTCCTTTATCCTATTAGTAATCTTTCCTTTATCCTGACTATTCTTCATCTTTCCTTTATCCTAACTATTAGTAATCTTTCCTTTATCCTGACTATTCTTCATCTTTTCTTTGTCCTGACTATTCTTCATCTTTTCTTTATCCTGACTATTCTTCATCTTTCCTTTATCCTGACTATTCTTCATCTGTTCTTTATCCTGACTATTAGTAATCTTTCCTTTATCCTGACTATTAGTAATCTTTCCTTTATCCTATTATTAATTTTTCTTTATCCTGGCTATTTTTCATCTTTCCTTTATCCTGACTATTCTTCATCTTTCCTTTATCCTGACTATCTATTCTTCATCTTTCCTTTATCCTGACTATTAGTAATCTTACCTTTATCCTATTATAAATTTTTCCTTTATCCTGACTATTCATCATCTTTCCTTTATCCTGACTATTAGTAATCTTTCCTTTATCCTATTATTAATCTTTCCTTTATCTTGACTATTTTTCATCTTTCCTTTATCCTGACTATTATTAAACTTTCCTTTATCCTGACTATTAGTAATCTTTCCTTTATCCTGACCATTATTAACCTTTCCTTTATCCTGACTATTATTAATCTTTCCTTTTTCCTATTATTACATTTTTCCTTTATCCTGACTATTCTTCATCTTTCCTTTATCCTGACTATTATTAATCTTTCTTTTTTCCTATTATTTAATTTTCCTTTATCCTGACTATTCTTCATCTTTCCTTAATCCTGACTATTCTTCATCTTTCCTTTATCCTGACTATTATTAACCTTTCCTTTATCCTGACTATTAATAATCTTTCCTTTATCCTATTATTAACCTTTCCTTTATCCTGACTATTAGTAATCTTTCCTTTATCCTGACTATTATTAATCTTTCCTTTATCCTGACTATTAGTAATCTTTCCTTTATCCTGACTATTAGTAATCTTTCCTTTATCCTGACTATTAGTAATCTTTCCTTTTTCCTATTATTTAATTTTCCTTTATCCTGACTATTCTTCACATTTCCTTTAGCCTGACTATTAGTAATCTTTCCTTTATCCTATTAGTAATCTTTCCTTTATCCTGACTATTATTAATCTTTTCTTTATCCTGACTATTCTTCATCTTTCCTTTATCCTATTAGTAACCTTTCCTTTATCCTGACTATTCTTCATCTTTCCTTTATCCTGACTATTCTTCATCTTTCCTTTATCCTGACTATTAGTAATCTTTCCTTTATCCTGACTATTCTTCATCTTTTCTTTGTCCTGACTATTCTTCATCTTTTCTTTATCATTACTATTATTTATCTTTTCTTTATCCTGACTATTCTTCATCTTTCTTTTTTTCTGACTATTCTTCAGCTTTCCTTTATCCTGACTATTCTTCATCTTTCCTTTATCCTGACTATTCTTCATCTTTCCTTTATCCTGACTATTAGTAATCTTTCCTTTATCCTATTATTAATTTTTCCTTATCCTGACTATTCTTCATCTTTCCTTTATCCTGACTATTAGTAATCTTTCCTTTATCCTATTATTAATCTTTCCTTTATCCTGACTATTTTTCATCTTTCCTTTATCCTGACTATTCTTCATCTTTCCTTTATCCTGACTATTCTTCATCTTTCCTTTATCCTGACTATTAGTAATCTTACCTTTATCCTATTATAAATTTTTCCTTTATCCTGACTATTCATCATCTTTCCTTTATCCTGACTATTAGTAATCTTTCCTTTATCCTATTATTAATCTTTCCTTTATCCTGACTATTTTTCATCTTTCCTTTATCCTGACTATTCTTCATTTTTCCTTTATCCTGACTATTAGAAATCTTTCCTTTATCCTATTAGTAATCTTTCCTTTATCCTGACTATTATTAACCTTTCCTTTATCCTGACTATTAGTAATCTTTCCTTTATCCTGACTATTCTTCATCTTTCCTTTATCCTGACTATTAGTAATCTTTCCTTTATCCTGACTATTATTAACCTTTCCTTTATCCTGACTATTAGTAATCTTTCCTTTATCCTATTATTAACCTTTCCTTTATCCTGACTATTATTAATCTTTCCTTTATCCTGACTATTATTAATCTTTCCTTTATCCTGACTATTAGTAATCTTTCCTTTATCCTGACTATTATTTATCTTTTCTTTATCCTGACTATTAGTAATCTTTCCTTTATCCTGACTATTAGTAATCTTTCCTTTTTCCTATTATTTAATTTTCCTTTATCCTGACTATTCTTCATCTTTCCTTTATCCTGACTATTCTTCATCTTTCCTTTATCCTATTAGTAATCTTTCCTCTATCCTGACTATTATTAATCTTTTCTTTATCCTGACTATTATTAATCTTTTCTTTATCCTGACTATTTTTCATCTTTCCTTTATCCTGACTATTCTTCATCTTTCCTTTACCCGGACCCCTATTAATCTTTCCTTTATCCTATTAGTAATTTTTCTTTTATCCTGGCTATTCATCATCTTTCCTTTATCCTGACTATTAGTAATCTTTCCTTTATCCTGACTATTAGTAATCTTTCCTTTATCCTGTTATTAATTTTCCCTTATCCTGACTATTCTTCATCTTTCCTTTATCCTGACTATTAGTAATCTTTCCTTTATCCTATTATTCATCTTTCCTTTATCCTGACTATTTTTCATCTTTCCTTTATCCTGACTATTCTTCATCTTTCCCTTTATCCTGACTATTCTTCATCTTTCCTTTATCCTGACTATTAGTAATCTTACCTTTATCCTATTATTAATTTTTCCTTTATCCTGACTATTCATCATCTTTCCTTTATCCTGACTATTCATCATCTTTCCTTTATCCTATTATTAATCTTTCCTTTATCCTGACTATTTTTCATCTTTCCTTTATCCTGACTATTCTTCATTTTTCCTTTATCCTGACTATTCTTCATCTTTCCTTTATCCTATTAGTAATCTTTCCTTTATCCTGGCTATTATTAACCTTTCCTTTATCCTGACCATTAGTAATCTTTCCTTTAACCTGACTATTATTAACCTTTCCTTTATCCTGACTATTATTAATCTTTCCTTTTTCCTATTATTAAATTTTTCCTTTATCCTGACTATTCTTCAGCTTTCCTTTATCCTGACTATTATTAATCTTTCCTTTTTCCTATCATTTAATCTTCCTTTATCCTGACTATTCTTCATCTTTCCTTTATCCTGACTATTCTTCATCTTTCCTTTATCCTGACTATTAGTAATCTTTCCTTTATCCTATTAGTAATCTTTCCTTTATCCTGACTATTAGTAATCTTTCCTTTATCCTGACTATTATTAACCTTTCCTTTATCCTGACTATTCTTCATCTTTCCTTTATCCTGACTATTCTTCATCTTTCCTTTATCCTGACTATTAGTAATCTTTCCTTTATCCTGACTATTATTAATCTTTCCTTTATCCTGACTATTCTTTATCTTTTCTTTATCCTGACTATTCTTTATCTTTTCTTTATCCTGACTATTAGTAATCTTTCCTTTTTCCTATTATTTAATTATCCTTTATCCTGACTATTCTTCATCTTTCCTTTATCCTGACTATTCTTCATCTTTCCTTTATCCTGACTATTAGTAATCTTTCCTTTATCCTGACTATTATTAACCTTTCCTTTATCCTGACTATTAGTCATCTTTCCTTTATCCTGATTATTAGTAATCTTTCCTTTATCCTGACTATTCTTTATCTTTTCTTTATTCTGACTATTCTTCATCTTTCCTTTTTTCTGACTATTCTTGATCTTTCCTTTATCCTGACTATTCTTGATCTTTCCTTTATCCTGACTATTCTTCATCTTTCCTTTATCCTGACTATTCTTCATCTTTCCTTTATCCTGACTATTATTAATCCTTCCTTTATCCGGACTATTAGTAATCTTTCCTTTATCCTATTAGTAATCTTTCTTTTATCCTGACTATTCATCATCTTTCCTTTATCCTGACTATTCATCATCTTTCCTTCATCCTGACTATTAGTAATCTTTCCTTTATCCTGAATATTAGTAATCTTTCCTTTATTCTGTTATTAATTTTTCCTTATCCTGACTATTCTTCATCTTTCCTTTATCCTGACTATTAGTAATCTTTCCTTTATCCTATTATTTTTTCCTTATCCTGACTATTTTTCATCTTTCCTTTATCCTGACTATTCTTCATCTTTCCTTTATCCTGACTATTCTTCATCTTTCCTTTATCCTGACTATTAGTAATCTTACCTTTATCCTATTATTAATTTTTCCTTTATCCTGACTATTCATCATCTTTCCTTTATCCTGACTATTCATCATCTTTCCTTTATCCTGACTATTCATCATCTTTCCTTTATCCTGACTATTAGTAATCTTTCCTTTATCCTATTATTAATCTTTCCTTTATCCTGACTGTTTTTCATTCTTCATCTTTCCTTTATCCTGACTATTAGAAATCTTTCCTTTATCCTATTAGTAATCTTTCCTTTATCCTGACTATTAGTAATCTTTCCTTTATCCTGACTATTATTAACCTTTCCTTTATCCTGACTATTATCAATCTTTCCTTTTTCATATTATTAACTGTTTCCTTTATCCTGACTATTCTTCATCTTTCCTTTATCCTGACTATTAGTAATCTTTCCTTTATCCTAATATTAATCTTTCCTTTATCCTGACTATTCATCATCTTTCCTTTATCCTGACTATTATTAACCTTTCCTTTATCCAGACTATTAGTAATCTTTCCTTTATCCTGACTATTAGTAACCTTTCCTTTATCCTGACTATTCTTCATCTTTCCTTTATCCTGACTATTATTAACCTTTCCTTTATCCTGACTATTCTTCATCTTTCCTTTATCCTGACTATTCTTCATCTTTCCTTTATCCTGACTATTCTTCATCTTTCCTTTATCCTGACTATTAGTAAACTTTCCTTTATCCTGAGTATTATTAACCTTTCCTTTATCCTGACTATTATTAATCTTTCCTTTATCCTGACTATTATTAATCTTTCCTTTATCCTGACTATTAGTAATCTTTCCTTTATCCTGACTATTCTTTATCTTTTCTTTATCCTGACTATTAGTAATCTTTCCTTTACCCTGACTATTAGTAATCTTTCCTTTTTCCTATTATAAAATTTTCCTTTATCATGACTATTAGTAATCTTTCCTTTATCCTGACTATTCTTTATCTTTTCTTTATCCTGACTATTAGTAATCTTTCCTTTATCCTGACTATTAGTAATCTTTCCTTTATCCTATTAGTAATCTTTCCTTTATCCTGACTATTAGTAATCTTTCCTTTATCCTGACTATTAATCTTTCCTTTATCCTGACTATTAATCTTTCCTTTATCCTGACTATTATTAATCTTTCCTTTATCCTGACTATTATTAATCTTTCATTTATCCTGACTATTAGTAATCTTTCCTTTATCCTGACTATTCTTCATCTTTCCTTTATCCTGACTATTCTTCATCTTTCCTTTATCCTGACTATTAGTAATCTTTCCTTTATCCTGACTATTATTAACCTTTCCTTTATCCTGACTATTCATTATCTTTTCTTTATCCTGACTATTCTTCATCTTTTCTTTATCCTGACTATTGTTTATCTTTTCTTTATTCTGACTACTCTTCATCTTTCCTTTTTCCTGACTATTAGTAATCTTTCCTTTATCCTGACTATTCTTTATCTTTTCTTTATCCTGACTATTTTTAATCTTTCCTTTATCCTGACTATTAGTAATCTTTCCTTTATCCTAACTATTAGTAATCTTTCCTTTTTCCTATTATTAAATTTTCCTTTATCCTGACTATTCTTCATCTTTCCTTTATCCTGACTATTAGTAATCTTTCCTTTTTTAGGTCTCGCCTGAGCCAGCGCATGCGCTGCTCTGCGAGACATTTAGTAAGCGGGTTTTGAACGTGCTACCACAGGCTTTTGGTGGCCTCAAGCTTGCGGTTACGCGCGCGTGCACGCGCGCAGCCGCCATCTGTGTTTCCTCCGTCACGGGTCATTAAGTGCATCGCGATCGCAATCACTTTCACTTTCGCGGCCCTGCGCAGCGCAGAGGCGCCATCTGGCTATCCTCTCTCCCTGTGCGCGTGCGCCCCACTCGCGTGTTGTTTAAAAATGTTATTTTTGCTCGCGTGCGTGCGCACACAACTCCCGGTCGCGGCCGCACGTTTTCTTTTTGTTCGCGGCCAATGCTTGTTTCTTCTTGTCCTGGTGCCCTGCATGCTAACTTCCATTGCCACCCTGATGAGCAATGATCTCCTATATGCAGCTTTGTGGTGCACGTTTTCTCTTTCGCTTTATCTTTGGTTTAATGCGGCAACCCTGTCCCGCTGTACTGTAGAGATCTGCCTCCCTCACCAGGCATGCTGTGCCACCACTGACCTTCCCAGCCGAATGGACCCAGGTTGCTTGCAGCTGTTATTCAGTAAAAACAAGAGGTATTCACACGGTGCGCGTGCGTCTAGTCACGGGAGAGAGGAGAGCCCCCTCATTACTCTGCCATTTGTTACCCATCGCACGCTTCGTGCAGCCCGCCTCCTCTGCGTTAATTAAATTGAGTTGTGAAATGGCTAGTGACCGTGCATTAGAACATTAAAGGTTGCCTCCCTCTGTCTTCAATCGACCCTCTCAAAAATGGGACATGGCTGAATTTAGCGAAATCTACCGGGAGATATGAAAAAACGGGACTTTCCCCTCAAAAACGGGACTCCTGGCACCCCTCAGAGGAGCATGTCCTTGTGTGACTTGTGGTGTTTCTCTTTGCCTTCCCAGCGCACCGCAGCTCCACAGGTGAGTATGTGTTGCGCTCTCTGTGCTCAAAAGCTTCCCCCCCGACCCGCACACATTTGTCCCCGAATGTGCATTCTACGCTGTACAGGTGAGTGCAGTGTGCTCAGTCATCGCAGAGCTATCTCTCAGATTACCCACCTGCTGCAGCCCTCCGCTTTATTTTCCCTCTCCATTGGATTAATGGGAAAGATATAAATCACTGTGTACTATTAGATTAACTCCAGCTCAGCCTCAGATTATATCTGCGCGCGTTCGCCTTTTGACGGCGGAGTTATTAAAATGAGCTCAGAGTGGGCACCTGCCCCCGTGAATAATTAACCCCTTCGATGCTCATGACGAGCTCAGCTCGTCATGCTGCGTGGTCGGCCTGTGTGCATGATGAGCTGAGCTCGACAAGACCACGCCCGCGATCGGAATGTCCAGCACCTGGGTGGAATTCCGATCGCGGCGAAGCGGTTAATGCACCTTCTGACCGCTTCCATCAGCGCTGCTTCTCTCCCTCCCACTACCTCAGAGTGCCTCCCCTCCCACCAGCCCACTCTTCTCTCCCTCCCGCTACCTCTGTGTCCCTCCCTCCCACCCGCGCTGCTTCTCTCTCCTTCCACCTGCACTGCTTCTCTCTCCTTCCACCCGCGCTGCTTCTCTCTCCTTCCACCCGCGCTGCTTCTCTCTCCTTCCACCTGCACTGCTTCTCTCTCCTTCCACCCGCGCTGCTTCTCTCTCCTTCCACCCGCGCTGCTTCTCTCTCCTTCCACCCGCGCTGCTTCTCTCTCCTTCCACCCCCACTGCTTCTCTCTCCTTCCACCCGCGCTGCTTCTCTCCCTCCCACTACCTCTGTGTCCCTCGCCTCCCACCCTCGCTGCTTCTCTCTCCTTCTACCCTCGTTTTACTAGGACCTAGGCGTTTTGGTGCTAGTGGCACGCACGGAGCCTTGCTCCCTTTCTTTCTCTAGCCACTTCAATGTTAGTTTCAGCATTTACACCAGCAAAAACAATTTTGTAGGGCATTTTCTTTCTAGTTGAAGAAACTATGTTGCGTCTTTTAAAAAACCTAATTTTTTATGTAATTGAAATGAGTATAATTATGCAAACACTCTGCATTTATTTTTATTCCCCAGTCATTTCACCGATTTACACAAATGAGTTCCTAGTTGTTACAAACGAAATAAACCTCCCGTCACTATATCAGCATGTATTTTTGAGCATTGCCAGTTTTCTATTTTCATGTTGATATCGGGAGGCAGTGGGCAGACCTTCAGATGGGCACTGTCAGCTTCTTATATTGAGAACTGTGAGGGTGAGGGCAAAATTGGACCCTCGTTGCACCTGCTTTTTAGAACTTTTGGTGTTGAGCACCAGCAGGACCCGGCCTACTTAAAGCCCTTGCTGACGTGATATGTCAGTGATAGATATCTGATAACCGTGCACGGGACATAAAGCAGAGGGAATTATCTTATGTATAGTGGCCTGGATAACAGAAAACACTATCACGAGAAATAAACGATATGGCTTAAATGAGTGAGGCACAGTGCAAAGAATTGTAATAACACTTGCAGTCCAAATTAGAACATCTTTGTGGCTATCCACAATACCTCGTTCACTTCTTTGTAAAGGTGTAATCAAAATCGGTGCTCAAATGGAACACTCACAGTCATTCAGTACCTGTTACCTGATGTTGATAAGTGCCAGCAATCAGGGCTTTAAGTGGCCCAGGTCTTGCCAGTGCTGAGCACCGGCAGTTCCAACAAGCATTGGCATAGCCAATAGGTCTCGCATTTGGGACCTTATAAGTGCTTAGCCCTGCAACAGTTGATGTTGTTGCACCAAGGATATTGTGCTGCATAACTAAACACTTATAAGGTCCCAAAGGTGAGACCTATTGGCTATGCCAATGCTTGTCCTATTATTACATTTTCCTTTATCCTGACTATTCTTCATCTTTCCTTTATCCTGACTATTCTTCATCTTTCCTTTATCCTGACTATTCTTCATCTTTCCTTTTTCCTATTATTACATTTGCCTTTATCATGACTATTCATCTTTCCTTTATCCTGACTATTCTTCATCTTTCCTTTATCCTGACTATTCTTCATCTTTCCTTTATCCTGACTATTAGTAATCTTTCCTTTATCCTATTAGTAATCTTTCCTTTATCCTGACTATTATTAACCTTTCCTTTCTCCTGCCTATTAGCAATCTTTCCTTTATCCTGACTATTATTAACCTTTCCTTTATCCTGACTATTCTTCATCTTTCCTTTATCCTGACTATTCTTCATCTTTCCTTTATCCTGACTATTAGTAATCTTTCCTTTATCCTATTAGTAATCTTTCCTTTATCCTGACTATTATTAACCTTTCCTTTCTCCTGCCTATTAGAAATCTTTCCTTTATCCTGACTATTATTAACCTTTCCTTTATCCTGACTATTCTTCATCTTTCCTTTATCCTGACTATTCTTTATCTTTTCTTTATCCTGACTATTCTTTATCTTTTCTTTATCCTGACTATTCTTCATCTTTTCTTTATCCTGACTATTGTTTATCTTTTCTTTATTCTGACTATTTTTCATCTTTCCTTTATCCTGACTATTAGTAATCTTTCCTTTATCCTGACTATTCTTTCTTTCCTTTATCCTGACTATTCTTTATCTTTTCATTATCCTGACTATTCTTTATCTTTTCTTTATCCTGAATATTCTTCATCTTTTCTTTTTTCTGACTATTCTTCATCTTTCCTTTATCCTGACTATTAACCTTTCCTTTATCCTGACTATTAGTAATCTTTCCTTTATCCTGACTATTCTTTCTTTCCTTTATCCTGACTATTCTTTATCTTTTCTTTATCCTGACTATTCTTTATCTTTTCTTTATCCTGACTATTCTTCATCTTTTCTTTATCCTGACTATTGTTTATCTTTTCTTTATTCTGACTATTCTTCATCTTTCCTTTTTTCTGACTATTTTTCATCTTTCCTTTATCCTGACTATTAGTAATCTTTCCTTTATCCTGACTATTAGTAATCTTTCCTTTATCCTATTAGTAATCTTTCCTTTATCCTGACTATTAGTAATCTTCCCTTTATCCTGACTATTATTAACCTTTCCTTTATCCTGACTATTAGTAACCTTTCCTTTATCCTGACTATTATTAATCTTTCCTTTATCCTGACTATTCTTCATCTTTCCTTTATCCTGACTATTCTTCATCTTTCCTTTATCCTGACTATTAGTAATCTTTCCTTTATCCTGACTATTAGTAATCTTTCCTTTATCCTGACTATTATTAACCTTTCCTTTATCCTGACTATTAGTAATCTGTCCTTTATCCTGACTATTAGTAATCTTTCCTTTATCCTGACTATTCTTTATCTTTTCTTTATCCTGACTATTCTTTATCTTTTCTTTATCCTGACTATTCTTCATCTTTTCTTTATCCTGACTATTGTTTATCTTTTCTTTATTCTGACTATTTTTCATCTTTCCTTTATCCTGACTATTAGTAATCTTTCCTTTATCCTGACTATTCTTTATCTTTTCTTTATCCTGACTATTCTTTATCTTTTCTTTATCCTGACTATTAGTAATCTTTCCTTTATCCTGACTATTAGTAATCTTTCCTTTTTCCTGTTATTAAATTTTCCTTTATCCTGACTATTCTTCACCTTTCCTTTATCCTATTAGTAATCTTTCCTTTATCCTGACTATTCTTCATCTTTCCTTTATCCTGACTATTATTAACCTTTTCTTTATCCTGACTATTAGTAATCTTTCCTTTATCCTGATTATTAGTAATCTTTCCTTTATCCTGACTATTCTTTATCTTTTCTTTAACCTGAATATTCTTCATCTTTTCTTTATCCTGGCTATTTATCTTTTCTTTATTCTGACTATTCTTCATCTTTCCTTTTTTCTGACTATTTTTCATCTTTCCTTTATCCTGACTATTAGTAATCTTTGCTTTATCCTGACTATTATTAACCTTTCCTTTATCCTGACTATTAGTAATCTTTCCTTTATCCTATTAGTAATCTTTCCTTTATCCTGACTATTAGTAATCTTTCCTTTATCCTGACTATTAGTAATCTTTCCTTTATCCTGACTATTCTTCATCTTTCCTTTATCCTGACTATTATTAACCTTTCCTTTATCCTGACTATTAGTAATCTTTCCTTTATCCTGACTATTATTAACCTTTCCTTTATCCTTACTATTATTAATCTTTCCTTTTTCCTAATATTACATTTTCCTTTATCCTGACTATTCTTCATCTTTCCTTTATCCTGACTATTCTTCATCTTTCCTTTATCCTATTAGTAATCTTTTCTTTATCCTGACTATTATTAACCTTTCCTTTCTCCTGCCTATTAGTAATCTTTCCTTTATCCTGACTATTATTAACCTTTCCTTTATCCTGACTATTAGTAATCTTTCCTTTATCCTGACTATTATTAATATTTCCTTTATCCTGACTATTAGTAATCTTTCCTTTATCCTGACTATTCTTTATCTTTTCTTTATCCTGACTATTCTTCATCTTTCCTTTATCCTGACTCTTCTTCATCTTTCCTTTATCTTGTTATTAAATTTTCCTTTATCCTGACTATTCTTCATCTTATCTTTATCCTGACTATTAGTAATCTCTCCTTAATCCTATTAGTAATCTTTCCTTTATCCTGACTATTAGTAATCTTTCCTTTATCCTGACTATTATTAACCTTTCCTTTATCCTGACTATTAGTAATCTTTCCTTTTTCCTATTATTAACTTTTCCTTTATCCTGACTATTAGTAATCCTTCCTTTATCCTGACTATTAGTAATCTTTCCTTTTTCCTATTATTAAATTTTCCTTTATCCTGACTATTCATCTTTCCTTTATCCTGACTATTCTTCATCTTTCCTTTATCCTGACTATTAGTAATCTTTCCTTTATCCTGACTATTAGTAATCTTTCCTTTATCCTGACTATTATTAACCTTTCCTTTATACTGACTATTAGTAATCTTTCCTTCATCCTGACTATTATTAACCTTTCCTTTATCCTGACTATTAGTAATCTTTCCTTTATCCTGACTATTCTTCATCTTTCCTTTATCCTGACTATTCTTCATCTTTCCTTTATCCTGACTATTAGTAATCTTTCCTTTATCCTGACTATTATTAATCTTTCCTTTAGCCTTACTATTATTAATCTTTCCTTTATCCTGACTATTAGTAATCTTTCCTTTATCCTGACTATTCTTCATCTTTTCTTTATCCTGACTATTAGTAATCTTACCTTTATCCTGACTATTATTATTCTTTTCTTTATCCTGACTATTATTATTCTTTTCTTTATCCTGACTATTCTTTATCTTTTCTTTAACCTGACAATTCTTTATCCTATTTTTCATCTTTTTTTATCCCGACACTTTTGTTTTTTATCCTGATTATTCATCTTTTCTTTATTCTGAGTATGCTTTCTTTTCTTTATCGTGACTTTTCTTTTTCTTTTCTTTATCCTGACTATTCTTTTCTTTTCTTTATAGTGACTATTTTATCTTTTCTTTATAGTGACTATATTTATCTTTTCTTCATCCTATTTTCTCTTTCCTTTATCCTGACTATTCTTCATCTTTCCTTTATCCTGACTATTCTTCATCTTTCCTTTATCCTATTATTAATTTTTCCTTTATCCTATTAGTAATCTTTCCTTTATCCTGACTATTAGTAATCTTTCCTTTATCCTGACTATTAGTAATCTTTCCTTTATCCTGACTATTAGTAATCTTTCCCTTATCCTATTAGTAATCTTTCCTTTTTACGCTGACTATTATTAATCTTTTCTTTATCCTGACTATTCTTTATCTTTTCTTCACCCTGACAATTCTTTATCCTATTTTTCATCTTTTTTTATCCTGACAATGCTTTGTTTTTTATCCTGATTATTCATCTTTTCTTTATCCTGAGTATGCTTTGTCTTTTCTTTATCCTGACTTTTCTTTTTCTTTTCTTTATCCTGACTATTCTTTTTCTTTTCTTTATAGTGACTATTTTATCTTTTCTTTATAGTGACTGTTTATCTTTTCTTCATCCTATTCTTCATCTTTTCTTTATAGTGACTGGTCTTCATCTTTTCTTTATCCTGACTATTCTTCATCTTTCCTTTATCCTGACTATTATTAATCTTTTCTTTATCCTGACTATGATTAATCTTTCCTTTATCCTGACTATTATTAATCTTTCCTTTATCCTGACTATGATTAATCTTTCCTTTATCCTGACTATTAATCTTTCCTTTATTCTGACTATGATTAATCTTTCCTTTATCCTGACTATTAGTAATCTTTCCTTTATCCTGACTATTATTAATCTTTCCTTTATCCTGACTGTTCTTCATCTTTTCTTTGTCCTGACTATTCTTCATCTTTTCTTTATCCTGACTATTCTTCATCTTTTCTTTATAGTGACTATTCTTCATCTTTTCTTTGTCCTGACTATTCTTCATAACTTCTTTATCCTGACTATTTTTATATATTCCTCCCTCTCCCCGCTCATCTACCCCTTATCCTCCCCTGCTCTCCTCTCTTCCTTATCCTTTGCTGCTCCCCTCTTTCCTCTACCCCTTATGATCTCCTGCTCCCCTCTCCTCTACCCCTTATCCTCTTCTGCTCCCCTCTCCTCTACCCCCTTATCCTCTTCTGCTCCCCTCTCCTCTACCCCCTTATCCTCTTCTGGTCCCCTCTCTTCCCTACCCCTTATCTTCCCCTCTCCCCTCTCTCCCTTATTCTGTGTTACTGCCCCTCTCTCCTCTACCCCTTATCCTTCCCTGCTCTCCTCCCCCCTCCCCCCTCTCTCCTCTACCCCTTATCCTCCCCTGCTCCCCTCTCTCCTCTACCCTTTATCCTCTCCTCTACCCCTTATCCTCTCCTGTTCCCCTCTCCCCTCTATCCCTTATCCTCTCTTGCTCCCCTCTCCCCTCTCCCCCTCTACCCCTTATCCTCTCCTGCTCCCCTCTCCTCTACCCATTATCCTCTTCTGCTCCCCTCTCTCCTCTACCCCCTTACCCTCTCCTCTACCCCTTATCCTCCCCTCTCCCCTCTCTCCCTTATTCTGTGTTACTGCCCCTCTCTCCTCTATCCCTTATCCTCTCCTGCTCCCCTCTCTCCCCTACCCTTTATCCTCTCCTCTACCCCTTATCCTCTCCTGCTCCCCTCTCCCTCTCTCCTCTACCCCTTATCCTCCCCTACTCCCCTCTCCCCTCTCTCCTCTACCCTTTATCCTCTCCTCGACCCCTTATCCTCTCCTCTCCCCCTTATCCTCTCCTCTACCCCTTATCCTCTCCTGCTCCCCTCTCTCCTCTACCCTTTATCCTCTCCTCGACCCCCTTATCCTCTCCTGCTCCTCTCTCCCCTCTCTCCTCTACCCCTTATCCTCCCCTGCTCCCCTCTCCTCTCTCCTCTCCCCTTTATCCTCTCCTCGACCCCTTATCCTCTCCTCTACCCCTTATCCTCTCCTGCGCCCTCTTCCCTCTCCCCTCTCTCCTCTACCCCTTATCCTCTCCTGCTCCCCTCTCTCCTCTACCCCTTATCCTCTCCTGCGCCCTCTTCCCTCTCCCCTCTCTCCTCTACCCCTTATCCTCTCCTGCTCCCCTCTCTCCTCTACCCTTTATCCTCTCCTCAACCCCTTATCCTCTCCTCTACCCCTTATCCTCCCCTCTCCCCCTTATTCTGTTACTGCCCCTCTCTCCTCTACCCCTTATCCTCTCCTGCTCCCCTCTCTCCCCTACCCTTTATCCTCTCCTCTAACCCTTATCCTCTCCTGCTCCCCTCTCCCCTCTCTCCTCTACCCCTTATCCTCCCCTACTCCCCTCTCTCCTCTACCCTTTATCCTCTCCTCGACCCCTTATCCTCTCCTCGACCCCTTATCCTCTCCTCTACCCCTTATCCTCTCCTGCTCCCCTCTCTCCTCTACCCTTTATCCTCTCCTCGACCCCCTTATCCTCTCCTCTACCCCTTATCCTCTCCTGCTCCTCTCTCCCCTCTCTCCTCTACCCCTTATCCTCCCCTGCTCCCCTCTCCTCTCTCCTCTACCCTTTATCCTCTCCTCGACCCCTTATCCTCTCCTCTACCCCTTATCCTCTCCTGCGCCCTCTTCCCTCTCCCCTCTCTCCTCTACCCCTTATCCTCTCCTGCTCCCCTCTCTCCTCTACCCCTTATCCTCTCCTGCGCCCTCTTCCCTCTCCCCTCTCTCCTCTACCCCTTATCCTCTCTTGCTCCCCTCTCTCCTCTACCCTTTATCCTCTCCTCGACCCCTTATCCTCTCCTCTACCTATTATCCTTTCCTCTACCCCTTATCCTCTCCTGCGCCCCTCTTCCCTCTCCCCTCTCTCCTCTACCCTTTATCCTCTCCTCTACCCCGTAGCCTCTCCTCTACCCCGTATCATCTCCTCTACCCCTTATCCTCTCCTGCGCCCCTCTTCCCTCTCCCCTCTCTCCTCTACCCTGTATCCTCTCCTCTACCCCTTTTCCTCTCCTGCTCCCCTCTACCCCTTATCCTCTCCTGCTCCCCTCTCTCCTCTACCCCCTTAACCTCTCCTGCTCCCCTCTCCTCTATCCCTTATCCTCCCCTGCTCCCCTCTCCTCTACCCCTTATCTTCTCCTGCTCCCCTCTCCCCTCTCTCCTCTACCCCTTATCCTCCCCTCTTTCCTCTACTCCTTATCCTCCCCTCTTTCCTCTACTCCTTTTATCTCTCCTATTGTCTTCTTTCCTCTACCCCTTATTCTCTCTGAGACTCTCCTGATGGAATTAATAGGCATTTTACAAAGTTGTTAATGAATATTGAAATAGTTTACTTTGAAATCTTATTTATATATTTTAAATCATTTTCATGAATTCATGACCCATAGTTGGGTTTATAAATTGAAAAAGAACAACGGAATGTTTTTTAAGTGCTTGTGTTGTTGACTGGAGAAAGAGAGCATATGTCGGTTTGCAGCACTGCCAGAAATATGTGGGTGTCTGAAACTTGATAACAGAGAGCAGAACCCATCCATAGTCCATCAAGCACTATATGTGCCCTTGAAACTAGGTGTGTGGTTTAGCCGCAAGTCATTGCGACAATAACTTGTTAAGCTCCTGTGTCCACAAGGCTGATCCCTGCCTCTGTCAGAAAAGCGAGGCCCCGGGGACTGCCCAGCTTTCAGTTCATGCTCATGTAAGACGTTTTGGGCACCAGAGAGTGGAAGGTTAATGTACCCCCAGAGCCCTAATGGCCCCACTGAATGGCATCCACTCCAGCACCGCCCAGGCAAGATGGCGCCCAGCACCTAGACGTGCTTTGAGCAAGGCCTGCAGCTCACTAACCGCTGCTGAGGAGACCCAGGATTGGTGGCATGGGACATCTGCCCCAGTGGCACCTCGTTGCCCTCAAGGAGCATCCAGACACCCCACTTCAGATCAGTTGGCCTTCTTCTTCCTAGCCTACGTGGGTTGCCTCATTGGTGAGGCCCCTGGCTCTTGTCTATACCCCGCAGAGGGGACCTGGAGAAAGGATTAACATTGGCAGCGTGCAGGTGAGAGTATTGACTGACAGGTGCCCACGCCCCCTACCCAGTCCTACACTGTTGTGCCTGTGGCAGGCCCTGGCGCGATCCTGTCTCCTTCCTTGGGCAGGCTAACACAGTCCTAACAGAGCCCTGGCATTCTAGACTCCACGTTGGTAGCCATGGCCCCTCAGTGCCTCCCTTCCTGCTGAGAGCCATTCTGTTCGTCTTTCATAGCCATCCCTGAAGAGGTCCAGCCCGTCAAGTGCAAGAGCCAGAGACTATATGAGCATGCTTGGGACCTCCGAATGATGGGCCATTTTGGGCCCAACAGAGGACTTTCAACATCAGTTCACTATTGCTAGCACATAACCCCGAGAGCAGTCGGGTGATTGTCTGCACCATGGGACCTTGAGATAACTTTGCAATTTTTCCCTGTGACGCAGGTGATGTGAGGGACCACAGTGGACCCTTTGTGAGGCCAGTCTTTATCCCAGTTATCTCCCAGTGGAGCCCTTGGATTGTTTTCCGCCTTCTCATGGTTCCCCCGACTTTAAGATGGCAACTCCACCACATTGAATACCCCTGACACTTCTTTACAGCCGTCTATGCCCCCAGATTCGCTTCACCGCTACAGTTTGGGGGCACACCTCTGGTTCCCTATCTGGGTGTGGTCGGCTGGTGCCTTGCAGCATAATAGGCAGATTCAAGGCTTTGATGAAACCTTTGCCTTAAGGCATTCCCGACAACTCTACCTCTACACCTGCCTTGATGCCTGTGTCTGAGCCCAGCTCACCCAGGAGGCCGGGAGTGGAAGCCCCACACAGACTAAGTTGAACAGAATCCTTGAGTCAGTCATGGACACGCAAGCCACCCTAGAAACCCTGGATGCAAAAGTGGATGAAGTGGCCATCAATGTTGGCCTCCTGAGAGAGGACCAGCAAAAACTGTCCAATAGACTACAGAAGACTGAGTCAGCACTCCAGGAAATTCAGCCACAAGCACTGGATTTGCTGAAACAGATGCAGGAGTTGACCGATCAGGTGGACTTTCTGGAAGGGTGAACTGAGGACTTTGAGGGGCGAGCCCAAAGGAACACTAATCAAATAGTTGGGCTACCAAAGGAAGCAGAAGGCACCAACGCTATTCGCTTTATTGAAAACTGGTTTTATGAGAGGATGACTCAGAGAGAACTCTCTGCTCTATTCACAGTCAAGCGTGCCCACTATATCCCTGAAGTCCTCCTCCTCCTAGAGCCTGACCTAGTCCCATGGTGGCGAGAATCCTCAAATACACGGACTAAGACATTATAATCCAGCAGGCTCGAAGAGATAGACATTTTGATGTTGACTCAGGAAAGGTTATGATCTTTCCTGGTTAGAGGCTGGCATTCCAGTGCCACAGAACCAGCTTCACAGAGGTCAAATGGAAGCTCCGGGAATTGGGCATGAGATCTGCCCTCTTGTTCCCAGCCAGGCTGCAGATAGTGAATAACCAACACTCCCTTTTCTTCATTGACCTACCTGAGGCATGGGACTGGACCAAGGTCTAACAGGTGGTGAATGCTGTGAGGTCGAGTGGGACAACGCGGCAGCCGTCATGGCGCAAGTGAGGCCTGTGTCACAAAAAGACTCACCTACCTGACTTCCCCTCTCCCTCACAGGTTCACTTAAACCAGCACCATGCCATTGCCGCAGTGGCAGATCCACCCTACACATCCGAAGAGACCCGGCACGCCCCTCTCCTCTAATGAAACTGACAGTAACTCTGGCAGCAAAACTTCCACAGGTGTCCCTATTATAACACAACAAACTGGTGTCCCTATTATAACACAACAAACTGCCAATGGGATCCTATGACTCTGGCCGTGGGAGTGGAGAGGTCACCACCCAACTGAGTCCTATCTCATTAACCCCAGCCCGTCCCAGTATGGTCTTATCTTACCTATTGCATGGCTCCCTGGGAGGATTCCCTCAATGATACTTGCTCTCAATTGCCTCTTTGCCAGGCCAGTCGGGAATACCCTCTCTACATTCTTACAGTCAGCTGTCTGGCAACCGACCAGCCACACTGCACCCCATCCATGATTCTGGGTCATAGCATGATTTCCCCTATTCTTAGGGAATAGATTGTGGCGAATGCATCTTGTATAATATTCTGTTACAATATCAGTTACTTGAAAATTGGGTGGCAAAAGATGGGGTTTCTGCCAGGGGGAAAGGGGAGGATGTCTATTCAAGGGGCGGTTTTACCTGGTCTGTTTACTGGGGTCTTTCACTTGGCTCATGGTTTTCTTGGAGGTTTTGGGAAGAAGGGGGACACTTATTATGTTAATTGATGGGGTGACCACATACAAATTCATATCCTGGAATGTTAGGAAGAGGTCAACCACTGCTAAATGTTACAAAGTGCATTCATACCTCTGCTGCAGAGGGATCCATATTGCTGTGCTCCAAGAAGCACACCTGGCACTAAGGGAAGGCCGGAGGCTTCAGGCTAGGTGGTGAGGATGGGTAATAGCCACAGTGTATTCATCATATGGATAAGCCCAGGAGTCTCATTTGAGATCCATATCAACTTGTTGACAAGGAGGGATGCTACATCTTTGTAGAAGGCATACTGGATGGTAAACCCTTATTTCTGGGTAGTGTCCAGGCACCCAGTGGAGGTCAGCCAACTTTTTATGCCTCCTGTGCACTTTGTTAGCGAAGCGGCTTGTTCCTGGGGTGGATGTCCTCCCATTGTAATTCTACACAACCTTTGTGGACCAACTAGTGCCCAAGCTAGTTTTGCTTTATAACAAGGGCCCTACAACCCGAGAAGTGCTGGTTACCACTCTCCTAAAACTCGGGACACCCTCAGATGAATTATCTGCATATCGTCCTCTCTTCATCTTAAATGCAGATCACAAAATACTTGGAAAGATACTCGCGAACAGGTTGTTGCCACATTTGCCACACCTCTTTATCGCAGATCAAAGCAGGTTTATTCCAGGCCATATCACCTCACAAAACATCCAACGGTTGTTTAGGATAGCAGAGTCAACTCCATCGACTTGGCCAGATGCGTTGGTGCTGTCAGTCGATGTGGAGAAAGCCTTTGACTCCCTTAGCTGGAAATATCTACACCGGGTCCTTACAAATTCGGCCTTGGGACTCCCTTTTACAGGTGTATTAAAATCCTTTACAGCCACCCTACAGTACGAGTGCACACTGGCCAAGTGATCGCGGTACAATACCAGGTTTGCTACAGAACCAGGCAGGAGTGATCCATCTCTCCCCTTCTGTTTGCCTTTGCGGTGAAATCATTCACGGGCCGACTTCAATCAGTCAGTGGCAACTGGGGAATTGCATATCACAATTCCTGTGACACCGTCTGTAGGAGAGTAGGATCTGCTTCTTATAGTTACCCCCACTTTTTGCTGATGTATCACTGTTTTCGACTTAGACTGACTGGGATCCTGCTATTCAGGACCCCAGTCTATCTGCTTTCTCCTCTAAATTGATTGCATGTACTTTAGGTACACTCCAGATTGGATTCAGGGGTACCTTTATCAGTCCCTAGTATATGGTACACCATGTACCTAGGGCATAGGTACCCCAGAGGCCTCCCAGGGGCTGAAGCATGTTTTATGCCACCCCTGAGAGGCCATTCAAAATGACACCACAGGTTTGCTACTGCAGCCTGTATAAGGTGGTGCATGCACCCCTTACTTAGATATAGGTTCCCTATATCTATTCTAAATCACTGCACATATAAACCTATCAGTCACCCCTATGGAAGGCCTTATCAATCCTGAAGACAGGGTGCTGGGTTTTATGTGAGAGGGTGCCCCTGCATGAGCAGAGCCCCTCTGCAGCCTTCGGAACCCATTTTCCGGGGTTGTCTGTGATGCAGCCAACCATATATATTTAAGTGCATTATAACCTCGCGGTAAATGCTAACTTTAAAACGGCTGCTTAGAAACATGTTGTGTTTGGTGTCAAACACCTTGGAATCATACCTCCCCGCCAGTAACTGGCGGGGGAGGTATGATTCCACCCTCCTAGAGGGACTTATGTGAAACACCGGTACACCCGGTACCAGCTTTCTCGACCTGGGCATCACAAAATGGATGCTGCCAGCCACAGACCCGAGTCTGCCCTCCTGCTGCTGAGCCAAGCTCGAGCAGAGAAAGGCCTGACAATAGGTTTCCTGTCACAGGGAGGTGTGACCACCTTCCAGACAGGCTTTAGTGTATTGGGGCTGGGTGGGTGCACTCTGAGAGTGCCAGAAAGTCTGCACTGGGGGCACATTTGGTGTCCCCATGCATAGTCCAGCTCAAACTGGTTGCAGGAGCCATTTGCTCCTGCTCTGGTGCGAAACTGGACAAAGGACATGGGTGTAGCCACCCCTCTGTCCTGACCCTCCCCTAGGTGGGTCCCCAGAGTTAGTCCAACCCCTTCCTTGGGTATAAAGTAGGAAACCTGACTACAGGACTTTGGATTTTACCTGGACTAAACTCTGCAAGCAGAAACCAAGTACTTCGACAGTCTACACTTCGCTGGACGACAGAAGAATCTCCCTTAGAGTAAAGGAGTTACTCCCCTGCAGCAGCAGGCACCTAAACGCATCTGACCGGTTTGCATCTCCCGAGCTCCTGAGGACTCCGAAGATTTCTGCAACACAGGAGGTGGGTTCCCGAGTGTCTCTGAGGTCGATCTGCTCTCTCAGCAATCCTGAGACCAGTATCCCTCGTGGGGACCGTGCAATCCGAACTCCTGTGCACCGTGTACTTTTGCAACAGCATATGCTTTTTGGTGATCCCTGAGGCTGTGCTTTGGACTACGTGTAGTCCCGACCCCGAGCAGTATTTCCACTGAAGATATCCGGCCTCCACTCCACGAGTGCTCTGTGGGCTGGTGCTTTGTGATTCAGCTCAAATTCCCTTCGCGATCCCTGGTCCGTTGGCCTGTGGGTCCTGGCGAGGGTCACTTTGATTTTCCTTGGGCTTCCCTGGTTGCTCCAGACGTGCCCTGACTTCCCATAGCTTGGAGAGTCTCCTGGACCTTGCTGGTTCTCAACGTAACTTGTTTCCTCTACCCGCGTGGGTTGCCTTTGCCAAGGCTTGTTGGTGTTCAATCCGGACACTGACCCCTCAGCACTCGACATCCTTCGTGGGACAGCTCACCTCCGGACTTTGGTCATCGTCGACGTCTCCTTGTCCCCGTGGCTGCAGAGTCAAGCATCCTATATTCACACCTGAAGCACCCGACATCGGTGGGCATTCGTCTATCGAGCCCCTGGTCACCCTGAAGTGACCCAGACTCTGTCCCCTCTGCTTTCAGGTTCTTCTCACCTTGGATCCAGGCTTGGATTCCACCGGACACTTCATCTTCCCGGCAGCAGCACTTCTTCGCATCACGCCATTGAAAACGACGAGGGCTTCCAATACCACTTGACCCCTATGCACCCGGCTCCTCTGGGATAGGTAACACGGGTACCTCGGTACTCACAAGGGTGCTGGCCTTAGAACCTTCTATGTTCCAAAGGGTTTGCTTGAAGTCCTCTCCGAAGTGTCCTTAAACTGTAATTTTCCAACCGCGACTTTCCCATAGAGTTGTACGGAGCTCGCGTCTGTGTTCCCACACTGCACCCTTCCTCCGTGGGCTCCCTGTGTCACTCCTCTGGGTGGTTCCTTGGGGTCCCAGCGATTCTATGTGCTCTAGGCACTGTGTCTAGTGAAGTCGTTGTTGTTGTACCAATTTTTAGGTCTCGGCCTGCACGCTGGTTTGGCTGAGAGTTTTAGTAAGCGGGTTTTGGAAGTGCAAACCCACTGGCTTTCGGCTGGCGACCAGCTTGCGTTCACGAAGGCGTGCACGCGCGCAGCTGCCATCTGGGTTTCCTATCTCTTCCTCATTTCCTCGTCATGGCTCATTAACTCTCTGGACTCTGATGTTTCAATCGCAGCAGCAGCTCACATTACCAACTGACGGCCCTGGACTACAGTCACATGAAAAACAACAGCGATTAGCACTGAAATGCAAGCTTTTTTTTGTCTAGTTAGAAATATTGCTTCGGTGGGTTGATTTCACCTTATATCGCTATTTGTTTTATATTGGGAGTCACAGCCTAATTACCAGTATTTTTGTCTCACTCTGTTTTTTTAAAAATATTTATTTGCGCAAAGCTATATTTAAGGTTACTTTTTCCACGTCACTTCTTCACTCTATTTAAACTCCACACCCCCACTCTTATTGTCTCTCTCCTTCTCTCTCACCCCTCTCTAATTCTCTCTCTACTTAATTAACTCTCCCCTCTCTATCTTTTTTAGCCTTTCATTCTCTCACCCCTTTATCTGTTTCTCTTTCAAACTCCTTCATTCACTCTCTCTCCCCTTCTTTCTCTCTCTCTATCCCGCTCCACTCTTTATTCTATGTACACCCTTTCTCTCTCGTTCTCTCTCACCACCCTCTCTAATTTGGCATTATATCTTCACTCTATCTCTCACTCGGCAACACCACAGCATCACTCAGCATCACCACAGCATCACTCAGCGCAACCACAGCATCAATCAGAGCCAGCACAGCATCATTCAGAGCCAGCACAGCATCACTCAGCACCAACACAACATCTCTCAACGCCATCACAGCATCACTCAACGCCATCACAGCATCACTCAGTGCAACCACAGCATCACTCAGTGCAACCACAGCATTACTCAGCACAACCACAGCATCACTTAGCGCCACAACAGCATCACTTAGCGCCACCACAGCATTATTCAGCACCACCACAGCATTACTCAGCAGCACCACAACATCACTCCGCGCCACCACAGCATCACTCAGCACCACCACAGCATCACTCAGCGCCGCCACAGCATCATTCAGGGCCACCACAGCATCGCTCAGCACCACAACAGCATCGCTCAGCACCACCACAGCATCGCTCAGCACCACCACAGCATCATTCAGCACCACCACAGCATCATTCAGCACCACCACAGCATCATTCAGCACCACCACAGCATCACTCAGCGCCACCACAGCATCACTCAGGGCCACCACAGCATCACTCAGCAGCACCAAAGCATCACTCAGCGCCAAGACAATATCACTAAGCACCACCACAGCATCACTCAGCGCCAAGACAATATCACTCAGCACCACCACAGCATCACTCAGCACCACAGCAGCATCACTCAGCAAGACCTGAGTATCATTCAGCATCACCTCAGCATCGTCTCCGCAACAGTCACCACCACTACCACCTCAGCATCACTCAGCACCACCTCAGCCTGCTCTCGGAATCTGGCATCTGTTGATTCTCCCCTAGCGTCTGGCCGCTGCTAGTGTTATAATACAGGTACTAGTTCCCAACCTTCACCCTCCGATTGTTTATGCCCCCTCAAAAAAAAAGCTTTAACAAACAACCATTGCAATAGGCAGAAACAAGTTGCCAGCATTGCAAGAACAAAAGAAAACTGAGGAAATTTTTTATTGTAAATACTTTTTTTAATATGGTCGTTCAGTTTTACATAATGCCTTCTTGGTCATATATAAAGTAACAAAAATGCTTCTGACACTTTTTTATTATAACTTTTCAGCATGCTGCACAGCAGCCACACTTCGCTACAGCACAGCTTGAAGACATTGGCAAAGTCAATAGCTCTGGCTAAACACTTATAAGGCCCCAAAGGCGAGACCTATTGGCTATGCCAATGCTTGTTTAGTATATGGTTCGGTCTCCCCCTGGAGCCCGCTGTGTATTGTGCTATTTACTGTCGTTCTATTGATTAAGTATTGTGTGCTTTGTGCTCTAATCTCGTATAGAGATTAGTAGAGAGTGTTTAGTAATAAATACATATATTTTACAAAACACTTGTGTGGTTCTCCTTTCATTTGATCATTCAGGAGGTTCTGATCTGGTAAAACAAGCTGCTTCACTTTCCTTCAAGATTAAGCCTGAAGGCTGCTCTCCACAGCTACCACTAGGATAGCTTTCTATAAAGGTTGTCTTTAACCTAATCATCAATAAGGGTCGTTTGGACTGGTGCAAGGTGCCCACTTTAATTAGTGGACAGCATATACCAGGCCAACTTCTCACACCGTCTCTTTATACGCGATGACTTGTTGATCTACATGAGGGCCTACACTGCTTATAACTCCCGCCATGCACAGTTTTTTTATCAATAATTTCATTGCAAATGTTGCAGTTATATTATTAATGATGTCATGGAAGATGTCATAAGGGATGTAATATGTGGGTTATTTAGCAGTGGATAGCGTGGCGCGATTTATAGTTAACTTAGGGCACGAGTTATAGTTACCAGAGCTAACTGTAACTGGTGAATTTCAGTGGTTAAAACAATACTTTGTCGCTGAAATTCCCGCCTAACTATAACGTTACATTAACCTCTGTTTTTTTTTTTTAGTGAATTTCTGAAATTTTTTAATGCAAAGCAAGATATTATTATCATACCCAACTATAACCTTACTTTAACCTTTGATTTTTTTCAGTGAATTTCTAGTTTTTTTTTTAATGTAAAGTAATATTTTATTACCATACGTACGGCCATTTTTTCTGGGTGTCCCTGTCCCACCTCGGACATCCACTGTATTTTTTTGTGTAGGGGGCTGCAGGGGGAGCCCCAGGGACCCCACCATCTCCCTGCAAGTGGAGCAATAGGGCCGTTCAGGAGCCGCCATTTTTTTTTATTTATGGGGTGCCCACCCGGAGCACCCCAGACCATTATTCTTTTTGGGAGCTGCAGTGGGAGCCTGAGGGTCCCTGCTGCCCTGCTGGCTCCTTGGTCCTGCAGGAGCTGTCATTGTCACCTATTACATTTTTTTTTTTATCTGTGGTGTCCCAGTGCCCTTCTGAGGCACCCCAAAGTAGGTCCCTTTTTGGGGCTGCGGGAGAAGCCTAGGCTCACCAGCCCCGCCGGATTCCCTGCACCCACGCATCACAGGTGCAGCAGGAGCAGGCTTTGCTCCCACCCCATGGGAGCAGTTTTTACTTTGCCCCCAAGGGGGAGGGTGTAACTGACAGTATTTTCCCTTTGTGCTCTCACCCGGTGGGAGAACATTACAAACAGATGGTGTCCTGGCTTTGGGGACCCCGGGACACTGTACCGGAGACAGTTCCCAGGGCCTTAAAATGGCTCGTGGAGGGGAGGCCGTACAGCCCCCCCCCCTTATTAAATTGATGGCCCCAGAAGATGGGGTCCTCAGGGCGTTTTTAGGCTTAGGGATGGCAGATGTGCACCACCTCCCCTTTAATAATATATTTGCCCTGGAGATGGGGTCCACTTGTCCTCTTAGAGGCTCGGGGAGGGGAGCCACATGCCCCTTCCCCCTAACAGATATGCCCCCCACCCCCTCCGGGCCCTGGCCCAACCCAGGTTTTTTTTATGGAAATGGACGGGAGACCTTTTTTAAAATGTTATTGCAGAATTGTTGATACTCTGGAGGTTTGCTGCAATTAAAATAAATAAATAATTTTTTTGGGCCCCAAGCAGGGTCCCTCTGGAACCTCACCATTAGGCCTAGGGGGGTCAGGGTATCCGTACCCTGACCGCTATGTCTTTTTTTTTTTGGGTGTGTTTTATTAGGACTCAAGACTGAGCTCCGACTGAGTCGCAAGTCCTAGGATGGCTGCCTCCACTTCGTTGTTCATGTGGAGACAGCCAATCCGATCTCAACTTGAGATCTGTCGGGTCCACGGATTCTCTGCAGTGTGATATATGGAAAGCTTTTGAACATTAATTGCTCAAAAACTACTGAAAGGATTTACACCAAATCAGAAAATACACTCTTTCTGAAACAAACTCTAGCGTTCTGCCAAATATGGTGTAAATCCATTCAGAGATTTGGGCTGCAGCTGTGTCTAGAGTTCTTATAGAGAAATAAAAGGGGAAACGCATTTTGGGACCCCGCCTCTTTTTCTCGGACTCCGCTTGACAGATCACCCCAAAACTCTCCATGCACAAACTAGTAAAAAAGTAACACTTTTTTAGAAAGGTTTGTGGAGGTTTGTCAAACAGCTCCAAAGTTATCAGAAACACAAAATAGGCATTTCCTATGGAAACATGATCCTAACTGTGGCGACTGGGTAATACATACCTACATATATAGCATATATACACACTCTGCACATGATTGTAATTAAAAAAACATAAACAAAATACTTCTGCATTCTCGTTACTGGCATATAGAAGTGCAGTTAATGCAGCCACTGGTATTTGTGCACATAGATGTAATTAAGCAATTCACAATGTCCGTTATAATTATCAATAGGGCAACCTGCAAATGCTTTACATTTTTAAACCTGTAACAGACGAAGTATACAACTCCCAAATCATATGACGTGTTATTGCAATAAATAAACAAAACCGGCAATGATCAGCAGTCTGTGCAATCCTTCTATCACGGGCCAATGAGACCCACTCTGTTTTAAATGTGCACAAGGTCACACAGTCCTCGTTGTTCGTAATAGCCCAGCAACCTACCATCTTTTAAATCCACTGCTTCACAAACTGCGGTGCCATTCAATTAAAAGCCCAATACAGTATTATTTTGAAAGGGGGGACTGCACATGATTGCTAAATATTTAATCAAACATTGACTTTTCCACCAATGGTTATCACAGTCTCTACGATCAGAGAAGAGAGAGGGCGGAGGCAGAAGTGTGAGTTTGGCGCTGAGAGTTGCAGGACCCGGCAGTAGGTAGTTATAGTTAGGACCTAGATTACATTGGAAAAGCATTTTTTGTTTTGCTAATATCTTTGGCGCCGTTTGACGAACCGTCACAATATTTTCAAAATTAGTATGACACTCAGTTCAGCTACTGTGTTGAAAGTTTCGGGGTGATCCGTCAAGCGGGCGCCAAGAAAAAGGGGGGGTCCCAAAACGCTTTTTCCCCATGTTAATTCCCATTGAGATTTTAGACTCAACTACACCCCGAACCGCTGGACGGAATTACACCAAATTTGGCAGAAAGGTAGCTCTTGGTCCAGAAAGAGCCCTTTGTGTTATGTGGTGTAAATCCGTTCAGTAGTTTTGGAGATATTAAAGAAAATCCAAATTTGTGCATCTAGAGGCGTGAAGCCTCCGCGAATACTAATGATCTCGAGCAGAGGTTTGATTGGCTGCCAACACTTCAACCAGGAAGTGTTGGCAGCCATCTTGGGACTTGGCCTCAGCAGAGTCCCAAATAAAACCGTAAAAATAAAGAAAAGGGGGCAGGGTAGGAATACCCTGCCCCCTAACCCTGGTGCTACTCCCTACGTGTGGGAGCAATGCCGGCTCCTGCTGGAGACAGGGAGCTGGCAGGGAGCCAGCAGGGACTGCGGGGGCATGGAGGCTCACCCTGCCTTCCCCAACGTAGTTCACTGGGTGCTCTGGATGGGCTCCAGAGCACCCAGGAGCAAGAGGCTTGGGATGGGGTCCCCGGGCCAAAATCAGCAGGGAGGAGGACCGTGCCACCTCCCTTCCCCATTGAATTTTGGCTGGGCCCCCGTTGATGGGGTCCCCAGAGCTGAAATTGGCCCGGGAACTTCCATTGTAAAAATATAAAAAGAGATAGCTTGGGTCTCCCTTTTAATTACCCTGAGTAGGCAAATGCCCAAAATCATCTGCAAGGTCCGCTCATTTGGCCCCATCCCGTTTTCCTCAGTAATATGCAAAGGTCTTCCCGCCTTTTCCCACGTTGATGGACAATTTACAAAAAGGCCCCCGAGCGCGTTTCCCGCCGTTTTTGGTGACACATTCTTGATGCAGAGGAATACGAGGACATCTCCACCAAACAAAGAAGCTCTTACTTCATATATTTAAGAGGATGTACCCCTGTTTGGTGGAGACTCTCCTCTTTGTAGTCTCGTTGTGTTCTCTTGACAAGGATTCATATTATCACAGATTTGTGGATGAAGACGCTGCAGAAAGAATCACATTGCTGAAATTATATGCACAGAAGGGCACTGGAGATATTACCTTGTGGTCCTTTACACAGCTGTAGTGCAGAATATGCACTTGACATGTACCCAACGAGGTAGCACTTATTAATCAACCAGTTGAAAGAACTCCAGTTGGGTAGACTTTTTGACAAAACTGTGGCCTCTTCTTGGTAAAAATGGGGTTCCATTATGGCCCTGATGCTTATTTCACAGTAATTACACCTCAATGGGAAGCACTTACAAATATAAATGCAGCAGGTGCCCCAGTTGAAGGTCCTCTTCTGTAAAGCACAAATGTTCCTAACTTCTTGAGCTTCACAAAGGCAAAGAAAGTGTGTTACCTCTCGTATTCCACTTTCACAAACGATATGAAATCCTTAATGGAGGTGAATTCATCGTTGATCTATTGGAACACAATCTGATGTGTAGTGACTGTGATGGGTGGTCTCTTTCTTGTCGTCTTCTGGTGAGAGCAGAGTCCATGGTTCTCACTTTTAAATACCCTAAGTATGCAAATGCCCAAAGTCCATATCACCACTCATACACCCACTCACAGACCCACACAGGCGCTCACTCAGCCAGGCACTAACCGACCCACACAGGCACTTACAGACACACACAGACACAAACACAGGCACTCACAAACTCACACAGGTACTTACAGACCCACAAAGGCACTCACAGACCCACACAGTCATTCATACACCCACTCACAGACACACTCACACACCCACTAAGACACCCACACACAGACCCATACAGCTACTCACACATCCGCTCACAGGCCAATACAACCACTCACACACCTACTCTCAAAAGTGACAGGTTACAGTTAGGGTAAAAAATGTTAAGAAGCGTAGATATTCACTGAAAAAACAAAGGTTACAGGGACATTATAGTTGGGAATAATAAAACAAATCTTAGAAATTCACTTAAAAACAAAGGTTAAAGGGACATTATTGTTAGGCTCAGATCTGACTCATACAAAACCATTGAAATTCAGCAGTTATAGTTACCTGAGCTAACTATAACTTACGCCTCCGCAATGCACAACTTATGACTTCACATATTACATCACTAATGACATGGTCAGTGGCATCACTCATGACCTCTCAAATGACGTCACTGCCTTGGACCACGCTCTCAGATAAAGATTGGGTTGCATTCCTGAATATCCTAAAAAGGTTCAGTATTATTGGACAGACAGAGCCTATATGTCCCACTACGTGGTCACTTCAACCTAATGGAATAGTGACTTGCCCCCGATGCCATACTGAATAACGTGGATTTTTATCATGTGATGTGGTCTTGTCCAGTAGTAGTTTTGGCGGAAGGTCCAGGGCACACGATTCACTTCAGTTGTTTTTATATATCGTATGGCTGCCCCAGCAGGCCTCTCAGTGCTAGTTGCAATAACCTCACAGAGCTACCATAATGAACCAGTTAACTAAAGTCCATGCTCCAGAAAAATACTTCTGGCTGCTGACTTCTAAGGGATGCTGGACGGGCGTCACAAAGCACAGATACAAGGTACACAAAATAGTGCCTCCTCCTCTCGCCTTTTTGATCTTGGGCACCAGCAGCAGTCTCTGATTATTAGAGCTCAGAGACCTCCCTGAAACATACAAGGTGAGTACGTTTGTGATGATGAGCGGGCCTGTCCCGCGGATGGCCCAATGCGCATGGCATGGAGCCTCAAAGGGAATGTAGGGCTGACAGCAGATCTTGCTGATTGGTGCTTGGGTATTTAGAGCAGAATTCTTGCAGCGGCATTCTGCACCACTTGGAGCCTTGTTATCATGTATTTAGGACTTCCTAGATAGGGGGAGTACCCATAGTTTAGTTGTGAATTTATTAATTCTGTACCACTACCCTCCTTGTGGATGCCGGTAGCATCTGTAAGATTTTTCTGAGATCTCATCATGCCAATCAGACCATGGGCAATTTTTTGGCCTGAGTCTCCATTATGAGGTTGTCGTCTATGCAGACGCTTTGACTTTTCATTGCTTTGGCTGGCTGTGGTAGCTCACATAGTTGTCCTGGCTGGACACTACCCCGAGGCCTGCTCAACAGGCTTTGCTCCACACCCTAAACAAAGCAAGGTTGGGACAACATTTGGGGATTTATTACTGATATAGGCAGAACGGTCCATCACTATGAATTGGAAGTCTGCATCAGGCCCACAAGTTACTCAATGGGAAACAGCAGTTAAATAATTTGTTGTCAGCAAAAGGGTTGCGTTACACAAAGAAGAAGCTTGGGTTCTCCGCAAATTCCCAGTAGCCGAACTGTGGGATGAGTTGTGTGAGACTCTAATGCAATCCAGGAAAGACAACACTAACCCCCCTGAAGGCCTAGGAATGATTAATCTTCACTGTAAGATACACTTAATTAACATGCCACACAGTCTCACCAACAATATGGATCTCTGAAACAAGCAATGAGTTAGATCTGATGCACAATGTCACACCTCGCCTCCATAACCTCCTCACTTGTGTCTGCTATGCAGAACCAGTGTTAGACCTGACGCACACTGCTAGTCTCACCTCCAAGACCTCCTTGCTCATTCCTACTGTGCAGAAGTACTGTTAGATCTGACGCACACCGCTAGTCTCACCTCCAAGACCTCCTTGCTTATTCCTACTATGCAGAAGCACTGTTAGATCTGACGCACACCGCTAGTCTCACCTCCAAGACCTCCTTGCTTATTCCTACTGTGCAGAAGTACTGTTAGACCTGACGCACACCGCTAGTCTCGCCCCCAGGACCTCCTCATTTGTTCCTGCTATGCAGAAACACTGTTAGATCTGACGCACACCGCTAGTCTCACCTCCAGGACCTCCTCATTTGTTCCTGCTATGCAGAAGCACTGTTAGACCTGACGCACACCGCTAGTCTCACCTCCAAGACCTCCTTGCTTATTCCTACTGTGCAGAAGCACTGTTAGATCTGACGCACACCGCTAGTCTCACCTCCAAGACCTCCTTGCTTATTCCTACTGTGCAGAAGCACTGTTAGACCTGACGCACACCGCTAGCCTCACCTCCAAGACCTCCTTGCTTATTCCTACTGTGCAGAAGTACTGTTAGATCTGACGCACACCGCTAGCCTCACCTCCAAGACCTCCTTGCTTATTCCTACTGTGCAGAAGTATTCCTACTGTGCAGAAGTATTCCTACTGTGCAGAAGTACTGTTAGACCTGACGCACACCGCTAGTCTCACCTCCAAGACCTCCTCGCTTGTTTCTACTGTGCAGAAGTACTGTTAGATCTGACGCACACCGCTAGTCCCACCTCCAAGACCTCCTCGCTTGTTTCTGCTGTGCAGAAGTACTGTTAGACCTGACGCACACCGCTAGTCTCACCTCCAAGACCTCCTTGCTTATTCCTACTGTGCAGAAGTACTGTTAGATCTGACGCACACCGCTACGCCTCGCCTTCAAGACCTCCTTGCTTATTCCTACTGTGCAGAAGTACTGTTAGACCTGACGCACACCGCTACGCCTCCAAGACCTCCTTGCTTATTCCTACTGTGCAGAAGTACTGTTAGACCTGACGCACACCGCTAGTCTCACCTCCAAGACCTCCTTGCTTATTCCTACTGTGCAGAAGTACTGTTAGATCTGACGCACAGCGCTACGCCTCGCCTCCAAGACCTCCTTGCTTATTCCTACTGTGCAGAAGTACTGTTAGATCTGACGCACAGCGCTAGTCTCACCTCCAGGACCTCCTCATTTGTTCCTGCTATGCAGAAGCACTGTTAGACCTGACGCACACCGCTAGTCCCACCTCCAAGACCTCCTCGCTTATTCCTACTGTGCAGAAGCACTGTTAGACCTGACGCACACCGCTAGTCTCACCTCCAAGACCTCCTTGCTTATTCCTACTGTGCAGAAGTACTGTTAGACCTGACGCACACCGCTAGTCTCACCTCCAAGACCTCCTCGCTTGTTTCTGCTGTGCAGAAGTACTGTTAGACCTGACGCACACCGCTACGCCACCAAGACCTCCTTGCTTATTCCTACTGTGCAGAAGCACTGTTAGACCTGACGCACACCGCTAGTCTCACCTCCAAGACCTCCTTGCTTATTCCTACTGTGCAGAAGTACTGTTAGACCTGACGCACACCGCTAGTCTCACCTCCAAGACCTCCTCGCTTGTTTCTGCTGTGCAGAAGTACTGTTAGACCTGACGCACACCGCTAGTCCCACCTCCAAGACCTCCTTGCTTATTCCTACTGTGCAGAAGCACTGTTAGACCTGACGCACACCGCTAGCCTCACCTCCAAGACCTCCTTGCTTATTCCTACTGTGCAGAAGCACTGTTAGACCTGACGCACACCGCTAGTCTCACCTCCAAGACCTCCTTGCTTATTCCTACTGTGCAGAAGCACTGTTAGACCTGACGCACACCGCTAGTCTCACCTCCAAGACCTCCTTGCTTATTCCTACTGTGCAGAAGTACTGTTAGATCTGACGCACACCGCTAGTCTCACCTCCAAGACCTCCTTGCTTATTCCTACTGTGCAGAAGTACTGGTAAATCTGACGCACACCGCTAGTCTCACCTCCAAGACCTCCTTGCTTATTCCTACTGTGCAGAAGTACTGTTAGACCTGACGCACACCGCTAGTCCCACCTCCAAGACCTCCTTGCTTATTCCTACTGTGCAGAAGCACTGTTAGACCTGACGCACACC
The DNA here is from genome assembly GCA_963921515.1 of Calotriton arnoldi. Taxonomy (NCBI): domain Eukaryota; kingdom Metazoa; phylum Chordata; class Amphibia; order Caudata; family Salamandridae; genus Calotriton; species Calotriton arnoldi. The sequence continues at coordinate 305,268 of CAWUFW010001266.1, read as the reverse complement.
GCTAGTCTCACCTCCAAGACCTCCTTGCTTATTCCTACTGTGCAGAAGTACTGTTAGACCTGACGCACACCGCTAGTCTCACCTCCAAGACCTCCTTGCTTATTCCTACTGTGCAGAAGTACTGTTAGACCTGACGCACACCGCTACGCCTCCAAGACCTCCTTGCTTATTCCTACTGTGCAGAAGTACTGTTAGATCTGACGCACACCGCTAGTCTCACCTCCAAGACCTCCTTGCTTATTCCTACTGTGCAGAAGTACTGTTAGACCTGATGCACACCGCTACGCCTCCAAGACCTCCTTGCTTATTCCTACTGTGCAGAAGCACTGTTAGACCTGACGCACACCGCTAGCCTCACCTCCAAGACCTCCTTGCTTATTCCTACTGTGCAGAAGTACTGTTAGACCTGAGCAACACCGCTAGTCTCACCTCCAAGACCTCCTTGCTTATTCCTACTGTGCAGAAGTACTGTTAGATCTGACGCACACCGCTAGTCTCACCTCCAAGACCTCCTTGCTTATTCCTACTGTGCAGAAGTACTGTTAGATCTGACGCACACCGCTACGCCTCCAAGACCTACTTGCTTATTCCTACTGTGCAGAAGTACTGTTAGATCTGACGCACACCGCTACGCCTCCAAGACCTCCTTGCTTATTCCTACTGTGCAGAAGTACTGTTAGATCTGACGCACACCGCTGGTCTCACCTCCAAGACCTCCTCGCTTATTCCTACTGTGCAGAAGTACTGTTAGACCTGATGCACACCGCTAGTCCCACCTCCAAGACCTCCTCACTTATTCCTACTGTGCAGAAGTACTGTTAGATCTGACGCACACCGCTAGTCTCACCTCCAAGACCTCCTTGCTTATTCCTACTGTGCAGAAGCACTGTTAGACCTGACGCACACCGCTAGTCCCACCTCCAAGACCTCCTCACTTATTCCTACTGTGCAGAAGCACTGTTAGATCTGACACACACCGCTAGCCTCACCTTCAAGACCTCCTTGCTTATTCCTACTGTGCAGAAGCACTGTTAGACCTGACGCACACCGCTAGTCTCACCTCCAAGACCTCCTTGCTTATTCCTACTGTGCAGAAGCACTGTTAGACCTGACGCACACCGCTACGCCTCCAAGACCTCCTTGCTTATTCCTACTGTGCAGAAGTACTGTTAGATCTGACGCACACCGCTAGTCTCACCTCCAAGACCTCCTTGCTTATTCCTACTGTGCAGAAGCACTGTTAGACCTGACGCACACCGCTAGTCTCACCTCCAAGACCTCCTTGCTTATTCCTACTGTGCAGAAGCACTGTTAGATCTGACGCACACCGCTAGCCTCACCTCCAAGACCTCCTTGCTTATTCCTACTGTGCAGAAGTACTGTTAGATCTGACGCACACCGCTAGTCTCACCTCCAAGACCTCCTTGCTTATTCCTACTGTGCAGAAGTACTGTTAGACCTGACGCACACCGCTAGTCCCACCTCCAAGACCTCCTCGCTTATTCCTACTGTGCAGAAGCACTGTTAGATCTGACGCACACCGCTACGCCTCGCCTCCAAGACCTCCTTGCTTATTCCTACTGTGCAGAAGTACTGTTAGATCTGACGCACACCGCTACGCCTCCAAGACCTCCTTGCTTATTCCTACTGTGCAGAAGTACTGTTAGATCTGACGCACACCGCTAGTCTCACCTCCAAGACCTCCTTGCTTATTCCTACTGTGCAGAAGCACTGTTAGACCTGACGCACACCGCTACGCCTCCAAGACCTCCTTGCTTATTCCTACTGTGCAGAAGTACTGTTATACCTGACGCACACCGCTAGTCCCACCTCCAAGACCTCCTCGCTTATTCCTACTGTGCAGAACCACTGTTAGATCTGACGCACACCGCTACGCCTCGCCTCCAAGACCTCCTTGCTTATTCCTACTGTGCAGAGGTACTGTTAGATCTGACGCACACCGCTACGCCTCCAAGACCTCCTTGCTTATTCCTACTGTGCAGAAGTACTGTTAGATCTGACGCACACCGCTAGTCTCACCTCCAAGACCTCCTTGCTTATTCCTACTGTGCAGAAGTACTGTTAGATCTGACTCACACCGCTAGTCCCACCTCCAAGACCTCCTTGCTTATTCCTACTGTGCAGAAGCACCGTTAGACCTGACGCACACCGCTACGCCTCCAAGACCTCCTTGCTTATTCCTACTGTGCAGAAGCACTGTTAGATCTGACGCACACCGCTAGTCTCACCTCCAAGACCTCCTTGCTTATTCCTACTGTGCAGAAGTACTGTTAGATCTGACGCACACCGCTAGTCTCACCTCCAAGACCTCCTTGCTTATTCCTACTGTGCAGAAGTACTGTTAGCCCTGACGCACACCGCTAGTCTCACCTCCAAGACCTCCTTGCTTATTCCTACTGTGCAGAAGTACTGTTAGACCTGACGCACACCGCTACGCCTCCAAGACCTCCTTGCTTATTCCTACTGTGCAGAACTACTGTTAGATCTGACGCACACCGCTAGTCCCACCTCCAAGACCTCCTCGCTTATTCCTACTGTGCAGAAGTAGTGTTAGATCTGACGCACACCGCTAGTCTCACCTCCAAGACCTCCTTGCTTATTCCTACTGTGCAGAAGCACTGTTAGACATGACGCACACCGCTAGTCCCACCTCCAAGACCTCCTCACTTATTCCTACTGTGCAGAAGCACTGTTAGATCTGACGCACACCGCTAGCCTCACCTTCAAGACCTCCTTGCTTATTCCTACTGTGCAGAAGCACTGTTAGACCTGACGCACACCGCTACGCCTCCAAGACCTCCTTGCTTATTCCTACTGTGCAGAAGTACTGTTAGATCTAACGCACACCGCTAGTCTCACCTCCAAGACCTCCTTGATTATTCCTAATGTGCAGAAGCACTGTTAGATCTGACGCACACCGCTAGCCTCACCTCCAAGACCTCCTTGCTTATTCCTACTGTGCAGAAGTACTGTTAGATCTGACGCACACCGCTAGTCTCACCTCCAAGACCTCCTTGCTTATTCCTACTGTGCAGAAGTACTGTTAGACCTGACGCACACCGCTAGTCCCACCTCCAAGACCTCCTCGCTTATTCCTACTGTGCAGAAGCACTATTAGATCTGACGCACACCGCTACGCCTCGCCTCCAAGACCTCCTTGCTTATTCCTACTGTGCAGAAGTACTGTTAGATCTGACGCACACCGCTACGCCTCCAAGACCTCCTTGCTTATTCCTACTGTGCAGAAGTACTGTTAGATCTGACGCACAGCGCTAGTCTCACCTCCAAGACCTCCTTGCTTATTCCTACTGTGCAGAAGCACTGTTAGACCTGACGCACACCGCTACGCCTCCAAGACCTCCTTGCTTATTCCTACTGTGCAGAAGTACTGTTAGATCTGACGCACACCGCTAGTCTCACCTCCAAGACCTCCTTGCTTATTCCTACTGTGCAGAAGTACTGTTAGATCTGACGCACACCGCTAGTCTCACCTCCAAGACCTCCTTGCTTATTCCTACTGTGCAGAAGTACTGTTAGATCTGACGCACACCGCTAGTCCCACCTCCAAGACCTCCTTGCTTATTCCTACTGTGCAGAAGCACTGTTAGACCTGACGCACACCGCTAGTCTCACCTCCAAGACCTCCTTGCTTATTCCTACTGTGCAGAAGTACTGTTAGATCTGACGCACACCGCTAGTCTCACCTCCAAGACCTCCTTGCTTATTCCTACTGTGCAGAAGTACTGTTAGATCTGACGCACACCGCTACGCCTCCAAGACCTCCTTGCTTATTCCTACTGTGCAGAAGTACTGTTAGATCTGACGCACACCGCTAGTCTCACCTCCAAGACCTCCTAGCTTATTCCTACTGTGCAGAAGTACTGTTAGACCTGACGCACACCGCTACACCTCCAAGACCTCCTTGCTTATTCCTACTGTGCAGAAGTACTGTTAAACCTGACGCACACCGCTAGTCCCACCTCCAAGACCTCCTCGCTTATTCCTACTGTGCAGAAGCACTGTTAGATCTGACGCACACCGCTACGCCTCGCCTCCAAGACCTCCTTGCTTATTCCTACTGTGCAGAAGTACTGTTAGATCTGACGCACACCGCTATGCCTCCAAGACCTCCTTGCTTATTCCTACTGTGCAGAAGTACTGTTAGATCTGACGCACACCGCTAGTCTCACCTCCAAGACCTCCTTGCTTATTCCTACTGTGCAGAAGCACTGTTAGACCTGACGCACACCGCTACGCCTCCAAGACCTCCTTGCTTATTCCTACTGTGCAGAAGTACTGTTAGATCTGACGCACACCGCTAGTCTCACCTCCAAGACCTCCTTGCTTATTCCTACTGTGCAGAAGCACTGTTAGACCTGACGCACACCGCTACGCCTCCAAGACCTCCTTGCTTATTCCTACTGTGCAGAAGTACTGTTAGATCTGACGCACACCGCTAGTCTCACCTCCAAGACCTCCTTGCTTATTCCTACTGTGCAGAAGTACTGTTAGATCTGACGCACACCGCTAGTCTCACCTCCAAGACCTCCTTGCTTATTCCTACTGTGCAGAAGTACTGTTAGATCTGACGCACACCGCTAGTCCCACCTCCAAGACCTCCTTGCTTATTCCTACTGTGCAGAAGCACTGTTAGACCTGACGCACACCGCTAGTCTCACCTCCAAGACCTCCTTGCTTATTCCTACTGTGCAGAAGTACTGTTAGACCTGACGCACACCGCTAGTCCCACCTCCAAGACCTCCTCGCTTATTCCTACTGTGCAGAAGCACTGTTAGATCTGACGCACACCGCTACGCCTCGCCTCCAAGACCTCCTTGCTTATTCCTACTGTGCAGAAGTACTGTTAGATCTGACGCACACCGCTATGCCTCCAAGACCTCCTTGCTTATTCCTACTGTGCAGAAGTACTGTTAGATCTGACGCACACCGCTAGTCTCACCTCCAAGACCTCCTTGCTTATTCCTACTGTGCAGAAGCACTGTTAGACCTGACGCACACCGCACGCCTCCAAGACCTCCTTGCTTATTCCTACTGTGCAGAAGTACTGTTAGATCTGACGCACACCGCTAGTCTCACCTCCAAGACCTCCTTGCTTATTCCTACTGTGCAGAAGTACTGTTAGATCTGACGCACACCGCTAGTCTCACCTCCAAGACCTCCTTGCTTATTCCTACTGTGCAGAAGCACTGTTAGACCTGATGCACACCGCTAGTCTCGCCTCCAAGACCTCCTTGCTTATTCCTACTGTGCAGAAGTACTGTTAGACCTGACGCACACCGCTAGCCTCACCTCCAAGCCCTCCTTGCTTATTCCTACTGTGCAGAAGTACTGTTAGATCTGACGCACACCGCTAGTCCCACCTCCAAGACCTCCTTGCTTATTCCTACTGTGCAGAAGCACTGTTAGATCGGACGCACACCGCTAGTCTCACCTCCAAGACCTCCTTGCTTATTCCTACTGTGCAGAAGTACTGTTAGACCTGACGCACACCGCTAGTCCCACCTCCAAGACCTCCTTGCTTATTCCTACTGTGCAGAAGCACTGTTAGATCTGACGCACACCGCTAGTCTCACCTCCAAGACCTCCTTGCTTATTCCTACTGTGCAGAAGCACTGTTAGACCTGACGCACACCACTACACCTCCAAGACCTCCTTGCTTATTCCTACTGTGCAGAAGCACTGTTAGATCTGACGCACACCGCTAGTCTCACCTCCAAGACCTCCTTGCTTATTCCTACTGTGCAGAAGTACTGTTAGACCTGACGCTCCTTGCTTATTCCTACTGTGCAGAAGTACTGTTAGATCTGACGCACACCGCTAGTCTCACCTCCAAGACCTCCTTGCTTATTCCTACTGTGCAGAAGTACTGTTAGATCTGACGCACACCGCTACGCCTCGCCTCCAAGACCTCCTTGCTTATTCCTACTGTGCAGAAGTACTGTTAGATCTGACGCACACCGCTACGCCTCCAAGACCTCCTTGCTTATTCCTACTGTGCAGAAGTACTGTTAGATCTGACGCACACCGCTAGTCTCACCTCCAAGACCTCCTTGCTTATTCCTACTGTGCAGAAGCACTGTTAGACCTGACGCACACCGCTACGCCTCCAAGACCTCCTTGCTTATTCCTACTGTGCAGAAGTACTGTTAGACCTGACGCACACCGCTAGTCCCACCTCCAAGACCTCCTCGCTTATTCCTACTGTGCAGAAGCACTGTTAGATCTGACGCACACCGCTACGCCTCGCCTCCAAGACCTCCTTGCTTATTCCTACTGTGCAGAGGTACTGTTAGATCTGACGCACACCGCTACGCCTCCAAGACCTCCTTGCTTATTCCTACTGTGCAGAAGTACTGTTAGATCTGACGCACACCGCTAGTCTCACCTCCAAGACCTCCTTGCTTATTCCTACTGTGCAGAAGTACTGTTAGATCTGACGCACACCGCTAGTCCCACCTCCAAGACCTCCTTGCTTATTCCTACTGTGCAGAAGCACTGTTAGACCTGACGCACACCGCTACGCCTCCAAGACCTCCTTGCTTATTCCTACTGTGCAGAAGCACTGTTAGATCTGACGCACACCGCTAGTCTCTCCTCCAAGACCTCCTTGCTTATTCCTACTGTGCAGAAGTACTGTTAGATCTGACGCACACCGCTAGTCTCACCTCCAAGACCTCCTTGCTTATTCCTACTGTGCAGAAGTACTGTTAGATCTGACGCACACCGCTAGTCTCACCTCCAAGACCTCCTTGCTTATTCCTACTGTGCAGAAGCACTGTTAGATCTGACGCACACCGCTAGTCTCACCTCCAAGACCTCCTTGCTTATTCCTACTTCGCAGAAGTACTGTTAGATCTGACGCACACCGCTACGCCTCCAAGACCTCCTTGCTTATTCCTACTGTGCAGAAGCACTGTTAGACCTGACGCACACCGCTACGCCTCCAAGACCTCCTTGCTTATTCCTACTGTGCAGAAGTACTGTTAGATCTGACGCACACCGCTAGTCTCACCTCCAAGACCTCCTTGCTTATTCCTACTGTGCAGAAGCACTGTTATACCTGACGCACACCGCTAGTCTCACCTCCAAGACCTCCTTGCTTATTCCTACTGTGCAGAAGCACTGTTAGATCTGACGCACACCGCTAGCCTCACCTCCAAGACCTCCTTGCTTATTCCTACTGTGCAGAAGTACCGTTAGATCTGACGCACACCGCTAGTCTCACCTCCAAGACCTCCTTGCTTATTCCTACTGTGCAGAAGTACTGTTAGACCTGACGCACACCGCTAGTCCCACCTCCAAGACCTCCTCGCTTATTCCTACTGTGCAGAAGCACTGTTAGATCTGACGCACAGCGCTGCGCCTCGCCTCCAAGACCTCCTTGCTTATTCCTACTGTGCAGAAGTACTGTTAGATCTGACGCACACCGCTACGCCTCCAAGACCTCCTTGCTTATTCCTACTGTGCAGAAGTACTGTTAGATCTGACGCACACCGCTAGTCTCACCTCCAAGACCTCCTTGCTTATTCCTACTGTGCAGAAGCACTGTTAGACCTGACGCACACCGCTACGCCTCCAAGACCTCCTTGCTTATTCCTACTATGCAGAAGTACTGTTAGATCTGACGCACACCGCTAGTCTCACCTCCAAGACCTCCTTGCTTATTCCTACTGTGCAGAAGTACTGTTAGATCTGACGCACACCGCTAGTCTCACCTCCAAGACCTCCTTGCTTATTCCTACTGTGCAGAAGTACTGTTAGATCTGACGCACACCGCTAGTCCCACCTCCAAGACCTCCTTGCTTATTCCTACTGTGCAGAAGCACTGTTAGACCTGACGCACACCGCTAGTCTCACCTCCAAGACCTCCTTGCTTATTCCTACTGTGCAGAAGTACTGTTAGATCTGACGCACACCGCTAGTCTCACCTCCAAGACCTCCTTGCTTATTCCTACTGTGCAGAAGCACTGTTAGACCTGACGCACACCGCTACGCCTCCAAGACCTCCTTGCTTATTCCTACTGTGCAGAAGTACTGTTAGATCTGACGCACACCGCTAGTCTCACCTCCAAGACCTCCTTGCTTATTCCTACTGTGCAGAAGTACTGTTAGATCTGACGCACACCGCTAGTCTCACCTCCAAGACCTCCTCGCTTATTCCTACTGTGCAGAAGTACTGTTAGATCTGACGCACACCGCTAGTCTCACCTCCAAGACCTCCTTGCTTATTCCTACTGTGCAGAAGCACTGTTAGACCTGACGCACACCGCTAGTCTCACCTCCAAGACCTCCTTGCTTATTCCTACTGTGCAGAAGCACTGTTAGTTCTGACGCACACCGCTATTCTCACCTCCAAGACCTCCTTGCTTATTCCTACTTCGCAGAAGTACTGTTAGATCTGACGCACACCGCTACGCCTCCAAGACCTCCTTGCTTATTCCTACTGTGCAGAAGTACTGTTAGATCTGACGCACACCGCTAGTCTCACCTCCAAGACCTCCTTGCTTATTCCTACTGTGCAGAAGTACTGTTAGATCTGACGCACACCGCTAGTCCCACCTCCAAGACCTCCTCGCTTATTCCTACTGTGCAGAAGTACTGTTAGATCTGACGCACACCGCTAGTCTCACCTCCAAGACCTCCTTGCTTATTCCTACTGTGCAGAAGTACTGTTAGATCTGACGCACACCGCTAGTCCCACCTCCAAGACCTCCTTGCTTATTCCTACTGTGCAGAAGCACTGTTAGACCTGACGCACACCGCTAGTCTCACCTCCAAGACCTCCTTGCTTATTCCTACTGTGCAGAAGTACTGTTAGATCTGACGCACACCGCTAGTCTCACCTCCAAGACCTCCTTGCTTATTCCTACTGTGCAGAAGCACTGTTAGACCTGACGCACACCGCTACGCCTCCAAGACCTCCTTGCTTATTCCTACTGTGCAGAAGTACTGTTAGATCTGACGCACACCGCTAGTCTCACCTCCAAGACCTCCTTGCTTATTCCTACTGTGCAGAAGTACTGTTAGATCTGACGCACACCGCTAGTCCCACCTCCAAGACCTCCTCGCTTATTCCTACTGTGCAGAAGTACTGTTAGATCTGACGCACACCGCTAGTCTCACCTCCAAGACCTCCTTGCTTATTCCTACTGTGCAGAAGCACTGTTAGACCTGACGCACACCGCTAGTCTCACCTCCAAGACCTCCTTGCTTATTCCTACTGTGCAGAAGCACTGTTAGATCTGACGCACACCGCTAGTCTCACCTCCAAGACCTCCTTGCTTATTCCTACTTCGCAGAAGTACTGTTAGATCTGACGCACACCGCTACGCCTCCAAGACCTCCTTGCTTATTCCTACTGTGCAGAAGTACTGTTAGATCTGACGCACACCGCTAGTCTCACCTCCAAGACCTCCTCGCTTATTCCTACTGTGCAGAAGTACTGTTAGATCTGACGCACACCGCTAGTCTCACCTCCAAGACCTCCTTGCTTATTCCTACTGTGCAGAAGCACTGTTAGACCTGACGCACACCGCTAGTCCCACCTCCAAGACCTCCTCACTTATTCCTACTGTGCAGAAGCACTGTTAGATCTGACGCACACCGCTAGTCTCACCTCCAAGACCTCCTTGCTTATTCCTACTGTGCAGAAGCACTGTTAGACCTGACGCACACCGCTACGCCTCCAAGACCTCCTTGCTTATTCCTACTGTGCAGAAGTACTGTTAGATCTGACGCACACCGCTAGTCTCACCTCCAAGACCTCCTTGCTTATTCCTACTGTGCAGAAGCACTGTTATACCTGACGCACACCGCTAGTCTCACCTCCAAGACCTCCTTGCTTATTCCTACTGTGCAGAAGCACTGTTAGATCTGACGCACACCGCTAGCCTCACCTCCAAGACCTCCTTGCTTATTCCTACTGTGCAGAAGTACTGTTAGATCTGACGCACACCGCTAGTCTCACCTCCAAGACCTCCTTGCTTATTCCTACTGTGCAGAAGTACTGTTAGACCTGACGCACACCGCTAGTCCCACCTCCAAGACCTCCTCGCTCATTCCTACTGTGCAAAAGCACTGTTAGATCTGACGCACACCGCTACGCCTCGCCTCCAAGACCTCCTTGCTTATTCCTACTGTGCAGAAGTACTGTTAGATCTGACGCACACCGCTACGCCTCCAAGACCTCCTTGCTTATTCCTACTGTGCAGAAGTACTGTTAGATCTGACGCACACCGCTAGTCTCACCTCCAAGACCTCCTTGCTTATTCCTACTGTGCAGAAGCACTGTTAGACCTGACGCACACCGCTACGCCTCCAAGACCTCCTTGCTTATTCCTACTGTGCAGAAGCACTATTAGATCTGACGCACACCGCTAGTCTCACCTCCAAGACCTCCTTGCTTATTCCTACTGTGCAGAAGTACTGTTAGATCTGACGCACACCGCTAGCCTCACCTCAAGACCTCCTTGCTTATTCCTACTGTGCAGAAGCACTGTTAGACCTGACGCACACCGCTAGTCTCGCCTCCAAGACCTCCTTGCTTATTCCTACTGTGCAGAAGTACTGTTAGACCTGACGCACACCGCTAGCCTCACCTCCAAGACCTCCTTGCTTATTCCTACTGTGCAGAAGCACTGTTAGACCTGACGCACACCACTACACCTCCAAGACCTCCTTGCTTATTCCTACTGTGCAGAAGTACTGTTAGATCTGACGCACACCGCTAGTCTCACCTCCAAGACCTCCTTGCTTATTCCTACTGTGCAGAAGCACTGTTAGACCTGACGCACACCGCTACGCCTCCAAGACCTCCTTGCTTATTCCTACTGTGCAGAAGCACTGTTAGACCTGACGCACACCGCTAGCCTCACCTCCAAGACCTCCTTGCTTATTCCTACTGTGCAGAAGCACTGTTAGATCTGACGCACACCGCTAGTCTCACCTCCAAGACCTCCTTGCTTATTCCTACTGTGCAGAAGCACTGTTAGACCTGACGCACACCGCTAGTCTCACCTCCAAGACCTCCTTGCTTATTCCTACTGTGCAGAAGTACTGTTAGACCTGACGCACACCGCTAGTCCCACCTCCAAGACCTCCTTGCTTATTCCTACTGTGCAGAAGTACTGTTAGATCTGACGCACACCGCTAGTCTCACCTCCAAGACCTCCTTGCTTATTCCTACTGTGCAGAAGAACTGTTAGACCTGACGCACACCGCTAGTCCCACCTCCAAGACCTCCTCGCTTATTCCTACTGTGCAGAAGCACTGTTAGATCTGACGCACACCGCTACGCCTCCAAGACCTCCTTGCTTATTCCTACTGTGCAGAAGTACTGTTAGATCTGACGCACACCGCTAGTCTCACCTCCAAGACCTCCTTGCTTATTCCTACTGTGCAGAAGTACTGTTAGATCTGACGCACACCGCTAGTCCCACCTCCAAGACCTCCTTGCTTATTCCTACTGTGCAGAAGCACTGTTAGACCTGACGCACACCGCTAGTCTCACCTCCAAGACCTCCTTGCTTATTCCTACTGTGCAGAAGTACTGTTAGATCTGACGCACACCGCTAGTCTCACCTCCAAGACCTCCTTGCTTATTCCTACTGTGCAGAAGCACTGTTAGACCTGACGCACACCGCTACGCCTCCAAGACCTCCTTGCTTATTCCTACTGTGCAGAAGTACTGTTAGATCTGACGCACACCGCTAGTCTCACCTCCAAGACCTCCTTGCTTATTCCTACTGTGCAGAAGTACTGTTAGATCTGACGCACACCGCTAGTCTCACCTCCAAGACCTCCTTGCTTATTCCTACTGTGCAGAAGCACTGTTAGACCTGACGCACACCGCTAGTCTCACCTCCAAGACCTCCTTGCTTATTCCTACTGTGCAGAAGTACTGTTAGACCTGACGCACACCGCTACACCTCCAAGACCTCCTTGCTTATTCCTACCGTGCAGAAGTACTGTTAGACCTGACGCACACCGCTAGTCCCACCTCCAAGACCTCCTCGCTTATTCCTACTGTGCAGAAGCACTGTTAGATCTGATGCACACCGCTACGCCTCGCCTCCAAGACCTCCTTGCTTATTCCTACTGTGCAGAAGTGCTGTTAGATCTGACGCACACCGCTATGCCTCCAAGACCTCCTTGCTTATTCCTACTGTGCAGAAGTACTGTTAGATCTGACGCACACCGCTAGTCTCACCTCCAAGACCTCCTTGCTTATTCCTACTGTGCAGAAGCACTGTTAGACCTGACGCACACCGCTACGCCTCCAAGACCTCCTTGCTTATTCCTACTGTGCAGAAGTATTATTAGATCTGACGCACACCGCTAGTCTCACCTCCAAGACCTCCTTGCTTATTCCTACTGTGCAGAAGTACTGTTAGATCTGACGCACACCGCTAGCCTCACCTCAAGACCTCCTTGCTTATTCCTACTGTGCAGAAGCACTGTTAGACCTGACGCACACCGCTAGTCTCGCCTCCAAGACCTCCTTGCTTATTCCTACTGTGCAGAAGTACTGTTAGACCTGACGCACACCGCTAGCCTCACCTCCAAGACCTCCTTGCTTATTCCTACTGTGCAGAAGCACTGTTAGACCTGACGCACACCACTACACCTCCAAGACCTCCTTGCTTTTTCCTACTGTGCAGAAGTACTGTTAGATCTGACGCACACCGCTAGTCTCACCTCCAAGACCTCCTTGCTTATTCCTACTGTGCAGAAGCACTGTTAGACCTGACGCACACCGCTACGCCTCCAAGACCTCCTTGCTTATTCCTACTGTGCAGAAGCACTGTTAGACCTGACGCACACCGCTAGCCTCACCTCCAAGACCTCCTTGCTTATTCCTACTGTGCAGAAGCACTGTTAGATCTGACGCACACCGCTAGTCTCACCTCCAAGACCTCCTTGCTTATTCCTACTGTGCAGAAGCACTGTTAGACCTGACGCACACCGCTAGTCTCACCTCCAAGACCTCCTTGCTTATTCCTACTGTGCAGAAGTACTGTTAGACCTGACGCACACCGCTAGTCCCACCTCCAAGACCTCCTTGCTTATTCCTACTGTGCAGAAGTACTGTTAGATCTGACGCACACCGCTAGTCTCACCTCCAAGACCTCCTTGCTTATTCCTACTGTGCAGAAGAACTGTTAGACCTGACGCACACCGCTAGTCCCACCTCCAAGACCTCCTCGCTTATTCCTACTGTGCAGAAGCACTGTTAGATCTGACGCACACCGCTACGCCTCCAAGACCTCCTTGCTTATTCCTACTGTGCAGAAGTACTGTTAGATCTGACGCACACCGCTAGTCTCACCTCCAAGACCTCCTTGCTTATTCCTACTGTGCAGAAGCACTGTTAGACCTGACGCACACCGCTACGCCTCCAAGACCTCCTTGCTTATTCCTACTGTGCAGAAGTACTGTTAGACCTGACGCACACCGCTAGTCCCACCTCCAAGACCTCCTCGCTTATTCCTACTGTGCAGAAGCACTGTTAGATCTGACGCACACCGCTACGCCTCGCCTCCAAGACCTCCTTGCTTATTCCTACTGTGCAGAAGTACTGTTAGATCTGACGCACACCGCTACGCCTCCAAGACCTCCTTGCTTATTCCTACTGTGCAGAAGTACTGTTAGATCTGACGCACACCGCTAGTCTCACCTCCAAGACCGCCTTGCTTATTCCTACTGTGCAGAAGCACTGTTAGACCTGACGCACACCGCTACGCCTCCAAGACCTCCTTGCTTATTCCTACTGTGCAGAAGTACTGTTAGATCTGACGCACACCGCTAGTCTCACCTCCAAGACCTCCTTGCTTATTCCTACTGTGCAGAAGTACTGTTAGATCTGACGCACACCGCCAGTCTCACCTCCAAGACCTCCTTGCTTATTCCTACTGTGCAGAAGTACTGTTAGATCTGACGCACACCGCTATTCCCACCTCCAAGACCTCCTTGCTTATTCCTACTGTGCAGAAGCACTGTTAGACCTGACGCACACCGCTAGTCTCTCCTCCAAGACCTCCTTGCTTATTCCTACTGTGCAGAAGTACTGTTAGATCTGACGCACACCGCTACGCCTCGCCTCCAAGACCTCCTTGCTTATTCCTACTGTGCAGAAGTACTGTTAGATCTGACGCACACCGCTATGCCTCCAAGACCTCCTTGCTTATTCCTACTGTGCAGAAGTACTGTTAGATCTGACGCACACCGCTAGTCTCGCCTCCAAGACCTCCTTGCTTATTCCTACTGTGCAGAAGCACTGTTAGACCTGACGCACACCGCTACGCCTCCAAGATCTCCTTGCTTATTCCTACTGTGCAGAAGTACTGTTAGATCTGACGCACACCGCTAGTCTCACCTCCAAGACCTCCTTGCTTATTCCTACTGTGCAGAAGTACTGTTAGATCTGACGCACACTGCTAGCCTCACCTCCAAGACCTCCTTGCTTATTCCTACTGTGCAGAAGCACTGTTAGACCTGACGCACACCGCTAGTCTCGCCTCCAAGACCTCCTTGCTTATTCCTACTGTGCAGAAGTACTGTTAGACCTGACGCACACCGCTAGCCTCACCTCCAAGACCTCCTTGCTTATTCCTACTGTGCAGAAGTACTGTTAGACCTGACGCACACCACTACACCTCCAAGACCTCCTTGCTTATTCCTACTGTGCAGAAGTACTGTTAGATCTGACGCACACCGCTAGTCTCACCTCCAAGATCTCCTTGCTTTTTCCTACTGTGCAGAAGTACTGTTAGACCTGACGCACACCGCTAGTCTCACCTCCAAGACCTCCTTGCTTATTCCTACTGTGCAGAAGTACTGTTAGATCTGACGCACACCGCTAGTCCCACCTCCAAGACCTCCTTGCTTATTCCTACTGTGCAGAAGCACTGTTAGATCGGACGCACACCGCTAGTCTCACCTCCAAGACCTCCTTGCTTATTCCTACTGTGCAGAAGTACTGTTAGACCTGACGCACACCGCTAGCCTCACCTCCAAGACCTCCTTGCTTATTCCTACTGTGCAGAAGTACTGTTAGATCTGACGCACACCGCTAGTCTCACCTCCAAGACCTCCTTGCTTATTCCTACTGTGCAGAAGTACTGTTAGACCTGACGCACACCGCTAGTCTCACCTCCAAGACCTCCTTGCTTATTCCTACTGTGCAGAAGCACTGTTAGACCTGACGCACACCGCTACGCCTCCAAGACCTCCTTGCTTATTCCTACTGTGCAGAAGTACTGTTAGATCTGACGCACACCGCTAGTCTCACCTCCAAGACCTCCTTGCTTATTCCTACTGTGCAGAAGTACTGTTAGATCTGACGCACACCGCCAGTCTCACCTCCAAGACCTCCTTGCTTATTCCTACTGTGCAGAAGTACTGTTAGATCTGACGCACACCGCTAGTCCCACCTCCAATACCTCCTTGCTTATTCCTACTGTGCAGAAGCACTGTTAGACCTGACGCACACCGCTAGTCTCACCTCCAAGACCTCCTTGCTTATTCCTACTGTGCAGAAGTACTGTTAGATCTGACGCACACCGCTACGCCTCGCCTCCAAGACCTCCTTGCTTATTCCTACTGTGGAGAAGTACTGTTAGATCTGACGCACACCGCTATGCCTCCAAGACCTCCTTGCTTATTCCTACTGTGCAGAAGTACTGTTAGATCTGACGCACACCGCTAGTCTCACCTCCAAGACCTCCTTGCTTATTCCTACTGTGCAGAAGCACTGTTAGACCTGACGCACACCGCTACGCCTCCAAGACCTCCTTGCTTATTCCTACTGTGCAGAAGTACTGTTAGATCTGACGCACACCGCTAGTCTCACCTCCAAGACCTCCTTGCTTATTCCTACTGTGCAGAAGTACTGTTAGATCTGACGCACACCGCTAGCCTCACCTCCAAGACCTCCTTGCTTATTCCTACTGTGCAGAAGCACTGTTAGACCTGACGCACACCGCTAGTCTCGCCTCCAAGACCTCCTTGCTTATTCCTACTGTGCAGAAGTACTGTTAGACCTGACGCACACCGCTAGCCTCACCTCCAAGACCTCCTTGCTTATTCCTACTGTGCAGAAGTACTGTTAGATCTGACGCACACCGCTAGTCCCACCTCCAAGACCTCCTTGCTTATTCCTACTGTGCAGAAGTACTGTTAGATCTGACGCACACCGCTAGTCCCACCTCCAAGACCTCCTTGCTTATTCCTACTGTGCAGAAGTACTGTTAGATCTGACGCACACCGCTAGCCTCACCTCCAAGACCTCCTTGCTTATTCCTACTGTGCAGAAGCACTGTTAGACCTGACGCACACCGCTAGTCTCGCCTCCAAGACCTCCTTGCTTATTCCTACTGTGCAGAAGTACTGTTAGACCTGACGCACACCGCTAGCCTCACCTCCAAGACCTCCTTGCTTATTCCTACTGTGCAGAAGCACTGTTAGACCTGACGCACACCACTACACCTCCAAGACCTCCTTGCTTATTCCTACTGTGCAGAAGTACTGTTAGATCTGACGCACACCGCTAGTCTCACCTCCAAGACCTCCTTGCTTATTCCTACTGTGCAGAAGCACTGTTAGACCTGACGCACACCGCTACGCCTCCAAGACCTCTTGCTTATTCCTACTGTGCAGAAGCACTGTTAGACCTGACGCACACCGCTAGCCTCACCTCCAAGACCTCCTTGCTTATTCCTACTGTGCAGAAGCACTGTTAGATCTGACGCACACCGCTAGTCTCACCTCCAAGACCTCCTTGCTTATTCCTACTGTGCAGAAGCACTGTTAGACCTGACGCACACCGCTAGTCTCACCTCCAAGACCTCCTTGCTTATTCCTACTGTGCAGAAGTACTGTTAGACCTGACGCACACCGCTAGTCCCACCTCCAAGACCTCCTTGCTTATTCCTACTGTGCAGAAGTACTGTTAGATCTGACGCACACCGCTAGTCTCACCTCCAAGACCTCCTTGCTTATTCCTACTGTGCAGAAGAACTGTTAGACCTGACGCACACCGCTAGTCCCACCTCCAAGACCTCCTCGCTTATTCCTACTGTGCAGAAGCACTGTTAGATCTGACGCACACCGCTACGCCTCCAAGACCTCCTTGCTTATTCCTACTGTGCAGAAGTACTGTTAGATCTGACGCACACCGCTAGTCTCACCTCCAAGACCTCCTTGCTTATTCCTACTGTGCAGAAGCACTGTTAGACCTGACGCACACCGCTACGCCTCCAAGACCTCCTTGCTTATTCCTACTGTGCAGAAGTACTGTTAGATCTGACGCACACCGCTAGTCTCACCTCCAAGACCTCCTTGCTTATTCCTACTTTGCAGAAGTACTGTTAGATCTGACGCACACCGCCAGTCTCACCTCCAAGACCTCCTTGCTTATTCCTACTGTGCAGAAGTACTGTTAGATCTGACGCACACCGCTAGTCCCACCTCCAAGACCTCCTTGCTTATTCCTACTGTGCAGAAGCACTGTTAGACCTGACGCACACCGCTAGTCTCTCCTCCCAGACCTCCTTGCTTATTCCTACTGTGTAGAAGTACTGTTAGATCTGACGCACACCGCTACGCCTCGCCTCCAAGACCTCCTTGCTTATTCCTACTGTGCAGAAGTACTGTTAGATCTGACGCACACCGCTATGCCTCCAAGACCTCCTTGCTTATTCCTACTGTGCAGAAGTACTGTTAGATCTGACGCACACCGCTAGTCTCACCTCCAAGACCTCCTTGTTTATTCCTACTGTGCAGAAGCACTGTGAGACCTGACGCACACCGCTACGCCTCCAAGATCTCCTTGCTTATTCCTACTGTGCAGAAGTACTGTTAGATCTGACGCACACCGCTAGTCTCACCTCCAAGACCTCCTTGCTTATTCCTACTGTGCAGAAGTACTGTTAGATCTGACGCACACCGCTAGCCTCACCTCCAAGACCTCCTTGCTTATTCCTACTGTGCAGAAGCACTGTTAGACCTGACGCACACCGCTAGTCTCGCCTCCAAGACCTCCTTGCTTATTCCTACTGTGCAGAAGTACTGTTAGACCTGACGCACACCGCTAGCCTCACCTCCAAGACCTCCTTGCTTATTCCTACTGTGCAGAAGTACTGTTAGATCTGACGCACACCGCTAGTCCCACCTCCAAGACCTCCTTGCTTATTCCTACTGTGCAGAAGCACTGTTAGATCGGACGCACACCGCTAGTCTCACCTCCAAGACCTCCTTGCTTATTCCTACTGTGCAGAAGTACTGTTAGACCTGACGCACACCGCTAGTCCCTCCTCCAAGACCTCCTTGCTTATTCCTACTGTGCAGAAGCACTGTTAGATCTGACGCACACCGCTAGTCTCACCTCCAAGACCTCCTTGCTTATTCCTACTGTGCAGAAGCACTGTTAGACCTGACGCACACCACTACACCTCCAAGACCTCCTTGCTTATTCCTACTGTGCAGAAGTACTGTTAGATCTGACGCACACCGCTAGTCTCACCTCCAAGACCTCCTTGCTTATTCCTACTGTGCAGAAGTACTGTTAGACCTGACGCACACCGCTAGTCTCACCTCCAAGACCTCCTTGCTTATTCCTACTGTGCAGAAGTACTGTTAGATCTGACGCACACCGCTAGTCCCACCTCCAAGACCTCCTTGCTTATTCCTACTGTGCAGAAGCACTGTTAGATCGGACGCACACCGCTAGTCTCACCTCCAAGACCTCCTTGCTTATTCCTACTGTGCAGAAGTACTGTTAGACCTGAAGCACACCGCTAGCCTCACCTCCAAGACCTCCTTGCTTATTCCTACTGTGCAGAAGTACTGTTAGATCTGACGCACACCGCTAGTCTCACCTCCAAGACCTCCTTGCTTATTCCTACTGTGCAGAAGTACTGTTAGACCTGACGCACACCGCTAGTCTCACCTCCAAGACCTCCTTGCTTATTCCTACTGTGCAGAAGCACTGTTAGACCTGACGCACACCGCTACGCCTCCAAGACCTCCTTGCTTATTCCTACTGTGCAGAAGTACTGTTAGATCTGACGCACACCGCTAGTCTCACCTCCAAGACCTCCTTGCTTATTCCTACTGTGCAGAAGTACTGTTAGATCTGACGCACACCGCCAGTCTCACCTCCAAGACCTCCTTGCTTATTCCTACTGTGCAGAAGTACTGTTAGATCTGACGCACACCGCTAGTCCCACCTCCAATACCTCCTTGCTTATTCCTACTGTGCAGAAGCACTGTTAGACCTGACGCACACCGCTAGTCTCACCTCCAAGACCTCCTTGCTTATTCCTACTGTGCAGAAGTACTGTTAGATCTGACGCACACCGCTACGCCTCGCCTCCAAGACCTCCTTGCTTATTCCTACTGTGCAGAAGTACTGTTAGATCTGACGCACACCGCTATGCCTCCAAGACCTCCTTGCTTATTCCTACTGTGCAGAAGTACTGTTAGATCTGACGCACACCGCTATGCCTCCAAGACCTCCTTGCTTATTCCTACTGTGCAGAAGTACTGTTAGATCTGACGCACACCGCTAGTCTCACCTCCAAGACCTCCTTGCTTATTCCTACTGTGCAGAAGTACTGTTAGATCTGACGCACACCGCCAGTCTCACCTCCAAGACCTCCTTGCTTATTCCTACTGTGCAGAAGTACTATTAGATCTGACGCACACCGCTAGTCCCACCTCCAAGACCTCCTTGCTTATTCCTACTGTGCAGAAGCACTGTTAGACCTGACGCACACCGCTAGTCTCTCCTCCCAGACCTCCTTGCTTATTCCTACTGTGCAGAAGTACTGTTAGATCTGACGCACACCGCTACGCCTCGCCTCCAAGACCTCCTTGCTTATTCCTACTGTGCAGAAGTACTGTTAGATCTGACGCACACCGCTATGCCTCCAAGACCTCCTTGCTTATTCCTACTGTGCAGAAGTACTGTTAGATCTGACGCACACCGCTAGTCTCACCTCCAAGACCTCCTTGTTTATTCCTACTGTGCAGAAGCACTGTGAGACCTGACGCACACCGCTACGCCTCCAAGATCTCCTTGCTTATTCCTACTGTGCAGAAGTACTGTTAGATCTGACGCACACCGCTAGTCTCACCTCCAAGACCTCCTTGCTTATTCCTACTGTGCAGAAGTACTGTTAGATCTGACGCACACCGCTAGCCTCACCTCCAAGACCTCCTTGCTTATTCCTACTGTGCAGAAGCACTGTTAGACCTGACGCACACCGCTAGTCCCGCCTCCAAGACCTCCTTGCTTATTCCTACTGTGCAGAAGTACTGTTAGACCTGACGCACACCGCTAGCCTCACCTCCAAGACCTCCTTGCTTATTCCTACTGTGCAGAAGTACTGTTAGATCTGACGCACACCGCTAGTCCCACCTCCAAGACCTCCTTGCTTATTCCTACTGTGCAGAAGCACTGTTAGATCGGACGCACACCGCTAGTCTCACCTCCAAGACCTCCTTGCTTATTCCTACTGTGCAGAAGTACTGTTAGACCTGACGCACACCGCTAGTCCCTCCTCCAAGACCTCCTTGCTTATTCCTACTGTGCAGAAGCACTGTTAGATCTGACGCACACCGCTAGTCTCACCTCCAAGACCTCCTTGCTTATTCCTACTGTGCAGAAGCACTGTTAGACCTGACGCACACCACTACACCTCCAAGACCTCCTTGCTTATTCCTACTGTGCAGAAGTACTGTTAGATCTGACGCACACCGCTAGTCTCACCTCCAAGACCTCCTTGCTTATTCCTACTGTGCAGAAGTACTGTTAGACCTGACGCACACCGCTAGTCTCACCTCCAAGACCTCCTTGCTTATTCCTACTGTGCAGAAGTACTGTTAGATCTGACGCACACCGCTAGTCCCACCTCCAAGACCTCCTTGCTTATTCCTACTGTGCAGAAGCACTGTTAGATCGGACGCACACCGCTAGTCTCACCTCCAAGACCTCCTTGCTTATTCCTACTGTGCAGAAGTACTGTTAGACCTGAAGCACACCGCTAGCCTCACCTCCAAGACCTCCTTGCTTATTCCTACTGTGCAGAAGTACTGTTAGATCTGACGCACACCGCTAGTCTCACCTCCAAGACCTCCTTGCTTATTCCTACTGTGCAGAAGTACTGTTAGACCTGACGCACACCGCTAGTCTCACCTCCAAGACCTCCTTGCTTATTCCTACTGTGCAGAAGCACTGTTAGACCTGACGCACACCGCTACGCCTCCAAGACCTCCTTGCTTATTCCTACTGTGCACAAGTACTGTTAGATCTGACGCACACCGCTAGTCTCACCTCCAAGACCTCCTTGCTTATTCCTACTGTGCAGAAGTACTGTTAGATCTGACGCACACCGCCAGTCTCACCTCCAAGACCTCCTTGCTTATTCCTACTGTGCAGAAGTACTGTTAGATCTGACGCACACCGCTAGTCCCACCTCCAATACCTCCTTGCTTATTCCTACTGTGCAGAAGCACTGTTAGACCTGACGCACACCGCTAGTCTCACCTCCAAGACCTCCTTGCTTATTCCTACTGTGCAGAAGTACTGTTAGATCTGACGCACACCGCTACGCCTCGCCTCCAAGACCTCCTTGCTTATTCCTACTGTGCAGAAGTACTGTTAGACCTGACGCACACCGCTATGCCTCCAAGACCTCCTTGCTTATTCCTACTGTGCAGAAGTACTGTTAGATCTGACGCACACCGCTAGTCTCACCTCCAAGACCTCCTTGCTTATTCCTACTGTGCAGAAGCACTGTTAGACCTGACGCACACCGCTACGCCTCCAAGACCTCCTTGCTTATTCCTACTGTGCAGAAGTACTGTTAGATCTGACGCACACCGCTAGTCTCACCTCCAAGACCTCCTTGCTTATTCCTACTGTGCAGAAGTACTGTTAGATCTGACGCACACCGCTAGCCTCACCTCCAAGACCTCCTTGCTTATTCCTACTGTGCAGAAGCACTGTTAGACCTGACGCACACCGCTAGTCTCGCCTCCAAGACCTCCTTGCTTATTCCTACTGTGCAGAAGTACTGTTAGACCTGACGCACACCGCTAGCCTCACCTCCAAGACCTCCTTGCTTATTCCTACTGTGCAGAAGTACTGTTAGATCTGACGCACACCGCTAGTCCCACCTCCAAGACCTCCTTGCTTATTCCTACTGTGCAGAAGCACTGTTAGATCGGACGCACACCGCTAGTCTCACCTCCAAGACCTCCTTGCTTATTCCTACTGTGCAGAAGTACTGTTAGATCTGACGCACACCGCTAGTCCCACCTCCAATACCTCCTTGCTTATTCCTACTGTGCAGAAGCACTGTTAGACCTGACGCACACCGCTAGTCTCACCTCCAAGACCTCCTTGCTTATTCCTACTGTGCAGAAGTACTGTTAGATCTGACTCACACCGCTACGCCTCGCCTCCAAGACCTCCTTACTTATTCCTACTGTGCAGAAGTACTGTTAGATCTGACGCACACCGCTATGCCTCCAAGACCTCCTTGCTTATTCCTACTGTGCAGAAGTACTGTTAGATCTGACGCACACCGCTAGTCTCACCTCCAAGACCTCCTTGCTTATTCCTACTGTGCAGAAGCACTGTTAGACCTGACGCACACCGCTACGCCTCCAAGACCTCCTTGCTTATTCCTACTGTGCAGAAGTACTGTTAGATCTGACGCACACCGCTAGTCTCACCTCCAAGACCTCCTTGCTTATTCCTACTGTGCAGAAGTACTGTTAGATCTGACGCACACCGCTAGCCTCACCTCCAAGACCTCCTTGCTTATTCCTACTGTGCAGAAGCACTGTTAGACCTGACGCACACCGCTAGTCTCGCCTCCAAGACCTCCTTGCTTATTCCTACTGTGCAGAAGTACTGTTAGACCTGACGCATACCGCTAGCCTCACCTCCAAGACCTCCTTGCTTATTCCTACTGTGCAGAAGTACTGTTAGATCTGACGCACACCGCTAGTCCCACCTCCAAGACCTCCTTGCTTATTCCTACTGTGCAGAAGCACTGTTAGATCGGACGCACACCGCTAGTCTCACCTCCAAGACCTCCTTGCTTATTCCTACTGTGCAGAAGTACTGTTAGACCTGACGCACACCGCTAGTCCCTCCTCCAAGACCTCCTTGCTTATTCCTACTGTGCAGAAGCACTGTTAGATCTGACGCACACCGCTAGTCTCACCTCCAAGACCTCCTTGCTTATTCCTACTGTGCAGAAGCACTGTTAGACCTGACGCACACCACTACACCTCCAAGACCTCCTTGCTTATTCCTACTGTGCAGAAGTACTGTTAGATCTGACGCACACCGCTAGTCTCACCTCCAAGACCTCCTTGCTTATTCCTACTGTGCAGAAGTACTGTTAGACCTGACGCACACCGCTAGTCTCACCTCCAAGACCTCCTTGCTTATTCCTACTGTGCAGAAGTACTGTTAGATCTGACGCACACCGCTAGTCCCACCTCCAAGACCTCCTTGCTTATTCCTACTGTGCAGAAGCACTGTTAGATCGGACGCACACCGCTAGTCTCACCTCCAAGACCTCCTTGCTTATTCCTACTGTGCAGAAGTACTGTTAGACCTGAAGCACACCGCTAGCCTCACCTCCAAGACCTCCTTGCTTATTCCTACTGTGCAGAAGTACTGTTAGATCTGACGCACACCGCTAGTCTCACCTCCAAGACCTCCTTGCTTATTCCTACTGTGCAGAAGTACTGTTAGACCTGACGCACACCGCTAGTCTCACCTCCAAGACCTCCTTGCTTATTCCTACTGTGCAGAAGCACTGTTAGACCTGACGCACACCGCTACGCCTCCAAGACCTCCTTGCTTATTCCTACTGTGCACAAGTACTGTTAGATCTGACGCACACCGCTAGTCTCACCTCCAAGACCTCCTTGCTTATTCCTACTGTGCAGAAGTACTGTTAGATCTGACGCACACCGCCAGTCTCACCTCCAAGACCTCCTTGCTTATTCCTACTGTGCAGAAGTACTGTTAGATCTGACGCACACCGCTAGTCCCACCTCCAATACCTCCTTGCTTATTCCTACTGTGCAGAAGCACTGTTAGACCTGACGCACACCGCTAGTCTCACCTCCAAGACCTCCTTGCTTATTCCTACTGTGCAGAAGTACTGTTAGATCTGACGCACACCGCTACGCCTCGCCTCCAAGACCTCCTTGCTTATTCCTACTGTGCAGAAGTACTGTTAGATCTGACGCACACCGCTATGCCTCCAAGACCTCCTTGCTTATTCCTACTGTGCAGAAGTACTGTTAGATCTGACGCACACCGCTAGTCTCACCTCCAAGACCTCCTTGCTTATTCCTACTGTGCAGAAGCACTGTTAGACCTGACGCACACCGCTACGCCTCCAAGACCTCCTTGCTTATTCCTACTGTGCAGAAGTACTGTTAGATCTGACGCACACCGCTAGTCTCACCTCCAAGACCTCCTTGCTTATTCCTACTGTGCAGAAGTACTGTTAGATCTGACGCACACCGCTAGCCTCACCTCCAAGACCTCCTTGCTTATTCCTACTGTGCAGAAGCACTGTTAGACCTGACGCACACCGCTAGTCTCGCCTCCAAGACCTCCTTGCTTATTCCTACTGTGCAGAAGTACTGTTAGACCTGACGCACACCGCTAGCCTCACCTCCAAGACCTCCTTGCTTATTCCTACTGTGCAGAAGTACTGTTAGATCTGACGCACACCGCTAGTCCCACCTCCAAGACCTCCTTGCTTATTCCTACTGTGCAGAAGCACTGTTAGATCGGACGCACACCGCTAGTCTCACCTCCAAGACCTCCTTGCTTATTCCTACTGTGCAGAAGTACTGTTAGACCTGACGCACACCGCTAGTCCCTCCTCCAAGACCTCCTTGCTTATTCCTACTGTGCAGAAGCACTGTTAGATCTGACGCACACCGCTAGTCTCACCTCCAAGACCTCCTTGCTTATTCCTACTGTGCAGAAGCACTGTTAGACCTGACGCACACCACTACACCTCCAAGACCTCCTTGCTTATTCCTACTGTGCAGAAGTACTGTTAGATCTGACGCACACCGCTAGTCTCACCTCCAAGACCTCCTTGCTTATTCCTACTGTGCAGAAGTACTGTTAGATCTGACGCACACCGCTAGCCTCACCTCCCAGACCTCCTTGCTTATTCCTACTGTGCAGAAGCACTGTTAGACCTGACGCACACCGCTACTCTCACCTCCAAGACCTCCTTGCTTATTCCTACTGTGCAGAAGTACTGTTAGACCTGACGCACAACGCTAGCCTCACCTCCAAGACCTCCTTGCTTATTCCTACTGTGCAGAAGTACTGTTAGATCTGACGCACACCGCTAGTCTCACCTCCAAGACCTCCTTGCTTATTCCTACTGTGCAGAAGTACTGTTAGACCTGACGCACACCGCTAGTCTCGCCTCCAAGACCTCCTTGCTTATTCCTACTGTGCAGAAGTACTGTTAGACCTGACGCACACCGCTAGCCTCACCTCCAAGACCTCCTTGCTTATTCCTACTGTGCAGAAGTACTGTTAGATCTTACGCACACCGCTAGTCCCACCTCCAAGACCTCCTTGCTTATTCCTACTGTGCAGAAGCACTGTTAGATCGGACGCACACCGCTAGTCTCACCTCCAAGACCTCCTTGCTTATTCCTACTGTGCAGAAGTACTGTTAGACCTGACGCACACCGCTAGCCTCACCTCCAAGACCTCCTTGCTTATTCCTACTGTGCAGAAGTACTGTTAGATCTGACGCACACCGCTAGCCTCACCTCCAAGACCTCCTTGCTTATTCCTACTGTGCAGAAGTACTGTTAGACCTGACGCACACCGCTAGTCTCACCTCCAAGACCTCCTTGCTTATTCCTACTGTGCAGAAGCACTGTTAGACCTGACGCACAACGCTACGCCTCCAAGACCTCCTTGCTTATTCCTACTGTGCAGAAGTACTGTTAGATCTGACGCACACCACTAGTCTCACCTCCAAGACCTCCTTGCTTATTCCTACTGTGCAGAAGTACTGTTAGATCTGACACACACCGCTAGCCTCACCTCCAAGACCTCCTTGCTTATTCCTACTGTGCAGAAGCACTGTTAGACCTGACGCACACCGCTAGTCTCGCCTCCAAGACCTCCTTGCTTATTCCTACTGTGCAGAAGTACTGTTAGACCTGACGCACACCGCTAGCCTCACCTCCAAGACCTCCTTGCTTATTCCTACTGTGCAGAAGTACTGTTAGATCTGACGCACACCGCTAGTCCCACCTCCAAGACCTCCTTGCTTATTCCTACTGTGCAGAAGCACTGTTAGATCGGACGCACACCGCTAGTCTCACCTCCAAGACCTCCTTGCTTATTCCTACTGTGCAGAAGTACTGTTAGACCTGACGCACACCGCTAGTCCCTCCTCCAAGACCTCCTTGCTTATTCCTACTGTGCAGAAGCACTGTTAGATCTGACGCACACCGCTAGTCTCACCTCCAAGACCTCCTTGCTTATTCCTACTGTGCAGAAGCACTGTTAGACCTGACGCACACCACTACACCTCCAAGACCTCCTTGCTTATTCCTACTGTGCAGAAGTACTGTTAGATCTGACGCACACCGCTAGTCTCACCTCCAAGACCTCCTTGCTTATTCCTACTGTGCAGAAGTACTGTTAGATCTGACGCACATCGCTAGCCTCACCTCCAAGACCTCCTTGCTTATTCCTACTGTTCAGAAGCACTGTTAGACCTGACGCACACCGCTAGTCTCACCTCCAAGACCTCCTTGCTTATTCCTACTGTGCAGAAGTACTGTTAGACCTGACGCACACCGCTAGTCTCACCTCCAAGACCTCCTTGCTTATTCCTACTGTGCAGAAGTACTGTTAGACCTGACGCACACCGCTAGTCCCACCTCCAAGACCTCCTTGCTTATTCCTACTGTGCAGAAGTACTGTTAGATCTGACGCACATCGCTAGTCTCACCTCCAAGACCTCCTTGCTTATTCCTACTGTGCAGAAGTACTGTTAGATCTGACGCACACCGCTAGTCTCACCTCCAAGACCTCTTTGCTTATTCCTACTGTGCAGAAGCACTGTTAGACCTGACGCACACCGCTAGTCTCACCTCCAAGACCTCCTTGCTTATTCCTACTGTGCAGAAGCACTGTTAGACCTGACGCACACCGCTAGTCTCACCTCCAAGACCTCCTTGCTTATTCCTACTGTGCAGAAGTACTGTTAGACCTGACGCACACCGCTAGTCTCACCTCCAGGACCTCCTCATTTGTTCCTGCTATGCAGAAGCACTGTTAGATCTGACGCACACCGCTAGTCTCGCCTCCAAGACCTCCTTGCTTATTCCTACTGTGCAGAAGTGCTGTTAGACCTGACGCACACCGCTAGTCTCGCCTCCAAGACCTCCTTGCTTATTCCTACTGTGCAGAAGTGCTGTTAGACCTGACGCACACCGCTAGTCTCACCTCCAAGACCTCCTTGCTTATTCCTACTGTGCAGAAGTACTGTTAGATCTGACGCACACCGCTAGTCTCACCTCCAAGACCTCCTTGCTTATTCCTACTGTGCAGAAGTACTGTTAGACCTGACGCACACCGCTAGTCTCACCTCCAAGACCTCCTTGCTTATTCCTACTGTGCAGAAGTACTGTTAGATCTGACGCACACCGCTAGTCTCACCTCCAAGACCTCCTTGCTTATTCCTACTGTGCAGAAGCACTGTTAGACCTGACGCACACCGCTACGCCTCCAAGACCTCCTTGCTTATTCCTACTGTGCAGAAGCACTGTTAGACCTGACGCACACCGCTAGCCTCACCTCCAAGACCTCCTTGCTTATTCCAACTGTGCAGAAGCACTGTTAGATCTGACGCACACCGCTAGTCTCACCTCCAAGACCTCCTTGCTTATTCCTACAGTGCAGAAGCACTGTTAAACCTGACGCACACCGCTAGTCTCACCTCCAAGACCTCCTTGCTTATTCCTACTGTGCAGAAGTACTGTTAGACCGGACGCACACCGCTTGTCCCACCTCCAAGACCTCCTTGCTTATTCCTACTGTGCAGAAGTACTGTTAGATCTGACACACACCGCTAGTCTCACCTCCAAGACCTCCTTGCTTATTCCTACTGTGCAGAAGCACTGTTAGACCTGACGCACACCGCTAGTCCCACCTCCAAGACCTCCTTGCTTATTCCTACTGTGCAGAAGTACTGTTAGATCTGACGCACACCGCTAGTCTCACCTCCAAGACCTCCTTGCTTATTCCTACTGTGCAGAAGCACTGTTAGACCTGACGCACACCGCTAGTCTCACCTACAAGACCTCATCGCTTGTTTCTGCTGTGCAGAAGTACTGTTAGACCTGACGCACACCGCTAGTCTCACCTCCAAGACCTCCTTGCTTATTCCTACTGTGCAGAAGCACTGTTAGACCTGACGCACACCGCTAGTCTCACCTCCAAGACCTCCTTGCTTATTCCTACTGTGCAGAAGCACTGTTACATCTGACGCACACCGCTAGTCTCACCTCCAAGACCTCCTTGCTTATTCCTACTGTGCAGAAGTACTGTTAGACCTGACGCACACCGCTAGTCTCGCCTCCAAGACCTCCTTGCTTATTCCTACTGTGCAGAAGTACTGTTAGACCTGACGCACACCGCTAGCCTCACCTCCAAGACCTCCTTGCTTATTCCTACTGTGCAGAAGTACTGTTAGATCTTACGCACACCGCTAGTCCCACCTCCAAGACCTCCTTGCTTATTCCTACTGTGCAGAAGCACTGTTAGATCGGACGCACACCGCTAGTCTCACCTCCAAGACCTCCTTGCTTATTCCTACTGTGCAGAAGTACTGTTAGACCTGACGCACACCGCTAGCCTCACCTCCAAGACCTCCTTGCTTATTCCTACTGTGCAGAAGTACTGTTAGATCTGACGCACACCGCTAGCCTCACCTCCAAGACCTCCTTGCTTATTCCTACTGTGCAGAAGTACTGTTAGACCTGACGCACACCGCTAGTCTCACCTCCAAGACCTCCTTGCTTATTCCTACTGTGCAGAAGCACTGTTAGACCTGACGCACAACGCTACGCCTCCAAGACCTCCTTGCTTATTCCTACTGTGCAGAAGTACTGTTAGATCTGACGCACACCACTAGTCTCACCTCCAAGACCTCCTTGCTTATTCCTACTGTGCAGAAGTACTGTTAGATCTGACACACACCGCTAGCCTCACCTCCAAGACCTCCTTGCTTATTCCTACTGTGCAGAAGCACTGTTAGACCTGACGCACACCGCTAGTCTCGCCTCCAAGACCTCCTTGCTTATTCCTACTGTGCAGAAGTACTGTTAGACCTGACGCACACCGCTAGCCTCACCTCCAAGACCTCCTTGCTTATTCCTACTGTGCAGAAGTACTGTTAGATCTGACGCACACCGCTAGTCCCACCTCCAAGACCTCCTTGCTTATTCCTACTGTGCAGAAGCACTGTTAGATCGGACGCACACCGCTAGTCTCACCTCCAAGACCTCCTTGCTTATTCCTACTGTGCAGAAGTACTGTTAGACCTGACGCACACCGCTAGTCCCTCCTCCAAGACCTCCTTGCTTATTCCTACTGTGCAGAAGCACTGTTAGATCTGACGCACACCGCTAGTCTCACCTCCAAGACCTCCTTGCTTATTCCTACTGTGCAGAAGCACTGTTAGACCTGACGCACACCACTACACCTCCAAGACCTCCTTGCTTATTCCTACTGTGCAGAAGTACTGTTAGATCTGACGCACACCGCTAGTCTCACCTCCAAGACCTCCTTGCTTATTCCTACTGTGCAGAAGTACTGTTAGATCTGACGCACATCGCTAGCCTCACCTCCAAGACCTCCTTGCTTATTCCTACTGTGCAGAAGCACTGTTAGACCTGACGCACACCGCTAGTCTCACCTCCAAGACCTCCTTGCTTATTCCTACTGTGCAGAAGTACTGTTAGACCTGACGCACACCGCTAGTCTCACCTCCAAGACCTCCTTGCTTATTCCTACTGTGCAGAAGTACTGTTAGACCTGACGCACACCGCTAGTCCCACCTCCAAGACCTCCTTGCTTATTCCTACTGTGCAGAAGTACTGTTAGATCTGACGCACATCGCTAGTCTCACCTCCAAGACCTCCTTGCTTATTCCTACTGTGCAGAAGTACTGTTAGATCTGACGCACACCGCTAGTCTCACCTCCAAGACCTCTTTGCTTATTCCTACTGTGCAGAAGCACTGTTAGACCTGACGCACACCGCTAGTCTCACCTCCAAGACCTCCTTGCTTATTCCTACTGTGCAGAAGCACTGTTAGACCTGACGCACACCGCTAGTCTCACCTCCAAGACCTCCTTGCTTATTCCTACTGTGCAGAAGTACTGTTAGACCTGACGCACACCGCTAGTCTCACCTCCAGGACCTCCTCATTTGTTCCTGCTATGCAGAAGCACTGTTAGATCTGACGCACACCGCTAGTCTCGCCTCCAAGACCTCCTTGCTTATTCCTACTGTGCAGAAGTGCTGTTAGACCTGACGCACACCGCTAGTCTCACCTCCAAGACCTCCTTGCTTATTCCTACTGTGCAGAAGTACTGTTAGATCTGACGCACACCGCTAGTCTCACCTCCAAGACCTCCTTGCTTATTCCTACTGTGCAGAAGTACTGTTAGACCTGACGCACACCGCTAGTCTCACCTCCAAGACCTCCTTGCTTATTCCTACTGTGCAGAAGTACTGTTAGATCTGACGCACACCGCTAGTCTCACCTCCAAGACCTCCTTGCTTATTCCTACTGTGCAGAAGCACTGTTAGACCTGACGCACACCGCTACGCCTCCAAGACCTCCTTGCTTATTCCTACTGTGCAGAAGCACTGTTAGACCTGACGCACACCGCTAGCCTCACCTCCAAGACCTCCTTGCTTATTCCTACTGTGCAGAAGCACTGTTAGATCTGACGCACACCGCTAGTCTCACCTCCAAGACCTCCTTGCTTATTCCTACAGTGCAGAAGCACTGTTAAACCTGACGCACACCGCTAGTCTCACCTCCAAGACCTCCTTGCTTATTCCTACTGTGCAGAAGTACTGTTAGACCGGACGCACACCGCTTGTCCCACCTCCAAGACCTCCTTGCTTATTCCTACTGTGCAGAAGTACTGTTAGATCTGACACACACCGCTAGTCTCACCTCCAAGACCTCCTTGCTTATTCCTACTGTGCAGAAGCACTGTTAGACCTGACGCACACCGCTAGTCCCACCTCCAAGACCTCCTTGCTTATTCCTACTGTGCAGAAGTACTGTTAGATCTGACGCACACCGCTAGTCTCACCTCCAAGACCTCCTTGCTTATTCCTACTGTGCAGAAGCACTGTTAGACCTGACGCACACCGCTAGTCTCACCTACAAGACCTCCTCGCTTGTTTCTGCTGTGCAGAAGTACTGTTAGACCTGACGCACACCGCTAGTCTCACCTCCAAGACCTCCTTGCTTATTCCTACTGTGCAGAAGCACTGTTAGACCTGACGCACACCGCTAGTCTCACCTCCAAGACCTCCTTGCTTATTCCTACTGTGCAGAAGCACTGTTACATCTGACGCACATCGCTACGCCTCCAAGACCTCTTTGCTTATTCCTACTGTGCAGAAGTACTGTTAGACCTGGCGCACACCGCTACGCCTCGCCTCCAAGACCTCCTTGCTTATTCCTACTGTGCAGAAGTACTGTTAGATCTGACGCACACCGCTCATTTGTTCCTGCTATGCAGAAGCACTGTTAGACCTGACGCACACCGCTAGTCTCACCTCCAAGACCTCCTTGCTTATTCCTACTGTGCAGAAGTACTGTTAGATCTGACGCACACCGCTAGTCTCACCTCCAAGACCTCCTTGCTTATTCCTACTGTGCAGAAGCACTGTTAGACCTGACGCACAGCGCTAGTCTCACCTCCAAGACCTCCTTGCTTATTCCTACTGTGCAGAAGCACTGTTAGATCTGACGCACACCGCTACGCCTCCAAGACCTCCTTGCTTATTCCTACTGTGCAGAAGTACTGTTAGACCTGACGCACACCGCTACGCCTCCAAGACCTCCTTGCTTATTCCTACTGTGCAGAAGTACTGTTAGACCTGACGCACACCGCTAGTCCCACCTCCAAGACCTCCTTGCTTATTCCTACTGTGCAGAAGTACTGTTAGATCTGACGCACACCGCTAGTCTCACCTCCAAGACCTCCTTGCTTATTCCTACTGTGCAGAAGCACTGTTCGATCTGACGCACACCGCTACGCCTCCAAGACCTCCTTGCTTATTCCTACTGTGCAGAAGTACTGTTAGATCTGACGCACACCGCTACGCCTCCAAGACCTCCTTGCTTATTCCTACTGTGCAGAAGTACTGTTAGACCTGACGCACACCGCTAGTCCCACCTCCAAGACCTCCTCGCTTATTCCTACTGTGCAGAAGTACTGTTCGATCTGACGCACACCGCTAGTCTCACCTCCAAGACCTCCTTGCTTATTCCTACTGTGCAGAAGCACTGTTAGATCTGACGCACACCGCTAGTCTCACCTCCAAGACCTCCTTGCTTATTCCTACTTCGCAGAAGTACTGTTAGATCTGACGCACACCGCTACGCCTCCAAGACCTCCTTGCTTATTCCTACTGTGCAGAAGTACTGTTAGATCTGACGCACACCGCTAGTCTCACCTCCAAGACCTCCTCGCTTATTCCTACTGTGCAGAAGTACTGTTAGATCTGACGCACACCGCTAGTCTCACCTCCAAGACCTCCTTGCTTATTCCTACTGTGCAGAAGTACTGTTAGATCTGACGCACACCGCTAGTCCCACCTCCAAGACCTCCTCGCTTATTCCTACTGTGCAGAAGTACTGTTAGATCTGACGCACACCGCTAGTCTCACCTCCAAGACCTCCTTGCTTATTCCTACTGTGCAGAAGTACTGTTAGATCTGACGCACACCGCTAGTCCCACCTCCAAGACCTCCTTGCTTATTCCTACTGTGCAGAAGCACTGTTAGACCTGACGCACACCGCTAGTCTCACCTCCAATACCTCCTTGCTTATTCCTACTGTGCAGAAGTACTGTTAGATCTGACGCACACCGCTAGTCTCACCTCCAAGACCTCCTTGCTTATTCCTACTGTGCAGAAGCACTGTTAGACCTGACGCACACCGCTACGCCTCCAAGACCTCCTTGCTTATTCCTACTGTGCAGAAGTACTGTTAGATCTGACGCACACCGCTAGTCTCACCTCCAAGACCTCCTTGCTTATTCCTACTGTGCAGAAGTACTGTTAGATCTGACGCACACCGCTAGTCTCACCTCCAAGACCTCCTCGCTTATTCCTACTGTGCAGAAGTACTGTTCGATCTGACGCACACCGCTAGTCTCACCTCCAAGACCTCCTTGCTTATTCCTACTGTGCAGAAGCACTGTTAGACCTGACGCACACCGCTAGTCTCACCTCCAAGACCTCCTTGCTTATTCCTACTGTGCAGAAGCACTGTTAGATCTGACGCACACCGCTAGTCTCACCTCCAAGACCTCCTTGCTTATTCCTACTTCGCAGAAGTACTGTTAGATCTGACGCACACCGCTACGCCTCCAAGACCTCCTTGCTTATTCCTACTGTGCAGAAGTACTGTTAGATCTGACGCACACCGCTAGTCTCACCTCCAAGACCTCCTCGCTTATTCCTACTGTGCAGAAGTACTGTTAGATCTGACGCACACCGCTAGTCTCACCTCCAAGACCTCCTTGCTTATTCCTACTGTGCAGAAGTACTGTTAGATCTGACGCACACCGCTAGTCTCACCTCCAAGACCTCCTTGCTTATTCCTACTGTGCAGAAGCACTGTTAGACCTGACGCACACCGCTACGCCTCCAAGACCTCCTTGCTTATTCCTACTGTGCAGAAGTTCTGTTAGATCTGACGCACACCGCTAGTCTCACCTCCAAGACCTCCTTGCTTATTCCTACTGTGCAGAAGTACTGTTAGATCTGACGCACACCGCTAGTCTCACCTCCAAGACCTCCTCGCTTATTCCTACTGTGCAGAAGTACTGTTCGATCTGACGCACACCGCTAGTCTCACCTCCAAGACCTCCTTGCTTATTCCTACTGTGCAGAAGCACTGTTAGACCTGACGCACACCGCTAGTCTCACCTCCAAGACCTCCTTGCTTATTCCTACTGTGCAGAAGCACTGTTAGATCTGACGCACACCGCTAGTCTCACCTCCAAGACCTCCTTGCTTATTCCTACTGTGCAGAAGCACTGTTAGATCTGACGCACACCGCTAGTCTCACCTCCAAGACCTCCTTGCTTATTCCTACTGTGCAGAAGCACTGTTAGACCTGACGCACACCACTACACCTCCAAGACCTCCTTGCTTATTCCTACTGTGCAGAAGTACTGTTAGATCTGACGCACACCGCTAGTCTCACCTCCAAGACCTCCTTGCTTATTCCTACTGTGCAGAAGTACTGTTAGATCTGACGCACACCGCTAGCCTCACCTCCAAGACCTCCTTGCTTATTCCTACTGTTCAGAAGCACTGTTAGACCTGACGCACACCGCTAGTCTCACCTCCAAGACCTCCTTGCTTATTCCTACTGTGCAGAAGTACTGTTAGACCTGACGCACACCGCTAGTCTCACCTCCAAGACCTCCTTGCTTATTCCTACTGTGCAGAAGTACTGTTAGACCTGACGCACACCGCTAGTCCCACCTCCAAGACCTCCTTGCTTATTCCTACTGTGCAGAAGTACTGTTAGATCTGACGCACATCGCTAGTCTCACCTCCAAGACCTCCTTGCTTATTCCTACTGTGCAGAAGTACTGTTAGATCTGACGCACACCGCTAGTCTCACCTCCAAGACCTCCTTGCTTATTCCTACTGTGCAGAAGCACTGTTAGACCTGACGCACACCGCTAGTCTCACCTCCAAGACCTCCTTGCTTATTCCTACTGTGCAGAAGCACTGTTAGACCTGACGCACACCGCTAGTCTCACCTCCAAGACCTCCTTGCTTATTCCTACTGTGCAGAAGTACTGTTAGACCTGACGCACACCGCTAGTCTCACCTCCAGGACCTCCTCATTTGTTCCTGCTATGCAGAAGCACTGTTAGATCTGACGCACACCGCTAGTCTCGCCTCCAAGACCTCCTTGCTTATTCCTACTGTGCAGAAGTGCTGTTAGACCTGACGCACACCGCTAGTCTCGCCTCCAAGACCTCCTTGCTTATTCCTACTGTGCAGAAGTGCTGTTAGACCTGACGCACACCGCTAGTCTCACCTCCAAGACCTCCTTGCTTATTCCTACTGTGCAGAAGTACTGTTAGATCTGACGCACACCGCTAGTCTCACCTCCAAGACCTCCTTGCTTATTCCTACTGTGCAGAAGTACTGTTAGACCTGACGCACACCGCTAGTCTCACCTCCAAGACCTCCTTGCTTATTCCTACTGTGCAGAAGTACTGTTAGATCTGACGCACACCGCTAGTCTCACCTCCAAGACCTCCTTGCTTATTCCTACTGTGCAGAAGCACTGTTAGACCTGACGCACACCGCTACGCCTCCAAGACCTCCTTGCTTATTCCTACTGTGCAGAAGCACTGTTAGACCTGACGCACACCGCTAGCCTCACCTCCAAGACCTCCTTGCTTATTCCTACTGTGCAGAAGCACTGTTAGATCTGACGCACACCGCTAGTCTCACCTCCAAGACCTCCTTGCTTATTCCTACAGTGCAGAAGCACTGTTAAACCTGACGCACACCGCTAGTCTCACCTCCAAGACCTCCTTGCTTATTCCTACTGTGCAGAAGTACTGTTAGACCGGACGCACACCGCTTGTCCCACCTCCAAGACCTCCTTGCTTATTCCTACTGTGCAGAAGTACTGTTAGATCTGACGCACACCGCTAGTCTCACCTCCAAGACCTCCTTGCTTATTCCTACTGTGCAGAAGCACTGTTAGACCTGACGCACACCGCTAGTCCCACCTCCAAGACCTCCTTGCTTATTCCTACTGTGCAGAAGTACTGTTAGATCTGACGCACACCGCTAGTCTCACCTCCAAGACCTCCTTGCTTATTCCTACTGTGCAGAAGCACTGTTAGACCTGACGCACACCGCTAGTCTCACCTACAAGACCTCATCGCTTGTTTCTGCTGTGCAGAAGTACTGTTAGACCTGACGCACACCGCTAGTCTCACCTCCAAGACCTCCTTGCTTATTCCTACTGTGCAGAAGCACTGTTAGACCTGACGCACACCGCTAGTCTCACCTCCAAGACCTCCTTGCTTATTCCTACTGTGCAGAAGCACTGTTACATCTGACGCACACCGCTAGTCTCACCTCCAAGACCTCCTTGCTTATTCCTACTGTGCAGAAGTACTGTTAGACCTGACGCACACCGCTAGTCTCGCCTCCAAGACCTCCTTGCTTATTCCTACTGTGCAGAAGTACTGTTAGACCTGACGCACACCGCTAGCCTCACCTCCAAGACCTCCTTGCTTATTCCTACTGTGCAGAAGTACTGTTAGATCTGACGCACACCGCTAGTCCCACCTCCAAGACCTCCTTGCTTATTCCTACTGTGCAGAAGCACTGTTAGATCGGACGCACACCGCTAGTCTCACCTCCAAGACCTCCTTGCTTATTCCTACTGTGCAGAAGTACTGTTAGACCTGACGCACACCGCTAGCCTCACCTCCAAGACCTCCTTGCTTATTCCTACTGTGCAGAAGTACTGTTAGATCTGACGCACACCGCTAGCCTCACCTCCAAGACCTCCTTGCTTATTCCTACTGTGCAGAAGTACTGTTAGACCTGACGCACACCGCTAGTCTCACCTCCAAGACCTCCTTGCTTATTCCTACTGTGCAGAAGCACTGTTAGACCTGACGCACAACGCTACGCCTCCAAGACCTCCTTGCTTATTCCTACTGTGCAGAAGTACTGTTAGATCTGACGCACACCACTAGTCTCACCTCCAAGACCTCCTTGCTTATTCCTACTGTGCAGAAGTACTGTTAGATCTGACACACACCGCTAGCCTCACCTCCAAGACCTCCTTGCTTATTCCTACTGTGCAGAAGCACTGTTAGACCTGACGCACACCGCTAGTCTCGCCTCCAAGACCTCCTTGCTTATTCCTACTGTGCAGAAGTACTGTTAGACCTGACGCACACCGCTAGCCTCACCTCCAAGACCTCCTTGCTTATTCCTACTGTGCAGAAGTACTGTTAGATCTGACGCACACCGCTAGTCCCACCTCCAAGACCTCCTTGCTTATTCCTACTGTGCAGAAGCACTGTTAGATCGGACGCACACCGCTAGTCTCACCTCCAAGACCTCCTTGCTTATTCCTACTGTGCAGAAGTACTGTTAGACCTGACGCACACCGCTAGTCCCTCCTCCAAGACCTCCTTGCTTATTCCTACTGTGCAGAAGCACTGTTAGATCTGACGCACACCGCTAGTCTCACCTCCAAGACCTCCTTGCTTATTCCTACTGTGCAGAAGCACTGTTAGACCTGACGCACACCACTACACCTCCAAGACCTCCTTGCTTATTCCTACTGTGCAGAAGTACTGTTAGATCTGACGCACACCGCTAGTCTCACCTCCAAGACCTCCTTGCTTATTCCTACTGTGCAGAAGTACTGTTAGATCTGACGCACATCGCTAGCCTCACCTCCAAGACCTCCTTGCTTATTCCTACTGTGCAGAAGCACTGTTAGACCTGACGCACACCGCTAGTCTCACCTCCAAGACCTCCTTGCTTATTCCTACTGTGCAGAAGTACTGTTAGACCTGACGCACACCGCTAGTCTCACCTCCAAGACCTCCTTGCTTATTCCTACTGTGCAGAAGTACTGTTAGACCTGACGCACACCGCTAGTCCCACCTCCAAGACCTCCTTGCTTATTCCTACTGTGCAGAAGTACTGTTAGATCTGACGCACATCGCTAGTCTCACCTCCAAGACCTCCTTGCTTATTCCTACTGTGCAGAAGTACTGTTAGATCTGACGCACACCGCTAGTCTCACCTCCAAGACCTCCTTGCTTATTCCTACTGTGCAGAAGCACTGTTAGACCTGACGCACACCGCTAGTCTCACCTCCAAGACCTCCTTGCTTATTCCTACTGTGCAGAAGCACTGTTAGACCTGACGCACACCGCTAGTCTCACCTCCAAGACCTCCTTGCTTATTCCTACTGTGCAGAAGTACTGTTAGACCTGACGCACACCGCTAGTCTCACCTCCAGGACCTCCTCATTTGTTCCTGCTATGCAGAAGCACTGTTAGATCTGACGCACACCGCTAGTCTCGCCTCCAAGACCTCCTTGCTTATTCCTACTGTGCAGAAGTGCTGTTAGACCTGACGCACACCGCTAGTCTCACCTCCAAGACCTCCTTGCTTATTCCTACTGTGCAGAAGTACTGTTAGATCTGACGCACACCGCTAGTCTCACCTCCAAGACCTCCTTGCTTATTCCTACTGTGCAGAAGTACTGTTAGACCTGACGCACACCGCTAGTCTCACCTCCAAGACCTCCTTGCTTATTCCTACTGTGCAGAAGTACTGTTAGATCTGACGCACACCGCCTCATTTGTTCCTGCTATGCAGAAGCACTGTTAGACCTGACGCACACCGCTAGTCTCACCTCCAAGACCTCCTTGCTTATTCCTACTGTGCAGAAGTACTGTTAGATCTGACGCACACCGCTAGTCTCACCTCCAAGACCTCCTTGCTTATTCCTACTGTGCAGAAGCACTGTTAGACCTGACGCACACCGCTAGTCTCACCTCCAAGACCTCCTTGCTTATTCCTACTGTGCAGAAGCACTGTTACATCTGACGCACACCGCTAGTCTCACCTCCAAGACCTCCTTGCTTATTCCTACTGTGCAGAAGTACTGTTAGACCTGACGCACACCGCTAGTCTCGCCTCCAAGACCTCCTTGCTTATTCCTACTGTGCAGAAGTACTGTTAGACCTGACGCACACCGCTAGCCTCACCTCCAAGACCTCCTTGCTTATTCCTACTGTGCAGAAGTACTGTTAGATCTTACGCACACCGCTAGTCCCACCTCCAAGACCTCCTTGCTTATTCCTACTGTGCAGAAGCACTGTTAGATCGGACGCACACCGCTAGTCTCACCTCCAAGACCTCCTTGCTTATTCCTACTGTGCAGAAGTACTGTTAGACCTGACGCACACCGCTAGCCTCACCTCCAAGACCTCCTTGCTTATTCCTACTGTGCAGAAGTACTGTTAGATCTGACGCACACCGCTAGCCTCACCTCCAAGACCTCCTTGCTTATTCCTACTGTGCAGAAGTAC
Source organism: Calotriton arnoldi (assembly GCA_963921515.1). Classification (NCBI taxonomy): domain Eukaryota; kingdom Metazoa; phylum Chordata; class Amphibia; order Caudata; family Salamandridae; genus Calotriton; species Calotriton arnoldi. The sequence goes on along the minus strand of CAWUFW010001266.1, from coordinate 265,756 downwards.
TGTTAGACCTGACGCACACCGCTAGTCTCACCTCCAAGACCTCCTTGCTTATTCCTACTGTGCAGAAGCACTGTTAGACCTGACGCACAACGCTACGCCTCCAAGACCTCCTTGCTTATTCCTACTGTGCAGAAGTACTGTTAGATCTGACGCACACCACTAGTCTCACCTCCAAGACCTCCTTGCTTATTCCTACTGTGCAGAAGTACTGTTAGATCTGACACACACCGCTAGCCTCACCTCCAAGACCTCCTTGCTTATTCCTACTGTGCAGAAGCACTGTTAGACCTGACGCACACCGCTAGTCTCGCCTCCAAGACCTCCTTGCTTATTCCTACTGTGCAGAAGTACTGTTAGACCTGACGCACACCGCTAGCCTCACCTCCAAGACCTCCTTGCTTATTCCTACTGTGCAGAAGTACTGTTAGATCTGACGCACACCGCTAGTCCCACCTCCAAGACCTCCTTGCTTATTCCTACTGTGCAGAAGCACTGTTAGATCGGACGCACACCGCTAGTCTCACCTCCAAGACCTCCTTGCTTATTCCTACTGTGCAGAAGTACTGTTAGACCTGACGCACACCGCTAGTCCCTCCTCCAAGACCTCCTTGCTTATTCCTACTGTGCAGAAGCACTGTTAGATCTGACGCACACCGCTAGTCTCACCTCCAAGACCTCCTTGCTTATTCCTACTGTGCAGAAGCACTGTTAGACCTGACGCACACCACTACACCTCCAAGACCTCCTTGCTTATTCCTACTGTGCAGAAGTACTGTTAGATCTGACGCACACCGCTAGTCTCACCTCCAAGACCTCCTTGCTTATTCCTACTGTGCAGAAGTACTGTTAGATCTGACGCACATCGCTAGCCTCACCTCCAAGACCTCCTTGCTTATTCCTACTGTGCAGAAGCACTGTTAGACCTGACGCACACCGCTAGTCTCACCTCCAAGACCTCCTTGCTTATTCCTACTGTGCAGAAGTACTGTTAGACCTGACGCACACCGCTAGTCTCACCTCCAAGACCTCCTTGCTTATTCCTACTGTGCAGAAGTACTGTTAGACCTGACGCACACCGCTAGTCCCACCTCCAAGACCTCCTTGCTTATTCCTACTGTGCAGAAGTACTGTTAGATCTGACGCACATCGCTAGTCTCACCTCCAAGACCTCCTTGCTTATTCCTACTGTGCAGAAGTACTGTTAGATCTGACGCACACCGCTAGTCTCACCTCCAAGACCTCTTTGCTTATTCCTACTGTGCAGAAGCACTGTTAGACCTGACGCACACCGCTAGTCTCACCTCCAAGACCTCCTTGCTTATTCCTACTGTGCAGAAGCACTGTTAGACCTGACGCACACCGCTAGTCTCACCTCCAAGACCTCCTTGCTTATTCCTACTGTGCAGAAGTACTGTTAGACCTGACGCACACCGCTAGTCTCACCTCCAGGACCTCCTCATTTGTTCCTGCTATGCAGAAGCACTGTTAGATCTGACGCACACCGCTAGTCTCGCCTCCAAGACCTCCTTGCTTATTCCTACTGTGCAGAAGTGCTGTTAGACCTGACGCACACCGCTAGTCTCACCTCCAAGACCTCCTTGCTTATTCCTACTGTGCAGAAGTACTGTTAGATCTGACGCACACCGCTAGTCTCACCTCCAAGACCTCCTTGCTTATTCCTACTGTGCAGAAGTACTGTTAGACCTGACGCACACCGCTAGTCTCACCTCCAAGACCTCCTTGCTTATTCCTACTGTGCAGAAGTACTGTTAGATCTGACGCACACCGCTAGTCTCACCTCCAAGACCTCCTTGCTTATTCCTACTGTGCAGAAGCACTGTTAGACCTGACGCACACCGCTACGCCTCCAAGACCTCCTTGCTTATTCCTACTGTGCAGAAGCACTGTTAGACCTGACGCACACCGCTAGCCTCACCTCCAAGACCTCCTTGCTTATTCCTACTGTGCAGAAGCACTGTTAGATCTGACGCACACCGCTAGTCTCACCTCCAAGACCTCCTTGCTTATTCCTACAGTGCAGAAGCACTGTTAAACCTGACGCACACCGCTAGTCTCACCTCCAAGACCTCCTTGCTTATTCCTACTGTGCAGAAGTACTGTTAGACCGGACGCACACCGCTTGTCCCACCTCCAAGACCTCCTTGCTTATTCCTACTGTGCAGAAGTACTGTTAGATCTGACACACACCGCTAGTCTCACCTCCAAGACCTCCTTGCTTATTCCTACTGTGCAGAAGCACTGTTAGACCTGACGCACACCGCTAGTCCCACCTCCAAGACCTCCTTGCTTATTCCTACTGTGCAGAAGTACTGTTAGATCTGACGCACACCGCTAGTCTCACCTCCAAGACCTCCTTGCTTATTCCTACTGTGCAGAAGCACTGTTAGACCTGACGCACACCGCTAGTCTCACCTACAAGACCTCCTCGCTTGTTTCTGCTGTGCAGAAGTACTGTTAGACCTGACGCACACCGCTAGTCTCACCTCCAAGACCTCCTTGCTTATTCCTACTGTGCAGAAGCACTGTTAGACCTGACGCACACCGCTAGTCTCACCTCCAAGACCTCCTTGCTTATTCCTACTGTGCAGAAGCACTGTTACATCTGACGCACATCGCTACGCCTCCAAGACCTCTTTGCTTATTCCTACTGTGCAGAAGTACTGTTAGACCTGGCGCACACCGCTACGCCTCGCCTCCAAGACCTCCTTGCTTATTCCTACTGTGCAGAAGTACTGTTAGATCTGACGCACACCGCTCATTTGTTCCTGCTATGCAGAAGCACTGTTAGACCTGACGCACACCGCTAGTCTCACCTCCAAGACCTCCTTGCTTATTCCTACTGTGCAGAAGTACTGTTAGATCTGACGCACACCGCTAGTCTCACCTCCAAGACCTCCTTGCTTATTCCTACTGTGCAGAAGCACTGTTAGACCTGACGCACAGCGCTAGTCTCACCTCCAAGACCTCCTTGCTTATTCCTACTGTGCAGAAGCACTGTTAGATCTGACGCACACCGCTACGCCTCCAAGACCTCCTTGCTTATTCCTACTGTGCAGAAGTACTGTTAGACCTGACGCACACCGCTACGCCTCCAAGACCTCCTTGCTTATTCCTACTGTGCAGAAGTACTGTTAGACCTGACGCACACCGCTAGTCCCACCTCCAAGACCTCCTTGCTTATTCCTACTGTGCAGAAGTACTGTTAGATCTGACGCACACCGCTAGTCTCACCTCCAAGACCTCCTTGCTTATTCCTACTGTGCAGAAGCACTGTTCGATCTGACGCACACCGCTACGCCTCCAAGACCTCCTTGCTTATTCCTACTGTGCAGAAGTACTGTTAGATCTGACGCACACCGCTACGCCTCCAAGACCTCCTTGCTTATTCCTACTGTGCAGAAGTACTGTTAGACCTGACGCACACCGCTAGTCCCACCTCCAAGACCTCCTCGCTTATTCCTACTGTGCAGAAGTACTGTTCGATCTGACGCACACCGCTAGTCTCACCTCCAAGACCTCCTTGCTTATTCCTACTGTGCAGAAGCACTGTTAGATCTGACGCACACCGCTAGTCTCACCTCCAAGACCTCCTTGCTTATTCCTACTTCGCAGAAGTACTGTTAGATCTGACGCACACCGCTACGCCTCCAAGACCTCCTTGCTTATTCCTACTGTGCAGAAGTACTGTTAGATCTGACGCACACCGCTAGTCTCACCTCCAAGACCTCCTCGCTTATTCCTACTGTGCAGAAGTACTGTTAGATCTGACGCACACCGCTAGTCTCACCTCCAAGACCTCCTTGCTTATTCCTACTGTGCAGAAGTACTGTTAGATCTGACGCACACCGCTAGTCCCACCTCCAAGACCTCCTCGCTTATTCCTACTGTGCAGAAGTACTGTTAGATCTGACGCACACCGCTAGTCTCACCTCCAAGACCTCCTTGCTTATTCCTACTGTGCAGAAGTACTGTTAGATCTGACGCACACCGCTAGTCCCACCTCCAAGACCTCCTTGCTTATTCCTACTGTGCAGAAGCACTGTTAGACCTGACGCACACCGCTAGTCTCACCTCCAATACCTCCTTGCTTATTCCTACTGTGCAGAAGTACTGTTAGATCTGACGCACACCGCTAGTCTCACCTCCAAGACCTCCTTGCTTATTCCTACTGTGCAGAAGCACTGTTAGACCTGACGCACACCGCTACGCCTCCAAGACCTCCTTGCTTATTCCTACTGTGCAGAAGTACTGTTAGATCTGACGCACACCGCTAGTCTCACCTCCAAGACCTCCTTGCTTATTCCTACTGTGCAGAAGTACTGTTAGATCTGACGCACACCGCTAGTCTCACCTCCAAGACCTCCTCGCTTATTCCTACTGTGCAGAAGTACTGTTCGATCTGACGCACACCGCTAGTCTCACCTCCAAGACCTCCTTGCTTATTCCTACTGTGCAGAAGCACTGTTAGACCTGACGCACACCGCTAGTCTCACCTCCAAGACCTCCTTGCTTATTCCTACTGTGCAGAAGCACTGTTAGATCTGACGCACACCGCTAGTCTCACCTCCAAGACCTCCTTGCTTATTCCTACTGTCGCAGAAGTACTGTTAGATCTGACGCACACCGCTACGCCTCCAAGACCTCCTTGCTTATTCCTACTGTGCAGAAGTACTGTTAGATCTGACGCACACCGCTAGTCTCACCTCCAAGACCTCCTCGCTTATTCCTACTGTGCAGAAGTACTGTTAGATCTGACGCACACCGCTAGTCTCACCTCCAAGACCTCCTTGCTTATTCCTACTGTGCAGAAGTACTGTTAGATCTGACGCACACCGCTAGTCTCACCTCCAAGACCTCCTTGCTTATTCCTACTGTGCAGAAGCACTGTTAGACCTGACGCACACCGCTACGCCTCCAAGACCTCCTTGCTTATTCCTACTGTGCAGAAGTTCTGTTAGATCTGACGCACACCGCTAGTCTCACCTCCAAGACCTCCTTGCTTATTCCTACTGTGCAGAAGTACTGTTAGATCTGACGCACACCGCTAGTCTCACCTCCAAGACCTCCTCGCTTATTCCTACTGTGCAGAAGTACTGTTCGATCTGACGCACACCGCTAGTCTCACCTCCAAGACCTCCTTGCTTATTCCTACTGTGCAGAAGCACTGTTAGACCTGACGCACACCGCTAGTCTCACCTCCAAGACCTCCTTGCTTATTCCTACTGTGCAGAAGCACTGTTAGATCTGACGCACACCGCTAGTCTCACCTCCAAGACCTCCTTGCTTATTCCTACTTCGCAGAAGTACTGTTAGATCTGACGCACACCGCTACGCCTCCAAGACCTCCTTGCTTATTCCTACTGTGCAGAAGTACTGTTAGATCTGACGCACACCGCTAGTCTCACCTCCAAGACCTCCTCGCTTATTCCTACTGTGCAGAAGTACTGTTAGATCTGACGCACACCGCTAGTCTCACCTCCAAGACCTCCTTGCTTATTCCTACTGTGCAGAAGCACTGTTAGACCTGACGCACACCGCTAGTCCCACCTCCAAGACCTCCTCACTTATTCCTACTGTGCAGAAGCACTGTTAGATCTGACGCACACCGCTAGTCTCACCTCCAAGACCTCCTCGCTTATTCCTACTGTGCAGAAGTACTGTTAGATCTGACGCACACCGCTAGTCTCACCTCCAAGACCTCCTTGCTTATTCCTACTGTGCAGAAGCACTGTTAGACCTGACGCACACCGCTAGTCCCACCTCCAAGACCTCCTCACTTATTCCTACTGTGCAGAAGCACTGTTAGATCTGACGCACACCGCTAGTCTCACCTCCAAGACCTCCTTGCTTATTCCTACTGTGCAGAAGCACTGTTAGACCTGACGCACACCGCTACGCCTCCAAGACCTCCTTGCTTATTCCTACTGTGCAGAAGTACTGTTAGATCTGACGCACACCGCTAGTCTCACCTCCAAGACCTCCTTGCTTATTCCTACTGTGCAGAAGCACTGTTATACCTGACGCACACCGCTAGTCTCACCTCCAAGACCTCCTTGCTTATTCCTACTGTGCAGAAGCACTGTTAGATCTGACGCACACCGCTAGCCTCACCTCCAAGACCTCCTTGCTTATTCCTACTGTGCAGAAGTACTGTTAGATCTGACGCACACCGCTAGTCTCACCTCCAAGACCTCCTTGCTTATTCCTACTGTGCAGAAGTACTGTTAGACCTGACGCACACCGCTAGTCCCACCTCCAAGACCTCCTCGCTTATTCCTACTGTCTAGAAGCACTGTTAGATCTGACGCACACCGCTACGCCTCGCCTCCAAGACCTCCTTGCTTATTCCTACTGTGCAGAAGTACTGTTAGATCTGACGCACACCGCTACGCCCCCAAGACCTCCTTGCTTATTCCTACTGTGCAGAAGTACTGTTAGATCTGACGCACACCGCTAGTCTCACCTCCAAGACCTCCTTGCTTATTCCTACTGTGCAGAAGCACTGTTAGACCTGACGCACACCGCTACGCCTCCAAGACCTCCTTGCTTATTCCTACTGTGCAGAAGTACTGTTAGATCTGACGCACACCGCTAGTCTCACCTCCAAGACCTCCTTGCTTATTCCTACTGTGCAGAAGTACTGTTAGATCTGACGCACACCGCTAGTCTCACCTCCAAGACCTCCTTGCTTATTCCTACTGTGCAGAAGTACTGTTAGATCTGACGCACACCGCTAGTCCCACCTCCAAGACCTCCTTGCTTATTCCTACTGTGCAGAAGCACTGTTAGACCTGACGCACACCGCTAGTCTCACCTAGAAGACCTCCTTTCTTATTCCTACTGTGCAGAAGTACTGTTAGATCTGACGCACACCGCTAGTCTCACCTCCAAGACCTCCTTGCTTATTCCTACTGTGCAGAAGCACTGTTAGACCTGACGCACACCGCTACGCCTCCAAGACCTCCTTGCTTATTCCTACTGTGCAGAAGTACTGTTAGATCTGACGCACACCGCTAGTCTCACCTCCAAGACCTCCTTGCTTATTCCTACTGTGCAGAAGTACTGTTAGATCTGACGCACACCGCTAGTCTCACCTCCAAGACCTCCTTGCTTATTCCTACTGTGCAGAAGCACTGTTAGACCTGACGCACACCGCTAGTCTCACCTCCAAGACCTCCTTGCTTATTCCTACTGTGCAGAAGTACTGTTAGACCTGACGCACACCGCTACACCTCCAAGACCTCCTTGCTTATTCCTACTGTGCAGAAGTACTGTTAGACCTGACGCACACCGCTAGTCCCACCTCCAAGACCTCCTCGCTTATTCCTACTGTGCAGAAGCACTGTTAGATCTGACGCACACCGCTACGCCTCGCCTCCAAGACCTCCTTGCTTATTCCTACTGTGCAGAAGTACTGTTAGATCTGACGCACACCGCTATGCCTCCAAGACCTCCTTGCTTATTCCTACTGTGCAGAAGTACTGTTAGATCTGACGCACACCGCTAGTCTCACCTCCAAGACCTCCTTGCTTATTCCTACTGTGCAGAAGCACTGTTAGACCTAACGCACACCGCTACGCCTCCAAGACCTCCTTGCTTATTCCTACTGTGCAGAAGTACTATTAGATCTGACGCACACCGCTAGTCTCACCTCCAAGACCTCCTTGCTTATTCCTACTGTGCAGAAGTACTGTTAGATCTGACGCACACCGCTAGCCTCACCTCCAAGACCTCCTTGCTTATTCCTACTGTGCAGAAGCACTGTTAGACCTGACGCACACCGCTAGTCTCGCCTCCAAGACCTCCTTGCTTATTCCTACTGTGCAGAAGTACTGTTAGACCTGACGCACACCGCTAGCCTCACCTCCAAGACCTCCTTGCTTATTCCTACTGTGCAGAAGCACTGTTAGACCTGACGCACACCACTACACCTCCAAGACCTCCTTGCTTATTCCTACTGTGCAGAAGTACTGTTAGATCTGACGCACACCGCTAGTCTCACCTCCAAGACCTCCTTGCTTATTCCTACTGTGCAGAAGCACTGTTAGACCTGACGCACACCGCTACGCCTCCAAGACCTCCTTGCTTATTCCTACTGTGCAGAAGCACTGTTAGACCTGACGCACACCGCTAGCCTCACCTCCAAGACCTCCTTGCTTATTCCTACTGTGCAGAAGCACTGTTAGATCTGACGCACACCGCTAGTCTCACCTCCAAGACCTCCTTGCTTATTCCTACTGTGCAGAAGCACTGTTAGACCTGACGCACACCGCTAGTCTCACCTCCAAGACCTCCTTGCTTATTCCTACTGTGCAGAAGTACTGTTAGACCTGACGCACACCGCTAGTCCCACCTCCAAGACCTCCTTGCTTATTCCTACTGTGCAGAAGTACTGTTAGATCTGACGCACACCGCTAGTCTCACCTCCAAGACCTCCTTGCTTATTCCTACTGTGCAGAAGAACTGTTAGACCTGACGCACACCGCTAGTCCCACCTCCAAGACCTCCTCGCTTATTCCTACTGTGCAGAAGCACTGTTAGATCTGACGCACACCGCTACGCCTCCAAGACCTCCTTGCTTATTCCTACTGTGCAGAAGTACTGTTAGATCTGACGCACACCGCTAGTCTCACCTCCAAGACCTCCTTGCTTATTCCTACTGTGCAGAAGCACTGTTAGACCTGACGCACACCGCTACGCCTCCAAGACCTCCTTGCTTATTCCTACTGTGCAGAAGTACTGTTAGACCTGACGCACACCGCTAGTCCCACCTCCAAGACCTCCTCGCTTATTCCTACTGTGCAGAAGCACTGTTAGATCTGACGCACACCGCTACGCCTCGCCTCCAAGACCTCCTTGCTTATTCCTACTGTGCAGAAGTACTGTTAGATCTGACGCACACCGCTACGCCTCCAAGACCTCCTTGCTTATTCCTACTGTGCAGAAGTACTGTTAGATCTGACGCACACCGCTAGTCTCACCTCCAAGACCGCCTTGCTTATTCCTACTGTGCAGAAGCACTGTTAGACCTGACGCACACCGCTACGCCTCCAAGACCTCCTTGCTTATTCCTACTGTGCAGAAGTACTGTTAGATCTGACGCACACCGCTAGTCTCACCTCCAAGACCTCCTTGCTTATTCCTACTGTGCAGAAGTACTGTTAGATCTGACGCACACCGCCAGTCTCACCTCCAAGACCTCCTTGCTTATTCCTACTGTGCAGAAGTACTGTTAGATCTGACGCACACCGCTAGTCCCACCTCCAAGACCTCCTTGCTTATTCCTACTGTGCAGAAGCACTGTTAGACCTGACGCACACCGCTAGTCTCTCCTCCAAGACCTCCTTGCTTATTCCTACTGTGCAGAAGTACTGTTAGATCTGACGCACACCGCTACGCCTCGCCTCCAAGACCTCCTTGCTTATTCCTACTGTGCAGAAGTACTGTTAGATCTGACGCACACCGCTATGCCTCCAAGACCTCCTTGCTTATTCCTACTGTGCAGAAGTACTGTTAGATCTGACGCACACCGCTAGTCTCACCTCCAAGACCTCCTTGTTTATTCCTACTGTGCAGAAGCACTGTTAGACCTGACGCACACCGCTACGCCTCCAAGATCTCCTTGCTTATTCCTACTGTGCAGAAGTACTGTTAGATCTGACGCACACCGCTAGTCTCACCTCCAAGACCTCCTTGCTTATTCCTACTGTGCAGAAGTACTGTTAGATCTGACGCACACCGCTAGCCTCGCCTCCAAGACCTCCTTGCTTATTCCTACTGTGCAGAAGCACTGTTAGACCTGACGCACACCGCTAGTCTCGCCTCCAAGACCTCCTTGCTTATTCCTACTGTGCAGAAGTACTGTTAGACCTGACGCACACCGCTAGCCTCACCTCCAAGACCTCCTTGCTTATTCCTACTGTGCAGAAGTACTGTTAGATCTGACGCACACCGCTATGCCTCCAAGACCTCCTTGCTTATTCCTACTGTGCAGAAGTACTGTTAGACCTGACGCACACCACTACACCTCCAAGACCTCCTTGCTTATTCCTACTGTGCAGAAGTACTGTTAGATCTGACGCACACCGCTAGTCTCACCTCCAAGACCTCCTTGCTTATTCCTACTGTGCAGAAGTACTGTTAGACCTGACGCACACCGCTAGTCTCACCTCCAAGACCTCCTTGCTTATTCCTACTGTGCAGAAGTACTGTTAGATCTGACGCACACCGCTAGTCCCACCTCCAAGACCTCCTTGCTTATTCCTACTGTGCAGAAGCACTGTTAGATCGGACGCACACCGCTAGTCTCACCTCCAAGACCTCCTTGCTTATTCCTACTGTGCAGAAGTACTGTTAGACCTGACGCACACCGCTAGCCTCACCTCCAAGACCTCCTTGCTTATTCCTACTGTGCAGAAGTACTGTTAGATCTGACGCACACCGCTAGTCTCACCTCCAAGACCTCCTTGCTTATTCCTACTGTGCAGAAGTACTGTTAGATCTGACGCACACCGCCAGTCTCACCTCCAAGACCTCCTTGCTTATTCCTACTGTGCAGAAGTACTGTTAGATCTGACGCACACCGCTAGTCCCACCTCCAATACCTCCTTGCTTATTCCTACTGTGCAGAAGCACTGTTAGACCTGACGCACACCGCTAGTCTCACCTCCAAGACCTCCTTGCTTATTCCTACTGTGCAGAAGTACTGTTAGATCTGACGCACACCGCTACGCCTCGCCTCCAAGACCTCCTTGCTTATTCCTACTGTGCAGAAGTACTGTTAGATCTGACGCACACCGCTATGCCTCCAAGACCTCCTTGCTTATTCCTACTGTGCAGAAGTACTGTTAGATCTGACGCACACCGCTAGTCTCACCTCCAAGACCTCCTTGCTTATTCCTACTGTGCAGAAGCACTGTTAGACCTGACGCACACCGCTACGCCTCCAAGACCTCCTTGCTTATTCCTACTGTGCAGAAGTACTGTTAGATCTGACGCACACCGCTAGCCTCACCTCCAAGACCTCCTTGCTTATTCCTACTGTGCAGAAGCACTGTTAGACCTGACGCACACCGCTAGTCTCGCCTCCAAGACCTCCTTGCTTATTCCTACTGTGCAGAAGTACTGTTAGACCTGACGCACACCGCTAGCCTCACCTCCAAGACCTCCTTGCTTATTCCTACTGTGCAGAAGTACTGTTAGATCTGACGCACACCGCTAGTCCCACCTCCAAGACCTCCTTGCTTATTCCTACTGTGCAGAAGTACTGTTAGATCTGACGCACACCGCTAGTCCCACCTCCAAGACCTCCTTGCTTATTCCTACTGTGCAGAAGTACTGTTAGATCTGACGCACACCGCTAGCCTCACCTCAAGACCTCCTTGCTTATTCCTACTGTGCAGAAGCACTGTTAGACCTGACGCACACCGCTACGCCTCGCCTCCAAGACCTCCTTGCTTATTCCTACTGTGCAGAAGTACTGTTAGATCTGACGCACACCGCTAGCCTCACCTCCAAGACCTCCTTGCTTATTCCTACTGTGCAGAAGCACTGTTAGACCTGACGCACACCGCTAGTCTCGCCTCCAAGACCTCCTTGCTTATTCCTACTGTGCAGAAGTACTGTTAGACCTGACGCACACCGCTAGCCTCACCTCCAAGACCTCCTTGCTTATTCCTACTGTGGAGAAGTACTGTTAGATCTGACGCACACCGCTAGTCCCACCTCCAAGACCTCCTTGCTTATTCCTACTGTGCAGAAGCACTGTTAGATCGGACGCACACCGCTAGTCTCACCTCCAAGACCTCCTTGCTCATTCCGACTGTGCAGAAGTACTGTTAGACCTGACGCACACCGCTAGTCCCTCCTCCAAGACCTCCTTGCTTATTCCTACTGTGCAGAAGCACTGTTAGATCTGACGCACACCGCTAGTCTCACCTCCAAGACCTCCTTGCTTATTCCTACTGTGCAGAAGCACTGTTAGACCTGACGCACACCACTACACCTCCAAGACCTCCTTGCTTATTCCTACTGTGCAGAAGTACTGTTAGATCTGACGCACACCGCTAGTCTCACCTCCAAGACCTCCTTGCTTATTCCTACTGTGCAGAAGTACTGTTAGATCTGACGCACACCGCTAGCCTCACCTCCCAGACCTCCTTGCTTATTCCTACTGTGCAGAAGCACTGTTAGACCTGACGCACACCGCTAGTCTCACCTCCAAGACCTCCTTGCTTATTCCTACTGTGCAGAAGTACTGTTAGACCTGACGCACAACGCTAGCCTCACCTCCAAGACCTCCTTGCTTATTCCTACTGTGCAGAAGTACTGTTAGATCTGACGCACACCGCTAGTCTCGCCTCCAAGACCTCCTTGCTTATTCCTACTGTGCAGAAGTACTGTTAGACCTGACGCACACCGCTAGTCTCGCCTCCAAGACCTCCTTGCTTATTCCTACTGTGCAGAAGTACTGTTAGACCTGACGCACACCGCTAGCCTCACCTCCAAGACCTCCTTGCTTATTCCTACTGCTCAGAAGTACTGTTAGATCTGACGGACACCGCTAGTCCCACCTCCAAGACCTCCTTGCTTATTCCTACTGTGCAGAAGCACTGTTAGATCGGACGCACACCGCTAGTCTCACCTCCAAGACCTCCTTGCTTATTCCTACTGTGCAGAAGTACTGTTAGACCTGACGCACACCGCTAGCCTCACCTCCAAGACCTCCTTGCTTATTCCTACTGTGCAGAAGTACTGTTAGATCTGACGCACACCGCTAGTCTCACCTCCAAGACCTCCTTGCTTATTCCTACTGTGCAGAAGTAGTGTTAGACCTGACGCACACCGCTAGTCTCACCTCCAAGACCTCCTTGCTTATTCCTACTGTGCAGAAGCACTGTTAGACCTGACGCACAACGCTACGCCTCCAAGACCTCCTTGCTTATTCCTACTGTGCAGAAGTACTGTTAGATCTGACGCACACCGCTAGTCTCACCTCCAAGACCTCCTTGCTTATTCCTACTGTGCAGAAGTACTGTTAGATCTGACACACACCGCTAGCCTCACCTCCAAGACCTCCTTGCTTATTCCTACTGTGCAGAAGCACTGTTAGACCTGACGCACACCGCTAGTCTCGCCTCCAAGACCTCCTTACTTATTCCTACTGTGCAGAAGTACTGTTAGACCTGACGCACACCGCTAGCCTCACCTCCAAGACCTCCTTGCTTATTCCTACTGTGCAGAAGTACTGTTCGATCTGACGCACACCGCTAGTCCCACCTCCAAGACCTCCTTGCTTATTCCTACTGTGCAGAAGCACTGTTAGATCGGACGCACACCGCTAGTCTCACCTCCAAGACCTCCTTGCTTATTCCTACTGTGCAGAAGTACTGTTAGACCTGACGCACACCGCTAGTCCTTCCTCCAAGACCTCCTTGCTTATTCCTACTGTGCAGAAGCACTGTTAGATCTGACGCACACCGCTAGTCTCACCTCCAAGACCTCCTTGCTTATTCCTACTGTGCAGAAGCACTGTTAGACCTGACGCACACCACTACACCTCCAAGACCTCCTTGCTTATTCCTACTGTGCAGAAGTACTGTTAGATCTGACGCACACCGCTAGTCTCACCTCCAAGACCTCCTTGCTTATTCCTACTGTGCAGAAGTACTGTTAGATCTGACGCACATCGCTAGCCTCACCTCCAAGACCTCCTTGCTTATTCCTACTGTGCAGAAGCACTGTTAGACCTGACGCACACCGCTAGTCTCACCTCCAAGACCTCCTTGCTTATTCCTACTGTGCAGAAGTACTGTTAGACCTGACGCACACCGCTAGTCCCTCCTCCAAGACCTCCTTGCTTATTCCTACTGTGCAGAAGCACTGTTAGATCTGACGCACACCGCTAGTTTCACCTCCAAGACCTCCTTGCTTATTCCTACTGTGCAGAAGTACTGTTCGACCTGACGCACACCGCTAGTCTCACCTCCAAGACCTCCTTGCTTATTCCTACTGTGCAGAAGTACTGTTAGACCTGACGCACACCGCTAGTCCCACCTCCAAGACCTCCTTGCTTATTCCTACTGTGCAGAAGTACTGTTAGATCTGATGCACACCGCTAGTCTCACCTCCAAGACCTCCTTGCTTATTCCTACTGTGCAGAAGTACTGTTAGATCTGACGCACACCGCTAGTCTCACCTCCAAGACCTCCTTGCTTATTCCTACTGTGCAGAAGCACTGTTAGACCTGACGCACACCGCTAGTCTCACCTCCAAGACCTCCTTGCTTATTCCTTCTGTGCAGAAGCACTGTTAGACCTGACGCACACCGCTAGTCTCACCTCCAAGACCTCCTTGCTTATTCCTACTGTGCAGAAGTACTGTTAGACCTGACGCACACCGCTAGTCTCACCTCCAGGACCTCCTCATTTGTTCCTGCTATGCAGAAGCACTGTTAGATCTGACGCACACCGCTAGTCTCACCTCCAAGACCTCCTTGCTTATTCCTACTGTGCAGAAGTGCTGTTAGACCTGACGCACACCGCTAGTCTCACCTCCAAGACCTCCTTGCTTATTCCTACTGTGCAGAAGTACTGTTAGATCTGACGCACACCGCTAGTCTCACCTCCAAGACCTCCTTGCTTATTCCTACTGTGCAGAAGTACTGTTAGACCTGACGCACACCGCTAGTCTCACCTCCAAGACCTCCTTGCTTATTCCTACTGTGCAGAAGTACTGTTAGATCTGACGCACACCGCTAGTCTCACCTCCAAGACCTCCTTGCTTATTCCTACTGTGCAGAAGCACTGTTAGACCTGACGCACACCGCTACGCCTCCAAGACCTCCTTGCTTATTCCTACTGTGCAGAAGCACTGTTAGACCTGACGCACACCGCTAGCCTCACCTCCAAGACCTCCTTGCTTATTCCTACTGTGCAGAAGCACTGTTAGATCTGACGCACACCGCTAGTCTCACCTCCAAGACCTCCTTGCTTATTCCTACAGTGCAGAAGCACTGTTAAACCTGACGCACACCGCTAGTCTCACCTCAAAGACCTCCTTGCTTATTCCTACTGTGCAGAAGTACTGTTAGACCGGACGCACACCGCTTGTCCCACCTCCAAGACCTCCTTGCTTATTCCTACTGTGCAGAAGTACTGTTAGATCTGACGCACACCGGTAGTCTCACCTCCAAGACCTCCTTGCTTATTCCTACTGTGCAGAAGCACTGTTAGACCTGACGCACACCGCTAGTCCCACCTCCAAGACCTCCTTGCTTATTCCTACTGTGCAGAAGTACTGTTAGATCTGACGCACACCGCTAGTCTCACCTCCAAGACCTCCTTGCTTATTCCTACTGTGCAGAAGCACTGTTAGACCTGACGCACACCGCTAGTCTCACCTACAAGACCTCCTCGCTTGTTTCTGGTGTGCAGAAGTACTGTTAGACCTGACGCACACCGCTAGTCTCACCTCCAAGACCTCCTTGCTTATTCCTACTGTGCAGAAGCACTGTTAGACCTGACGCACACCGCTAGTCTCACCTCCAAGACCTCCTTGCTTATTCCTACTGTGCAGAAGCACTGTTACATCTGACGCACATCGCTACGCCTCCAAGACCTCCTTGCTTATTCCTACTGTGCAGAAGTACTGTTAGACCTGGCGCACACCGCTACGCCTCCAAGACCTCCTTGCTTATTCCTACTGTGCAGAAGTACTGTTAGACCTGACGCACACCGCTAGTCCCACCTCCAAGACCTCCTTGCTTATTCCTACTGTGCAGAAGCACTGTTAAATCTGACGCACACCGCTAGTCTCACCCCCAAGACCTCCTTGCTTATTCCTACTGTGCAGAAGAACTGTTAGATCTGACGCACACCGCTACGCCTCGCCTCCAAGACCTCCTTGCTTATTCCTACTGTGCAGAAGTACTGTTAGATCTGACGCACACCGCTCATTTGTTCCTGCTATGCAGAAGCACTGTTAGACCTGACGCACACCGCTAGTCTCACCTCCAAGACCTCCTTGCTTATTCCTACTGTGCAGAAGTACTGTTAGACCTGACGCACACCGCTAGTCTCACCTCCAAGACCTCCTCGCTTGTTTCTGCTGTGCAGAAGTACTGTTAGACCTGACGCACACCGCTAGTCTCACCTCCAAGTCCTCCTTGCTTATTCCTACTGTGCAGAAGTACTGTTAGATCTGACGCACACCGCTAGTCTCACCTCCAAGACCTCCTTGCTTATTCCTACTGTGCAGAAGCACTGTTAGACCTGACGCACAGCGCTAGTCTCACCTCCAAGACCTCCTTGCTTATTCCTACTGTGCAGAAGCACTGTTAGATCTGACGCACACCGCTACGCCTCCAAGACCTCCTTGCTTATTCCTACTGTGCAGAAGTACTGTTAGACCTGACGCACACCGCTACGCCTCCAAGACCTCCTTGCTTATTCCTACTGTGCAGAAGTACTGTTAGACCTGACGCACACCGCTAGTCCCACCTCCAAGACCTCCTTGCTTATTCCTACTGTGCAGAAGTACTGTTAGATCTGACGCACACCGCTAGTCTCACCTCCAAGACCTCCTTGCTTATTCCTACTGTGCAGAAGCACTGTTAGATCTGACGCACACCGCTACTCCTCCAAGACCTCCTTGCTTATTCCTACTGTGCAGAAGTACTGTTAGATCTGACGCACACCGCTACGCCTCCAAGACCTCCTTGCTTATTCCTACTGTGCAGAAGTACTGTTAGACCTGACGCACACCGCTAGTCTCACCTCCAAGACCTCCTTGCTTATTCCTACAGTGCAGAAGTACTGTTAGACCTGACGCACACTGCTAGTCCCACCTCCAAGACCTCCTTGCTTATTCCTACTGTGCAGAAGTACTGTTAGACCTGACGCACACCGCTAGTCTCACCTCCAAGACCTCCTTGCTTATTCCTACTGTGCATAAGTACTGTTAGACCTGATGCACACCGCTAGTCCCACCTCCAAGACCTCCTTGCTTATTCCTACTGTGCAGAAGCACTGTTAGACCTGACGCACACCGCTAGTCTCACCTCCAAGACCTCCTTGCTTATTCCTACTGTGCAGAAGCACTGTTAGATCTGACGCACACCGCTACGCCTCCAAGACCTCCTTGCTTATTCCTACTGTGCAGAAGTACTGTTAGACCTGACGCACACCGCTACGCCTCCAAGACCTCCTTGCTTATTCCTACTGTGCAGAAGTACTGTTAGACCTGACGCACACCGCTAGTCCCACCTCCAAGACCTCCTTGCTTATTCCTACTGTGCAGAAGTACTGTTAGATCTGACGCACACCGCTAGTCTCACCTCCAAGACCTCCTTGCTTATTCCTACTGTGCAGAAGCACTGTTAGATCTGACGCACACCGCTACGCCTCCAAGACCTCCTTGCTTATTCCTACTGTGCAGAAGTACTGTTAGATCTGACGCACACCGCTACGCCTCCAAGACCTCCTTGCTTATTCCTACTGTGCAGAAGTACTGTTAGACCTGACGCACACCGCTAGTCCCACCTCCAAGACCTCCTCGCTTATTCCTACTGTGCAGAAGTACTGTTAGATCTGACGCACACCGCTAGTCTCACCTCCAAGACCTCCTTGCTTATTCCTACTGTGCAGAAGCACTGTTAGATCTGACGCACACCGCTAGTCTCACCTCCAAGACCTCCTTGCTTATTCCTACTTCGCAGAAGTACTGTTAGATCTGACGCACACCGCTACGCCTCCAAGACCTCCTTGCTTATTCCTACTGTGCAGAAGTACTGTTAGATCTGACGCACACCGCTAGTCTCACCTCCAAGACCTCCTTGCTTATTCCTACTGTGCAGAAGTACTGTTAGATCTGACGCACACCGCTAGTCCCACCTCCAAGACCTCCTCGCTTATTCCTACTGTGCAGAAGTACTGTTAGATCTGACGCACACCGCTAGTCTCACCTCCAAGACCTCCTTGCTTATTCCTACTGTGCAGAAGTACTGTTAGATCTGACGCACACCGCTAGTCCCACCTCCAAGACCTCCTTGCTTATTCCTACTGTGCAGAAGCACTGTTAGACCTGACGCACACCGCTAGTCTCACCTCCAAGACCTCCTTGCTTATTCCTACTGTGCAGAAGTACTGTTAGATCTGACGCACACCGCTAGTCTCACCTCCAAGACCTCCTTGCTTATTCCTACTGTGCAGAAGCACTGTTAGACCTGACGCACACCGCTACGCCTCCAAGACCTCCTTGCTTATTCCTACTGTGCAGAAGTACTGTTAGATCTGACGCACACCGCTAGTCTCACCTCCAAGACCTCCTTGCTTATTCCTACTGTGCAGAAGTACTTTTAGATCTGACGCACACCGCTAGTCTCACCTCCAAGACCTCCTCGCTTATTCCTACTGTGCAGAAGTACTGTTAGATCTGACGCACACCGCTAGTCTCACCTCCAAGACCTCCTTGCTTATTCCTACTGTGCAGAAGCACTGTTAGACCTGACGCACACCGCTAGTCTCACCTCCAAGACCTCCTTGCTTATTCCTACTGTGCAGAAGCACTGTTAGATCTGACGCACACCGCTAGTCTCACCTCCAAGACCTCCTTGCTTATTCCTACTTCGCAGAAGTACTGTTAGATCTGACGCACACCGCTACGCCTCCAAGACCTCCTTGCTTATTCCTACTGTGCAGAAGTACTGTTAGATCTGACGCACACCGCTAGTCTCACCTCCAAGACCTCCTCGCTTATTCCTACTGTGCAGAAGTACTGTTAGATCTGACGCACACCGCTAGTCTCACCTCCAAGACCTCCTTGCTTATTCCTACTGTGCAGAAGCACTGTTAGACCTGACGCACACCGCTAGTCCCACCTCCAAGACCTCCTCACTTATTCCTACTGTGCAGAAGCACTGTTAGATCTGACGCACACCGCTAGTCTCACCTCCAAGACCTCCTCGCTTATTCCTACTGTGCAGAAGTACTGTTAGATCTGACGCACACCGCTAGTCTCACCTCCAAGACCTCCTTGCTTATTCCTACTGTGCAGAAGCACTGTTAGACCTGACGCACACCGCTAGTCCCACCTCCAAGACCTCCTCACTTATTCCTACTGTGCAGAAGCACTGTTAGATCTGACGCACACCGCTAGTCTCACCTCCAAGACCTCCTTGCTTATTCCTACTGTGCAGAAGCACTGTTAGACCTGACGCACACCGCTACGCCTCCAAGACCTCCTTGCTTATTCCTACTGTGCAGAAGTACTGTTAGATCTGACGCACACCGCTAGTCTCACCTCCAAGACCTCCTTGCTTATTCCTACTGTGCAGAAGCACTGTTATACCTGACGCACACCGCTAGTCTCACCTCCAAGACCTCCTTGCTTATTCCTACTGTGCAGAATCACTGTTAGATCTGACGCACACCGCTAGCCTCACCTCCAAGACCTCCTTGCTTATTCCTACTGTGCAGAAGTACTGTTAGATCTGACGCACACCGCTAGTCTCACCTCCAAGACCTCCTTGCTTATTCCTACTGTGCAGAAGTACTGTTAGACCTGACGCACACCGCTAGTCCCACCTCCAAGACCTCCTCGCTTATTCCTACTGTCTAGAAACACTGTTAGATCTGACGCACACCGCTACGCCTCGCCTCCAAGACCTCCTTGCTTATTCCTACTGTGCAGAAGTACTGTTAGATCTGACGCACACCGCTACGCCCCCAAGACCTCCTTGCTTATTCCTACTGTGCAGAAGTACTGTTAGATCTGACGCACACCGCTAGTCTCACCTCCAAGACCTCCTTGCTTATTCCTACTGTGCAGAAGCACTGTTAGACCTGACGCACACCGCTACGCCTCCAAGACCTCCTTGCTTATTCCTACTGTGCAGAAGTACTGTTAGATCTGACGCACACCGCTAGTCTCACCTCCAAGACCTCCTTGCTTATTCCTACTGTGCAGAAGTACTGTTAGATCTGACGCACACCGCTAGTCTCACCTCCAAGACCTCCTTGCTTATTCCTACTGTGCAGAAGTACTGTTAGATCTGACGCACACCGCTAGTCCCACCTCCAAGACCTCCTTGCTTATTCCTACTGTGCAGAAGCACTGTTAGACCTGACGCACACCGCTAGTCTCACCTCCAAGACCTCCTTGCTTATTCCTACTGTGCAGAAGTACTGTTAGATCTGACGCACACCGCTAGTCTCACCTCCAAGACCTCCTTGCTTATTCCTACTGTGCAGAAGCACTGTTAGACCTGACGCACACCGCTACGCCTCCAAGACCTCCTTGCTTATTCCTACTGTGCAGAAGTACTGTTAGATCTGACGCACACCGCTAGTCTCACCTCCAAGACCTCCTTGCTTATTCCTACTGTGCAGAAGTACTGTTAGATCTGACGCACACCGCTAGTCTCACCTCCAAGACCTCCTTGCTTATTCCTACTGTGCAGAAGCACTGTTAGACCTGACGCACACCGCTAGTCTCACCTCCAAGACCTCCTTGCTTATTCCTACTGTGCAGAAGTACTGTTAGACCTGGCGCACACCGCTACACCTCCAAGACCTCCTTGCTTATTCCTACTGTGCAGAAGTACTGTTAGACCTGACGCACACCGCTAGTCCCACCTCCAAGACCTCCTCGCTTATTCCTACTGTGCAGAAGCACTGTTAGATCTGACGCACACCGCTACGCCTCGCCTCCAAGACCTCCTTGCTTATTCCTACTGTGCAGAAGTACTGTTAGATCTGACGCACACCGCTATGCCTCCAAGACCTCCTTGCTTATTCCTACTGTGCAGAAGTACTGTTAGATCTGACGCACACCGCTAGTCTCACCTCCAAGACCTCCTTGCTTATTCCTACTGTGCAGAAGCACTGTTAGACCTAACGCACACCGCTACGCCTCCAAGACCTCCTTGCTTATTCCTACTGTGCAGAAGTACTATTAGATCTGACGCACACCGCTAGTCTCACCTCCAAGACCTCCTTGCTTATTCCTACTGTGCAGAAGTACTGTTAGATCTGACGCACACCGCTAGCCTCACCTCAAGACCTCCTTGCTTATTCCTACTGTGCAGAAGCACTGTTAGACCTGACGCACACCGCTAGTCTCGCCTCCAAGCCCTCCTTGCTTATTCCTACTGTGCAGAAGTACTGTTAGACCTGACGCACACCGCTAGCCTCACCTCCAAGACCTCCTTGCTTATTCCTACTGTGCAGAAGCACTGTTAGACCTGACGCACACCACTACACCTCCAAGACCTCCTTGCTTATTCCTACTGTGCAGAAGTACTGTTAGATCTGACGCACACCGCTAGTCTCACCTCCAAGACCTCCTTGCTTATTCCTACTGTTCAGAAGCACTGTTAGACCTGACGCACACCGCTACGCCTCCAAGACCTCCTTGCTTATTCCTACTGTGCAGAAGCACTGTTAGACCTGACGCACACCGCTAGCCTCACCTCCAAGACCTCCTTGCTTATTCCTACTGTGCAGAAGCACTGTTAGATCTGACGCACACCGCTAGTCTCACCTCCAAGACCTCCTTGCTTATTCCTACTGTGCAGAAGCACTGTTAGACCTGACGCACACCGCTAGTCTCACCTCCAAGACCTCCTTGCTTATTCCTACTGTGCAGAAGTACTGTTAGACCTGACGCACACCGCTAGTCCCACCTCCAAGACCTCCTTGCTTATTCCTACTGTGCAGAAGTACTGTTAGATCTGACGCACACCGCTAGTCTCACCTCCAAGACCTCCTTGCTTATTCCTACTGTGCAGAAGAACTGTTAGACCTGACGCACACCGCTAGTCCCACCTCCAAGACCTCCTCGCTTATTCCTACTGTGCAGAAGCACTGTTAGATCTGACGCACACCGCTACGCCTCCAAGACCTCCTTGCTTATTCCTACTGTGCAGAAGTACTGTTAGATCTGACGCACACCGCTAGTCTCACCTCCAAGACCTCCTTGCTTATTCCTACTGTGCAGAAGCACTGTTAGACCTGACGCACACCGCTACGCCTCCAAGACCTCCTTGCTTATTCCTACTGTGCAGAAGTACTGTTAGATCTGGACGCACACCGCTAGTCTCACCTCCAAGACCGCCTTGCTTATTCCTACTGTGCAGAAGCACTGTTAGACCTGACGCACACCGCTACGCCTCCAAGACCTCCTTGCTTATTCCTACTGTGCAGAAGTACTGTTAGATCTGACGCACACCGCTAGTCTCACCTCCAAGACCTCCTTGCTTATTCCTACTGTGCAGAAGTACTGTTAGATCTGACGCACACCGCCAGTCTCACCTCCAAGACCTCCTTGCTTATTCCTACTGTGCAGAAGTACTGTTAGATCTGACGCACACCGCTAGTCCCACCTCCAAGACCTCCTTGCTTATTCCTACTGTGCAGAAGCACTGTTAGACCTGACGCACACCGCTAGTCTCTCCTCCAAGACCTCCTTGCTTATTCCTACTGTGCAGAAGTACTGTTAGATCTGACGCACACCGCTACGCCTCGCCTCCAAGACCTCCTTGCTTATTCCTACTGTGCAGAAGTACTGTTAGATCTGACGCACACCGCTATGCCTCCAAGACCTCCTTGCTTATTCCTACTGTGCAGAAGTACTGTTAGATCTGACGCACACCGCTAGTCTCACCTCCAAGACCTCCTTGTTTATTCCTACTGTGCAGAAGCACTGTTAGACCTGACGCACACCGCTACGCCTCCAAGATCTCCTTGCTTATTCCTACTGTGCAGAAGTACTGTTAGATCTGACGCACACCGCTAGTCTCACCTCCAAGACCTCCTTGCTTATTCCTACTGTGCAGAAGTACTGTTAGATCTGACGCACACCGCTAGCCTCGCCTCCAAGACCTCCTTGCTTATTCCTACTGTGCAGAAGCACTGTTAGACCTGACGCACACCGCTAGTCTCGCCTCCAAGACCTCCTTGCTTATTCCTACTGTGCAGAAGTACTGTTAGACCTGACGCACACCGCTAGCCTCACCTCCAAGACCTCCTTGCTTATTCCTACTGTGCAGAAGTACTGTTAGATCTGACGCACACCGCTATGCCTCCAAGACCTCCTTGCTTATTCCTACTGTGCAGAAGTACTGTTAGACCTGACGCACACCACTACACCTCCAAGACCTCCTTGCTTATTCCTACTGTGCAGAAGTACTGTTAGATCTGACGCACACCGCTAGTCTCACCTCCAAGACCTCCTTGCTTATTCCTACTGTGCAGAAGTACTGTTAGACCTGACGCACACCGCTAGTCTCACCTCCAAGACCTCCTTGCTTATTCCTACTGTGCAGAAGTACTGTTAGATCTGACGCACACCGCTAGTCCCACCTCCAAGACCTCCTTGCTTATTCCTACTGTGCAGAAGCACTGTTAGATCGGACGCACACCGCTAGTCTCGCCTCCAAGACCTCCTTGCTTATTCCTACTGTGCAGAAGTACTGTTAGACCTGACGCACACCGCTAGCCTCACCTCCAAGACCTCCTTGCTTATTCCTACTGTGCAGAAGTACTGTTAGATCTGACGCACACCGCTAGTCTCACCTCCAAGACCTCCTTGCTTATTCCTACTGTGCAGAAGTACTGTTAGACCTGACGCACACCGCTAGTCTCACCTCCAAGACCTCCTTGCTTATTCCTACTGTGCAGAAGCACTGTTAGACCTGA
Organism: Calotriton arnoldi; assembly: GCA_963921515.1. NCBI lineage: Eukaryota > Metazoa > Chordata > Amphibia > Caudata > Salamandridae > Calotriton > Calotriton arnoldi. The sequence continues at coordinate 242,039 of CAWUFW010001266.1, read as the reverse complement.
CGCACACCGCTACGCCTCCAAGACCTCCTTGCTTATTCCTACTGTGCAGAAGTACTGTTAGATCTGACGCACACCGCTAGTCTCACCTCCAAGACCTCCTTGCTTATTCCTACTGTGCAGAAGTACTGTTAGATCTGACGCACACCGCCAGTCTCACCTCCAAGACCTCCTTGCTTATTCCTACTGTGCAGAAGTACTGTTAGATCTGACGCACACCGCTAGTCCCACCTCCAATACCTCCTTGCTTATTCCTACTGTGCAGAAGCACTGTTAGACCTGACGCACACCGCTAGTCTCACCTCCAAGACCTCCTTGCTTATTCCTACTGTGCAGAAGTACTGTTAGATCTGACGCACACCGCTACGCCTCGCCTCCAAGACCTCCTTGCTTATTCCTACTGTGCAGAAGTACTGTTAGATCTGACGCACACCTCTATGCCTCCAAGACCTCCTTGCTTATTCCTACTGTGCAGAAGTACTGTTAGATCTGACGCACACCGCTAGTCTCACCTCCAAGACCTCCTTGCTTATTCCTACTGTGCAGAAGCACTGTTAGACCTGACGCACACCGCTACGCCTCCAAGACCTCCTTGCTTATTCCTACTGTGCAGAAGTACTGTTAGATCTGACGCACACCGCTAGTCTCACCTCCAAGACCTCCTTGCTTATTCCTACTGTGCAGAAGTACTGTTAGATCTGACGCACACCGCTAGCCTCACCTCCAAGACCTCCTTGCTTATTCCTACTGTGCAGAAGCACTGTTAGACCTGACGCACACCGCTAGTCTCGCCTCCAAGACCTCCTTGCTTATTCCTACTGTGCAGAAGTACTGTTAGACCTGACGCACACCGCTAGCCTCACCTCCAAGACCTCCTTGCTTATTCCTACTGTGCAGAAGTACTGTTAGATCTGACGCACACCGCTAGTCCCACCTCCAAGACCTCCTTGCTTATTCCTACTGTGCAGAAGTACTGTTAGATCTGACGCACACCGCTAGTCCCACCTCCAAGACCTCCTTGCTTATTCCTACTGTGCAGAAGTACTGTTAGATCTGACGCACACCGCTAGCCTCACCTCCAAGACCTCCTTGCTTATTCCTACTGTGCAGAAGCACTGTTAGACCTGACGCACACCGCTACGCCTCGCCTCCAAGACCTCCTTGCTTATTCCTACTGTGCAGAAGTACTGTTAGATCTGACGCACACCGCTAGCCTCACCTCCAAGACCTCCTTGCTTATTCCTACTGTGCAGAAGCACTTAGACCTGACGCACACCGCTAGTCTCGCCTCCAAGACCTCCTTGCTTATTCCTACTGTGCAGAAGTACTGTTAGACCTGACACACACCGCTAGCCTCACCTCCAAGACCTCCTTGCTTATTCCTACTGTGCAGAAGTACTGTTAGATCTGACGCACACCGCTAGTCCCACCTCCAAGACCTCCTTGCTTATTCCTACTGTGCAGAAGCACTGTTAGATCGGACGCACACCGCTAGTCTCACCTCCAAGACCTCCTTGCTTATTCCTACTGTGCAGAAGTACTGTTAGACCTGACGCACACCGCTAGTCCCTCCTCCAAGACCTCCTTGCTTATTCCTACTGTGCAGAAGCACTGTTAGATCTGACGCACACCGCTAGTCTCACCTCCAAGACCTCCTTGCTTATTCCTACTGTGCAGAAGCACTGTTAGACCTGACGCACACCACTACCACCTCCAAGACCTCCTTGCTTATTCCTACTGTGCAGAAGTACTGTTAGATCTGACGCACACCGCTAGTCTCACCTCCAAGACCTCCTTGCTTATTCCTACTGTGCAGAAGTACTGTTAGATCTGACGCACACCGCTAGCCTCACCTCCCAGACCTCCTTGCTTATTCCTACTGTGCAGAAGCACTGTTAGACCTGACGCACACCGCTAGTCTCACCTCCAAGACCTCCTTGCTTATTCCTACTGTGCAGAAGTACTGTTAGACCTGACGCACAACGCTAGCCTCACCTCCAAGACCTCCTTGCTTATTCCTACTGTGCAGAAGTACTGTTAGATCTGACGCACACCGCTAGTCTCGCCTCCAAGACCTCCTTGCTTATTCCTACTGTGCAGAAGTACTGTTAGACCTGACGCACACCGCTAGTCTCGCCTCCAAGACCTCCTTGCTTATTCCTACTGTGCAGAAGTACTGTTAGACCTGACGCACACCGCTAGCCTCACCTCCAAGACCTCCTTGCTTATTCCTACTGTGCAGAAGTACTGTTAGATCTGACGCACACCGCTAGTCCCACCTCCAAGACCTCCTTGCTTATTCCTACTGTGCAGAAGCACTGTTAGATCGGACGCACACCGCTAGTCTCACCTCCAAGACCTCCTTGCTTATTCCTACTGTGCAGAAGTACTGTTAGACCTGACGCACACCGCTAGCCTCACCTCCAAGACCTCCTTGCTTATTCCTACTGTGCAGAAGTACTGTTAGATCTGACGCACACCGCTAGTCTCACCTCCAAGACCTCCTTGCTTATTCCTACTGTGCAGAAGTACTGTTAGACCTGACGCACACCGCTAGTCTCACCTCCAAGACCTCCTTGCTTATTCCTACTGTGCAGAAGCACTGTTAGACCTGACGCACAACGCTACGCCTCCAAGACCTCCTTGCTTATTCCTACTGTGCAGAAGCACTGTTAGATCTGACGCACACCGCTAGTCTCACCTCCAAGACCTCCTTGCTTATTCCTACTGTGCAGAAGCACTGTTAGATCTGACACACACCGCTAGCCTCACCTCCAAGACCTCCTTGCTTATTCCTACTGTGCAGAAGCACTGTTAGACCTGACGCACACCGCTAGTCTCGCCTCCAAGACCTCCTTGCTTATTCCTACTGTGCAGAAGTACTGTTAGACCTGACGCACACCGCTAGCCTCACCTCCAAGACCTCCTTGCTTATTCCTACTGTGCAGAAGTACTGTTAGATCTGACGCACACCGCTAGTCCCACCTCCAAGACCTCCTTGCTTATTCCTACTGTGCAGAAGCACTGTTAGATCGGACGCACACCGCTAGTCTCACCTCCAAGACCTCCTTGCTTATTCCTACTGTGCAGAAGTACTGTTAGACCTGACGCACACCGCTAGTCCCTCCTCCAAGACCTCCTTGCTTATTCCTACTGTGCAGAAGCACTGTTAGATCTGACGCACACCGCTAGTCTCACCTCCAAGACCTCCCTTGCTTATTCCTACTGTGCAGAAGCACTGTTAGACCTGACGCACACCACTACACCTCCAAGACCTCCTTGCTTATTCCTACTGTGCAGAAGTACTGTTAGATCTGACGCACACCGCTAGTCTCACCTCCAAGACCTCCTTGCTTATTCCTACTGTGCAGAAGTACTGTTAGATCTGACGCACATCGCTAGCCTCACCTCCAAGACCTCCTTGCTTATTCCTACTGTGCAGAAGCACTGTTAGACCTGACGCACACCGCTAGTCTCACCTCCAAGACCTCCTTGCTTATTCCTACTGTGCAGAAGTACTGTTAGACCTGACGCACACCGCTAGTCCCTCCTCCAAGACCTCCTTGCTTATTCCTACTGTGCAGAAGCACTGTTAGATCTGACGCACACCGCTAGTCTCACCTCCAAGACCTCCTTGCTTATTCCTACTGTGCAGAAGTACTGTTCGACCTGACGCACACCGCTAGTCTCACCTCCAAGACCTCCTTGCTTATTCCTACTGTGCAGAAGTACTGTTAGACCTGACGCACACCGCTAGTCCCACCTCCAAGACCTCCTTGCTTATTCCTACTGTGCAGAAGTACTGTTAGATCTGACGCACACCGCTAGTCTCACCTCCAAGACCTCCTTGCTTATTCCTACTGTGCAGAAGTACTGTTAGATCTGACGCACACCGCTAGTCTCACCTCCAAGACCTCCTTGCTTATTCCTACTGTGCAGAAGCACTGTTAGACCTGACGCACACCGCTAGTCTCACCTCCAAGACCTCCTTGCTTATTCCTTCTGTGCAGAAGCACTGTTAGACCTGACGCACACCGCTAGTCTCACCTCCAAGACCTCCTTGCTTATTCCTACTGTGCAGAAGTACTGTTAGACCTGACGCACACCGCTAGTCTCACCTCCAAGACCTCCTTGCTTATTCCTACTGTGCAGAAGTGCTGTTAGACCTGACGCACACCGCTAGTCTCACCTCCAAGACCTCCTTGCTTATTCCTACTGTGCAGAAGTACTGTTAGACCTGACGCACACCGCTAGTCTCACCTCCAAGACCTCCTTGCTTATTCCTACTGTGCAGAAGTACTGTTAGATCTGACGCACACCGCTAGTCTCACCTCCAAGACCTCCTTGCTTATTCCTACTGTGCAGAAGCACTGTTAGACCTGACGCACACCGCTAGTCTCACCTCCAAGACCTCCTTGCTTATTTCTACTGTGCAGAAGTACTGTTAGATCTGACGCACACCGCTAGTCTCACCTCCAAGACCTCCCTGCTTATTCCTACTTGCCAGAAGCACTGTTAGACCTGACGCACACCGCTAGTCTCACCTCCAAGACCTCCTTGCTTATTCCTACTGTGCAGAAGTACTGTTAGATCTGGCGCACACCGCTAGTCTCACCTCCAAGACCTCCTTGCTTATTCCTACTGTGCAGAAGTACTGTTAGATCTGACGCACACCGCTACGCCTCCAAGACCTCCTTGCTTATTCCTACTGTGCAGAAGTACTGTTAGATCTGACGCACACCGCTAGTCTCACCTCCAAGACCTCCTTGCTTATTCCTACTGTGCAGAAGTACTGTTAGATCTGACGCACACCGCTACGCTCGCCTCCAAGACCTCCTTGCTTATTCCTACTGTGCAGAAGTACTGTTAGATCTGACGCACATCGCTAGAAGTACTGAAAGTTTCTGGCCAAACCACCGTCTCTGACCAGTCCTTGGATCGAGGATATACTCTGTTATTACCTCCCCCACGAACCAAAGACTATGGGAATGGTTTATTATCACTGTTTAGCTATGTTCTCTTCCACGTTTGATGTTCTGTTTTTCTCAGTTCTGTACATAAAAAGGCACACCTCCAGGCCAATGAAAGTGCAGTTCAGTTGCACGCTAATCTATGTATAACTCATGTTTGAAACCAAACACTCCATTAAGATGGATATTGTTGTATATAGAGCTATTTTCATATCCTTTATCAGGGATAATGTAGTTTAGCAGTGTTGTGTAAAGTGGCCCGATGTCGACACCTCGAGGGGAGCTTCATAAAGTATCTCCTGGGCTGCAGTGTGTTTCTTTTTACATTTTAAGAACTCCTTTTGTGAGTCGCAAGAGTAATTCTGAACATTTCTGTGCCCTAAATAGAAGGAGAGTTTAACAGGGACCCACCTATGTGTGAGTCAGAATTGGCTGCATCAGTGGGTTGTGGCTGCAGTTGCAGCCGTAAACCATTGATCAGATACCAAGCCCCACATTGGGGTGGTCAAAGATGTCCTTGTGGGACACCTTCTCCTTAGGAAATCATGTCTGCTGGCCTCCGGGAAGGTAGGCACTTGTCCAGGGTTCCATTGCCTGCTCCCCACTGTCTACCCCTGAATGAAAACATTGCTTTTTAAAAGCAGCGCATGTCCCTTCAAGAGGCACCGGCTGTGTTTTTCTTAAAACAAAGTCCACATCCATGAAGTGCGAATACAGGGCCATTTGTAGATAGTAACAAAATTCATCTTGTCTCATTAATAACCAAGTGGTAGGAGGTTTTGTGACCCACTGTGAATATACATATTGCAATGCAATTGATTAGTACATTCGTCACATCACAACAAGAGGGGTAGTTTGCAAACCCGTCCGCATGCAAATTGCACATCCAGCTTTACAAACGTCGTACATCAGGCCCCGTATGTATGAATACGCAACTTTTTTATCAGGCTTTTAGCCATTTGAACAAGGCTTTTTCCCCAACTGTTGTTTGGACAGGGCATATTTGAGCAGGCTGGTAAACCAGCTATTGTAGTGGTCCCATCTGATATTGTCGAGAGCTTCCGGCACCAAGGCTGCATTATCCGAAGATATGGCCCCGCAGTCTGTAGCTGCAGAGTGCAAGATCAAGGACAGCTTTTGTCCCATCCACACTCCTGAGTTCTTAACTTTATGCTTACTCCTAACAGGTTTCCCAAAACGTCTCTCAGTGCAAGCTTTAACTGGCAATTGCTAATCCAAATAGAATGATATATTGGTTGATGCATTCACCTTCAGACAGCTGGCACACATCCACGCCTTTGAAGAGTACCAAGGTAACCACCTGAGTATTCAGCCAGTAACAATGATAACATTTAAGTATTGTTGACATATAACTGGCATTTCAAATAAACTTGGTAGGACCATATAAATGATTTAAAGGTTTGAAGCCGGGAGAACAGTGGAGAACCCCACTCTGCACACAGTTGCTTGGCAGCTAGGTCCTGCTATAACGATACTATTACATATGCCGATGTATCTCCACATGTCGGACTCATCTTTCATTGAGAAAAATTCTGATGTAAACTGTAGGAGAGTAGGATCTGCTTATAGTTACCCCCACTTTTTGCTGATGTATCACTGTTTTCGATTTCAGACTGACTGGGATCCTGCTATTCAGGACCCCAGTCTATCTGCTTTCTCCCTAAATTGATTGCATGTACTTTAGGTACACTCCAGATTGGATACTGAGGTACCCTTATCAGTCCCTAGTATACGGAACACCATGTAACCAGGGCACAGGTACCCCAGAGGCCTCCCAGGGGCTGAAGCATGTATTGTGCCACCCCTGAGAGACCATTCAAACTGACACCACAGGTCTGCTACTGCAGCCTGTGTAAGGTGGTGCATGCACCCTTACTTAGATATAGGTTCACTATATCTATTCTAAAACACTGCACAAATAAACCTATCAGTCACCCCTATGGGAGGCCTTATCAATCCTGAAGGCAGGCTGCTGGGTTTATGTGAGAGGGTGTCCCTGCATGAGCAGAGCCCCCTGCAGCCTTCAGAACCGGGGTTGTTTGTGATGCAGCCAACCATATATATTTAAGTGCATTATAACCTCGCGGTAAATGCTAACTTTAAAATGGCTGCTTAGAAACATGTCGTGTTTGGTGTCAAACACCATGGAATCATACCTCCCTACCAGTAACTGGCGGGGGAGGTATGATTCCACCCTTCTAGAGGGACTTATGTGAAACACCGGTACACCCGGTACCAGCTTTCTCGACCTGGGCATCACAAAATGGATGCTGCCAGCCACCGACACGAGTCTGCCCTCCTGCTGCTGAGCTGAGCTCGAGCAGGGGAAGGCTTGACAATAGGTTTCCTGTCACAGGGAGGTGTGACCACCTCCCAGACAGGCTTTAGTGTATTGAGGCTGGGTGGGTGCACTCTGAGTGTTTGAAAGTCTGCACTGGGGGCACATTTGGTGTGCCTGTGCATAGTCCAGCTCGAACCGGTTGCAGGAGCAATTTGCTCCTGCTCTGGCGCGGAACTAGACAAAGGACATGGGTGTAACCACCCCTCTGTCCTGACCCGCCCATAGGTGGGTCCCCAGTGTTTGTCCAACCCCTTCCTTGGGTATAAAGTAGGAACCCTGACTACAGAACTTTGGATTTTACCTGGACTAAACTCTGCAAGCAGAAACCAAGTACTTCGACGATCTACACTTCGCTGGACGACTGAAGAATCTCTCTTGGAGTAAAGGAGTTACTCCCCTGCAGCAGCAGGCACCTTAATGCATCTGACCAGTTTGCATCTCCCGAGCTCCTGAGTTCTCCAAAGATTTCTGCAACACAGGAGGTGGGTTCCCGAGCGTCCCTGAGGTTGATCTGACCTCTCTGTAATTCTGAGACTAGTATCCCTCGTGGGGACCGTGCAACCCGAACCCCTGTGCACTGTGTACTTTTGCAGCAGCATATGCTTTTTGGCGATCCCTGAGGCTGTGCTTTGGGCTACGTGTAGTCCTGACCCCGGGCAGTATTTCCACCGAAGATTTCCGGCCTACACTCCACGAGTGTTCCGTGGGCTGGTATTTCGTGATTCAGCTCGAGGTCCCTTCGCGATCCCTGGTCCGTTGGCCTGTGGGTCCCTGTGAAGGTAACTTTGACTTTCCTTGGGCTTTCCTGGTTGCTCCGGACATGCCCTGACTCTCCATTGCGTGGAGAGTCGCCAGGACCTTGCTGGTCCTCACCGTAACCTGTTTCCTCTGCCCCCGTGGGTTGCAGTTGCCAAGGCTTGTTGGTGTTCGATCCGGACACTGACCCCCCAGCACTCGACATCCTTTGTGGGACAGCTCACCTCCGGACTTTGGTCGTCCTCGACGTCTCCTGGTCCCCGTGGCTGCAGAGTCAAGCATCCTATCTTCTCACCTGAAGCACCCGACATCGGTGGGCATTCGTCTACTGAGCCCCTGGTCACCCTGAAGTGAACCAGACTCTGTCCCCTCTGCTTTCAGGTTCTTCTCACCTCGGATCCAGGCTTGGATTCCACCGGACACTTTTCATCTTCCCGGCAGCAGCACTTCTTCGCATCACGCCATTGAAAACGACGAGGGTTTCCGACACCACTTGACCCCTATGCACCCGGCTCCTCTGGGATAGGTAACACAGGTACCTTGGTACTCACAAGGGTGCTGGCCTTAGAACCTTCTATGTTCCAAAGGGTTTGCTCGAAGTCCTCTCCGAAGTGTCCTTAAACTGTAATTTTCCAACCGCGACTTTCCCATAGAGTTGCACGGAGCTCGCGTCTGTGTTCTCACACTGCACCGGTCCTCCGTGGGTCCCCTGTGTCACTACTTTGGGTGGTTCCTTGGGGTCCCAGCGATTCTACGTGCTCTAGGCACTGTGTCTAGTGAAGTCGTGGTTGTTATACCATTTTTTTTAGTATATGGTTCAGTCTCCCCCGAGAGCCCGCTGCGTATTGTGCTATTTACTGTCGTTCTATTGATTCAGTATTGTGTATCCTGTGCTCTAATCTCATAAAGAGGTTAGTAGAGAGTGTTTAGTAATAAATACATATATTTTATATAGCTCTTGTGTGGTTCTCCTTTCATTTGGTCATTCAGGAGGTTCGGATCTGGTAAAACAAGCTGCTTTACATTCCTTCGAGACTTAGCCTGAAGGCTGCTCTCCATAGCTACCACTAGGATAGCTTTCCATAAAGGCTGTCTTAAACCTAATCATCAATAAGGGTTGTTTGGACTGGTGCAAGGTGCCCACTTTAAGTAGTGGTTTAAAGGAACAGTGGTTCTAGAGTGGCCTAAAGGTCCAAGGGAAGTAACCCTGTAAAGGGCACTGAGATAAGTAAGGGATAGAAACTTAATTCATAAAGAGAGCAGTAGGAAATATAACGAGGGGACATATAGGTCAATGTATGACAAATATTTATTACACAATGAAGGTATTCAGGTGCTCACACAGCAAGTGACAATAAGCGTGACGTGAGAAGTGAGGGTGAACTTAAAATAATGACATCGCATTGACAACAGAAATAAAGCTCTTTTAAAGATTTTTACAGAGTATAAGGAGTTCATGTTGTAGGGGTCGACGACGTTTCGAACTCAATTATTCGAGTTCATCTTCAGGACAAAATGTGAGCAACTTGAATTGAGCTGAAGAAGGAAATAATATCCTTGGTAGGCGTCTGCATAGCGTGCTTCTAAGGTGACCGGGATAGCCTGCGAGATTAATGCGCGTTATGGTGGGGCTCGGTAGGGAAAAACAAACTTAGTTTGCTGGAAGCAAATGCTTAAAATCCTTCGCCGTTAAATGGTAATAGCAGTGCCGGGAATTAATTAAATTGGCCGGTCACAGTTCAGTAAATGGAGGCCTGGGAGATGAAGGAGCGTGTCCTGCTCCAAAGGAAAATCCGCGCTGAGTGCGAGGATTTTCCTTTGAGCAGGACACGCTCCTTTCATCTCCCAGGCCTCCATTTACTGAACTGTGACCGGCCAATTTAATTAATTCCCGGCACAGCACATTGCCATTTAACGGCGAAGGATTTTAAGCATTTGCTTCCAGCAAACTAAGTTTGTTTTTTTCCCTACCGAGCCCCACCATAACGCGCATACTCGCAGGCTATCCCGGTCACCTTAAGAAGCACAGCGCTGCGCAGACGCCTTTACCAAGGATATTATTTCCTTCTTCAGCTCAATTCAAGTTGCTCACATTTTTTGTCCTGAAGATGAACTCGAATAATTGAGTTCGAAACGTCGTCGATCCCTACAACATGAACTCCTTATACTCTGTAAAAATCTTTAAAAGAGCTTCTATTTCTGTTGTCAATGCGATGTCATTATTTTAAGTTCACCCTCACTTCTCACGTCACGCTTATTGTCACTTACTGTGTGAGCACCTGAATACCTTCATTGTGTAATAAATATTTGTCATACATTGACCATATGTCCCTCGTTATATTTCCTACTGCTCTCTTTATGAATTAAGTTTCTATCCCTTTACTTATCTCAGTGCCCTTTACAGGGTTACTTCCCTGGACCTTTAGGCCACTCTAGAACCACTGTTCCTTTAAACTACATATTACCCCAGGTTCATATATTGGGGCACCCTTGTCTTCCTAAATACTCCCACTTTAAGTAGTGGACAGCATATACCAGGCCAACTTCTCACATTGGTGGCAGCGGTGAGATTCAAGCTTGCTATTGTTTTACCAGATAAATCTCATTGAGTGATTAACTGAAAACCACTAAAGGTATTGGGTACATATAAATTAAGATTGGAATAAGTAAGTTCTACTGAACTTAGAGTTGGGTAGTCAAGGGTCTAGCACATCCTTTCTCCAACTCAAGAGAGTTTAGTTCCCACTAGGTTAGGTAGGTGCCTACACCACATAACACTAGTATGTCTTCTAGGCCAGAAGCCAGTGGGCCTCTGACAACTAGATATGATAGTGTCTCATTCCAAGAATTGAGAAATATGTGCACATCTAGGAAACTGAAGACAGGGAGAAGTGCTAGCACTCTACGCCTCATAGAGATATTACTTCTAGATGACCTCAGAAAGACTCCAGGGTCTGATGAGGCAGGCAAGTTGGATGGGACAGGAGATGAGGACAGAGCAGGAAGTGAACACGTCTTTGATCTGGACTCAAACCCTGGCCAGGAGGATCAAGATGATTCTAACCTGGAAAATCCAACTCGTCCTTCAGGTGGGGGAGAAGGCCCCAGTGGCCCTCTCTTTACTCCACCAGGGAGAGTACAGAGTTTACCTAGAAGATCAAGATCTCCTTCTGAGGAATCTAATCATTCAGGTACTTCTGTAGAGACCTCTGCTTCTCATAGAAGGGACTCCTCTTATGAGAAGAAGTGTCAATTACTTGAGTATGAGAGGACCAAACTCAGAATCAAGAGGGAACAATTGGCCTTAGACAGGGAATCCCTAGAGCTCCAGAGAGCTTCCAGAAAGTTGGGGCTAGAGCCCCATGGTGGCAGCAACAGTGTCCCTAGAGCTAGAGAATATACTCATGATCATAGGAAACTGAACAAGATAGTCCCTCCCTATCAGAGTGGGGATGACATCCACAAATGGATAACTACCCTAGAGAGGGCCTGTAAAGTACAGAGGGTCCCTCAGGAGCAGTGGGCAGCTATCTTGTGGCTCTCCTTTGCTGACAAAGGTAGAGATAAGCTCCTCACTGTTAGAGAAGAGGATGCTGATTATTACACAGCCTTGAAGAATGCTCTCATTGATGGGTTTGGCTTAACCACTGAACAGTACAGGATTAAGTTCAGAGACACACAGAAGGCACAGACTCAGGACTGGGTTGACTTTGTAGATTGTGCTACTAAGGCTCTGGAAGACTGGATTACTTGGCAGTAAAGTGTGTGATTTTAAAGGATTGTACAATTTAATTATGAGGGAGCAGATCCTTAATAATTGCCAAAATCAGTTGTTGCATCAGTACCTGGTGGACTCTGATCTGACCTCGCCCCAAGAATTGGGAAAGAAGGCAGACAAATGGGTGAGAACCAGTGTGAAGCAGAAAGCTCAGAACCAAGGTGGTGACTCTAAGAAGCAAGATTCTAAAACCTCAGATAAGGGTGGGGAGTCACAATCCAACAAGGGTAAAGGCAAAAAGAAATCTTGGTGTCATATCTGTAAAGAGAAGACCCATTGGACAAAGGATGCTGCTTGTCCAAGGGCCAAGGAATCTACTCCAGCCACCACTGCCCCTAAGGCAACTGTTCCCCATAGTTTAGTTCAAAGTGGTGGTACACAGAATAAGGGTGTAGTAGGGTTAACCCTGGGATCTGAGATGGGTTCTGGCCTAGTCAAAATTCCAACTCGGGCTGTGCTAGTCTGTGATTGAGGCATGGATATTGCCTCCTTATTTGTCAGTCCCAGTAATCTGGGCAAATACAGACAACAGCCTTTGATCAATGGTAAGGAGGCCATGGCATTCAGGGACACAGGTGCAAGTGTCACCATGGTGACAAAAGATCTTGTGGCCCCTGAACAAATCATACTTGGTGAGATGTACCAAGTGACCAATGCAAGCAATGTCAGGACAGACCATTCCTTGGCAGTTGTGAATTTCACCTGGGGAGGGGTAACTGGCCCTAAGAAGGTTGTGGTAAGTGCAGACCTCCCTATTGAATGCTTATTGGGCAATGATTTGGAAACTTCAGCATGGGCTGAAGTGGAGCTCAGGACACATGCAGAAATGCTGGGCATCCCTGCAGATGTGTTTGCCATGACTAGGTCACAGGCAAAAATGTCTTCCACTGAACAGGCCCTGGATCCTGGAATAATGGACCAGGTGCCTTCCAAGAGAAGGAGCAGTAGGAGGTAAGGCAGTGTCTTTCCCCTGCCTCAGAATACAGATCAGTCTCTTGAGGGAGATGGTCTTAGTCCTGAAGAAGGAACTGTCTCAGAGGAACTTGAACCTGATCAGGTTGAGTTCTTGGGGACAGGGGGCCCTTCCAGGGCAGATCTGAGCCAGGAGCAGCTGAGCTGCCCCTCTCTTGAACCCCTCAGACAGCAAGCTGCTGCTGAGACTGCTGGGAGTGCCAGTGGGTCCCACAGGATCCACTGGGATGATGGACTCTTATACTCAGAGGGTAGAGACCCCAAACCTGGTGCCACCAGGAGGTTGGTTATACCTCTGAAGTTTAGGGGCTTCCTATTGACACTAGCACATGATATCCCATTAGCAGGACACTTAGGCCAAAACAAGACCTGGGACAGACTTGTTCCTCACTTTCATTGGCCTCACATGTCAGAGGACACAAAGGAGTTTTGTCGCTCCTGTATCACTTGTCAAGCCAGTGGTAAGGCAGGTGGTACTACAAAGGCCCCCCTGATACCACTACCTGTGGTGGGGGTTCCCTTTGAGAGGGTTGGGATTGACATTGTTGGTCCCATGGATCCTCCAACTGCATCTGGGCACAGATTCATACTAGTGGTGGTGGACCATGCCACTAGGTATCCAAAGACAATTCCCCATAGGACTACCACAGCTCCTGTTGTGGCTAGAGCCCTCCTGGGAATATTTTCCAGTGTGGGTTTTCCTAAGGAGGTAGTGTCAGACAGAGATGCAAACTTTATGTCTGGTTACTTGACTGCTATGTGGAAGGAGTGTGGAGTAAATTACAAATTTACCACCCCTTATCACCCACAATGCAATGGGTTAGTTGAGAGATTCAACAAAACCCTCAAGGGCATGATTAAAGGTCTCCCAGAAAAGCTCAGGCGTAGATGGGACATCCTTTTGCCCCTGCCTTCTCTTTGCCTACAGAGAAGTTCCTCAGAAGGGGGTTGGTTACAGCCCTTTTGAACTTCTGTTTGGACATCCAGTTAGGGGTCCTTTATGTCTAGTGAAGGAGGGATGGGAGTTACCTCTCAAACCCCTAAACAGGATATTGTGGACTATGTACTTGGTCTCCGCTCCAGGATGGCTGAGTACATGAAGAAGGCATCCAAAAACCTTGAGGTTAGCCAGGAATTGCAAAAGGCCTGGCATGACCAAAAGGCTGTGTTGACTGTTTATCAGCCAGGACAGAAAGTATGGGTGTTGGAGCCTGTGGCCCCAGCAGCCCTCCTAGACAAGTGGAGTGGCCCTCATACAATCATTGAGCAAAAGAGAGAGGTTACCTACCTGGTGCTCCATGTGAACTCCCAGGAGCCCCCACAGGGTGCTCCATGTGAACAGGCTCAAACCATATGTTGACAGGGCAGACATGGGCTTGCTCATGGCTACTGATGAGGGACAGGAGGAAGAAAGTGATCCACTCCCTGACCTGCTCTCACAGAACCCTGAAGATGGTTCAGTTGATGGTGTATGTTATGTTATTTTATTTTTGTATAGCGCATATACACCGACAGGTCTCTTAGCGCTATGGAAGAAGCGGGACAGCGTCAAGGCGGGGAGGTCTTCATGGTGTTGAGAGATCATATGTTGTATTTAATGCTTCCCTAAAGAGAATAGTTTTTAGCTGCTTCCGGAAGAGAAGCAGACCAGGTTCTTTCCGAAGGGTATCGGGCAACTGGTTCCAAAGTTGTGGCAGGAGGACCGAGAACGCTCGACCCCCTTTGGAAACCAGGTTACTCCGAGGGCAGACCAGCTGGATGGCTTCTGCTGACCGAAGGGCCCGCCCTGGCACGTATTTGATTAGGCGTTCCTTTATGTACCCTGGGGCATGTCCATATAGAGCTTTGTGGACAATACAAAGTCCCTTGAATTTCGCTCTCTGCTTAACAGGCAGCCAATGCAGTTTTCGCAGCAGTGGAGTGGCATGAGTTCTTCTAGGCAACCTGAAGATCAGCCTAGCTGCGTCATTTTGTACCACCTGAAGTTTCTTCATGAGTTTCTCAGGGAGCCCGACATATAGCACATTGCCATAGTCGAGTCGTGAAACAATGGTTGCTGATATTATAGTTTTCAGAGATGACACTGAAAGCAGAGGAACCAATTTCCTCAGCTGTCTTAGGAGACCAGTACATGTGCCCACCACTGAGTTGACTTGATGGATCATAGAGAGCTCAGAGTCAATCCTAATTCCCAGGCTTTTTACAACCAGCGATGGGCTAGGGGGGGCCCCTAACTCTCTAGGCCAAAACAGGCTGCTCCAGGGATTGTTTTTTGATGGGAAGGCTAGTACTTCGGTTTTGTCTGGATTGATTTTTAGGGAGTTTGCAGTCATCCAGTTGACTGTAAACCTAAGGATGTTCTGAACTGATACTTGGGCACAGGCCGAGTTATCGATCCTCAGGATGAGCTGGGTATCATCCGCGTAATTAAAACCCGGCAGTCCATATTGGTTAGTGCAGCTACCAGGGGCTGCAGGTATATGTTGAAGAGGAGCGGGGACAGTGCAGAGCTCTGAGGGACTCCGCAGAAAATATTGCCCTTTTCCGATACCTCGGCACCAAGTTGGACCCTCTGTGAGAGACCTGATAGAAAAGATTCTAACCAATTATAGGCGTGCCCTCGAAAGCCCAGGGCCGACAGCCGGGTCAATAGTGTAGTGTGGCTGACCGTGTCGAACGCCGCAGAAAGATCTAAAAGAATCAGGGCACTCGGCTCTTTATTATCGGCCTTCATCCTGAGATCATCAAGTACAGATAGCATGACTAGCTCCGTGCTATGGTGGGCTCCTGAACCCAGCCTGGCGAGGTTGGAGCAACTCATGTTCCTCCAGGAACGCTGAGGTTGTCTTCAGGACATGTTGCTCCACAACCTTCGCCAGGAACGGGAGTTGGGAGATGGGTCTATAGTTTTTGAGCTCGGCCTTGTCTGCTCCCAGTTTCTTTAATAAGGGCATAACTCTTGCCTCCTTGAAATTAAGGGGGACTTGACCACTCGCTAAAGAGTTATTCAGGAGAGTGAGGATCTGACTCTCCAAGGCCGGCAAAGCCAACCGAAAGATCTTGGGCGGGCATGGGTCGGCCGGGGAGCCTGATTTGGTTCTGTTAATCAGAAGCATCAAAGATTCTGGGTCCAGTGGAGGAAGCTGGTGAGAAGCTGACCGGTAGGAAGCGAGGTGTAAGCAACTCCACGGAGCTCAAGGTGATGGGAATTTTTTCAATCTCCAGGAGGATATCTATTATCTTCTGGAGAAAAAGGACTGCAGTGCATTGCAGTCTAGGGGTGCTGCTGCAGAATTTACATCTGGCTTTTTACTAAGTTCATTGAGAATCTTAAAAGTCTCCTTCTGTTTATTTGGAGCTTCAATTATGCGAGCCTCATAGTACTCAGCTTTCCTAGTTATGATAGATTTTTTATAGAGAGCTAAAGTAGCTTTATAGTTTGTTAAATCCGTAGGGTCGTAGGCTTTCTGCCACTGTCTCTCAGCTTTGCGGAGACTCTGTTTACTTTCCCTCAGTGCCTCATTAAACCAGGGGGCCACCTTCCCTTTAAGTCTGGTTCTTTCTCTTCGTGTAGCCTTGGCAGGCAGCCTCACTGACCAGCAGCAAACTGATTGTAGGCAAGTCCTGAATCAGTTCAGACATATGTTCTCACTGACTCCAAGTCAGACTACCTGGTGCACTCATGAAGTTGACACAGGTGACCGTCTGCCTGTTAAAAATAAGATTTACAGGCAACCTGACCATGTCAGGGACTGTATCAGGACTGAAGTCCAGAAGATATTGGAACTGGGAGTAATTGAGCCCTCAGATAGCCCTTGGGCTAGTCCAGTAGTCTTGGTACCAAAACCTCACACCCAGGGTGGTAAGAGAGAAATGAGGTTCTGTGTTGACTACAGGGGTCTCAATGAAGTCACTAGGACTGATGCCCATCCAATACCCAGGGCAGATGAACTTATAGATACTTTGGCCTCAGCCACGTTTCGGAGTACATTTGACCTGACAGCTGGCTACTGGCAAATCAGATTAGCTGAGGATGCAAAGCCAAAAACAGCATTCTCAACCCCTAGTGTGCACTACCAATTTGTGGTGATGCCCTTTGGCTTGAAGAATGCACCTGCCACTTTTCAAAGGTTGGTGAACAAAGTCCTTACAGGCCTGGAAGCCTATAGTGCAGCTTATCTAGATGATATTGCTGTCTTTAGCTCCAACTGGGAGGATCACCTGGTCCACCTGAGAAATGTTTTAGAGGCTCTGCAAAATGCAGGCCTCACTATCAAGGCCACTAAGTGCCAGATAGGGCAGAGTAAGGTTGTATACCTAGGCCACCTTGTGGGTGGAGGTCAGGTTCAACCATTGCAGAGCAAAATCCAGACCATCATGGACTGGGTTGCTCCAACTACCCAAACTCAGGTCAGAGCTTTCTTGGGCCTAACTGGGTATTACAGGAGGTTTGTCAAAGGATATGGATCTATAGTGACCCCTTTGAATGATTTAACTTCCAAAAGAATGCCTAAGAAAGTTCAGTGGACAGGTAGCTGTCAAAAGGCATTTGATGACTTGTAGCAGGCCATGTGCACTGCTTCCATTCTGCAAAGTCCTGACTATTCCAAACAATTCATTGTTCAAACTGATGCATCTGAGTTGGGGGTAGGGGCTGTGTTATCACAACTGAATGAAGAGGGTCAGGGTCAGCCAGTAGCTTTTATTAGCAGAAGGCTGACCCCCAGAGAGAAACGTTGGTCAGCTATTGAGAGGGAAGCCTTTGCTGTGGTTTGGGCCTTGAAGAAACTGAGGCCATACTTGTTTGGCACTCACTTCATTCTTCAAACAGACCACAAGCCCCTCTTATGGCTAAAACAGATGAAGGGTAAAAACCCCAAACTTTTGAGGTTGTCCATTTCCCTGCAGGGGATGGACTATTCAGTGGAACATAGACCTGGGAGTAACCATGCAAATGCAGATGGACTCTCAAGATATTTCCACTTAGAACATGAAGACTCAACTGGTCAAGGTTAGTTTAATGTCCCTGCGTTTCGGGGGTTGTGTAGGAGAGTAGGATCTGCTTCTTATAGTTACCCCCACTTTTTGCTGATGTTTCACTGTTTTCAGCTTAGACTGACAGGGATCCTGCTATTCCGGACCCCAGTCTATCTGCTTTCTCCTCTAAATTCATTGCATGTACTTTTGGTACACTCCAGATTGGATTCTGGGGTACCCTTATCAGTCCCTAGTATATGGTACACCATGTACCCAGGGCATAGGTACCCCAGAGGCCTCCCAGGGGCTGAAGCATGTATTATGCCACCCCTAAGAGGCCATTCAAAATGACACTACAGGTCTGCTACTGCAGCCTGTGTACGTTGGTGCATGCACCCCTTACTTAGATATAGGTTCCCTATATCTATTCTAAATCACTGCACATATAAACCTATCAGTCACCCCTATGGCAGGCCTTATCAATCCTGAAGGCAGGGTGCTGGGTTTTATGTGAGAGGGTGCCCCTGCATGAGCAGAGCCCCTCTGCAGCCTTCGGAACCTATTTTATGGGGTTGTCTGTGATGCAGCCAACCATATATATTTAGGTGCATTATAACCTTGCGGTAAATGCTAACTTTAAAACGGCTGCTTAGAAACATGTCGTGTTTGGTGTCAAACACCTTGGAATCATACCTTCCCGCCAGTAACTGGCGGGGGAGGTATGATTCCACCCTCCTAGAGGGACTAATGTGAAACACCGGTACACCCGGTACCAGCTTTCTCGACCTGGGCATCACAAAATGGATGCTGCCAGCCACAGACACAAGTCTGCCCTCCTGCTGCTGAGCCAAGCTCGAGCAGAGGAAGGCCTGACAATAGGTTTCCTGTCACAGGGAGGTGTGACCACCTCCCAGACAGGCTTTAGTGTATTGGGGCTGGGTGGGTGCACTCTGAGAGTGCCAGAAAGTCTGCACTGGGGGCACATTTGGTGTCCCCATGCATAGTCCAGCTCAAACCGGTTGCAGGAGCCATTTGCTCCTTCTCTGGCACGAAACTGGACAAAGGACATGGGTGTAGCCACCCCTCTGTCCTGACCCTCCCCTAGGTGGGTCCCCAGAGTTAGTCCAACCCCTTCCTTGGGTATAAAGTAGGAAACCTGACTACAGGACTTTGGATTTTACCTGAGCGAAACTCTGCAAGCAGAAACCAAGTACTTCGACGGTCTACACTTCGCTGGACGACAGAAGAATCTCCCTTGGAGTAAAGGAGTTACTCCCCTGCAGCAGCAGGCACCTAAACGCATCTGACCTGTTTGCATCAACCGAGCTCCTGAGGACTCCGAAGATTTCTGCAACACAGGAGGTGGGTTCCCGAGCGTCTCTGAGGTCGATCTGCTCTCTCAGCAATCCTGAGACCAGTATCCCTCGTGGGGACCGTGCAACCCGAACACCTGTGCACCGTGTACTTTTGCAGCAGCATATGCTTTTTGGCGATCCCTGAGGCTGTGCTTTTGACTACGTGTAGTCCCGACCCCGAGCAGTATTTCCACCGAAGATATCCGGCCTCCACTCCATGAGTGCTCTGTGGGCTGGTGCTTTGTGATTCAGCTCGAGGTCCCTTCGCGATACTTGGTCCGTTGGCCTGTGGGTCCTGGCGAGGGTCACTTTGATTTTCCTTGGGCTTCCCTGGTTGCTCCAGACGTGCCCTGACTCCCCATAGCTTGGAGAGTCTCCTGGACCTTGCTGGTTCTCAACGTAACTTGTTTCCTCTGCCCGCGTGGGTTGCCTTTGCCAAGGCTTGTTGGTGTTCAATCCGGACACTGACCCCTCAGCACTCGACATCCTTCGTGGGACAGCTCACCTCCGGACTTTGGTCATCGTCGACGTCTCCTTGTCCCCGTGGCTGCAGAGTCACGCATCCTATATTCACACCTGAAACACCCGACATCGGTGGGCATTCGTCTATCGAGCCCCTGGTCACCCTGAAGTGACCCAGACTCTGTCCCCTCTGCTTTCAGGTTCTTCTCACCTTGGATCCAGGCTTGGATTTCACCGGACACTTCATCTTCCCGGCAGCAGCACTTCTTCGCATCACGCCATTGAAAACGACGAGGGCTTCCAGTACCACTTGACCCCTATGCACCCGGCTCCTCTGGGATAGGTAACACGGGTACCTCGGTACTCACAAGGGTGCTGGCCTTAGAACCTTCTATGTTCCAAAGGGTTTGCTTGAAGTCCTCTCCGAAGTGTCCTTAAACTGTAATTTTCCAACCGCGACTTTCCCATAGAGTTGTACGGAGCTCGCGTCTGTGTTCCCACACTGCACCCTTCCTCCGTGGGCTCCCTGTGTCACTCCTCTGGGTGGTTCCTTGGGGTCCCAGCGATTCTATGTGCTCTAGGCACTGTGTCTAGTGAAGTCGTTGTTGTTGTACCAATTTTTAGGTCTCGGCCTGCACCAGCGCTTGCGCTGGTTTGGCCGAGAGTTTTAGTAAGCGGGTTTTGGAAGTGCAAACCCACTGGCTTTCGGCTGGCGACCAGCTTGCGTTCACGAAGGCGTGCACGCGCGCAGCTGCCATCTGGGTTTCCTA
The DNA here is from genome assembly GCA_963921515.1 of Calotriton arnoldi. NCBI lineage: Eukaryota > Metazoa > Chordata > Amphibia > Caudata > Salamandridae > Calotriton > Calotriton arnoldi. The sequence continues at coordinate 221,640 of CAWUFW010001266.1, read as the reverse complement.
TCTCTTCCTCATTTCCTCGTCATGGCTCATTAACTCTCTGGACTCTGATGTTTCAATCGCAGCAGCAGCTCACATTACCAACTGACGGCCCTGGACTACAGTCACATGAAAAACAACAGCGATTAGCATTGAAATGCAAGCTTTTTTTTGTCTAGTTAGAAATATTGCTTCGGTGGGTTGATTTCACCTTATAACGCTATTTGTTTTATATTGGGAGTCACAGCCTAATTACCAGTATTTTTGTCTCACTCTGTTTTTTTTTTTTTATATTTATTTGCGCAAAGCACAAAGCTATATTTAAGGTTACTTTTTCCGCGTCACTTCTTCACTTTATTTAAACTCCACACCCCCCACTCTTATTGTCTCTCTCCTTCTCTCTCACCCCTCTCTAATTCTCTCTCTACTTAATTAACTCTCCCCTCTCTATCTTTTTTAGCCTTTCATTCTCTCACCCCTTTATCTGTTTCTCTTTCAAACTCCTTCATTCACTCTCTTTCCCCTTCTTTCTCTCTCTCTATCCCGCTCCACTCTTTATTCTATGTACACCCTTTCTATCTCTTTCTCTCTCACCACCCTCTCTAATTTGGCATTATATCTTCACTCTATCTCTCACTCGGCAACACCACAGCATCACTCAGCATCACTCAGCGTAACCACCGCATCAATCAGAGCCAGCACAGCATCAATCAGAGACAGCACAGCATCACTCAACACCAACACAACATCTCTCAACGCCATCACAGCATCACACAACGCCATCACAGCATCACTCAGTGCAACCACAGCATCACTCAGTGCAACCACAGCATCACTCAGTGCAACCACAGCATCACTCAGTGCAACCACAGCATCACTCAGTGCAACGACAGCATCACTCAGTGCAACCACAGCATCACTCAGTGCAACCACAGCATCACTCAGTGCAACGACAGCATCACTCAGTGCAACCACAGCATCACTCAGCATAACCACAGCATCACTTAGCGCCACAACAGCATCACTCAGCGCCACCACAGCATTATTCAGCAGCACCACAGCATTACTCAGCAGCACCACAACATCACTCCGCGCCACCACAGCATCACTCAGCACCACCACAGCATCACTCAGCGCCGCCACAGCATCACTCAGCGCCGCCACAGCATCACTCAGCGCCGCCACAGCATCACTCAGCACCACCACAGCATCATTCAGGGCCACCACAGCATCATTCAGGGCCACCACAGCATCGCTCAGCACAACCACAGCATCGCTCAGCACCACCACAGCATCGCTCAACACCACCACAGCATCACTGAGCACAACCACAGCATCACTTAGCGCCACAACAGCATCACTCAGCGCGACCACAGCATTATTCAGCAGCACCACAGCATTACTCAGCAGCACCACAACACCACTCCGCGCCACCACAGCATCACTCAGCACTACCACAGCATCACTCAGCGCCGCCACAGCATCACTCAGCACCGCCACAGCATCATTCAGGGTCACCACAGCATCATTCAGGGCCACCACAGCATCGCTCAGCACCACCACAGCATCGCTCAGCACCACCACAGCATCGCTCAGCACCACCACAGCATCGCTCAGCACCACCACTGCATCGCTCAGCACCACCACAGCATCGCTCAGCACCACCACAGCATCATTCAGCACCACCACAGCATCATTCAGCACCACCACAGCATCATTCAGCGCCACCACAGCATCACTCAGCGCCACCACAGCATCACTCAGCAGCACCAAAGCATCACTCAGCGCCAAGACAATATCACTAAGCACCACCACAGCTTCACTCAGCGCCAAGACAATATCACTCAGCACCACCACAGCACCACAGCAGTATCACTCAGCAAGACCTGAGTATCATTCAGCATCACCTCAGCATCGTCTCCGCAACAGTCACCACCACTACCACCTCAGCATCACTCAGCACCACCTCAGCCTGCTCTCGGAATCTGGCATCTGTTGATTCTCCCCTAGCGTCTGGCCGCTGCTAGTGTTATAATACAGGTACTAGTTCCCAACCTTCACCCTCAGATTGTTTATGCCCCCTATAAAAAAAAGCTTTAACAAACAACCATTGCAATAGGCAGAAACAAATTGCCAGCATTGCAAGAACAGAAGAAAACTGAGGAAATTTTTCATTGTAAATACTTTTTTTAATATGGTCGTTCAGTTTTACATAATGCCTTCTTGGTCATATATAAAGTAACAAAAATGCTTCTGACACTTTTTTATTATAACTTTTCAGCATGCTGCACAGCAGCTACACTTCTCTACAGCACAGCTTGAAGACATTGGCAAAGTCAATAGCTCTGGCTAAACACTTATAAGGCCCCAAAGGCGAGACCTATTGGCTATGCCAATGCTTGTTTAGTATATGGTTCGGTCTCCCCCTGGAGTCCGCTGTGTATTGTGCTATTTACTGTCGTTCTATTGATTAAGTATTGTGTGCTTTGTGCTCTAATCTCGTATAGAGATTAGTAGAGAGTGTTTAGTAATAAATACATATATTTTACAAAACACTTGTGTGGTTCTCCTTTCATTTGATCATTCAGGAGGTTCTGATCTGGTAAAACAAGCTGCTTCACTTTCCTTCAAGATTAAGCCTGAAGGCTGCTCTCCACAGCTACCACTAGGATAGCTTTCTATAAAGGTTGTCTTTAACCTAATCATCAATAAGGGTCGTTTGGACTGGTGCAAGGTGCCCACTTTAATTAGTGGACAGCATATACCAGGCCAACTTCTCACACCGTCTCTTTATACGCGATGACTTGTTGATCTACATGAGGGCCTACACTGCTTATAACTCCCGCCATGCACAGTTTTTTTATCAATAATTTCATTGCAAATGTTGCAGTTATATTATTAATGATGTCATGGAAGATGTCATAAGGGATGTAATATGTGGGTTATTTAGCAGTGGATAGCGTGGCGTGATTTATAGTTAACTTAGGGCACGAGTTATAGTTACCAGAGCTAACTGTAACTGGTGAATTTCAGTGGTTAAAACAATACTTTGTCGCTGAAATTCCCGCCTAACTATAACGTTACATTAACCTCTGGTTTTTTTTTTTGTGAATTTCTGATATTTTTTAATGCAAAGCAAGATATTATTATCATACCCAACTATAACCTTACTTTAACCTTTGATTTTTTTCAGTGAATTTCTAGTTTTTTTTTTAATGTAAAGTAATATTTTATTACCATACGTACGGCCATTTTTTCTGGGTGTCCCTGTCCCACCTCGGACATCCACTGTATTTTTTGTGTAGGGGCTGCAGGGGAGCCCCAGGGACCCCACCATCTCCCTGCAAGTGGAGCAATAGGGCCGTTCAGGAGCCGCCATTTTTTTATTTATGGGGTGCCCACCCGGAGCACCCCAGACCATTATTCTTTTTGGGAGCTGCAGTGGGAGCCTGAGGGTCCCTGCTGCCCTGCTGGCTCCTTGGTCCTGCAGGAGCTGTCATTGTCACCTATTAAATTTTTTTTTTTTATCTGTGGTGTCCCAGTGCCCTTCTGAGGCACCCCAAAGTAGGTCCCTTTTTGGGGCTGCGGTAGAAGCCTAGGATCCCCAGCCCCGCCGGATTCCCTGCACCCACCCATCACAGGTGCAGCAGGAGCAGGCTTTGCTCCCACCGCATGGGAGCAGTTTTTACTTTGCCCCCAAGGGGGAGGGTGTAACTGACAGTATTTTCCCTTTGTGCTCTCACCCGGTGGGAGAACATTACAAACAGATGGTGTCCTGGGTTTGGGGACCCCGGGACACTGTACCGGAGACAGTTCCCAGGGCCTTAAAATGGCTCGAGGAGGGGAGGCCGTACAGCCCCCCCCCCTTTATTAAATTGATGGCCCCAGAAGATGGGGTCCTCAGGGCGTTTTTAGGCTTGGGGATGGCAGATGTGCACCACCTCCCCTTCAATAATATATTTGCCCTGGAGATGGGGTCCACTTGTCCTCTTAGAGGCTCGGGGAGGGGAGCCACATGCCCCTTCCCCCTAACAGATATGCCCCCCACCCCCTCCGGGCCCTGGCCCAACCGAGGTTTTTTTTTATGGAAATGGACGGGAGACCTTTTTTTAAATGTTATTGCAGAATTGTTGATACTCTGGAGGTTTGCTGCAATTAAAATAAATAAATAATTTTTTGGGCCCCAAGCAGGGTCCCTCTGGAACCTCACCATTAGGCCTAGGGGGTCAGGGTATCCGTACCCTGACCGCTATGTCTTTTTTTTTTTGGGTGTGTTTTATTAGGACTCAAGACTGAGCCCCGACTTAGTCGCAAGTCCTAGGATGGCTACCTCCACTTCGTTGTTCATGTGGAGACAGCCAATCCGATCTCAACTTGAGATCTGTCGGGTCCACGGATTCTCTGCAGTGTGATATATGGAAAGCTTTTGAACATTAATTGCTCAAAAACTACTGAAAGGATTTACACCAAATCAGAAAATACACTCTTTCTGAAACAAACTCTAGCGTTCTGCCAAATATGGTGTAAATCCATTCAGAGATTTGGGCTGCAGCTGTGTCTAGAGTTCTTATAGAGAAATAAATGGGGAAACGCATTTTGGGACCCCGCCTTTTTTCTCGGACTCCGCTTGACAGATCACCCCAAAACTCTCCATGCACAAACTAGTAAAAAAGTAACACTTTTTTAGAAAGGTTTGTGGAGGTTTGTCAAACAGCTCCAAAGTTATCAGAAACACAAAATAGGCATTTCCTATGGAAACATGATCCTAACTGTGGCGACTGGGTAATACATACATACATACATATATAGCATATATACACACTCTGCACATGATTGTAATTAAAAAAACATAAACAAAATACTTCTGCATTCTCGTTACTGGCAAACAGAAGTGCAGTTAATGCAGCCACTGGTATTTGTGCACATAGATGTAATTAAGCAATTCACAATGTCCGTTATAATTATCAATAGGGCAACCTGCAAATGCTTTACATTTTTAAACCTGTAACAGACGAAGTATACAACTCCCAAATCATATGACGTGTTATTGCAATAAATAAACAAAACCGGCAATGATCAGCAGTCTGTGCAATCCTTCTATCACGGGCCAATGAGACCCCCACTGTTTTAAATGTGCACAAGGTCACACAGTCCTCGTTGTTCGTAATAGCCCAGCAACCTACCATCTTTTAAATCCACTGCTTCACAAACAGCGGTGCCATTCAATTAAAAGCCCAATACAGTATTATTTTGAAAGGGGGGACTGCACATGATTGCTAAATATTTAATCAAACATTGACTTTTCCACCAATGGTTATCACAGTCTCTACGATCAGAGAAGAGAGAGGGCGGAGGCAGAAGTGTGAGTTTGGCGCTGAGAGTTGCAGGACCCGGCAGTAGGTAGTTATAGTTAGGACCTAGATTACATTAGAAAAGCATTTTCTTGTTTTGCTAATATCTTTGGCGCCGTTTGACGAACCGTCACAATATTTTCAAAATTAGTATGACACTCAGTTCAGCTACTGTGTTGAAAGTTTCAGGGTGATCCGTCAAGCGGGCGCCAAGAAAAAGGGGGGTCCCAAAACGCTTTTTCCCCATGTTAATTCCCATTGAGATTTTAGACTCAACTACACCCCGAACCGCTGGACGGAATTACACCAAATTTGGCAGAAAGGTAGCTCTTGGTCCAGAAAGAGCCCTTTTTGTTATGTGGTGTAAATCCGTTCAGTAGTTTTGGAGATATTAAAGAAAATCCAAATTTGTGCATCTAGAGGCGTGAAGCCTCCGCGAATACTAATGATCTCGAGCAGAGGTTTGATTGGCTGCCAACACTTCAACCAGGAAGTGTTGGCAGCCATCTTGGGACTTGGCCTCAGCAGAGTGCCAAATAAAACCGTAAAAATAAAGAAAAGGGGGCAGGGTAGGAATACCCTGCCCCCTAACCCTGGTGCTACTCCCTACGTGTGGGAGCAATGCCGGCTCCTGCTGGAGACAGGGAGCTGGCAGGGAGCCAGCAGGGACTGCGGGGGCATGGAGGCTCACCCTGCCTTCCCCAACGTAGTTCACTGGGTGCTCTGGATGGGCTCCAGAGCACCCAGGAGCAAAAGGCTTGGGATGGGGTCCCCGGGCCAAAATCAGTAGGGAGGAGGACCGTGCCACCTCCCTCCCCCATTGAATTTTGGCTGGGCCCCCGTTGATGGGGTCCCCAGAGCTGAAATTGGCCCGGGAACTTCCATTGTAAAAATATAAAAAGAGATAGCTTGGGTCTCCCTTTTAATTACCCTGAGTAGGCAAATGCCCAAAATCATCTGCAAGGTCCGCTCATTTGGCCCCATCCCGTTTTCCTCAGTAATATGCAAAGGTCTTCCCGCCTTTTCCCACGTTGATGGACAATTTACAAAAAGGCCCCCGAGCGCGTTTCCCGCCGTTTTTGGTGACACATTCTTGATGCAGAGGAATACGAGGACATCTCCACCAAACAAAGAAGCTCTTACTTCATCTATTTAAGAGGATGTACCCCTGTTTGGTGGAGACTCTCCTCTTTGTAGTCTCGTTGTGTTCTCTTGACAAGGATTCATATTATCACAGATTTGTGGATGAAGACGCTGCAGAAAGAATCACATTGCTGAAATTATATGCACAGAAGGGCACTGGAGATATTACCTTGTGGTCCTTTACACAGCTGTAGTGCAGAATATGCACTAGACATGTACCCAACGAGGTAGCACTTATTAATCAACCAGTTGAAAGAACTCCAGTTGGGTAGACTTTTTTGGCAAAACCGTGGCCTCTTCTTGGTAAAAATGGGGTTCCATTATGGCCCTGATGCTTATTTCACAGTAATTACACCTCAATGGGAAGCACTTACAAACATAAATGCAGCAGGTGCCCCAGTTGAAGGTCCTCTTCTGTAAAGCACAAATGTTCCTAACTTCTTGAGCTTCACAAAGGCAAAGAAAGTGTGTTACCTCTCGTATTCCACTTTCACAAACGATATGAAATCCTTAATGGAGGTGAATTCATCGTTGATCTATTGGAACACAATCGGATGTGTAGTGACTGTGATGGGTGGTCTCTTTCTTGTCGTCTTCTGGTGAGAGCAGAGTCCATGGTTCTCACTTTTAAATACCCTAAGTATGCAAATGCCCAAAGTCCATAGCACCACTCACACACCCACTCACAGACATACACAGGCACTCATACACCCACTCACAGACCCACACAGGCGCTCACTCAGCCAGGCACTAACCGACCCACATAGGCACTTACAGACACACACAGACACAAACACAGGCACTCACAAACTCACACAGGTACTTACAGACCCACAAAGGCACTCACAGACCCACACAGTCATTCATACACCTACTCACAGACACACTTACACACCCACTAAGACACCCACACACAGACCCATACAGCTACTCACACATCCGCTCACAGGCCAATACAACCACTCACACACCTACTCTCAAAGGTGACAGGTTACAGTTAGGGTAAAAAATGTTAAGAAGCGTAGATATTCACTGAAAAAACAAAGGTTACAGGGACATTATAGTTGGGAATAATAAAACAAATCTTAGAAATTCACTTAAAAACAAAGGTTAAAGGGACATTATTGTTAGGCTCAGATCTGACATTGAAATTCAGCAGTTATAGTTACCTGAGCTAACTATAACTTACGCCTCCGCAATGCACAGCTTATGACTTCACATATTACATCACTAATGACATGGTCAGTGGCATCACTCATGACATCTCAAATGACATCACTGCCTTGGACCACGCTCTCAGATAAAGATTGGGTTGCATTCCTGAATATCCTAAAAAGGTTCAGTATTATTGGACAGACAGAGCCTATATGTCCCACTACGTGGTCACTTCAACCTAATGGAATAGTGACTTGCCCCCGATGCCATACTGAATAACGTGGATTTTTATCATGTGATGTGGTCTTGTCCAGTAGTAGTTTTGGCGGAAGGTCCAGGGCACACGATTCACTTCAGTTGTTTTTATATATCGTATGGCTGCCCCAGCAGGCCTCTCAGTGCTAGTTGCAATAACCTCACAGAGCTACCATAATGAACCAGTTAACTAAAGTCCATGCTCCAGAAAAATACTTCTGGCTGCTGACTTCTAAGGGATGCTGGACGGGCGTCACAAAGCACAGATACAAGGTACACAAAATAGTGCCTCCTCCTCTCGCCTTTTTGATCTTGGGCACCAGCAGCAGTCTCTGATTATTAGAGCTCAGAGACCTCCCTGAAACATACAAGGTGAGTACGTTTGTGATGATGAGCGGGCCTGTCCCGCGGATGGCCCAATGCGCATGGCATGGAGCCTCAAAGGGAATGTAGGGCTGACAGAGCAGATCTTGCTGATTGGTGCTTGGGTATTTAGAGCAGAATTCTTGCAGCGGCATTCTGCACCACTTGGAGCCTTGTTATCATGTATTTAGGACTTCCTAGATAGGGGGAGTACCCATAGTTTAGTTGTGAATTTATTAATTCTGTACCACTAACCTCCTTGTGGATGCCGGTAGCATCTGTAAGATTTTTCTGAGATCTCATCATGCCAATCAGACCATGGGCAATTTTTTGGCCTGAGTCTCCATTATGAGGTTGTCGTCTATGCAGACGCTTTGACTTTTCATTGCTTTGGCTGGCTGTGGTAGCTCACATAGTTGTCCTGGCTGGACACTACCCCGAGGCCTGCTCAACAGACTTTGCTCCACACCCTAAACAAAGCAAGGTTGGGACAACATTTGGGGATTTATTACTGATATAGGCAGAACGGTCCATCACTATGAATTGGAAGTCTGCATCAGGCCCACAAGTTACTCAATGGGAAACAGCAGTTAAATAATGTGTTGTCAGCAAAAGGGTTGCGTTACACAAAGAAGAAGCTTGGGTTCTCCGCAAATTCCCAGTAGCCGAACTGTGGGATGAGTTGTGTGAGACTCTAATGCAATCCAGGAAAGACAACACTAACCCCCCTGAAGGCCTAGGAATGATTAATCTTCACTGTAAGATACACTTAATTAACATGCCACACAGTCTCACCAACAATATGGATCTCTGAAACAAGCAATGAGTTAGATATGATGCACAATGTCACACCTCGCCTCCATAACCTCCTCACTTGTGTCTGCTATGCAGAACCAGTGTTAGACCTGACGCACACCGCTAGTCTCACCTCCAAGACCTCCTTGCTTATTCCTACTGTGCAGAAGTACTGTTAGACCTGACGCACACCGCTACGCCTCCAAGACCTCCTTGCTTATTCCTACTGTGCAGAAGTACTGTTAGATCTGACGCACACCGCTAGTCTCACCTCCAAGACCTCCTTGCTTATTCCTACTGTGCAGAAGTACTGTTAGATCTGACTCACACCGCTAGTCTCACCTCCAAGACCTCCTTGCTTATTCCTACTGTGCAGAAGCACTGTTAGACCTGACGCACACCGCTAGTCTCACCTCCAAGACCTCCTTGCTTATTCCTACTGTGCAGAAGCACTCTTAGACCTGACGCACACCGCTACGCCTCCAAGACCTCCTTGCTTATTCCTACTGTGCAGAAGTACTGTTAGATCTGACGCACACCGCTAGTCTCGCCTCCAAGACCTCCTTGCTTATTCCTACTGTGCAGAAGCACTGTTAGATCTGACGCACACCGCTAGTCTCACCTCCAAGACCTCCTTGCTTATTCCTACTGTGCAGAAGCACTGTTAGACCTGACGCACACCGCTAGTCCCACCTCCAAGACCTCCTTGCTTATTCCTACTGTGCAGAAGTACTGTTAGACCTGACGCACACCGCTAGTCTCACCTCCAAGACCTCCTTGCTTATTCCTACTGTGCAGAAGTACTGTTAGATCTGACGCACACCGCTAGTCTCACCTCCAAGACCTCCTTGCTTATTCCTACTGTGCAGAAGTACTGTTAGATCTGACGCACACCGCTAGTCTCACCTCCAAGACCTCCTTGCTTATTCCTACTGTGCAGAAGTACTGTTAGATCTGACGCACACCGCTAGTCTCACCTCCAAGACCTCCTTGCTTATTCCTACTGTGCAGAAGTACTGTTAGATCTGACGCACACCGCTAGTCTCACCTCCAAGACCTCCTTGCTTATTCCTACTGTGCAGAAGCACTGTTAGACCTGACGCACACCGCTACGCCTCCAAGACCTCCTTGCTTATTCCTACTGTGCAGAAGTACTGTTAGATCTGACGCACACCGCTAGTCTCACCTCCAAGACCTCCTTGCTTATTCCTACTGTGCAGAAGTACTGTTAGACCTGACGCACACCGCTAGTCCCACCTCCAAGACCTCCTTGCTTATTCCTACTGTGCAGAAGTACTGTTGGATCTGACGCACACCGCTAGTCTCACCTCCAAGACCTCCTTGCTTATTCCTACCGTGCAGAAGCACTGTTAGATCTGACGCACACCGCTAGTCTCACCTCCAAGACCTCCTTGCTTATTCCTACTGTGCAGAAGCACTGTTAGACCTGACGCACACCGCTAGTCCCACCTCCAAGACCTCCTTGCTTATTCCTACTGTGCAGAAGTACTGTTAGACCTGACGCACACCGCTAGTCTCACCTCCAAGACCTCCTTGCTTATTCCTACTGTGCAGAAGTACTGTTAGACCTGACGCACACCGCTAGTCTCACCTCCAAGACCTCCTTGCTTATTCCTACTGTGCAGAAGCACTGTTAGACCTGACGCACACCGCTAGTCTCACCTCCAAGACCTCCTCGCTTGTTTCTGCTGTGCACAAGTACTGTTAGACCTGACGCACACCGCTAGTCTCACCTCCAAGGCCTCCTTGCTTATTCCTACTGTGCAGAAGTGCTGTTAGATCTGACGCACACCGCTAGTCTCACCTCCAAGACCTTCTTGCTTATTCCTACTGTGCAGAAGCACTGTTAGACCTGACGCACACCGCTACGCCTCCAAGACCTCCTTGCTTATTCCTACTGTGCAGAAGTACTGTTAGATCTGACGCACACCGCTAGTCTCACCTCCAAGACCTCCTTGCTTATTTCTACTGTGCAGAAGCACTGTTAGATCTGACGCACACCGCTAGTCTCACCTCCAAGACCTCCTTGCTTATTCCTACTGTGCAGAAGCACTGTTAGACCTGACGCACACCGCTAGTCCCACCTCCAAGACCTCCTTGCTTATTCCTACTGTGCAGAAGTACTGTTAGACACGACGCACACCGCTAGTCTCACCTCCAAGACCTCCTTGCTTATTCCTACTGTGCAGAAGCACTGTTAGATCTGACGCACACCGCTAGTCTCACCTCCAAGACCTCCTTGCTTATTCCTACTGTGCAGAAGCACTGTTAGACCTGACGCACACCGCTAGTCCCACCTCCAAGACCTCCTTGCTTATTCCTACTGTGCAGAAGTACTGTTAGACCTGACGCACACCGCTAGTCTCACCTCCAAGACCTCCTTGCTTATTCCTACTGTGCAGAAGCACTGTTAGACCTGACGCACACCGCTAGTCTCGCCCCCAGGACCTCCTCATTTGTTCCTGCTATGCAGAAGCACTGTTAGACCTGACGCACACCGCTAGTCTCACCTCCAAGACCTCCTTGCTTATTCCTACTGTGCAGAAGCACTGTTAGATCTGACGCACACCGCTAGTCTCACCTCCAAGACCTCCTTGCTTATTCCTACTGTGCAGAAGCACTGTTAGACCTGACGCACACCGCTAGTCCCACCTCCAAGACCTCCTTGCTTATTCCTACTGTGCAGAAGTACTGTTAGACCTGATGCACACCGCTAGTCTCACCTCCAAGACCTCCTTGCTTATTCCTACTGTGCAGAAGTACTGTTAGACCTGACGCACACCGCTAGTCTCACCTCCAAGACCTCCTTGCTTATTCCTACTGTGCAGAAGTACTGTTAGATCTGACGCACACCGCTACGCCTCCAAGACCTCCTTGCTTATTCCTATTGTGCAGAAGCACTGTTAGACCTGACGCACACCGCTAGTCTCACCTCCAAGACCTCCTTGCTTATTCCTGCTATGCAGAAGCACTGTTAGATCTGACGCACACCGCTAGTCTCACCTCCAAGACCTCCTTGCTTATTCCTACTGTGCAGAAGCACTGTTAGATCTGACGCACACCGCTAGTCTCACCTCCAAGACCTCCTTGCTTATTCCTACTGTGCAGAAGCACTGTTAGACCTGACGCACACCGCTACGCCTCCAAGACCTCCTTGCTTATTCCTACTGTGCAGAAGCACTGTTAGACCTGACGCACACCGCTGGTCTCACCTCCAAGACCTCCTTGCTTATTCCTACTGTGCAGAAGTACTGTTAGATCTGACGCACACCGCTAGTCTCACCTCCAAGACCTCCTTGCTTATTCCTACTGTGCAGAATCACTGTTAGATCTGACGCACACCGCTAGTCTCACCTCCAAGACCTCCTTGCTTATTCCTACTGTGCAGAAGCACTGTTAGACCTGACGCACACCGCTACGCCTCCAAGACCTCCTTCCTTATTCCTACTGTGCAGAAGTACTGTTAGACCTGACGCACACCGCTAGTCCCACCTCCAAGACCTCCTTGCTTATTCCTACTGTGCAGAAGTACTGTTAGACCTGACGCACACCGCTAGTCTCACCTCCAAGACCTCCTTGCTTATTCCTACTGTGCAGAAGCACTGTTAGACCTGACGCACACCACTACGCCTCCAAGACCTCCTTCCTTATTCCTACTGTGCAGAAGCACTGTTAGATCTGACGCACACCGCTAGTCTCACCTCCAAGACCTCCTTGCTTATTCCTACTGTGCAGAAGTACTGTTAGACCTGACGCACACCGCTAGTCTCACCTCCAAGACCTCCTTGCTTATTCCTACTGTGCAGAAGCACTGTTAGACCTGACCGCACACCGCTAGTCTCACCTCCAAGACCTCCTTGCTTATTCCTACTGTGCAGAAGCACTGTTAGATCTGACGCACACCGCTAGTCTCACCTCCAAGACCTCCTTGCTTATTCCTACTGTGCAGAAGTACTGTTAGATCTGACGCACACCGCTAGTCTCACCTCCAAGACCTCCTTGCTTATTCCTACTGTGCAGAAGCACTGTTAGACCTGACGCACACCGCTACGCCTCCAAGACCTCCTTGCTTGTTCCTACTGTGCAGAAGCACTGTTAGACCTGATGCACACCGCTAGTCTCACCTCCAAGACCTCCTTGCTTATTCCTACTGTGCAGAAGCACTGTTAGATCTGACGCACACCGCTAGTCTCACCTCCAAGACCTCCTTGCTTATTCCTACTGTGCAGAAGCACTGTTAGACCTGACGCACACCGCTACGCCTCCAAGACCTCCTTGCTTATTCCTACTGTGCAGAAGTACTGTTAGACCTGACGCACACCGCTAGTCTCACCTCCAAGACCTCCTTGCTTATTCCTACTGTGCAGAAGCACTGTTAGACCTGACGCACACCGCTAGTCTCACCTCCAAGACCTCCTTGCTTATTCCTACTGTGCAGAAGCACTGTTAGACCTGACGCACACCGCTAGTCTCACCTCCAAGACCTCCTTGCTTATTCCTACTGTGCAGAAGTACTGTTAGACCTGACGCACACCGCTAGTCCCACCTCCAAGACCTCCTTGCTTATTCCTACTGTGCAGAAGTACTGTTAGATCCGACGCACACCGCTAGTCTCACCTCCAAGACCTCCTTGCTTATTCCTACTGTGCAGAAGCACTGTTAGACCTGACGCACACCGCTAGTCTCACCTCCAAGACCTCCTTGCTTATTCCTACTGTGCAGAAGTACTGTTAGACCTGACGCACACCGCTAGTCTCACCTCCAAGACCTCCTTGCTTATTCCTACTGTGCAGAAGCACTGTTAGACCTGACGCACACCGCTAGTCTCACCTCCAAGACCTCCTTGCTTATTCCTACTGTGCAGAAGCACTGTTAGACCTGACGCACACCGCTAGTCTCACCTCCAAGACCTCCTTGCTTATTCCTACTGTGCAGAAGCACTGTTAGACCTGACGCACACCGCTAGTCTCACCTCCAAGACCTCCTTGCTTATTCCTACTGTGCAGAAGTACTGTTAGATCTGACGCACACCGCTAGTCTCACCTCCAAGACCTCCTTGCTTATTCCTACTGTGCAGAAGTACTGTTAGATCTGACGCACACCGCTAGTCTCACCTCCAAGACCTCCTTGCTTATTCCTGCTGTGCAGAAGTACTGTTAGACCTGACGCACACCGCTAGTCTCACCTCCAAGACCTCCTTGCTTATTCCTACTGTGCAGAAGCACTGTTAGATCTGACGCACACCGCTAGCCTCACCTCCAAGACCTCCTTGCTTATTCCTACTGTGCAGAAGTACTGTTAGACCTGACGCACACCGCTATGCCTCCAAGACCTCCTTGCTTATTCCTACTGTGCAGAAGTACTGTTAGACCTGACGCACACCGCTAGTCCCACCTCCAAGACCTCCTCGCTTATTCCTACTGTGCAGAAGCACTGTTAGATCTGACGCACACCGCTACGCCTCGCCTCCAAGACCTCCTTGCTTATTCCTACTGTGCAGAAGTACTGTTAGATCTGACGCACACCGCTACGCCTCCAAGACCTCCTTGCTTATTCCTACTGTGCAGAAGTACTGTTAGATCTGACGCACAGCGCTACGCCTCCAAGACCTCCTTGCTTATTCCTACTGTGCAGAAGTACTGTTAGACCTGATGCACACCGCTAGTCCCACCTCCAAGACCTCCTTGCTTATTCCTACTGTGCAGAAGTACTGTTAGATCTGACGCACACCGCTACGCCTCCAAGACCTCCTTGCTTATTCCTACTGTGCAGAAGCACTGTTAGACCTGACGCACACCGCTAGTCTCACCTCCAAGACCTCCTCGCTTGTTTCTGCTGTGTAGAAGTACTGTTAGACCTGATGCACACCGCTAGTCCCACCTCCAAGACCTCCTTGCTTATTCCTACTGTGCAGAAGTACTGTTAGATCTGACGCACACCGCTACGCCTCCAAGACCTTCTTGCTTATTCCTACTTTTCAGAAGCACTGTTAGACCTGACGCACACCGCTACGCCTCCAAGACCTCCTAGCTTATTCCTACTGTGCAGAAGCACTGTTAGATCTGACGCACACCGCTAGTCTCACCTCCAAGACCTCCTTGCTTATTCCTACTGTGCAGAAGCACTGTTAGACCTGAAGCACACCGCTAGTCCCACCTCCAAGACCTCCTTGCTTGTTTCTGCTGTGTAGAAGTACTGTTAGATCTGACGCACACCGCTAGTCTCACCTCCAAGACCTCCTTGCTTATTCCTACTGTGCAGAAGCACTGTTAGACCTGACGCACACCGCTAGTCTCACCTCCAAGACCTCCTCGCTTGTTTCTGCTGTGTAGAAGTACTGTTAGATCTGACGCACACCGCTAGTCTCACCTCCAAGACCTCCTTGCTTATTCCTACTGTGCAGAAGCACTGTTAGACCTGACGCACACCGCTACGCCTCCAAGACCTCCTTGCTTATTCCTACTGTCCAGAAGTACTGTTAGATCTGACGCACACCGCTAGTCTCACCTCCAAGACCTCCTTGCTTATTCCTACTGTGCAGAAGCACTGTTAGATCTGACGCACACCGCTAGTCTCACCTCCAAGACCTCCTTGCTTATTCCTACTGTGCAGAAGCACTGTTAGACCTGACGCACACCGGTAGTCCCACCTCCAAGACCTCCTTGCTTATTCCTACTGTGCAGAAGTACTGTTAGACCTGACGCACACCGCTACGCCTCCAAGACATCCTTGCTTATTCCTACTGTGCAGAAGTACTGTTAGATCTGACGCACACCGCTAGTCTCACCTCCAAGACCTCCTTGCTTATTCCTACTGTGCAGAAGTACTGTTAGACCTGACGCACACCGCTAGTCTCACCTCCAAGACCTCCTTGCTTATTCCTACTGTGCAGAAGCACTGTTAGACCTGACGCACACCGCTAGTCTCACCTCCAAGACCTCCTTGCTTATTCCTACTGTGCAGAAGTACTGTTAGACCTGACGCACACCGCTAGTCACACCTCCAAGACCTCCTTGCTTATTCCTACTGTGCAGAAGTACTGTTGGATCTGACGCATGCCGCTAGTCTCACCTCCAAGACCTCCTTGCTTATTCCTACTGTGCAGAAGCACTGTTAGATCTGACGCACACCGCTAGTCTCACCTCCAAGACCTCCTTGCTTATTCCTACTGTGCAGAAGCACTGTTAGACCTGACGCACACCGCTACGCCTCCAAGACCTCCTTGCTTATTCCTACTGTGCAGAAGCACTGTTAGACCTGACGCACACCGCTAGTCTCACCTCCCAGACCTCCTTGCTTATTCCTACTGTGCAGAAGTACTGTTAGATCTGACGCACACCGCTAGTCTCACCTCCAAGACCTCCTTGCTTATTCCTACTGTGCAGAAGCACTGTTAGATCTGACGCACACCGCTATTCTCACCTCCAAGACCTCCTTGCTTATTCCTACTGTGCAGAAGCACTGTTAGACCTGACGCACACCGCTACGCCTCCAAGACCTCCTTCCTTATTCCTACTGTGCAGAAGTACTGTTAGACCTGACGCACACCGCTAGTCCCACCTCCAAGACCTCCTTGCTTATTCCTACTGTGCAGAAGCACTGTTAGATCTGACGCACACCGCTAGTCTCACCTCCAAGACCTCCTTGCTTATTCCTACTGTGCAGAAGTACTGTTAGACCTGACACACACTGCTAGTCTCACCTCCAAGACCTCCTTGCTTATTCCTACTGTGCAGAAGCACTGTTAGACCTGACGCACACCGCTAGTCTCACCTCCAAGACCTCCTTGCTTATTCCTACTGTGCAGAAGCACTGTTAGACCTGACGCACACCGCTAGTCTCACCTCCAAGACCTCCTTGCTTATTCCTACTGTGCAGAAGTACTGTTAGATCTGACGCACACCGCTAGTCTCACCTCCAAGACCTCCTTGCTTATTCCTACTGTGCAGAAGCACTGTTAGACCTGACGCACACCGCTACGCCTCCAAGACCTCCTTGCTTGTTCCTACTGTGCAGAAGCACTGTTAGACCTGATGCACACCGCTAGTCTCACCTCCAAGACCTCCTTGCTTATTCCTACTGTGCAGAAGCACTGTTAGATCTGACGCACACCGCTAGTCTCACCTCCAAGACCTCCTTGCTTATTCCTACTGTGCAGAAGCACTGTTAGACCTGACGCACACCGCTACGCCTCCAAGACCTCCTTGCTTATTCCTACTGTGCAGAAGTACTGTTAGACCTGACGCACACTGCTAGTCTCACCTCCAAGACCTCCTTGCTTATTCCTACTGTGCAGAAGCACTGTTAGACCTGACGCACACCGCTAGTCTCACCTCCAAGACCTCCTTGCTTATTCCTACTGTGCAGAAGCACTGTTAGACCTGACGCACACCGCTAGTCTCACCTCCAAGACCTCCTTGCGTATTCCTACTGTGCAGAAGTACTGTTAGACCTGACGCACACCGCTAGTCCCATCTCCAAGACCTCCTTGCTTATTCCTACTGTGCAGAAGTACTGTTAGATCCGACGCACACCGCTAGTCTCACCTCCAAGACCTCCTTGCTTATTCCTACTGTGCAGAAGCACTGTTAGACCTGACGCACACCGCTAGTCTCACCTCCAAGACCTCCTTGCTTATTCCTACTGTGCAGAAGCACTGTTAGACCTGACGCACACCGCTACGCCTCCAAGACCTCCTTGCTTATTCCTACTGTGCAGAAGTACTGTTAGACCTGACGCACACCGCTAGTCTCACCTCCAAGACCTCCTTGCTTGTTCATACTGTGCAGAAGTACTGTTAGATCTGACGCACACTGCTAGTCTCACCTCCAAGACCTCCTTGCTTGTTCCTACTGTGCAGAAGCACTGTTAGATCTGACGCACACCGCTAGTCTCACCTCCAAGACCTCCTTACTTATTCCTACTGTGCAGAAGTACTGTTAGATCTGACGCACACCGCTAGTCTCACCTCCAAGACCTCCTTGCTTATTCCTACTGTGCAGAAGCACTGTTAGACCTGACGCACACCGCTAGTCTCACCTCCAAGACCTCCTTGCTTATTCCTACTGTGCAGAAGTACTGTTAGACCTGACGCACACCGCTAGTCTCACCTCCAAGACCTCCTTGCTTATTCCTACTGTGCAGAAGTACTGTTAGATCTGACGCACACCGCTAGTCCGCCTCCAAGACCTCCTTGCTTATTCCTACTGTGCAGAAGCACTGTTAGACCTGACGCACACCGCTAGTCTCACCTCCAAGACCTCCTTGCTTATTCCTACTGTGCAGAAGTACTGTTAGATCTGACGCACACCGCTAGTCTCACCTCCAAGACCTCCTTGCTTATTCCTACTGTGCAGAAGTACTGTTAGATCTGGACGCACACCGCTAGTCTCACCTCCAAGACCTCCTTGCTTATTCCTGCTGTGCAGAAGTACTGTTAGACCTGACGCACACCGCTAGTCTCACCTCCAAGACCTCCTTGCTTATTCCTACTGTGCAGAAGCACTGTTAGATCTGGCGCACACCGCTAGCCTCACCTCCAAGACATCCTTGCTTATTCCTACTGTGCAGAAGTACTGTTAGACCTGACGCACACCGCTACGCCTCCAAGACCTCCTTGCTTATTCCTACTGTGCAGAAGTACTGTTAGACCTGACGCACACCGCTAGTCCCACCTCCAAGACCTCCTCGCTTATTCCTACTGTGCAGAAGCACTGTTAGATCTGACGCACACCGCTACGCCTCGCCTCCAAGACCTCCTTGCTTATTCCTACTGTGCAGAAGTACTGTTAGATCTGACGCACACCGCTACGCCTCCAAGACCTCCTTGCTTATTCCTACTGTGCAGAAGTACTGTTAGATCTGATGCACAGCGCTAGTCTCGCCTCCAAGACCTCCTTGCTTATTCCTACTGTGCAGAAGTACTGTTAGACCTGATGCACACCGCTAGTCCCACCTCCAAGACCTCCTTGCTTATTCCTACTGTGCAGAAGTACTGTTAGATCTGACGCACACCGCTAGTCTCACCTCCAAGACCTCCTTGCTTATTCCTACTGTGCAGAAGCACTGTTAGACCTGACGCACACCGCTAGTCTCACCTCCAAGACCTCCTTGCTTATTCCTACTGTGCCGAAGTACTGTTAGATCTGACGCACACCGCTAGTCTCACCTCCAAGACCTCCTTGCTTATTCCTACTGTGCAGAAGTACTGTTAGACCTGACGCACACCGCTAGTCTCACCTCCAAGACCTCCTTGCTTATTCCTACTGTGCAGAAGTACTGTTAGATCTGACGCACACCGCTAGTCTCGCCTCCAAGACCTCCTTGCTTATTCCTACTGTGCAGAAGCACTGTTAGACCTGACGCACACCGCTACGCCTCCAAGACCTCCTTGCTTATTCCTACTGTGCAGAAGTACTGTTAGACCTGACGCACACCGCTACGCCTCCAAGACCTCCTTGCTTATTCCTACTGTGCAGAAGTATTGTTAGACCTGACGCACACCGCTAGTCCCACCTCCAAGACCTCCTTGCTTATTCCTACTGTGCAGAAGTACTGTTAGACCTGACGCACACCGCTAGTCTCACCTCCAAGACCTCCTTGCTTATTCCTAGTGTGCAGAAGCACTGTTAGACCTGACGCACACCGCTAGTCTCACCTCCAAGACCTCCTTGCTTATTCCTACTGTGCAGAAGCACTGTTAAACCTGACGCACACCGCTAGTCTCACCTCCAAGACCTCCTTGCTTATTCCTACTGTGCAGAAGTACTGTTAGACCTGACGCACACCGCTAGTCTCACCTCCAGGACCTCCTCATTTGTTCCTGCTATGCAGAAGCACTGTTAGACCTGACGCACACCGCTAGTCTCACCTCCAAGACCTCCTTGCTTATTCCTACTGTGCAGAAGTACTGTTAGACCTGACGCACACCGCTAGTCTCACCTCCAAGACCTCCTTGCTTATTCCTACTGTGCAGAAGTACTGTTAGACCTGACGCACACCGCTAGTCTCACCTCCAAGACCTCCTCGCTTGTTTCTGCTGTGCAGAAGTACTATTAGACCTGACGCACACCGCTAGTCTCACCTCCAAGACCTCCTTGCTTATTCTTACTGTGCAGAAGTACTGTTAGATCTGACGCACACCGCTAGTCTCACCTCCAAGACCTCCTTGCTTATTCCTACTGTGCAGAAGCACTGTTAGACCTGACGCACAGCGCTAGTCTCACCTCAAAGACCTCCTTGCTTATTCCTACTGTGCAGAAGCACTGTTAGATCTGGACGTACACCGCTACGCCTCCAAGACTCTCCTTGCTTATTCCTACTGTGCAGAAGTACTGTTAGACCTGACGCACACCGCTACGCCCTCCAAGACCTCCTTGCTTATTCCTACTGTGCAGAAGTACTGTTAGACCTGACGCACACCGCTAGCTCGCCTCCAAGACCTCCTTGCTTATTCCTACTGTGCAGAAGTACTGTTAGACCTGACGCACACCGCTAGTCCCACCTCCAAGACCTCCTTGCTTATTCCTACTGTGCAGAAGTACTGTTAGATCTGACGCACACCGCTAGTATCACCTCCAAGACCTCCTTGCTTATTCCTACTGTGCAGAAGCACTGTTAGATCTGATACACACCGCTAGTCTCACCTCCAAGACCTCCTTGCTTATTCCTACTGTGCAGAAGCACTGTTAGATCTGACGCACACCGCTAAGCCTCCAAGACCTCCTTGCTTATTCCTACTGTGCAGAAGTACTGTTAGACCTGACGCACACCGCTAGTCTCACCTCCAAGACCTCCTTGCTTATTCCTACTATGCAGAAGTACTGTTAGACCTGACGCACACCGCTAGTCTCACATCCAAGACCTCCTCGCTTGTTTCTGCTGTGCAGAAGTACTGTTAGACCTGACGCACACCGCTAGTCTCACCTCCAAGACCTCCTTGCTTATTCCTACTGTGCAGAAGTACTGTTAGATCTGACGCACACAGCTAGTCTCACCTCCAAGACCTCCTTGCTTATTCCTACTGTGCAGAAGCACTGTTAGACCTGACGCACAGCGCTAGTCTCACCTCCAAGACCTCCTTGCTTATTCCTACTGTGCAGAAGAAATGTGCAGACCTGACGCACACGGCTACGCCTCCAAGACCTCCTTGCTTATTCCTACTGTGCAGAAGTACTGTTAGACCTGACGCACACCGCTACGCCTCCAAGACCTCCTTGCTTATTCCTACTGTGCAGAAGCACTGTTAGATCTGACGCACTCCGCTAGTCTCACCTCCAAGACCTCCTTGCTTATTCCTACTGTGCAGAAGCACTGTTAGATCTGACGCACACCGCTACGCCTCCAAGACCTCCTTGCTTATTCCTACTGTGCAGAAGTACTGTTCGATCTGACGCACACCGCTAGTCTCACCACCAAGACCTCCTTGCTTATTCCTACTGTGCAGAAGCACTGTTAGATCTGACGCACACCGCTACGCCTCCAAGACCTCCTTGCTTATTCCTACTGTGCAGAAGTACTGTTAGATCTGACGCACACCGCTACGCCTCCAAGACCTCCTTGCTTATTCCTACTGTGCAGAAGTACTGTTAGACCTGACGCACACCGCTAGTCCCACCTCCAAGACCTCCTTGCTTATTCCTACTGTGCAGAAGCACTGTTAGATCTGATGCACACCGCTACGCCTCCAAGACCTCCTTGCTTATTCCTACTGTGCAGAAGCACTGTTAGATCTGACGCACACCGCTAGTCTCACCTCCAAGACCTCCTCGCTTGTTTCTGCTGTGCAGAAGTACTGTTAGACCTGACGCACACCGCTAGTCTCACCTCCAAGACCTCCTTGCTTATTCCTACTGTGCAGAAGTACTGTTAGATCTGACGCACACCGCTAGTCCCACCTCCAAGACCTCCTTGCTTATTCCAACTGTGCAGAAGTACTGTTAGACCTGACGCACACCGCTAGTCTCACCTCCAAGACCTCCTTGCTTATTCCTACTGTGCAGAAGCACTGTTAGACCTGACGCACACCGCTAGTCTCACCTCCAAGACCTCCTTGCTTATTCCTACTGTGCAGAAGCACTGTTAAACCTGGACGCACACCGCTAGTCTCACCTCCAAGACCTCCTTGCTTATTCCTACTGTGCAGAAGTACTGTTAGACCTGACGCACACCGCTAGTCTCACCTCCAGGACCTCCTCATTTGTTCCTGCTATGCAGAAGCACTGTTGAACCTGACGCACACCGCTAGTCTCACCTCCAAGACCTCCTTGCTTATTCCTACTGTGCAGAAGTACTGTTAGACCTGACGCACACCGCTAGTCTCACCTCCAAGACCTCCTTGCTTATTCCTACTGTGCAGAAGTACTGTTAGACCTGACGCACACCGCTAGTCTCACCTCCAAGACCTCCTCGCTTGTTTCTGCTGTGCAGAAGTACTGTTGAGACCTGACGCACACCGCTAGTCTCACCTCCAAGACCTCCTTGCTTATTCTTACTGTGCAGAAGTACTGTTAGATCTGGACGCACACCGCTAGTCTCACCTCCAAGACCTCCTTGCTTATTCCTACTGTGCAGAAGCACTGTTAGACCTGACGCACAGCGCTAGTCTCACCTCAAAGACCTCCTTGCTTATTCCTACTGTGCAGAAGCACTGTTAGATCTGACGCACACCGCTACGCCTCCAAGACCTCCTTGCTTATTCCTACTGTGCAGAAGTACTGTTAGACCTGACGCACACCGCTACGCCTCAAGACCTCCTTGCTTATTCCTACTGTGCAGAAGTACTGTTAGACCTGACGCACACCGCTACGCCTCCAAGACCTCCTTGCTTATTCCTACTGCGCAGAAGTACTGTTAGACCTGACGCACACCGCTAGTCCCACCTCCAAGACCTCCTTGCTTATTCCTACTGTGCAGAAGTACTGTTAGATCTGACGCACACCGCTAGTATCACCTCCAAGACCTCCTTGCTTATTCCTACTGTGCAGAAGCACTGTTAGATCTGATACACACCGCTAGTCTCACCTCCAAGACCTCCTTGCTTATTCCTACTGTGCAGAAGCACTGTTAGATCTGACGCACACCGCTAAGCCTCCAAGACCTCCTTGCTTATACCTACTGTGCAGAAGTACTGTTAGACCTGACGCACACCGCTAGTCTCACCTCCAAGACCTCCTTGCTTATTCCTACTATGCAGAAGTACTGTTAGACCTGACGCACACCGCTAGTCTCACATCCAAGACCTCCTCGCTTGTTTCTGCTGTGCAGAAGTACTGTTAGACCTGACGCACACCGCTAGTCTCACCTCCAAGACCTCCTTGCTTATTCCTACTGTGCAGAAGTACTGTTAGATCTGACGCACACAGCTAGTCTCACCTCCAAGACCTCCTTGCTTATTCCTACTGTGCAGAAGCACTGTTAGACCTGACGCACAGCGCTAGTCTCACCTCCAAGACCTCCTTGCTTATTCCTACTGTGCAGAAGCACTGTTAGACCTGACGCACACGGCTACGCCTCCAAGACCTCCTTGCTTATTCCTACTGTGCAGAAGCACTGTTAGATCTGACGCACACCGCTACGCCTCCAAGACCTCCTTGCTTATTCCTACTGTGCAGAAGTACTGTTAGATCTGACGCACACCGCTAGTCTCACCACCAAGACCTCCTTGCTTATTCCTACTGTGCAGAAGCACTGTTAGATCTGACGCACACCGCTACGCCTCCAAGACCTCCTTGCTTATTCCTACTGTGCAGAAGTACTGTTAGATCTGACGCACACCGCTACGCCTCCAAGACCTCCTTGCTTATTCCTACTGTGCAGAAGTACTGTTAGACCTGACGCACACCGCTAGTCCCACCTCCAAGACCTCCTTGCTTATTCCTACTGTGCAGAAGCACTGTTAGATCTGATGCACACCGCTACGCCTCCAAGACCTCCTTGCTTATTCCTACTGTGCAGAAGCACTGTTAGATCTGACGCACACCGCTAGTCTCACCTCCAAGACCTCCTCGCTTGTTTCTGCTGTGCAGAAGTACTGTTAGACCTGACGCACACCGCTAGTCTCACCTCTAAGACCTCCTTGCTTATTCCTACTGTGCAGAAGTACTGTTAGATCTGACGCACACCGCTAGTCCCACCTCCAAGACCTCCTTGCTTATTCCAACTGTGCAGAAGTACTGTTAGATCTGACGCACACCGCTAGTCTCACCTCCAAGACCTCCTTGCTTATTCCTACTGTGCAGAAGCACTGTTAGATCTGACGCACACCGCTACGCCTCCAAGACCTCCTTGCTTATTCCTACTGTGCAGAAGCACTGTTAGACCTGGCGCACACCGCTAGTCTAACCTCCAAGACCTCCTTGCTTATTCCTACTGTGCAGAAGTACTGTTAGATCTGACGCACACCGCTAGTCTCACCTCCAAGACCTCCTTGCTTATTCCTGCTGTGCAGAAGCTACTGTTAGACCTGACGCACACCGCTAGTCTCACCTCCAAGACCTCCTTGCTTATTCCTACTGTGCAGAAGCACTGTTAGATCTGACGCACACCGCTAGCCTCACCTCCAAGACCTCCTTGCTTATTCCTACTTTGCAGAAGTATTGTTAGACCTGACGCACACCGCTACGCCTCCAAGACCTCCTTGCTTATTCCTACTTAGCAGAAGTACTGTTAGACCTGACGCACACCGCTAGTCCCACCTCCAAGACCTCCTCGCTTATTCCTACTGTGCAGAAGCACTGTTAGATCTGACGCACACCGCTAGTCTCACCTCCAAGACCTCCTTGCTTATTCCTACTGTGCAGAAGCACTGTTAGACCTGGACGCACACCGCTAGTCTCACCTCCAAGACCTCCTTGCTTATTCCTACTGTGCAGAAGTACTGTTAGATCTGACGCACACCGCTAGTCTCACCTCCAAGACCTCCTTGCTTATTCCTACTGTGCAGAAGCACTGTTAGACCTGACGCACACCGCTAGTCTCACCTCCAAGACCTCCTTGCTTATTCCTACTGTGCAGAAGTACTGTTAGATCTGACGCACACCGCTAGTCTCATCTCCAAGACCTCCTTGCTTATTCCTACTGTGCAGAAGTACTGTTAGATCTGACGCACACCGCTAGTCTCACCTCCAAGACCTCCTTGCTTATTCCTACTGTGCAGAAGTACTGTTGGACCTGACGCACACCGCTAGTCTCACCTCCAAGACCTCCTTGCTTATTCCTACTGTTAGATCTGACGCACACCGCTACGCCTCCAAGACCTCCTTGCTTATTCCTACTGTGCAGAAGCACTGTTAGACCTGACGCACACCGCTACGCCTCCAAGACCTCCTTGCTTATTCCTACTGTGCAGAAGTACTGTTAGACCTGACGCACACCGCTACTCGCCTCCAAGACCTCCTTGCTTATTCCTACTGTGCAGAAGTACTGTTAGACCTGACGCACACCGCTAGTCCCACCTCCAAGACCTCCTTGGTTATTCCTACTGTGCAGAAGTACTGTTAGACCTGACGCACACCGCTAGTCTCACCTCCAAGACCTCCTTGCTTATTCCTACTGTGCAGAAGCACTGTTAGACCTGACGCACACCGCTAGTCTCACCTCCAAGACCTCCTTGCTTATTCCTACTGTGCAGAAGTACTGTTAGACCTGACGCACACCGCTAGAATCACCTCCAAGACCTCCTTGCTTATTCCTACTGTGCAGAAGTACTGTTAGACCTGACGCACACCGCTAGTCTCACCTCCAGGACCTCTTCATTTGTTCCTGCTATGCAGAAGCACTGTTAGACCTGACGCACACCGCTAGTCTCACCTCCAAGACCTCCTTGCTTATTCCTACTGTGCAGAAGTACTGTTAGACCTGACGCACACCGCTAGTCTCACCTCCAAGACCTCCTTGCTTATTCCTACTGTGCAGAAGTACTGTTAGACCTGACGCACACCGCTAGTCTCACCTCCAAGACCTCCTCGCTTGTTTCTGCTTTGCAGAAGTACTGTTAGACCTGACGCACACCGCTAGTCCCACCTCCAAGACCTCCTGGCTTATTCCTACTGTGCAGAAGTACTGTTAGATCTGACGCACACCGCTACGCCCTCCAAGACCTCCTTGCTTATTCCTACTGTGCAGAAGTACTGTTAGACCTGACGCACACCGCTAGTCCCACCTCCAAGACCTCCTTGCTTATTCCTACTGTGCAGAAGCACTGTTAGATCTGGCGCACACCGCTCACGCCTCCAAGACCTCCTTGCTTATTCCTACTGTGCAGAAGCACTGTTAGATCTGACCCACACCGCTAGTCTCACCTCCAAGACCTCCTCGCTTGTTTCTGCTGTGCAGAAGTACTGTTAGACCTGACGCACACCGCTAGTCTCACCTCCAAGACCTCCTTGCTTATTCCTACTGTGCAGAATTACTGTTAGACCTGACACACAGCGCTAGTCTCACCTCCAAGACCTCCTTGCTTATTCCTACTGTGCAGAAGCACTGTTAGATCTGACGCACACCGCTACGCCTCCAAGACCTCCTTGCTTATTCCTACTGTGCAGAAGTACTGTTAGACCTGACGCACACCGCTACCGCCTCCAAGACCTCCTTGCTTATTCCTACTGTGCAGAAGTACTGTTAGACCTGACGCACACCGCTAGTCCCACCTCCAAGACCTCCTTGCTTATTCCTACTGTGCAGAAGTACTATTAGATCTGACGCACACCGCTAGTCTCACCTCCAAGACCTCCTTGCTTATTCCTACTGTGCAGAAGCACTGTTAGATCTGACGCACACCGCTACGCCTCCAAGACCTCCTTGCTTATTCCTACTGTGCAGAAGCACTGTTAGACCTGACGCACACCGCTAGTCTCACCTCCAAGACCTCCTTGTTTATTCCTACTGTGCAGAAGTACTGTTAGATCTGACGCACACCGCTAGTCTCACCTCCAAGACCTCCTTGCTTATTCCTGCTGTGCAGAAGTACTGTTAGACCTGACGCACACCGCTACGCCTCCAAGACCTCCTTGCTTATTCCTACTGTGCAGAAGTACTGTTAGACCTGACGCACACCGGTAGTCCCACCTCCAAGACCTCCTCGCTTATTCCTACTGTGCAGAAGCACTGTTAGACTTGGCCACACCGCTAGTCTCACCTCCAAGACCTCCTTGCTTATTCCTACTGTGCAGAAGTACTGTTAGATCTGACGCACACCGCTAGATCTCACCTCCAAGACCTCCTTGCTTATTCCTACTGTGCAGAAGTACTGTTAGATCTGACGCACACCGCTAGTCTCACCTCCAAGACCTCCTTGCTTATTCCTACTGTGCAGAAGTACTGTTAGACCTGACGCACACCGCTAGTCTCACCTCCAAGACCTCCTTGCTTATTCCTACTGTGCAGAAGTACTGTTGGACCTGACGCACACCGCTAGTCTCACCTCCAAGACCTCCTTGCTTATTCCTACTGTGCAGAAGTACTGTTAGACCTGACGCACACCGCTAGTCTCACCTCCAAGACCTCCTTGCTTATTCCTACTGTGCAGAAGCACTGTTAGACCTGACGCACACCTCTAGTCTCACCTCCAAGACCTCCTTGCTTATTCCTACTGTGCAGAAGCACTGTTAGATCTGACGCACACCGCTAGTCTCACCTCCAAGACCTCCTTGCTTATTCCTACTGTGCAGAAGTACTGTTAGACCTGGACGCACACCGCTAGTCTCACCTCCAAGACCTCCTTGCTTATTCCTACTGTGCAGAAGTACTGTTGGACCTGACGCACACCGCTAGTCTCACCTCCAAGACCTCCTTGCTTATTCCTACTGTGCAGAAGTACTGTTAGATCTGACGCACACCGCTACGCCTCCAAGACCTCCTTGCTTATTCCTACTGTGCAGAAGCACTGTTAGACCTGACGCACACCGCTACGCCTCCAAGACCTCCTTGCTTATTCCTACTGTGCAGAAGTACTGTTAGACCTGACGCACACTCGCTACGCCTCCAAGACCTCCTTGCTTATTCCTACTGTGCAGAAGTACTGTTTGACCTGACGCACACCGCTAGTCCCACCTCCAAGACCTCCTTGCTTATTCCTACTGTGCAGAAGTACTGTTAGACCTGATGCACACCGCTGAGTCTCACCTCCAAGACCTCCTTGCTTATTCCTACTGTGCAGAAGCACTGTTAGACCTGGACGCACACCGCTAGTCTCACCTCCAAGACCTCCTTGCTTATTCCTACTGTGCAGAAGTACTGTTAGACCTGGCGCACACCGCTAGTCTCACCTCCAAGACCTCCTTGCTTATTCCTACTGTGCAGAAGTACTGTTAGACCTGACGCACACACGCTAGTCTCACCTCCAGGACCTCTTCATTTGTTCCTGCTATGCAGAAGCACTGTTAGACCTGACGCACACCACTAGTCTCACCTCCAAGACCTCCTTGCTTATTCCTACTGTGCAGAAGTACTGTTAGACCTGACGCACACCGCTAGTCTCACCTCCAAGACCTCCCTTGCTTATTCCTACTGTGCAGAAGTACTGTTAGACCTGACGCACACCGCTAGTCCCACCTCCAAGACCTCCTTGCTTATTCCTACTGTGCAGAAGTACTGTTAGATCTGACGCACACCGCTAGTCTCACCTCCAAGACCTCCTTGCTTATTCCTACTGTGCAGAAGCACTGTTAGATCTGACCGCACACCGCTACGCCTCCAAGACCTCCTTGCTTATTCCTACTGTGCAGAAGTACTGTTAGACCTGACGCACACCGCTAGTCCCATGTCCAAGACCTCCTTGCTTATTCCTACAGTGCAGAAGCACTGTTAGACCTGACGCACACCGCTAGTCCCACCTCCAAGACCTCCTTGCTTATTCCTACTGTGCAGAAGTACTGTTAGATCTGACGCACACCGCTAGTCTCACCTCCAAGACCTCCTTGCTCATTCCTACTGTGCAGAAGCACTGTTAGATCTGACGCACACCGCTCATCTCCTCCAAGACCTCCTTGCTTATTCCTACTGTGCAGAAGTACTGTTAGATCTGACGCACACCGCTACGCCTCCAAGACCTCCTTGCTTATTCCTACTGTGCAGAAGTACTGTTAGACCTGACGCACACCGCTAGTCTCACCTCCAAGACCTCCTTGCTTATTCCTACTGTGCAGAAGTACTGTTAGACCTGGCGCACACCGCTAGTCCCACCTCCAAGACCTCCTTGCTTATTCCTACTGTGCAGAAGTACTGTTAGATCTGGCGCACACCGCTAGTCTCACCTCCAAGACCTCCTTGCTTATTCCTACTGTGCAGAAGTACTGTTAGATCTGACGCACTACCGCTCACGCCTCCAAGACCTCCTTGCTTATTCCTACTGTGCAGAAGTACTGTTAGATCTGACGCACACCGCTAGTCTCACCTCCAAGACCTCCTTGCTTATTCCTACTGTGCAGAAGTACTGTTAGATCTGACGCACACCGCTACGCCTCGCCTCCAAGACCTCCTTGCTTATTCCTACTGTGCAGAAGTACTGTTAGATCTGACGCACACCGCTAGAAGTACTGAAAGTTTCTGGCCAAACCACCGTCTCTGACCAGTCCTTGGATCGAGGATATACTCTGTTATTACCTCCCCCACGAACCAAAGACTATGGGAATGGTTTATTATCACTGTTTAGCTATGTTCTCTTCCACGTTTGATGTTCTGTTTTTCTCAGTTCTGTACATAAAAAGGCACACCTCCAGGCCAATGAAAGTGCAGTTCAGTTGCACGCTAATCTATGTATAACTCATGTTTGAAACCAAACACTCCATTAAGATGGATATTGTTGTATATAGAGCTATTTTCATATCCTTTATCAGGGATAATGTAGTTTAGCAGTGTTGTGTAAAGTGGCCCGATGTCGACACCCGAGGGGGAGCTTCATAAAGTATCTCCTGGGCTGCAGTGTGTTTCTTTTTACATTTTAAGAACTCCTTTTGTGAGTCGCAAGAGTAATTCTGAACATTTCTGTGCCCTAAATAGAAGGGGAGAGTTTAACAGGGACCCACCTATGTGTGAGTCAGAATTGGCTGCATCAGTGGGTTGTGGCTGCAGTTGCAGCCGTAAACCATTGATCAGATACCAAGCCCCACATTGGGGTGGTCAAAGATGTCCTTGTGGGACACCTTCTCCTTAGGAAATCATGTCTGCTGGCCTCCGGGAAGGTAGGCACTTGTCCAGGGTTCCATTGCCTGCTCCCCACTGTCTACCCTGAATGAAAACATTGTTTTTTTAAAAGCAGCGCATGTCCCTTCAAGAGGCACCGGCTGTGTTTTTCTTAAAACAAAGTCCACATCCATGAAGTGCGAATACAGGGCCATTTGTAGATAGTAACAAAATTCATCTTGTCTCATTAATAACCAAGTGGTAGGAGGTTTTGTGACCCACTGTGAATATACATATTGCAATGCAATTGATTAGTACATTCGTCACATCACAACAAGAGGGGTAGTTTGCAAACCCGTCCGCATGCAAATTGCACATCCAGCTTTACAAACGTCGTACATCAGGCCCCGTATGTATGAATACGCAACTTTTTTATCAGGCTTTTAGCCATTTGAACAAGGCTTTTTCCCCAACTGTTGTTTGGACAGGGCATATTTGAGCAGGCTGGTAAACCAGCTATTGTAGTGGTCCCATCTGATATTGTCGAGAGCTTCCGGCACCAAGGCTGCATTATCCGAAGATATGGCCCCGCAGTCTGTAGCTGCAGAGTGCAAGATCAAGGACAGCTTTTGTCCCATCCACACTCCTGAGTTCTTAACTTTATGCTTACTCCTAACAGGTTTCCCAAAACGTCTCTCAGTGCAAGCTTTAACTGGCAATTGCTAATCCAAATAGAATGATATATTGGTTGATGCATTCACCTTCAGACAGCTGGCACACATCCACGCCTTTGAAGAGTACCAAGGTAACCACCTGAGTATTCAGCCAGTAACAATGATAACATTTAAGTATTGTTGACATATAACTGGCATTTCAAATAAACTTGGTAGGACCATATAAATGATTTAAAGGTTTGAAGCCGGGGAGAACAGTGGAGAACCCCACTCTGCACACAGTTGCTTGGCAGCTAGGTCCTGCTATAACGATACTATTACATATGCCGATGTATCTCCACATGTCGGACTCATCTTTCATTGAGAAAAATTCTGATGTAAACTGTAGGAGAGTAGGATCTGCTTATAGTTACCCCCACTTTTTGCTGATGTATCACTGTTTTCGACTTAGACTGACTGGGATCCTGCTATTCAGGACCCCAGTCTATCTGCTTTCTCCCTAAATTGATTGCATGTACTTTAGGTACACTCCAGATTGGATACTGAGGTACCCTTATCAGTCCCTAGTATACGGAACACCATGTAACCAGGGCACAGGTACCCCAGAGGCCTCCCAGGGGCTGAAGCATGTATTGTGCCACCCCTGAGAGACCATTCAAACTGACACCACAGGTCTGCTACTGCAGCCTGTGTAAGGTGGTGCATGCACCCCTTACTTAGATATAGGTTCACTATATCTATTCTAAAACACTGCACAAATAAACCTATCAGTCACCCCTATGGGAGGCCTTATCAATCCTGAAGGCAGGCTGCTGGGTTTTATGTGAGAGGGTGTCCCTGCATGAGCAGAGCCCCCCTGCAGCCTTCAGAACCGGGGTTGTTTGTGATGCAGCCAACCATATATATTTAAGTGCATTATAACCTCGCGGTAAATGCTAACTTTAAAATGGCTGCTTAGAAACATGTCGTGTTTGGTGTCAAACACCATGGAATCATACCTCCCCACCAGTAACTGGCGGGGGAGGTATGATTCCACCCTCCTAGAGGGACTTATGTGAAACACCGGTAAACCCGGAACCAGCTTTCTCGACCTGGGCATCACAAAATGGATGCTGCCAGCCACCGACACGAGTCTGCCCTCCTGCTGCTGAGCTGAGCTCGAGCAGGGGAAGGCTTGACAATAGGTTTCCTGTCACAGGGAGGTGCGACCACCTCCCAGACAGGATTTAGTGTATTGAGGCTGGGTGGGTGCACTCTGAGAGTGTTTGAAAGTCTGCACTGGGGGCACATTTGGTGTGCCTGTGCATAGTCCAGCTTGAACCGGTTGCAGGAGCCATTTGCTCCTGCTCTGGTTCGAAACTAGACAAAGGACATGGGTGTAACCACCCCTCTGTCCTGACCCGCCCATAGGTGGGTCCCCAGAGTTTGTCCAACCCCTTCCTTGGGTATAAAGTAGGAACCCTGACTACAGAACTTTGGATTTTACCTGGACTAAACTCTGCAAGCAGAAACCAAGTACTTCGACGATCTACACTTCGCTGGATGACTGAAGAATCTCCCTTGGAATAAAGGAGTTACTCCCCTGCAGCAGCAGGCACCTTAACGCATCTGACCGGTTTGCATCTCCCGAGCTCCTGAGGATTCCGAAGATTTCTGCAACACAGGAGGTGGGTTCCCGAGCGTCCCTGAGGTTGATCTGACCTCTCAGTAATTCTGAGACCAGTATCCCTCGTGGGGACCGTGCAACCCGAACCCCTGTGCACCGTGTACTTTTGCAGCAGCATATGCTTTTTGGCGATCCCTGAGGCTGTGCTTTGGGCTACGTGTAGTCCTGACTCCGAGCAGTATTTCCACCGAAGATTTCCGGCCTACACTCCACGAGTGTTCCGTGGGCTGGTATTTTGTGATTCAGCTCGAGGTCCCTTCGCGATCCCTGGTCCATTGGCCTGTGGGTCCCTGTGAAGGTAACTTTGACTTTCCTTGGGCTTTCCTGGTTTTTCCAGACGTGCCCTGACTCTCCATTGCTTGGAGAGTCGCCAGGGCCTTGCTGGTCCTCACCGTAACCTGTTTCCTCTGCCCGCGTGGGTTGCAGTTGTCAAGGCTTGTTGGTGTTCGATCCGGACACTGACCCCCAGCACTCGACATCCTTTGTGGGACAGCTCACCTCCGGACTTTGGACGTCTCCTGGTCCCCGTGGCTGCAGAGTCAAGCATCCTATCTTCTCACCTGAAGCACCCGACATCGGTGGGCATTCGTCTACTGAGCCCCTGGTCACCCTGAAGTGACCCAGACTCTGTCCCCTCTGCTTTCAGGTTCTTCTCACCTCGGACCCAGGCTTGGATTCCACCAGACACTTTTCATCTTCCCGGCAGCAGCACTTCTTTGCATCACGCCATCTAAAACAACGAGTGTTTCCGACACCACTTGACCCCTATGCACCTGTGAAAGGCTGCGAGTCTTCTAAGACCCTCAATGCTGCCCGGTGCAGGGTTCCACCTCTAATTCACTTTGGGTTCGCTATCAAAATAATGAGGCAAGCGCTGGAAACTGGAAGACAAGAAAAAGGTGTATTTCTCATGAGGAAATCACGTCAACTGCAGACACCGGGATGTCTGAGGGAGGTGTTCTGCTGATAACTCCTTTGGCTCTTCCTTTTATACAGGTTTGACACAATGCATTGGTTTCATCAACATGGTTACACAAGCTTGGGGTCCCCACCCCGGGCAGGTTGTCACACAAGCCCAACAGTAATTCTCTTCCCACCCAGGTCAAACAGACAATCTTATCTTGCAGCTGGACCTTGCTTCAGGGTCTAAAACATGTGAGACCGGCCAGATCTAAGAGTCCGTTCTGTTGATAAAAACAGGTCCCATTGTTCGTAACAACAAGTCTTGCTGTTTGCAGTGTAATAAATCATGTTGCAAGAGTCTTTTTGGTGTTTGGAACCTGTTTGTGTAACTAGGTGCAGTGAGGGGTAGAGTGTCCAAAGGTTTGCCTGTAAACAGAGATGAGAGGAAAAACGAGTTTGTGGCAGCAAGTGGCGCTGAGGTTTGTTGCGGCAATAGAGTTTATAGCCCCCAGCACACGTACCAGGTCGGTCAGAGGGTCAGAGGGATGCTAGTAAGGGCAGGGTGAAACAAAGGTGACCAACAGAGTACAAAATGGCTGTGATAGATTAAAATGACTGCAACTTATGTGCACATAGAATTCCACCAGACAAGATGGCGCAGGTAATGTTCACGATTGTCGTTTTTCTTTTAACAGGCACCTTTGAACATAACTAGCCAGCTTGTCAGTCTATTTCGATCTCCATAATGTCCTGTATCTCTTGATCATACATTACTCTCATTTTTGTTAGCTGAGTGTCCATAGTCTTAGGGTGCAAGGTAGTTATGCAAAGAGAACACAAAGGTGGTATACAGTGTATACCCAAACAACAACCACATATTGTCAATACTGGGACCAAGAGAATTGTAGAACTGGGCGATTGTTCCGTCGGAAGTGGCATTGTCTTTGTAACTTTCTTGTAGGAGCATCATCCAGGCAAGGCAAGATCCGTGAATAGAAAAGGGCGAAGGGATGAAAGGGATGGAATGTTCAGTGGCATGTGGTAACAGCCCACAGACCCAACAGTTGGTAGCATTGGTGGCAAGATTGTGCTGGTGCAACATCTGCACGAAAGAATTATTCCAGAATTCTTTGCGTCGTTCTCGGAGATGTGGCGGTAGTGATACCAGGTAGTGTTCTTTCTTGGTGGTTGGTTGCATGGTGGGTGACAATGTTCTGTATGCAGGTGCATTCTCTTCAATGATCCAGAGTGCGACCATTAGCAGGAGACAGGTGAGAAATGCGGCTACAAGTGCAATTGTCTTTGTGATGTGCAGGGTAGCAGTCTTGGTGTCTTTGCGGTGGTTTTGCAGGTGTTCAGTTTCTTCCATCATCTTCGAGGAGCTCAGCAACTGTTAGGATCACAGACTTTTGTCTGGCGCTTTCCTGGTAGCGTTGTTTGACTGTGCTACCGATCTGAGACCTTGACTTAGTTAGTGGCCTGGTCGTTGGAGCTCCCTCCTTTCGTCGATCTTAGGTTGTACCCTTTCCTGGATGGCACCGTGGGGTCAGGAAATTCTGATAGTTCGAGGGTGTCTTCTTGTGGGCAGCAACTCAGAGCTGGTCGGTCTCTCGCGAGTACTTCCTCTTGCACCTCCACCCCTTCACAGGTTGCCAGGGTTGGAGGGACATGTTTGCAATGATGAGCATGCAGCCAGTTTCGTTTTCCTTCCAATCGGAGGGCAGTTCGGGTGGTGATCAGGACTTGCCATGGGGCCCGTCCACCGAGGCTCCAGATTCTTTGTTCTTTGGAAGTTGCGAATCAATACATGGTCGCCTGGCTTTATTTCATGTCCCGGGCCCCTGGATATGTCAGGCAAGGCTTGCTGCACCTGTTGGTGGATAATTGTTAGCTCGTTTGTCAATTTATGCAAGTAATCTGACATTAATATGTTCGGGACATCGTTAATGGAGGTGGGTCTTGGTGCCGCCCAAATGCTCATAGGCCTGCTGAAGACCACCTCATACGGGGTCAGTCGGTGTTTGGTTGGGTTGGAGCGCATCGATAACAATGCCAATGGGAGGGCGTCGGGCCATTTCAACCCGGTCATGGCAACTATTTTGGCTAGTTTTAGTTTCAACGTTGCATTGTGTCTCTCTACCAGGCCCGCTGATTGGGGGTGGAAGACGGCATGGAACTTTTGTTTTACCCCCAACCCTCTCAGTATGTTCTGTATCACCTCGGCTACGAAGTGGGGGCTGTTGTCGCTCCATAAAATTCTGCAAAGGCCGTATCGGGGGAAGAATTCTGTCAGCAATACTTTTGCAGTGGCTAAGGCGGTATTGTCGCAGGTGGGATATGCCTCCACCCATTTGCTAAAAGCGCACACAACCACCAGGACATATTTTAGACCAAGGCATCTCTCTAGTTGAATGTAATCCATTTGAAGGATTTCAAAGGGGTGGTCAGGGACTCCAAACCCTCCCCGTGGTACTTCTGTCCCCTTCCCTGGGTTGTGTTGTAGGCAGACTATACATTGTTGTACTAGGCGTTTTGCAGATTCGGCTATCTTGACGTTATGCCATCCTCTGGTGATTAGTTCAATCATGGGGGTGGAGCCTATGTGTGCTGGTAAATGTGCCATGGTCAATATGGGGATGAGGTAGGCATTGGGTAACAGCCATTTATTT
Source organism: Calotriton arnoldi (assembly GCA_963921515.1). NCBI lineage: Eukaryota > Metazoa > Chordata > Amphibia > Caudata > Salamandridae > Calotriton > Calotriton arnoldi. Next base: position 185,549 of record CAWUFW010001266.1, on the reverse strand, counting down.
CCGTCTTTAGTTCTCCAGCAATCTTCCTCGTCTTTTAGTCCCACCTTTTCCCACTCGGTCAATTCGTCTTGTGTGCCTGTAGTCTGTATGTCCCTTACAGTGGTCCTAGCGTCAGTCCATCGTTCAGCTTGTGACCTGATCACATACATTCGTGTCGTAGTTCTGTCTCCTGCCGTGGCTCGGGCAGTAACGTCTGCTAGTGCATTTCCCTGTCCAATGAGATCAGTCACTTTCCTATGTGCTTGGCATTTTATCACTGCTAACTTCTTGGGGAGGAGGACTGCTTGCGTCAAGGCGGAGACTAAAACTCCATGCAGGATGGGTGTACCGTGTGAAGTCAGAAACCCTCTTTCTTTCCATAAGATCCCAAAATGGTGAACCACCCCGAAGGCATATTAGCTGTCGGTGTATATGTTAACTGTCGTGTCAGTCGCTAAGATACATGCTCGTGTGAGGGCAATGAGTTCTGCAGCCTGGGCTGAACGTTGGGGAATACGGGCTGTTTCCAGAACGGTTCGGGCTGTGGTGACAGCGTATGCAGCTGAGGTGGTGCCGTCGGGGAGTTTGATGCACGAACCATCCACCCATAGTTCTCCATCTGGTTCTAGAAAGGCGGTGTCTCTGAGATCTATTCTACTCTTTGTTTGTTCATCGGTTAGTGTCACACAGTCGTGTAGTGGAGTCACGCTAGGATCATTTTCAGGTAGGGGTAACAGTGTGGCTGGATTGAGGGTGGTGCATCGCTTTAGGGTAATGTGCGGTGCTAGCAGGGTCAACTCATATCCTGTCAGTCGGGCGCTAGTCAAGTGTTGGGTTTTGGTCTGGTTTAGTAGTGTGTCGACTGCATGGGGTACTAAAACAGTGACTGGATTGGAGAGTACTATTCCTTCGCTCTGGCATATCCATACTGCTGCAGCTGCCACAGCGCGCAGGCACGCTGGCAGCGCTCTGGCTACTGGATCAAGTGTGGCAGAGAAATATGCACAAGGGCGTTGTTTGTGACCAATTGATTGTGTTAGGACATACATTGCACATCCTTCCCTCGCGTGCGTGTAGAGGAAGAATGGTTTGGAGTAATCCGGGGTTCCTAGGACAGGCGCTGAACAAAGGGCATTGCGTAGTTCTTTAAAGGCTGACTGGCATTCGGGGGTCCAGGGGAGAGGTGAGGGGATGTCTTTAGCTAGGAGGGAGAGAAGGGGTTTGACAATGAGGCTAAAGTTCGGTAACCACTGTTGGCAAAATGAGGTGAGACCTATCAAAGAGCGGACTTGTTTCTGATCTTTGGGGACAGGGGTGTCTAGAATTGTCTGGATCCTGTCAGGCGTGAGTTTCCTCCCTTCTTTGGATATAAGGTGACCCAAATAGGTCACTTGTGATTTACAGAACTGCAATTTCTTTCGGGAGACCTTGTGACCATTCTCAGCAAGAAAATGGAGTAGTTTGATGGTGGCTGTGACGGCTATTGGTATGGTGTCCGCTGCTAGAAGGATGTCGTCTACATATTGTATTAGTGGCACTCCATCTGTCAATTGTATGGCGTCCAACTGTCTTTTAAGCGCCTGGCTATAGATGCTTGGGCTCTCAGTGTACCCCTGAGGTGCTCTGCAAAATCTGTACGAACGGGAGTTTAGGGTGAATCCAAATAGATAGCGGCTGTCCTTGTGTATAGGTATGGAAAAGAATGCGTTTTTGAGGTCAATTACAGTGAAGGTGGTGGCAGTGGAGGGGATTAAAGTCACAATTGTCGTGATGTCGGAAACTACTGGGTATTGTGGCACTATGATTTTGTTTATCTACCGCAGGTCAATGATGAAGCGGTAGGCTTTTCCGTCTCCCTCTCCCTGTCTCTTTACAATCGGTAGTATGGGACTGTTACAAACGTTGCTCACTACTTCCTCTACCACCCCTGCCTCTACCAAAGAGTGTATGATCTCTGTCAGTGCCTTCTCACCCTCTGGCGATATTTTGTACTGCTGTACTTTCGGTAGGGTTGCGTCCTGTCGTATTGTTACGTGTACTGGGTCAATCATCATTCGTCCTACGTCTGAATCAGCCCTAGCCCATAAGTGTGATGGCAAAGTGTCCAGTATGGATGCGTCAGTCTCTGAGATGGGAAACATGTGCTGAGAAGGGTTCTCTCTATGGCGCTGGGGGTTGTCATACAGGACGACACGCACTCCGTCTGGTGAGCATCTGATAGTCGCATGGAAGTGTTTCAAAAGGTCGAGACCCATAATGGCGTCAGGGGTGTTGGAAGAGAGGAGGAATGTCGTTTCGACGCTATTGTTGTCAAGGTTAAAAGGGATCGGTCGGGACAAAGGGTTGGTGGAGGGCGTACCGTCAAATCCTATTGAGGTCACATGTGAGCCTGACAAGGGTGCCCTTGGAATCAGTCGTTTGGATAGTGCACTACGTGTTGCTCCCGTGTCTACCAGAAATGGCGACTTTGTGCCCAGGACCTCAGCGGTAACATAAGGGCCTTGCTGATCAACATAGAGCTCGACTGGATGCCTCCCTTGCCCCTGGCTGTCCTATGCAAAGTCGTACGTATTGTCATAATCTGTCTGTTGGTACTGATTCTGTTTGGGATGGTCAAATGTGTTCACTCTTCCTGGCCTTTCCTCGCTTGCTTCACTCGCATACCCTCTCCCACGTCCTCTTCCTCTCTGTCCACTTGCTATTTCCCTCGCCCCTCTGCCCCTACCAGCTCCTAACAAAGCCGGGCATTGGGTTTTCCAGTGTCCATATTCTTTGCAAAATGCACATTGATCCTGTCCTAGGTCTTGGCGTCCTACATATGATGTCGATGAATTGTTTCTAGGATGCTGTACTCTAGGGGTATTCTGCTGGTATCCTCCCCTATATTGCTCCCTTCCTGTATTCGCCCCCTGGAGTTGTGCTACCATTACCCTTTCCTTCAAGTCCTTCTTTTTCCTTTCTGTAGCCCTGTCATTTTCGTTTCTCTGATGCTCATAGTTCTGGGCCATTTGGAGAATGGCCGCCGGTTTAGATGCTGCCCAACTACTTTCGCTGGCTTGTAATTTCTGGGATACATCTGGCAGTAGTCCTTTGACATAGTTCTGCACAAATAAGTGGTGCCCGGTTGCGGTGGACATGTCTTGTCCACTGTAATCGGAGAACACCGTTCAAATCTGGAGAAATACTCTGAGACATCCTCTTGTGGTTTCTGGCGGCACGCGGTTACTATGGACCAGTCTATCTTTTTCTCTGGGATCAGCGTTTTCACTTTCTGCACTATTTTGTCAGGGAGCTCCAATATTGCTTTAACCGGTTTTTGACCAGGGTTCCGCTGTTTATCTAGTGTGTTGAGTTGTTCCCAGGTATGACCAAGCAGTTCGGTATGGTCTATTTTCCTAATCTGTTTCCACACATCTGCTGGCAAACATAACCCGAAGAACAAGTCTATGTCGGCAAGTGTCATTATTGTTGATCCCAGAGCGGTACCTAGCTCGGTGTAAAAGGCGGTGGGGTTCTTTCGTAAATCCGGTAAAGATTTACGGAACGTCAAAATGTCCTGTCTGTCCCATGGTTGATACACCCAATTGTAGACCACCCTTCCTCTAGCATCTTGATGGTTCATATCATCATGAGTCCCTTGTCCTCTAGGAGGTACCCAATAAGGGGCAGCTTCTTTTATCGGCATCATGCTATCTGGTTTTTCCACTGGGGGTCCTGCTATCTTAGATGTCCTGTCCTTATCTATCCGTCCTTGTTCCACGAGGTGACGGAATACCTCCAGTGTGGATGAAAAGAGTTCTGTAACATCGTTGTCGCCTTCATCTCCGGTGTCTACCTTCCTATAGAGAGCCACTAGCCGCTCGGGCCCTACATCTTGGTACTTCTCTTCATATGCAGTAAGAGTGTGGTAACAGAGACGTACAATAAAGTATCGTTTGCGGTTTTCAACATAGGAGTTGCATATGTCAGTTACATACTCTTCTGTCTCCTTCCTATCTATGAGGGATTTAACTATTTTATCAATGCCTGCTCGCTCATTTTTACTTAATCGCGGGACCCTGGGTGCTCCTTTTTCTTTTGATCCTACCTCTACTACTGTATCCTTTGATGAGGCATTTGGTGTGGGTGACTCGGTGGGAGCAGAGGCGGAGGAGACTGAGGCGATCGTGCCATCTCCAGCTATACTTTGGTGGTCCTGGCGTTGTACTACGGGATGAGTAGGGGCGTAAGGGGGTGGCATGTATATGATTGGGGGACCTAACAATAAATCATCATCTACCCTTTGTTTTGCTGGTAACTTGGGGTAAAGAGTCGAGGGCGTTCTAACAGGGCATTGACCTGATATTTTTGATTCCTGTTCCTTTTTATCGATTTCCTTTTCTTTTAGTTTTTGTTCTAATCTTTTACAGGCTTGGTAAGCTGATTTTCGCGTTTCTTTATCTTGTCTAGCTTCGTCCTTTTCTTTCTTTGAGCTGCCTCTTTTCGCCATAAACCAAAACTGTCAAACATGGCTGGTCTAGTTTTCTTTTTGTGGAGAGCTAATTCTAACGTTTCTATTTTAGCGGGATCGAAAGATCCCGGTCAGTGGCCACTGATTTACCCGGTCCTTCCTAGTGTATTTATGCCATAGTTTGCTATAAGCTATGGTGGCTAATCCATACTTTACGTACATGTCCTTGTTAGGGGTGCCTTCCGGCGGTGCCGGCTGACTGACCTCTAACGAACGTTCTGATCCAAAACAATTACAATCAAATAATCTAGAGAAAACAGGCATGACGTATTTATCGGTCAAAATGAATATCTCAATCAATCAATTTAGACAAAAAGTCTGCACTACCTGTCCTTCGCTGCCTGCAAAGAGAGAGAATATTCCTATTCTTCGTTGTTTGCAAGCAGGGAAATGTCGTAAATAACTCAATATCAAAAAGGAATACTAGTATTTCAATCAAACTATTCAATCAATCAATCAATTTAAGTCGCTTTTTCACGACCTTACCCGGACCAGTGTGGACAGTTCTTCGTCTTCCCCTTCCAGCGCCTGGTTGTCCTCTCACTCCAACAATCAATGCGGCGTTTCTCTAAGGTCCCAGTCAGGACCGCAGGTCACTCGAGAGAGGACCGTTCGGAACCGGTGAAGTTCAGTCGATCGGCAGCCAGACAAGGGTCTTCTCAGGCAGGTATACCCCAATCGTTTAGTCGTTCACTCCGTCGTTAGGACCTCTCTACCGGACCCACGCGTCGCTGATGGGCCCTCACGTTTGGTTGCCAATTTGTGAAAGGCTGCGAGTCTTCTAAGACCCTCAATGCTGCCCGGTGCAGGGTTCCACCTCTAATTCACTTTGGGTTCGCTATCAAAATAATGAGGCAAGCGCTGGAAACTGGAAGACAAGAAAAAGGTTTATTTCTCATGAGGAGATCACGTCAACTGCAGACACCGGGATGTCTGAGGAGGTGTTCTGCTGATAACTCCTTTGGCTCTTCCTTTTATACAGGTTTGACACAATGCATTGGTTTAATCAACATGGTTACACAAGCTTGGGGTCCCCGCCCCGGGCAGGTTGTCACACAAGCCCAACAGTAATTCTCTTCCCACCCAGGTCAAACAGACAATCTTATCTTGCAGCTGGACCTTGCTTCAGGGTCTAAAACATGTGAGACCGGCCAGATCTAAGAGTCCGTTCTGTTGATAAAAACAGGTCCCATTGTTGGTAACAACAAGTCTTGCTGTTTGCAGTGTAATAAATCATGTTGCAAGAGTCTTTTTGGTGTTTGGAACCTGTTTGTGTAACTAGGTGCAGTGAGGGGTAGAGTGTCCAAAGGTTTGCCTGTAAACAGAGATGAGAGGAAAAACGAGTTTGTGGCAGCAAGTGGCGCTGAGGTTTGTTGCGGCAATAGAGTTTATAGCCCCCAGCACACGTACCAGGTCGGTCAGAGGGTCAGAGGGATGCTAGTAAGGGCAGGGAGAAACAAAGGTGACCAACAGAGTACAAAATGGCTGTGATAGATTAAAATGACTGCAACTCATGTTTACATAGAATTCCACCAGACAAGATGGCGCAGGTAATGTTCACGATTGTCGTTTTGCTTTTAACACACCCGGCTCCTCTGGGATAGGTAACACGGGTACCTTGGTACTCACAAGGGTGCTGGCCTTAGAACCTTCTATGTTCCAAAGGGTTTGCTCGAAGTCCTCTCCGAAGTGTCCTTAAACTGTAATTTTCCGTACGGAGCTCGCGTCTGTGTTCTCACACTGCACCGGTCCTCCGTGGGTCCCCTGTGTCACTACTTTGGGTGGTTCTTTGGGGTCCCAGCGATTCTACGTGCTCTAGGCGCTGTGTCTAGTGAAGTCGTGGTTGTTATACCATTTTTTTTAGTATATGGTTCGGTCTCCCCCGGGAGCCTGCTGCGTATTGTGCTATTTACTGTTGTTGTATTGATTCAGTATTGTGTATCCTGTGCTCTAATCTCATAAAGAGGTTAGTAGAGAGTGTTTAGTAATAAATACATATATTTTATATATCTCTTGTGTGGTTCTCCTTTCATTTGGTCATTCAGGAGGTTCGGATCTGGTAAAACAAGCTGCTTTACATTCCTTCGAGACTTAGCCTGAAGGCTGCTCTCCACAGCTACCACTAGGATAGCTTTCCATAAAGGTTGTCTTAAACCTAATCATCAATAAGGGTCGTTTGGACTGGTGCAAGGTGTTCACTTTAAGTAGTGGACAGCATATACCAGGCCAACTTCTCACATTCCTCTAGAAGGGTGGAATCATACCTCCCCCGCCAGTTACTGGCGGGGAGGTATGATTCCAAGGTGTTTGACACCAAACACGACATGTTTCTAAGCAGCCGTTTTAAAGTTAGCATTTACCGCGAGGTTATAATGCACTTAAATATATATGGTTGGCTGCATCACAAACAACCCTGGAAAATAGGTTCCGAAGGCTGCAGACGGGCTCTGCTCATGCAGGGACACCCTCTCACATAAAACCCAGCACCCTGCCTTCAGGATTGATAAGGCCTGCCATAGGGGTGACTGATAGGTTTATATGTGCAGTTATTTAGAATAGATATAGTGAACCTATATCTAAGTAAGGGGTGCATGCACCACCTTACACAGGCTGCAGTAGCAGACCTGTGGTGTCAGTTTGAATGGTCTCTCAGGTGTGGCATAATACATGCTGCAGCCCCTGGGAGGCCTCTGGGGTACCTATGCCCTGGGTACATAGTATACCATATACTAGGGACTGATAAGGGTACCCCAATATCCATTCTGGAGTGTACCTAAAGTACATGCAATCAATTTAGAGGAGAAAGCAGCTAGATTGGGGTCCTGGATAGCAGGATCCCAGTCAAAGTCGAAAACAGTGATACATCAGCTTTTGTGATCTACTCTCTAAGAAGCAGAACCTTCTGTGATCTCCCCCTAATAAATAACAAAACCTTCTGTGATCTACTCACTAAGAAGAAGCAGAACCTCCTGTGATCTACCCTCTAAGAAGAAGCAGTAACTTGTGTGATCCACACTCGAAGAAGAGGCAGAACCTTCTGTGATCTACTGTAAGAAATTGGGCTGCTGGTGGAGGGGGTAAAACCCTACTGAAGCAGAAACCACAATCCTTGTCGGGGTGAAGTCAAAAGCAGTCTCCAAATTAACGTCTGTTCAACCCCCTGGTAGCTTGGCACAGAGCAGTCAGGCTTAACTTAGAGGCAATGTGTAAAGTATTTGGGCAACACCTTAAACAGTAACACAGTGAAAACACACCAAAAAAACGATCCTACACCAGATGTAGAAGAATAGAGAAATCTTTAATAAATAAAACAAAACCAAAACAACAAAAATCCAATCAGTAGAACTGGAGATATGCAGTTTTAAATATTTCTGTGAAAATAGCGCCAAAAAGCCTCACGTGAAAACTGTGGATATCTGGTTGCTCCGAACCGTGACAAAGTCACACGTTCAGGCCGCCCACAATGGAGCACAGGATGGATACAGGGACCGAGTTAGGCCCACTGAACAAGAGTATCTCATATTATGGTTCAGCGCGTTGCGAGGTCCTGCATCAAGGTTGCATCGGTTCCAAGGAGCTGCGAAGCTGCAATGAGATGTCCTGCGTCGTCGTCTAGGATCTCATCGATGAGGCCTTGTGATGCAATGTCTGGCATTAAGGATGCGTTGTGCAGTCGAGGTGATGCATTGGTTCCGAGGAGCTGCGAGGCTGCGATGCAAGAACATTCGTCATCGCCGAGGCTGCAGTCAACAAGAAATTTGCAATAAGAGGGCCTGCGGGAGACAAGCTTCTTAGAACGGACGTGGGACATGTTTGAAAGGGCTACTTATGTGGGTGGCACAATAAGTGCTGCTGGCCCACTAGTAGCATTTCATGTACAGGCCCTGGGTACATGTAGTAACACTTTACTAGGGACTTATAAGTAAATTAAGTATGCCAATTGGGAATAAGCCTATGTTACCATGTGTTAAGGAGTGGGCACATGCCCTTTATCACTGGTTAGCAGTGGTAAAGTGTACAGAGTCCTAAGATCAGCAAAAATAGGAAGGGTAAAAGCAAAACGTTTGGAGGAAGACCACCCTAAGGCTGACAGACTAACATCTACCCTCTAAGAAGAAGCAGAACCTTGTCTGATCTATCCTCTACGAAGAAACAGAACCTTCTGTGATCTACACTCTAAGAAGACTTTGAACCTTCTGTAATTTATCCTCTAAGAAGAAGCAGAACCTTCTGTGATTTCTCCTCTAAGAAGCAGAACTTTCTGTGATCTATCCTTTAAGAAGAAAATCCTTCTGTAATTTATCCTTGAAGAAGCAGAATCTCTGTGATCTCCCTTCTAATAAGAAGCAGAACCTTCTGTGATCTATCCTCAAAGAAGCGGATTCTTCTGTGATCTACCTTCTAATAAATAACAGAACCTTATGTGATCTACCCTCTAAGAAGCAGAACCTTCTGCGATCCACCCTCTAAGAAGTAGAACCTTCTGTGATCTATCCTGTAAGAAGCAGCAAAACCTTTTGTGATCTACCCTCTAAGAAGCAGAACCTTCTGTGATCTATCCTCTAATAAGAAGCAGAACCTTCTGTGATCTACCCACTAAGAAGAAGCCGAAGCCCAACCTTCTGTGATCTACACTCTAAGAAGCCGAAGCCCAACCTTCTGTGATCTATCCTCGAAGAAGAAGCTGAACCTTTTATGATCTACCCTCTAAGAAGAAGCAGAACCTTCTGTGATCCATCGTTTGAGGAGACGTAGAACATTCTGCTATCTTCCTCAAAGAAGCAGAACCTTCTGTGATCTACCCTCTAAGAAGCTGAACCTTTTGTGACCTACCCTCTAAGAAGAAGCAGAACTTTCTGTGATCCATCGCCTAAGAAGCAGAACATTCTGTGATCTACCCTCTAAGAAGAAGCAGAACCTTTTTCCGATCCACCCTCTAATAAGAACAAGAAGATGATCCTCCAGTGATCTACCCCCTAAGAAGGAGGGGATTGTCTACCCTCTAGGAGGTCTCATTTCATTCTACTCTCTCTGCTCTTTAACTCTGGCATATTCCTGCAAGCCTTAAAATGTCTCCATCCGTTTATCTCTAACAGATCTCAGGCAGTTTCCCTACACTCCTTCCACTAACCCATTGCCCGGTTACCTGTGGAGTCACGTAGAGAGCCACACTGAGTCCAGCTCTCTTCATCATTTATATCTCCCCTCTGGATGATCCAGTTAGATCTTACGGTTCAACATCTTGCTTTATGCTGATGATGAGCAGTTTATTGTGACAATTGCTAACAACTAAATGACAGAGGTCCTCATGTTCGGCAAACTTTCCCACACGTTGATAGACTAGCTAGTTGGCCAGAAGAGTTAGTCCTGCTGCCATCTCCCTCCAAGTCTGCAAAAACGTAGGCTATTTTCTAGATCAAAATCTTGTCAATCAAGTCATTCAGGTATTTGCATGCTGCCAAAGTTTCATAAAGACTTCTCCTGTCTTTCATTTTCTATCCACGAAACTGTTGTCCAGGCTCTTATCGCATCGTGCTTGGACTATGCTGCCCATCTCATTCTCAATCCCCCTGCATGATCCCACGTCTTTCAGCATCTTATAAACTTGCACTGGCTCCCCATGCTCAAAGTACCTGAATTAAAATTGTATGCATTGCCCAAAAAGCACTCCATCAACCTGCATGCAATTTACTATCCGCCAGCCTTGAACTAGACTCCACCCCTCGCATCTACCAATGTAAGACTGGAGGTAGATCCTTTTCCTACTTTGCTGCAGAAAATTTTAACCTTCCACCAGGCCATATTAGTCGAATCTCTGATTTCTCCCATTTTAAGAAATACCTGAAACCCTAATAATAACAGAGGAAACAAAACCTTCTGTGATCTTCTCTCTAATGAGGAGAAGTACCTTCTGTGATCTACCTTCTAAGAAAGCATGGACAATTCTGTGATCTACCTTCTAAGAGGGACTGGATCTTCTGAGACTTACACTCTACGAGGGACAGAATCTTCTGTGATCTGCCCTCTAAGGAGGAGTGGAACCATGTATGATCTACCCTATGAGAAGGAGCATAATTGGCTGTGATCTGCCCTCTAGGAAGGAGCAGAATCTTCTGTGATTTACTTTCTAAGAAGGAGTAGAACCTTCTGTGATCTACCCTTTAAGAAAGTGCAGAATCTTCTGTGGTCTACCCTCTAAGTAAGAGTGGAAGCTTCTGTGATCTACCCTTTAAGTAGTAGCAGAATCGTCTGTGATCTGCCCTCAAACAGGAGCAGAATCTTCTGTGATCTACCCTCTAAGAAGGAGCACAACTCTCTGTGATCTATCCTTAATGAAGGAGCGAAACCTTGTGTGATCTACCCTCTAAGAAGGAGCAGAACTCTGTGATCTATCCTTTATGAAGGAGCAACACCTTCTGTGATCTACCCTCTAAGGAGTGGAACCTTCTATTATCTAACCTTTGGGAATGAGAAGAACCTTATGTGGCCTACCTTTGATAAGCAGTGGCACCTTCTGTAATCTGCAATTGTGGTAGTAGCAGAACTTTCAGTGACCCATCACTTAGAAAGAGTGAAACCTTCAGTTACCTAAACTCTAGAAATGAGTTCCTATTTCAGTGATCTACCATTTAGAAAGCAACAGAACCTTCTGTGATCTACCCTTTAGGAAGGAACAAAACCTTCTGTTACCAATGCTTTAGGAAGGTGTGCAAACTTTCTGTGATTTACCTTTTAAGACGGAGCGGACCACCTGTAATCTACCCTATAGTAGCAGAACGTTCTGTGAGCCACCCACTGCAAAGAGCAAAACGTTCTGTTACCTGCACTCTAGGAAGGTGATCTACCTTCGAGGAAGGAGCAAAACCTTCTGTGATCTACCCTCCAGGAAAGAGCAGAACACTCTGTGATCTATCCTTTATGAAGGAAAAAACCTTCTGTGATCTGCCCTCTAGGAAGGAGCACAGCTCTCTGTGATCTATCATTTATGGAGGAGCGACAAATTCTGTATTCTACCCTCTAAGAAGGAGCAGAACTCTCTGTGATCTATCCTTTATGAAGGAGCAAATAATTATGTGATCTACCCTCTAAGAAAGAGCAGAACTCTCTGTGATCTATCCTTTACGAAGGAGTGAAACCTTCTGTGATCTACCCTCTAAGAAAGAGGCGGAACGCTGATCTATTCTTTATGAAGGAGCGAACCTTCTGTGATCTACCCTGTAAGAAGGAGCACAACTTTGTGATCTATCCTATGAAGGAGCAAAACCTTCTGTGATCTACCCTCTAAGAAGGAGCAGATCTCTCTGTGATCTATCCTTTACGAAGGAGCAAAACCTTCTGTGATCTACCCTCCAGGAAGGAGCGGAACTCTCTGTGATCTATCCTTTATGAAGGAGCAAAACCTTCAGTGATCTACCCTCTAAGAAGGAGCGGAACTCTCTGTGATCTATCCTTTATGAAGGAACAAAACATTCTGTGATCTGCCCTCTAAGAAGGAGCAGAACTCTCTGTGATCTATCCTTTACGAAGGAGCAAAACCTTCTGTGATCTACCCTCCAGGAAGGAGCGGAACTCTCTGTGATCTACCCTTTATGAAGGAGCAAAACCTTCTGTGATCTACCCTCTAAGAAAGAGGCGGAACGCTGATCTATCCTTTATGAAGGAGCGAACCTTCTGTGATCTACCCTGTAAGAAGGAGCACAACTCTGTGATCTATCCTTTATGAAGGAGCGAAACCTTCTGTGATCTGCCCTCTAAGAAGGAGCGGAACTCTCTGTGATCTATCCTTTACGAAGGAGCGAAACATTCTGTGATCTACCCTCCAGGAAGGAGCGGGACTCTCTGTGATCTCTCCTCTAAGAAGGAGCACAACTCTGTGATCTATCCTTTATGAAGCAGCGAAACCTTCTGTGATCTACCCTCTAAGAAGGAGCGGAACTCTCTGTGATCTACCCTCTAAGAAGGAGCAAATCCTTCTGGGATCTACCTTCTAAGAAGGAGCAGAACTCTGTGATCTATCCTTTATGAAGGAGCAAAACCTTCTGGGAGCTATCCTCTAGGAACGAGCGGACGCCGAATTGGAGCATGTTCAGAGATTGAAAAATTCATGATCAGCTGGAAGGTGCATCACCTTAACCTGCTGCAAAGTTTTACTTTCGCTTGGAGGGTGTTCGGACAGTGAAGGACAGAAACTGAAGGATACACGTTTAAAATAAGAGATTTGCTAAGTCGGATTTAAATATCAAAAACAGCAAAGGCAGCTACATTCCTAACTTGTTCATTCTGAGTGTCACCTGTTTTGAAGTTAGCTGGCTACACTCATGAAAACGTAACTAAGGGGTAAGGAAGTCTGTGGGGATGGCAGAGATGATGGGGCTTGGGAGGATGGTAACATTTGTATTTGAAGTCTGGAATATAGACAGGGGGACTGTTTTGGGTGGGCTAAGTTTTTGCACTTTCAAGGAAGCAGCTTCCAGTGTCCGGAAATAGTATGGAAACAGTGTGCAAGGTACATATCTCTTGGGACCAGAGGGTGCCATAGGGTGCACATGTGAGTTGCAAGCAAGAGGCAAGTTCCTGATTATTAGGAGAGCTTTCTAGATGTGTTTGACTACAGGTTCGTGTGGGTGATCTCAGTGCCTGTTGGGATGTAGCCGGTGTTTTAAAGTGACTTGATCATCTTGTAGATATCTTCAGTGAGCCCAGTGTTCACAAGGGGAGGCCATGTTTATCTGACAGGCTGTTCTACCCTTCTTTTTTGCTACAGGTTGAAGAAAGATACGGTGCAGAGAGTAAACATGGTGGCAGCAGAGTTTCGGAAAGTTTCGGGTAGTCAGATGGCAGAGACAACTAAGCGCACCATCCGGGAGAACGTGTCCATCTGCGCACAGCTGGCCAAGATGTCTGAAAAGAGCATGGAGCTGATCCAGGAGAACGACCACCTAAAGGACATTCAGACCCAGCAGCGCCGGCAGATTGAGCTGTTGGAGCACAATGAGAAAGAGCTAGTGAAGACCAACCTGAGCAGCCAGAAGGTAAGAAGGAGCTCGCCCTCCATCCACCTCATGGCTCGGGCGTGTTGCTTGTCCTCCCTTCAGGGGCTCATGTCCTTTGCCTCTTGTAGGACTATTGCTTCCGTCAGGTCAGGGACAGACAGACAGACAGACAGGGAGTGGGGCTTGTACTCCATTAAGGGGATCCAGCCCTGGACCTCATAGCCAGGCTGTGGGGTTTGTCCTCCCTTCAGGGACTCTAGTCATTGACCTCGTAGCCAGGGTGTGGTATGGGTGCTTCCTTCACGGATTTCAGCTCGGGGGGCTCATAGCCAGGGTGTGAGAGATGCGCTTCCTTCAGAGGTTTCAGATCTGGGGCTCATGTCCAGGGTGTGGGGCGGGTGCTTCCTTCATGGGTTTCAGCTCTGGGGCTCATGGCCAGGGTGTGGGACATGTGCTCCCTTCAGGGAATTTAGCACTGGGCTCATGGACTCGGTGTGGGACGTGTGCTCCCATCAAAGAGTCCAGCCATTGGCCTCGTAGCCAGGGTGTGGTACGTGAGCCTCCTTTAGAGGTTTCAGCTCTGGGCTCATGGACTCAGTGTGGGACGCGTGCACTCATCAGAGAATCCAGCCCTTGTCCTCGCATCAAGGGTGTGGGATGGGTACTTCATTTAAGGGTTTCAGCTCTGGGGCTCATGGCCAGGGTGTGGGACGTGTGCTGTCTTCAGGTGTTTCAGCTCTGGGGCTCATGGCCAGGGTGTGGGATGTGTGCTCTCTTCAGGGGTTTAAGCTCTGGGGCTCATGTCCAGGGTGTGGGATGGGTGCTTCCTTCATGGGTTTCAGCTCTTGGGCTCATGGACTCGGTGTGGGACGTGTGCTCCCATCAGAGAGTCCAGCCCTTGGCCTTGTAGCCAGGGTGTGGGATGTGTACCTCCTTTAGAGGTTTAAGCTCTGGGGCTCATGGCCAGGGTGTGGGACGTGTGCTGTCTTTAGGGGTTTCAGCTCTGGGGCTCATGGCCAGGGTGTGGGATGGGTGCTCCCTGCAGGGACTCCAGCCTTTGGACTTGTAGCCAGGGTGTGGGACGTGTGCTCCTGTCAGGCGTTTCAGTCCTTGGCTTCATAGCCAGGGTGTGGTACATGTGTTTCTTTCAGGTGTTTCAGCTTCGGGGCTCATGGACTGAGTGTGGGATGTGTGCTCCCATCAGAGAGTCCAGCCCTTGGCCTCATGGCCAGGGTGTGGGATGTGTGCTCTCTTCAGGGGTTTCAGCTCTGGGGCTCATGGCCAGGGTGTTGGATGTGTGCTCTCTTCAGGGGGTACTTGCCATTTTCTCCTTTGTAAACAAAAAGCCAAAACGCTTTTGGGAGGCCGTGACTCTAAATTCTTGGTCCAGCCCAAAAATAGCTGTAGAATCCAGATGTCCAAAGGTGCATAGAGAGAGGAGGTACCTGCTGTTTGAGAGTTTCTGCACCCAACATTATAAATTGAAAGACTGGTGTCAAACTTTAAAAAAGACCTAAAACAAGATTTGGAATGTAGGGGCGTGGCTTGGCCGCGAGCGAAGATGGCCGCTCTTGGCTGAGCTCCGCGCTTAGCAGCGATTAATCCTGCCATCCGCACATAATCCGAAGCCCTCTCGACTATCCGACACTAGAATTACATTCCCGGATCTACGTGCATCCACATAGACCCGAGAAAACCGAGGGACAACCGAGATTTACCGGAAAAAAGTAAGGTCCAGGATTCGAAACCGGAGGCCGCGAGACAGAGACCAGGAATGTGGGTCGGAGCTCCCGTGGCCCCGGAATCAGACAGAAGGTGCCTGCCGGGAGAAGCGCGCAGGAGGAGGAAGGTGTCTCGGGGTGCCCTCAGGGAGCATCGGCGAGGCCTTTGACCACACCTGACCAGAAATTGTAGGGGAGGAGGAGCCGATCGCACCGAGGCACCGGACACGTTCATCCCCTATTGATTTGCAGGACAGTGAGAAACGACTCCCGAGGCTGAGAGGTGATGTACAGGACCTGGGAGCCCATGGGGACCTCCTGCTGTGGAGCCTGTGACGGCCGGGCGCTGTGAGGCGCCGCGGTCCGGAGATCTGCACTCCGTGGGTGATCTATCCGGCAGGATCTAGCCGCAACATAGACAACGGGGGTCCAGAGCCTCAGATTGGGGTCCGGAGCTGGGGCTTGTTCCTCCTCGCTGCCCACCGGAGCCTGGGCGGACCTGAGTGACTCGCGCTGCCGTAGGAGGTGGGCCACCAGAGCCCTTTAAATAGCGTGAAGGCGTTGGGCGCCGATGGAGAGACTGCAGGCGTCGGCCTCGATTTGTTGGCGGCAGGACAAGTGAAATAAGGCCCCAATGCCAGGCATATGACGTCATAGAGTGAGGCCCCCCCTACGATCGATTGAGGATTCAGCAACAAATCAAATATACAAGACAGCCAGGTGAGATCATTCCCTGGGAGTGCTGATGCAAGAATCCCGAAAGCCTTGGGCCTGTAGGGCGGTGTATGGACTTGTGGGCTGAGAGGTGGGTTCAGTGAAACAGGGCTGAGAGAGGCGACAGCATATTTTGAGCCTCCAAACCTATAATGGTGAAATCTAAAGGAGAGCCTGTGGCGCAGTCCAACAAAATGGACAGCTACACAATCCCGATACCCTCGTTCGCAGTGGGAGGTGAGGCCCGATACCCTCGCTCGCAGTGGGAGGTGAGGAAGCGGGGGAACTCTCCTTGAATGCTATAATGGCCACCATAAAGGATTTGAAAGGCACCCTAGAGCCAAAGATAGACGCTGTGATAATGGAAGTCAATTTAATTCGAACAGATTTGTCCAAACTCAAAGATAAAGTCATGACGGCCGAAACGCAAATTGCCCAGCTACAGTCAGTGACAAAACGACTAGAAGGGCAAGTGCAGACACTAACCCACCACACCACGATGATGGCGGCCAAACTCGAAGACCAGGAGGGCGGAGCCAGGCGGAACAACATTAGAGTGGTGGGGTCCCGGAGGGGGATAGAGGGCCCCAGTGTTGAGCTCTTCATGGAGGACTTTATTACGAACAAATTGAAACCTAGGAGACTGTCCAAGTTTTTCTCCATTGAGAGGGTGCATTGGGCCCTGATCCCGCCGACCAAGCCCGGGGCCCCCCCAAGGACAATTATCGTAATAATCCTAAACTACCGCAACCGGTACGCCATCCTCCAAGCAGCCAGAGCCACAGGAGAAATACAGCTCAAATACCCAAATCAGGTTTTTCCCAGACTTCACCTTACAGGTGCAGAAACAACACCGGAGCTTCGAGGAGGCAAAGAGAAAACTACATGAGAGGGGAATCACGTATATGATCCTCTTTCCAGCCAAGCTCAAAATCATAATAGACGGTAAGACATGGCACTTTATCAATCCAGAAGAAGTATGGGAATGGCTGGAGGGGCGATATCCGGGAAGCCGTACTCAAACAAGAGGATCAAGGCAGACTCAAAGTAACCCCCAACCGAGATCAATATAATAGGGAACAAACACGCCTTCCTGAGGCCACAGAGGGGAGAAAGAGACTCTAACACAACAGGAGACACAGCAAGTTGAACAGACGGAGATGCTGCCCTGAGGCGTCTCAAAGAGGGGTGGGTAGTGGGGCCATAGCGTTAAAAATACTCAACATATGAATAGGCCTGGGCGTAGTTCGCGGAGTTTTGCTACACGGAACTTCCCGAAGTTACAAAAAAACTCTGCGAAGTTCCGCGAATGGCGGAGTGCAGTGCGAACTGCAGTTTGTGCAGGTATTCCTGCAGCTCGGGTAGAAACTGTACCCGAGCATCAGCTCGCGCTCGCGAGCTTACTGTTCGCGATCGCGAGCAGGGAAAAACTCACTTCGCACATCGCGAAGTGGAGTTTTCTGCACTCCGCGAACTCCGCGGAGTGCAGAAAACTCCGCGAACGGAGCGAAGTTCACCGCCCAGGCCTACATATGAAAGACTGGGGATCTACAAAATATGTAAGTGAGAGACTTTGATTAACAAGGTAGGAACAAGAATAGTCAATACAGCTCGGTTTGGGTGGCACATGCCCGCGGCTGGGACACCCCCTACATTGTGTTGAAATAGTTTAGTTTTGGAGCGACAGGCGCTCTGCGGGTTGACGAGTTGGGAATGTACAACCTATTTAGCAGGGTAGCGGGGAGGGGGGAGGAGGGTGTTTGTTTTAGGTTAGGGGTTAATTATTGTAGTAGCAATACAGTTCAGGTTAAAGCTCAGGAAATAATACAGAGAAGTTACAACGCTAGACAGATCGGCATCCCAGCTAACACACATTCCACCATAGGACCGGGAGGGAGGAGGGAAAACAAACCAGGTTCAACCAATGATTCCCCTTGCGATCCCACGAGGACTTATAAAAATATGATCCTGGAATGTCAATGGACTGATCGGAGGGCTGAAGCAAACAATGGTGCTGCAATTTATTAAAAAACACACTCCGGATATTGTCTATTTATTCAGGAGACCCACCTCCTCGGTAATCAATGCAAGGCACTGAATAGATAGGGGTACACCTTAGTGGCACATGCAGGCTACACAGCAGGGCCCGGGGGGTAGGAATACTGTGTAAGGCATCATTTCCATACACCACAGCGAAGCAATGGTCTGACCCATTGGGTAAATATGTGGCGGTGAGTGGTCAGTGGGAGGGCAGGACCTTAAATTTGTGTTCGATATATCCCCCCCCGGGCCTACAAGTGGCTGGGTCTCTTACTGCTGGCACTCCCAGGGGGCCGGCTAATAATTGGAGGTGATATGAATGACGTCGTCTCGAGAGACTTAGACACCCTGAGAGGCGCCGTGGCAAGAGGCGACTAGGTCCGCTGGGCGAATTCCTCCGAACCATGGGACTCAGTGATATTTGGAGGCATCAGCACCCTGGGGTCAAACAATATACGAATGTCTCTACGTCCCATGGGAGCCTCTCTAGGCTAGACTACATTCTTACTTCAGCCCAGGATCTGGGGGACTTCTTAAGGGCAACCCACAAAGCACGAGGAATGTGACCACTCTCCAGTAGAAGTGACTCTAGAGGGCCCCCAGAAAGATTATACCCTTCCCTCTAAAATCGACCCATGGTATCTTAAGGACCCCCAATTCAAAGGGGCCCTAAGGAAAGGGGCTGAACACTATTTCGTAGAAAATGTGGGTTCTGTTGATTCAAAGGTAACACTCTGGGAAGCATTCAAGGCAGTGATTAGAGGGCAGGCACAGGCACACATGGGAGTGACAAGAAAAGAAAAAAAAAATGCCTTGCCCTGGAAAAGGAGGTGTCCACCCTTGAGGCCCTGGTGGGGAAAGGAAAGGCGGATAATACAAATATAAGACACAAACTACAATTAAAGCAAAAAGAACTGAGGGACTTAATGGAGAACAGTGCCAGAACCCTCGCTCGGGCCACGCAACATAGGCTGTATGATGTAGGAGTCAAAGCAAATACGCTACTGGCATGGTTAGATAATGTTATATCCTGAGTTCAATGCTAGTCATACCCTGCCTGTAGAACCTTGCTATGATGTCATCTTATGGAATGTTAGCGGTCAATGTTCACAGTTGGCTGGGCTGAGCAGCATGCTGGCTGCTCCTGGTGGGGTCTCCCTCTGGTCTTGATATGATCTTGTTATGGTCTTGTTCTAATCTTCAATAAATCTACTTGAATTATACCAACCTTCGTGGACTCAATCACTACAAGTTTTTGGCGACGATCTTCAAAAGAACCTACACCTACCACCTCTTCAGGACCTCAAGCAACCTTAATAACACAGGACCTACTGCAACTCAAGTTAAGCTAAGTCAACTGCCATCGTGACCCCACCAGTGACCTCCCACCGGTCGCCCACAGCAGTCTGCCAGTTGTTCCTGTGCGTATGGGGAAGTGCCACTACAAGAGCTGCCCATTCAAGCTTGGGCGTCTACTCCCCACTAACTCTACGCATCTTGTGCTGTGCCTGCTTCCTGTGCTGTGCCTTCAGCGAGGGTAAGCCTAATCTAGTATGTTCACCTGCCACATATCTACGAATGCACACTGTCTGGGGAAGAAGTGTGCTACTATATGTGTGCTCCAGCCAAGGTGTCTTTACTATCTGGATGTTTGTTCCACTTGAAGTGTCTTGCCTGTTTGCCTCTCATCAGCTGTTTTATATCGTCTTCTTCTCGCTGTCACAACGGAGTGTGCACCTTCTACAGTGAGTCTACAACTTTTGTCTGCACTGTCTCCTCAAGCGAGGTAATTGGTCTGTCTGATTTTGTGTCCCAATGCAGAGTTAGGCATTCCTATCTTCAATGCTATACAGTGCTGTCCCTACAGAAGATGTTTGGACTATTTTTACTATGCCAGAGACAGGTGGACATAGAACAACGCTAAGTCAACTCTAGCATTGGGGATATGCAGTGCGCAACGCTTGTTTTTTTTCATCCCAGCTGCCTTTCATCCTAAACATAGACACGTTTTTCTGGTGGTGCTGATCGTGTGGTGTAATATATATTTTACACTATTGAGCATTAATGAGGTGAGGGGTTTTCCTGTCTCTGGTTATTGCACCACTCTGAGACATCGAAACCTTATGGATTTCCCAACCGCCTTGTTACTATTCAAATCTCTGTCGCGCGTGTCTGTAATAGAGCGTGCACCCACCTCCGTCTCCATGGTGCCTGACTCGCACTCCTCCGTCTTCTCTGCAGTCCCGCATGCACAGACGTGCCGCAAGCCATCCGGCTTGACGTAGAATGCGTCACGCCATCTTGGGGTTGGATCTGCCTCTTTGCGTGTGCTCAGCTTTCACGATGCCAACCGCGTTGCCTCACTTTCCCTCAATGGAGTTTAACCTAACCAGATGGTGTCCAAGCACATCAAACAATGCGCACTTTCCATGACTGGACATTCATGCGGAACCGTCATCGTCGTTGGATTTGTTTCTGTGTGAAGTCTCCAGCGTTGGAAGGTCGTTCCGTGGACTCTGTATGATCGGACTGATCACCTGTATTTCACACCAGTGGTGAGTGGCATCCTCTTCACTGCATTGACAGGACATGGTTGAGTGGCTCATCGGAGCAGCGGAGTGGGAAATAAAAAGAAATATTGACTCGTTTTATTTTTTGCTCAAGTACAACACTGCCATCTAGTGCCAAGTGGAATGTGGCGTTTAGGTGGTAGAAATGTTCAATCAGTCCACGTTTGCTGTTTACGCTCTTCTCAAGTGTTTGGTGCGATCAGCAGTTCCTGCCTGGACTCTATGCCATCTGTGTTTTTTATTTTTTTTTGCGTTAAAGCTATTGACTTAAGCCTGATGACAGGAGGCACATTTCGCATCGTGGTGTGAGGACACCGGTTTCTTATCTTTCCAAAAGCAGTCTGTTTCAATCCTCAGTGTAAAGTCAGTTTTCTTTTTTTTGATGTGTGGGAGGTACTGTAGTCTCAACAACTTCGTACTTGGTTGTTTAGGGACCCTAGGCATACACCCTGTAGGTACATGTTGTGAGGGTATACGCCGTAAAGAGTCCATTTTTCACTGTCTCATGCTTGCCACTTGCCTCCCAACACAGGGACTACTATGGGTTTTAGTCCCATTTGCCAGCAATGGGTTTAAGTCCCATCTGCTCACTGTATTCTTCAAGTCTACCCATTTACATGGTAACCATGCAAAGGTTACAGTCCTTTTGCATTAGTGCAGGTTCCTACCTGTACACTTTCAAGTCTACCCGTTTACAGGGGATTCATGCAAGGGTTACAGTCCTTTTGCATTAGTACTGGTTCCTACCTGTACACACTTTCAAGTCTACCCGTTTACAGGGGATTCATGCAAGGGTTACAGTCCTTTTGCATTAGTACTGGTTCCTACCTGTACACACTTTCAAGTCTACCCGTTTACAGGGGATTCATGCAAGGGTTACAGTCCTTTTGCATTAGTACTGGTTCCTACCTGTACACACTTTCAAGTCTACCCGTTTACAGGGGATTCATGCAAGGGTTACAGTCCTTTTGCATTAGTGCAGGTTCCTACCTGTACACACTTTCAAGTCTACCCGTTTACAGGGGATTCATGCAAGGGTTACAGTCCTTTTGCATTAGTACTGGTTCCTACCTGTACACACTTTCAAGTCTACCCGTTTACAGGGGATTCATGCAAGGGTTACAGTCCTTTTGCATTAGTGCAGGTTCCTACCTGTACACACTTTCAAGTCTACCCGTTTACAGGGGATTCATGCAAGGGTTACAGTCCTTTTGCATTAGTACTGGTTCCTACCTGTACACACTTTCAAGTCTACCCGTTTACAGGGGATTCATGCAAGGGTTACAGTCCTTTTGCATTAGTACTGGTTCCTACCTGTACACACTTTCAAGTCTACCCGTTTACAGGGGATTCATGCAAGGGTTACAGTCCTTTTGCATTAGTACTGGTTCCTACCTGTACACACTTTCAAGTCTACCCGTTTACAGGGATTCATGCAAGGGTACAGTCCTTTTGCATTACATTTCTAGTTCACAGGTCTTCACCCGGTCGTTCACTCCACATATCAGTGTGCTCTTTTTCTTTACAAGGACTATTGTTTCGTGGGTTTTGGTCCCATTTCTCTTAATACTCCGTCACTGTTTGTTGGGGTCTGTTTTGGGGGTTATAGTCCTCTCTATCTGCACATATAGGTTTGTACTTAATATATTGAATTTTTTTTGTTTATATACGCTGTTGTCTTTACATTTTGTCATTATGTTTTGATAACGGTGTTTCACTTGGGTGAGGATTTTTCTATGTTCTTTTCCTCATCTTCTTGGTGTCTCATGTGGATTCTGAGCTTTCCTCTGCTTTTCTGTCGTGTTTTCTTGCTCTGTTGGTTTTTCATTTTTCAGCCCTCTTACATTCCTGTTCTGGCCAGTGGGTGTGTTTTGGGGTAGCCGTTCGTGCTTCTTCTTCTCCTCTTCTCTGACTATGTGTTTTCTTGCCTTTTCCTTTGGTGTATAGAAGGGAGGATGGGTTCTTATGTTCTTGTTTTTCTTTCATCTTTGTTTCTCTCATCCTTTTCGGTTCCTCTTTTCTTTCATTGGTTCGTGGTTCTTACGTCCTCTCCTCCTATGTTCTTTTGTTTATTTGGGAGAAAGGGGGATATGTTATATCCTGAGTTCAATGCTAGTCATACCCTGCCTGTAGAACCTTGCTATGATGTCATCTTATGGAATGTTAGCGGTCAATGTTCACAGTTGGCTGGGCTGAGCAGCATGCTGGCTGCTCCTGGTGGGGTCTCCCTCTGGTCTTGATATGATCTTGTTATGGTCTTGTTCTAATCTTCAATAAATCTACTTGAATTATACCAACCTTCGTGGACTCAATCACTACAGATAAGAAAAGAACTGAGCACAATTGGGTCCCCAGAATAATAAACGAGAAGGGTCAAAAGCACGAGACAGGCAGAGAAATCGCAGAGGCCTTCGCTACATACTATGAGGCTTTATACTTTTCCCCCTCAACAAAAACCGAAGATGAATGTATGGAATTTCTCAGGGACATTCAGATGCCAACCCTCTCTGAGATAGATAGGGAAATGCTAGATGGCGACTTAACAATAGAGAAACTTAAGGAGGCCACACGAGCACTTTAATCAGGGAAAGTAGTGGGACCGAATGGTCTGCCAATCGAATTATTTAAATCAATGTTAGATAAAACGACAGAAGGCCTACTTGCAATGTACACAGAGGCCAAGACTGTAGGGGCCCGCCCGCCTGATCAAAGAATGGCGACAATAGTAGTAATTCCAAAGGGTGGTAAACCCCCTGAGCATTGTGGGTCATACAGGCCAATATCTCTGTTAAATTATGAGGTAAAGGTTTTGGCCAAGGCCTTGTCGACACGCCTGGTTCCGGTAATTGAGTCCCTTATACACCCTGATCAAGCAGGGTTTATGCCCCACAGAAGTACGAGGCTCAACCTACGCCGACTGTTTGGGATCCGGCATATAACATCCATGGATGAGTTAAACCTGTCGACCTTACTGTCCCTAAACGCTAAAATGGCCTTTGATAACATAGTGTGGAGTTACCTGTTTGCGTTATTGGGCCATTTGGGCTTTGGACCCAATTTTATCCAATGGGTGAGGCTCTTATATTGCCAACCCCTCGCAAGAGTGAGGTCAACTCAACTATCTCTCGAACATTTGCACTACAAAAGGGTACTAGACAGGGGTGCCCCTGTCCCCGCTCCTCTTTGCCCTGGCCCTTGAACCTCTGGCAGCGTGGATACGATGCGACCCGCTGAAATGGGGGATACCAATTGGGGAGGAATGGGAAGAGCGCATATCCCTATATGCAGACGATGTTTTACTATACGTCAGGAAGCCAAAGCAATCAGTGGATAGGATACTTAAAATCCTCCGTATCTATGGAGACTACTCTGGATACCGTATTAACTGGGAGAAGTCTCTACTCTTCCCCCTAGCAGGCAGCACCCCAACACTCACAAGTCGATGTGCGATCCCAGTTGAGACTGAAGGCTTCAAATACCTAGTTATTAATATAACCAGAAACCCTCAAGAATTCTATCAGAGAAATGCCGAAAGACAACTGACTCGGTTCAAGGCGGGCAGACGCCGCACGCTGGAAAACGCTGCCCCTCACATTGATCGGTCGCGCGGCTGTATTTAAGATGATGACCCTCCCACGACTTTTGTATGTAATACAAAATACCCCCAGTGAGCTCCCAGATTCGTTCTTCAGACGAATTGAGGCTGAATTGAGAGCTTTAATCTGGAATGGGGGCCCCCCATGGATAGCTTTAAGAAAACTACAAAAAGGGGTATATGATGGGGGTTAGTGGTGCCAAACATCAGGTTATATTACTGGGCCTCGCAATTAGTATGTGTTAATGACTGGGTGTTTGGGGACAGGGTAGAACCGGCCTATCGAGTTGATAGGGAAAATACGGGAGATGGAGGGTACCCACTCCTCCTTTATAATGCAGGAAGGACTAAGAATCTCCGGCTGCATACACAACCAGTAGTGAAAGCATGAAATTCGGCCACCAGATACCTAGGATGGGAGGGGAAACTAACGGAGGCGACCCCGCTATGGGAAACCAAACAACTCCACTAGGTAGTTAATTAACAATTGGGTAACCCGAAATACCACCGGACCCGGATAGTATGCAGTACAACAAAAGTTGGTCACAGTGGAAAGCAAAAAATGGTGAAATAGGTAATCTAGAATTATTAAAACATCACCATGATATATTCAAAATGCATGTGATTTTATTTTACTTTGTCATCACATGTTTATTCATGACCGCAGTATTGTCTGTACATTATATTGGAGTGGTGCTCGAGGAAGGGAATAGAGTGCTCAGTGGAAGAGAAGTGCTTGTGAGGGTTGGAGGAGAGGGAAGGCAGTGTGTAGTATATACATCAAATGAAGAAAAAACCTATCCAACCAAATAATGGCCAGTCAGTACAACATAAACATAGCAAAACATAGACACAGATAAATCATCTCTGTTGTCTAGACTTGAAAGTTAGTGCAGGACCGTCGACGTTTCGACCCCTATGTTCAATAAAGGTAATTTGATCCTTATCCTGGGGTATTTATCAGGACGAAAGATTGTAGAAAAAGGGGAGAGGAGAACCTAAAGCCAATTCAAAAGTGGAACATTATTCATGGAATGGGGGTGGATGAAATGTAAAAAGGGAGGAGTATGTGATAAATTATTATCTATTGGAAGCAGCAAGAAAGATCAGGCTGCAGGATGAGAGAAAGAATGGGCCCTTAGGCTCCTGAAGTCAGAGAAAACAAGAAAGAAATGTATTAGATACCAGTTGTATCAGGTCAATTAAGAAGGGGAGGGGAAGGAGAAAACTGCAGCCCTCCAGGGTGCAATGCACACTTACTTCGTGACACTATGTTAGGTCCTAAACAGATTAGGAATGTGGGCATCGGGTCCTCACAGTGTATAGGATATGGTTTCCATAACCAAGGAAAGGCTGATAAGTAACCTTCTGTATGTAAAAAATAATAGTAATAACAGCCGCAATATCCTGAAAGCCAAGGGACACAAAAGACATAGTCAACATTCATACGGATTAACCGAGACCTGTGAAATGTACAGATCTCAACAGTATGGAGCAAAACCCTTGAATTCAATCTGTAAATGGAGTAACCTCACAGCATTAACCGTCTGTTGTAAAGGAGGGCTTTAGGTAAAACCTCCGGTTATTGCGGCATGTAGAGCATTGGAGAAAAACATATAGGTAGTGACTAAAAAGGGAGAAACATCGAAAGGTGCAATCGTGTCGCATCCCTGCCGTATCCCATTTTTGTTTCATGTTTTCAACATGAAACAAAAATGGTGCTCCTTGGCTAGTGCTCAAGAGCCAGTTTTGTGCAGACCTACAGGAAGTTTTTCATTATTGCGGTCAAAAAGGATGAAAAGGTTACAGAGTTCTGAGACCCTCCCTTGGACTGTGGGTGATATTATATGCCTGTCCACCTTTAGCGGATACAGATGACAGAGACCTACCCTTATTGCCTAATAATATTTACATAATCTTTGCCTGCACTCCTTGGTGGTTGTGTATACCTGAATGCCCCGTTGATTGCAGATGTCTCAATGGTCCATGTGTGTCTCACTTTTCGTAGTTGTAGGCTGTCAGGTGGTGCATGCACTCCTTCACTCTTGGTGGTTGTAGGTTCTCAGATGGCCCATGTGCACCCTCACTCTTGACGTTTGTAGGTTCCCTGACAGTCCATCCACTCTCTTACTCACAGTGATTGTAGTTCTCTTTATGGTCTACGTACGTCTTCACTCTCAGTAGTTGTAGGTTTTCTATAGGTCCATGCTTTCCCACACTCTCAGTGATAGCAGGATCTCCATTGGTCCATGCACTCCATCACTCTGTGATTGTATATGCTCAGATGACACATGCACTCCCTCACGCTCAGTAGTTGTAGGCTATCAGATGGTCCATGCACTCAGTCTTTTGGTATTTGTAGGTTCTCAGATGGTTCATGTACTTCGTCTCTTGATATTTGTAGGTTCTCAGATGGTCCATACACTCCGCCTCCTGGTATTTGTAGCTTCTCAGATGGTTCTTCACTCCATCTCTTGGTATTTGTAGTTTCATAGATGGTCCATGCACTCCACTTCTTGGTATTTGTAAGTTCTCAGATGGTCCATACACTCCGTCTCTTGGTATTTTAGGTTCTCACATGGTCCATGCACTCCGTCTCTTGGTATTTGTAGGTTCTCAGATGGTCCATGCACTCCGTCTCTTGGTATTTGTAGGTTCTTAGATGGTCCATGCACTCTGTCTCTTGGTATTTGTAGGTTCTCAGATGGTCAATGCAACTCTGGTTGTTTGATGGTTCTCCGATGGTCCATGCACTCCTTCTTTCTTGTTATTTGTAGGTTCCCAAATGGTCCATGCGCTCAGTCTCTTGGTATTTGCAGGTTCTCAGATGGTCCATGCACTCCCTCTCTCTGGGTGTTTGACGGTTCTTGGATGGTCCATGCACCCTCTTGCTCACAGTGGTCCATGAACTCACTCGCTTACAGGGGTCAATGAACCCCACTCTTTCTTGGAGTTTGTAGTTTCACAGATGGTCCATGCACTCCTTCTCTCTTGGTCATTGTAGGTTCTCAGATGGTCCATACACTCCCTCACTCACTGTGGTCCATACGCCCCCTTGCTCACAGTGGTTCTTGCAATCCCTCACTCACAGTGTTCCATGTGCTCCCTCGCTCACAGTGGTCCATGAAGTCACTGCCTCACAGGGGTCCATACACCCCCTCTCTCTTGGTGTTTGTATGTTATCAGTTATCAGCGCTCCCCCATGCTCAGTAGTTGTAGGTTCTCAGATGGTCCATGCACTCCATCTCTTGGTATTTGTAGGTTCTCGGATGGTCCATGAACTCTGTTTCTTGTTATTTGTAGGTTCTCGGATGGTCCATGCACTCTGTTTCTTGGTATTTGTAGGTTCTCAGATGGTCCATGCACTCCGTCTCTTCTTATTTGTAGGTTCTTTGATGGTTCATGCACTCCTTCTTTCTTGATATTTGTAGGTTTTCAGATGGTTCATGCACTCCATCTCTTCGTATTTGTAGGTTCTTGGGTGGTTCATGCTCTCCTTCTTTCTTGGTATTTGTAGGTTCTCGAATGGTCCATGCACTCCATCTCTTGGTATTTGTAGGTTCTCGGAGGGTCCATGCACTTTCTCTCTCTGGGTGTTTGATGGTTGTCCGTTGGTCCATGCACTCCGTCTCTCTTGGTATTTGTAGGTTCTTGGATGGTCCATGCACTCTGTTTCTTGGTATTTGTAGGTTCTCGGATGGTCCATGCACTCTGTCTCTTTGTATTTGTAGGTTCTCAGATGGTCCATGCACTCTCTTTCTTGGTATTTGTAGGTTCTTGGGTGGTCCATGCACTCCGTCTCTCTTGGTATTTGTAGGTTCTCAGATGGTCCATGCACTCTCTTTCTTGGTATTTGTAGGTTGTCAGATGGTCCATGCACTCTGTCTCTTTGTATTTGTAGGTTCTCAGATGGTCCATGCACTCTCTTTCTTGGTATTTGTAGATTCTTGGATGGTCCATGCACTCTTTCGTTCACAGTGGTCCATGCACTCCCTCTCTCTGGGTGTTTGATAGGTTTCAGATGGTCCATGCACTCCCTTCCTCACCGTGGTCCATGCACTCCATGGCTCACTAGGGTGAATACACCTCCTCTCTCTTGGTGTTTCCAGTTTCACATATGGTCCATGCACTCCCTATCTCTTGGTAGGAGGAGGATCTCAAATGACCCATCCACTCCCACTGTGCACCATGCACTCACTTGCTCACAGAAGTCAATGCACCCCCTCTCTCTTGGTGTTTGTAGTTTCACAGATGATCCATCTACTCCCTCACTCACTGTGGTCCATGCACTCCCTCACTCACTGTGATCCATGAACTCACTCGCTCACAGGGGTCTATACACCCCCTCTCTCTTGGTGTTTGTAGATTATTATTTGGTTAATGCACTCCCTCACGCTCAGTAGTTGTAGAATCTCAGATGGTCCATGCACTCTGTCTCTTGGTATTTGTAGGTTCTCAGATGGTCCATGCACTCCGTCTCTTGGTATTTGTAGGTTCTTGGGTGGTTCATGCACTCCTTCTTTCTTGGTATTTGTAGGTTCTCAGATGGTCCATGCATTCTGTTTCTTGATATTTGTTGGTTCTTGGATGGTCCATGCACTCCGTCTCTTGGTATTTGTTGGTTCTAGGACGGTCCATGCACTCTGTTTCTTGGTATTTGTAGGTTCTCAGAAGGTCCATGCACTTTCTCTCTCTGAGTGTTTGATGGTTCTCCGATGGTCCATGCACTCCGTCTCTTGGTATGTGTAGGTTCTCGGATGGTTCATGCACTCCGTCTCTTGGTATTTGTAGGTTCTCGGATGGTCCATGCACTCTGTTTCTTGGTATTTGTAGGTTCTCAGAAGGTCCATGCACTTTCTCTCTCTGAGTGTTTGATGGTTCTCCGATGGTCCATGCACTCCGTCTCTTGGTATGTGTAGGTCCTCGGATGGTTCATGCACTCCGTCTCTTGGTATTTGTAGGTTCTCGGATGGTCCATGCACTCTGTTTCTTGGTATTTGTAGGTTCTCGGATGGTCCATGCACTCCCTCTCTGTGTGTTTGACGGTTCTCTGATGGTACATGCACTCCCTTGCTCACAGTGGTCCATGAGCTCGCTTGCTCACAGAGGTCAATGCACCCCCTCTCTCTTGGTGTTTATAGTTTCACAGATGGTCCATGCACTTTTTCTCTCTGGGTGTTTGATGGTTCTCCAATGGTCCATGCACAACGTCACTTGGTATTTGTAGGTTCTCGGATGGTCCATGCACCTTCTCTCTCTAGGTGTTTGATGGTTCTCGGATGGTCCATGCACTCCGTCTCTTGGTATTTGTAGGTTCTCGGATGGTCCATGCACTCTGTTTATTGGTATTTGTAGGTTCTCGGATGGTCCATGGACTTTCTCTCTCTGGGTGTTTGATGGTTCTCCGATGGTCCATGCACTCCGTCTCTTGGTATTTGTAGGTTCTCAGATGGTTCATGCAGTCTTTCTCTCTTGGTATTTGTAGATTCTCAGATGGTCCATGCACTCCCTCTCTCTGTGTGTTTGATGGTTCTCCGATGGTCCATGCACTCCGTCTCTTGGTATTTGTAGGTTCTCAGATGGTCCATGCACTCTGTTTCTTGGTATTTGTAGGTTCTCAGATGGTCCATGCACTCCCTCTCTCTGTGTGTTTGATGGTTCTCTGATGGTCCCTGCACTCCCTTGCTCACAGTGGTCCATGAGCTCACTCGCTCACAGAGGCCAATGCACCTCCTCTCTCTTGGTGTTTATAGTTTCACAGATGGTCCATGCACTCTCTCTTGGTGTTTGTACATTCCCTCACTCACTGTGATCCATAAACTCCCTTGCTCACAGTGGTTCTTGCAATCCCTCACTCACAGTGTTCCATGTGCTCCCTCGCTCACAGTGGTCCATGAACTCACTGCCTCACAGGGGTCCATACACCCCCTCTCTCGTGGTGTTTTGCATAAGTTCTCCGAACTTAAAAAGTTTTGACGTCGTGGTACCAACAGTTCTTTATTAGAATATCCAGTTTCGCGCTTATGCTTGGACTTTCCACTTGCCAACATGCATTTCGTCTTTATACTGTAAGCGTAACAACAGACTTCAACAGGGCTATAACAAGTAAGATAACATCATAGAGAGAAAACTCCAAACAATTGTAATCCTGCCACCAGGGTCACCGACTCAAGAGGCACCAGACGAGTGCTTGAGAAATCTTATTGTGTGTGGCTGAGAGTCAGCCAAATACAACGAGGTTCAAAGGGAAGAGTGATGTGTTCATTAAGATCAAATGTAAGGTGAAGCATTGTGAGGGTTAATCACAGGTATAGGGAGACCAAAAGTGCACGAGGTAAGTACTAGTGTATGGAACAATAAAATCAAAATTAGTGTCATAGTGGAAGTGTGAACCGGTCGTCCCGGTGAGTGCCAAAGGTTAATGCTAGGTTAGTTGCTTGTGGTGGCCGTCACACTAATCATAATGAGAATGAAACTCACCTAGTTAAGTGTCTATTCAGCTTCGTCCAATAATGTGAAATAGCGAACTCTGTACCGTTTAGTCAGTCCAATTATTAAAGAGACATTACATTTTATGCTCTACATAGTAAGCTAAGTGCATAACTTTCAGTTCCTATTGTTACAACCATTTACCGTACGGGCTAGTCTTGTGTGGGGACTGGGGCCAGTGTGTGGTACAGGCTTGTGATCTGTAATAGAGTTTCAATGTATAGCTCTAGTGAAGTCACAAGAAAAAGGTATAAAACATGACACGGAACTCAGAGAGATAAGCCTTTATCTAATCTATCAGCTGTCACTACAGTAAATGAAAGGTTTCGAGATGCATGCGATGTATTCTATATTGTGGTAGGGTTACAAAATATGGTAATAATGCTAAACATAAGACACAGCATAAGTCTTGAAGTTCTAAGACTGAACGCGTTAGGGGGGCCCCAATCTGCTGTACTATGATGAGTGTTACTCTGTGTCCATAACGCACATCGTCAAGCGTGGTCTACGTCTTCAGATGTTGTAAACAGGGCACAGTATGTGTACATGTACCCTGTACTATGTAGACCTAGACCATTCCTCGTAAAGAGGGGTCTAACATAACGCCGTAAATCTACCCACGCTCCACGAGCCAGACTATGTGGTGCAGCCAAGTCCGGTGCATCAATCTTTTCTAATATTGCAATAGTTATCCAGAAATAAAGATAATAGTAGAAAACAAACTGAAACAAAGAGTTCATGCTCCTGGGCAGATTACAGGATTTGTATATCCGAACGTCCAGAATAGCATAGATATTAAAAACAGTTTTTCCCTTCCACCCCTAAAGCAGGAAAGTTTGTTTTAAGGACAGGAGTCATTGATTGTCATCATTGTGCGATGCCACCATTAGAAAGAGGTAACAAGACCAGTGGCAACCGGAGCCTCTCTTCTCTTTCCCAGAAACCATTTTCGTAGACAGTGCAAGACTAAATCACTTCAGCTGAGCTGTTTCTTATAAGAGAGAGTGGGAACCAGCATCTAGTATTGGGAAACCTTCCTTGTTTCATTAGTAGAGCCACTGGCTTGGAATTGGATCACCGTTTTGGACTGTGACCACCATCTTTGATTAGGAATCCTTCCTTGTTTCTTTAGTAGAGCCGCCGCCTTGGAATTGGATCACCATTTTGGACTGTGACCACTATCTTTGATTAGGAAACCTTCCTTGTTTCATTAGTAGAGCCTTCGCCTTGGATTGGGATCACCATTTTGGACTGTGACCACCATCTTTGATTAGGAATCCTTCCTTGTTTCATTAGTAGAGCCGTCGCCTTGGATTGGGATCATCATTTTGGACTGTGACCACCATCTTTGATTAGGAAACCTTCCTTGTTTCAATAGTAGAGCCGTCACCTTGGATTGGGATCATCATTTTGGATTGTGACCACCATCTTTGATTAGGAAGCCTTCCTTGTTTCATTAGTAGAGCCGCTGCCTTGGATTGGGATCATCATTTTGGACTGTGACCACCATCTTTGATTAGGAAACCTTCCTTGTTTGATTAGTAGAGCTGCCACCTTGGAATTGGATCACCATTTTGGACTGTGACCACCATCTTTGATTAGGAAACCTTCCTTGTTTCATTAGTAGAGCTGCCACCTTGGAATTGGATCACCATTTTGGACTGTGACCACAATCTTTGATTACGAAACCTTCCTTGTTTCATTAGTAGAGCCGTAGCCTTGGATTGGGATCATCATTTTGGACTGTGACCACCATCTTTGATTAGGAAACCTTCTTTGTTTCATTAGTAGAGCCGCCGCCTTGAAATTGGATCACCATTTTGGACTGTGACCACCATCTTTGATTAGGAATCCTTCCTTGTTTCATTAGTAGAGCTGTCGCCTTGGATTGGGATCATCATTTTGGACTGTGACCACCATCTTTGATTAGGAATCCTTCCTTGTTTCATTAGTAGAGCCACCGGCTTGGAATTGGATCACCATTTTGGACTGTGACCACCATCTTTGATTAGGAAACCTTCCTTGTTTCAT
The DNA here is from genome assembly GCA_963921515.1 of Calotriton arnoldi. Lineage (NCBI taxonomy): Eukaryota > Metazoa > Chordata > Amphibia > Caudata > Salamandridae > Calotriton > Calotriton arnoldi. Next base: position 152,907 of record CAWUFW010001266.1, on the reverse strand, counting down.
TAGTAGAGCCGCCACCTTGGAATTGGATCATCATTTTGGATTGTGACCATCTTGGATTAGGAAACCTTCCTTGTTTGATTAGTAGAGCTGCCACCTTGGAACTGGATCACAATTTTGGACTGTGATCACCATCTTGGATTAGGAAACCTTCCTTGTTTCATTAGTAGAGCCGTCGCCTTGGATTGGGATCATCATTTTGGACTGTGACCACCATCTTGGATTAGGAAACCTTCCTTGTTTCATTAGTAGAGCCGTTGCCTTGGATTGGGATCATCATTTTGGACTGTGACCACCATCTTTGATTAGGAAGCCTTCCTTGTTTCATTAGTAGAGACGCTGCCTTGGAATTGGATCACCATTTTGGACTGTGACCACCATCTTTGATTAGGAAGCCTTCCTTGTTTCATTAGTAGAACCGTCGCCTTGGATTAGGATCATCATTTTGGACTGTGACCACCATCTTGGATTAGGAAACCTTCCTTGTTTCATTAGTAGAGCCTTCGCCTTGGATCATCATTTTGGATTGTCACCGCCATCTTTGATTAGGAATCCTTCCTTGTTTCATTAGTAGAGCCACAGCCTTGGAATTGGATTACCATTATGGACTGTGACCACCATCTTTGATTAGGTATCCTTCCTTGTTTTATTAGAAGAGCCGTTGCCTTGGATTGGGATCATCATTTTGGACTGTGACCACCATCTTGGATTAGGAAACCTTCCTTGTTTCATTAGTAGAGCCACCAGCTTGGAATTGGATCACCGTTTTGGACTGTGACCACCAACTTTAATTAGGAAACCTTCCTTGTTTAATTAGTAGAGCCATCGCCTTGGATTTGGATCATCATTTTGGACTGTGACCACCATCTTTGATTAGGAAGCCTTCCTTGTTTCATTAGTAGAGCCGCCGCCTTGGAAGTGGATCACCATTTTGGATTGTGACCACCATCTTGGATTAGGAAACCTTGCTTGTTTCATTAGTAGAACCGTCACCTTGGATTGGGATCATCATTTTGGATTGTGACCACCATCTTGGATTAGGAAACCTTCCTTGTTTCATTAGTAGAGCCGTCGGCTTGGATTGGGATCATCATTTTGGACTGTGACCACCATCTTTGATTAGGAAACCTTCCTTGTTTCATTAGTAGAGCCGTCACCTTAGATTGGGATCATCATTTTGGATTGTGACCACCATCTTTGATTAGGAATCCTTCCTTGTTTCATTAGTAGAGCCGCCGCCTTGGAATTGGATCACCATTTTGGACTGTGACCACCATCTTTGATTAGGAAACCTTCCTTGTTTCATTAGTAGAGCTGCCACCTTTGGAATTGGATCACCATTTTGGACTGTGACCACCATCTTTGATTAGGAAGCCTTCCTTGTTTCATTAGTAGAGCCGCCGCCTTGGAATTGGATAACCATTTTGGATTGTGACCACCATCTTGGATTAGGAAACCTTCCTTGTTTCATTAGTAGAGCCGTCGCCTTGGATTGGGATCATCATTTTGGACTGTGACCACCATCTTTGATTTGGAAACCTTCCTTGTTTCATTAGTAGAGCCGTCGCCTTGGATTGGGATCATCATTTTGCATTGTGACCACCATCTTTGATTAGGAAGCCTTCCTTGTTTCATTAGTAGAGACGCCGACTTGGAATTGGATCACCATTTTGGACTGTGACCACCATCTTTGATTAGGAAGCCTTCCTTGTTTCATTAGTAGAACTGTCGCCTTTGATTGGGATCATCATTTTGGACTGTGACCACCATCTTGGATTAGGAAACCTTCCTTGTTTCATTAGTAGAGCCACCGGCTTGGAATTGGATCACCGTTTTGGACTGTGACCACCAACTTTAATTAGGAAACCTTCCTTGTTTCATTAGTAGAGCCGTTGCCTTGGATTGGGATCATCATTTTGGACTGTGACCACCATCTTGGATTAGGAAACCTTCCTTTTTTCATTAGTAGAACTGTCACCTTGGATTGGGATCATCATTTTGGACTGTGACCACCATCTTGGATTAGGAAACCTTCCTTGTTTCATTAGTAGGGCCACCGGCTTGGAATTGGATCACCATTTTGGACTGTGACCACCATCTTTGATTAGGAAGCCTTCCTTGTTTCATTAGTAGAGCCGTCGCCTTAGATCATCATTTTGAATTGTCACCGACATCTTTGATTAGGAATCCTTCCTTGTTTCATTAGTAGAGCCACCGCCTTGGAATTGGATCACCATTTTGGACTGTGACCACCATCTTGGATTTGGAAACCTTCCTTGTTTTATTAGTAGAGCCGTTGCCTTGGATTGGGATCATCATTTTGGACTGTGACCACCATCTTGGATTAGGAAACCTTCCTTGTTTCATTAGTAGAGCCGTCACCTTGGATTGGGATCATCATTTTGGCCTGTGACCACCATTTGTGATTAGGAATCCTTCCTTGTTTCATTAGTAGAGCCGCCGCCTTGGAATCGGATTACTATTTTGGACTGTGACCACCATCTTTGATTAGGTATCCTTCCTTGTTTTATTAGTAGAACCGTTGCCTTGGATTGGGATCATCATTTTGGACTGTGACCACCATCTTGGATTAGGAAACCTTCCTTGTTTCATTAGTAGAGCCACCGGCTTGGAATTGGATCACCGTTTTGGACTGTGACCACCATCTTTGATTAGGAAACCTTCCTTGTTTCATTAGTAGAGCTGTCGCCTTGGATTGGGATCATCATTTTGGATTGTGATAACCATTTGTGATTAGGAATCCTTCCTTTTTTCATTATTAGAACCGCTGCCTTGGAATTGGATTACCATTTTGGACTGTGACCACCATCTTTGATTAGGAATCCTTCCTTGTTTCATTAGTAGAGCCGCCGCCTTGGAAGTGGATTACCATTTTGGACTGTGACCACCATCTTTGATTAGGTATCCTTCCTTGTTTTATTAGTAGAGCCATCGCCTTGGATTGGGATCATCATTTTGGACTGTGACCACCATCTTTGATTAGGAATCCTTCCTTGTTTTGTTAGTAGAGCTGTCGCCTTGGATTGGGATCATCATTTTGGACTGTGACCACCATCTTGGATTAGGAAACCTTCCTTGTTTCATTAGTAGAGCCGTCGCCTTGGTTTGGGATCATCATTTTGGACTGTGACCACCATCTTGGATTAGGAAACCTTCCTTGTTTCATTAGTAGAGCTGCCACCTTGGAACTGGATCACCATTTTGGACTGTGACCACCATCTTTGATTAGGAAACCTTCCTTGTTTGATTAGTAGAGCTGCCACCTTGGAATTGGATCACTATTTTGGACTGTGACCACCATCTTTGATTAGGAAGCCTTCCTTGTTTCATTAGTAGAGCCGCCGCCTTGGAATTGGATCACCATTTTGGATTATGACCACCATCTTGGATTAGGAAACCTTCCTTGTTTCATTAGTAGAGCCGTCGCCTTGGATTGGGATCATCATTTTGGACTGTGACCACCATCTTGGATTAGGAAACCTTCCTTGTTTCATTAGTAGAGCTGTCTCCTTAGATTGGGATCATCATTTTGGACGGTGACCACCATCTTTGATTTGGAAACCTTCCTTGTTTCATTAGTAGAGCCCTCACCTTAGATTGGGATCATCATTTTGGATTGTGACCACCATCTTTGGTTAGGAAGCCTTCCTTGTTTCATTAGTAGAGACGCTGCCTTGGAATTGGATCACCATTTTGGACTGTGACCACCATCTTTGATTAGGAAGCCTTCCTTGTTTCATTAGAAGAACCGTCGCCTTGGATTAGGATCATCATTTTGGACTGTGACCACCATCTTGGATTAGGAAACCTTCCTTGTTTCATTAGTAGAGCCTTCGCCTTGGATCATCATTTTGGATTGTCACCGCCATCTTTGATTAGGAATCCTTCCTTGTTTCATTAGTAGAGCCACAGCCTTGGAATTGGATTACCATTATGGACTGTGACCACCATCTTTGATTAGGTATCCTTCCTTGTTTTATTAGAAGAGCCGTTGCCTTGGATTGGGATCATCATTTTGGACTGTGACCACCATCTTGGATTAGGAAACCTTCCTTGTTTCATTAGTAGAGCCACCGGCTTGGAATTGGATCACCGTTTTGGACTGTGACCACCAACTTTAATTAGGAAACCTTCCTTGTTTAATTAGTAGAGCCATCGCCTTGGATTTGGATCATCATTTTCGAATGTATATTCCTTTAGGCCCCTGGTTAAAATTATAACAGCCTCAAATTTAGAACAAGGTTAAGAATATATTCATTGGGACTTTGTGAAGATTTTTTAATTTCAATTTTTCCCACAGATAGCAATGGGATTATCATACACACATTGTTGATAATAATGGCCCTTGATAATGTTTGAATGGATCACATTGGATGATGCACACACCATTGGAAAATACCTAAGGTATGTTCCAAAAGTAGAATTAGTGTAAAATAAAGAGGTAAAATAAATCTCTTAAAATTACAAATAGAATTATGATAAACATACCATCTGACTACATGTATGCTTTCCCCTCTCTGATCAGGATTTAATTCATTCTATCCACAAACCGAGTTTTCAAATAAAAGAAAATTTCCTCCATGAAACCTAGAGGAACAAACGTCTTACTGTCTCGGTAAGATTTATAATTACATTCTGAGAAATTATTTAATTGCCAGGAACTTAAAGGGCATTCGCTTGAATAAAGTAGTCGCAAAATACCTCTTTCTTCTTTTAGTTTCTCCTTATCGATCATGGCTTTCCACAACTCGTTTTATTTAAAAGATTTTGTGGTTATTACCCATCATTGGGCAAATTATCATAATTATTGTGTTCAGCAGGTGGTTCGGGAATAGGAGTAGAAAACGAATCAACAATTGTATAGTCCAAATCAACATTGTTCATGAGACTCACTTGAGATGTGTTTTTTTTCTTTTTTTTAAATTCATTTGTATTGTATGTACATATAGTCCAGTTACATTGTTTATATATCCCCTTTTTTAAAAAAAATGCTGTGTTTTATATGTTGTAAATATTGTAAATTTAATGTACATTATGTATATTTGTTTGTAGCCCTGAAGAAGTCCTTGATGGACGAAACGCGTAGGCTACCTTTTTTCGCTTTTAAAGAAGAATCTGAATAAAGAACTGGAACAAGACCAGACCTGCTGAATCATTTTTTGAATTTACCTTTTACTAATTGCTTTAATCCGAATTTGTTTAGGAGTGCTGGATCATTTTGATGTTTTAATGATTGGTGGGATCTTGTATCCTAGGGGACTTAAGGGTATTGAGTCTCAGGTCCTTGGCACCCAGTCAACTTGATTTACCCTTCACCTCACATAAGGGTTAAGTGCAGCCATTATTGCCCCATACCCTTCTTTGTTGTGCATCACCATCTTTGATTAGGAAGCCTTCCTTGTTTCATTAGTAGAGCCGCCGCCTTGGAAGTGGATCACCATTTTGGATTGTGACCACCATCTTGGATTAGGAAACCTTGCTTGTTTCATTAGTAGAACCGTCACCTTGGATTGGGATCATCATTTTGGATTGTGACCACCATCTTGGATTAGGAAACCTTCCTTGTTTCATTAGTAGAGCCGTCGCCTTGGATTGGGATCATCATTTTGGACTGTGACCACCATCTTTGATTAGGAAACCTTCCTTGTTTCATTAGTAGAGCCGTCACCTTAGATTGGGATCATCATTTTGGATTGTGACCACCATCTTTGATTAGGAATCCTTCTTTGTTTCATTAGTAGAGCCGCCGCCTTGGAATTGGATCACCATTTTGGACTGTGACCACCATCTTTGATTAGGAAACCTTCCTTGTTTCATTAGTAGAGCTGCCACCTTTGGAATTGGATCACCATTTTGGACTGTGACCACCATCTTTGATTAGGAAGCCTTCCTTGTTTCATTAGTAGAGCCGCCGCCTTGGAATTGGATAACCATTTTGGATTGTGACCACCATCTTGGATTAGGAAACCTTCCTTGTTTCATTAGTAGAGCCATCGCCTTGGATTGGGATCATCATTTTGGACTGTGACCACCATCTTGGATTAGGAAACCTTCCTTGTTTCATTAGTAGAGCTGTCGCCTTGGATTGGGATCATCATTTTGGACTGTGACCACCATCTTTGATATGGAAACCTTCCTTGTTTCATTAGTAGAGCCGTCGCCTTGGATTGGGATCATCATTTTGCATTGTGACCACCATCTTTGATTAGGAAGCCTTCCTTGTTTCATTAGTAGAGACGCCGACTTGGAATTGGATCACCATTTTGGACTGTGACCACCATCTTTGATTAGGAAGCCTTCCTTGTTTCATTAGTAGAACTGTCGCCTTGGATTGGGATCATCATTTTGGACTGTGACCACCATCTTGGATTAGGAAACCTTCCTTGTTTAATTAGTAGAGCCACTGGCTTGGAATTAGATCACCATTTTGGACTGTGACCACCATCTTTGATTAGGAAGCCTTCCTTGTTTCATTAGTAGAGCCGTCGCCTTGGATCATAATTTTGGATTGTCACCGCCATCTTTGATTAGGAATCCTTCCTTGTTTCATTAGTAGAGCCACCGGCTTGGAATTGGATCACCGTTTTGGACTGTGACCACCAACTTTAATTAGGAAACCTTCCTTGTTTCATTAGTAGAGCCGTTGCCTTGGATTGGGATCATCATTTTGGACTGTGACCACCATCTTTGATTAGGAAACCTTCCTTGTTTCATTAGTAGAACTGTCACCTTGGATTGGGATCATCATTTTGGACTGTGACCACCATCTTGGATTAGGAAACCTTCCTTGTTTCATTAGTAGAGCCATCGCCTTGGATCATCATTTTGGATTGTCACTGACATCTTTGATTAGGAATCCTTCCTTGTTTCATTAGTAGAGCCACCGCCTTGGAATTGGATCACCATTTTGGACTGTGACCACCATCTTGGATTTGGAAACCTTCCTTGTTTTATTAGTAGAGCCGTTGCCTTGGATTGGGATCATCATTTTGGACTGTGACCACCATCTTGGATTAGGAAACCTTCCTTGTTTCATTAGTAGAGCCGTCACCTTGGATTGGGATCATCATTTTGGACTGTGACCACCATTTGTGATTAGGAATCCTTCCTTGTTTCATTAGTAGAGCCGCCGCCTTGGAATCGGATTACTATTTTGGACTGTGACCACCATCTTTGATTAGGTATCCTTTCTTGTTTTATTAGTAGAACCGTTGCCTTGGATTGGGATCATCATTTTGGACTGTGACCACCATCTTGGATTAGGAAACCTTCCTTGTTTCATTAGTAGAGCCACCGGCTTGGAATTGGATCACCGTTTTGGACTGTGAGCACCATCTTTGATTAGGAAACCTTCCTTGTTTCATTAGTAGAGCTGTCGCCTTGGATTGGGATCATCATTTTGGATTGTGATAACCATTTGTGATTAGGAATCCTTCCTTTTTTCATTAGTAGAACCGCTGCCTTGGAATTGGATTACCATTTTGGACTGTGACCACCATCTTTGATTAGGAATCCTTCCTTGTTTCATTAGTAGAGCCGCCGCCTTGGAATTGGATTACCATTTTGGACTGTGACCACCATCTTTGATTAGGTATCCTTCCTTGTTTTATTAGTAGAGCCATCGCCTTGGATTGGGATCATCATTTTGGACTGTGACCACCATCTTTGATTAGGAATCCTTCCTTGTTTTATTAGTAGAGCTGTCGCCTTGGATTGGGATCATCATTTTGGACTGTGACCACCATCTTGGAGTAGGAAACCTTCCTTGTTTCATTAGTAGAGTCGTTGCCTTGGATTGGGATCATCATTTTGGACTGTGACCACCATCTTGGATTAGGAAACCTTCCTTGTTTCATTAGTAGAACAGTCGCCTTGGATTGGGATCATCATTTTGGACTATGACCACCATCTTTGATTAGGGAAACTTCCCTGTTTCATTAGTAGAGCCGTCGCCTTGGATTGGGATCATCATTTTGGACTGTGACCACCATCTTGGATTAGGAAACCTTCCTTGTTTGATTAGTAGAGCTGCCACCTTGGAACTGGATCACCATTTTGGACTGTGACCACCATCTTTGATTAGGAAACCTTCCTTGTTTGATTAGTAGAGCTGCCACCTTGGAATTGGATCACTATTTTGGTCTGTGACCACCATCTTTGATTAGGAAGCCTTCCTTGTTTCATTAGTAGAGCCGCCGCCTTGGAATTGGATCACCATTTTGGATTATGACCACCATCTTGGATTAGGAAACCTTCCTTGTTTCATTAGTAGAGCCGTCGCCTTGGATTGGGATCATCATTTTGGACTGTGACCACCATCTTGGATTAGGAAACCTTCCTTGTTTCATTAGTAGAGCTGTCTCCTTGGATTGGGATCATCATTTTGGACGGTGACCACCATCTTTGATTTGGAAACCTTCCTTGTTTCATTAGTAGAGCCCTCGCCTTGTATTGGGATCATCATTTTGGACTGTGATCACCATCTTTGATTAGGAAACCTTCCTTGTTTCATTAGTAGAGCCGTCACCTTAGATTGGGATCATCATTTTGGATTGTGACCACCATCTTTGGTTAGGAAGCCTTCCTTGTTTCATTAGTAGAGACGCCGCCTTGGAATTGGATCACCATTTTGGACTGTGACCGCCATCTTTGATTAGGAAGCCTTCCTTGTTTCATTAGTAGAACCGTCGCCTTGGATTGGGATCATCATTTTGGACTGTGACCACCATCTTGGATTAGGAAACCTTCCTTGTTTCATTAGTAGAGCCGTCGCCTTGGATCATCATTTTGGATTGTCACCGCCATCTTTGATTAGGAATCCTTCCTTGTTTCATTAGTAGAGCCACAGCCTTGGAATTGGATCACCATTTTGGACTGTGACCACCATCATGGATTTGGAAACCTTCCTTGTTTTATTAGTAGAGCCGTTGCCTTGGATTGGGATCATCATTTTGGACTGTGACCACCGTCTTGGATTAGGAAACCTTCCTTGTTTCATTAGTAGAGCCGTCACCTTGGATTGGGATCATCATTTTGGACTGTGACCACCATTTGTGATTAGGAATCCTTCCTTGTTTCATTAGTAGAGCCGCCGCCGTGGAATTGGATTACCATTATGGACTGTGACCACCATCTTTGATTAGGTATCCTTCCTTGTTTTATTAGAAGAGCCGTTGCCTTGGATTGGGATCATCATTTTGGACTGTGACCACCATCTTTGATTAGGAAGCCTTCCTTCTTTCATTAGTAGAGCCGCCGCCTTGGAATTGGATCACCATTTTGGATTGTGACCACCATCTTGGATTAGGAAACCTTCCTTGTTTTATTAGTAGAGCCGTCGCCTTGGATTGGGATCATCATTTTGGACTGTGACCACCATCTTTGATTAGGAAACCTTGCTTGTTTCATTAGTAGAGCAGTCACCTTGGATTGGGATCATCATTTTGGATTGTGACCACCATCTTGGATTAGGAAACCTTCATTGTTTCATTAGTAGAGCCGTCGCCTTGGATTGGGATCATCATTTTGGACTGTGACCACCATCTTTGATTAGGAAACCTTCCTTGTTTCATTAGTAGAGCCGTCATCTTGGATTGGGATCATCATTTTGGATTGTGACCACCATCTTTGATTAGGAAACCTTCCTTGTTTGATTAGTAGAGCTGCCACTTTGGAATTGGATCACCATTTTGGACTGTGACCACCATCTTTGATTAGGAAGCCTTCCTTGTTTCATTAGTAGAGCCGCCGCCTTGGAATTGGATAACCATTTTGGATTGTGACCACCATCTTGGATTAGGAAACCTTCCCTGTTTCATTAGTAGAGCTGTCGCCTTGGAATTGGATCACCATTTTGGACTGTGACCACCATCTTTGATTAGGAAGCCTTCCTTGTTTCATTAGAAGAACCGTCGCCTTGGATTAGGATCATCATTTTGGACTGTGACCACCATCTTGGATTAGGAAACCTTCCTTGTTTCATTAGTAGAGCCTTCGCCTTGGATCATCATTTTGGATTGTCACCGCCATCTTTGATTAGGAATCCTTCCTTGTTTCATTAGTAGAGCCACAGCCTTGGAATTGGATTACCATTATGGACTGTGACCACCATCTTTGATTAGGTATCCTTCCTTGTTTTATTAGAAGAGCCGTTGCCTTGGATTGGGATCATCATTTTGGACTGTGACCACCATCTTGGATTAGGAAACCTTCCTTGTTTCATTAGTAGAGCCACCGGCTTGGAATTGGATCACCGTTTTGGACTGTGACCACCAACTTTAATTAGGAAACCTTCCTTGTTTAATTAGTAGAGCCATCGCCTTGGATTTGGATCATCATTTTCGAATGTATATTCCTTTAGGCCCCTGGTTAAAATTATAACAGCCTCAAATTTAGAACAAGGTTAAGAATATATTCATTGGGACTTTGTGAAGATTTTTTAATTTCAATTTTTCCCACAGATAGCAATGGGATTATCATACACACATTGTTGATAATAATGGCCCTTGATAATGTTTGAATGGATCACATTGGATGATGCACACACCATTGGAAAATACCTAAGGTATGTTCCAAAAGTAGAATTAGTGTAAAATAAAGAGGTAAAATAAATCTCTTAAAATTACAAATAGAATTATGATAAACATACCATCTGACTACATGTATGCTTTCCCCTCTCTGATCAGGATTTAATTCATTCTATCCACAAACCGAGTTTTCAAATAAAAGAAAATTTCCTCCATGAAACCTAGAGGAACAAACGTCTTACTGTCTCGGTAAGATTTATAATTACATTCTGAGAAATTATTTAATTGCCAGGAACTTAAAGGGCATTCGCTTGAATAAAGTAGTCGCAAAATACCTCTTTCTTCTTTTAGTTTCTCCTTATCGATCATGGCTTTCCACAACTCGTTTTATTTAAAAGATTTTGTGGTTATTACCCATCATTGGGCAAATTATCATAATTATTGTGTTCAGCAGGTGGTTCGGGAATAGGAGTAGAAAACGAATCAACAATTGTATAGTCCAAATCAACATTGTTCATGAGACTCACTTGAGATGTGTTTTTTTTCTTTTTTTAAATTCATTTGTATTGTATGTACATATAGTCCAGTTACATTGTTTATATATCCCCTTTTTTTAAAAAAAATGCTGTGTTTTATATGTTGTAAATATTGTAAATTTAATGTACATTATGTATATTTGTTTGTAGCCCTGAAGAAGTCCTTGATGGACGAAACGCGTAGGCTACCTTTTTTCGCTTTTAAAGAAGAATCTGAATAAAGAACTGGAACAAGACCAGACCTGCTGAATCATTTTTTGAATTTACCTTTTACTAATTGCTTTAATCCGAATTTGTTTAGGAGTGCTGGATCATTTTGATGTTTTAATGATTGGTGGGATCTTGTATCCTAGGGGACTTAAGGGTATTGAGTCTCAGGTCCTTGGCACCCAGTCAACTTGATTTACCCTTCACCTCACATAAGGGTTAAGTGCAGCCATTATTGCCCCATACCCTTCTTTGTTGTGCATCACCATCTTTGATTAGGAAGCCTTCCTTGTTTCATTAGTAGAGCCGCCGCCTTGGAAGTGGATCACCATTTTGGATTGTGACCACCATCTTGGATTAGGAAACCTTGCTTGTTTCATTAGTAGAACCGTCACCTTGGATTGGGATCATCATTTTGGATTGTGACCACCATCTTGGATTAGGAAACCTTCCTTGTTTCATTAGTAGAGCCGTCGCCTTGGATTGGGATCATCATTTTGGACTGTGACCACCATCTTTGATTAGGAAACCTTCCTTGTTTCATTAGTAGAGCCGTCACCTTAGATTGGGATCATCATTTTGGATTGTGACCACCATCTTTGATTAGGAATCCTTCTTTGTTTCATTAGTAGAGCCGCCGCCTTGGAATTGGATCACCATTTTGGACTGTGACCACCATCTTTGATTAGGAAACCTTCCTTGTTTCATTAGTAGAGCTGCCACCTTTGGAATTGGATCACCATTTTGGACTGTGACCACCATCTTTGATTAGGAAGCCTTCCTTGTTTCATTAGTAGAGCCGCCGCCTTGGAATTGGATAACCATTTTGGATTGTGACCACCATCTTGGATTAGGAAACCTTCCTTGTTTCATTAGTAGAGCCATCGCCTTGGATTGGGATCATCATTTTGGACTGTGACCACCATCTTGGATTAGGAAACCTTCCTTGTTTCATTAGTAGAGCTGTCGCCTTGGATTGGGATCATCATTTTGGACTGTGACCACCATCTTTGATATGGAAACCTTCCTTGTTTCATTAGTAGAGCCGTCGCCTTGGATTGGGATCATCATTTTGCATTGTGACCACCATCTTTGATTAGGAAGCCTTCCTTGTTTCATTAGTAGAGACGCCGACTTGGAATTGGATCACCATTTTGGACTGTGACCACCATCTTTGATTAGGAAGCCTTCCTTGTTTCATTAGTAGAACTGTCGCCTTGGATTGGGATCATCATTTTGGACTGTGACCACCATCTTGGATTAGGAAACCTTCCTTGTTTAATTAGTAGAGCCACTGGCTTGGAATTAGATCACCATTTTGGACTGTGACCACCATCTTTGATTAGGAAGCCTTCCTTGTTTCATTAGTAGAGCCGTCGCCTTGGATCATAATTTTGGATTGTCACCGCCATCTTTGATTAGGAATCCTTCCTTGTTTCATTAGTAGAGCCACCGGCTTGGAATTGGATCACCGTTTTGGACTGTGACCACCAACTTTAATTAGGAAACCTTCCTTGTTTCATTAGTAGAGCCGTTGCCTTGGATTGGGATCATCATTTTGGACTGTGACCACCATCTTTGATTAGGAAACCTTCCTTGTTTCATTAGTAGAACTGTCACCTTGGATTGGGATCATCATTTTGGACTGTGACCACCATCTTGGATTAGGAAACCTTCCTTGTTTCATTAGTAGAGCCATCGCCTTGGATCATCATTTTGGATTGTCACTGACATCTTTGATTAGGAATCCTTCCTTGTTTCATTAGTAGAGCCACCGCCTTGGAATTGGATCACCATTTTGGACTGTGACCACCATCTTGGATTTGGAAACCTTCCTTGTTTTATTAGTAGAGCCGTTGCCTTGGATTGGGATCATCATTTTGGACTGTGACCACCATCTTGGATTAGGAAACCTTCCTTGTTTCATTAGTAGAGCCGTCACCTTGGATTGGGATCATCATTTTGGACTGTGACCACCATTTGTGATTAGGAATCCTTCCTTGTTTCATTAGTAGAGCCGCCGCCTTGGAATCGGATTACTATTTTGGACTGTGACCACCATCTTTGATTAGGTATCCTTTCTTGTTTTATTAGTAGAACCGTTGCCTTGGATTGGGATCATCATTTTGGACTGTGACCACCATCTTGGATTAGGAAACCTTCCTTGTTTCATTAGTAGAGCCACCGGCTTGGAATTGGATCACCGTTTTGGACTGTGAGCACCATCTTTGATTAGGAAACCTTCCTTGTTTCATTAGTAGAGCTGTCGCCTTGGATTGGGATCATCATTTTGGATTGTGATAACCATTTGTGATTAGGAATCCTTCCTTTTTCATTAGTAGAACCGCTGCCTTGGAATTGGATTACCATTTTGGACTGTGACCACCATCTTTGATTAGGAATCCTTCCTTGTTTCATTAGTAGAGCCGCCGCCTTGGAATTGGATTACCATTTTGGACTGTGACCACCATCTTTGATTAGGTATCCTTCCTTGTTTTATTAGTAGAGCCATCGCCTTGGATTGGGATCATCATTTTGGACTGTGACCACCATCTTTGATTAGGAATCCTTCCTTGTTTTATTAGTAGAGCTGTCGCCTTGGATTGGGATCATCATTTTGGACTGTGACCACCATCTTGGAGTAGGAAACCTTCCTTGTTTCATTAGTAGAGTCGTTGCCTTGGATTGGGATCATCATTTTGGACTGTGACCACCATCTTGGATTAGGAAACCTTCCTTGTTTCATTAGTAGAACAGTCGCCTTGGATTGGGATCATCATTTTGGACTATGACCACCATCTTTGATTAGGAAACTTCCCTGTTTCATTAGTAGAGCCGTCGCCTTGGATTGGGATCATCATTTTGGACTGTGACCACCATCTTGGATTAGGAAACCTTCCTTGTTTGATTAGTAGAGCTGCCACCTTGGAACTGGATCACCATTTTGGACTGTGACCACCATCTTTGATTAGGAAACCTTCCTTGTTTGATTAGTAGAGCTGCCACCTTGGAATTGGATCACTATTTTGGTCTGTGACCACCATCTTTGATTAGGAAGCCTTCCTTGTTTCATTAGTAGAGCCGCCGCCTTGGAATTGGATCACCATTTTGGATTATGACCACCATCTTGGATTAGGAAACCTTCCTTGTTTCATTAGTAGAGCCGTCGCCTTGGATTGGGATCATCATTTTGGACTGTGACCACCATCTTGGATTAGGAAACCTTCCTTGTTTCATTAGTAGAGCTGTCTCCTTGGATTGGGATCATCATTTTGGACGGTGACCACCATCTTTGATTTGGAAACCTTCCTTGTTTCATTAGTAGAGCCCTCGCCTTGTATTGGGATCATCATTTTGGACTGTGATCACCATCTTTGATTAGGAAACCTTCCTTGTTTCATTAGTAGAGCCGTCACCTTAGATTGGGATCATCATTTTGGATTGTGACCACCATCTTTGGTTAGGAAGCCTTCCTTGTTTCATTAGTAGAGACGCCGCCTTGGAATTGGATCACCATTTTGGACTGTGACCGCCATCTTTGATTAGGAAGCCTTCCTTGTTTCATTAGTAGAACCGTCGCCTTGGATTGGGATCATCATTTTGGACTGTGACCACCATCTTGGATTAGGAAACCTTCCTTGTTTCATTAGTAGAGCCGTCGCCTTGGATCATCATTTTGGATTGTCACCGCCATCTTTGATTAGGAATCCTTCCTTGTTTCATTAGTAGAGCCACAGCCTTGGAATTGGATCACCATTTTGGACTGTGACCACCATCATGGATTTGGAAACCTTCCTTGTTTTATTAGTAGAGCCGTTGCCTTGGATTGGGATCATCATTTTGGACTGTGACCACCGTCTTGGATTAGGAAACCTTCCTTGTTTCATTAGTAGAGCCGTCACCTTGGATTGGGATCATCATTTTGGACTGTGACCACCATTTGTGATTAGGAATCCTTCCTTGTTTCATTAGTAGAGCCGCCGCCGTGGAATTGGATTACCATTATGGACTGTGACCACCATCTTTGATTAGGTATCCTTCCTTGTTTTATTAGAAGAGCCGTTGCCTTGGATTGGGATCATCATTTTGGACTGTGACCACCATCTTTGATTAGGAAGCCTTCCTTCTTTCATTAGTAGAGCCGCCGCCTTGGAATTGGATCACCATTTTGGATTGTGACCACCATCTTGGATTAGGAAACCTTCCTTGTTTTATTAGTAGAGCCGTCGCCTTGGATTGGGATCATCATTTTGGACTGTGACCACCATCTTTGATTAGGAAACCTTGCTTGTTTCATTAGTAGAGCAGTCACCTTGGATTGGGATCATCATTTTGGATTGTGACCACCATCTTGGATTAGGAAACCTTCATTGTTTCATTAGTAGAGCCGTCGCCTTGGATTGGGATCATCATTTTGGACTGTGACCACCATCTTTGATTAGGAAACCTTCCTTGTTTCATTAGTAGAGCCGTCATCTTGGATTGGGATCATCATTTTGGATTGTGACCACCATCTTTGATTAGGAAACCTTCCTTGTTTGATTAGTAGAGCTGCCACTTTGGAATTGGATCACCATTTTGGACTGTGACCACCATCTTTGATTAGGAAGCCTTCCTTGTTTCATTAGTAGAGCCGCCGCCTTGGAATTGGATAACCATTTTGGATTGTGACCACCATCTTGGATTAGGAAACCTTCCCTGTTTCATTAGTAGAGCTGTCGCCTTGGATTGGGATCATCATTTTGGACTGTGACCACCATCTTTGATTTGGAAACCTTCCTTGTTTCATTAGTAGAGGCGTCGCCTTGGATTGGGATCATCATTTTGGATTGTGACCACCATCTTTGATTAGAAAGCCTTCCTTGTTACATTAGTAGAGACGCCGACTTGGAATTGGATCACCATTTTGGACTGTGACCACCATCTTTGATTAGGAAGCCTGCCTTGTTTCATTAGTAGAACCGTCGCCTTGGATTGGGATCATCATTTTTGACTGTGACCACCATCTTGGATTAGGAAACCTTCCTTGTTTCATTAGTAGAGCCACCGGCTTGGAATTGGATCACCATTTGGACTGTGACCACCATCTATGATTAGGAAGCCTTCCTTGTTTCATTAGTAGAACCGTCGGCTTGGATTGGGATCATCATTTTTGACTGTGACCACCATCTTGGATTAGGAAACCTTCCTTGTTTCATTAGTAGAGCCGTCGCCTTGGATCATCATTTTGGATTGTCACCGCCATCTTTGATTAGGAATCCTTCCTTGTTTCATTAGTAGAGCCACAGCCTTGGAATTGGATAACCATTTTGGATTGTGACCACCATCTTGGATTAGGAAACCTTCCTGTTTCATTAGTAGAGCTGTCGCCTTGGATTGGGATCATCATTTTGGACTGTGACCACCATCTTGGATTTGGAAACCTTCCTTGTTTTATTAGTAGAGACGCCGACTTGGAATTGGATCACCATTTTGGACTGTGACCACCATCTTTGATTAGGAAGCCTTCCTTGTTTCATTAGTAGAACTGTCGCCTTGGATTGGGATCATCATTTTGGACTGTGACCACCATCTTGGATTAGGAAACCTTCCTTGTTTAATTAGTAGAGCCACTGGCTTGGAATTAGATCACCATTTTGGACTGTGACCACCATCTTTGATTAGGAAGCGTTCCTTGTTTCATTAGTAGAGCCGCCGCCTTGGAATTGGATAACCATTTTGGATTGTGACCACCATCTTGGATTAGGAAACCTTCCTTGTTTCATTAGTAGAGCCGTCGCCTTGGATTGGGATCATCTTTTTGGACTGTGACCACCATCTTGGATTAGGAAACCTTCCTTGTTTCATTAGTAGAGCTGTCGCCTTGGATTGGGATCATCATTTTGAACTGTGACCACCATCTTTGATTTGGAAACCTTCCTTGTTTCATTAGTAGAGCCGTCGCCTTGGATTGGGATCATCATTTTGCATTGTGACCACCATCTTTGATTAGGAAGCCTTCCTTGTTTCATTAGTAGAACTGTCGCCTTGGATTGGGATCATCATTTTGGACTGTGACCACCATCTTGGATTAGGAAACCTTCCTTGTTTAATTAGTAGAGCCACTGGCTTGGAATTAGATCACCATTTTGGACTGTGACCACCATCTTTGATTAGGAAGCCTTCCTTGTTTCATTAGTAGAGCCGTCGCCTTGGATCATAATTTTGGATTGTCACCGCCATCTTTGATTAGGAATCCTTCCTTGTTTCATTAGTAGAGCCACCGGCTTGGAATTGGATCACCGTTTTGGACTGTGACCACCAACTTTAATTAGGATACCTTCCTTGTTTCATTAGTAGAGCCGTTGCCTTGGATTGGGATCATCATTTTGGACTGTGACCACCATCTTGGATTAGGAAACCTTCCTTGTTTCATTAGTAGAACTGTCACCTTGGATTGGGATCATCATTTTGGACTGTGACCACCATCTTGGATTAGGAAACCTTCCTTGTTTCATTAGTAGGGCCACCGGCTTGGAATTGGATCACCATTTTGGACTGTGACCACCATCTTTGATTAGGAAGCCTTCCTTGTTTCATTAGTAGAGCCGTCGCCTTGGATCATCATTTTGGATTGTCACTGACATCTTTGATTAGGAATCCTTCCTTGTTTCATTAGTAGAGCCACCGCCTTGGAATTGGATCACCATTTTGGACTGTGACCACCATCTTGGATTTGGAAACCTTCCTTGTTTTATTAGTAGAGCCGTTGCCTTGGATTGGGATCATTATTTTGGACTGTGACCACCATCTTGGATTAGGAAACCTTCCTTGTTTCATTAGTAGAACCGTCACCTTGGATTGGGATCATCATTTTGGATTGTGACCACCATCTTGGATTAGGAAACCTTCCCTGTTTCATTAGTAGAGCTGTCGCCTTGGATTGGGATCATCATTTTGGACTGTGACCACCATCTTTGATTTGGAAACCTTCCTTGTTTCATTAGTAGAGGCGTCGCCTTGGATTGGGATCATCATTTTGGATTGTGACCACCATCTTTGATTAGAAAGCCTTCCTTGTTACATTAGTAGAGACGCCGACTTGGAATTGGATCACCATTTTGGACTGTGACCACCATCTTTGATTAGGAAGCCTGCCTTGTTTCATTAGTAGAACCGTCGCCTTGGATTGGGATCATCATTTTTGACTGTGACCACCATCTTGGATTAGGAAACCTTCCTTGTTTCATTAGTAGAGCCGTCGCCTTGGATCATCATTTTGGATTGTCACCGCCATCTTTGATTAGGAATCCTTCCTTGTTTCATTAGTAGAGCCACAGCCTTGGAATTGGATAACCATTTTGGATTGTGACCACCATCTTGGATTAGGAAACCTTCCCTGTTTCATTAGTAGAGCTGTCGCCTTGGATTGGGATCATCATTTTGGACTGTGACCACCATCTTGGATTTGGAAACCTTCCTTGTTTTATTAGTAGAGACGCCGACTTGGAATTGGATCACCATTTTGGACTGTGACCACCATCTTTGATTAGGAAGCCTTCCTTGTTTCATTAGTAGAACTGTCGCCTTGGATTGGGATCATCATTTTGGACTGTGACCACCATCTTGGATTAGGAAACCTTCCTTGTTTAATTAGTAGAGCCACTGGCTTGGAATTAGATCACCATTTTGGACTGTGACCACCATCTTTGATTAGGAAGCGTTCCTTGTTTCATTAGTAGAGCCGCCGCCTTGGAATTGGATAACCATTTTGGATTGTGACCACCATCTTGGATTAGGAAACCTTCCTTGTTTCATTAGTAGAGCCGTCGCCTTGGATTGGGATCATCTTTTTGGACTGTGACCACCATCTTGGATTAGGAAACCTTCCTTGTTTCATTAGTAGAGCTGTCGCCTTGGATTGGGATCATCATTTTGAACTGTGACCACCATCTTTGATTTGGAAACCTTCCTTGTTTCATTAGTAGAGCCGTCGCCTTGGATTGGGATCATCATTTTGCATTGTGACCACCATCTTTGATTAGGAAGCCTTCCTTGTTTCATTAGTAGAACTGTCGCCTTGGATTGGGATCATCATTTTGGACTGTGACCACCATCTTGGATTAGGAAACCTTCCTTGTTTAATTAGTAGAGCCACTGGCTTGGAATTAGATCACCATTTTGGACTGTGACCACCATCTTTGATTAGGAAGCCTTCCTTGTTTCATTAGTAGAGCCGTCGCCTTGGATCATAATTTTGGATTGTCACCGCCATCTTTGATTAGGAATCCTTCCTTGTTTCATTAGTAGAGCCACCGGCTTGGAATTGGATCACCGTTTTGGACTGTGACCACCAACTTTAATTAGGATACCTTCCTTGTTTCATTAGTAGAGCCGTTGCCTTGGATTGGGATCATCATTTTGGACTGTGACCACCATCTTGGATTAGGAAACCTTCCTTGTTTCATTAGTAGAACTGTCACCTTGGATTGGGATCATCATTTTGGACTGTGACCACCATCTTGGATTAGGAAACCTTCCTTGTTTCATTAGTAGGGCCACCGGCTTGGAATTGGATCACCATTTTGGACTGTGACCACCATCTTTGATTAGGAAGCCTTCCTTGTTTCATTAGTAGAGCCGTCGCCTTGGATCATCATTTTGGATTGTCACTGACATCTTTGATTAGGAATCCTTCCTTGTTTCATTAGTAGAGCCACCGCCTTGGAATTGGATCACCATTTTGGACTATGACCACCATCTTGGATTTGGAAACCTTCCTTGTTTTATTAGTAGAGCCGTTGCCTTGGATTGGGATCATTATTTTGGACTGTGACCACCATCTTGGATTAGGAAACCTTCCTTGTTTCATTAGTAGAACCGTCACCTTGGATTGGGATCATCATTTTGGACTGTGACCACCATTTGTGATTAGGAATCCTTCCTTGTTTCATTAGTAGAGCCGCCGCCTTGTAATCGGATTACTATTTTGGACTGTGACCACCATCTTTGATTAGGTATCCTTCCTTGTTTTATTAGTAGAACCGTTGCCTTGGATTGGGATCATCATTTTGGACTGTGACCACCATCTTGGATTAGGAAACCTTCCTTGTTTCATTAGTAGAGCCGCCGCCTTGGAATTGGATTACCATTTTGGATTGTGACCACCATCTTGGATTAGGAAACCTTCCTTGTTTTATTAGTAGAGCCGTCGCCTTGGATTGGGATCATCATGTTGGATTGTGATAACCATTTGTGATTAGGAATCCTTCCTTTTTTCATTAGTAGAACCACTGCCTTGGAATTGGATTACCATTTTGGACTGTGACCACCATCTTTGATTAGGAATCCTTCCTTGTTTCATTAGTAGAGCCGCCGCCTTGGAATTGGATTACCATTTTGGACTGTGACCACCATCTTTGATTAGGTATCCTTCCTTGTTTTATTAGTAGAGCCATCTCCTTGGATTGATATCATCATTTTGGACTGTGACCACCATCTTTGATTAGGAATCCTTCCTTGTTTTATTAGTAGAGCTGTCGCCTTGGATTGGGATCATCATTTTGGACTGTGACCACCATCTTGGAGTAGGAAACCTTCCTTGTTTCATTAGTAGAGCCGTTGCCTTGGATTGGGATCATCATTTTGGACTGTGACCACCATCTTGGATTAGGAAACCTTCCTTGTTTCATTAGTAGAACAGTCGCCTTGGATTGGGATCATCATTTTGGACTATGACCACCATCTTTGATTAGGAAACTTCCTTGTTTCATTAGTAGAGCCGTCGCCTTGGATTGGGATCATCATTTTGGACTGTGACCACCATCTTGGATTAGGAAACCTTCCTTGTTTGATTAGTAGAGCTGCCACCTTGGAACTGGATCACCATTTTGGACTGTGACCACCATCTTTGATTAGGAAACCTTCCTTGTTTGATTAGTAGAGCTGCCACCTTGGAATTGGATCACTATTTTGGACTGTGACCACCATCTTTGATTAGGAAGCCTTCCTTGTTTCATTAGTAGAGCCGCCGCCTTGGAATTGGATCACCATTTTGGATTATGACCACCATCTTGGATTAGGAAACCTTCCTTGTTTCATTAGTAGAGCCGTCGCCTTGGATTGGGATCATTATTTTGGACTGTGACCACCATCTTGGATTAGGAAACCTTCCTTGTTTCATTAGTAGAGCTGTCTCCTTGGATTGGGATCATCATTTTGGACGGTGACCACCATCTTTGATTTGGAAACCTTCCTTGTTTCATTAGTAGAGCCCTCGCCTTGTATTGGGATCATCATTTTGGACTGTGATCACCATCTTTGATTAGGAAACCTTCCTTGTTTCATTAGTAGAGCCGTCACCTTAGATTGGGATCATCATTTTGGATTGTGACCACCATCTTTGGTTAGGAAGCCTTCCTTGTTTCATTAGTAGAGACGCCGCCTTGGAATTGGATCACCATTTTGGACTGTGACCGCCATCTTTGATTAGGAAGCCTTCCTTGTTTCATTAGTAGAACCGTCGCCTTGGATTGGGATCATCATTTTGGACTGTGACCACCATCTTGGATTAGGAAACCTTCCTTGTTTCATTAGTAGAGCCGTCGCCTTGGATCATCATTTTGGATTGTCACCGCCATCTTTGATTAGGAATCCTTCCTTGTTTCATTAGTAGAGCCACAGCCTTGGAATTGGATCACCATTTTGGACTGTGACCACCATCTTGGATTTGGAAACCTTCCTTGTTTTATTAGTAGAGCCGTTGCTTTGGATTGGGATCATCATTTTGGACTGTGACCACCGTCTTGGATTAGGAAACCTTCCTTGTTTCATTAGTAGAGCCGTCACCTTGGATTGGGATCATCATTTTGGACTGTGACCACCATTTGTGATTAGGAATCCTTCCTTGTTTCATTAGTAGAGCCGCCGCCGTGGAATTGGATTACCATTATGGACTGTGACCACCATCTTTGATTAGGTATCCTTCCTTGTTTCATTAGTAGAGCAGTCACCTTGGATTGGGATCATCATTTTGGATTGTGACCACCATCTTGGATTAGGAAACCTTCATTGTTTCATTAGTAGAGCCGTCGCCTTGGATTGGGATCATCATTTTGGACTGTGACCACCATCTTTGATTAGGAAACCTTCCTTGTTTCATTAGTAGAGCCGTCACCTTGGATTGGGATCATCATTTTGGATTGTGACCACCATCTTTGATTAGGAAACCTTCCTTGTTTGATTAGTAGAGCTGCCACTTTGGAATTGGATCACCATTTTGGACTGTGACCACCATCTTTGATTAGGAAGCCTTCCTTGTTTCATTAGTAGAGTCGCCGCCTTGGAATTGGATAACCATTTTGGATTGTGACCACCATCTTGGATTAGGAAACCTTCCTTGTTTCATTAGTAGAGCTGTCGCCTTGGATTGGGATCATCATTTTGGACTGTGACCACCATCTTTGATTTGGAAACCTTCCTTGTTTCATTAGTAGAGGCGTCGCCTTGGATTGGGATCATCATTTTGGATTGTGACCACCATCTTTGATTAGAAAGCCTTCCTTGTTACATTAGTAGAGACGCCGACTTGGAATTGGATCACCATTTTGGACTGTGACCACCATCTTTGATTAGGAAGCCTGCCTTGTTTCATTAGTAGAACCGTCGCCTTGGATTGGGATCATCATTTTGGACTGTGACCACCATCTTGGATTAGGAAACCTTCCTTGTTTCATTAGTAGAGCCACCGGCTTGGAATTGGATCACCATTTGGACTGTGACCACCATCTTTGATTAGGAAGCCTTCCTTGTTTCATTAGTAGAACCGTCATCTTGGATTGGGATCATCATTTTGGACTGTGACCACCATCTTGGATTAGGAAACCTTCCTTGTTTCATTAGTAGAGCCGTCGCCTTGGATAATCATTTTGGATTGTCACCGCCATCTTTGATTAGGAATCCTTCCTTGTTTCATTAGTAGAGCCACAGCCTTGGAATTGGATCACCATTTTGGACTGTGACCACCATCTTGGATTTGGAAACCTTCCTTGTTTTATTAGTAGAGCCGTTGCCTTGGATTGGGATCATCATTTTGGACTGTGACCACCGTCTTGGATTAGGAAACCTTCCTTGTTTCATTAGTAGAGCCGTCACCTTGGATTGGGATCATCATTTTGGACTGTGACCACCATTTGTGATTAGGAATCCTTCCTTGTTTCATTAGTAGAGCCGCCGCCGTGGAATTGGATTACCATTATGGACTGTGACCACCATCTTTGATTAGGTATCCTTCCTTGTTTTATTAGAAGAGCCGTTGCCTTGGATTGGGATCATCATTTTGGACTGTGACCACCATCTTTGATTAGGAAGCCTTCCTTCTTTCATTAGTAGAGCCGCCGCCTTGGAATTGGATCACCATTTTGGATTGTGACCACCATCTTGGATTAGGAAACCTTCCTTGTTTTATTAGTAGAGCCGTCGCCTTGGATTGGGATCATCATTTTGGACTGTGACCACCATCTTTGATTAGGAAACCTTGCTTGTTTCATTAGTAGAGCAGTCACCTTGGATTGGGATCATCATTTTGGATTGTGACCACCATCTTGGATTAGGAAACCTTCATTGTTTCATTAGTAGAGCCGTCGCCTTGGATTGGGATCATCATTTTGGACTGTGACCACCATCTTTGATTAGGAAACCTTCCTTGTTTCATTAGTAGAGCCGTTACCTTGGATTGGGATCATCATTTTGGATTGTGACCACCATCTTTGATTAGGAAACCTTCCTTGTTTGATTAGTAGAACTGCCACTTTGGAATTGGATCACCATTTTGGACTGTGACCACCATCTTTGATTAGGAAGCCTTCCTTGTTTCATTAGTTGAGCCGCCGCCTTGGAATTGGATAACCATTTTGGATTGTGACCACCATCTTGGATTAGGAAACCTTCCTTGTTTCATTAGTAGAGCTGTCGCCTTGGATTGGGATCATCATTTTGGACTGTGACCACCATCTTTGATTTGGAAACCTTCCTTGTTTCATTAGTAGAGGCGTCGCCTTGGTATGGGGGTCATCATTTTGGATTGTGACCACCATCTTTGATTAGAAAGCCTTCCTTGTTACATTAGTAGAGACGCCGACTTGGAATTGGATCACCATTTTGGACTGTGACCACCATCTTTGATTAGGAAGCCTGCCTTGTTTCATTAGTAGAACCGTCGCCTTGGATTGGGATCATCATTTTGGACTGTGACCACCATCTTGGATTAGGAAACCTTCCTTGTTTCATTAGTAGAGCCACCGGCTTGGAATTGGATCACCATTTGGACTGTGACCACCATCTTTGATTAGGAAGCCTTCCTTGTTTCATTAGTAGAGCTGTCGCCTTGGATCATCATTTTGGATTGTCACCGTCATCTTTGATTAGGAATCCTTCCTTGTTTCATTAGTAGAGCCACCGCCTTGGAATTGGATCACCATTTTGGACTGTGACCACCATATTGGATTTGGAAACCTTCCTTGTTTTATTAGTAGAGCCGTTGCCTTGGATTGGGATCATCATTTTGGACTGTGACCACCATTTGTGATTAGGAATCCTTCCTTGTTTCATTAGTAGAGCCGCCGCCTTGGAATTGGATTACTATTTTGGACTGTGACCACCATCTTTGATTAGGTATCCTTCCTTGTTTTATTAGTTGAGCCGTTGCCTTGGATTGGGATCATCATTTTGGACTGTGACCACCATCTTGGATTAGGAAACCTTCCTTGTTTCATTAGTAGAGCCACCAGCTTGGAATTGGATCACCGTTTTGGACTGTGACCACCAACTTTAATTAGGAAACCTTCCTTGTTTCATTAGTAGAGCCATCGCCTTGGGATCATCATTTTTGACTGTGACCACCAACTTTGATTAGGAAGCCTTCCTTGTTTCATTAGTAGAGCCGCCCCCTTGGAATTGGATCACCATTTTGGATTGTGATCACCGTCTTGGATTAGGAAACCTTCCTTGTTTCATTAGTGGAGCCGTTGCCTTGGATTGGGATCATCATTTTGGACTCTGACCACCATCTTTGATTAGGAAACCTTGCTTGTTTCATTAGTAGAGCCGTCACCTTGGATTGGGATCATCATTTTGGATTGTGACCACCATCTTGGATTAGGAAACCTTCCTTGTTTCATTAGTAGAGCCGTCGCCTTGGATTGGGATCATCATTTTGGACTGTGACCACCATCTTTGATTAGGAAACCTTCCTTGTTTCATTAGTAGAGCCGTCACCTTGGATTGGGATCATCATTTTGGATTGTGACCACCATCTTTGATTAGGAAACCTTCCTTGTTTCATTAGTAGAGCTGCCACCTTTGGAATTGGATCACCATTTTGGACTGTGACCACCATCTTTGATTAGGAAGCCTTCCTTGTTTCATTAGTAGAGCCGCCGCCTTGGAATTGGATAACCATTTTGGATTGTGACCACCATCTTGGATTAGGAAACCTTCCTTGTTTCATTAGTAGAGCCGTCGCCTTGGATTGGGATCATCATTTTGGACTGTGACCACCATCTTGGATTAGGAAACCTTCCTTGTTACATTAGTAGAGCTGTCGCCTTGGATTGGGATCATCATTTTGGACTGTGACCACCATCTTTGATTTGGAAACCTTCCTTGTTTCATTAGTAGAGCCGTCGCCTTGGATTGGGATCATCATTTTGCATTGTGACCACCATCTTTGATTAGGAAGCCTTCCTTGTTTCATTAGTAGAGACGCCGACTTGGAATTGGATCACCATTTTGGACTGTGACCACCATCTTTGATTAGGAAGCCTTCCTTGTTTAATTAGTAGAACCGTCGCCTTGGATTGGGATCATCATTTTGGACTGTGACCACCATCTTGGATTAGGAAACCTTCCTTGTTTCATTAGTAGAGCCACCGGCTTGGAATTGGATCACCATTTTGGACTGTGACCACCATCTTTGATTAGGAAGCCTTCCTTGTTTCATTAGTAGAGCCGTCGCCTTGGATCATCATTTTGGATTGTCACCGCCATCTTTGATTAGGAATCCTTCCTTGTTTCATTAGTAGAGCCACCGGCTTGGAATTGGATCACCGTTTTGGACTGTGACCACCAACTTTAATTAGGAAACCTTCCTTGTTTCATTAGTAGAGCCGTTGCCTTGGATTGGGATCATCATTTTGGACTGTGACCACCATCTTGGATTAGGAAACCTTCCTTGTTTCATTAGTAGAACTGTCACCTTGGATTGGGATCATCATTTTGGACTGTGACCACCATCTTGGATTAGGAAACCTTCCTTGTTTCATTAGTAGGGCCACCGGCTTGGAATTGGATCACCATTTTGGACTGTGACCACCATCTTTGATTAGGAAGCCTTCCTTGTTTCATTAGTAGAGCCGTCGCCTTGGATCATCATTTTGGATTGTCACCGACATCTTTGATTAGGAATCCTTCCTTGTTTCATTAGTAGAGCCACCGCCTTGGAATTGGATCACCATTTTGGACTGTGACCACCATCTTGGATTTGGAAACCTTCCTTGTTTTATTAGTAGAGCTGTTGCCTTGGATTGGGATCATCATTTTGGACTGTGACCACCATCTTGGATTAGGAAACCTTCTTTGTTTCATTAGTAGAGCCGTCACCTTGGATTGGGATCATCATTTTGGACTGTGACCACCATTTGTGATTAGGAATCCTTCCTTGTTTCATTAGTAGAGCCGCCGCCTTGGAATTGGATTACTATTTTGGACTGTGACCACCATCTTTGATTAGGTATCCTTCCTTGTTTTATTAGTAGAACCGTTGCCTTGGATTGGATCATCATTTTGGACTGTGACCACCATCTTGGATTACGAAACCTTCCTTGTTTCATTAGTAGAACCGTTGCCTTGGTTTGGGATCATCATTTTGGACTGTGACCACTATCTTGGATTAGGAAACCTTCCTTGTTTCATTAGTAGAGCCACCGGCTTGGAATTGGATCACCGTTTTGGACTGTGACCACCAACTTTAATTAGGAAACCATCCTTGTTTCATTAGTAGAGCCATCGCCTTGGATTGGGATCATCATTTTGGACTGTGACCACCATCTTTGATTAGGAAGCCTTCCTTGTTTCATTAGTAGAGCCGCCGCCTTGGAATTGGATCACCATTTTGGATTGTGACCACCATCTTGGATTAGGAAACCTTCCTTGTTTCATTAGTAGAGCCGTCGCCTTTGATAGGGATCATCATTTTGGACTCTGACCACCATCTTTGATTAGGAAACCTTCCTTGTTTCATTAGTAGAGCTGTCGCCTTGGATTGGGATCATCATTTTGGATTGTGATAACCATTTGTGATTAGGAATCCTTCCTTGTTTCATTAGTAGAGTCGCTGCCTTGGAATTGGATTAC
Source organism: Calotriton arnoldi (assembly GCA_963921515.1). Taxonomy (NCBI): domain Eukaryota; kingdom Metazoa; phylum Chordata; class Amphibia; order Caudata; family Salamandridae; genus Calotriton; species Calotriton arnoldi. The sequence goes on along the minus strand of CAWUFW010001266.1, from coordinate 125,231 downwards.
CATTTTGGACTGTGACCACCATCTTTGATTAGGAATCCTTCCTTGTTTCATTAGTAGAGCCGCCGCCTTGGAATTGGATTACGATTTTGGACTGTGACCACCATCTTTGATTAGGTATCCTTCCTTGTTTTATTAGTAGAGCCATCGCCTTGGATTGGGATCATCATTTTGGACTGTGACCACCATCTTTGATTAGGAATCCTTCCTTGTTTTATTAGTAGAGCTGTCGCCTTGGATTGGGATCATCATTTTGGACTGTGACCACCATTTTGGATTAGGAAACCTTCCTTGTTTCATTAGTAGAGCCGTTGCCTTGGAATGGGATCATCATTTTGGACTGTGACCACCATCTTGGATTAGGAAACCTTCCTTGTTTCATTAGTAGAACAGTCGCCTTGGATTGGGATCATCATTTTGGACTGTGACCACCATCTTTGATTAGGGAAACTTCCTTGTTTCATTAGTAGAGCCGTCGCCTTGGATTGGGATCATCATTTTGGACTGTGACCACCATCTTGGATTAGGAAACCTTCCTTGTTTGATTAGTAGAGCTGCCACCTTGGAACTGGATCACCATTTTGGACTGTGACCACCATCTTTGATTAGGAAACCTTCCTTGTTTGATTAGTAGAGCTGCCACCTTGGAATTTGATCACTATTTTGGACTGTGACCACCATCTTTGATTAGGAAGCCTTCCTTGTTTCATTAGTAGAGCCGCCGCCTTGGAATTGGATCACCATTTTGGATTATGACCACCATCTTGGATTAGGAAACCTTCCTTGTTTCATTAGTAGAGCCGTCGCCTTGGATTGGGATCATCATTTTGGACTGTGACCACCATCTTGGTTTAGGAAACCTTCCTTGTTTCATTAGTAGAGCTGTCTCCTTGGATTGGGATCATCATTTTGGACTGTGACCACCATCTTTGATTTGGAAACCTTCCTTTTTTCATTAGTAGAGCCCTCGCCTTGTATTGAGATCATCATTTTGGACTGTGATCACCATCTTTGATTAGGAAACCTTCCTTGTTTCATTAGTAGAGCCGTCACCTTAGATTGGGATCATCATTTTGGATTGTGACCACCATCTTTGGTTAGGAAGCCTTCCTTGTTTCATTAGTAGAGACGCCGCCTTGGAATTGGATCACCATTTTGGACTGTGACCACCATCTTTGATTAGGAAGCCTTCCTTGTTTCATTAGTAGAACCGTCGCCTTGGATTGGGATCATCATTCTGGACTGTGACCACCATCTTTGATTAGGTATCCTTCCTTGTTTTATTAGTAGAGCCATCGCCTTGGATTGCGATCATCATTTTGGTCTGTGACCACCATCTTGGATTAGGAAACCTTCCTTGTTTCATTAGTAGAACAGTCGCCTTGGATTGGGATCATCATTTTGGACTATGACCACCATCTTTGATTAGGGAAACTTCCTTGTTTCATTAGTAGAGCCGTCGCCTTGGATTGGGATCATCATTTTGGACTGTGACCACCATCTTGGATTAGGAAACCTTCCTTGTTTGATTAGTAGAGCTGCCACCTTGGAACTGGATCACCATTTTGGACTGTGACCACCATCTTTGATTAGGAAACCTTCCTTGTTTGATTAATAGAGCTGCCACCTTGGAATTGGATCACTATTTTGGACTGTGACCACCATCTTTGATTAGGAAGCCTTCCTTGTTTCATTAGTAGAGCCGCCGCCTTGGAATTGGATCACCATTTTGGATTATGACCACCATCTTGGATTAGGAAACCTTCCTTGTTTCATTAGTAGAGCCGTCGCCTTGGATTGGGATCATCATTTTGGACTGTGACCACCATCTTGGATTAGGAAACCTTCCTTGTTTCATTAGTAGAGCTGTCTCCTTGGATTGGGATCATCATTTTGGACTGTGACCACCATCTTTGATTTGGAAACCTTCCTTGTTTCATTAGTAGAGCCCTCGCCTTGTTTTGGGATCATCATTTTGGACTGTGATCACCATCTTTGATTAGGAAACCTTCCTTGTTTCATTAGTAGAGCCGTCACCTTAGATTGGGATCATCATTTTGGATTGTGACCACCATCTTTGGTTAGGAAGCCTTCCTTGTTTCATTAGTAGAGACGCCGCCTTGGAATTGGATCACCATTTTGGACTGTGACCGCCATCTTTGATTAGGAAGCCTTCCTTGTTTCATTAGTAGAACCGTCGCCTTGGATTGGGATCATCATTTTGGACTGTGACCACCATCTTGGATTAGGAAACCTTCCTTGTTTCATTAGTAGAGCCGTCACCTTGGATCATCATTTTGGATTGTCACTGCCATCTTTGATTAGGAATCCTTCCTTGTTTCATTAGTAGAGCCACAGCCTTGGAATTGGATCACCATTTTGGACTGTGACCACCATCTTGGACTGTGACCACCATCTTGGATTTGGAAACCTTCCTTGTTTTATTAGTAGAGCCGTTGCCTTGGATTGGGATCATCATTTTGGACTGTGACCACCGTCTTGGATTAGGAAACCTTCCTTGTTTCATTAGTAGAGCCGTCACCTTGGATTGGGATCATCATTTTGGACTGTGACCACCATTTGTGATTAGGAATCCTTCCTTGTTTCATTAGTAGAGCCGCCGCCGTGGAATTGGATTACCATTATGGACTGTGACCACCATCTTTGATTAGGTATCCTTCCTTGTTTTATTAGAAGAGCCGTTGCCTTGGATTGGGATCATCATTTTGGACTGTGACCACCATCTTTGATTAGGAAGCCTTCCTTGTTTCATTAGTAGAGCAGTCACCTTGGATTGGGATCATCATTTTGGATTGTGACCACCATCTTTGATTAGGAAACCTTGCTTGTTTCATTAGTAGAGCAGTCACCTTGGATTGGGATCATCATTTTGGATTGTGACCACCATCTTGGATTAGGAAACCTTCATTGTTTCATTAGTAGAGCCGTCGCCTTGGATTGGGATCATCATTTTGGACTGTGACCACCATCTTTGATTAGGAAACCTTCCTTGTTTCATTAGTAGAGCCGTCACCTTGGATTGGGATCATCATTTTGGATTGTGACCACCATCTTTGATTAGGAAACCTTCCTTGTTTGATTAGTAGAGCTGCCACTTTGGAATTGGATCACCATTTTGGACTGTGACCACCATCTTTAATTAGGAAGCCTTCCTTCTTTCATTAGTAGAGCCGCCGCCTTGGAATTGGATAACCATTTTGGATTGTGACCACCATCTTGGATTAGGAAACCTTCCTTGTTTCATTAGTAGGGCCGTCGCCTTGGATTGGGATCATCATTTTGGACTGTGACCACCATCTTGGATTAGGAAACCTTCCTTGTTTCATTAGTAGAGCTGTCGCCTTGGATTGGGATCATCATTTTGGACTGTGACCACCATCTTTGATTTGGAAACCTTCCTTGTTTCATTAGTAGAGCCGTCGCCTTGGATTGGGATCATCATTTTGGATTGTGACCACCATCTTTGATTAGAAAGCCTTCCTTGTTACATTAGTAGAGACGCCGACTTGGAATTGGATCACCATTTGGACTGTGACCACCATCTTTGATTAGGAAGCCTTCCTTGTTTCATTAGTAGAGCCGTCGCCTTGGATCATCATTTTGGATTGTCACCGCCATCTTTGATTAGGAATCCTTCCTTGTTTCATTAGTAGAGCCACCGCCTTGGAATTGGATTACTATTTTGGACTGTGACCACCATCTTTGATTAGGTATCCTTCCTTGTTTTATTAGTTGAGCCGTTGCCTTGGATTGGGATCATCATTTAGGACTGTGACCACCATTTGTGATTAGGAATCCTTCCTTGTATCATTAGTAGAGCCGCCGCCTTGGAATTGGATTACTATTTTGGACTGTGACCACCATCTTTGATTAGGTATCCTTCCTTGTTTTATTAGTTGAGCCGTTGCCTTGGATTGGGATCATCATTTTGGACTGTGACCACCATCTTGGATTAGGAAACCTTCCTTGTTTCATTAGTAGAGCCACCAGCTTGGAATTGGATCACCGTTTTGGACTGTGACCACCAACTTTAATTAGGAAACCTTCCTTGTTTCATTAGTAGAGCCATCGCCTTGGATTGGGATCATCATTTTGGACTGTGACCACCATCTTTGATTAGGAAGCCTTCCTTGTTTCATTAGTAGAGCCGCCCCTTGGAATTGGATCACCATTTTGGATTGTGATCACCATCTTGGATTAGGAAACCTTCCTTGTTTCATTAGTGGAGCCGTTGCCTTGGATTGGGATCATCATTTTGGACTCTGACCACCATCTTTGATTAGGAAACCTTGCTTGTTTCATTAGTAGAGCCGTCACCTTGGATTGGGATCATCATTTTGGATTGTGACCACCATCTTGGATTAGGAAACCTTCCTTGTTTCATTAGTAGAGCCGTCGCCTTGGATTGGGATCATCATTTTGGACTGTGACCACCATCTTTGATTAGGAAACCTTCCTTGTTTCATTAGTAGAGCCGTCACCTTGGATTGGGATCATCATTTTGGATTGTGACCACCATCTTTGATTAGGAAACCTTCCTTGTTTCATTAGAAGAGCTGCCACCTTTGGAATTGGATCACCATTTTGGACTGTGACCACCATCTTTGATTAGGAAGCCTTCCTTGTTTCATTAGTAGAGCCGCCGCCTTGGAATTGGATAACCATTTTGGATTGTGACCACCATCTTGGATTAGGAAACCTTCCTTGTTTCATTAGTAGAGCCACCGGCTTGGAATTGGATCACCATTTTGGACTGTGACCACCATCTTTGATTAGGAAGCCTTCCTTGTTTCATTAGTAGAGCCGTCGCCTTGGATCATCATTTTGGATTGTCACCGCCATCTTTGATTAGGAATCCTTCCTTGTTTCATTAGTAGAGCCACCGGCTTGGAATTGGATCACCGTTTTGGACTGTGACCACCATCTTGGATTAGGAAACCTTCCTTGTTTCATTAGTTGAGCCGTTGCCTTGGATTGGGATCATCATTTTGGACTCTGACCACCATCTTTGATTAGGAAACCTTGCTTGTTTCATTAGTAGGGCCACCGGCTTGGAATTGGATCACCATTTTGGACTGTGACCACCATCTTTGATTAGGAAGCCTTCCTTGTTTCATTAGTAGAGCCGTCGCCTTGGATCATCATTTTGGATTGTCACCGACATCTTTGATTAGGAATCCTTCCTTGTTTCATTAGTAGAGCCACCGGCTTGGAATTGGATCACCGTTTTGGACTGTGACCACCATCTTGGATTAGGAAACCTTCCTTGTTTCATTAGTTGAGCCGTTGCCTTGGATTGGGATCATCATTTTGGACTCTGACCACCATCTTTGATTAGGAAACCTTGCTTGTTTCATTAGTAGGGCCACCGCCTTGGAATTGGATCACCATTTTGCACTGTGACCACCATCTTGGATTTGGAAACCTTCCTTGTTTTATTAGTAGAGCCGTTGCCTTGGATTGGGATCATCATTTTGGACTGTGACCACCATCTTGGATTAGGAAGCCTTCCTTGTTTCATTAGTAGAGCCGTCACCTTGGATTGTGATCATCATTTTGGACTGTGACCACCATTTGTGATTAGGAATCCTTCCTTGTTTCATTAGTAGAGCCGCCGCCTTGGAATTGGATTACTATTTTGGACTGTGACCACCATCTTTGATTAGGTATCCTTCCTTGTTTTATTAGTAGAACCGTTGCCTTGGATTGGGATCATCATTTTGGACTGTGACCACCATCTTGGATTAGGAAACCTTCCTTGTTTCATTAGTAGAACCGTTGCCTTGGATTGGGATCATCATTTTGGACTGTGACCACTATCTTGGATTAGGAAACCTTCCTTGTTTCATTAGTAGAGCCACCAGCTTGGAATTGGATCACCGTTTTGGACTGTGACCACCAACTTTAATTAGGAAACCATCCTTGATCATTTGTAGAGCCATCGCCTTGGATTGGGATCATCATTTTGGACTGTGACCACCATCTTTGATTAGGAAGCCTTCCTTGTTTCATTAGTAGAGCCGCCGCCTTGGAATTGGATCACCATTTTGGATTGTGACCACCATCTTGGATTAGGAAACCTTCCTTGTTTCATTAGTAGAGCCGTCGCCTTTGATAGGGATCATCATTTTGGACTCTGACCACCATCTTTGATTAGGAAACCTTCCTTGTTTCATTAGTAGAGCTGTCGCCTTGGATTGGGATCATCATTTTGGATTGTGATAACCATTTGTGATTAGGAATCCTCCCTTGTTTCATTAGTAGAGCCGCTGCCTTGGAATTGGATTACCATTTTGGACTGTGACCACCATCTTTGATTAGGAATCCTTCCTTGTTTCATTAGTAGAGCCGCCGCCTTGGAATTGGATTACCATTTTGGACTGTGACCACCATCTTTGATTAGGTATCCTTCCTTGTTTTATTAGTAGAGCCATCGCCTTGGATTGGGATCATCATTTTGGACTGTGACCACCATCTTTGATTAGGAATCCTTCCTTGTTTTATTAGTAGAGCTGTCGCCTTGGATTGGGATCATCATTTTGGACTGTGACCACCATCTTGGATTAGGAAACCTTCCTTGTTTCATTAGTAGAGCCGTTGCCTTGGATTGGGATCATCATTTTGGACTGTGACCACCATCTTGGATTAGGAAACCTTCCTTGTTTCATTAGTAGAACAGTCGCCTTGGATTGGGATCATCATTTTGGACTGTGACCACCATCTTGGATTAGGAAACCTTCCTTGTTTGATTAGTAGAGCTGCCACCTTGGAACTGGATCACCATTTTGGACTGTGACCACCATCTTTGATTAGGAAACCTTCCTTGTTTGATTAGTAGAGCTGCCACCTTGGAATTGGATCACTATTTTGGACTGTGACCACCATCTTTGATTAGGAAGCCTTCCTTGTTTCATTAGTAGAGCCGCCGCCTTGGAATTGGTTCACCATTTTGGATTATGACCACCATCTTGGATTAGGAAACCTTCCTTGTTTCATTAGTAGAGCCGTCACCTTGGATTGGGATCATCATTTTGGACTGTGACCACCATTTGTGATTAGGAATCCTTCCTTGTTTCATTAGTAGAGCCGCCGCCGTGGAATTGGATTACCATTATGGACTGTGACCACCATCTTTGATTAGGTATCCTTCCTTGTTTTATTAGAAGAGCTGTTGCCTTGGATTGGGATCATCATTTTGGACTGTGACCACCATCTTTGATTAGGAAGCCTTCCTTGTTTCATTAGTAGAGCCGCCGCCTTGGAATTGGATCACCATTTTGGATTGTGACCACCATCTTGGATTAGGAAACCTTCCTTGTTTTATTAGTAGAGCTGTCGCCTTGGATTGGGATCATCATTTTGGACTGTGACCACCATCTTTGATTAGGAAACCTTGCTTGTTTCATTAGTAGAGCAGTCACCTTGGATTGGGATCATCATTTTGGATTGTGACCACCATCTTGGATTAGGAAACCTTCATTGTTTCATTAGTAGAGCCGTCGCCTTGGATTGAGATCATCATTTTGGACTGTGACCACCATCTTTGATTAGGAAACCTTCCTTGTTTCATTAGTAGAGCCGTCACCTTGGATTGGGATCATCATTTTGGATTGTGACCACCATCTTTGATTAGGAAACCTTCCTTGTTTGATTAGTAGAGCTGCCACTTTGGAATTGGATCACCATTTTGGACTGTGACCACCATCTTTGATTAGGAAGCCTTCCTTGTTTCATTAGTAGAGCCGCCGCCTTGGAATTGGATAACCATTTTGGATTGTGACCACCATCTTGGATTAGGAAACCTTCCTTGTTTCATTAGTAGGGCCGTCGCCTTGGATTGGGATCATCATTTTGGACTGTGACCACCATCTTGGATTAGGAAACCTTCCTTGTTTCATTAGTAGAGCTGTCGCCTTGGATTGGGATAATCATTTTGGACTGTGACCACCATCTTTGATTTTGAAACCTTCCTTGTTTCATTAGTAGAGCCGTCGCCTTGGATTGGGATCATCATTTTGGATTGTGACCACCATCTTTGATTAGAAAGCCTTCCTTGTTACATTAGTAGAGACGCCGACTTGGAATTGGATCACCATTTTGGACTGTGACCACCATCTTTGATTAGGAAGCCTGCCTTGTTTCATTAGTAGAACCGTCGCCTTGGATTGGGATCATCATTTTGGACTGTGACCACCATCTTGGATTAGGAAACCTTCCTTGTTTCATTAGTAGAGCCACCGGCTTGGAATTGGATCACCATTTGGACTGTGACCACCATCTTTGATTAGGAATCCTTCCTTGTTTCATTAGTAGAGCCGCCGCCGTGGAATTGGATTACCATTATGGACTGTGACCACCATCTTTGATTAGGTATCCTTCCTTGTTTTATTAGAAGAGCTGTTGCCTTGGATTGGGATCATCATTTTGGACTGTGACCACCATCTTTGATTAGGAAGCCTTCCTTGTTTCATTAGTAGAGCCGCCGCCTTGGAATTGGATCACCATTTTGGATTGTGACCACCATCTTGGATTAGGAAACCTTCCTTGTTTTATTAGTAGAGCCGTCGCCTTGGATTGGGATCATCATTTTGGACTGTGACCACCATCTTTGATTAGGAAACCTTGCTTGTTTCATTAGTAGAGCAGTCACCTTGGATTGGGATCATCATTTTGGATTGTGACCACCATCTTGGATTAGGAAACCTTTATTGTTTCATTAGTAGAGCCGTCGCCTTGGATTGAGATCATCATTTTGGACTGTGACCACCATCTTTGATTAGGAAACCTTCCTTGTTTCATTAGTAGAGCCGTCACCTTGGATTGGGATCATCATTTTGGATTGTGACCACCATCTTTGATTAGGAAACCTTCCTTGTTTGATTAGTAGAGCTGCCACTTTGGAATTGGATCACCATTTTGGACTGTGACCACCATCTTTGATTAGGAAGCCTTCCTTGTTTCATTAGTAGAGCCGCCGCCTTGGAATTGGATAACCATTTTGGATTGTGACCACCATCTTGGATTAGGAAACCTTCCTTGTTTCATTAGTAGGGCCGTCGCCTTGGATTGGGATCATCATTTTGGACTGTGACCACCATCTTGGATTAGGAAACCTTCCTTGTTTCATTAGTAGAGCTGTCGCCTTGGATTGGGATAATCATTTTGGACTGTGACCACCATCTTTGATTTTGAAACCTTCCTTGTTTCATTAGTAGAGCCGTCGCCTTGGATTGGGATCATCATTTTGGATTGTGACCACCATCTTTGATTAGAAAGCCTTCCTTGTTACATTAGTAGAGACGCCGACTTGGAATTGGATCACCATTTTGGACTGTGACCACCATCTTTGATTAGGAAGCCTGCCTTGTTTCATTAGTAGAACCGTCGCCTTGGATTGGGATCATCATTTTGGACTGTGACCACCATCTTGGATTAGGAAACCTTCCTTGTTTCATTAGTAGAGCCACCGGCTTGGAATTGGATCACCATTTGGACTGTGACCACCATCTTTGATTAGGAAGCCTTCCTTGTTTCATTAGTAGAGCCGTCGCCTTGGATCATCATTTTGGATTGTCACCGCCATCTTTGATTAGGAATCCTTCCTTGTTTCATTAGTAGAGCCACCGCCTTGGAATTGGATCACCATTTTGGACTGTGACCACCATATTGGATTTGGAAACCTTCCTTGTTTTATTAGTAGAGCCGTTGCCTTGGATTGGGATCATCATTTTGGACTGTGACCACCATCTTGGATTAGGAAGCCTTCCTTGTTTCATTAGTAGAGCTGTCACCTTGGATTGGGATCATCATTTAGGACTGTGACCACCATTTGTGATTAGGAATCCTTCCTTGTATCATTAGTAGAGCCGCCGCCTTGGAATTGGATTACTATTTTGGACTGTGACCACCATCTTTGATTAGGTATCCTTCCTTGTTTTATTAGTTGAGCCGTTGCCTTGGATTGGGATCATCATTTTGGACTGTGACCACCATCTTGGATTAGGAAACCTTCCTTGTTTCATTAGTAGAGCCACCAGCTTGGAATTGGATCACCGTTTTGGACTGTGACCACCAACTTTAATTAGGAAACCTTCCTTGTTTCATTAGTAGAGCCATCGCCTTGGATTGGGATCATCATTTTGGACTGTGACCACCATCTTTGATTAGGAAGCCTTCCTTGTTTCATTAGTAGAGCCGCCCTTGGAATTGGATCACCATTTTGGATTGTGATCACCATCTTGGATTAGGAAACCTTCCTTGTTTCATTAGTGGAGCCGTTGCCTTGGATTGGGATCATCATTTTGGACTCTGACCACCATCTTTGATTAGGAAACCTTGCTTGTTTCATTAGTAGAGCCGTCACCTTGGATTGGGATCATCATTTTGGATTGTGACCACCATCTTGGATTAGGAAACCTTCCTTGTTTCATTAGTAGAGCCACCGGCTTGGAATTGGATCACCGTTTTGGACTGTGACCACCAACTTTAATTAGGAAACCATCCTTGTTTCATTAGTAGAGCCATCGCCTTGGAATTGGATTACCATTTTGGACTGTGACCACCATCTTTGATTAGGAATCCTTCCTTGTTTTATTAGTAGAGCCGTTGCCTTGGATTGGGATCATCATTTTGGACTGTGACCACCATCTTGGATTAGGAAACCTTCCTTGTTTCATTAGTAGAGCCGTCACCTTGGATTGGGATCATCATTTTGGACTGTGACCACCATTTGTGATTAGGAATCCTTCCTTGTTTCATTAGTAGAGCCGCCGCCTTGGAATTGGATTACTATTTTGGACTGTGACCACCATCTTTGATTAGGTATCCTTCCTTGTTTTATTAGTAGAACGGTTGCCTTGGATTGGGATCATCATTTTGGACTGTGACCACTATCTTGGATTAGGAAACTTTCCTTGTTTCATTAGTAGAGCCACCGGCTTGGAATTGGATCACCGTTTTGGACTGTGACCACCAACTTTAATTAGGAAACCATCCTTGTTTCATTAGTAGAGCCATCGCCTTGGAATTGGATTACCATTTTGGACTGTGACCACCATCTTTGATTAGGAATCCTTCCTTGTTTCATTAGTAGAGCCGCCGCCTTGGAATTGGATTACCATTTTGGACTGTGACCACCATCTTTGATTAGGTATCCTTCCTTGTTTTATTAGTAGAGCCATCGCCTTGGATTGGGATCATCATTTTGGACTGTGACCACCATCTTGGATTAGGAAACCTTCCTTGTTTCATTAGTAGAGCCGTCGCCTTGGATTGGGATCATCATTTTGGACTGTGACCACCATCTTGGATTAGGAAACTTTCCTTGTTTCATTAGTAGAGATGTCGCCTTGGATTGGGATCATCATTTTGGACTGTGACCACCATCTTTGATTTGGAAACCTTCCTTGTTTCATTAGTAGAGACGTCGCCTTGGATTGGGATCATCATTTTGCATTGTGACCACCATCTTTGATTAGGAAGCCTTCCTTGTTTCATTAGTAGAGACGCCGACTTGGAATTGGATCACCATTTTGGACTGTGACCACCATCTTTGATTAGGAAGCCTTTCTTGTTTCATTAGTAGAACCGTCGCCTTGGATTGGGATCATCATTTTGCATTGTGACCACCATCTTTGATTAGGAAGCCTTCCTTGTTTCATTAGTAGAGCCGCCGCCTTGGAATTGGATTACCATTTTGGACTGTGACCACCATCTTTGATTAGGTATCCTTCCTTGTTTTATTAGTAGAGCCATCGCCTTGGATTGGGATCATCATTTTGGACTGTGACCACCATCTTTGATTAGGAATCCTTCCTTGTTTTATTAGTAGAGCTGTCGCCTTGGATTGGGATCATCATTTTGGACTGTGACCACCATCTTGGATTAGGAAACCTTCCTTGTTTCATTAGTAGAGCCGTTGCCTTGGATTGGGATCATCATTTTGGACTGTGACCACCATCTTGGATTAGGAAACCTTCCTTGTTTCATTAGTAGAACAGTCGCCTTGGATTGGGATCATCATTTTGGACTGTGACCACCATCTTGGATTAGGAAACCTTCCTTGTTTGATTAGTAGAGCTGCCACCTTGGAACTGGATCACCATTTTGGACTGTGACCACCATCTTTGATTAGGAAACCTTCCTTGTTTGATTAGTAGAGCTGCCACCTTGGAATTGGATCACTATTTTGGACTGTGACCACCATCTTTGATTAGGAAGCCTTCCTTGTTTCATTAGTAGAGCCGCCGCCTTGGAATTGGTTCACCATTTTGGATTATGACCACCATCTTGGATTAGGAAACCTTCCTTGTTTCATTAGTAGAGCCGTCACCTTGGATTGGGATCATCATTTTGGACTGTGACCACCATTTGTGATTAGGAATCCTTCCTTGTTTCATTAGTAGAGCCGCCGCCGTGGAATTGGATTACCATTATGGACTGTGACCACCATCTTTGATTAGGTATCCTTCCTTGTTTTATTAGAAGAGCTGTTGCCTTGGATTGGGATCATCATTTTGGACTGTGACCACCATCTTTGATTAGGAAGCCTTCCTTGTTTCATTAGTAGAGCCGCCGCCTTGGAATTGGATCACCATTTTGGATTGTGACCACCATCTTGGATTAGGAAACCTTCCTTGTTTTATTAGTAGAGCCGTCGCCTTGGATTGGGATCATCATTTTGGACTGTGACCACCATCTTTGATTAGGAAACCTTGCTTGTTTCATTAGTAGAGCAGTCACCTTGGATTGGGATCATCATTTTGGATTGTGACCACCATCTTGGATTAGGAAACCTTCATTGTTTCATTAGTAGAGCCGTCGCCTTGGATTGAGATCATCATTTTGGACTGTGACCACCATCTTTGATTAGGAAACCTTCCTTGTTTCATTAGTAGAGCCGTCACCTTGGATTGGGATCATCATTTTGGATTGTGACCACCATCTTTGATTAGGAAACCTTCCTTGTTTGATTAGTAGAGCTGCCACTTTGGAATTGGATCACCATTTTGGACTGTGACCACCATCTTTGATTAGGAAGCCTTCCTTGTTTCATTAGTAGAGCCGCCGCCTTGGAATTGGATAACCATTTTGGATTGTGACCACCATCTTGGATTAGGAAACCTTCCTTGTTTCATTAGTAGGGCCGTCGCCTTGGATTGGGATCATCATTTTGGACTGTGACCACCATCTTGGATTAGGAAACCTTCCTTGTTTCATTAGTAGAGCTGTCGCCTTGGATTGGGATAATCATTTTGGACTGTGACCACCATCTTTGATTTTGAAACCTTCCTTGTTTCATTAGTAGAGCCGTCGCCTTGGATTGGGATCATCATTTTGGATTGTGACCACCATCTTTGATTAGAAAGCCTTCCTTGTTACATTAGTAGAGACGCCGACTTGGAATTGGATCACCATTTTGGACTGTGACCACCATCTTTGATTAGGAAGCCTGCCTTGTTTCATTAGTAGAACCGTCGCCTTGGATTGGGATCATCATTTTGGACTGTGACCACCATCTTGGATTAGGAAACCTTCCTTGTTTCATTAGTAGAGCCACCGGCTTGGAATTGGATCACCATTTGGACTGTGACCACCATCTTTGATTAGGAATCCTTCCTTGTTTCATTAGTAGAGCCGCCGCCGTGGAATTGGATTACCATTATGGACTGTGACCACCATCTTTGATTAGGTATCCTTCCTTGTTTTATTAGAAGAGCTGTTGCCTTGGATTGGGATCATCATTTTGGACTGTGACCACCATCTTTGATTAGGAAGCCTTCCTTGTTTCATTAGTAGAGCCGCCGCCTTGGAATTGGATCACCATTTTGGATTGTGACCACCATCTTGGATTAGGAAACCTTCCTTGTTTTATTAGTAGAGCCGTCGCCTTGGATTGGGATCATCATTTTGGACTGTGACCACCATCTTTGATTAGGAAACCTTGCTTGTTTCATTAGTAGAGCAGTCACCTTGGATTGGGATCATCATTTTGGATTGTGACCACCATCTTGGATTAGGAAACCTTTATTGTTTCATTAGTAGAGCCGTCGCCTTGGATTGAGATCATCATTTTGGACTGTGACCACCATCTTTGATTAGGAAACCTTCCTTGTTTCATTAGTAGAGCCGTCACCTTGGATTGGGATCATCATTTTGGATTGTGACCACCATCTTTGATTAGGAAACCTTCCTTGTTTGATTAGTAGAGCTGCCACTTTGGAATTGGATCACCATTTTGGACTGTGACCACCATCTTTGATTAGGAAGCCTTCCTTGTTTCATTAGTAGAGCCGCCGCCTTGGAATTGGATAACCATTTTGGATTGTGACCACCATCTTGGATTAGGAAACCTTCCTTGTTTCATTAGTAGGGCCGTCGCCTTGGATTGGGATCATCATTTTGGACTGTGACCACCATCTTGGATTAGGAAACCTTCCTTGTTTCATTAGTAGAGCTGTCGCCTTGGATTGGGATAATCATTTTGGACTGTGACCACCATCTTTGATTTTGAAACCTTCCTTGTTTCATTAGTAGAGCCGTCGCCTTGGATTGGGATCATCATTTTGGATTGTGACCACCATCTTTGATTAGAAAGCCTTCCTTGTTACATTAGTAGAGACGCCGACTTGGAATTGGATCACCATTTTGGACTGTGACCACCATCTTTGATTAGGAAGCCTGCCTTGTTTCATTAGTAGAACCGTCGCCTTGGATTGGGATCATCATTTTGGACTGTGACCACCATCTTGGATTAGGAAACCTTCCTTGTTTCATTAGTAGAGCCACCGGCTTGGAATTGGATCACCATTTGGACTGTGACCACCATCTTTGATTAGGAAGCCTTCCTTGTTTCATTAGTAGAGCCGTCGCCTTGGATCATCATTTTGGATTGTCACCGCCATCTTTGATTAGGAATCCTTCCTTGTTTCATTAGTAGAGCCACCGCCTTGGAATTGGATCACCATTTTGGACTGTGACCACCATATTGGATTTGGAAACCTTCCTTGTTTTATTAGTAGAGCCGTTGCCTTGGATTGGGATCATCATTTTGGACTGTGACCACCATCTTGGATTAGGAAGCCTTCCTTGTTTCATTAGTAGAGCTGTCACCTTGGATTGGGATCATCATTTAGGACTGTGACCACCATTTGTGATTAGGAATCCTTCCTTGTATCATTAGTAGAGCCGCCGCCTTGGAATTGGATTACTATTTTGGACTGTGACCACCATCTTTGATTAGGTATCCTTCCTTGTTTTATTAGTTGAGCCGTTGCCTTGGATTGGGATCATCATTTTGGACTGTGACCACCATCTTGGATTAGGAAACCTTCCTTGTTTCATTAGTAGAGCCACCAGCTTGGAATTGGATCACCGTTTTGGACTGTGACCACCAACTTTAATTAGGAAACCTTCCTTGTTTCATTAGTAGAGCCATCGCCTTGGATTGGGATCATCATTTTGGACTGTGACCACCATCTTTGATTAGGAAGCCTTCCTTGTTTCATTAGTAGAGCCGCCCCTTGGAATTGGATCACCATTTTGGATTGTGATCACCATCTTGGATTAGGAAACCTTCCTTGTTTCATTAGTGGAGCCGTTGCCTTGGATTGGGATCATCATTTTGGACTCTGACCACCATCTTTGATTAGGAAACCTTGCTTGTTTCATTAGTAGAGCCGTCACCTTGGATTGGGATCATCATTTTGGATTGTGACCACCATCTTGGATTAGGAAACCTTCCTTGTTTCATTAGTAGAGCCACCGGCTTGGAATTGGATCACCGTTTTGGACTGTGACCACCAACTTTAATTAGGAAACCATCCTTGTTTCATTAGTAGAGCCATCGCCTTGGAATTGGATTACCATTTTGGACTGTGACCACCATCTTTGATTAGGAATCCTTCCTTGTTTTATTAGTAGAGCCGTTGCCTTGGATTGGGATCATCATTTTGGACTGTGACCACCATCTTGGATTAGGAAACCTTCCTTGTTTCATTAGTAGAGCCGTCACCTTGGATTGGGATCATCATTTTGGACTGTGACCACCATTTGTGATTAGGAATCCTTCCTTGTTTCATTAGTAGAGCCGCCGCCTTGGAATTGGATTACTATTTTGGACTGTGACCACCATCTTTGATTAGGTATCCTTCCTTGTTTTATTAGTAGAACGGTTGCCTTGGATTGGGATCATCATTTTGGACTGTGACCACTATCTTGGATTAGGAAACTTTCCTTGTTTCATTAGTAGAGCCACCGGCTTGGAATTGGATCACCGTTTTGGACTGTGACCACCAACTTTAATTAGGAAACCATCCTTGTTTCATTAGTAGAGCCATCGCCTTGGAATTGGATTACCATTTTGGACTGTGACCACCATCTTTGATTAGGAATCCTTCCTTGTTTCATTAGTAGAGCCGCCGCCTTGGAATTGGATTACCATTTTGGACTGTGACCACCATCTTTGATTAGGTATCCTTCCTTGTTTTATTAGTAGAGCCATCGCCTTGGATTGGGATCATCATTTTGGACTGTGACCACCATCTTGGATTAGGAAACCTTCCTTGTTTCATTAGTAGAGCCGTCGCCTTGGATTGGGATCATCATTTTGGACTGTGACCACCATCTTGGATTAGGAAACTTTCCTTGTTTCATTAGTAGAGATGTCGCCTTGGATTGGGATCATCATTTTGGACTGTGACCACCATCTTTGATTTGGAAACCTTCCTTGTTTCATTAGTAGAGTCGTCGCCTTGGATTGGGATCATCATTTTGCATTGTGACCACCATCTTTGATTAGGAAGCCTTCCTTGTTTCATTAGTAGAGACGCCGACTTGGAATTGGATCACCATTTTGGACTGTGACCACCATCTTTGATTAGGAAGCCTTTCTTGTTTCATTAGTAGAACCGTCGCCTTGGATTGGGATCATCATTTTGGACTGTGACCACCATTTTGGATTAGGAAACCTTCCTTGTTTCATTAGTAGAGCCACCGGCTTGGAATTGGATCACCGTTTTGGACTGTGACCACCAACTTTAATTAGGAAACCTTCCTTGTTTCATTAGTAGAGCCGTTGCCTTGGATTGGGATCATCATTTTGGACTGTGACCACCATCTTGGATTAGGAAACCTTCCTTGTTTCATTAGTAGAATTGTCACCTTGGATTGGGATCATCATTTTGGACTGTGACCACCATCTTGGATTAGGAAACCTTCCTTGTTTCATTAGTAGGGCCACCGGCTTGGAATTGGATCACCATTTTGGACTGTGACCACCATCTTTGATTAGGAAGCCTTCCTTGTTTCATTAGTAGAGCCGTCGCCTTGGATCATCATTTTGGATTGTCACTGACATCTTTGATTAGGAATCCTTCCTTGTTTCATTAGTAGAGCCACCGCCTTGGAATTGGATCACCATTTTGGACTGTGACCACCATCTTGGATTTGGAAACCTTCCTTGTTTTATTAGTAGAGCCGTTGCCTTGGATTGGGATCATCATTTTGGACTGTGACCACCATTTGTGATTAGGAATCCTTCCTTGTTTCATTAGTAGAGCCGCCGCCTTGGAATTGGATTACTATTTTGGACTGTGACCACCATCTTTGATTAGGTATCCTTCCTTGTTTTATTAGTAGAACCGTTGCCTTGGATTGGGATCATCATTTTGGACTGTGACCACTATCTTGGATTAGGAAACTTTCCTTGTTTCATTAGTAGAGCCACCGGCTTGGAATTGGATCACCGTTTTGGACTGTGACCACCAACTTTAATTAGGAAACCATCCTTGTTTCATTAGTAGAGCCATCGCCTTGGAATTGGATTACCATTTTGGACTGTGACCACCATCTTTGATTAGGAATCCTTCCTTGTTTCATTAGTAGAGCCGCCGCCTTGGAATTGGATTACCATTTTGGACTGTGACCACCATCTTTGATTAGGTATCCTTCCTTGTTTTATTAGTAGAGCCATCGCCTTGGATTGGGATCATCATTTTGGACTGTGACCACCATCTTGGATTAGGAAACCTTCCTTGTTTCATTAGTAGAGCCGTCGCCTTGGATTGGGATCATCATTTTGGACTGTGACCACCATCTTGGATTAGGAAACCTTCCTTGTTTCATTAGTAGAACAGTCGCCTTGGATTGGGATCATCATTTTGGACTGTGACCACCATCTTTGATTAGGGAAACTTCCTTGTTTCATTAGTAGAGCCGTCGCCTTGGATTGGGATCATCATTTTGGACTGTGACCACCATCTTGGATTAGGAAACCTTCCTTGTTTGATTAGTAGAGCTGCCACCTTGGAATTGGATCACCATTTTGGACTGTGACCACCATCTTTGATTAGGAAACCTTCCTTGTTTGATTAGTAGAGCTGCCACCTTGGAATTGGATCACTATTTTGGACTGTGACCACCATCTTTGATTAGGAAGCCTTCCTTGTTTCATTAGTAGAGCCGCCACCTTGGAATTGGATCACCATTTTGGATTATGACCACCATCTTGGATTAGGAAACCTTCCTTGTTTCATTAGTAGAGCCGTCGCCTTGGATTGGGATCATCATTTTGGACTGTGACCACCATCTTGGATTAGGAAACCTTCCTTGTTTCATTAGTAGAGCTGTCTCCTTGGATTGGGATCATCATTTTGGACTGTGACCACCATCTTTGATTTGGAAACCTTCCTTGTTTCATTAGTAGAGCCGTTGCCTTGGATTGGGATCATCATTTTGGACTCTGACCACCATCTTTGATTAGGAAACCTTGCTTGTTTCATTAGTAGAGCCGTCACCTTGGATTGGGATCATCATTTTGGATTGTGACCACCATCTTGGATTAGGAAACCTTCCTTGTTTCATTAGTAGAGCCCTCGCCTTGTATTGGGATCATCATTTTGGACTGTGATCACCATCTTTGATTAGGAAACCTTCCTTGTTTCATTAGTAGAGCCGTCACCTTAGATTGGGATCATCATTTTGGATTGTGACCACCATCTTTGGTTAGGAAGCCTTCCTTGTTTCATTAGTAGAGACGCGGCCTTGGAATTGGATCACCATTTTGGACTGTCAAATAAAACTTTATTTCGGCTACACAGCCATAAAAGCACAATTATACAACACATTTTCCTCTTCTCCTTTTTTAAAAAAAAGATTGTTACATAATAGAAAAGAAAAAAAAAAAAAGAGAAAAAATTGGGCTTAACATCAAGTATGATTGGCAAGAAAATACAGTAGTATTTAGCAGAAATTCATTAATAGGCTACACAGATGCAAAAAATATTAATCCTAGCACCAGGTCTGGGTCATCATTTAGTAGGCAACAGAAAAATACATCGTCTGGTATCAAGTGTCATATAATAGTTAAAAATTTAAAAAAGACTTTAGGTGAATAATTTTGACTATTACATTCTAGCCTTCACAAGGAAAGAACATTTACGTTAAAATTAATTAAAAATTAATTAAAAACATTGAAGCATTAAAACCACTTGTCCAGAATGGCATTGTGAACGAATTTTTCTCATTTATAAAAAGAAACACACAAATACGGTGGCTTATCTGGGGAGAAGCAGATTAATATTATTGCCTAGCTCTTTTGACTTTATAATGCCTCTACGTATATTCCACATCGCAAATAAAAATCTTGAAATAACAGTTACAAGTAATGGCTGCATCTCGTATTTAAAGAGCCTAAACACCTCAATGTAATCTCTAATCCCCAGGTTCCTACATAACTGGAATACCCACTTAGACCTTGGCCTGCTATATCCGGGACAGAAAAAAATGACGTGAAGTTCTGTTTCTTCTGGGTGGGTACATCCCGGCAATTCTTGTTTTATTGCTCCCTTCCATTTGTTAGTAAAAGACCGCAGCGGGAGCGTCCCATACCTAAATTGTAAGAACAATTTCTTTGCCATAAATAGTTGGATGCTATCCAAGGCAGGCTCTAGAGAGTATTGTTGCTTAACGTCCAGGAACCTGGAGGTTAGAGATGAGGATTCTAAACTCTGAATAATTTGGGCCAATTTGTGATTTTTAAAAGCAATGGTTAAAGATTTTTTGGGGATAGCAGGACAAGTCACTTCTGGAGTTGACCACATATTAGCCCACCCCATTTGGTGGCACGTGTTCCTAATATAGGTGAACCATGGTAGATTGCCAGCTCCCAAAATAGACAAGACGTCCTTCAGTTCCTCCCTGTATGTTTCTAGCTCCGGCGTGCTCCAAAGCCGTCGCCAATGTTGAAGAGGGCGGGAGGCAATTAAATCAGCTATTGGATCTATACCCAAATCCATCCTAAGTGGAATTAGAGGTGTACTTTTGGGAAGACCCGTCAGCTGCCTAATGAAGGTGTTCTCAGTTTTTATCAAATTGTTTGGCAAACAACAACCCCAGAGTTCGGCACCATATAGCGTAGCTCCCCTCGCCTGGGTTTTGTAAATTTCAACTGGGGGTCCAAAAACTTTGAGTAGAGTTTTTGTATACTTTCAAAATTCCCCCTGTTGACTGTATTAATTTAAGATCTGCTTTCTTTACTTGAGTCTCCCACTCCATTGTGTCATTTAATGTGAGTCCCAAGTAATCAAAGGTAGTCACGCGCTCTAAAGATCTACCGTCCAAACGAGGATGAGGGCAATTTCTAGTTTTAGCACCAAAGACCATAAACTTAGTCTTCTGGAGATTAATCTCCAGATCTCTTCTCTTACAGAATAGACTAAATTCATCCAGTACACGCTGCATACCCATAGGGGACTTGGATAAGAGGAGTGTGTCATCTGCAAACATTAGGGCTGGCATTTTACGATTGGCTAACCTTGGAGAATCTATATCTTTAACCAAAAGTAGGGTTTCAATTAAGCCATTTAGAAAGAGGGAGAACAGGGTCGGTGCCAAGACACAACCCTGTCTCACCCCTTCTCGACCGGAAATGGAGCTGTCAGTTCCCCGTTCCTACCGTACCTTATCCTTGCATAAGTGCCTTCATGAAGGCGCTTCAAAAGGTGGCAAAGATAAACTGGGGCACCCATATCTAGAAGAAGGGCCCATAACTGGTCGCGCCGAACCATATCAAACGCGGACTTAAGGTCCACGAAGGTTAAATAGAGGCTGCCACCCTCCAAGATAACCGTTTTCCAAAGGATCAACTGCAACCTAAATAGTTGGTCAATAGTTGACGTTTTCGACCTAAAACCAGCTTGTAATGGTGTTAAGACTGTCATCTCATCTATCCACAGTTGCAGTCGACCCAAAAGGACACGGGCAAATATCTTCTGGGTGACATCAATTAGACTTATTGGGCGGTAGTTTGCAGGATTTAACGGGGAACCTTTTTTATAAATAGGAATTATTTCGGCCCCAGCCCAAGTTGGAGGGAGTGCCATGCCACAAATGATAGCATTAAATAGAATCTGCAAGTAGGGGGCCCAAATTGCTTGTTCATTCCTAAAAAGATCTCCAGGGATCCTATCCAACCCTGGGGCCTTGTTTGGTAGCAGTTTAGTT
Organism: Calotriton arnoldi; assembly: GCA_963921515.1. Classification (NCBI taxonomy): domain Eukaryota; kingdom Metazoa; phylum Chordata; class Amphibia; order Caudata; family Salamandridae; genus Calotriton; species Calotriton arnoldi. The sequence continues at coordinate 103,712 of CAWUFW010001266.1, read as the reverse complement.
AAAGCCAGTGAGACCTCTGCCAATGTGCACAGAGGTAGACAGTTCTTATTGGCGTCAGTTTCATCAGGATCTGGGGCCCCACCATCCTTATCTCTAGCTATGGGCTTAGCATATAGAGCTTTAAAATGGGATCTCCAAACTTCAGCCCCCAAATTTGGTTGTATGGCCGAGTTACCTTCTGGTTTACCCGTTTTAATTAGGTTCCAAAAAGTTCTCATATCCCTAGCTTCTAATGCTTTCTTTATTGCATCCCATCTGTCTGACTCCCATTCAGCTTTCGCTACAGCAAGAGTGTTTTTATAATGCACTCTGGATACTTTAATGACGGAACTATCACCTTCCCTGATCGCCAGTAACAGAGCACTTTTGGCTGCCCTGCACACCTTGGTGTACCAGGGATTTTTAGGTTTTAAGTCAGAGCTGGCGAAACTCCTACCATTATAGAAAAATTCAGCCAAATTTGAGACCAGGTCTTGATGGTTCTTACCTATCACCCATAGGGATACTAATGCATCATTGTTTTGTGAAGCAGTAAATGCAGTTACTAGGAATGGGATGATTTGATCGTACATAGTAGCCATTTTTTCTGATGTTTGTGCTAGTGTTGCCCAACGTACTCTTCTGCCCCCTCGGTTGCTATTAAATTCGAGGGGGATTGTTGTGGCATATCTTGGTGCTCTTTATTCTGCAGATGGTCTAGGGTTAAGACCAGAGGGTTATGGTCACTCTCGGATCTAGAATGGACTGCAAAGTTCAAAATCCTATGCCATATTTCAACATCGACTAAAATGTGGTCGATTATAGAAGCCTGTCCCAATTTTTTAAATGTATAGTTACCTGGGCTATCAGAGGGAAAACGACCATTACATGCCCTAAGCGAATGGCTAAGTATAAGGGTGTTCATTTGTAGGACAAGAGGACTCCATCCTCTTGTCGCGTAAGAGTTGCATTCTGGGATTGACCAGACGGAATCTTCCTCGCTAGAAATAGTGGTAGCAATACCATTAAGGGGTTCAAAATGGCAGTTAAAATCTCCTCCGATTATCACTTTCGTAGACACAGGTAGGGTGGGAAGAAATGATAAAAGAACATCAAGAGTCTGTGAGGTTGACCCATACCTCACAGGACGAGAGTAAATATTAATAAAGGCCAGCTTGGGAAAATTTTCTATCGTGAGGAGAATACACAAGATGTCAGGGGAGGACGTATCTATCGACTTAATAGTACATCCTAGATGAATTCCCACCCAAATACTTAATCCTCCTGAGGGTCTCCCCCTAGGCCCCTGAATAGCTGGAATACAATAGGTTACATATCCCACCCTATGCAATTCCATTGTAGCCCACGTTTCCTGGAAGAGACATACTTCATGAGAATCTATAAATGCTCCCCAATCAGGGAGCTCCATTTTTGCAATTAGGCCTGCTACATTCCAGGAGACGATCTTAAGATTCTGCACATTTTCTGCATTACCGGTCAATATGGGCATAGGATCCCTCTCTAGTTGTAATGCTTGTTGTTGCTGTTGGGTCACCTCCTTGGCCTGTGTCCTAGCGTAGAGAGCTCCAGATACACTAAAGAGTGCACATTGAATACTAGTCCCTGGGGTATTCTCTTCATTTGTTCCTATTTGATGGTCAGTGGGAACCAATCTATCAGGGCTTAACTGCTCAGAACTCTCTTGGCTTTGTGGCATAGCTGTATGGGTGCCTATACCAAACAGGTGGTCAGGGGAAGGAATTAGTCAATCAACCAACTCTAAAGAGCTGTACCTATTACTAACAGGGATATTAAATGATGAGATGGAATCAGAACCCCAACCCCTGTTTGATACGCTTCCTACATCTAATCTTGATTCCCATTTTTTATACACAATTCCCATTCTCTCCAACAAGGGGCTAGGGGGATAAAAATATCTCAGAGGAAGTGTCTGGATACCACGGCTCATCCCTGACTGGCACCATTCTAAAATGTGCTCTACCACCCTACTGTCTCTAAAATTAATCACAACACAATCTCCCTTAATATCTTTCTGTCTCTGCCCCACCCAACTAACCCTACGTGCGAATAACATTTCGCCATGTAACTGGTGAGGAATGGGTCTATTTTTATTTAACCAATGAATGGCTTTGTTTTTTAAATCAGGGTAAGTCTCCACACATCCTAAATCTAGCTCTGGAACCCCTGTTAGTACAACAACATATGGGGTGGAAGCTGGAGGCAAATCTATGCATGGCAAAGGTGAATTAGTTTGCCTCCGATTAGGGTACGAAGACTCCCCTTCATTATTCCCTTTGGAGTTTTTAGAAGCGTGATGCTGCATTGTTGGACCCTCAGTGGATGTCACCGCCCTAGTGTCTTGTGATTTTGCTATAGTGTTAGTCATCCTCTGGAGGGATAAAGCAGGACCCTGACAGTTTTGGGATGGGAGGATGGGCTCCACCGGAGCTGGTGAATGTGCAGATGATACTAGTGGAGTTTGGCCTTCAAGGGAAGGAGGCACAGTTAATGCAGGTAGTGTTTCAGAATTTGGTAGGGTTTGGGTTGTTCTAACCGAGACCAGGGTATTTGTTGGTTGAGTAGCAAGCCAAATAGCCTCAATTTTACTACCCCAAGACGTAACCAGAGAAAGTAGCTTATTAATGCAAATCATTGTGGATTCGAGCTCATGTTTAATGAGCAGCTCGAAGTGGGTTTTGAATTCTTCTACCAAGTTTAAAGCCCAAGTCGGTGGCTCCATGGGTTTATTACTTCTGTCACTGTGTGTATTAACATTTGATGATAAGTTAAGCGCCACCTCTGGTAGTTGATTCCCTTGTTTCCCTCCCCTTTGATTTTTGTATTTTCGATAGGGTCCCTTTCTTTTGCCCCCCCCTCATGGATGTTTTACTAGGGGTCTCCATAGCTGTATTTGCCTGTGCGAGTGATGTATCCAAGGAGAGCAAAGAGTCTAGTTGAAGTGGGGGATTTGGAACTACTGACTCCGTAATAACTGTAAGCCTGGGTAAAATCGGTGTAAGGGAGAGGCGTCTCTCAGTGCGTTCGATCTCACTGGAGACGACACCTATTGCTTGCTGTAGCATTTTGTCGATTGCTGTGGATTTAGGTGTCGACGGGCGGGCAAGAGTTTTCTGTCTGGTTATTGGCTTCGTGAGCGGGGCCTTATCCTTTCCCATAGCAATTTACGTTGGGGGAGTACCCTAAGTCTAGTTATAAATGAACAATCAAATAAGTAGGATAAACAAACAAAGTCCACAATATGCTAGAAGAGTTTGAACTTGCAATTGATATTGATAGCTCCCGAGAGACCGGAAAACCCACCAAAAGACAATACGCTTAATTAGTACATATGTTTCCACAGAAGCAATCGACTTACATAAAACAAATTTTCAGGGGAGTGGCCCAACCCAACCTCGGTCAATCTCGGACGGTCTCAGACGGGCCCGCCCTTGGCCCGGGCTTCGCCCGGCACGTCCCGCGCACGTCCCGCGCTGCGGGGGTAGAGGCTGCGCTTTATGCGCACAGCTGGTCAGGTGCCTCACCCCTCGTTAGCAAGACCCGGTACACCTGGGCGGGATCGCGTTGCACCCTGGATGTTGTGGTCCTCCACAGGGTGAAAGAAAGAAGAAATGGTCCTGCTGATGCAGGAATGACCCAGGAAGCAGCAGCAGCTCAACGCCCAGGTCGTGGAACAAAGAGAAATCAAGGGCGGCGTCAGCGAAGGTCAAGGGAGCAGCTACAGGACCCACACTGCGGGGGGAGAGGCTGCGCTTTATGCGCACAGCTGGTCAGGTGCCTCCCCCTCGTTAGCAAGACCCGGTACACCTGGGCGGGATCGCGTTGCACCCTGGATGTTGTGGTCCTCCACAGGGTGAAAGAAAGAAGAAATGGTCCTGCTGATGCAGGAATGACCCAGGGAAGCAGCAGCAGCTCAACGCCCAAGTCGTGGAACAAAGAGAAATCAAGGGCGGCGTCAGCGAAGGTCAAGGGAGCAGCTACGGGACCCACACTGCGGGGGAGAGGCTGCGCTTTATGCGCACAGCTGGTCAGGTGCCTCCCCTCGTTAGCAAGACCCGGTACACCTGGGCGGGATCGCGTTGCACCCTGGATGTTGTGGTCCTCCACAGGGTGAAAGAAAGAAGAAATGGTCCTGCTGATGCAGGAATGACCCAGGAAGCAGCAGCAGCTCAACGCCCAGGTCGTGGAACAAAGAGAAATCAAGGGCGGCGTCAGCGAAGGTCAAGGGAGCAGCTACGGGACCCACACTGCGGGGGAGAGGCTGCGCTTTATGCGCACAGCTGGTCAGGTGCCTCCCCTCGTTAGCAAGACCCGGTACACCTGGGCGGGATCGCTTTGCACCCTGGATGTTGTGGTCCTCCACAGGGTGAAAGAAAGAAGAAATGGTCCTGCTGATGCAGGAATGACCCAGGGAAGCAGCAGCAGCTCAACGCCCAGGTCGTGGAACAAAGAGAAATCAAGGGAGGCGTCAGCGAAGGTCAAGGGAGCAGCTACGGGACCCACACTGCGGGGGTAGAGGCTGCGCTTTATGCGCACAGCTGGTCAGGTGCCTCCCCCTCGTTAGCAAGACCCGGTACACCTGGGCGGGATCGCGTTGCACCCTGGATGTTGTGGTCCTCCACAGGGTGAAAGAAAGAAGAAATGGTCCTGCTGATGCAGGAATGACCCAGGGAAGCAGCAGCAGCTCAACGCCCAGGTCGTGGAACAAAGAGAAATCAAGGGCGGCGTCAGCGAAGGTCAAGGGAGCAGCTACGGGATTAGGAAACCTTCCTTGTTTCATTAGTAGAGCCGTCGCCTTGGATCATCATTTTGGATTGTCACCGCCATCTTTGATTAGGAATCCTTCCTTGTTTCATTAGTAGAGCCACAGCCTTGGAATTGGATCACCATTTTGGACTGTGACCACCATCTTGGATTTGGAAACCTTCCTTGTTTTATAAGTAGAGCCGTTGCCTTGGATTGGGATCATCATTTTGGACTGTGACCACCGTCTTGGATTAGGAAACCTTCCTTGTTTCATTAGTAGAGCCGCCCCCTTGGAATTGGATCACCATTTTGGATTGTGATCACCATTTTGGATTAGGAAACCTTCCTTGTTTCATTAGTAGAGCCGTTGCCTTGGATTGGGATCATCATTTTGGACTCTGACCACCATCTTTTATTAGGAAACCTTGCTTGTTTCATTAGTAGAGCCGTCACCTTGGATTGGGATCATCATTTTGGATTGTGACCACCATCTTGGATTAGGAAACCTTCATTGTTTCATTAGTAGAGCCGTCGCCTTGGATTGGGATCATCATTTTGGACTGTGACCACCATCTTTGATTAGGAAACCTTCCTTGTTTCATTAGTAGAGCCGTCACCTTGGATTGGGATCATCATTTTGGATTGTGACCACCATCTTTGATTAGGAATCCTTCCTTGTTTCATTAGTAGAGCCACCGCCTTGGAATTGGATCACCATTTTGGACTGTGACCACCATCTTTGATTAGGAAACCTTCCTTGTTTCATTAGTAGAGCTGCCACCTTGGAATTGGATCACCATTTTGGACTGTGACCACCATCTTTGATTAGGAATCCCTTCCTTGTTTCATTAGTAGAGCCGCCGCCTTGGAATTGGATAACCATTTTGGATTGTGACCACCATCTTGGATTAGGAAACCTTCCTTGTTTCATTAGTAGAGCTGTCGCCTTGGATTGGGATCATCATTTTGGACTGTGACCACCATCTTTGATTTGGAAACCTTCCCTGTTTCATTAGTAGAGCCGTCGCCTTGGATTGGGATCATCATTTTGGATTGTGACCACCATCTTTGATTAGGAAGCCTTCCTTGTTACATTAGTAGAGACGCCGACTTGGAATTGGATCACCATTTTGGACTGTGACCACCATCTTTGATTAGGCAGCCTTCCTTGTTTCATTAGTAGAACCGTCGCCTTGGATTGGGATCATCATTTTGGACTGTGACCACCATCTTGGATTAGGAAACCTTCCTTGTTTCATTAGTAGAGCCACCGGCTTGGAATTGGATCACTATTTGGACTGTGACCACCATCTTTGATTAGGAAGCCTTCCTTGTTTCATTAGTAGAGCCGTCGCCTTGGATCATCATTTTGGATTGTCACTGCCATCTTTGATTAGGAATCCTTCCTTGTTACATTAGTAGAGACGCCGACTTGGAATTGGATCACCATTTTGGACTGTGACCACCATCTTGGATTTGGAAACCTTCCTTGTTTTATTAGTAGAGCCGTTGCCTTGGATTGGGATCATCATTTTGGACTGTGACCACCATCTTGGATTAGGAAACCTTCCTTGTTTCATTAGTAGAGCCGTCACCTTGGATTGGGATCATCATTTTGGACTGTGACCACCATTTGTGATTAGGAATCCTTCCTTGTTTCATTAGTAGAGCCGCCGCCTTGCAATTGGATTACTATTTTGGACTGTGACCACCAGCTTTGATTAGGTATCCTTCCTTGTTTTATTAGTAGAGCCGTTGCCTTGGATTGGGATCATCATTTTGGACTGTGACCACCATCTTTGATTAGGAAGCCTTCCTTGTTTCATTAGTAGAGCCGCCCCCTTGGAATTGGATCACCATTTTGGATTGTGATCACCATCTTGGATTAGGAAACCTTCCTTGTTTCATTAGTAGAGCCGTTGCCTTGGATTGGGATCATCATTTTGAACTCTGACCACCATCTTTGATTAGGAAACCTTCCTTGTTTCATTAGTAGGGCTGTCGCCTTGGATTGGGATCATCATTTTGGATTGTGATCACCATTTGTGATTAGGAATCCTTCCTTGTTTCATTAGTACAGCAGCTGCCTTGGAATTGGATTACCATTTTGGACTGTGACCACCATCTTTGATTAGGAATCCTTCCTTGTTTCATTAGTAGAGCTGCCGCCTTGGAATTGGATTACCATTTTGGACTGTGACCACCATCTTTGATTAGGTATCCTTCCTTGTTTTATTAGTAGAGCCATCGCCTTGGATTTGGGATCATCATTTTGGACTGTTACCATCATCTTTGATTAGGAATCCTTCCTTGTTTTATTAGTAGAGCTGTCGCCTTGGATTGGGATCATCATTTTGGACTGTGACCACCATCTTGGATTAGGAAACCTTCCTTATTTCTTTAGTAGAACAGTCGCCTTGGATTGGGATCATCATTTTGGACTGTGACCACCATCTTTGATTAGGTATCCTTCCTTGTTTTATTAGTAGAGCCATCGCCTTGGATTGGGATCATCATTTTGGACTGTGACCACCATCTTTGATTAGGAATCCTTCCTTGTTTTATTAGTGAAGCTGTCGCCTTGGATTGGGATCATCATTTTGGACTGTGACCACCATCTTGGATTAGGAAACCTTCCTTACTTCATTAGTAGAACAGTCGCCTTGGATTGGGATCATCATTTTGGACTGTGACCACCATCTTTGATTTGGAAACCTTCCTTGTTTCATTAGTAGAGCCGTCGCCTTGGATTGGGATCATCATTTTGCATTGTGACCACCATCTTTGATTAGGAAGCCTTCCTTGTTTCATTAGTAGAGACGCCGACTTGGAATTGGGTCACCATTTTGGACTGTGACCACCATCTTTGATTAGGAAGCCTTCCTTGTTTCATTAGTAGAACCGTCGCCTTGGATTGGGATCATCATTTTGGACTGTGACCACCATCTTGGATTAGGAAACCTTCCTTGTTTCATTAGTAGAGCCACCGGCTTGGAATTGGATCACCATTTTGGACTGTGACCACCATCTTTGATTAGGAAGCCTTCCTTGTTTCATTAGTAGAGCCGTCGCCTTGGATCATCATTTTGGATTGTCACCGCCATCTTTGATTAGGAATCCTTCCTTGTTTCATTAGTAGAGCCACCGGCTTGGAATTGGATCACCGTTTTGGACTGTGACCACCAACTTTAATTAGGAAACCTTCCTTGTTTCATTAGTAGAGCCGTTGCCTTGGATTGGGATCATCATTTTGGACTGTGACCACCATCTTGGATTAGGAAACCTTCCTTGTTTCATTAGTAGAACCGTCGCCTTGGATTGGGATCATCATTTTGGACTGTGACCACCATCTTGGATTAGGAAACCTTCCTTGTTTCATTAGTAGGGCCACCGGCTTGGAATTGGATCACCATTTTGGACTGTGACCACCATCTTTGATTAGGAAGCCTTCCTTGTTTCATTAGTAGAGCCGTCGCCTTGGATCATCATTTTGGATTGTCACCGACATCTTTGATTAGGAATCCTTCCTTGTTTCATTAGTAGAGCCACCGCCTTGGAATTGGATCACCATTTTGGACTGTGACCACCATCTTGGATTTGGAAACCTTCCTTGTTTTATTAGTAGAGCCGTTGCCTTGGATTGGGATCATCATTTTGGACTGTGACCACCATCTTGGATTAGGAAACCTTCCTTGTTTCATTATTAGAGCCGTCACCTTGGATTGGGATCATCATTTTGGACTGTGACCACCATTTGTGATTAGGAATCCTTCCTTGTTTCATTAGTAGAGCCGCCGCCTTGGAATTGGATTACTATTTTGGACTGTGACCACCATCTTTGATTAGGTATCCTTCCTTGTTTTATTAGTAGAACCGTTGCCTTGGATTGGGATCATCATTTTGGACTTTGACCACCATCTTGGATTTGGAAACCTTCCTTGTTTCATTAGTAGAACCGTTGCCTTAGATTGGGATCATCATTTTGGACTGTGACCACTATCTTGGATTAGGAAACCTTCCTTGTTTCATTAGTAGAGCCACCGGCTTGGAATTGGATCACCTTTTTGGACTGTGACCACCATCTTTGATTAGGAAGCCTTCCTTGTTTCATTAGTAGAGCCGCCGCCTTGGAATTGGATCAGCATTTTGGATTGTGACCACCATCTTGGATTAGGAAACCTTCCTTATTTCATTAGTAGAGCCGTCGCCTTTGATAGGGATCATCATTTTGGACTCTGACCACCATCTTTGATTAGGAAACGTTCCTTGTTTCATTAGTAGAGCTGTCGCCTTGGATTGGGATCATCATTTTGGATTGTGATAACCATTTGTGATTAGGAATCCCTCCTTGTTTCATTAGTAGAGCCGCTGCCTTGGAATTGGATTACCATTTTGGACTGTGACCACCATCTTTGATTAGGTATCCTTCCTTGTTTTATTAGTAGAGCCATCGCCTTGGATTGGGATCATCATTTTGGACTGTGACCACCATCTTTGATTAGGAATCCTTCCTTGTTTTATTAGTAGAGCTGTAGCCTTGGATTGGGATCATCATTTTGGACTGTGACCACCATCTTGGATTAGGAAAACTTCCTTGTTTCATTAGTAGAGCCGTCGCCTTGGATTGGGATCATCATTTTGGACTGTGACCACCATCTTTGATTAGGGAAACTTCCTTGTTTCAGTAGTAGATCCGTCGCCTTGGATTGGGATCATCATTTTGGACTGTGACCACCATCTTGGATTAGGAAACCTTCCTTGTTTGATTAGTAGAGCTGCCACCTTGGAACTGGATCACCATTTTGGACTGTGACCACCATCTTTGATTAGGAAACCTTCCTTGTTTGATTAGTAGAGCTGCCACCTTGGAATTGGATCACTATTTTGGACTGTGACCACCATCTTTGATTAGGAAGCCTTCCTTGTTTCATTAGTAGAGCCGCCGCCTTGGAATTGTTCACCATTTTGGATTATGACCACCATCTTGGATTAGGAAACCTTCCTTGTTTCATTAGTAGAGCCGCCGCCTTGGAATTGGATCACCATTTTGGACTGTGACCACCATCTTTGATTAGGAAGCCTTCCTTGTTTCATTAGTAGAACCGTCGCCTTGGATTGGGATCATCATTTTGGACTGTGACCACCATCTTGGATTAGGAAACCTTCCTTGTTTCATTAGTAGAGCCGTCGCCTTGGATCATCATTTTGGATTGTCACCGCCATCTTTGATTAGGAATCCTTCCTTGTTTCATTAGTAGAGCCACAGCCTTGGAATTGGATCACCATTTTGGACTGTGACCACCATCTTGGATTTGGAAACCTTCCTTGTTTTATTAGTAGAGCTGTTGCCTTGGATTGGGATCATCATTTTGGACTGTGACCACCATCTTGGATTAGGAAACCTTCCTTGTTTCATTAGTAGAGCCGTCACCTTGGATTGGGATCATCATTTTGGACTGTGACCACCATTTGTGATTAGGAATCCTTCCTTGTTTCATTAGTAGAGCCGCCGCCTTGGAATTGGGTTTCCATTATGGACTGTGACCACCATCTTTGATTAGGTATCCTTCCTTGTTTTATTAGAAGAGCCGTTGCCTTGGATTGGGATCATCATTTTGGACTGTGACCACCATCTTGGATTAGGAAACCTTCCTTGTTTCATTAGTAGAGCCGCCGCCTTGGAATTGGATCACCATTTTGGACTGTGACCACCAACTTTAATTAGGAAACCTTCCTTGTTTCATTAGTAGAGCCATCGCCTTGGATTGGGATCATCATTTTGGACTGTGACCACCATCTTTGATTAGGAAGCCTTCCTTGTTTCATTAGTAGAGCCGCCGCCTTGGAATTGGATCACCATTTTGGATTGTGACCACCATCTTGGATTAGGAAACCGTCCTTGTTTTATTAGTAGAGCCGTCGCCTTGGATTGGGATCATCATTTTGGACTGTGACCACCATCTTTGATTAGGAAACCTTGCTTGTTTCATTAGTAGAGCCGTCACCTTGGATTGGGATCATCATTTTGGATTGTGACCACCATCTTGGATTAGGAAACCTTCATTGTTTCATTAGTAGAGCTGTCGCCTTGGATTGGGATCATCATTTTGGACTGTGACCACCATCTTTGATTAGGAAACCTTCCTTGTTTCATTAGTAGAGCCGTCACCTTGGATTAGGATCATCATTTTGGATTGTGACCACAATCTTTGTTTAGGAATCCTTCCTTGTTTCATTAGTAGAGCAGCCGCCTTGGAATTGGATCACCATTTTGGACTGTGACCACCATCTTTGATTAGGAAACCTTCCTTGTTTGATTAGTAGAGCTGCCACCTTGGAATTGGATCACCATTTTGGACTGTGACCACCATCTTTGGTTAGGAAGCCTTCCTTGTTTCATTAGTAGAGCCGCCGCCTTGGAATTGGATAACCATTTTGGATTGTGACCACCATCTTGGATTAGGAAACCTTCCTTGTTTCATTAGTAGGGCCGTCGCCTTGGGATCATCATTTTGGACTGTGACCACCATCTTGGATTAGGAAACCTTCCTTGTTTCATTAGTAGGGCCGTCGCCTTGGATTGGGATCATCATTTTGGACTGTGATCACCATCTTTGATTTGGAAACCTTCCTTGTTTCATTAGTAGAGCCGTCGCCTTGGATTGGGATCATCATTTTGGATTGTGAGCACCATCTTTGATTAGAAAGCCTTCCTTGTTACATTAGTAGAGACGCCGACTTGGAATTGGATCACCATTTTGGACTGTGACCACCATCTTTGATTAGGAAGCCTTCCTTGTTTCATTAGTAGAACCGTCGCCTTGGATTGGGATCATCATTTTGGACTGTGACCACCATCTTGGATTAGGAAACCTTCCTTGTTTCATTAGTAGAGCCACCGGCTTGGAATTGGATCACCATTTGGACTGTGACCACCATCTTTGATTAGGAAGCCTTCCTTGTTTCATTAGTAGAGCCGTCGCCTTGGATCATCATTTTGGATTGTCACCGCCATCTTTGATTAGGAATCCTTCCTTGTTTCATTAGTAGAGCCACCGCCTTGGAATTGGATCACCATTTTGGACTGTGACCACCATCTTGGATTTGGAAACCTTCCTTGTTTTATTAGTAGAGCCGTTGCCTTGGATTGGGATCATCATTTTGGACTGTGACCACCATTTGTGATTAGGAATCCTTCCTTGTTTCATTAGTAGAGCCGTTGCCTTGGATTGGGATCATCATTTTGGACTGTGACCACCATCTTGGATTAGGAAACCTTCCTTGTTTCATTAGTAGAGCCACCAGCTTGGAATTGGATCACCGTTTTGAACTGTGACCACCAACTTTAATTAGGAAACCTTCCTTGTTTCATTAGTAGAGCCATCGCCTTGGATTGGGATCATCATTTTGGACTGTGACCACCATCTTTGATTAGAAAGTCTTCCTTGTTTCATTAGTAGAGCCGCCCCCTTGGAATTGGATCACCATTTTGGATTGTGATCACCATCTTGGATTAGGAAACCTTCCTTGTTTCATTAGTGGAGCCGTTGCCTTGGATTGGGATCATCATTTTGGACTCTGACCACCATCTTTGATTAGGAAACCTTGCTTGTTTCATTAGTAGAGCCGTCACCTTGGATTGGGATCATCATTTTGGATTGTGACCACCATCTTTGATTAGGAATCCTTCCTTGTTTCATTAGTAGAGCCGCCGCCTTGGAATAGGATCACCATTTTGGACTGTGACCACCATCTTTGATTAGGAAACCTTCCTTGTTTGATTAGTAGAGCTGCCACCTTGGAATTGGATCACCATTTTGGACTGTGACCACCATCTTTGATTAGGAAGCCTTCCTTGTTTCATTAGTAGAGCCGCCGCCTTGGAATTGGATAACCATTTTGGATTGTGACCACCATCTTGGATTAGGAAACCTTCCTTGTTTCATTAGTAGGGCCGTCGCCTTGGATTGGGATCATCATTTTGGACTGTGACCACCATCTTGGATTAGGAAACCTTCCTTGTTTCATTAGTAGAGCTGTCGCCTTGGATTGGGATCATCATTTTGGATTGTGACCACCATCTTTGATTAGGAAGCCTTCCTTGTTACATTAGTAGAGACGCCGACTTGGAATTGGATCACCATTTTGGACTGTGACCACCATCTTTGATTAGGAAGCCTTCCTTGTTTCATTAGTAGAGCCGTCGCCTTGGATCATCATTTTGGATTGTCACCGCCATCTTTGATTAGGAATCCTTCCTTGTTTCATTAGTAGAGCCACCGCCTTGGAATTGTATCACCATTTTGGACTGTGACCACCATCTTGGATTTGGAAACCTTCCTTGTTTTATTAGTAGAGCCGTTGCCTTGGATTGGGATCATCATTTTGGACTGTGACCACCACCTTGGATTAGGAAACCTTCATTGTTTCATTAGTAGAGCTGTCGCCTTGGATTGGGATCATCATTTTGGACTGTGACCACCATCTTGGATTTGGAAACCTTCCTTGTTTCATTAGTAGAGCCGTCACCTTGGATTGGGATCATCATTTTGGACTGTGACCACTATTTGTGATTAGGAATCCTTCCTTGTTTCATTAGTAGACCCGCCGCCTTGGAATTGGATTACTATTTTGGACTGTGACCACCATCTTTGATTAGGTATCCTTCCTTGTTTTATTAGTAGAGCCGTTGCCTTGGATTGGGATCATCATTTTGGACTGTGACCACCATCTTGGATTAGGAAACCTTCCTTGTTTCATTAGTAGAGCCATCGCCTTGGATTGGGATCATCATTTTGGACTGTGACCACCATCTTTGATTAGGAATCCTTCCTTGTTTCATTAGTAGAGCCGCCCCCTTGGAATTGGATCACCATTTTGGATTGTGATCACCATCTTGGATTAGGAAACCTTCCTTACTTCTTTAGTAGAACAGTCGCCTTGGATTGGGATCATCATTTTGGACTGTGACCACCATCTTTGATTAGGTATCCTTCCTTGTTTTATTAGTAGAGCCATCGCCTTGGATTGGGATCATCATTTTGGACTGTGAGCCCAATCTTTGATTAGGAATCCTTCCTTGTTTTATTAGTGAAGCTGTCGCCTTGGATTGGGATCATCATTTTGGACTGTGACCACCATCTTGAATTAGGAAACCTTCCTTACTTCATTAGTAGAACAGTCGCCTTGGATTGGGATCATCATTTTGGACTGTGACCACCATCTTTGATTAGGGAACCTTCCTTGTTTCATTAGTAGAGCCGTCGCCTTGGATTGGGATCATCATTTTGGACTGTGACCACCATCTTTGATTAGGGAACCTTCCTTGTTTCATTAGTACAGCAGCTACCTTGGAATTGGATTACCATTTTGGACTGTGACCACCATCTTTGATTAGGAATCCTTCCTTGTTTCATTAGTAGAGCCGCCGCCTTGGAATTGGATTACCATTTTGGACTGTGACCACCATCTTTGATTAGGTATCCTTACTTGTTTTATTAGTAGAGCCATCGCCTTGGATTGGGATCATCATTTTGGACTGTGAGCACCATCTTTGATTAGGAATCCTTCCTTGTTTTATTAGTGAAGCTGTCGCCTTGGATTGGGATCATCATTTTGGACTGTGACCACCATCTTGGATTAGGAAACCTTCCTTACTTCATTAGTAGAACAGTCGCCTTGGATTGGGATCATCATTTTGGACTGTGACCACCATCTTGGATTAGGGAACCTTCCTTGTTTCATTAGTAGAGCCGTCGCCTTGGATTGGGATCATCATTTTGGACTGTGACCACCATCTTTAATTAGGGAACCTTCCTTGTTTCATTAGTAGAGCCACCACCTTGGAATTGGATCACCATTTTGGACTGTGACCACCATCTTTGATTAGGAATCCTTCCTTGTTTCATTAGTAGAGCCGTCGCCTTGGATTGAGATCATCATTTTGGACTGTGACCACTATCTTGGATTAGGAAACCTTTCTTGTTTTTTATGGGAACCAACATCTTGGGTTTCCTCAGACGACACAAGCTTTCCAATGGCGATTCCACCTTTCCTGCTGTAGCTCCTTCTCCTTCCTACAGCCATCAGCGCCCTGTCGATCCCCCACTCCATGGGACTGCTTACCACCAGCCACCATAACCCATATGTGGATCATTAATGAATGAATGATCGAATGAATACTTTATTGTGAGATCAATTAAAATCATTGAAGTTTCCACTAATAAAATCACAGCATAATTTATCACAACCTGTAACTGTGAGAAGTTGGCCTGGTATATGCTGTCCACTAATTATAGTGGGCACCTTGCACCAGTCCAAACAACCCCTTATTGGAGATAGGTTAAAGACAACCTTTATTGAAAGCTATCCTAGTGGTAGCTATGGAGAGCAGCCTTCAGGCTAAGTCTTGAAGGAATGTAAAGCAGCTTGTTTTACCAGTCTATAATCTCTTGAGTGACCAAATGAAAGAGCACCACACCAGGTATATATTCAAAATATATGTATTTATTGCTAAACACACCCCTCTAGTCTCTTTATGAGGCTAGAGTTCGAAGTACATAAGTAATAAGTTATTTAAAGACAGTAATAGCACAAATACACGTTTGGGCCCTAGGGGCGTACCAAACCATATACCAATAAAGTGGTATAAGAACCACGACTGAGCTAGACACTAGGCCTAGAGCCTCTAGAAGTGCTTGGACCACAAGGAACCACCCAAGGTAGTGACACAGGGGACCCACGGGGGACGCGTGCAGTGTAAACACACAACCGCGATACGCCGTTAACTTCTATGGAGAAAGTCGCGATCGGGAAATTAAAGAAAAGGGACACTTAAAGGAGGACTTGGAGCAAACCCTTTGAGAACTAGTACTTTGGAGAGTCTCTACCCATGGGAGCACCGGAGTACTCGTGTTACCTCACCCAGGGAAGCCGGGTGCATAGGTGCCTTTCGGGGTCGGGTTTCGTCGTCGATTTGAATGGCGATCTGCTGCAAAGTGCTGCTGGCGACCAAGTGGAAAGTGTCCGGGTGGATCCAAGAGTGGATCGGAGATCTGAAGAACCTGACAGCAGAGGGGCAGAGTCTGGGTCACTAGCCAGTGACCAGGAAGGCGATGAGCAGATGCCCACCGATGTCGGGTGCTTCAGGGGCGTTGACGGTCGTCTTGACTCCGCAGTCACGATGTCCAGGAGGCGTTGTCGGCGACCAGGAGCAGGATTCGGACTGTCCCACGACGTCTGCTGCTTGCTGAGGTGTCGGCGACCGGATTGGACCCAACAGGCCTTGGCAACAGCAAGTCTCGTGGAAAGTGGAAGATGACGATGGTGCAGACCAGCAAGGTCTGTGGGACTCACCCAGCGAGGGTAAGTAAGGGCAAGCCTGGAGCAACCAGGGAGCCCAAGCAGAAAAGGATTGGCCTTCGTGAAGGGCTACTAGCCAACGGGCTAGCGACCGCGAAGGAGCCTCGAGACGGTGCACGTGGAGCTGGCTCACAGGACACTCGTGGAGTGGAGGCCAGTGATCTTCGGTGCAGTTGGTGCTGGAGGCTGGGGCTACTCGGAGCCCAAAGCACAACTTCGTGGGAGTCCAGGAAGAGGATGCACTTGCAAATGTGCTCGGTGTCCAGGGGTCACGGTCTCACGTTACCCACGATAGCCACGGGCCTCAGCTTTGCTGGGGACTCAGGGTAGCCTCGGGAAGTCTGAGAATCCACCTCTGGTGATGCGAAGACTTCGGCGTCCGACGGGAGCTTCAGAAATGCAGACCGGACAGATGCTTCTTTGGTGCCTGCCAAGCAGGGGAGTCACTCCTTGACCCCAAGGGAGATTCTTCTGTCCTCTAGTCTTGAGTAGAGCGTCGAAGGTCCAGGATTCAGTGTCAGAGTTTCGTCCAGGGATAATCTAAAGTCTTAAGGACTGGGTTCCTATACTTATACCAAGTTTAGGGGTTGGACTACTCTGTGGCCCCACCTATGGGTGGGTCAGGGCAGAGGGGTGGCTACACCCCTTTCCCTTTGTCCAGTTCGCGCCAAAGCAGGGGCTGGAAGCCCCTGATCCGGTTTGAACTGGGGTATGCACAGGGACACCAAATGTGCCCCCAGTGCAGGACTTCAAAGCACCCAGAGAATGCTCCTGCCCAGCCCCAATACACATTATCCTGTCTGGGGAGGTGGTCACACCTCCCTGCAACAGGAAACTGTGGTAATGTTTAGAATTGTATGATGCAACTATGATGCAGTTTCCTATTGTCCAGGCCTCCCCTGCCGGAGTTTCGTCCAGCAGCAGGAGGCCAGACTTGTGTCTGTGGCAGCAGCATCCATTTTGTGATGCTGGGGCTCTGGAACGAAGTTACCGGTTAGACCAGGGTGAACATGTCTCTCCCTCTCGAAGGGTGGAA
Source organism: Calotriton arnoldi (assembly GCA_963921515.1). Taxonomy (NCBI): domain Eukaryota; kingdom Metazoa; phylum Chordata; class Amphibia; order Caudata; family Salamandridae; genus Calotriton; species Calotriton arnoldi. The sequence goes on along the minus strand of CAWUFW010001266.1, from coordinate 86,551 downwards.
TGCTACCCCCGCCGCCAGGATTGGCGGGGGGGTAGTGTTCCAAGATTTTTGACACCAAACACGACATGTTTTGATGCAGTCATTCCAAAGTTAGCATTCTACCGCAAGGATATAATGCACTTAAGAGTATATGGTTTAACCGCATTTCCAAACAGTACCAGAGAATGGACTCTGAGCACTGCAGAGGGGCCCTGCTCATGCAGTGGCACCTTCTCACATAAGAACCAAGCACTCTGCCTTCAGGATTGATAAGGCCTGCTATAGGAGTGACTTATAGGTTTATATATGTGTAAGTATGTAGTGATATAGGTAACCTATATCACAGTAAGGGGTGCATGCACCACCTTACCCAGGCTGCAGTAGCAGACCTGTGGTGTCATTTTGGATGGCCTCCCAGGGGTGGCATAATACATGCTGCAGCCCCTGGTAGGCCTCTGAGGTACCTATGCCCTTGGTACATAGTATACCATATACTAGGGACTTATAAGGGCACTCCAGATTCCAATTAGAGATGTGCCTAAGGCACATGGAAACCATTTTAAAGAGGAAGCAGCTAGGCTGGGGTTCTGATTAGCAGGGCCCCAGCCAGACTAAGGTCGAAAAACAGTGAAGCATCAGCAAAAAGTGGGGGTACCCATGTGAAGCAGATCCTACTCTCCTACACAACCCCCCCCAAACGCAGGGACATTAAACTAACCTTGACCAGTTAAGTCTTCATGTTCTAAGTGGAAATACCTAGAGAGTCCATCTGCATTGGCATGGTTACTCCCAGGTCTATGTTCCACTGTATAGTCCATCCCCTGTAGGGAAATGGACCACCTAAGCAGTTTGGGATTTTCACCCTTCATTTGTTTTAGCCATAAGAGGGGCTTATGGTCGGTTTGAACAAGGAAGTGAGTACCAAACAAGTATGGCCTCAACTTCTTCAGAGCCCAGACCACAGCAAAGGCCTCCCTCTCAATGGCTGACCAACGTTTCTCTCTAGGGGTCAGCCTTCTGCTTATGAAAGCTACTGGCTGATCCTGACCTTCTTCATTCAATTGTGACAGTACAGCCCCTACCCCCAATTCAGATGCATTAGTTTGAACAATGAACTTCTTGGAGTAATCAGGACTCTGTAGAATGGGAGCAGTGCACATGGCCTGCTTCAGGTCATCAAATGCCTTTTGACAGTTAGCTGTCCACTGAACTTTCTTGGGCATTTTCTTAGAAGTTAAGTCATTCAAAGGTGTCACTATTGATCCATACCCTTTGACAAATCTTCTGTAGTACCCAGTCAGGCCTAAAAAGGCTCTCACCTGAGTCTGGGTAGTTGGAGCAGTCCATTCCATTATGGTCTGGATCTTGCTCTGCAGTGGTTGAACCTGGCCTCCACCCACAAGGTGGCCCAGGTACACAACCTGACTCTGCCCTATCTGGCACTTAGTGGCCTTGATAGTCAGGCCTGCCTTTTGCAGGGCCTGTAAAACATTCCTGAGGTGGACCAGGTGATCCTCCCAGGTGGAGCTAAAGACAGCAATATCATCTAGATATGCTGCACTATAGGCTTCCAGACCTGTAAGGACTGTATTCACCAACCTCTGAAAAGTGGCAGGTGCATTCTTCAGACCAAAGGGCATCACCACAAATTGGTAATGCCCACTAGGGGTTGAGAATGCTGTCTTTGGCTTTGCATCATCAGCTAGTCTGATCTGCCAGTAGCCAGCTGTCAAGTCAAATGTGCTGAGATATTTGGCTGAGGCCAAAGTATCTATGAGCTCATCTGCCCTTGGTATTGGATGGGCATCAGTCCTAGTGACTGCATTGAGACCCCTGTAGTCCACACAAAACCTCATCTCTCTTTTTCCACCACTGGTGTGAGGTTTTGGCACAAGGACCACTGGACTAGCCCAAGGGCTATCTGAGGGTTCAATAACTCCCAAATCCAACATTTTCTGGACTTCAGTCCTGATACAGTCCCTGACATGGTCAGGTTGCCTATAAATCTTATTTTTAATAGGCAGACTGTCCCCAGTGTCCACTTCATGAGTGCACCAGGTAGTCTGACTGGGTGTCAGTGAAAACATGTGTCTAAACTGATTGAGCACCTGTCTGCAATCAGTTTGTTGCTGGGTAGAGAGGCTGCCTGCCAAGGCCACACCATCTACTGACCCATCGTCAGGGTTCTGTGAGAGCAGGTCAGGGAGTGGGTCACTCTCTTCCTCCTGCCCTTCATCAGTAGCCATGAGCAAGCCCATGTCTGCCCTGTCCACATATGGTTTTAACCTGTTGACATGGAGAACCCTGTGGGGACTCCTGGGTGTTCCTAGGTCTACTAAGTAGGTTACCTCACCCTTCTGTTCAACAATAGTGTGGGGTCCACTCCATTTGTCTTGGAGAGCTGCTGGGGCCACTGGCTCCAACACCCACACCTTCTGTCCTGGCTGGTAAACAGTCAGTACAGCCTTTTGGTCATGCCAAGCTTTTTGAAGTTCCTGGCTAGCCTCAAGGTTTTTGGTTGCCTTTTTCATATACTCAGCCATCCGGGAGCGGAGACCAAGTACATAGTCCACTATGTCTTGCTTTGGGGGCTTGAGAGGTAACTCCCATCCTTCCTTCACCAAGCACAGTGGACCCCTAACAGGGTGACCAAACAGAAGTTCAAAAGGGCTGTAACCAACCCCCTTCTGAGGCACCTCCCTGTATGCAAATAAAAGGCAGGGCAGGAGTATGTCCCATTTTCGCCTGAGCTTTTCTGGGAGCCCTTTAATCATGCCCTTCAAGGTTTTGTTGAATCTCTCAACTAAACCATTGCATTGTGGGTGATAGGGTGTGGTGAACTTGTAAGTCACTCCACACTCCTTCCACATTGCTTTTAAGTAACCAGACATGAAGTTTGCCCCCCTATCTGATACAACCTCCTTAGGAAAGCCCACTCTTGAGAAAATTCCCAGGAGGGCTCTTGCCACCACAGGTGCTGTAGTGGTCCTAAGGGGAATAGCCTCTGGGTACCTGGTGGCATGATCCACTACCACCAGGATAAACCTGTGCCCAGATGCTGTTTGGGGATCCATGGGACCAACAATATCAATCCCCACTCTTTCAAAGGGCACCCCCACCACAGGTAGTGGTATCAGGGGGCCTTTGTAGTGCCACCTGCCTTGCCACTGGCCTGGCAGGTTACACAGGAGCGACAAAACTCCTTGGTGTCTTCAGACATGTGGGGCCAGTGAAAGTGAGGGACAATTCTGTCCCACGTCTTGTTCTGGCCCAGGTGACCTGCCAAGGGAATATCATGGGCTAGGGTCAATAGGAAGCCCCTGAACTTTAGAGGTATAACCAACCTCCTGGTGGCACCAGGCTTGGGGTCTCTACACTCTGAGTACAAGAGTCCATCATCCCAATACACTTTATGGGGACCACTAGCATTCCCAGCAGCCTCAGCAGCAGCTTGCTGTCTGAGGGGTTCAAGAGAGGGGCAGCTCTGCTGCTCCTGGCTCATATCTGCCCTGGAAGGTCCCCCTGTCCCCAAGAACTCAACCTGTTCAGGTTCAAGCTCCTCTGGGACAGTTCCTTCCTCAGGACTGAGATCATCTCCCTCAAGAGACTGATCTTCCTTCTGAGCCAAGGGGGAAGGCACTGCCTTTACCCTACTACTCCTCCTCTTGGAAGGCACTTGGTCCATTATTCCAGAATCCAAGGCCTGTTCAGTTTTAGACATTTTGGCCTGTGACCTGGTCACAGCAAACACATCTGCAGGGATGCCCAGCATTTCTGCATGAGTCCTGAGCTCCACTTCTGCCCAAGCTGAAGTTTCTAAGTCATTGCCAAGCAAGCATTCGACTGGTAGGTTTGCACTTACCACAACCTTCTTAAGGCCAGTTACCCCTCCCCAGGAGAAGTTAACAACTGCCAGAGTATGGTCTGTTCTGACGTTGCTAGCATTGGTCACTTGGTACATTTCACCAAGTATAACTTGCCCAGGATCCACAAGGTCTTGTGTCACCATTGTGACACTTGCCCCTGTGTCCCTAAATGCCAAAGCCTCTTTTCCATTGATCAAAGGCTGTTGTCTGTACTTGCCCAGATTACTGGGGCTTACAGAGGAGGTCACATCCATGCCTCCATCACAGACTAACACAGCCTGAGTGAGTTCTCTGACTAGGTCAGAGCCCACTTCAGTACCCAGGGTGAACCCTACTAAACCCTTGGCTGGAGCACTCCCACCAACTGTAACTGTAATAGGGGGAACACGTGCCTTAGGGGCATTGGTGGGTGCTGGATTAGAGTCTTTGGACTTGGTGCAATCACTTGTCCAGTGGGTCTTTTGCTTACAGACCTTGCACCATGGTTTTCTTTGGCTTTTCCCTTTGGTAGTCTGTGAATCCCCACCTGAAGAAGATTTTTGGGGCCCTTGTGAAGACTTCTGGTCTTTACCCTTCTCCCCACCCTTATCAGAGTTTTTAGAATCTTGCTTCTTAGGGTCACCACCTTGGTTCTGTACCTTCTGCCTCACCCTGGTTCTGACCCATTTGCCTGCCTTCTTTCCCAATTCTTGGGGAGAGGTCAGATCAGAGTCCACCAGGTACTGATGCAACAGCTGATTTTGACAGTTATTAAGAATCTGCTCCCTCGTTATCAGATTGTACAATCCTATGAAGTCACACACCTTACTGTCCATCAACCAGCCTTCCACAGCCTTAGCAGAACAATCCACATAGTCTACCCAGTCTTGAGTCTGTGCTTTTTGGGCATCTCTGAACTTTAACCTGTATTGTTCAGTGGTTAGGCCAAACCCATCAATAAGAGCACTCTTCAAGACCTTGTAATTATCAGCATCCTCTTCTCTTACAGTGAGGAGCTTATCTCTACCTTTGTCTGCAAAGGAGAGCCACAAGATTGCTGCCCACTGCTCCTGAGGGACCCTCTGTACTTTACAGGCCCTCTCCAGTGCAGTTATCCATTTGTGGATGTCATCCCCACTCTGGTAGGGAGGGACAATCTTGCTCAGGTTCCTATGGTCATAGGACCTTTCCCTATCTCTAGGGACATGGCTGCCACCATGGGACTCTAGTCCCAACTTTCTTCTCTCTCTAATGAGATCTAGGGACTCCCTATCTAAAGCCAATTGCTTCTTTCTGATCTCCAGCTGAGTTTCCTCATACTGGACCAGTCTCTGTCTCCTCTCATGAGAGGATTCCCTCCTATGAGAAGGGACAGAAGTCCCTATTGAGGTGCCAGAGTGGTTAGACTCCTGAGAAGGAGATCTAGACCTTCTGGGCACACTCATAATCCTTCCTGGGGGGACAAAGGCGTGGTCTTCTAGATCCTCACCCTCATCTTCCACAGGAGGGATTGGGTTATCCAGGTCAGGGTCATTGTCACCCTCCTGGCCAGTTTCAGAGGGGGGGGCTGGGGGTGTTGTTACCCCCCTCCCCTTCTTCTGCCCCACCCTCTGCTCCTACCCCTTCAGTCCCTAAGGGCTTACTGAGATCAAAAGCCACCAACATCTCTCTAAGGTGTTGGGTGGTGGGACTTTGGCCTGTCCTTAATTTCCTCAGATTGCATAATGCTCTCAGTTCCAAGAATGGGAGTGTATCATACTTGGAGGGAGGAAGCCCAGTGGCTTCTGGCAAGGACTCTTTAGATCCTGCCTTTAAAGACATTACTAGTGTGGTGTGGTGTATGCACTACCTACTCTAGTGTGGCCTACTAAACTCTCTTGAGTTGTAGAAAGGGTTGTGCTATCCCTTAACACACAACTCTAAGTTCAGTAGAACTTACTGTATTCTAAGCTTAAATTATATGTACCTTAGGTACCTTTAGTGGTTTTCAGTTGATCAATTCAATTGAGATTATCTGGTAAAACAATAGCAAGCTGGAATCCCACACGCTGCACACCAATGTGAGAAGTTGGCCTGGTATATGCTGTCCACTAATTATAGTGGGCACCTTGCACCAGTCCAAACAACCCCTTATTGGAGATAGGTTAAAGACAACCTTTATTGAAAGCTATCCTAGTGGTAGCTATGGAGAGCAGCCTTCAGGCTAAGTCTTGAAGGAATGTAAAGCAGCTTGTTTTACCAGTCTATAATCTCTTGAGTGACCAAATGAAAGAGCACCACACCAGGTATATATTCAAAATATATGTATTTATTGCTAAACACACCCCTCTAGTCTCTTTATGAGGCTAGAGTTCGAAGTACATAAGTAATAAGTTATTTAAAGACAGTAATAGCACAAATACACATTTGGGCCCTAGGGGCGTACCAAACCATATACCAATAAAGTGGTATAAGAACCACGACTGAGCTAGACACTAGGCCTAGAGCCTCTAGAAGTGCTTGGACCACAAGGAACCACCCAAGGTAGTGACACAGGGGACCCACGGGGGACGCGTGCAGTGTAAACACACAACCGCGATACGCCGTTAACTTCTATGGAGAAAGTCGCGATCAGGAAATTAAAGAAAAGGGACACTTAAAGGAGGACTTGGAGCAAACCCTTTGAGAACTAGTACTTTGGAGAGTCTCTACCCACGGGAGCACTGGAGTACTCATGTTACCTCACCCAGGGAAGCCGGGTGCATAGGTGCCTTTCGGGGTCGGGTTTCGTCGTCGATTTGAATGGCGATCTGCTGCAAAGTGCTGCTGGCGACCAAGTGGAAAGTGTCCGGGTGGATCCAAGAGTGGATCGGAGATCTGAAGAACCTGAAAGCAGAGGGGACAGAGTCTGGGTCACTAGCCAGTGACCAGGAAGGCGATGAGCAGATGCCCACCGATGTCGGGTGCTTCAGGGGCGTTGACGGTCGTCTTGACTCCGCAGTCACGATGTCCAGGAGGCGTTGTTGGCGACCAGGAGCAGGATTCAGACTGTCCCACGACGTCTGCTGCTTGCTGAGGTGTCGGCGACCAGATTGGACCCAACAGGCCTTGGCAACAGCAAGTCTCGTGGAAAGTGGAAGATGACGATGGTGCAGACCAGCAAGGTCTGTGGGACTCACCCAGCGAGGGTAAGTAAGGGCAAGCCTGGAGCAACCAGGGAGCCCAAGCAGAAAAGGATTGGCCTTCGTGAAGGGCTACTAGCCAACGGGCTAGCGACCGCGAAGGAGCCTCGAGACGGTGCACGTGGAGCTGGCTCACAGGACACTCGTGGAGTGGAGGCCAGTGATCTTCGGTGCAGTTGGTGCTGGAGGCTGGGGCTACTCGGAGCCCAAAGCACAACTTCGTGGGAGTCCAGGAAGAGGATGCACTTGCAAATGTGCTCGGTGTCCAGGGGTCACGGTCTCACGTTACCCACGATAGCCACGGGCCTCAGCTTTGCTGGGGACTGAGGGTAGCCTCGGGGAAGTCTGAGAATCCACCTCTGGTGATGCGAAGACTTCGGCGTCCGACGGGAGCTTCAGAAATGCAGACCGGACAGATACTTCTTTGGTGCCTGCCAAGCAGGGGAATCACTCCTTGACCCCAAGGGAGATTCTTCTGTCCTCTAGTCTTGAGTAGAGCGTCGAAGGTCCAGGATTCAGTGTCAGAGTTTCGTCCAGGGATAATCTAAAGTCTTAAGGACTGGGTTCCTATACTTATACCAAGTTTAGGGGTTGGACTACTCTGTGGCCCCACCTATGGGTGGGTCAGGGCAGAGGGGTGGCTACACCCCTTTCCCTTTGTCCAGTTCGCGCCAAAGCAGGGGCTGGAAGCCCCTGATCCGGTTTGAACTGGGGTATGCACAGGGACACCAAATGTGCCCCCAGTGCAGGACTTCAAAGCACCCAGAGTGTGCTCCCGCCCAGCCCCAATACACATTATCCTGTCTGGGGAGGTGGTCACACCTCCCTGCAACAGGAAACCTATTGTCCAGGCCTCCCCTGCCGGAGTTTCGTCCAGCAGCAGGAGGCCAGACTTGTGTCTGTGGCAGCAGCATCCATTTTGTGATGCTGGGGCTCTGGAAAGAAGTTACCGGTTAGACCAGGGTGAACATGTCTGTCCCTCTAGAAGGGTGGAATGCTACCCCCGCCGCCAGTATTGGCGGGGGGTAGTATTCCAAGATGTTTGACACCAAACACGACATGTTTTGATGCAGTCATTCCAAAGTTAGCATTCTACCGCGAGGATATAATGCACTTAAGAGTATATGGTTTAACCGCATTTACAAACAGTACCAGAGAATGGACTCTGAGCACTGCAGAGGGGCCCTGCTCATGCAGTGGCGCCTTCTCACATAAGAACCAAGCACTCTGCCTTCAGGATTGATAAGGCCTGCTATAGGAGTGACTTATAGGTTTATATATGTGTAAGTATGTAGTGATATAGGTAACCTATATCACAGTAAGGGGTGCATGCACCACCTTACCCAGGCTGCAGTAGCAGACCTGTGGTGTCATTTTGGATGGCCTCCCAGGGGTGGCATAATACATGCTGCAGCCCCTGGTAGGCCTCTGAGGTACCTATGCCCTTGGTACATAGTATACCATATACTAGGGACTTATAAGGGCACTCCAGATTCCAATTAGAGATGTGCCTAAGGCACATGGAAACCATTTTAAAGAGGAAGCAGCTAGGCTGGGGTTCTGATTAGCAGGGCCCCAGCCAGACTAAGGTCGAAAAACAGTGAAGCATCAGCAAAAAGTGGGGGTACCCATGTGAAGCAGATCCTACTCTCCTACAGTAACCATCATTCCTTAATTAATTTCTACTTGTAAAAGATACTCATTTAAAAGAAACAGCCAGTCCCACACTTTTTACCCAAAAGCCTTTCATAGCGTAACTTATCACAACGTATGTCCAGAAATCCGCTATTCATTTTTTCTTAGAAGAACGACTTGTTTTAAAAAGCAATCATTACCATCCTGTTTACCAAAATGTCTTGGTGCAAGAAGCTGCGTAAATTGCCTGATTGTTCACAACAGATCATCCATGTTGTGGTGATTAAAAATATTCAAAAGACCAAAATATGGTGCTTAATTGTCCATGTAGCTGGCTCGTGGTCGGGGCCCAAAATGCAGAAAAATAACACCAAAACTCCGACCGCACTGCTGCTTGGGCAGAATGCCAAGAAGGTGCCAGACGTTTCACGCCAGTTCATCCATATGCTCAAGGTTAAAACTTGTACAAAGAAACCAAGCGCAGTGTCAGCTTTTCCAAAGAGGTTGATCTTGGTTGAAGTGATGCTCAAACCTATGATCTTATCGGGGCGGGGGCGGACTCTCAGGGATGAACTCACCTAGATTTCTAATCTTAGTCTTTATTAAGTCTTTGTAAAGTGTCTTCTATCAAGCGGATTCTGGCCAGCTTCTTGAATTTACCAATTGAATTTTGGCCAAATCCAAAGGGGTGGTACTGGTAAAAAGGGCTGCTACTGATTCCACACAGGGTTGTGCCCCCTGAGATGAAAAGATTGGTTTTAGCAGGTCTCTTTGGAACTCTTGCAGAGTTGGGCAGCAGCATATGAGATGTAGTAAGGTCTCATTTCTATAATTGCATAATCAGCATCTTGTGTTATAAAATAGAGATCTCCAAGCTGTGTTTATTTCTTTTATCAGGAGTGGCACCAGCCTAGCCCACAAGATCTCTTTCAGAAGTTTCTTTCCCAGGGCTTGGTTCGAATATGGCTGCATTTTATGGTTCTCATATAATGTTATAAGTGCTGTATTCTTGAGTTTTTCCCTGAGTCCAGCGATGTCGTTTTCGTGTGAGAGCCTGTGTACTTGTCTGGTTATTGAGACTTTTAGAGCCGTGTAGCTTGCTCCTCCAGTGCTCCAGTTATTGATGCCCAGATTTAGGGTATCCACTGCTGTATTTAAATAAGTGCTCCCAGCCTTGTTCTCTGCTGTATGTATTGGCTTTAATACCTAATCCTTCATGCAGCGTGCTGGGGCATTCATGATTCGATAGTAATCCTTTGCATGAATGTCCATGCATTCATGATTCAATAGTAATCCTTTGCCTGAATGTCCATGCATTCATGATTCAATAGTAATCCTTTGCCTGAATGTCCATGCATTCATGATTCAATAGTAATCCTTTGCCTGAATGCCCATGCATTCATGATTCGATAGTGATCCCTTGCATGAATGCACATGCATTCATGATTCAATAGTAATCCTTTGCAAAAATGCCCATGCATTCATGATTCGATAGTAATCCTTTGCATGAATGCCCATGCATTCACGAGATCCTATGCGGTTGATAAATATTGTATTAAGCTGTCACTAAGTAAGGGGTTGCGGGTTGGGGGTGGACCGGTGGTATGACGAATGCTATTCTCCTGTCCCACAAGCGGGAGTACTGAACAATTGTAATTGAAGGGATTGTTTTCATTGTGCTTACTTGCTTTCCTCATCCTGCAGGCATTTCTCATATAGTGCTAATACTTCCTGAGATCCATTTGGATATGTACCTTGAAAATTCAATAAAGTCTGTTTAAAAAAAAAAAATGAATGCCCATTCATTCATGATTCGATAGTAATCCTTTGCATAAATGTCCGTGCATTCATGATTCAGTAGTGATCCCTTGCATGAATGCCCATGCATTCATGATTCAATAGTAATCCTTTGCATGAATGCCCTTGCATTCATGATTCAATAGTGATCCCTTGCATGAATGCACATGCATTGATGATTCGATAGTGATCCTTTGCATGAATGCCCTTGCATTCATGATTCAATAGTAATCCTTTGCATGAATGTCCGTGCATTCATGATTCGATAGTGATCCTTTGCATGAATGCACGTGTATTCATGATTCGATAGTGATCCTTTGCATGAATGCCCTTGCATTCATGATTCAATAGTGATCCCTTGCATGAATGTCCGTGCATTCATGATTCGATAGTGATCCTTTGCATAAATGCCCTTGCATTCATGATTCAATAGTAATCCTTTGCATGAATGTCCGTGCATTCATGATTCGATAGTGATCCTTTGCATGAATGCCCTTGCATTCATGATTCAATAGTGATCCCTTGCATGAATGCACATGCATTCATGATTCAATAGTGATCCCTTGCATGAATGCACATGTGTAGGAGAGTACGATCTGCCTCTTATGTTGCCCCCACTTTTTATCTGATGTTTACACTGGTTTCTGGCTATAGTCTGGCTGGGTCCCTGCCAATCAGGGCCCCAGCCTCTCTGTTCTCTCTAAATGTCTTGGAGTGCACTCTAGGTGCACTAGTGATTGGATACTGTGGTACCTTATGAGACCCTAGTATATGGTACCTTAGGTACCAAGGGCATAGGTACTTCACAGGCCTACCAGGGGCTGAAGCATGTATTATGCCACCCCTGGGAAGCAGACTAAATCTGACACCACAGGCCTGCTACTGCAGCCTGGGTGAGGTGGTGCTAGCACTCCTCACTGAGATATAGGTTCCCTATATCTCTCCTGCACACACATTTAAACCTATCAGTCACCCCTAAGGCAGGCCCTATCAATCCTGAGGGCAGGGTGCTTGGCTTCTATGTGAGGGGGTGCCTCTGCCTGAGCAGGGCCCCTCTGCAGCTCGCAGAGTCCTTTCTCTGGTGCTGTTTGTGGATGCGGTTAAACCATATACTCTTAAGTGCATTATATCCTCGCGGTAAAATGCTAACTTTGGAATGGCTGCATCAAAACATGTCGTGTTTGGTGTCAAACATCTTGGAATACTACCCCCCCGCCAGTCCTGGCGGCGGGGGTAGCATTCCACCCTTCTAGAGGGATAGACATGTACCTACTGTGGAAACGCGGTAGAATTCTGCAGAGCCCTGGCATCACAAAATGGATGCCACCAGTCACAGACACTGGTCTGCCCTCCTGCTGATGACCACAACTCGCAGTGGAGGAAGCCCAACAATAGGCATCCTGTCACAGGGAGGTGTAACCACCTCCCAGACAGGGTTTAGTGTATTGGGGCTGGGTGGGTGCACTCTTAGAGTGTTTGAAGTCCTGCACTGGGGGAGCAGTAGGCTCCTCTGTGCATATGCCAGTTCAAACCGGCTCAGGGGCTACCTGCCCCTGCTCTGGCGCGAAACTGGACAAAGGGAAGTGGGTGTAGCCACCCACTCCCCTGACCCTCCCATAGGTGGGGTCATAGAGCTAGTCCCTCCCTTTCTGACAGTATAAGTTAGGGAACCCTTGCCATTGCAAACTAGATATCCCTGGACGACGCTCTGAAGAAGAATCCTGGACCTTCGACGTTCCATTACCTCTGGAAGACTGAAGAATCTCCCTTGGAGTCAAGGAGTGACTCCCCTAAAAACTACAAACGACGGTCGCAAACTACGCCGCTCCCGCCGGAGTCCGAAGTCTCTGCAGCCCAAGACGTGGATTTCCTGACTTCTCAAAGGCCATCGTGAGTCCCCAGCGAAGCTGAGGCCAGTGGACCCCAAGAGTGACGAGGAACCGCGACCCCTGGGTACCGTGCACTATTGTCGAGTGCAACCCCTTCACAATGTTCTACGAACTTGTGCTTTGGACCACGTGTGGTCCCAGCCTCCAGCAGGAATCCCTCCGAAGATCAGAGGCCTACACCGTCCCGAGTGACCGTGGGCCCCTGTTGAGCGAATCCTCCCGAGGCGTCTTCGCGATCCCTTGCCAGCCGGCTTGTGGGTCCCCTGAAGACTTTTCTATGGAACCAAAGGGCTCCCCTGGTTGCTCCAGGCCTGCCCTGACTTACCCTCGCTGGGTGAGTCCCTCAGACCTTGCTGGTCTGCACCATTGCCTTTTCACACTTTCCACGAGACTTGCTGTTACCAAGGCTTGTTGGCTCCAATCGAGTTGCCGACACCACAGTAAGCTGCAGACATCGTGGGACATGCCGAACCCAGCTCCTGGTCGTCGTCGACGCCTCCTGGACCTCGTGGCTGAAGAGTCAAGACACCTGTGACCGACCTGAATCTTTTTTTTTTTTTTTTTTGCAGCAGATCGTAATTTATTGGCAAACTGGCAAAGTCACACAGCTTAATTTGTCAAGCCTTACGCGTTTCAGACCTCCTGGTCCTTGGTCACAGGCTGGGATTCAACTTAGCAGAGCCACGTGATTAGCTTCTTGGTTATTAACCCCCCAGTGGGGCCTCACAGGTGAGTACAATTAGTATTGCATTTTGGGTCATGTAGTATTCCTCTTTATATTGAAGCCTTACTCTTTTTTTTTTTTATTATTTTCAAAATAAGGGACATCACAATACAAATACAACAATCAAACCGTCATATTCCCACATTACACAATACAATATATGTATAATCAAGGGCTCATGTTCCCCACCATATCCTCAAACAAAACTAAAAAAGGAAAAATAACAAATTATAAAGACAGACCATCTAACCCCCTTATTCATTCTAGACAATAGTCATTTAGTTGCATTGGAGCAGTAGAGCTACTTCCAGCTATTCCTTCAGAGCTTCCAATTTGGCCGCCCAACCCCCCCCCCCGTGATCCCTAAAGCGCATCGTCCCGCTCGGTCGCAGTTACCCTTGCCAGGAGGAAGAGCCGGAGCGGCTCCCAAATGTCCTTTGGCCTTGAAACCATAGGCAGCTCCTCCACGTACATTGCCATATTATCATTACAATAGACCAAATCATTTATCCAGTGGTCCACTTTCGGTGCTCGTCTCCCACCCCAAGTAATGGCCACCCTCCGCTTTGCAATAAGCAGAGCCAAACGCACAAATCTACCCTTCACGCCTCTCACATGGGGAACACAGCTCAACAAACACACAGGCGGTGTGCATTGCAATTCAACAGCAGTCATTGCCCGTAGATCTCGTATCACAGCCTCCCAGAATTCCGCCACCCTCCCACATCCCCAAGCAAGATGCAGGAAATCAGCACCCCCTTGTCCACATCTCACACAGCAATTAGTCTCACGCAATCCAAACCTTTGCAAGCGTGCAGGAGTATAATACACCTGATGTATATATTTAAAATGTATAATGCGCAGGTTTCCGTTCATGGTGAGTTTGCCCGTCAATTCGCACACATATGTCCAATCTTTCTCTGATATTGGTTCGGATAGACAGGCATTCCATCTCTCCCAGCTCCTATCAGGCTGACCCCCACATTCCTCCCTGACCATCTTATATAACCGGGAGATCAGTTTTTTATTGGTGGGGGTGGTGAGCACAAACTGGAGGGATAGCAACGTCGGCGGCTCCAGTGGGTAAGTATCATAGTGGGCCCTGACCGCTTGCCGAAGCCTGTGCATAGCAAAACTAAACAGCAGTGATGGGTTACTAATATATTGCAAAGCGTCTGCCGTAATAAAGGATCCCTCTGGGTAAAGATCGTGCATCTGCTGAAAACCTGCCTCCTCAAGCAATCGCATCGATGGTGTTTCATGAGTTACCGACAGCGCAGTATGATGTTCTATACGCATAGCCGGAGCATACAACGGCAGCTTGCGCGCCAGACGCCCCAACACCTGCCATGCAGCCACAGTCGCATCTACAGCGTTGATCTCCGCTCTCTGGGTCCTGCGCGCCTTATGAGTGACCATACTATGTAATGGTATCGGGTGTACATCCCTTTCTTCCACCGCAATATGCGGTGTGAACGCATGCGGTCTCATCCAGTAAAAGGCATACTGAGCTTGCGCACACAGATAATATATATAGAAATCCGGCGCCCCGAATCCTCCCTTGCCATAATCACTGGTAAGAACTGACCACTTTACACGGGCACTTTTACCACCCCAGACAAGCCGAAGTAATGTACCTCTCAAAGTATCAAAAAACGCTTTCGTCAGCACAAGCGGGATGTTATTAAACAGGTACAAATACTGCGGCAAGACCACCATCTTGATAAGCGCAATTCGATCCGCCAGTGACAGCGGCAGGTTCACCCACGTATTCACCCGCTGCTCTAGCCTTGCGTGCGTTCTGCCATAGTTCTCACACAGGACCTTGTCCGGGTCCCGGTGAATCCAGACTCCAAGATACTTTACAGGGTCCGCAGACCACACCAGTGGGAATTCCATATCTGGTCGTGTCGTCGACTCCGTCAGTGGGATGATCACCGATTTATCCCAATTAACTACTAGGCCCGACAGCTGACTAAACCTCACGTATTCCCTCAGCAGCTGTGCCAAGTATCTAGAGGGTTCACGCACAAAAAGCACCATGTCGTCCGCGTATAGCGAAATGGCGACTGGGCGGTAGTTAAAGTTTAGTGCGGTTTCCCTATGCCTTTGCCTGATGGCGCATGCCAACGGCTCGAGCATGATAGCAAAAATCAACGGAGACAGCGGGCAGCCCTGGCGAGTGCCCCTTTGTATAGCAAACGAGTCAGACGTTAACCCACCAACCCTCACCCTGGCCGATGGATCTGCATATAGCACTCTTATCCACTGCACAAATAGAGGTGGGAACCCCATGCGCTGGAGGACAAGAAACATGTATGACCACTCCACAGAGTCGAAGGCCTTGGCTGCATCCAACAGTACCGCCGCGGCTGACATGTCCGGTTCCAATATGTGAAACATTGAAAATATTGTCCGGAGATTATGAGAGGTGGACCTATCAGGTATAAAGCCCGATTGATCAGGCAGTATCAATCTCTGCATCAGGGGTTGTCATTTCACCGACAGGATCTTGGCCAAGATCTTGGCATCTATGTTTATCAATGACAGTGGCCGATAAGATTCACATTTATCTGGCGGCTTATCTTTTTTTAATAGTGTAATTATCAACGCCTGCCTCAGGGAAGGAGGCAGCCTCCCAGTCTCATGAGCTTCTTCATATACCTCCAACAAATATGGGGCTGACATGTCAGTATATGCTTTATAAAACTCAGCCGTGAGGCCGTCCGGTCCCGGCGCTTTACCATTGGAGAGGGCCAATATAGCGGCTTTGATATCCTCGATGTCTATAGGTAAATTTAAATATGCCCTATGGGCATCCGATAGCCAAGCACACGCCACATCCTCCAAGTACCCTTCAAACTCAGCCGTGGTTGCCTCTCCCTTTGACGAATACAGCTCCGCTCAGTAATGTCGAGGGGGCGGTAATGTTCCCTCCCGCCGGAATCCGTGATCTTGTCTATAGGAGGCTGCTCCATGTGATTCTTAATCTTGTAGGCCAGTGTACGCCCTGGTCTCCCGCCCTCTCCATATCTACGTGCCGTATGCCTGCGACTGAGATATTGTATTTCAGTATCGGCTAGGGTGTTGTGCTCTATTATTAGGTCACGTATACTTGCGAGGATGGTAGGAGATGGGGCCTCCACGTAGCTACGCTCAAGCGCCTGAAGTGCAGACTCAGCCCTGCGGAGTTGCTCACTGATATCCTTCAATATGCCTGCCGCGGTGCTGATGCACACTCCCCTGATTGTGGCCTTAAAAGCCTCCCACAAGGTAGAGGCTGTGTCCACGGAACCCTTATTAAATAAAAAATATTGTTCAATTGCCTCACGCACTGTGGCCTCATACACCGGATCAAGTAATGCCTCCGAGCGGAATCTCCACGTGAAGGGACGGGGCACCGCCGTCAGGACCTGTATCTCCTACGCCGACGACACCCAGCTGATCCTCTCCCTCACCAAAGACCCTCACACCGCCAAAGCCCACCTCCACGAAGGAATGAAGGCCGTCGCCGAATGGATGAGGACCAGCCGCCTGAAGCTGAACTCGGACAAGACGAAGGTCCTCATCCTTGGTTCCAACCCTTCAGCCTGGGACGACTCCTGGTGGCCAACATCACTGGGAACAGCCCCGCCACCCACCGACCACGTACGCAACCTAGGGGTCATCCTCGACCCCACCCTCTCCATGACTAAGCAGGTCAACGCCGTTTCCTCATCCTGCTTCAACATCCTCCGAATGCTCCGCAGGATCTTCAAGTGGATCCCCACCGAAACAAGAAAAACAGTCACCCAGGCCCTCGTCACCAGCAGGCTGGACTACGGAAACGCCCTCTACGCAGGAACGACGGCTAAGCTCCTGAGACGGCTGCAACGCATCCAGAACGCCTCTGCACGTCTTATCCTCGACATCCCCCGACGCAGCCACATCACACCCCACCTGAGAGACCTGCACTGGCTCCCTGTCAACAAGAGGATAACCTTCAAGCTCCTCACCCACACACACAAAGCACTCCACAACTCCGGACCAGCCTACCTCAACAGACGACTCAGCTTCTACACCCCCACCCGCCAGCTCCGCTCGACCAGCCTCGCCCTCGCCACAGTCCCCCGCATCCGGAAAACGACCGCCGGCGGCAGATCCTTCTCCCACCTCGCCGCCAAGACCTGGAACACCCTCCCCACCAACCTCCGACAGACCCAAGACCTACTGGCCTTCAGAAGACTCCTCAAGACCTGGCTCTTCGATCAGTAGCAGCACCACCCCCCTCTTCCCCCAGCGCCTTGAGACCCTCGCGGGTATGTAGTGCGCTTTATAAGTGACATGATTGATTGATTGATTGATTGATTGTATGTCCAACTGGACCGGATTATGATCCGATAAGGTCCGCGGCAAGTTCATAACCTCCAGCACCCATTTCGTTGCCTCCCCTCCCAATAGCCAATAATCGAGTCGCGACCAGGTATTGTGCGTTGGTGTCGCATGTGTCCCTTCCTTCACTCGGGCATTACGCACCCTCCACACATCGCACAGTCCAAATTCCACCATAGCACTCTTCACACTATGGGCCACACTGGAAGTTCGGTGCGACAATGGATTGGATTTGTCTAGCTCAGGATTCAAATATGTGTTTAAGTCTCCTCCCCATATAATATGTGCTTCCGGCCATGTCCTCAGTTTAGCATATACCTGCATAAAACACTCCGGGTCATCCGCTATGGGCCCATACATATTAATAATTGTGACCAGAGAGCCACGCAGCTTCCCTTGTACCATTGCACATCGTCCCCCCTCGTCAATATAGGTCCGGGTAGATACAAATGTAATACCTCGCCGAATCAAAATCAGCGTGCCTCTCGCATATGAAGAGAATGATGACGCTAACTTATATCCCGCCCATCTGCTTGCAATGCTACACTCTGTTTGCCTGGTCAGGTGCGTTTCCTGAAGCAACGCAACATGTATATCATGCCTAGTCAGATAAGCCAGTACCTGGCGCACTTTCTTGGGAGAATTAAGGCCCGCACATTCCATGTCAGTAACCGATACCGCTCACCCATATTCGAGTCTATGCGCTCTAAACATCCAGCCGCACCTTACAATCCACGGTAAAAGGGGAGTCTCAGCACAGCAGCCGGCCAACCGACCAGATTGAGCAGCTCTCACTCCAAGCAACATCAATTCAACACTCATACACAAAAAAAACCACACATCCCTGTTCCATCCCTCCCGCCGCCCCCCACCCACTCCAACCTCCCAATTAGGTCGAGAACTTCTCCATTCCCCCTCCCATACATTGACCCCTACATCCAAACTACGCATCAAGTGGGGTACACCCGCTGGGGGAGAGGAAACGGCAGCGAACACTCTCACCGTGGTGAGATTTGCCAGACTATAACAGTGTGGTACACCCGCGTGTCTTGGCTCAGACACGTTGTTGACAGCCTCCATGCTGCCCCTTAGGTAGGCAATATAATGACATGCGACCATGTGACTTAACTTATACAAATATCATTCCCAAACTGCAGCCCCCCAGCCATAGTCAACCAACTCGATAAATGCTCACACCTCTATAGTAACTGCACCCTGTTCTACAAATATACTATTCTCAGAGGAAATGCCAGTGTCATCTTCCCCTAGTCCGTGTCATCTAAATTCGACGAGGCAGAGGGGCTCCCTGCCGCATCTTTTCGATTCTTGGTCTTGCAAACGTGTTTAGAAAATTTCAAGGCTGACTTTGAGTCCGTGAAAAAGTGTGCCTGTCCCTCATGTGTAATCTTCAATTTGGCCGGGTACAGCATTGCATATTGTATCGAGGCAGTCTGCAGCAACTTCTTCGCCGGCACAAACTCTCGTCTCGCCGCCTGCACCATCGGTGTGTAGTCCGGGAAGAAGGACAAGTTGTCTCCCTTGTAGTTGATGGGGGCCTTAGACCTAGCCTCTCTCAGGACAGCATCCCTGTCTGCATAATTCAACAGCCGCGCTATGATCGGGCGTGGAGGCACCACCGGTCTCGGTCTAGGGCCCAGCGATCGGTGCGCCCGTTCGACTATCATTACTGTTGACAGCACCGGTCCAAACAGTTCTCGCAGCAGGCCATCGATGAAGGTCTCCATCCTGGGCATGGGGGTGGTTTCTGACAGGCCAATTATGCGGAGGTTATTGCGCCGTGATCGCGCTTCTAAATCCTCGTTTTTTGCTTTTATGACCTCTAATACCTTCTCCATGTGAAGAAGTTGAGTCCGAGACTCCGCCTGTATGTCTTTCGTATCCGACACCCTGTTTTCCAAGACGTCTAGTCTGTGCTTGTCTACCTTTTGTTTTACAGCATCCAGCCCTGCCGCCAGCGCATCTATTTTGCTGTCGATGGATTTCATCCCAGATCGTAGCTCAAGCAGGATTGTCCGGGTGTCGTCTCCTGTCTCATCTGCCGCCGTCGAGGCTCCCTGCGCTCCAGATGGATCCCCCATGGCTTCCCTCGCCCGTGTGTTACGTTTATTTTCAAACTGCAGTTTCGGCTGTTTAGGGTCAGATTTTCCCATACTGATAGGAAACCAGATTTGTTGCCGAGTATGTCTCGCAGGTCACTCTCCGCTGTTGCGCCTATGTCCCAGCTTGTGCCTCTGCTACGGTCGCGACCGCTCGTCTTAGGAACACTCCACTACAAGCTAGTGCTGTGGTCACCATATGAGGAACTTGGCTCAGGTCGCCACTATGCAGCAACGTGTGTATGGGTCCTGCCCCAAATTACCTCCTCCGCACACCGCTGCCCAGGTATCTGTCAGTCATGCCCCAGGTATTGCCCCCTCTGTGGCTCAGGCCGTGCCAGTGTCCCAAAAGGCCTTTGCAAAGACACAGCGTGATCTCAGTCTCCACTCTGCCCTTTGCTGATGTCACCACTGCTCTGTCAGGAGACGAGGCGGCCTCCAGTGTCCCCGTGTGTGGCTGCCCAGTCCCTGCGGAGCCGCACCGTCCTCCTGGCGTGTAGCAAGGGCCGTGCACAATCTCCCCCCCCCCCCTGCCCGGATGCACCAGCAGTGCCACGCGTACCTCAGCCCTCACACGTGGGCTGGAGCTATGCGTGCAACACAACCGGCGGCTCCGCGCCACAGGAGGCAAGTCCACGCGACCCCCCCACCAATGAATAGAGGCAGCGCCGCCTCCTCGTACCCAGCCCAGTCAGCCCGCCTCGGCCTCCCCAGGCACCACCGTGCACGAAAGCCGGGATGCCCGAGAAGCGCCCCGCAGCCTGATCTGTGCAGTGGCCCAGGATGCAGCCTCCCGCCCCCACTCACCGCTCTCGGTCCTCTGCAGCTCCCGGCAGGGCCCCAGTCGTTCCGCGTCGGATGTCTTAAGGCACCGGGATTCACTCCGCCTCATTCACAGCCCGTTGTGTTCCGATCCCCACACCTGCATAAGGATCTCCCGTCTTCGGGCAGATGTCGTCTTCCAGGGAGCCGCTCCACGTCTTCCTCCGCTAGGCACTCTCAAGGCGTACGCTGTACCTGCCTCCCTTCAGCTGCGCCGTACATTAACCTAGAGGTTCCGGGCAGTCGCCATTTTATCTGCAGTCGGCCCGGTTCGCGACTCACTGGTTTCGGCAGTTTCTCCGCTCCCGCGGGTTCCGTAGTATTACCAATCGGACCGCGGAATTGTAGCCTCCGTCGCACGCAGTTTTGCAGCCACGCAGGTGTTCAGGACTCGTGGTATTTGCCGGATAATAGAGTCTGGCGTGCGGAGCTCCCTCAAGAGGCAGCCATTCCGCCTCGCGCCGTAGCCACGCCCCCCCGACCGACCTGAATCTTGCGACGACGGTGGGCATCCATCTTCCTTGCCCCGAGTCACTGCCAAGTGACTTTGAACACTGTCCCCTCTGCTTTCAGGTCTTCCATCTTCTGAATCCAGGCTTGGATTCCACCGGACACTTCCTCGAATTTCACAAGCAGCAAGTCTTCTTTGTCCTCCATTGAAAACGACGCCGCGACCCGACACCAAAGGACACCTATGCACCCGGCTTCCCTGGGTGAGGTAACTCCAGCACTACGATGCTCCTGTGGGTGTTGGCCCTAGAACTACTTACCCTGTAAGTGACTTGCTTGTAGGTTCTCCCGAAGTATCCTAAAACTCTTAATTTCCAACTGCGACTTGCCCCATTGAAGTCAACGGCGATTCGCGCCTGTGTATCCACACTGCACGCGTCCCCCGTGGGTCCTTTACTTACCTGCCTTGGGTGGTTCCGTGAGGCCCCAGCTCTTCTGAAGGCCCTAGGCCTTGTCCCTGTGCAAGTCGTTGTTTCTAAGTCTCTTTTTTAGTATATGGTCTGGTACGCCCATAGGGCCCCAGCCATATTTGTGCTTAATTTATTGTGAAACGTTGATTTATGCATATGTCCTTGACCTCTAATCTCACCAGAGATTAGTAGAGAGTT
This sequence comes from Calotriton arnoldi, assembly GCA_963921515.1. NCBI lineage: Eukaryota > Metazoa > Chordata > Amphibia > Caudata > Salamandridae > Calotriton > Calotriton arnoldi. The sequence goes on along the minus strand of CAWUFW010001266.1, from coordinate 65,093 downwards.
GTTTAGTAATAAATACATATATATTTGATATATATACCTGTGTGGTGTCTTTTCATTTGGTGATTCAAGAGATTGTGTGGTAAAACAAGCTGCTTTACATTCCTTCAAGACTTAGCCTGAAGGCTGCTCTCCACAGCTACCACTAGGATAGCTTTCTATAAAGGTTGTCTTAAACCCATCTACCATAAGAGTCGAATTGTACTGGTGCAAGGTGTCCACTTTAATTAGTGAACAGCATATACCAGGCCAACTTCTCACAACATGCATTCATGATTCGATAGTAATCCCTAGTGATCCCTTGCATGAATGCACATGCATTCATGATTCGATAGTAATCCTTTGCATGAATGCCCGTGCATTCATGATTCGATAGTAATCCTTTGCATGAATGTCCGTGCATTCATGATTCGTTAGTGATCCTTTGCATGAATGCACGTGCATTCATGATTCGATAGTGATCCCTTGCATGAATGCCCTTGCATTCATGATTCAATAGTGATCCCTTGCATGAATGCACATGCATTCATGATTCGATAGTAATCCTTTGCATGAATGCCCGTGCATTCATGATTCGATAGTGATCCTTTGCATGAATGCACGTGCATTCATGATTCGATAGTGATCCTTTGCATGAATGCCCTTGCATTCATGATTCCATAGTAATCATTTGCATGAATGCCCTTGCATTCACGAGATCCTAGGCGATTGATAAATATTGTATTAAGCTTTCACTAAGTAAGGGTTTGTGGGTTGGGGGTGGAGCGGTGCTATGACAAATGCTATTCTCCTGTCCCACAAGCGGGAGTACTGGACAATTGTAATTGAAGGGATTGTTTTCATTGTGCTTACTTGCGCCTGCAGGCGTTTCTCATATAGTGCTAATACTTCCTGAGATCCATTTGGATATGTACCTTGAAAATTCAATAAAGTCTGTTTAAAAAAAAAAAAATGAATGCCCATGCATTCATGATTCAATAGTAATCCTTTGCATGAATGTCCGTGCATTCATGATTCAATAGTGATTCCTTGCATGAATGCACATGCATTCATGATTCGATAGTGATCCTTTGCATGAATGCCCATGCATTCATGATTCAATAGTGATCCCTTGCATGAATGCACATGCATTCATGATTCGATAGTAATCCTTTGCATGAATGCCCATGCATTCATGATTCAATAGTGATCCCTTGCATGAATGCACATGCATTCATGATTCGATAGTAATCCTTTGCATGAATGCCCATGCATTCATGATTCAATAGTGATCCCTTGCATGAATGCACATGCATTCATGATTCGATAGTAATCCTTTGCATGAATGTCTGTGCATTCATGATTCGATAGTGATCCTTTGCATGAATGCACGTGCATTCATGATTCGATAGTGATCCTTTGCATGAATGCCCTTGCATTCATGATTCAATAGTAATCCTTTGCATGAATGTCCATGCATTTATGATTCTATAGTAGTTCTTTGCATGAATGCCCATGCATTCATGATTCGATAGTAATCCTTTGCATGAATGCCCATGCATTCACGAGATCCTAGGCGATTGATAAATATTGTTTTAAACTGTCACTAAGTAAGGGGTTGCGGGTTGGGGTTGACCGGTGATATGACGAATGCTATTCTCCTGTCCCACAAGCGGGAGTACTGGACAGTTGGAATTGAAGGGATTGTTTTCATTGTGCTTACTTGCTTTCTTACGCCTGCAGGAGTTTCTCATATAGTGCTAATACTTCCTGAGATCCATTTGGATATGTACCTTGAAAATTCAATAAAGTTTGTTTAAAAAAAAAAATGAATGCCCATGCATTCATGATTCGATAGTAATCCTTTGCATGAATGTCCGTGCATTCATGATTCAATAGTGATCCCTTGCATGAATGCCCATGCATTCATGCTTCGATAGTAATCCTTTGCATGAATGCCCTTGCATTCATGATTCAATAGTGATCCCTTGCATGAATGCACATGCATTCATGATTCGATAGTGATCCTTTGCATGAATGCCCGTGCATTCATGATTCAATAGTGATCCCTTGCATGAATGCACATGCATTCATGATTCGATAGTAATCCTTTGCATGAATGTCTGTGCATTCATGCTTCGATAGTAATCCTTTGCATGAATGCCCGTGCATTCATGCTTCGATAGTAATCCTTTTCATGAATGCCCGTGCATTCATGCTTCGATAATAATCCTTTGCATGAATGCCCGTGCATTCATGATTCGATAGTAATCCTTTGCATGAATGCCCATGCATTCATGCTTCGATAGTAATCCTTTGCATGAATGCCTATGCTTTCATGATTCGATAGTAATCCTTTTAATGAATGCCCGTGCATTCATGCTTTGATAGTAATACTTTGCATGAATGCTCGTGCATTCATGATTCAATAGTGATCCCTTGCATGAATGCCCATGCATTCATGCTTCGATAGTAATCCTTTGCATGAATGCCCGTGCATTCATGCTTTGATAGTAATCCTTTGCATGAATGCCCATGCATTCATGCTTTGATAGTAATCCTTTGCATGAATGCCCGTGCATTCACAATTCAATAGTGATCCCTTGCATGAATGCCCGTGTATTCATGATTCGATAGTAATCCTTTGCATAAATGCCTGTGCATTCATGATTCAATAGTGATCCCTTGCATGAATGCCCGTGCATTCATGCTTCGATAGTAATCCTTTTCGTGAATGCCAGTGCATTCATGATTCAATAGTGATCCCTTGCATGAATGCCCGTGCATTCATGATTCGATAGTGATCCCTTGCATGAATGCCAGTGCATTTATGCTTTGATAGTAATCCTTTGCATGAATGCCCGTGCATTCATGATTCAATAGTGATCCCTTGCATGAATGCCCGTGCATTCATGATTCGATAGTGATCCCTTGCATGAATGCCCGTGAATTCATGATTCGATAGTAATCCTTTGCATGAATGCCCGTGCATTCATGATTCAATAGTGATCCCTTCCATGAATGCCCGTGCATTCATGCTTTGATAGTAATCCCTTGCATGAAGGCCCATGCATTCATGATTCGATAGTAATCCTTTGCATGAATGCCCGTGCATTCATGATTCAATAGTGATCCTTTGCATGAATGCACGTGCATTCATGATTCGATAGTGATCCTTTGCATGAATGCCCTTACATTCATGATTCAATAGTAATCCTTTGCATGAATGCCCATGCATTTCGGATTCTATAGTAGTACTTTGCATGAATGCCGGTGCATTCATGATTCGATAGTAATCCTTTGCATGAATGGCCGTGCATTCGTGCTTCGATAGTAATCCATGCTTCGATAGTAATCCTTTGCATGAATGCCCGTGCATTCATGATTCGATAGTAATCCTTTGCAGGAATGCCTGTGCATTCATGCTTCGATAGTAATCCTTTGCATGAATGCCCATGCATTCATGATTCGATAGTAATCCTTTGCTTGAATGCCCATGCATTCATGCTTCGATAGTAATCCTTTGCATGAATGCCCATGCATTCATGCTTTGATAGTAATCCTTTGTATGAATGCCCGTGCATTCACAATTCAATAGTGATCCCTTGCATGAATGCCCGTGTATTCATGATTCGATAGTAATCCTTTGCATAAATGCCTGTGCATTCATGATTCAATAGTGATCCCTTGCATGAATGCCCGTGCATTCATGCTTCGATAGTAATCCTTTTCATGAATGCCCGTGCATTCATGATTCAATAGTGATCCCTTGCATGAATGCCCGTGCATTCATGATTCGATAGTGATCCCTTGCATGAATGCCAGTGCATTTATGCTTTGATAGTAATCCTTTGCATGAATGCCCGTGCATTCATGATTCAATAGTGATCCCTTGCATGAATGCCCGTGCATTCATGATTCGATAGTGATCCCTTGCATGAATGCCCGTGCATTCATGATTCGATAGTAATCTTTTGCATGAATGCCCGTGCATTCATGATTCAATAGTGATCCCTTCCATGAATGCCCGTGCATTCATGCTTTGATAGTAATCCCTTGCATGAAGGCCCATGCATTCCTGATTCGATAGTAATCCTTTGCATGAATGCCCGTGCATTCATGATTCGATAGTGATCCTTTGCATGAATGCCCTTACATTCATGATTCAATAGTAATCCTTTGCATGAATGCCCATGCATTTAGGATTCTATAGTAGTACTTTGCATGAATGCCGGTGCATTCATGATTCGATAGTAATCCTTTGCATGAATGGCCGTGCATTCATGCTTCGATAGTAATCCATGCTTCGATAGTAATCCTTTGCATGAATGCCCGTGCATTCATGATTCGATAGTAATCCTTTGCATGAATGCCCGTGCATTCATGATTCGATAGTAATCCTTTGCAGGAATGCCCGTGCATTCATGCTTCGATAGTAATCCTTTGCATGAATGCCCATGCATTCATGATTCGATAGTAATCCTTTGCTTGAATGCCCATGCATTCATGCTTCGATAGTAATCCTTTGCATGAATGCCCATGCATTCATGATTCGATAGTAATCCTTTTTATGAATGCCCGTGCATTCATGCTTTGATAGTAATTCTTTGCATGAATGCCCGTGCATTCATGATTCAATAGTGATCCCTTGCATGAATGCCTATGCATTCATGATTCGATAGTAACCTTTGCATGAATGCACGGGCATTCATGATTCGATAGTAATCCTTTGCATGAATGTCCGTGCATTCATGATTCAATAGTAATCCTTTGCATGAATGCCCATGCATTTAGGATTCTATAGTAGTACTTTGCATGAATGCCGGTGCATTCATGATTCGATAGTAATCCTTTGCATGAATGGCCGTGCATTCATGCTTCGATAGTAATCCATGCTTCGATAGTAATCCTTTGCATGAATGCCCGTGCATTCATGATTCGATAGTAATCCTTTGCATGAATGCCCGTGCATTCATGATTCGATAGTAATCCTTTGCAGGAATGCCCGTGCATTCATGCTTCGATAGTAATCCTTTGCATGAATGCCCATGCATTCATGATTCGATAGTAATCCTTTGCTTGAATGCCCATGCATTCATGCTTCGATAGTAATCCTTTGCATGAATGCCCATGCATTCATGATTCGATAGTAATCCTTTTTATGAATGCCCGTGCATTCATGCTTTGATAGTAATTCTTTGCATGAATGCCCGTGCATTCATGATTCAATAGTGATCCCTTGCATGAATGCCTATGCATTCATGATTCGATAGTAACCTTTGCATGAATGCACGGGCATTCATGATTCGATAGTAATCCTTTGCATGAATGTCCGTGCATTCATGCTTCGATAGTAATCCCTTGCATGAATGCCCGTGCATTCATATTTTTGCTGGACAAGGCTGTACTCCACATGTTCCAGACTTGTACGTGTGGGTGGCGGTGACCAGGAGATGCGCTTGTATCCCTGACATTGGCTTTTCTCGAGCTGAGCCTCGCATCTCCCCGGGAATGCCTGTTGTGCATAACCCACTGTAGGCAGCAGTTTTGCCTTGATCACCCTCCTGATCGCCATAGTCCATGGACTGTGTAGTTTTGCATCGAGTTTACACAAGGCGTGCATGGTTGCCTGGACTTTCATCTTCGTCTTGTGCTGTTGCAGCCTCGCCTTTCCAGTTTTGTTACGCCATGCCCGAGATAATTGTAATTCCTTGCACTTTCTACTATCTGGGGGACCAGTCTCCTGCTCTGTGATTTGTTCTTCGAGTAAGGCCCAAAGATCAGCACTTTAGTTTTGTTCGGATTGGCAGTCAGGTCATTACTTTCATTATAAACATGTAACACATCTAGCCCTTCCTGGAGGCCTGTTGTTCTGTGGTCTAGTAAAAGCAGGTCATCCGCATATTGAATTAAGGACACTTTAGTCTGACCTATTTTCGGGGTGGCTAGATTGCCTTTTTTGCAGCTCCTTGCCCGGATCCACCATGCACTGCACAAATTAACAAGCATTTGCAATGCAATAGGTCTTGCATTTATGCGAGTTTGAGCTATTGACATTGCAAATAACAATGCCTTTTATTTGTGTTTTCGTTTTAAAAACATAAATAAAAGGCATTGTCATTTACAATTCCAATTGCTTAAACTCGGGTAACTGCGAGACCTATTGCATTGCAAATGCTTGTTTTTATAGCAGGGCAGAAGTGCCTTAGCATGCTACTTTAATATTCTTTGTAAGGGAGTCATGAGGAGACTTGGCACAAGAGTTAAGGAAAAGTCTGAATCATTTCTGTAGAAAATCAGCGCAAAAAGAGGCGCAGCATTACAGCAGGAGCACTTAACTCGCGCCAAACCAGGACGTCACAGGAAAGTGGACTTACCCCCCTCGCCCCCCCCCCCGCTCCCCCCCCGCTCCATAAAGAAGGACTCGGCAGTCATGATGCATGCAGTGAGTGATAGGCCGCACTCAGGAGGCCGCAGCAAGTCAATGAGATGGAGGACAGACACACAACCCCTATTTAACAAGCACTGGTGTTTAATATACAGAGGGATTCTGGGCGAGAAGCAGGGCCTGCGTGACCCGGGGATTGGAGGCAGCTGCTGGCCACCCATCCCCCCCCCCTCCCCCAATTGGCTTCCCTTCCTTCCACGCATCGGCTTCCCACTTCCCCATGCCACCGTAGGTCGATGTGCTCTGAGCTGACATCACACCCCTCATTCTGTCTATCTCTTGGAGCCCCTAGACAGCAAGTGCCTCTAATAACGTCCCCCTCAAGATGCCAACTCCAGGCCAGAGCGGCGGGGCCCTGGCTTCCATCACAGCAAGGGCCGGACAAGAAACGCAAGTCACGGCCCGCTGCCCCTACTCGCATAAACTGACTGGGACCACAGCACTTTGCTGCACAAGCGTGCATACGGAAGCAGAATAAACGACATGGTGGGTGGTGATAGAAAGGATGACCTGCAGCGGAACCAACCAAAAGAGCTGCAAATTAAAACCAGGTCTTAGAACATTCCAAGAGTGCAATATTATATTTTTATTTCATGTCCTACAAATGAAAAGTCTCTAAATCCCCACTTAACACCATTTTTAACTCGTATAACTTTATTACAATCATTTTCAATAATCTTTTTTTTAAAACGAGTTAAACATTTGGGGAAGTCTATACAATTTTTCTAAGGCCCCAGACCCAATATAAATATCCTCTAATTTAAAATTAATTCAAAATTGTATTATGCAATCAGGCATTACTAAAAACAGACACTATTCAAATGAATTCAAATGAATCAGGGTGATGGCTCGGGCACACTTTCTCGGGCACACTGGCCTAAACTGAGTAGTATACTCAAGATAACATTCAGAAAAATTATTATTTTCAAACATTAGGTCGGCCCCGTACATTTATTAGGAGGTGGGGGGGAGATAGTTGTCAATGGTATTTAACTTACTATTTATGAAATAACGGGGGTAGTTAATAAGTCAATTTTCCAACAGATGACAAAAAGCATGATACGAGAGCACACTGTCCCAGATGGAACTGGTCGGCTGTGCTTTCTGTGCATGAGGGATGTAACCTTGAGATGGAAGCAGTGAGTGCAGCGCTTCTTCTGCTCCAGCTCCTGACTCCGCTCCTGGGCTCGCCGCATCATGGCTTCTAGGCGGTCCTGGGTGTGGGATGCAAGAAGGACAGCGTCAATAGAGAGGGACACAAAAATTGTAGCAGCGCAATATTCTCCTTCTCGAGGAGTGGCATTAAACCCAAGAGCAGCAGCTCACCTCTTCCCCATGCACCGACCACGCGTCAGCGGACAGGACTGCACCAGTGTCGCTGCCCACCCAGCCCCGAAGACGCCTTTCCCTAGTCCCCTGAAGACCACATGAGGTCACAGCTGGGGCCTCTGCAAGTAAATAACACAGGTTGCATCAGTGGCTCAGCAACCGCTGCCTTCTGTGGCCACCGTGCACCTGCCCTCGTCTGCACAGCAGAACGCATCGACCAGCATTAACCCCTTCCTGGCGCCACAGCCCAGCCCACTTTGGGTAACGGATGCAACCAACAGACTCTTCGGACAAACCACTTATAAACAAAACAAGCGTGGTCCCGAAAGCAAAAGAGGATCGCGCCAGAGCATGGGGATCTCTTGTCTTTATGGGGCCATGTGTTTAAACACATGGCCCCTTAAAGATAAGAAAGTGCTTCACGACAGCCGTGAAGCAGGCGACCCAGTACGGATCGCAAGCCAAAGGGCGGCAACCAAAAACCCTCATTTCCAATGGCAGGCCACCGTTTAGCATAAACGGTGACGCCCCATCTTTTCTTATCTTTTTACTATTTTCATTACTGTCTGCTTGTCTATCAATGTGGGGTCATTCTTTGTTGTCTTTGTTGTCTACTACCGCCCTCAGTGTGCCTTATTGTAGATGTTTCTGATCCTTTTTGTTCAATTTTTGGTGCATTTCTTGTCTTCAGTGTACATGTTTGCCACGTGGGTTAGCCATACTTCCGTGTTGCACCTGTAAGTTTTCTCATTGTGTAACTTATTTATGTATTCTCAAAATTACTACTGTTTATTTCTTCTCAGTAGCTCCGCCCCAGACTTGCTGACTTCACAAACTCGCCGAGTCAACGAAAAATAAAATAAGAAAAGCGTTTTATTATCATTTTATTTTTCATTTTGTTCCTTTAAGCAGTGGGGCGACGCTCCTCTGCCAAAGTGAAGGAACCGCCCCAGCGTGACTGTTTTACCTCTTATAACTTTTCCATTCTTGCAGCGGTTCCTAGACTATTGTGGGCTCCTATAGCCCCTCCTTAGCTTGTGGGTGCATTCCTTAAGCTCGTGGATGTAAGAAAAACTATAGGTTTTCTGTTGAGTCCTTTTTCGTTTGTTCCCGTACCCTTCCTCCCCCACAGGGTCGATGGTATGCCCTTAATCCAAGAAAATCAATAATTGATTGTCGCTATAGAGGTTTTATCCACCGAACTGCCTTCTCATCTGTTCTTCCAGCCCCTTATTTCTTACTACATTGCATGCATTCCGTTTGATTCTTTTTACTATTTATTTTCTTCAGCTCTGTGAGAAGTTGGCCTGGTATATGCTGTTCACTAATTAAAGTGAACACCTTGCACCAGTACAATTCGACTCTTATGGTAGATCGGTTTAAGACAACCTTTAAAGAAAGCTATCCTAGTGGTAGCTGTGGAGAGTAGCCTTCAGGCTAAGTCTTGAAGGAATGTAAAGCAGCTTGTTTTACCACACAATCTCTTGAATCACCAAATGAAAAGACACCACACAGGTATACATATCAAATATATATGTGTTTATTACTAAACAACTCTCTACTAATCTCTGGTGAGATTAGAAGTCAAGGACATATGCATAAATCAACGTTTCACAAATATGGCTGGGGCCCTAGGGGCGTATCAGACCATATACTAAAAAAGAGACTTAGAAACAACGACTTGCAAGGAGACAAGGCCTAGGGCCTTCAGAAGTGCTGGGGCCTCACGAAACCACCCCAGGCAGGTAAGTAAAGGACCCACGGGGGACGCGTGCAGTGTGGATACACAGGCGCGGATCGCCGTTGACTTCAATGGGGCAAGTCGCGGTTGGAAATAAAGAGTTTTAGGATACTTCGGGAGAACCTACAAGCAAGGAACTTACAGGGTAAGTAGTTCTAGGGCCCACACCCACAGGAGCACCGTAGTGCTGGTGTTACCTCACCCAGGGAAGCTGGGTGCATAGGTGTCCTTTGGTGTCGGGTCGCGGCGTCGTTTTCAATGGAGGGCAAAGAAGATTTGCTGCTTGTGAAGTTCGAGGAAGTGTCCGGTGGAATCCAAGCCTGGATTCAGAAGATGGAAGACCTGAAAGCAGAGGGGACAGTGTTCAAAGTCACTTGGCAGTGACTCGGGGCAAGGAAGATGGATGCCCACCGTCGTCGCAAGATTCAGGTCGTTCACGGGTGCCTTGACTCTTCAGCCACGAGGTCCAGGAGGCGTCGACGACGACCAGGAGCTGGATTCGGCGTGTCCCACGATGTCTGCAGCTTACTGCGGTGTCGGCAACTTGATTGGAGCCAACAAGCCGTGGTAACAGCAAGTCTCGTGAAAAGGCAATGGCGCAGACCAGCAAGGCCTGAGGGACTCACCCAGCGAGGGTAGGTCAGGGCAGGCCTGGAGCAACCAGGGGAGCCCTTTGGTTTCTTAGGAAAGTCTTCAGGGGACCCACAAGCTGGCTGGCAAGGGATCTCGAAGACGCCTCGGGAGGATTCGCTCAACAGGGGCCCACGGTCACTCGGGACGGTGTAGGCCTCTGATCTTCGGAGGGATTCCTGCTGGAGGCTGGGACCACACGTGGTCTAAAGCACAGGTTCTTAGAATGTTGTGAATGGGTTGCACTCGACAATAGTGCACGGTACCCAGGGGTCGCGGTTCCTCGTCACTCTTGGGGTCCACTGGCCTCAGCTTCGCTGGGGACTCACGATGGCCTTTGAGCAGTCAGGAAATCCACGTCTTGGGCTGCAGGGACTTCTGACTCCGGCGGGAGCGGCGTAGTTTGCGACCGTCGTTTGTAGTTTTTGGTGCCTGCCAAGCAGGGGAGTCACTCCTTGACTCCAAGGGAGATTCTTCCGTCTTCCAAAGGTAGTGGAACGTCGAAGGTCCAGGATTCGTCTTCAGAGCGTCGTCCAGGGATATCTAACTTTCAAGTTCAAGGGTTCCCTATCTTATACTGTAAAGAAGGGAGGGACTAGCTCTATGACCCCACCTATGGGAGGGTCAGGGAGTGGGTGGCTACACCCACTTCCCTTTGTCCAGTTTCGCGCCAGAGCAGGGGCAGGTAGCCCCTGAGCCGGTTTGAACTGGCATATGCACAGAGGAGCCTTCTGCTCCCCCAGTGCAGGACTTCAAAGCACTCTAAGAGTGCACCCACCCGGCCCCAATACACTAAACCCTGTCTGGGAGGTGGTTACACCTCCCTGTGACAGGATGCCTATTGTTGGGCTTCCTCCACTGCGAGTTGTGGTCATCAGCAGGAGGGCAGCCCAGTGTCTGTGACTGGTGGCATCCATTTTGTGATGCCAGGGCTCTTCAGGATTCTACCGCGTTCCCACAGTAGATACATGTCTATCCCTCTAGAAGGGTGGAATGCTACCCCGCCGCCAGGACTGGCGGCGGGGTAGTATTCCAAGATGTTTGACACCAAACACGACATGTTTTGATGCAGCCATTCCAAAGTTAGCATTTTACCGCGAGGATATAATGCATTTAAGAGTATATGGTTTAACCGCATCCACAAACAGCACCAGAGAAGGGACTCTGAGAGCTGCAGAGGGGCCCTGCTCAGGCAGAGGCACCCCCTCACATGGAAGCCAAGCACCCTGCCCTCAGGATTGATAGGGCCTGCCTTAGGGGTGACTGATAGGTTCAAATGTGTGTGCAGGAGAGATATAGGGAACCTATATCTCAGTGAGGAGTGCTAGCACCACCTCACCCAGGCTGCAGTAGCAGGCCTGTGGTGTCAGATTTAGTCTGCTTCCCAGGGGTGGCATAATACATGCTGCAGCCCCTGGTAGGCCTGTGCAGTACCTATGCCCTTGGTACCTAAGGTACCATATACTAGGGACTCATAAGGCACCACCGTATCCAATCACTAGTGCACCTAGAGTGCACTCCAAGTCATTTAGAGAGAACAGAGAGGCTGGGGCCCTGATTGGCAGGGTCCCAGCCTGACTATAGCCAGAAACCAGTGTAAACATCAGAAAAAAAGTGGGGGCAACATAAGAGGCAGATCCTACTCTCCTACAAGCTCCTTTTGTGCTATCAATGGCTGATAGTTGTTCTCGGGGTCTTCTGTGAAAGTTGAGGTGGACGCTAAGCATTACGTGGTCACTATGTTTGTGCCGAGATGTAGTCGATCATTGTACTGTTGTTTAAAGTATAGGTCCGAGGAGCGTTGGGCTGAGCTTTTCTTGCTATAATCTCCGCGGATGCCAGATTGTGCGTGTAAAGAAAATTGTTAAATCTTTTCCTTGCCAGGTTGCTAAACACATTGTGTGTGGTGTCCTCGCCAAGGTTGTCTAGATTGAAGTCACCTGTTATGACTACGTAAGACAGTAGACATTCACAAATTAGATCTTCCAGGCAGGCTATCAAGGGTTCTGTTATTTCAAGTTTTTTTGGGCTGTGCACATTGAGGTATACATTTATTAGAAGAAGTCCCATATTGCCTCCATCTCCTGAGTTTTCTGCCACAGTACCGGCCTGCAGCATGTCTGAGTCCGCCTTCATTTCTTAGATAGTTCTAATGAGTGATTGACACTGATATCCCTCCCGAGGGTCTTCCACAAAGATGTGTTTTTCTGACTGATTTGTGCTATCCTGAGAATCTCCCGCAATGGGTGGATGTTATCGCCCAGATGATATTATCGCCCAGGTGGTGTTGTCGCCCAGGTGATGTTATCGGTGTTATCGCCCAGGTTGTGTTATCGCCCAGGTTGTGTTATCGCCCAGGTGGTGTTATCGACCCAGGTGGTGTTATCGCCCACGTGGTGTTATTGGTGTTATCGCCCAGGCGGTGTTATCGCCCAGGCGGTGTTATCGCCCAGGTGGTATCGCCCAGGTGGTATCGCCCAGGTGGTGTTATCGACCCAGGTGGTCTTATCGCCCAGGTGGTGTTATTGGTGTTATCGCCCAGGGGGTTTTATCGCCCAGGGGGTTTTATCGCCCAGGGGGTTTTATCGCCCAGGCGGTGTTATCGCCCAGGTGATGTTATCGCCCAGGTGGTGTTTTCGCCCAGGTGGTGTTATCAGTGTTATCGCCCAGGTGATGTTGTCGCCCAGGTGGTGTTGTCGCCTAGGTGGTGTTATCGCCCTGGTGGTGTTATCGCCCTGGTGGTGTTATCGCCCTGGTGGTGTTATCGCCCTGGTGGTGTTATCGCCCTGGTGGTGTTATCGCCCAGGTGGTGTTATCGCCCAGGTGGTGTTATCGCCCAGGTGGTGTTATCGCCCAGGAGGTGTTATCGCCCAGGAGGTGTTATCGCCCAGGTTGTGTTATCGCCCAGGTTGTGTTATCGCCCAGGTTGTGTTATCGCCCAGGTGGTGGTGTCGCCCAGGTGGTGTTGTCGCCCAGGTGGTGTTGTCGCCCAGGTGGTGTTGTCGCTCAGGTGGTGTTGTCGCCCAGGTGGTTTTGTCGCCCAGGTGGTGGTATCGCCCTGGTGGTGTTATCGCCCAGGTGGTGTTATCGCCCAGGTGGTGTTATCGCCCAGGTGGTGTTGTCGCCCAGGTGATGTTGTCGCCCAGGTGATGTTATCGGTGTTATCGCCCAGGTGATGTTATCGCCCAGGTGGTGTTGTCGCCCAGGTGGTGTTGTCTTTTATTGCCCGGATGGGGTTGTCGCCCAGGTGGTGTTATCGCCCAGGTGGTGTTATCGCCCAGGTGGTGTTATCGCCCCGGTGGTGTTGTCGCCCAGGGGAGGTTATCGGTGTTATCGCCCAGGTGATGTTATCACCCAGGTGGTGTTATCGCACAGTTGGTGTTATCGCCCAGGTGGTGTTATCGCCCAGGTGGTGTTATCGACCCAGGTGGTGTTATCGCCCAGGTGGTGTTATTGGTGTTATCGCCCAGGGGGTGTTATCGCCCAGGTGGTATCGCCCCAGGTGGTGTTATCGACCCAGGTGGTGTTATCGCCCAGGTGGTGTTATTGGTGTTATTGCCCAGGGGGTGTGAGCGCCCAGGCGGTGTTATCGTCCAGGTGGTGTTATCGCGCAGGTGGTGGTATCACCCTGGTGGTGTTATCTCCCAGGTGGTGTTATCTCCCAGGTGGTGTTATCGCCCAGGTGGTGTTATCGCCCAGGTGTTGGTGTCGCCCAGGTGAAGTTATCGGTGTTATCGCCCAGGTGATGTTATCGCCCAGGTGGTGTTGTCGCCCAGGTGGTGTTGTCATTTATTGCCCCGATGGTGTTGTCGCCCAGGTGGTGTTATCGTCCAGGTGGTGTTATCGCCCAGGTGGTGTTATCGCCCAGGTGGTGTTATCGTCCAGGTGGTGTTATCGCGCAGGTGATGGTATCGCTCTGGTGGTGTTATCGCCCAGGTGGTGTTGTCGCCCAGGTGATGTTATCGGTGTTATCGCCCAGGTGATGTTATCGCCCAGGTGGTGTTGTCTTTTATTGCCCGGATGGTGTTGTCGCCCAGGTGGTGTTATCGACCCAGGTGGTGTTATCGACCCAGGTGGTGTTATCGCCCACGTGGTGTTATTGGTGTTATCGCCCAGGGGGTTTATTGCCCAGGGGGTTTTATCGCCCAGGTGGTATCGCCCAGGTGGTATCGCCCAGGTGGTATCGCCCAGGTGGTGTTATCGACCCAGGTGGTCTTATCGCCCAGGTGGTGTTATTGGTGTTATCGCCCAGGTGGTGTTATTGGTGTTATCGCCCAGGGGGTTTTATTGCCCAGGGGGTTTTATCGCCCAGGCGGTGTTATCGCCCAGGTGGTGTTATCGCCCAGGTGGTGTTATCGCCCAGGTGGTGTTATCGCCCAGGTGGTGTTATCGTCCAGGTGGTGTTATCGCTCAGGTGGTGCTATCTCCCAGGTGGTGCTATCGCCCAGGTGGTGTTATCGCCCAGGTGGTGTTATCGCCCAGGTGGTGTTATCGCCCAGGTGGTGTTATCGCCCAGGTGGTGTTGTGACCCAGGTGGTGTTGTCGCCCAGGTGATGTTATCGATGTTATCGCCCAGGTGATGTTATCGCCCAGGTGGTGTTATCGCCCAGGTGGTGGTATCGCCCAGGTGGTGGTGTCGCCCAGGTGGTGTTGTCTTTTATTGCCCGGATGGTGTTGTCGCCCAGGTGGTGTTATCGCCCAGGTGGTGTCGCCCAGGTGATGTTATCGCCCAGGTGATGTTATCGCCCAGGTGGTGGTGTCGCCCAGGTGGTGTTGTCTTTTATTGCCCAGATGGTGTTGTCGCCCAGGTTGTGTTATCGCCCAGGTTGTGTTATCGCCCAGGTTGTGTTATCGCCCAGGTTGTGTTATCGCCCAGGTGGTGTTATCGCCCAGGTGGTGTTATCGCCCAGGTGGTGTTATCGCCCAGGTGGTGTTATCGCCCAGGTGGTGTTATCGCCCAAGTGGTGTTATCGCCCAGGTGGTGTTGTCGCCCAGGGGATGTTATCGGTGTTATCGCCCAGGTGATGTTATCGCCCAGGAGGTGTTATCGCACAGGTGGTGTTATCGCACAGGTGGTGTTATCGCACAGGTGGTGTTATCGCCCAGGTTGTGTTATCGCCCAGGTTGTGTTATCGCCCAGGTTGTGTTATCGCACAGGTGGTGTTATCGGCCAGGCGGTGTTATCGGCCAGGCGGTGTTATCGGCCAGGCGGTGTTATCGGCCAGGCGGTGTTATCGGCCAGGCGGTGTTATCGGCCAGGCGGTGTTATCGCCTAGGTGATGTTATCGCCCAGGTGGTGTTATCGCTCAGGTGGTGCTATCTCCCAGGTGGTGCTATCGCCCAGGTGGTGTTATCGCCCAGGTGGTGTTATCGCCCAGGTGGTGTTATCGCCCAGGTGGTGTTATCGCCCAGGTGGTGTTATCGCCCAGGTGGTGTTATCGCCCAGGTGATGTTATCGCCCAGGTGGTGGTGTCGCCCAGGTGGTGTTGTCTTTTATTGCCCAGATGGTGTTGTCGCCCAGGTTGTGTTATCGCCCAGGTGGTGTTATCGCCCAGGTGGTGTTATCGCCCAGGTGGTGTTATCGCCCAGGTGGTGTTATCGCCCAAGTGGTGTTATCGCCCAGGTGGTGTTGTCGCCCAGGGGATGTTATCGGTGTTATCGCCCAGGTGATGTTATCGCCCAGGAGGTGTTATCGCACAGGTGGTGTTATCGCACAGGTGGTGTTATCGCCCAGGTTGTGTTATCGCCCAGGTTGTGTTATCGCACAGGTGGTGTTATCGACTCAGGTGGTGTTATCGCCCCGGGGGTGTTATCGGCCAGGCGGTGTTATCGGCCAGGCGGTGTTATCGGCCAGGCGGTGTTATCGGCCAGGCGGTGTTATCGGCCAGGCGGTGTTATCGGCCAGGCGGTGTTATCGGCCAGGCGGTGTTATCGGCCAGGTGATGTTATCGCCCAGGTGGTGTTGTCTTTTATTGCCCAGATGGTGTTGTCGCCCAGGTGGTGTTATCGCCCAGGTGGTGTTATCGCCCAGGTGGTGTTATCGCCCAGGTGGTGTTATCGCCCAGGTGGTGTTATCGACCAAGTGGTGTTATCGCCCAGGTGGTGTTGTCGCCCAGGGGATGTTATCGGTGTTATCGCCCAGGTGATGTTATCGCCCAGGAGGTGTTATCGCACAGGAGGTGTTATCGCACAGGTGGTGTTATCGCACAGGTGGTGTTATCGCCCAGGTTGTGTTATCGCACAGGTGGTGTTATCGACTCAGGTGGTGTTATCGACTCAGGTGGTGTTATCGCCCCGGGGGTGTTATCGGCCAGGCGGTGTTATCGGCCAGGCGGTGTTATCGGCCAGGCGGTGTTATCGGCCAGGCGGTGTTATCGCCCAGGTGATGTTGTCGCCCAGGTGGTGGTGTCGCCCAGGTGGTGTTGTCTTTTATTGCCCAGATGGTGTTGTCGCCCAGATGGTGTTGTCGCCCAGGTGGTGTTATCGCCCAGGTGGTGTTATCGCCCAGGTGGTTATCTCCCAGGTGGTGTTATCGACCAAGTGGTGTTATCGCCCAGGTGGTGTTGTCGCCCAGGGGATGTTATCGGTGTTATCGCCCAGGTGATGTTATCGCCCAGGAGGTGTTATCGCACAGGTGGTGTTATCGCCCAGGTGGTGTTATCGACTCAGGTGGTGTTATCGACTCAGGTGGTGTTATCGACTCAGGTGGTGTTATCGACTCAGGTGGTGTTATCGCCCCGGGGGTGTTATCGGCCAGGCGGTGTTATCGGCCAGGCGGTGTTATCGGCCAGGCGGTGTTATCGGCCAGGCGGTGTTATCGCCCAGGCGGTGTTATCGCCCAAGTGGTGTTGTCGCCCAGGTGGTGTTGTCGCCCAGGTGATGTTATCGATGTTATCGCCCAGGTGGTGTTGTCGCCCAGGTGGTGTTATCGCCCAGGTGGTGTTATCGCCCAGGTGGTGTTATCGCCCAAGTGGTGTTATCACCCAGGTGGTGTTATCGCCCAGGTGGTGTTATCGCCCAAGTGGTGTTATCGCCCAGGTGGTGTTGTCGCCCAGGTGATGTTATCGATGTTATCGCCCAGGTGATGTTATCGCCCAGGTGGTGTTGTCTTTTATTGCCCGGATGGTGTTGTCGCCCAGGTGGTGTTATCGCCCAGGTGGTGTTGTCGCCCAGGTGATGTTATCAGTGTTATCGCATAGGTGATGTTATCGCCCAGGTGGTGTTGTCGCCCAGGTGGTGTTATCTTTTATTGCCCAAGTGGTGTTATCGCCCAGGTGGTGTTGTCGCCCAGGTGGTGTTATCGCCCAGGTGGTGTTATCGCCCAGGAGGTGTTATCGTCCAGGTGGTGTTATCGTCCAGGTGGTGTTATCGTCCAGGTGGTGTTATCGTCCAGGTGGTGTTATTGATGCTATCACCCTGGTGATGTCATCGCCCAGGTGGTGTTATCGCCCAGGCGGTGTTATCGCCCAGGTGGTGTTATCGCCCAGGTGGTGTTGTCGCCCAGGTGGTGGTGTCGCCCAGGTGGTGTTGTCGCCCAGGTGCTGTTGTCGCCCAGGTGCTGTTGTCGCCCAGGTGCTGTTGTCGCCCAGGTGCTGTTATCGCCAAGGTGCTGTTATCGCCCAAGTGCTGTTATCGCCCAGGTGCTGTTTTCGCCCAGGTTTCTTGCAGTCAAACAGTGTCTGCTTCCCGCAGGGTTTTGATTGCTGAGTTGCTATTTAGAACTCCTGTTAGCC
This sequence comes from Calotriton arnoldi, assembly GCA_963921515.1. Classification (NCBI taxonomy): domain Eukaryota; kingdom Metazoa; phylum Chordata; class Amphibia; order Caudata; family Salamandridae; genus Calotriton; species Calotriton arnoldi. Next base: position 47,236 of record CAWUFW010001266.1, on the reverse strand, counting down.
CAGCAGTGTTCCAAGACATACGTTTTATGGTGGTATTTTTGGTCGTTAATATAGAAGCAGTGGAGGGGTTCGTACTGCTGCTGTCCTGGTGGGCGGCTTTTATGCTAGGTGTACTTCGATTTTCTGCCAGCCACGGTTGTTGCTTGTAGGAGAGTAGGATCTGCCTCTTATGTTGCCCCCACTTTTTTTCTGATGTTTACACTGGTTTCTGGCTATAGTCTGGCTGGGACCCTGCCAATCAGGGCCCCAGCCTCTCTGTTCTCTCTAAACGACTTGGAGTGCACTCTAGGTGCACTAGTGATTGCATACTGTGGTACCTTATGAGTACCTAGTATATGGTACCTTAGGTACCAAGGGCATAGGTACTTCACAGGCCTACCAGGGGCTGAAGCATGTATTATGCCACCCCTGGGAAGCAGACTAAATCTGACACCACAGGCCTGCTACTGCAGCCTGGGTGAGGTGGTGCTAACACTCCTCACTGAGATATAGGTTCCGTATATCTCTCCTGCACACACATTTAAACCTATCAGTCACCCCTAAGGCAGGCCCTATCAATCCTGAGGGCAGGGTGCTTAGTTTCTGTGTGAGAGGGTGCCTCTGCCTGAGCAGGGCCCCTCTGCAGCTCTCAGAGTCCACTCTCTGGGGCTGTTTGTGAATGCGGTCAAACCATATACTCTTAAGTTTATTATAACCTCACGGTTAATGCTAACTTTGGAATGGCTGCATCAAAACATGTCATGTTTGGTGTCAAACACTTTGGAATCATACCCCCACACCAGTAACTGGTGTGGGAGTATGATCCCACCCTTCTAGAGGGATAGACATGTACCTACTGTGGAAACGCGGTAGAATCCTGAAGAGCCCTGGCATCACAAAATGGATGCCACCAGTCACAGACACTGGGCTGCCCTCCTGCTGATGACCGAAACTCGCAGTGGAGGAGGCCCAACAATAGGTATCCTGTCACAGGGAGGTGTGACCACCTCCCAGACAGGGTTTAGTGTATTGGGGCTGGGTTGGTGCACTCCTAGAGTGCTTTGAAGTCCTGCACTGGGGGAGCAGTAGGCTCCTCTGTGCATACACCAGTTCAAACCGGCTCAGGGGCTACCTGCCCCTGCTCTGGCGCGAAACTGGACAAAGGGAAGTGGGTGTAGCCACCCACTCCCCTGACCCTCCCATAGGTGGGGTCATAGAGCTAGTCCCTCCCTTCCTTTCAGTATAAGATAGGGAACCCTTGACCTTGAAAACTAGATATCCCTGGACGACGCTCTAAAGAAGAATCCCGGACCTTCGACGTTCCACTACCTCTGGAAGACTGAAGAATCTCCCTTGGAGTCAAGGAGTGACTCCCCTGCTTGGCAGGCACCAAAAACTGCAACGACGGTCGCAAACTACGCCGCTCCCGCCGGAGCCCGAAGTCCCTGCAGCCCAGGAAGAGGATTTCCTGACTTCTCCAAGGCCATCGTGAGTCCCCAGCGAAGCTGAGGCAAGTGGACCCCACGAGTGACGAGGAACCAAAAATCCCTGGGTACTGTGCACTACTTTCGAGTGCAACCCCTTCACGACGTTCTACGAACCTGTGCTTTGGGCCACGTGTGGTCCCAGCCTCTAGCAGAGATCCCTCCCAAGATCAGAGGCCTACCCCGTCCTGAGTGACCTTGGGCCCCTGTTGAGTGAATCCTCCCGAGGCGTCTTCGCGATCTCTTGCCAGCCGGCTTGTGGGTCCCCTGAAGACTTTTCTACAAATCCAAAGGGCTCCCCTGGTTGCTCCAGGCCTGGCCTGACTTACCCTCGCTGGGTGAGTCCCACAGACCTTGCTGGTTTGCACCACTGACTTTTTGTCCTTTCCACGAGACTTGCTGTTACCAAGGCTTGTTGGCTCCAATCGGGTCGCCGACACCGCAGTAAGCTGCAGACTTCGTGGGACACGCTGAATCCAGCTCCTGGTCGTCATCGACGCCTCCTGGACCTCGTGGCTGAAGAGTCAAGACACCCGCGAACGACCTGAACCTAGCGATGACGGTGGGCATTCATCTTCCTTGCCCAGAGTCACTGCCAAGTGACTTTGAACACTGTCCCCTCTGCTTTCAGGTCTTCCTTCTTCTGAATCCAGGCTTGGATTCCACCGGACACTTCCCCTGTCTTCACAAGCAGCAAGTCTTCATTGGCTCCCATTGAAAACGTCGCCGCGACCCGACACCAAAGGACACCTATGCACCCGGCTTCCCTGGGTGAGGTAACTCCAGCACTACGGTGCTCCTGTGGGTGTTGGCCCTAGAACTACTTACCCTGTAAGTGACTTGCTTGTAGGTTCTCCCAAAGTGCCCTTAAACTTCTAATTTCCAACCGCGACTTGCCCCATTGAAGTCTACGGCGATCCGCGCCTGTGCACACACACTGCACGCGTCCCCCATGGGTCCTTTACTTACCTGCCTTGGGTGGTTTCGTGAGGCCCCAGCACTTCTGAAGGCCCTAGGCCTTGTCCCTTTGCAAGTCGTTGTTCTTAAGCCTCTTTTTTAGTATATGGTCTGGTACGCCCCTAGGGCCCCAGCCATATTTGTGCTCAATTTGTTGTGAAACGTTGATTTGTGCATATGTTCCTGACTTCTGATCTCATAAAGAGATTAGTAGAGAGTTGTTTACTAATAAATACCTATATATTTTATATATATACCTGTGTGGTGTCTTTTTATTTGGTGATTCAAGAGATTGTGTGGTAAAACAAGCTGCTTTACATTCCTCCAAGACTTAGCCTGAAGGCTGCTCTCCACAGCTACCACTAGGATAGCTTTCTGTAAAGGTTGTCTTAAACCTATCTACCATAAGAGTCGAATTGTACTGGTGCAAGGTGTCCACTTTAACTAGTGAACAGCATATACCAGGCCAACTTCTCACAGCTCCCATTGAAAACGACGCCGCGGCCCGACACCAAAAGACACCTATGCACCCGGCTTCCCTCGGCGAGGTAACTCCAGCACTACAGTGCTCCTGTGGGTGTTGGCCCTAGAACTACTTACCCTGTAAGTGACTTGCTTGTAGTTTCTCCTGAAGTGCCCTTAAACTCCTAATTTCTAACCGCGACTTGCCCCATTGAAGTCTACGGCGATCCGCGCCTGTGTACACACACTGCACGCGTCCCCCGTGGGTCCTTTACTTACCTGCCTTGGGTGGTTTCGTGAGGCCCCAGCACTTCTGAAGGCCCTAGGCCTTGTCCCTTTGCAAGTCGTTGTTCTTAAGTCTCTTTTTTAGTATATGGTCTGGTACGCCCCTAGGGCCCCAGCCATATTTGTGCTCAGTTTGTTGTGAAACGTTGATTTGTGCATATGTTCCTGAGTTCTAATATCATAAAGAGATTAGTAGAGAGTTGTTTACTAATAAATACCTATATATTTGATATATATACCTGTGTGGTGTCTTTTCATTTGGTGATTCAAGAGATTGTGTGGTAAAACAAGCTGCTTTACATTCCTCCAAGACTTAGCCTGAAGGCTGCTCTCCACAGCTACCACTAGGATAGCTTTCTGTAAAGGTTGTCTTAAACCCATCTACCATAAGAGTCGAATTGTACTGGTGCAAGGTGTCCACTTTAATTAGTGGACAGCATATACCAGGCCAACTTCTCACATTGCTCACCAGCTCCAGTCTTCCTCTTCCTAGTCGGCCTCTGACATTGGTCGGCGTGCACTTGTCTGGGTTGTTCCCTCTTCCAGCTTCTAATAGATCTTTAAGTTGCTGTAGTTCGAGCCTAATTGGACGCCCGGGCTCTCCTTGGCTCTCGATGTTTGGGGGAAGCAGTTCATGAACTGGCTTAGGAGTTTCTCTTCATTCTTTTTGTGCACCAGGATACCCCAGTCTCTGAATCTGTCCCTCTCTGGTAAGACCCTTCTCGGCAGGGCTGCATGTCCCATGTTGTTATTGTGTGCTGCTGACTTGTCTTTGCCCCTGGCTTCGGTGAAGCGCTAAGGTCTGACTGTGAGCCGTCGCTCCTGCTGGCTGTCGGTGCCTGGACTGTCCTGACCAGCCTCTTTCCTGGCGGACAGTAGGTGCACGAGTGGCCACTCATCCCTTCACATCTTGTTTGTTGCAGGTGATCCGCATGTTGACCGAGAAATGCCGACATATGGAGGCCTTAATGGAAGACGCTCTGCAGAATGAGCAGGAGCTGAAGAGACTAGAGAAAGCCTTCAAAAATCTTCAAGGCGAGAACAAATCGCTCAGGTAAAAACCCTGTTTCACCCAACTCACACTCAAACACCCTTTCCACCGCTAACCAACCCTTCGCCCCTCAGATCAACTGTAGGTCGCTAAACACATCTGTTCACCTTTGCAAACTCACTCAGATCTAAACTGTCCCCTCTGTCCTGCTAAACTGAAACCTCTCCCACGTCTCTGGTTACTTCTAAGCAACACCCTCTTCCGTGCTCACTGCTAAATTTCACCCGTCTCTCTGCTCACTTGAAACCTCATAATACCACCCTCTTCGCCTCAAATGTCATAGCACCTCCCTGCTGAAATGTGCACTGCCTCATGCACCTGGCCCACCTCAAACATCACCCACCTCGTTTCTCACCACTCACCTGCCCCCTCTTGCCTGCTCATCTCTCACCTGCCCCCTCTTCCTCTCACCACAAACATCACCCCCCTTGCTGCTCACCTCTCACCTGCCCCTCTCCCTCTCATTACAAACATCACCCACCTCGTTTCTCACCTCTCACCTGCCCCCTCTTCCCTGTTCACCTCTGACCCTCTTGTCTCGAGCACCCTCAAACGACATCAGCCTCCCTCTTTTTCTACCCCCTCACACCGTTCTTACCCGTGTCCTCCTTCATCTGCCCTGCTGCCCTCCCTGAAGCATCTCAGTGGGCAGTCTGGGCGCACTCTGAGTGTTGGCAGACTGGCATGTATTCAGTATAGCGAAACCTTAGCACAAAACCATTCCTTGTTTAAGTTTTCTGTCACCAACCCTAGGAGGCGCTCCACAGGGTAGGGCGAAGCTCTCTGAGCACCAGGGGTCCACCACGGACTCTATCTTGAGGCAGGTGGAGACGTCTGCCCTGCTGTCCGTGGTCTGAATCCAGTCCGCTCGAGTCAGTGCCTTCCCCGACTGCCTTCCCTGACTGCCCCCGACTGTCCTCCCCGACTGTCCTCCCCGACTGCCCTCCGACTGTCCCCTGACTGCCCTCCTACTGTCCCCCTTACTGCCCCCGACTGCCCCGACTGCCCTCCCCAACTGCCCTACCCGACTACCCTCCCTGACTGCCCTCCCCAACTGCTCTTCCTGACTACCCTCCCCAACTGCCCCTCTGACTGCCCCTCTGGCTGCCCCTCTGACTGCCCCTCTGACTGCCTCTCTGGCTGCCCCTCTGACTGCCCCTCTGACTGCCCCTCTGACTGCCCCTCTGACTGCCCCTCTGACTGCCCCTCTGACTGCCCCTCTGACTGCCCCTCTGACTGCCCCTCTGATTGCCCCTCTGACTGCCCTCCCTGACTGCCCTCCCTGACTGCCCTCCCTGACTGCCCTCCCTGACTGGCCCCCTGACTGGCCCCCTGACTGGCCCCCTGACTGGCCCCCTGACTGGCCCCCTGACTGCCCTCGACTGCCCCCCTGACTGCCCTCCCTGACTATCCTCCCCGACTGTCCTCCCCGACTCTCCTCCCATACTCTCCTCCCTGACTGCCATCTCTGACTCTCCTCCCTGACTCTCCTCCCTGACTCTCCTCCCTGACTCGCTTCTCTGACTCTCCTCCCTGACTGCCTTGCCTGATTCTCCTCCCTGACTCTCCTCCCTGACTCTCCTCCCTGACTCTCCTCCCTGACTCTCCTCCCTGACTCTCCTCCCTGACTCTCCTCCCTGACTCTCCTCCCTGACTCTCCTCCCTGACTCACCTCCCTGACTCACCTCCCTGACTCACCTCCCTGACTCTCCACCCTGACTCTTCTCTCTGATTCTCCTCCCTGACTCTCCTCCCTGACTCTCCTCCTTGACTCGCCTCCCGACTCGCCTCCCGACCCTCCTCTCCGACTCTCCTCTCCGACTCTCCTCTCTGACTCTCCTCCCTGACTCTCCTCCCTGACTCTCCTCCCTGACTCTCCTCCCTGACTCTCCTCCCTGACTCTCCTCCCTGACTCTCCTCCCTGACTCTCCTCCCTGACTCTCCTCTCTGACTCTCCTCTCTGACTCTCCTCCCTGACTCTCCTCCCTGACTCTCCTCCCTGACTCTCCTCCCTGACTCTCCTCCCTGAATCTTCTCTCTGTCTCTCCTCCCTGACTCTCTGACTCTCCTCCCTGACTCTCCTCCCTGACTCTCCTCCCTGACTCTCCTCCCTGACTCTCCTCCCTGACTCTCCTCCCTGACTCTTCTCCCTGACTCTCATCCCTGACTCTCCTCCCTGAATCTTCTCTCTGTCTCTCCTCGCTGACTCCCCTCCCTGACTCTCCTCCCTGAATCTTCTTTCTATCTCTCTTCCCTGACTCTTCTCTCTATCTCTCCTCCCTGACTCTCCTCCCTAACTGTGACTCTCCTCCCTGACTCTCCTCTCCTGACTGCCCTCTCTGGCTCTCCTGTCTGACTCTCCTCTCTGATTCTCCTCCCTGACTCTGACTCTCCTCCCTGACTCTCTGACTCTCATCTCTGACTTTCCTCTCTGACTTTCCTCTCTGACTTTCCTCCCTGACTCTCCTTCTCTGACTCTCCTTCTCTGACTCCCCTCCCTGACTCCCCTCCCTGACTCCCCTCCCTGACTCTCCTCCCTGACTCCCCTCCCTGACTCTCCTCCCTGACTCTCTGGCTCTCCTCCCTGACTCTCCTCTCTGTCTCTCCCACTCTCCTCACTGACTCTCCTCCCTGACTCTCCTCTCCTCCCTGACTCTCCTCCCTGACTGCCCTCTCTGACTCGCCTCTGACTCGCCTCTCTGATTCTCTTCCTTGACTCTCCTTCTCTGACTCTCCTTCTCTGACTCTCCTTCTCTGACTCTCCTTCTCTGACTCTCCTCCCTGACTCTCCTCCCTGACTCTCCTCCCTGACTCTCCTCCCTGACTCTCTTCCCTGACTCTCCTCCCTGACTCCCCTCCCTGACTCTCCTCCCTGACTCTCTGGCTCTCCTCCCTGACTCTCCTCTCTGTCTCTCCCACTCTCCTCACTGACTCTCCTCACTGACTCTCCTCCCCGACTCTCCTCCCTGACTCTCCTCTCCTCCCTGACTGCCCTCTCTGACTCGCCTCTCTGATTCTCTTCCTTGACTCTCCTCTCTGACTCTCCTCTCTGACTCTCCTCACTGACTCTCCTCCCTGACTCTCCTCCCTGACTCTCCTCTCCTCCCTGACTGCCCTCTCTGACTCGCCTCTCTGATTCTCTTCCTTGACTCTCCTCCCTGACTCCCCTTCTCTGACTCTCCTCCCTGACTCACCTCCCTGACTCTCTGGCTCTCCTCCCTGACTCTCCTCTCTGTCTCTCCCACTCTCCTCCCTGACTCTCCTCCCTGAGTGCCCTCTGACTCTCCTCCCTGACTCTCCTCCCTGACTCTCCTCCCTGACTCGCTTCTCTGACTCTCCTCCCTGACTCTCCTCCCTGACTCTCCTCCCTGACTCTCTTCTCTGACTCTCTTCTCTGACTGCCTTGCCTGACTCTCCTCCTTTATTCTCCCCCCTGAGTCACCTCCCTGACTCTCCTCCTCCCTGACTCTCCTTCTCCCTGACTCTCCTTCTCCCTGACTCTCCTCCTCCCTGACTCTCCTCTGACTCTCCTCCCTGACTCTCCTCCCTGACTCTCCTCCCTGACTCTCCTCCCTGATTCTTCTCTCTGTCTCTCCTCCCTGACTCTCTGACTCTCCTCCCTGACTCTCTCTCTCTCTCCTCCCTAACTCTGACTCTCCTCCCTGACTTTCCTCCCTGGCTCTCCTCCCTGACTCTCCTCCCTGGCTCTCCTGCCTGACTCTCCTCTCTGACTCTCCTCTCTGACTCTCCTCTCTGACTCTCCTCTCTGACTCTCCTCTCTGACTCTCCTCCCTGACTCTCCTCCCTGACTCTCCTCCCGGACTCTCCTCCTCGACTCTCCCCCCTGACTCTCTGACTCTCCTCCCTGACTCTCCTCCCTGACTCTCCTCCCTGACTCTCCTCCCTGACTCTCCTCCCTGACTCTCCTCCCAGACTCTCCTCCCTGAATATTCTCTCTGTCTCTCCTCCCTGACTCTGACTCTCCTCCCTGACTCTCTGACTCTCCTCCCTGACTCTCCTCCCTAACTTTCCTGCCTGACTCTCCTCCCTGACTCTCCTCTCTGACTCTCCTCTCTGATTCTCCTCCCTGACTGTCCTCGTCCTCCCTGACTGTCCTCCCTGACTGTCCTCCCTGACTGTCCTCCCTGACTGTCCTCCCTGACTGTCCTCCCTGACTGTCCTCCCTGACTCTCCTCCCGGACTCTCCTCCCGGACTCTCCTCCTGGACTCTCCTCCCTGACTCTCTGACTCTCCTCCCGGACTCTCCTCCTGGACTCTCCTCCTGCACTCTCCTCCTTGACTCTCTTCCCTGACTCTCCTCCCTGACTCGCTTCTCTGACTCTCCTCCCTGACTCTCCTCCCTGACTCTCCTCCCTGACTCTCTTCTCTGACTCTCTTCTCTGACTGCCTTGCCTGACTCTCCTCCTTTATTCTCCCCCCTGAGTCACCTCCCTGACTCTCCTCCTCCCTGACTCTCCTTCTCCCTGACTCTCCTTCTCCCTGACTCTCCTCCTCCCTGACTCTCCTCTGACTCTCCTCCCTGACTCTCCTCCCTGACTCTCCTCCCTGACTCTCCTCCCTGACTCTCCTCTCTGTCTCTCCTCCCTGACTCTCTGACTCTCCTCCCTGACTCTCTCTCTCCCTCCCTAACTCTCTCTCTCCTCCCTAACTCTGGCTCTCCTCCCTGACTCTCCTCCCTGACTCTCCTCCCTGACTCTCCTCCCTGACTCTCCTCCCTGACTCTCCTCCCTGACTTTCCTCCCTGGCTCTCCTCCCTGGCTCTCCTCCCTGGCTCTCCTCCCTGGCTCTCCTCCCTGGCTCTCCTGCCTGACTCTCCTCTCTGACTCTCCTCTCTGACTCTCCTCCCTGACTCTCCTCCCGGACTCTCCTCCTCTACTCTCCCCCTGACTCTCTGACTCTCCTCCCTGACTCTCCTCCCTGACTCTCCTCCCTGACTCTCCTCCCTGACTCTCCTCCCTGACTCTTCTCCCTGACTCTTCTCCCTGACTCTCCTCCCAGACTCTCCTCCCTGAATATTCTCTCTGTCTCTCCTCCCTGACTCTCTGACTCTCCTCCCTGACTCCCTGACTCTCCTCCCTGACTCTCCTCCCTAACTTTCCTGCCTGACTCTCCTCCCTGACTCTCCTCTCTGACTCTCCTCTCTGATTCTCCTCCCTGACTGTCCTCGTCCTCCCTGACTGTCCTCCCTGACTGTCCTCCCGGACTCTCCTCCCGGACTCTCCTCCCGGACTCTCCTCCCGGACTCTCCTCCTGGTCTCTCCTCCCTGACTCTCTGACTCTCCTCCCGGACTCTCCTCCTGGACTCTCCTCCCGGACTCTCCTCCTGGACTCTCCTCCCGGACTCTCCTCCCGGACTCTCCTCCCGGACTCTCCTCCCGGACTCTCCTCCCTGACTCTCCTCCCTGACTGCCCTCTCTGGCTCTCCTCCCCACCTCCTGCTGCCAGCTAGCATCAAGCCTCTCCCGCGCCCTCAAGCTCTGTGGGGGGCCCAGCGGTTGAGTACAGCAGTGAAATCCAGAGCCCATGCCCAAGAGCAGGGTCAATTAAAGGAAAAGCAGCAGACGGCCCATCAATTGGGAAGCATCACACAGGCACAGGCAGTAGTCCAAGCAGGGTTCTCACAAAACCATCACAAAATCCTTGTACCAGACACGACTTGGTGATTTGTTCACCCCTGCATTCTATCAGTATCAAAGCACCCTCAGCCCAGACTATACCAGTCGAGACGGCCCGCTTAGACGGTTAAAATAACTACATTGTGTGGTTCAGCAAGATGGGTCCTAAAAAGAAGGACCGCTCACTTACGACCCCTGAAGAAATGGTCACCCAGCAATCGCCAATTAAAAAGGATTACAAGGAGTCCAATTCTGCCAACGAGCCCTAACGAGACCCTCCAAGCCTCCCCACAAAGGGGATCAATTATTCACTTTAAAAAAATCGCAATCCCAGCACCACCCAGGGCACTGTTCAGGTCTGGCAAAAGGACGAATCTCAGGATGACCCACCATCCGGTTCTGACATGCGCATTTTTTAGGAAGCTAGTATCACAACTGCGAGCAGAAAGCCCTCCCTTTGCCTGCATACTCCCAAAAGAGGAATATTTTTAAGTCTGGCAAGCGGTAGTGAGCCGGAAACGGATGACTCTCTTCTTATCACCGGGTCACATATTGACAACATTATATCCTCATCCAAAGAAACGGCGCTCGACCCCTCAATTGACAGGAAACATGAGGCAGCATCGACAAAAGTGGAACACGCTCCAGTGACAGTGGCACAAATCCACTGGACCACAAGTCATGACGAAGAAGCCCAGAATATCGAGAGCACCGAGCCTCCTCCATCAGCCACAAGTTTTGTCTTATCTGTAGATGATCCGATTCTAGATTCTCCAGTGGTAGGGGACCTTACTGCCTCCTTCCTCCAGAAATTGGGCCAAAAGAACTCTGGAGCTAACCCCAAAACTGATGGGGTTATTAGAGCCTTCACAGGACTCTAAAGTGGACCGCTATCTATCAAACAACAACGTTAATGAAGAGCTACAAAAAATGTCCGTAAATGAGATAAACAGCTCTATAAATAGAGCATTACTGTGGCAATCATCAAAGATGGAGGTCCAAATAGACCTCCTGCAATCAATAGCAGCCCGCCTAGTCAATGTAAGCACCAGGGTGGAAGACCTGGAAAACAGGATAGTTCGGAACATTGTTACCAACCCTTGCACATGCTCCTGCCCAATACTCATTGACATGTGGGCTTCTCTCCCTGAGGTCCTAGCCGACATTGTAGAGATAGTCAGAGGAAGTAGGGACATGTTGACTTCCAGCACAACAGATGGCCGGGCGACCCCAAACATTCACCACTCGACTTCGAGCAAGAAGGAAGCAGTCCCACCAGGCCCGAAGCTAACAGACAGAGCCGTACACAATCTGGTACAAAGGTCAGGGAGCCCTGCAAAAGGGCCCGACGCAACTCCCGGCATACACAGGGCCAACAGCAGGGAAAGCGACGCTCCAATAACCAATACCCAAGATCTTGGCGTCCCAAGCACAACAGATAGGCCAGATCCTCCCCTATCAAAGAGAGCCAAAAAAAAGCTGAGGAAACACTTCAAAAAGATCAAAACAAAAGGGAGGCAACTACAGCCATGGAATACAGATCACTTCCCCCCACAAAGTGATTTTAAAAATAGACAGTTCTATCCAATATTTACAGCCAAACAGGGGGGCAAGATGGATGCGTCGTCTGGCCCTACCCATGGAGACCACCAAGAGCAGACAATTTCACCAAGCCACACCACTGTAAAGGCCCCCTAATATTCCTGCCAGACCAAGCCCTTCTCCAGAGCATGAAATAGTGGTTGGAACATGTACCGCACCGGTGTACACAACCATCCAGGCAACGACAGCTATTACACTACCGCAACTGGATGCTCCATCACAACTTCAGCCGAGTACCAAGAAGCAGAAAAGAGCAGTGAGCACAGAAGGATGGAAAATCAGGAACCAAGTAGGAAATACCTTGAAACATCCAGCAAGTACAAGCCCTGTGTTAAGCTCGGACGTCAATGCTCCAGGAATAGGAGATGTGGTTTCAACCACAGACTCTCCAACAAATGTCCATGAGGTGGTTCTTATCCCAAGATATTACATCACGGGACAGCATGACATCCTGAATCGGAGTAACGTCCTCCACCTTTTCAAACATCTAGCCACCCTGGAACAAATTCAAACGGAAGACTTGGGATGGATTAGATTTATGAGTCTCCAGGGGGATACCAATGGCGATTGCACAGTGGCGGGCCTGAAGCATAAGAGACTCCAACAAGCAGTATTGTATGAATCACAACAACTCGCTGAGTGGGGCATAGATGTCCAGCTTCTGCCACAATCAAAATATCTGCATGTCCTAGGCCCCTGGTCAGTCCTGCGCGGGACCAACAGCCAAGGGGCCCACATCAGCAGTTGGACTGGCTCAAAGGCCCCCACGGGCATCAGGATCTCATGTCTTAACAATCATTGGGCCATACATGCAAGCCCTCTTGCTCCAGATCAAATAGGAACATTAAGAATCCAGCAGCACTATTCCTAACAGTCGTGGCACCAGGCCCGGCAAAGCGGAGGCAAGGGGAGTAAACCTGCTCGAGCAGCAACGGACTATAATCTCATGGAACATCGCAGAGATCAGCAAAATCACAAAAAAAGAAAATACGAAGGAGTTCCTTGAAAAGGGAGACATATTATGCTTCCAAGAGACATGAGCCCTGTCCAGCACTCCATTTGCAGGGTATTATGAACACCATGTAGCAGCAACAAAAAGGAACCTCTTTGATCGGCCGTCCGGCGGACTATCAGTCCTTCTAAAACATGCCTGTAGCCTTGTGGCCACAGAAATCCAAACTACCACCCCTGGGATACAAGCGTTACTGATCAGAGGCCTGAATCTAAATTCTCATTTACTTCGCCTCCTGCTAATAAACTGCTACATTAATCCAGCACAGACCACCATGAAAGACTCTATGGTTGCGCTGACACAGACACTAGATGATCTCCTAAACAAATATAAATCCCATCAGCTAATCATAGTGGGGGACTTCAATCTGAGGGATCTAGATAAAGCAAACTCCCCTCCACAGTGCAAGGACCGGGCAGAACCCCTCTACAATCTCCTCAAAAATCACAAGCTATGCACAATTCACACACTAAAGGAAGCATGTTCGGCATCCTGGCATCCGAAACTAACCTTTCGGAATATCTCGAGAATCGACTACATCATAGTCAGTGAATCCATCGCTGCCAGACTGAAAGATTTCAAAGACGAGGACAGGGCCAAAAGTGACCACAGGACCCTGAGAGCTGTGATCCAGCTTGAAGAACCAACAGCCACCATCTTTTAACCAATAGGAGAGTCGAGAGGGGAAGAAAAGCATAAAGTCTTCCGGAAGATAAAATGGTCTGGAAATATAGGAGAGAAGATGCAAGCTTGGCTGGATCTGAAGCTGGAAGGCACTCCACCAACGCATCTATCACCTATAAAGGATTGGGAGAATATCATAGACGACCTCCAATTGAAGCTGGCAGATCCTCAGCATCAACGTCCGTGCATCAAAGCACCATCAACTGTCGGAAGCAAACGCCACCCGAAAGACATACTTGAAGGCAAACGGGCCCTCCTTAAGGCCTTAGAAGCAAGGAAAAGAGGGGGCATACCAACTGAGGGACCGTCTGTTACAGCTCTAAGGTCAGCCATGAGAAAGAAACTGTGGGAACACAAAAAGGAACACAAAGAAATGGAATGGCTTAAAGTTTTCTCTCTGTTGAAGAAAAATAATCACTCTGGGCTGTGGAGGCACACCAATCAGTTGAGCAGTCGAGGAGCTCCAAGAGAAAACAGAGTAGCGGAACATGATAGGCTAAACCACGTAACGCAACTATACTATAACTATATATAACTATACAACTAAACTCCAAGCCCAACTCCTTCTCACCCCCCTCTCCCAAAATGCGAACAAGCTTACTGAACATTTCAATAAGACTGTTAAGGATGTCTTGGACCAATTAGCCCCTCCTAAACTAAAAAAAACAAAGAAACTTTCTATCCAAATCTTGGTTCAACTCAGATCTTAACAACGAAAGACGTTCTCTTAGACTGACCGAAAGAACATGGAGACAACACCCCTCTCCCTCCCATCTCGCCCTCCTCAGATCCACCTGATCAACTTACAAGAAACACATCTTCAATGAAAAGGCAACCTTCTGTCGAGCACAACTTGATCGTGCCAAAAATAGGCCCAGAGAACTGTTTAACATTGTAAGAAAACAAACAGCTTCCACTCCCCCTGAGCTGATGGCCTCAACAGAGAGATGCGAGGAAATTGCCAACTTCCTCTCCGATAAAATCGCCAAAATTGATTAATCCTTCCATCTAACTCAAGCCCTGCCCTCCCCCCAACTTGCTGTTGACGTTTCCATAGATTTATCTCCCTTGTTGACCCCGCCCCTACCTCCCAATCCTTCAACTCACCGACCCGTTTCAACTTCTCCTGAATCCAGCCTTTCCAACGTACATCTGAAAAACAATGCCTCCTGGCATAATTTCTACCCCGTGACTGAACATGAAGTCCTCAACATCATTTCCAAACTAAAGCCGACCTCACACACCAAAGATCCTCTCCCTTCTAACCTTGTCCAAGATCTAAAACATATCATTGCCCCTTACTGGACTACTATCATTAACACCGCCTTTGCCATGGGTTGTGTCCCCAACTCTCTCCAGCTCGGACAAATCACTCCCATTCTTAAAAACCCCTCTGCTGACCCAAATGACCCCAACAATCTCCGCCCTATCTCGAACCTCCCACTTCTATCTAAAGCCCTCGAAAAATGTGCTCTCCGACAATTGGATAACCACATCTGCAATTTCAACCTACTTGACTCCTTACAATCCGGCTTCAGAAAAGGATGCAGCACAGAAACCGCCATGCTAAATATTGTCGATGACCTCCACTGGTCCCTCGACGATGGTGAGTCCTGCCTACATACAAATATTGGAGTCCATAACCTTGCCTTGGACCCTTCATTCAACTTCCCTCACTCCGGTTCCACTCTACCTTCTTCCTGACTCTTTCCCCTCTCCCCCCTCCTTCTTTTGATTTTTCACCCTCTAATCCCCTCCCCCTCCATCTACGACCCCTACCCTCAGCTCCTCCTTGAATCTCCCTCAGACGTTACTTCCTTTCTCCCCAATTTGTTCTCTCCCATCTATATTAATCAATTTATTTTTTTTCCGCCAACCAGCCTTGAACTTTTGTTCACCCCTGCACACAACAATGAGCTGTACATTGTGTTCTTGTCATTGTACAAAAACAGCTTCTCTTGATAGCCTCTACTCATGTAAATAGCCTTTTTGCTAATTTAATATTGCTTTTATGCAAAATAGTCTTTCTTGATAACCCCTCCTCATGTAAATAGCTTTTTGCCTATTTGTCAATTCAATAATTTATCTTGCCTGTCTGTGTTTTTTATCCTATTGAACAACTATTTTTTACTGTAACGATCAATGCTCATGTAAAGCGCTCTGATACCCCCGGGTCTAGCCAGCGGTATATAAAACCTTTCAAATAAAATACTTGTACGCTCCTTCAAATAAAGGTAGCTCTGAAGCGATGAGCTGGGGAGAGGGGCAGAGCCGGCTAAATAATATAAACCTCCAAGATTCGACTGTCCCCTTTGACAATGGTCCTACAGATCAGAGCACCTGGGAAGAGGAGCATTGCAGGTCACCAGGTTTGATCAATTACGACACGGTTATAACGACCTTAAAGGAAATGAGGAACGATGGAGCTCCAGGGATAAACGGGTTACCTGCACCTGAATTTAAAATAGCGCCTGACTTCTGGGCAGCAATCTTAACCCTGCTCTTTAACCACATCCTTGCTACAGCTAGGAAACCAGATTCTTGGAGGGGCTCCATGCTTGTCCCCATCTTTAAAAAAGGCGACCATTTGAAGCCATCAAACTACAGGCTTATCGCCCTTCTCGATCTTGAAGCAAAGACTTACGCTCGTCTCCTTCTGAAGGATCTGGAGTCTTGGGCACAAGAAAAAGGCATTATCCCCTTCTATCAGTCAGGTTTCAGGTCACAGTCGTTGACTTTGGATAACATCCTTGCGTTAGCTCATTTAACAACCCAGGCAGTGAAGAAGAAAAGTCCTCCATTGTTTTGCTGTTTCATCGATTACAGCACAGCTTTTGACAAAGTGGATCGCAGAAGGTTATGGTGGAAATTAGACAACTGGGGAATTCCATCTAAACTCCTGAACGCAATAAGATCCCTATATGAGGATACCTGGGTGCGGGTCAAAACAAGTTCCTATACAGTGACCCCCAAAATTGCCACAAACAACGGGCTTAAACAGGGCTGTGTGTTTGCACCCATCCTCTTCAATCTATACACCGCAGACCTGGGAGCTGCTCTGCAAGGCGCCAATTTAATAGCGCCTAGGCTGGGAAGTGTGAGGCTGCCGGTACTACAATATTATGATGATGCAGCAATAATGGACCACACCAAAGTGGGCCTTCAAAGAGCCCTGCCCCCTTTGGATCGCTTTAATAAGGATAACTCCCTGACAGTCAACCACGGGAAGACCAAGGTAATCATCTTTGGGAGATACCATCTCAAAAGGCAAGCACAATGGCTCCTGGGTGATCTGCAAATCAGCACAGTGGCTTGGGGTCTGGCTCTCATAAATGGCCAAGTCGAACATCCATTTGAAACGTTTGACCTCCAAGGCCAACAGTGTCACCCACCTGCTAAAATAACTGAGCCAACATCTGCTAAGTCCTTCGGCTGGACCAATACTGACTGATAAAAGCAAAACTGCTTCCAGCTATCAGTTACGGTCATCTGGCCTTCCCTGGGTCGCTGGATGATTTTTAAAATTTAGTCCAAGCCAAAGCATACAAATCAGTGTTCCATATCCCGAGGACCGCCAGGAAATCCAGGCTGAGATTGAAGCTTGGCCTCGGGAGGCCGGATCTGACGTGCCAGGGGGACCTTATAAAGCTATACCTAAGGATCTTGAGGGCTCAAGCAGACTCCTTAAGATATCAATTGAGAGCCCCTTCGAGGAGGCGGGATCAGTCTGACATGCCAGCCTTGGCCGCGCTATTAACACACTGAAGATAGCGGCAGCAAGCCTACAGCTTCTGGAAATTCCACTCGATGTCTGGAAAGAAGCAGTAAATAAACAAATCTATGAAACATCTTTTATTCAAGACATTAAGGCCCTTTGCTCAAGTCCTAACCTAGAGCCACTGAACAAATCATACATCCCGGGAAAAGCCCAACCCTACCTAAGCGAGGCCCTGACACCGCAAGCCCGAAGTAAAATACTTTTTATGAGACTTACAGCGTTATGCATCGCTGATTTTAATCCAGCATGGGCACGTAAAGGGGGACATACAGAATGTAGACTGTGCTCCTTCACGAATTAATCCTGGCTGCACCTCCTGTGCTGTTGCCCCAAACTGAATAATGAATGTCGGCGCCTCCTTCGTCCGATCTGTACTGTCAATAGAGCAAAGACCTGCAGAGAAGCCTCAGCCTTATGCTTTTCCAAATCAAAGACAATGAATTTAGCAAGATTGGGGAAATTCGCGCACCTGATCAGGAACGCCTTAAAGGACTCCCAGGAATGCAATCCTGCTCCTGCAACTGACAAGCCGAATCTTGCTGAAGCAAGCAGGCTGGTCCCCAACAGGCACCCAAGAGTGCCGCCCTTTTAATCAGAACTATCAAGTCCGAGTATTTTTAAAATATAAAAATGTTTGTTTTAACAATTTGCTTTTAATCAAAATGAATTCCGAAAAACACTGGGGACTGTATAATGTGCTGAAGGGCATACGGCTGAGCACAAAGAAATGGATGGGTAGGGTAGAGTGCTGGGGGCAGGAGGGAGGAACTGCTTAGTTCAATTATTATTCTCTTTTAAATGCGTTTTTTCTTTTACTGTAATGATTTTAATTAATCGAACAATTAGTAAAATTCTATTCCTCCCTGACTCTCCTCCCTGACTCTTCTCTCTGTCTCTCCTCCCTGACTCACTGTGAGAAGTTGGCCTGGTATATGCTGTTCACTAGTTAAAGTGGACACCTTGCACCAGTACAATTCGACTCTTATGGTAGATAGGTTTAAGACAACCTTTAAAGAAAGCTATCCTAGTGGTAGCTGTGGAGAGCAGCCTTCAGGCTAAGTCTTGAAGGAATGTAAAGCAGCTTGTTTTACCACACAATCTCTTGAATCACCAAATGAAAAGACACCACACAGGTATATATATGTATTTATTACTAAACAACTCTCTGCTAATCTCTGGTGAGATTAGAAGTCAAGGACATATGCATAAATCAACGTTTCACAATAAATTAAGCACAAATATGGCTGGGGCCCTAGGGGCATACCAGACCATATACTAAGAAAGAGACTTAGAAACCACGACTTGCAAGGAGACAAGGCCTAGGGCCTTCAGAAGTGCTGGGGCCTCACGAAACCACCCAAGGCAGGTAAGTAAAGGACCCACGGGGGACGCGGGCAGTGTGGATACACAGGCGCGGATTGCCGTTGACTTCAATGGGGCAAGTCGCGGTTGGAAATAAAGAGTTTTAGGATACTTCGGGAGAACCTACAAGCAAGTCACTTACAGGGTAAGTAGTTCTAGGGCCCACACCCACAGGAGCACCGTAGTGCTGGAGTTACCTTACCCAGGGAAGCCGGGTGCATAAGTGTCCTTTGGTGTCGGGTCGCGGCGTCGTTTTCAATGGAGGACAAAGAAGACTTGCTGCTTGTGAAGTTCGAGGAAGTGTCCGATGGAATCCAAGCCTGGATTCAGAAGATGGAAGACCTGAAAGCAGAGGGGACAGTGTTCAAAGTCACTTGGCCGTGACTCGGGGCAAGGAAGATGGATGCCCACCGTCATCGCAAGATTCAGGTCGTTCACGGGTGCCTTGACTCTTCAGCCACGAGGTCCAGGAGGCGACGACGACCAGGAGCTGGATTCGGCGTGTCCCACGATGTCTGCAGCTTACTGCGGTGTCGGCAACTCGATTGGAGCCAACAAGCCTTGGTAACAGCAAGTCTCGTGGAAAGTGTGAAAAGGCAATGGCGCAGACCAGCAAGGTCTGAGGGACTCACCCAGCGAGGGTAAGTCAGGGCAGGCCTGGAGCAACCAGGGGAGCCCTTTGGTTTCTTAGGAAAGTCTTCATGGGACCCACAAGCCGGCTGGCAAGGGATCGCGAAGACGCCTCAGGAGGATTCGCTCAACAGGGGCTCACGGTCACTCGGGACGGTGTAGACCTCTGATCTTCGGAGGGATTCCTGCTGGAGGCTGGGACCACACATGGTCCAGAGCACAGGTTCTTAGAACGTTGTGAAGGGGTTGCACTCGACAATAGTGCACGGTACCCAGGGGTCGCGGTTCCTCGTCACTCTTGGGGTCCACTGGCCTCAGCTTCGCTGGGGACTCACGATGGCCTTTGAGAAGTCAGGAAATCCCCGTCTTGGGCTGCAGGGACTTCGGACTCCGGCGGGAGCGGCGTAGTTTGCGACCGTCGTTGTAGTTTTTGGTGCCTGCCAAGCAGGGGAGTCACTCCTTGACTCCAAGGGAGATTCCTCAGTCTTCCAAAGGTAGTGGAAAGTCGAAGGTCCAGGATTCGTCTCCAGAGCGTCATCCAGGGATATCTAACTTTCAAGTTCAAGGGTTCCCTATCTTATACTGTAAAGAAGGGAGGGGCTAGCTCTATGACCCCACCTATGGGAGGGTCAGGGGAGTGGGTGGCTACACCCACTTCCCTTTGTGTTGGGGGCTAAATTCTGCTCCCAGACCACCTGTCTAATTGTCCTGATAGTCTATCGCCCTCCGCGAACGTCACCCAAATTTGTGGAGCTTTTTACCGAATTAGTTATTGACATCCGGTCGCGGTATCAATGTATCCTGGTAATGGGGGACTTTAACTTCCACTGGGATCAGACACCTAAAGATAGCCAGGCCAAACAGTTGGAAGAGGCGCTAGGCTCCCTGGAACTGAGGCAATTGGTGAATGCACCCACTCACGAGAAGGGCCATACACTTGATTTGGTCTGGACCTCCCATCCACCAACCAGCCCATTAGAGATCAGTCCTTGTGCCTGGTCTGATCACTACTTAGAGGCCGGTTTCCATCCACCAGACAAGTAGTTCGTCCCCACCCGGAGTGGAAAGTGATGAGGGGATGGGGGAAAATTAATGCAGATGACCTGATTAACACTCTATACAACTCAGTTCCCCTATGTTCAACACAAGGAAATTTGGAACTTGACCGAGAAAGCGCTGTTCTTTCTACAAGGCTGAAGAATGCCATTAATATAGTAGCCCCCATGCGTAGGGAAAGAGTAAGGGACAAAGGCAAAGGGGCTCCCTGGTTCAATGAGGCCCTTAGAAACAAGAAACAAGCCTTACGCCAATGTGAGAGAGCCTGGCGTAGAGCTTATGACCCAGGTGCCCGGCTTGAATACAAAGCAATGTTTGCAGTCTACAAGAAAGCGATTTTAACAAGGAAAGCAGAATTTTATGAAGCTAGGATCTTGAACGCTGATAATTCACAAAAAGAAATTTTTCGGATTTTAAAAGAGCTGAGACAGACTCAGGAACAGAGACCCCCCTTCTGCCCTGAAGACTGTAATAAATTCCAGTCCTTCTTTTTAAGAAAAGTGAAGGACCTATTGACAGAGATCCACTCTACTCCTACCGTTCATTGCCTCTTAGCATCAGTACCTTTGCCCCCCGCATATAATATACCACTCACTGCCTTCCCCATGCTTACCTTGGATGTCCTGTCTTCTTTAATAAGTCGGATTAAGTCAGGGTCTCCTGCGGACCCTTGTCCACCGAGGATCTTCAAGTTGGCACTACCAGGGATCGAAAGTGAGGTCCTAATGCTATTAAATCAATCTCTCGAATATGGCTACGTCCCTATTGATTTCAAGGAAGCACGAGTTATCCCACTCTTGAAAAAACCGGGAGCAGACGCGAAGAACCTAAAATATTTTAGGCCAATTTCCCAACTCCCATTTTTGGCGAAAGTGCTGGAACAGCACGTGCTGAAATCCATATCACACCATATTGAAGTCAACCATCTCCTGCAAACCAACCAGGCTGGCTTCAGGGCTCATCACAGCACGGAAATGGTTATGCTGGCTGTAGGAAGGTGGAATCTGACTATATGGTTGCCCCCACTTTTTTCCTGGTGTTTTGCTGGTTTATGACTTAGTTGGACTGGGACACTGCTATTCAGGGCCCCAGTCTATCTGCTCTCTCTCTACGACATGGAGTGCACTCTAGGTGCACTAGTGATTGGATACTGTGGTGCCTTATGAGTCCCTAGTATATGGTACCTTAGGTACCAAGGGCATAGGTACTTCACAGGCCTACCAGGGGCTGCAGCATGTATTATGCCACCCCTGGGAAGCAGTCTAAATCTGACACCACAGGCCTGCTACTGCAGCCTGGGTGAGGTGGTGCCAGCACCCCTCACTGAGATATAGGTTTCCTATATCTCTCCTGCACACACATATAAACCTATCAGTCACTCCTAAGGCAGGCCCTATCAATCCTGAGGGCAGGGTGCTTGGCTTCTATGTGAGGGGGTGCCTCTGCCTGAGCAGGGCCCCTCTGCAGCTCTCAGAGTCTATTCTCTGGTGCTGTTTGTGGATGCGGCTAAACCATATACTATTAAGTGCATTATATCCTCGCGGTAAAATGCTAACTTTGGAATGGCTGCATCAAAACATGTCGTGTTTGGTGTCAAACATCTTGGAATACTACCCCCCCGCCAATCTTGGCGGCGGGGGTAGCATTCCACCCTTCTAGAGGGATAAGACATGTACCTGCTGTGGAAACGCGGTAGAATCCTGAAGAGCCCTGGCATCACAAAATGGATGCCACCAGTCACAGACACTGGGCTGCCCTCCTGCTGATGACCGAAACTCACAGTGGAGGAAGCCCAACAATAGGCATCCTGTCACAGGGAGGTGTAACCACCTCCCAGACAGGGTTTAGTGTATTGGGGCTGGGTGGGTGCACTCTTAGAGTGCTTTGAAGTCCTGCACTGGGGGAGCAGAAGGCTCCTCTGTGCATATGCCAGTTCAAACCGGCTCAGGGGCTACCTGCCCCTGCTCTGGCGTGAAACTGGACAAAGGGAAGTGGGTGTAGCCACCCCTCCCTTGACCCTCCCATAGGTGGGGTCATAGAGCTAGTCCATCCCCTCTTTTCAGTATAAGAAGGGGAACCCTTGAACTTGCTAGTTAGATAACCCCTGGACGACGCTCTACAGAAGAATCCTGGCCCTTCGACGTTCCACTACCTTTGGAAGACAGAAGAATCTCCCTTGGAGTCAAGGAGTGACTCCCCTGCTTGGCAGGCACCAAAAACGACAACAACGGTCGCAAACTACGCCGCTCCCGCCGGAGTCCGAAGTCCCTGCAGCCCAAGAAGTGGATTTCCTGACTTCTCCAAGGCCATCGTGAGTCCCCAGCGAAGCTGAGGCAAGTGGACCCCACGAGTGACGAGGAACCGCGACCCCTGGGTACCGTGCACTATTGTCGAGTGCAACCCCTTCACAACGTTCCACGAACTTGTGCTTTGGACCACGTGTGGTCCCGACCTCTAGCAGGAATCCCTCCGAAGATCAGAGGCCTACACCGTCCCGAGTGACCGTGGGCCCCTGTTGAGTGATTCCGCCCGAGGTGTCTTCGCGATCCCTTGCCAGCCGGCGCGTGGGTCCCCAGAAGACTTCTTAAAGAAACCAAAGGGCTCCCCTGGTTGCTCCAGGCCTGCCCTGACTTACCCTCGCTGGGTGAGTCCCTCAGACCTTGCTGGTCTGTGCCATCGACTTTTCTTCATCTCCCCGAGACTTGCTGTTGCCAAGGCTTGTTGGCTCCAATCGAGTTGCCGACACCGCAGTAAGCTGCAGACTTCGTGGGACACACAGAATCCAGCTCCTGGTCGTCGTCGACGCCTCCTGGACCTCGTGGCTGAAGAGTCAAGGCACCCGCAACCGACCTGAATCAACCGACGACGGTGGGCATCCATCTTCCTTGCCCCGAGTCACTGCCAAGTGACTTTGAACACTGTCCCCTCTGCTTTCAGGTCATCCTTCTTCAGAATCCAGGCTTGGATTCCACAGGACACTTCTTCAGCTCCCGCAAGCAGCAAGTCTTCTTTGTTCGCCATTGAAAACGACGCCGCGACCCGACACCAAAGGACACCTATGCACCCGGCTTCCCTGGGTGAGGTAACTCCAGCACTACGGTGCTCCTGTGGGTGTGGGCCCTAGAACTACTTACCCTGTAAGTGACTTGCTTGTAGGTTCTCCCGAAGTATCCTAGAACTCTTAATTTCCAACCGCGACTTGCCCCATTGAAGTTAACGGCGATCCGCGCCTGTGTATCCACACTGCACGCGTCCCCCGTGGGTCCTTTACTTACCTGCCTTGGGTGGTTTCGTGAGGCCCCAGCACTTCTGAAGGCCCTAGGCCTTGTCTCCCTGCAAGTCGTTGTTGCGAAGTCCCTTTTTAGTATATGGTCTGGTACGCCCCTAGGGCCCCAGCCATATTTTGTGCTTAACTTATTGTGAAACGTTGATTTGTGCATATGTTTGTCTTCTAATCTCATAAAGAGATTAGTAGAGAGTTATTTAGAAATAAATACATATATATTTGATATATATACCTGTGTGGTGTCTTTTCATTTGGTGATTCAAGAGATTATATGGTAAAACAAGCTGCTTTACATTCCTTCAAGACTTAGCCTGAAGGCTGCTCTCCACAGCTACCACTAGGATAGCTTTCTTTAAAAGGTTGTCTTAAACCTATCTACCATAAGAGTCGATTTGCCCTGGTGCAAGGTGTCCACTTTAATTAGTGAACAGCATATACCAGGCCAACTTCTCACATTGGTGGGCAGCGTGTGGGATTCCAGCTTGCCATTGTTTTACCAGAAAATCTCTATTTGAATTACTAACTGAAAACCATTATAGGTACTCAAGGTACATATAAAGTCAAGCTTAGTATCAATAAGTTCTACTGAACTTAGAGCTGTGTGCCAAGGGATAGCACACCCTTTCCACAGCTCAAGCTAGGATCAGTAGGCCACAAACTAGTGTAGGTAGTACAACACTGCATAACACTAGAATGTCCTTAAAGGGTGGACCCAGTGGATCCACTCAGCCTCAGTATAAGGACATGGCTTTCTATGACTTGAGAGCCATGTGTGTTGACAGACACCTGAAGCTAGGACAGAGTCCCTCAACACTACACCTGATAGATCTGCTGACAGCAGATGACCTTAGATTGGCTCTAGGAGCTAAAGGGTCTGAATCAGTGGGTGGGTCAGTCATAGTATCTGGGTCAGATGATGAAAATCAGAATGACCAAGACTCTGTGATTGAAGGGCCAGGCTTCAAGGGGCCTGAAAAGGACAGAGGAATTCTCCCTAAGAGAACTGACAGAGAGGAGGAGAGGCACAGATCCCCTTCCAGGGAATCTGACCACTCTTATCACTCTGGCAGAGAATTTGTCCAGCAGAGGAGCTCATACTTTTCCTTAAGAGAGACCTCCTCTGAGAGAAGGTGCAAACTGCTCCAGTATGAGGAGGCCAAAGTGGCCCTCAGAACCAAGCAGTTGGCACTGGATAGGGAAGCCCTGGAGATCCAGAGAGCTTCTAGAAAGAGGGGTTAGAACCCCCTGGTGGCAGCAACAGTGTCCCTAGAGGCAGAGAATATATTCCTGACCATAGGAACCTGAGCAAGGTTGTTCCTCCCTACCAGAGTGGGGATGATATCCACAAGTGGATAACTGCTATGGAGAGGGCCTGTAGAGTACAGCAGGTCCCCCAAAAGCAGTGGGCAGCAATCTTGTGGCTCTCCTTTTCAGATAAAGGAAGAGACAAGCTCCTCACTGTTAGAGAGGAGGATGCTGATGATTATGAGGTCCTGAAGAGTGCACTGATAGATGGGTTTGGCTTAACCACTGAGCAGTACAGGTTGAAGTTCAGAGATACCCAGAAGGCACAGACTCAGGACTGGACAGACTTTGTAGATTGTGCATCCAAGGCTCTGGAGGGTTGGCTGGTTGGCAGTAGGGTTACTGATTTCAAAGGATTTTATAATCTAATGATGAGAGAACAGATCCTTAATAATTGTCAAAACCAGCTTTTACACCAGTACCTGGTGGACTCTGATCTGACCTCTCCCCAAGAATTGGGAAAGAAGGCAGACAAATGGGTCAGAACCAGAGTAAGGCCTAAGAATCAGGGTGGTGACCACAAGAAAGATTCTACCAAGTCCCAAGAGAAAGGTGGGGATAAATCTAAGGATAAGTCCACTACAGGGCCCCAAAAGTCCTCTTCTGGGGGTGGGTCCCAAACTCCTTCCTCTCCTGAAACGAAACCCTATTGCCATGTCTGGAAAAATCCTGGGCACTGGAAATCTGATCCCAGTTGTCCCAGGATGGGCAATAAAGAAAATGTTCCTCCAACAACTACTACCACCCCTCCTGGTACTACCAGTAGTAATCCTCCAGTTGGGAGTAGTGCACCCAAAAAGTTAGGTGCTTTTGCAAGAGGAACAGAGGTGGGCCCTAGTTTAGACAGGACCCCTCAACAGACTCCTCAGATTCTGATGGTGGTATAGGATTTGCCACCTTTACCGTGGGTCCCACAGCATTGGGCAGGTACAGACTGGAGCCAATAATTAATGGTCAGAAAGCTGTGGCATTTAGGGACACAGGGGCTAGTGTCACCATGGTGGCAGGGAAACTAGTCCCCCTCACCAGCTTTTACCTGAGTTTAAATACCAGGTGACCAACATTGATGGTGTCAGAACAGATCACCCCATGGCCATAGTCAATCTCACCTGGGAGGGGGTCACAGGCCCAAAAGAGTGGCAGTGTCCCCAACCTTACCTGTAGATTGCCTGATGGGCAATGATCTGGAAATTTCAGCCTGGGCTGAAATTGAACACCAAACCCATCTGAGGATGTTGGGTGTCCCTGTAAAGGTTAGTGGGGCTGTGATGGCCACAGCCCCAGCCCAAGATTTTGGAGAGATGGAGCCTGGAAGAATGGCCCACTCTCCCCCAGAAGAGAGCACAAGGGTTGAAGAAAAGTCTTCTTCCCTCCAGACAGTAGGTAAGGATCAGCCTCCTCAGGGAACTGACCCACCCCCTAGTGAAGGAACTGCCACAGAGGTAGTCAGGCCTGGCCTGGCCCCACCCCTGATGGCAGAGGACCCTTCCAAGGTGGTACCCAGTCTGGAGCAGGTAAACTGCCCCTCTCTACCCTGCCTCAGTCAGCGATCCCCCATACCTTTATGTAGGGACCTCCCCCAGAAGGACTCTGTTAGGCAAGGGCAAACCTGGGACCAAAAGGTTCCAAACATGCCATGTCCCTCCAGTGTTCCATCCAAAGGGACCCAACCCCCAGCTGTAGGCAGTCAAAGGTTGACCCTTAGAGCAAAGTGCAACTCAGTCATGGAAAGACAGGCATACATGGTGACCAGTGATCTGAGGAAGCTGAGGCCAACCTTCCTAGGGCCTCACTTCCCTACTCAGACACCCCACCAGCCTTGTACTTTACCAAAGCACACCAGAGGTAGTGATTCCCCATGGTGGAGACCCTCTCATTCCCTTAGGGTGAGGGATTGCTTAGTGGACCATAAGACAGGGGGCAACCATGCTAGTGCAGGTGCTTCCTTATATGACCACTTAATCAATAAAGGCTCAACTGGTCAAGGTTAGCCTTATCTCCTTTCGTTTGGGGGGTTTATGTAGGAAGGTGGAATCTGACTATATGGTTGCCCCCACTTTTTTCCTGGTGTTTTGCTGGTTTATGACTTAGTTGGACTGGGACCCTGCTATTCAGGGCCCCAGTCTATCTGCTCTCTCTAAACGACATGGAGTGCACTCTAGGTGCACTAGTGATTGGATACTGTGGTGCCTTATGAGTCCCTAGTATATGGTACCTTAGGTACCAAGGGCATAGGTACTTCACAGGCCTACCAGGGGCTGCAGCATGTATTATGCCACCCCTGGGAAGCAGTCTAAATCTGACACCACAGGCCTGCTACTGCAGCCTGGGTGAGGTGGTGCCAGCACCCCTCACTGAGATATAGGTTTCCTATATCTCTCCTGCACACACATATAAACCTATCAGTCACTCCTAAGGCAGGCCCTATCAATCCTGAGGGCAGGGTGCTTGGCTTCTATGTGAGGGGGTGCCTCTGCCTGAGCAGGGCCCCTCTGCAGCTCTCAGAGTCTATTCTCTGGTGCTGTTTGTGGATGCGGCTAAACCATATACTATTAAGTGCATTATATCCTCGCGGTAAAATGTTAACTTTGGAATGGCTGCATCAAAACATGTCGTGTTTGGTGTCAAACATCTTGGAATACTA
This sequence comes from Calotriton arnoldi, assembly GCA_963921515.1. Taxonomy (NCBI): domain Eukaryota; kingdom Metazoa; phylum Chordata; class Amphibia; order Caudata; family Salamandridae; genus Calotriton; species Calotriton arnoldi. The sequence goes on along the minus strand of CAWUFW010001266.1, from coordinate 20,023 downwards.
CCCCCCCGCCAATCTTGGCGGCGGGGGTAGCATTCCACCCTTCTGGAGGGATAAGACATGTACCTGCTGTGGAAACGCGGTAGAATCCTGAAGAGCCCTGGCATCACAAAATGGATGCCACCAGTCACAGACACTGGGCTGCCCTCCTGCTGATGACCGAAACTCACAGTGGAGGAAGCCCAACAATAGGCATCCTGTCACAGGGAGGTGTAACTGTGAGAAGTTGGCCTGGCATATGCTGTCCACTAATTATAGTGGGCACCTTGCACCAGTCCAAATCGACTCTTATGGTAGGTAGGTTAAAGACAACCTTATTGAAAGCTATCCTAGTGGTAGCTGTGGAGAGCAGCCTTCAGGCTAAGTCTTGAAGGAATGTAAAGCAGCTTGTTTTACCAGTCTATAATCTCTTGAGTGACCAAATGAAAGAGCACCACACCAGGTATATATTCAAAATATATGTATTTATTACTAAACACACCCCTCTAGTCTCTTTATGAGGCTAGAGTTCGAAGTACATAGGTTATAAGATCTTAATTCACAGTAATAGCACAAATACACGTTTGGGCCCTAGGGGCGTACTCAAACCATATACCAATAAAGTGGTATGCGAACCACGACTGAACTAGACACTAGGCCTAGAGCCTCTAGAAGTGCTTGGACCACAAGGAACCACCCAAGGTAGTGACACAGGGGACCCACGGGAGGCACGCGTGCAGTGTAAATACACAACCGCGATACGCCGTTAACTTCTATGGAGAAAGTCGGGATCGGGAAAATAGAGGAAAGGGACACTTAGAAGAGGACTAGGACAAAACCCTTTGAGATCTAGGACTTTGAAGAGTCTCTACCCACGGGAGCACCGGAGTACTCGTGTTACCTCACCCAGGGAAGCCGGGTGCCTAGGTGCCTTTCGGGGTCGGGTTTCGTCGTCGGTTCTTATGGCGATCTGCTGCAAAGTGCTGCTGGCGACCAGGAGAAAAGTGTCCGGGTGGATCCAAGAGTGGATCGGAGTTCTGAAGAACCTGAAAGCAGAGGGGACAGAGTCTGGGTCACTAGCCAGTGACCAGGAGGCGATGGACAGATGCCCACCGATGTCGAGTGCCTCAGATTCGATGACGGTCGTCTTGACTCTTCAGCCACGAGGTCCAGGAGGCGTTGTCGGCGACCAGGAGCAGGATTCGGGCTGTTGCTCGATGTCTGTCGAGTGCAGAGGTGTCGGCGACCAGATTGGACCCAACAAGCCTTGGCAACGGCAAGTCTCGAGTAAGATGTAGATCGTCGATGATGCAGACCAGCAAGGTCTGGGGAACTTACCCAGCAAGGGTAAGTGAGGGCAGGCCTGGAGCAACCAGACTGCCAGGTAAAGAAAAGATTGGCCTTCGGTAAGGGCTACTAGCCAACGGGCTAGCGACCGCGAAGGAGCCTCGTGACGCCGCACGTGGAGCTGGCTTACAGGACACTCGTGGAGTGGGGGCCAGTGATCTTCGGTGCAGGTGGTGCTGGAGGCTAGGGCTACTCGGAGCCCAAAGCACGACTTCTTGGGAGACCCAGAAGATGGTGCACTTGCAAGTGTGCTCGGTGTCCAGGGGTCACGGTCTCAAGTCACCCACGATAGCCACGGGCCTCAGCTTTGCTGGGGACTCAGGGTAGCCTCGGGAAGTCTGAGAATCCACCTCTGGTGATGCGATGACTTCGGCGTCCGACGGGAGCTTCAGTAATGCGAACCGGACAGATGCTTCTTTGGTGCCTGCCAAGCAGGGAGTCACTCCTTGACCCCAAGGGAGATTCTTCAGTCCTCTAATCGTGAGTAGAGCGTCGAAGGTCCAGGATTCTGTTTCAGAGTTTCGCCCAGGTATAATCTAAAGTCCTAAGGACTGGGTTCCTACCTTTATTCCAAAAATAGGGGATGGACTACTCTGTGGCCCCACCTATGGGTGGGTCAGGGCAGAGGGGTGGCTACACCCCTTTCCCTTTGTCCAGTTCGCGCCAAAGCAGGGCTGCAAGCCCTGATCCGGTTTGAACTGGGGTATGCACAGGGACACCAAATGTGCCCCCAGTGCAGGACTTCAAAGCACCCGAAGTGCTCCCGCCCAGCCCCAATACACATTGTCCTGTCTGGGGAGGTGGTCACACCTCCCTGGGACAGGAAACCTGTTGTCCAGGCCTCCCCTGCCGGAGTTTCGTCCAGCAGCAGGAGGCCAGACTCGTGTCTGTGGCAGCAGCATCCATTTTGTGATGCCAGGGCTCTGGAAAGAAGTTACCGGACTCGTCAGAGTTAACATGCCTTTCCCTCTAGAAGGGTGGAATGCTACCCCCGCCGCCAGGATTGGCGGGGGTAGTATTCCAAGATGTTTGACACCAAACACGACATGTTTTGGTGCAGCCATTCCATAGTTAGCATTTTACCGCGAGGATATAATGCGTTTAAGAGTATATGGTCAGGCTGCACTACAAACAGCATCAGAGATGGTCTCCGAACGCTGCAGAGGGGCCCTGCTCGTGCAGGGGCACCCTCTCACATAAGAACCATGCACTCTGCCTTTAGGATTGATAAGGCCTGCCTTAGGAGTGACTTATAGGTTTATATGTGTGTATGCATTTAGTGATATAGGTAACCTATACCACTGCAAGGGGGTGCATGCACCACCTTACCCAGGCTGCAGTAGCAGACCTGTGGTGCCAGTTTGGATGGCCTACCAGGGGTGGCATAATACATGCTGCAGCCCCTGGCAGGCCCTCTGAGGTGCCTATGCCCTTGGTACATAGTATACCATATACTAGGGACTTACAAGGGCACTCCAGATCCCAATCAGTGATGTGCCTAAGGCACATGGAGACCCTTTTAAAGAGGAAACAGCTAGGCTGGGGTTCTGAATAGCAGGGCCCCAGCCAGACTAATGTCGAAAACCAGTGAAGTATCAGCAAAAAGTGGGGGTACCCCTGTGAAGCAGATCCTACTCTCCTACAGTAACCACCTCCCAGACAGGGTTAGTGTATTGGGGCTAGGTGGGTGCACTCTTAGAGTTCTTTGAAGTCCTGCACTGGGGGAGCAGAAGGCTCCTCTGTGCATATGCCAGTTCAAACCGGCTCAGGGGCTACAATGCACTTAAGAGTATATGGTTTAACCGCATCCACAAACAGCACCAGAGAAGGGACTCTGAGAGCTGCAGAGGGGCCCTGCTCAGGCAGAGGCACCCCCTCACATGAAAACCAAGCACCCTGCCCTCAGGATTGATAGGGCCTGCCTTAGGGGTGACTGATAGGTTCAAATGTGTAGTGCAGGAGAGATATAGGGAACCTATATCTCAGTGAGGAGTGCTAGCACCATCTCACCCAGGCTGCAGTAGCAGGCCTGTGGTGTCAGATTTAGTCTGCTTCCCAGGGGTGGCATAATACATGCTGCAGCCCCTGGTAGGCCTGTGAAGTACCTATGCCCTTGGTACCTAAGGTACCATATACTAGGGACTCATAAGGCACCACAGTATCCAATCACTAGTGCACCTAGAGTGCACTCCAAGTCATTTAGAGAGAACAGAGAGGCTGGGGCCCTGATTGGCAGGGACCCAGCCAGACTATAGCCAGAAACCAGTGTAAACATCAGAAAAAAAGTGGGGGCAACATAAGAGGCAGATCCTAATCTCCTACAGCCTGCTTTAGGCCTTCAAATGCCTTCTGACAGCTAGCTGTCCACTGAACCTTTTTTGGCATTTTCTTTGAGGTCAGATCATTCAAGGGGGTCACTATAGATCCATATCCCTTGACAAACCTCCTATAGTACCCAGTCAGGCCTAAGAAGGCTCTCACCTGTGTCTGGGTGGTTGGAGCAACCCATTCCATTATTGTGAGAAGTTGGCCTGGTATATGCTGTTCACTAGTTAAAGTGGACACCTTGCACCAGTACAATTCGACTCTTATGGTAGATAGGTTTAAGACTACCTTTAAAGAAAGCTATCCTAGTGGTAGCTGTGGAGAGCAGCCTTCAGGCTAAGTCTTGGAGGAATGTAAAGCAGCTTGTTTTACCACACAATCTCTTGAATCACCAAATGAAAAGACACCACACAGGTATATATATCAAATATATATGTATTTATTACTAAATAACTCTCTACTAATCTCTTTAAGAGATTAGAAATCAGGAACATATGCACAAATCAACGTTTCACAACAAATTGAGCACAAATATGGCTGGGGCCCTAGGGGCGAACCAGACCATATACTAAAAAAGAGACTTAAGAACAACGACTTGCAAAGGGACAAGGCCTAGGGCCTTCAGAAGTGCTGGGGCCTCACGAAACCACCCAAGGCAGGTAAGTAAAGGACCCACGGGGGATGCGTGCAGTGTGTGTGCACAGGCGCCGATCGCCGTTGGCTTCAATGGGGCAATTCGCGGTTGGAAATTAGGAGTTTAAGGGCACTTCGGGAGAACCTACAAGCAAGTCACTTACAGGATAAGTAGTTCTAGGGCCAACACCCACAGGAGCACCGTAGTGCTGGAGTTACCTCACCCAGGGAAGCCGGGTGCATAGGTGTCCTTTGGTGTCGGGTCGCAGCGTCGTTTTCAATGGGAGCCAATGAAGACTTGCTGCTTGTGAAGACAGGGGAAGTGTCCGGTGGAACCCAAGCCTGGATTCGGAAGAAGGAAGACCTGAAAGCAGAGGGGACAGTGTTCAAAGTCACTTGGCACTGACTCGGGGCAAGGAAGATGAATGCCCACCGTCGTCGCTAGGTTCAGGTCGTTCGCGGGTGTCTTGACTCTTCAGCCACGAGGTCCAGGAGGCGTCGATGATGACCAGGAGCTGGATTCAGCGTGTCCCACGAAGTCTGCAGCTTACTGCGGTGTCGGCGACCCGATTGGAGCCAACAAGCCTTGGTAACAGCAAGTCTCGTGGAAAGGATAAAAAGTCAGGGGTGCAGACCAGCAAGGTCTGTGGGACTCACCCAGCAAGGGTAAGTCAGGGCAGGCCTGGAGCAACCAGGGGAGCCCTTTGGATTGGTAGGAAAGTCTTCAGGGGACCCACAAGCCGGCTGGCAAGGGATCGCGAAGACGCCTCGGGAGGATTCGCTCAACAGGGGCCCACGGTCACTCGGGACGGGGCAGGCCTCTGATCTTGGGAGGAATCTCTGCTAGAGGCTGGCACCACACGTGGTCCAAAGCACAGGTTCGTAGAACGTCGTGAAGGTGTTGCACTCGAAAATAGTGCACGGTACCCAGGGATGGCGGTTCCTTGTCACTCGTGGGGTCCACTTGCCTCAGCTTCGCTGGGGACTCACAATGGCCTTGGAGAAGTCAGGAAATCCTCTTCCTGGGCTGCAGGGACTTCGGGCTCCGGCGGGAGCGGCGTACTTTGCGACCGTCGTTTGTAGTTATTGGTGCCTGCCAAGCAGGGGAGTCACTCCTTGACTCCAAGGGAGATTCTTCAGTCTTCCAGAGGTAGTGGAACGTCGAAGGTCCGGGATTCTTCTTCAGAGCGTCGTCCAGGGATATCTAGTTTGGAATGGCAAGGGTTCCCTATCTTATACTGAAAGGAAGGGAGGGACTAGCTCTATGACCCCACCTATGGGAGGGTCAGGGGAGTGGGTGGCTACACCCACTTCCCTTTGTCCAGTTTCGCGCCAGAGCAGGGGCAGGTAGCCCCTGAGCCGGTTTGAACTGGTGTATGCACAGAGGAGCCTACTGCTCCCCCAGTGCAGGACTTCAAAGCACTCTAGGAGTGCACCCACCCAGCCCCAATACACTAAACCCTGTCTGGGAGGTGGTCACACCTCCCTGGGACAGGATACCTATTGTTGGGCCTCCTCCACTGCGAGTGTCGGTCATCAGCAGGAGGGCAGCCCAGTGTCTGTGACTGGTGGCATCCATTTTGTGATGCCAGGGCTCTTCAGGATTCTACCGCGTTTCCACAGTAGGTACATGTCTATCCCTCTCGAAGGGTGGGATCATACTCCCACACCAGGTACTGGTGTGGGGGTATGATTCCAAGGTGTTTGACACCAAACACGACATGTTTTGATGCAGCCATTCCAAAGTTAGCATTAACCGCGAGGTTATAATGCACTTAAGAGTATATGGTTTGACCGCATTCACAAACAGCCCCAGAGAATGGACTCTGAGGGCTGCAGAGGGGCCCTGCTCAGACTCATAAGATACCACAGTATCCAATCACTAGTGCACCTAGAGTGCACTCCAAGTCGTTTAGAGAGAACAGAGAGGCTGGGGCCCTGATTGGCAGGGTCCCAGCCAGACTATAGCCAGAAACCAGTGTAAATATCAGAAAACAAGTGGGGGCAACATAAGAGGCAGATCCTACTCTCCTACAACTGCCCTCTCTGACTCTTCTCCCTGACTCTCCTCCCTGACTCTCTTCCTTGACTCTCCTCCCTGACTCTCCTCCCTGACTGCCCTCCCTGACTGCCCTCCCTGACTCTCCTCCCTGACTCTCCTCCCTGACTCTCCTCCCTGACTCTCCTCCATGACTCTCCTCCCTGACTCTGACTCTCCTCCCTGACTCTCCTCCCTGACTCTCCTCCCTGACTCTCCTCCCTGACTCTCCTCCCTGACTGCCCTCCCTGACTGCCCTCCCTGACTCTCCTCCCTGACTCTCCTCCCTGACTCTCCTCCCTGACTCTCCTCCATGACTCTCCTCCCTGACTGCCCTCTTTGGCTCTCCTCCCTGAATCTCCTCCCTGACTCTCCTCCCTGACTCTCCTCCCTCTCCCCTCTGTCTCTCCTCCCTGACTCTGACTCTCCTCCCTGACCCTCCTCCCTGACCCTCCTCCATGACTGCCCTTTCTGACCCTTCTCCCTGACTCTCCTCCCTGACTCTCCTCCCTGACTCTCTTCCTTGACTCTCCTCCCTGACTCTTCTCCCTTACTGCCCTCTTTGGCTCTCCTCTCTGACACTCCACCTTGACTCTCCTCTCTGACTCTCCTCCCTGACTTACCCCCCTGACTCTCCTCCCTGACTCTCCCCTCTGTCTCTCCTCCCTGACTCTCTGACTCTCCCCTCTGACTCTCCTCCCTGACTCTCTGACTCTCCTCCCTGACTCTGACTCTCCTCCCTGACTCTCCTCCCTGACTCTCTGACTCTCCTCCCTGATTGACTTCCCTGACTCTCCTCCCTGATTGACTTCCCTGACTCTCCTCCCTGGCTCACCTCCCTGGCTCACCTCCCTGGCTCACCTCCCTGGCTCACCTCCCTGGCTCTCCTCCCTGACTCTCCTCCCTGACTCACCTCCCTGACTCTCCTCCCTGACTCTCCTCCATGACTGCCCTCTCTGACTCTTCTCCCTGACTCTTCTCCCTGACTCTCCTTCCTGACTCTCTTCCTTGACTCTCCTCCCTGACTCTCCTCCCTGACTGCCCTCTTTGGCTCTCCTCCCTGACTCTCCTCCCTGACTCTCCTCTCTGACTCTCCTCCCTGACTCTCTGACTCTCCTCCTTGATTCTCCTCCCTGACTCTCCTCCCTGACTTGAACAGGGATAAGACCGAAGTTCTGCTGGTTTGGTTATCACCCTCATCTCTGGGGACCACATCCGGGGCCTGATGTCTTCAGTACTTACACTCTAGGCTTCTACTTTGATGAAAGCTTTCCAGGATCCATCAAATCACCAAAGTAGCCCCTACTTGCTTCCGTGTTTTGAGATGGTTCATAAAAATCCTCTGGCATCTACCAGTCTCTGCCCAAAGAACACTAATACAGGCACTGATTATCTCCAGGTTGGATTATGGGAACATCCTTTATCTGGGGGCCCCCAGGGCCTCACTTAGGGGGCTCCAGCTAGTCCAGAATGTGGCTGCCAGACTAATATTCCACATTCCTAAGCTTATCTCCACCTCCACTCTCCTTCCAGATCTTCATTGGCTTCCGGTTGAAAACAAATCCATTTTAAAGTTCCTTCGCAGCACTCGCAGGCTGTCGATTGCACCCCCCGGCACAGAGTACCTTCGCAGCACTCGCAGGCTGTCGATTGCACCCCCGGCACAGAGTACCTTCGCAGCACTCGAAGGCTGTCGAGTGCACCCCCAGGCACAGAGTACCTTTGCAGCACTCGCAGGCTGTCACGTACAGCCCCCGGCACAGAGTACCTTCGCAGCACTCGTAGGCTGTCGAGTACACCCTCAGGCACAGAGTACCTTCGCAGCACTCGCAGGCTGTAGGCATGGAATACCTTCGCAGCACTCGCAGGCTGTCGAGTGCACCCTCAGGCACAGAGTACTTTCGCAGCACTCGCAGGCTGTTGAGTGCACCCCAGGCACAGAGCACTGTTGGCTGTCAAGTTCACCCCCAAGTACAAAGCACCTCCAGAGCACCCGCAGGCTGTCAAGTGCACCCCCAGGCACAGAGCACCTCCAGGGCACTTGCAGGCTGTTGAGTGCACCCCTTGGGACAGAACTCCTTCAGAGCACCCACAGGCTATCAAGTTCACCCCAAGTACAAAGCACCTCCAGGTTGCCCACAGGCTGTCAAGAACACCCTTAGGCACAGAGCGCCTTCAGAGCACTCCCAAGCTGTTGAGTGCACCCCCAGGTAGAGAGCACCTCCAGGGCACTTGCAGGCTGTCGAGTACACCCCATGTATAGAGCACCGCATTCGTAGGTTGTCTGGTGTACCCTCAGGTAGAGAGCACCTCCAGAGCACCCGCAGGCACCTCCAGGGCACTCACAGGCTATCAAGTGCACCCCCAAGTACAGAGCACCTCCAGGGCACCTAAAAGCTGGCAAATGCATGCCCGGGCACAGAACCCCTCCAGAGCACTCACAGGCTGTCGAGTGCACCCCTTGGGACAGAACACCTCCAGAGCACCCACAGGCTGTTGAGTGCACCCCTTGGGACAGGACACCTCTAGAGCACCCACAGGCTGCCAAGTGCACCCCCAAACACACAACATCTGCTGGGAACTCGCAGGCTTTGAACTGCACTCCCAGGGACAAAACACCTCCAGGACATTCGTAGGTTGTCTGTTGTACTCTCAGGTAGAGAGCACCTTCAGAGCACCCGCAGGCACCTTCAGGGCACTCACAGGCTGTCAAGTGCACCCCCAAGTACAGAGCACCTCCAGAGCACTCACAGGCTATCAAGTGCACCCCCAAGTACAGAGCACCTCCAGAGCACTCACAGGCTATCAAGTGCACCCCCAAGTACAGAGCACCTCCAGAGCACTCACAGGCGATCAAGTGCAGCCCCAAGTACAGAGCACCTCCAGGGCACTCACAGGCTATCAAGTGCACCCCCAAGTACAGAGCACTTCCAGAGCACTCACAGGCTATCAAGTGCACCCCGAAGTACAGAGCACCTCCAGAGCACTCACAGGCTATCAAGTGCATCCCTTGGGACAGAACACCTCCAGAGCACTCACAGGCTATCAAGTGCACCCCCAAGTACAGAGCACCTCCAGAACACTCACAGGCTATCAAGTGCACTCCTTGGGACAGAGCACTTCCAGAGCACTTACAGGCTATCAAGTGCACCCCCAAGTACAGAGCACCTCCACGGCACTCACAGGCTATCAAGTACACCCACAAGTACAGAGCACCTCCAGGGCACTCACAGGCTATCAAGTGCACCCCCAAGTACAGAGCACTTCCAGGGCACTCACAGGCTATCAAGTGCACCCCCAACTACAGAGCATCTCCAGGGCACTCACAGGCTATCAAGTGCACCCCCAAGTACAGATCACCTCCAGAGCACTCACAGGCTATCAAGTACACCGCCAGATAGAGAGCACCTCCAGAGCACTCGCAGGCTGTCGAGTGCACCTCAGGCACAGAGTACCTCCGGAGCACTCACAGGCTATCAAGTGCAGCCGCAGGGACAGAGCGCCTTCAGATCACTCACAGGCTATCAAGTGTACCCCCAAGTACAGAGCCCCTCCAGAGCACTCACAGGCTATCAAGTGCTCCCCCAAGTACAGAGCACCTCCAGAGCACTCACAGGCTATCAAGTGCACCCCCAAGTACAGAGCACCTCCAGAGCACTCACAGGCGATCAAGTGCAGCCCCAGGCACAGAGCACCTCCAGGGCACTCACAGGCTATCAAGTGCACCCCCAAGTACAGAGCACCACCAGAGCACTCACTGGCTATCAAGTGCACCCCTTGGGACAGAGCACCTCCAGAGCACTCGCAGGCTATCAAGTGCACCCCCAAGTACAGAGCACCTCCAGGGCACTCATAGGCTATCAAGTGCACCCCCAAGTACAGAGCACCTCCAGAGCACTCACAGGCTATCAAGTGTACCCCCAGATAGAGAGCACCTCCAGAGCACTCGCAGGCTGTAGAGTGCACCTCAGGCACAGAGTACCCCCAGAGCACTCACAGGCTATCAAGTGCAGCCGCAGGGACAGAGCGCCTTCAGAGCACTCACAGGCTATCAAGTGCACCCCCAAGTACAGAGCACCTCCAGAGCACTCACAGGCTATCAACTGCACCCCTTGGGACAGAACACCTCCAGAGCACTCACAGGCTATCAAGTGCACCCCCAGGCACAAAGCACCTCCAGAGCACCCGCAGGCTGTCGAGTGCACCTCAGGCACAGAGCACCTCCAGAGCACTCGCAGGCTGTCGAGTGCACCCCCAGATAGAGAGCACCTCCAGAGCACTCGCAGGCTGTCGAGTGCACCTCAGGCACAGAGCACCTCCAGAGCACCCGCAGGCTGTCGAGTGCACCTCAGGCACAGAGCACCTCCAGAGCACCCGCAGGCACCTCCAGAGCACTCACAGGCTATCAAGTGCTCCCCCAAGTACAGAGCACCTCCAGGGCAATCACATGCTATCAAGTGCACCCCCGAGTACAGAGCACCTCCAGAGCACCTGCAGGCTGTCGAGTGCACAGAGCACCGCAGGCACCTCCAGAGCACTCACAGGCTATCAAGTGCACCCCCAAGTACAGAGCACCTCCAGGGCACTCGCAGGCTGTCGAGTGCACCCCCAGAAAGAGAGCACCTCCAGAGCACTCGCAGGCTGTCGAGTGCACCTCAGGCACAGAGCACCCCAGGCTCTCAAGTGCACCCCCAAGTACAGAGCACCTTCACAGCACCCGCAGGCTGTCGAGTGCACCTCTGGCACAGAGCACCTCCGGAGCACTCACAGGCTATCAAGTGCACCCCCAAGTACAGAGCACCTTCAGAGCACTCACAGGCTATCAAGTGCAGCCGCAGGGACAGAACACCTCCAGAGCACTCACGGGCTATCAAGTGCACCCCCAGATAGAGAGCACCTCCAGAGCACTCGCAGGCTGTCGAGTGCACCTCAGGCACAGAGTACCTCCAGAGCACTCACAGGCTATCAAGTGCAGCTGCAGGGACAGAACACCTCCAGAGCACTCACATGCTCTCAAGTGCACCCCCAAGTACAGAGCACCTCCAGGGCACTCACAGGCTATCAAGTGCACCCCCAAGTACAGAGCACCTCCAGGGCACTCGCAGGCTGTCGAGTGCACCCCCAGATAGAGAGCACCTCCAGAGCACTCGCAGGCTGTCGAGTGCACCTCAGGCTCAGAGCACCTCCAGAGCACCCCAGGCTATCAAGTGCACCCCCAAGTACAGAGCACCTTCAGAGCACTCACAGGCTATCAAGTGCAGCCGCAGGGACAGAACACCTCCAGAGCACTCACAGGCTATCAAGTGCACCCCCAGATAGAGAGCACCTCCAGAGCACTCACAGGCTATCAAGTGCACCCCCAAGTACAGAGCACCTCCAGAGCACTCACAGGCTATCAAGTGCACCCCTTGGGACAGAACACCTCCAGAGCACTCACAGGCTATCAAGTGCACCCCCAAGTACAGAGCACCTCCAGAGCACTCACAGGCTATCAAGTGCACCCCTTGGGACAGAACACCTCCAGAGCACTCACAGGCTCTCAAGTGCACCCCAAGTACAGAGCACCTCCAGAGCACTCACAGGCTATCAAGTGCACCCTTGGGACAGAACACCTCCAGAGCACTCACAGGCTATCAAGTGCACCCCCAAGTACAGAGCACCTCCAGAGCACTCACAGGCTATCAAGTGCACCCCTTGGGACAGAACACCTCCAGAGCACTCACAGGCTCTCAAGTGCACCCCCAAGTACAGAGCACCTCCAGAGCACTCACAGTCTATCAAGTGCACCCCTTGGGACAGAACACCTCCAGAGCACTCACAGGCTATCAAGTGCACCCCCAAGTACAGAGCACCTTCACAGCACTCGCAGGCTGTCGAGTGCACCCCCAGATAGAGAGCACCTCCAGAGCACCTGCAGGCTGTCGAGTGCACCTCAGGCACAGAGCACCTCCAAAGCACCCGCAGGCACCTCCAGAGCACTCACAGGCTATCAAGTGCACCCCCAAGTACAGAGCACCTCCAGAGCACTCACAGGCTATCAAGTGCACCCCTTGGGACAGAACACCTCCAGAGCACTCACAGGCTATCAAGTGCACCCCCAAGGACAGAGCACCTCCAGAGCACTCACAGGCTATCAAGTGCACCCCTTAGGACAGAACACCCATAGGCTATCAAGTGCAGCCGCAGGGACAGAACACCTCCAGATCACCCACATGCTCTCAAGTGCACCCCATGTACAGAGTACATCCAGAGCACCTCCAGGCTGTCGAGTACACCCCTAGACACAGAGTTCTTTCACAGTACTCACAAGTTGTTGAGTGCACCCCCCAGGTACAGAGCACCTACAAGTTGTTGAGTGCACCCCCAGGCACAGGGTACCTCCACAGCACTAGCAGGCTGTTGAGTGCATTACCAGGCACAGAACACCTCTAGGGCACTGGCAAGCAGTCGAGAGTGCCCCAAGGCACAGAGCACCCCCAGAGCACTCGCAGGCTGTCGAGTGCACCCAGAGGCACGGAGCTCCTCCAGGGCATTCATTTGTTGTCGAGTGACCCCAGAAGCAGGGAGCTCCTGCAGGACACTGGCAGACTGTTGAGGGCACTGGTCAAAATACGCAGGTCAGACCAGAAATATTGAAAAGGGGCAGGGTGGCCAAGCTTTTCCGGCCAAGCTTTTCCTGCCAAGGAAGGACTTTAGACCTTACAGCAATGTGGAAAGAGGCAGAGCAGAAAAATTCCTGAAAAATCCCTACAGAGAAGGTCCCAGGTGATGAGAAGGAGATGGAGCTTCTCACCTTTGTCTGATGAAAGACTTGCTGGGCAGTCACCCTCTGCCCCTGACATGTCTGCAGACCTCATTCCAAGTGCAGAATATAACTTGGCTTCAAAAATACCTGAAGCTGTTTACATCGGATAATCTGCTCTTGTTGTCCCTCAACCATTCTGTCTACAGTAGGATCCTTTATACTGGACCAATGCCAGCTGATGCCCTACTGAAGAACTCTCTATCCATTTCAAGTGATCGTCGTGAGTGTGTACTATGAAGTATGGGCCTTATGAATGTGGCTGGGGTGGAAGCATGGCAGGACCCTCCTGTGTGGCCAGGCACATGGCACAGCTGTGACCTCATGTGTGGGCACACAGCACAGCTCAGCCATCACATGTGGGCACAGAGCACATGCAGGGCCCTCATGTGTGGCCAGGCACAGAGGCAGTTGTGACCTCATGTGTGGGCATAGAGCATTATTGGGTCCTCATGCGTGGCTAAGCACAGAGCACAACTGTGCCCTCACCTGTGGGCAGGCACGTAGCACAGTAGGGTCCTCACGTGTGGGCGCAGAGAACATCTATGATCTCGCGTGTGGGCATGAGCACAACTGTGCCCTCACTTGTGGCCAGGCACAGAGCACAGCTGGAACCTCACGTGTGGGTACAGATCACAGCTTGGCCCTCAAGTATGGGCATAAGCACAAGTCGGCCCTCACATGCGAAAACAGAGCACAGCTGGGCCCTCATGCATGGCCGCCCAAAGAGCAAAACTGGACCCTCACGTGTGGGCACAGACCACTGCTGGGCCCTCATGTGTGGGCACAGAGCACATCTGAGATCACAAAGCAAAACTCTGACCTTGCATGTTGGCGCAGAGTATAGCTGGGACCTCACATGTTGGCGCAGAGCACAACTGTGCCCTTACATGTGGGCACAAAGCTCAGCTGGGCCCTCACGCGTCAGGGCACAGAGCATAGCTAGGCCCTCATGTGTGACCGGGCGCAGAGGCAGTTGGGACCTCATATGTGGGCATAGAGCATAGTTGGGCCCTCATGTGTGGCCAGGCACAGAGCACAGCTGGGACCTTACATGTGGGCACAGGGCACAGCTCAGCCATCACATGGGGGCACAGAGCACAGCTGGGCCCTCATGTGTGGCCGGGCACAGAGGCAGTTGGGACCTCATGTGTGGGCATAGAGCATAGTTGGTCCCTCATGTGTGGCCAGGCACAGAGCACAGCTGGGACCTTACATGTGGGCACAGAGCACGCCTGTGGGCAGGCACATATCACAGTAGGGCCCTTGTGTGTGGGCACAGAGAACAGCTAGGATCTCGCGTGTGGGCATGACACAGCTGGGCCATCACTTGTGCCCGGGCACAGAGCACAGCTGGAACATCACATGTGGGCACAGAGCACAACTGGACCCTCACGTGTGGGCACAGACCACAGCTGGGCCCTCACGTGTCAGGGCAGAGAGCACACCTAGACCCTCATGTGTGGCTGGGCACAGAGCACAGGGGGAACCTCACATGTGGGCCGAGAGCACAGCTAAGCCCTCACATGTGGACTCAAAGCACAACTGGGCCCACATGTTGGCACAGTCACAGCTGGGCCCTCAAGTGTGACGAGGCACAGAGCACAGCTGGGTCCTCAAGTGTAGCGGGGTACAGAGCACAGCTGGGACCTCACATGTGGGCACAGAGCACAGCTGGGCCCTCATGTATGGCTGGGCACAGAGCCTGATGGCCCTCATGTGTGGGTACAGAGCACAGCTGGGCCCTCATGTATGGGCATAGAGCACAGCTGGGTCCTCACATGTGGTAGGGGACCTAACACAGCTCATGTGTGACAGGGCACAGAGCACAGCTGGGACCTCACATGTGGACACAGAGCACAGCTGGGCCCTTACGTGTGGCCGGGCACAAAGCACAGCTGCGTCCTCATATATGGCAGGGCACAAAACCCGATGGACCCTCAAGTTTCGGCACAGAGTACAGCTGGGCTACAGTTGGGTCCTTACCAGTGGCCAGGTACAGAGCTAGGCTGGGTCCTCACATGAGGCCGCCTCTACCTTGGCCGAGATTGCTTACTTCAAACTGGCATTTCTCCACTCACTCACTTGTCCACCCAACCAGTCCTCTAACTCTCTTCACACTCACTCGTGCACTCAACCAGTCCTCTCTCTTCACACTCCCTAGTGCACTCAACCAGTCCTCTAACTCTCTTCACATTCGCTCGTGCACTCAGCCCGTCGTCTGACTCTCTTCACTATCACTAGTGAACTCAACCAGCCCTCTAACTCTCTTCACACTCACTCATGGACTCAGCCAGTCCTCTAACTCTCTTCTCGCTTGCTTCATTTACTCACAGTTGCTCTCTCCCGTTGAAACCCACTCGTGGTCACTTGTGTGCTCTTGCCCACTCTTACCATGCAGGTCACCCTTGATCACCATTGCTTCTTTCTTGCAGAGAACGAGTCATTGAGCTAGAGAAAGAGGTGGCAAAGCACATGGCAGAGGAAGAGCACATGAACTCCGCGCTGGAGCGGGAACAGAACAAAATGGAGACTGTGGAGCGGATCCTGGGCCAGGCGGCTGCTGCACTGAAAGACTTCCTGCTGGTAAAGGGCCTCTCCCACTCGCTATGGGGAACCAAGGTGGATTCTAGGCATTAGGGTGCCTTTAGGCTGGAGCTGAGCATGGTGGGTTCTGGGTCACAGTGAAGTATTCTGTATAATGGAGTTCACACCGGGCATCAAGGGTATATGGCAGCGAGTATAATGGGGTTCACAGCGGACAACTCTGTGCAATGGAGTCATGTTGCAAAGTCATCCTTGTGCCCTGGGCACCCCCAATTTTTTCCTGATTGGTAGTGGTGGTAACGGACTCTGACTGTCCCTGGGCTCTGCTTAACCATGCCCAGGGCCAGTGCTATGCTGAAACCATGCTTAGAATACAGTGAAACACCTACATACACTAGGATACACAATGGGTTAGGGTACCCCTATGATTGGCATGACCTCGTCTATAAGGCCATAGTACATAATAGGGTGAAGGCGTCAAAACTACCCTTAAGTCCCTAGGATATAATAGGGCATGGTAGTTTAGAGGCCAGCAGAACTTTCTGCGCTTGCAAGTGTGCACTGCTGAGGCCTGAGGTCAGTTTAAAAGCAGCCCTGTGTTGCAGGACTGCTTTTAACATGTAAATTGTGCCCAAACCCGACTTTGATGTTTGGGGCACTTAAAAAGTAATGAACTACAATATTTTGGCATATTAGGTACCCCCAGTGTCACTCCTAGGTGTCCCAGGGGTGGGGTCAGGTATTTTTAAGGAGAATTCTTATAAAATAGGTTTTATATGCCCTGTGGAACGTGAAATTGCACATTTCACTTTCCTCGTAGTAAAGTGCTTCTAAAAATCGACTTTTGTGCTCGGAGCACTGTGGAGTGAGGATCTGCAATATTTGTACATATTCAGAACCCCTAAAGTCTCCCCTAGGGGACCCAGGGGTGGGGGGTCCTATAGATATAGGCAGGGTCCTTATAAAAGATGTTTTATAAGTCCTGGTGTTGGAGAAATTACCCAGTTCATTTTACTCATTGCAGATCCCCAGTTGCATAGGTTAATATGGCAAGAAGTTATTAATTAATAACTCCCACCAGGAAACACAGAAAATATAATTCAAGGACTTAGTAGAATGGTATTGATAAATCCAACAATACCCTATTGGTGAATTTAGCCTAAAATGTACACACAAGAAGTTATAAGACTTTCTTGTTTGTAAGCCAAAATGTAGCCTTCCAGTGATCTGCCCTGATTGGTCATAGTTAAGTAGATTAGCCAGGCTGCTTTGATGAAGTGATAAGTGGCAACTGGGGTGAGGAGCCATTCAGGGAGGATAGGGATCTGCTGCATAGGCATGCCAGAGCAAGGGGGAAGGGTCGTAAACAATGATCTTTAAAGAAAGGAGGGGACGGTCAGAAGAAGCCAGTTTCATTTACACCCCTACCCTCCGAACCCAGCCAGATGGCAGGTTTAAGGAAGGAATGTGCCGATGGCAGGGGGGAGGGAGAATATGGAGATGAGCCATCCTGGAGGTTGGTTTAGCCAGCTCTTGCCTCTCTGCTGGCACTTCAGCCATATTGAATTTTGGTGAAAGGGTGCTCTCTGGGAGACCATTGTGCCACAGTTTGGAGGAAATGGTCATGCCCAGTGTAGGAGAGTAGGATCTGCCTCTTATGTTGCCCCCACTTTTTTTCTGATGTTTACACTGGTTTCTGGCTATAGTCTGGCTGGGACCCTGCCAATCAGGGCCCCAGCCTCTCTGTTCTCTCTAAACGACTTGGAGTGCACTCTAGGTGCACTAGTGATTGGATACTGTGGTACCTTATGAGTCCCTAGTATATGGTACCTTAGGTACCAAGGGCATAGCTACTTCACAGGCCTACCAGGGGCTGAAGCATGTATTATGCCACCCCTGGGAAGCAGACTAAATCTGACACCACAGGCCTGCTACTGCAGCCTGGGTGAGGTGGTGCTAGCACTCCTCACTGAACCTATCTCTCTCCTGCACACACCTTTAAACCTATCAGTCACCCCTAAGGCAGGCCCTATCAATCCTGAGGGCAGGGTGCTTGGTTTCTATGTGAGAGGGTGCCTCTGCCTGAGCAGGGCCCCTCTGCAGCCCTCAGAGTCCATTCTCTGGGGCTGTTTGTGAATGCGGTCAAACCATATACTCTTAAGTGCATTATAACCTTGTGGCTAATGCTAACTTTGGAATGGCTGCATCAAAACATGTCGTGTTTGGTGTCAAACACCTTGGAATCATACCCCCACACCAGTAACTGGTGTGGGAGTATGATCCCACCCTTCTAGAGGGATTCCAGCTTGCTATTGTTTTACCAGAAAATCTCTATTTGAATTACTAACTGAAAACCACTATAGGTACTCAAGGTACATATAAAGTCAAGCTTAGTATCAATAAGTTCTACTGAACTTAGAGCTGTGTGCCAAGGGATAGCACACCCTTTCCACAGCTCAAGCTAGTATCAGTAGGCCACAAACTAGTGTAGGTAGTACAACACTGCACAACACTAGAATGTCCTTAAAGGGTGGACCCAGTGGATCCGCTCAGCCTCAGTATAAGGACATGGCTTTCTCTGACTTGAGAGCCATGTGTGCTGCAAGGCACCTGAAGCTAGGACAGAGTCCCTCCACACTACACCTGATAGATCTGCTGACAGCAGATGATCTTAGATTAGCTCTAGGAGCTAATGGGTCTGAATCAGTGAGTGGGTCAATTACAGTGTCTGGATCAGATGATGAACATCAGGATGACCCAGACTCTGTGGTTGAAGGGCAAGGTTCTAAGGAGCCTAAAAAGGACAGAGGAATTCTCCCTAAGAGAACTGACAGAGTGGAGGAGAGGCCTAGGTCCCCTTCTAGGGAATCTGACCACTCTTATCACTCTGGCAGAGAATTTGTCCAGCAGAGGAACTCATACTTTCCAATAAGAGAGACCTCCTCTGACAGAATGTACAAACTGCTGCAGTATGAGGAAGCAAGAGTTGCCCTCAAAACCAAGCAGTTGGCATTAGATAGAGAAGCCCTGGAGCTCTAGAGAGCTTCTAGAAGAGAGGGGTTAGAACCCCTTGGTGGCAGCAACAGTGTCCCTAGAGGCAGAGAATATATTCCAGACCATAGGAACCTGAGCAAGGTTGTTCCTCCCTACCAGAGTGGGGATGATATCCATAAGTGGATAACTGCTATGGAGAGGGCCTGTAGAGTACAACAGGTCCCCCAAAAGCAGTGGGCAGCAATCTTGTGGCTCTCCTTTTCAGATAAAGGTAGAGACAAGCTCCTCACTGTTAGAGAAGAGGATGCTGATGACTATGAAGTCCTGAAGAGTGCACTGATAGATGGGTTTGGCTTAACCACTGAGCAGTACAGGTTGAAGTTCAGAGACACCCAGAAGGCACAGACTCAGGACTGGACTGACTTTGTAGATTGTGCAACCAAGGCTCTGGAGAGTTGGCTGGTTGGCAGTAGGGTTACTGATTTCAAGGGATTGTATAATCTAATGATGAGAGAACAGATCCTTAATAATTGCCAGAACCAGTTGTTGCATCAATACCTGGTGGACTCAGATCTGACCTCTCCCCAAGAATTGGGAAAGAAGGCAGACAAGTGGGTCAGAACCAGAACCAGTGAGGCAGAAAACCCAGAACCAAGGGGGTGACACAAAGAAGCAGGATTCTAAGGGCTCACTCCACCACCCCAGTTCAGACATGGCCATATGCAAATCAGTCTGACCCTGTGCCTCATGGGAACAGTCCAGCCCGAACTGCCAAGCCATGTCTTCCCTGGACCGGAAACAAGCATCCTAGGACCGGTTTCTGGCATTCCAGCCGTCATCAGCCAGGCTTGCTTGAATCCAGTGGCAAACACTCACCCCCAGGCACAGGGTCAGACTGATTTGCATATGGCCATGTCTGAACTGGGGTGGTGGAGTGAGCTAAAGAATGATGATGGATTAAACCCAGATCAGTTGACTGGGGGTGAGTGTTTGATTGGCTCAAACGTTCCGTCCATCATCCCCTTTTGTATCGCTTTGTTCGCCCTAAGTTGGCGGGGTATGCCCAGACGTGGGTCCCTTGCTCACTTTGCCACTGGATTCAAGCAAGCCTGGCTGATGACGGCTGGAATGCCAGAAACCGGTCCTAGGATGCTTGTTTCCGGTCCAGGGAAGACATGGCTTGGCAGTTCGGGCTGGACTGTTCCCATGAGGCACAGGGTCAGACTGATTTGCATATGGCCATGTCTGAACTGGGGTGGTGGAGTGAGCTAAAGAATGATGATGGATTAAACCCAGATCAGTTGACTGGGGGTGAGTGTTTGATTGGCTCAAGCGTTCCGTCCATCATCCCCCTTTTGTAT